>OX940790.1:62944284-64233085 GCA_954870985.1 Trifolium fragiferum
CTGCAAAGGACAAAACCGTGACGGGTTAACCCCAAAGCGGACAATCTCTCGGAGATGTGGACTTGAGGTCAGATCTGAACAGGTTCGAAGGGTTTGTTAATTTGAATACTGGGTTGAAGGGAACAGTAAAGAAGTTTTAAGTTTTTATTTTGTCAATTGTTTTTTTATAGATTAGATTTTTTTATATTTAGAGTCCTGAGTTCGATTCTCCCATTAGACACATTACAATTATAATAATTTAATTTGTAAAACATAAATGATACTTCTTAAAATTCTCAACTAACATAATGTCTATAGCCACGCTAAAGAAACCCTATTCCTACGGTTCTAAAATCTGTCACTAAAAATTTCCGTGGGTATATGGCCAATTTCATGTAGTGTTTATATGTGAATGTTATCAAAGGAAAATGACTAACCTGTTACAAATAAAAGATCAAAGTGTTACAAATAAAAGATAAATGTCCAAAATATTACAAAAAACAAGATTAAAGACCAAACATGTAATTTTGCCAATAAATAAGTTATGAGGCCTAAAGTTATGGTCCAAGTTGTTTTACTTATTACACGAGATTGATTAGTTCTCCACACTGTAATAAATTACTGTTTTCAGTTAGAGCTAATCTCTCTTGAAATTTTAATTGAACTTTTTATAAGTATTATAAAAATGCGAGACCTAAGATTATAATATCAATTGGTTTACTTTTTACACGGGCTTGAATAAGTTCTTCACATCACACATGTAAGAGATTATCCTCTATTGTTATATAAAATCCATTTTGATATCTTAATCAAAGAATATACAAAAATAATTAAGATGTGAGACCTAGCGTTGTGGCCTCAATTGTTTTACTTTTTACACATGTGTTATTTAGTTCTTCACACCGTAAGAAATTACCTCATTCTCTTACATCAAATCCCTCTTGAAATTTCAATTGAACTTTTAAAAAGAAAAATTTAAGACGCAAGACCTAAGAATATAGTCTCAATTGTTTTACTTTCTACACGATCTTTATTTATTTCTTCACATCTTAAGAGATTACAATCTTCCGTTAGAATAAATTTCTCTTGATATTTAATTGAAGTTTATTAAAAATAATTAAGATGCGGGACATAAGGTTATGATCTCAATTTCTTTACTTTTTACACGGACTTTATTTACTTTTTTACGCTATAAGAGATTACACTCTTCCATTAGTTCAAATCTCTTTTGAAAATTAAGATTAACATTTTACAAGAATAACTGAGATGTAAAAGATTACGAGCTTTACTTTTTACAGAAGCTTAATTTAGTTCCTCACACTATAAGAAATTACTTTCTTCTGTTAGCTAGATGAAATTCCTCTTAAAATTTTAATTGAACTCTTTACAAAAACAATTAAGAAGTGAGACCTAAGATTATGGTCTCAATTGCTTTATTTTTATACACGGGCCTGATTTAATTCTTCCTACCGTAAGAGATTAACCCTCATTTGTTAGATCAAATTCCTTTTAATATTTTAATTGAACATTTTATGAAAAATAACTAAGATTCGAGGCCTAAGGGCATCGTCTCAAATTTCTTAATTTTTCACGTGAGTTTAATTTATTTCTTCACACTTTAAGAGATTATGCCTCTTCCGTTTGACCGGATAACTCTTTGAATATTTTAATTGAACATTTTACAAAAAATAATAAAGATGCGAGGTTTAAGATTTGATTTCAGTTATGGTTTACTTTTTATTTCGGCTTGATTTAATTCTTTCCGTTAGATCAAATACATTTTGATATTTAATAGAAACTTTTTTACCTAATAGTCATGATACATGACTTAATGTTAGATGCTCTTGAATAAATTCTTCATCACATAAAAGATTGTCATCTTCCATTATAACAAAACCCTCTTCATAGATTAATTGAACTTTTTACCAAAACAAGAATAAAAGAAACATGCATATATGTGCACATTAAAGTCTAAAATCATTAATTCTAAGAAAAAAAGTCCAAAATCAATATATCTTTATGATTAAAAGATAATTCCTATATAACTCGGGTAATTTTCCACTTCTAAAATATTAATTAATTTCAAAATAGAATTATATATATATATATATATATATATATATATATATATATATATATATATATATATATATATATATATATATATATACACACACACTACACGCATTTTTAAGATTTATAAAAAGAAAATTTAAATTTCTAGCCAGTGCTTGGCACGGGTGTCCATACTAGTATATATATATATATATATATATATATATATATATATTATAAACAAAGCAAACCCTTTTCATAAGACATGACACGTGTCATTTAAAATTATTTATTCCATTAATTTTATTTAATATTTTATAACGTTACATTTTCTAATTAAATTCTAAAATGCAAAAAATTTATATTATTATTTATTACATTTAATTTTATTTAATAATTGACGACGTTACATTTTTTATTAAAAATGAAAATTAATACATTAATTGTTTCTATATATTTTTTAATGATCATAAACATATTTCCTTTACGTATAATTTTTAATTATTATAATTTCCGTTACATATAATCTTTAATTATTATAATAAATATATTTTTATTTTTATTTGAACGTTACGTAGCAAAAATTGTAACTGATATTATATCATAAAATGTATTTAGTTTTTGCATTTCTAAAGCTAACTATAAATAATGTAGTTTTTGCAACAACCATCTCACAAATTCATTTGCAAAGTAACTCAAAAATGGCTCAAAAAATTAACTTGATATCCGAAATCAATCAAGCTAATGAGAGTTTGAATATCGTTGTTCGTGTAATTCAGATGTGGTTGGTTCGTGATGTGTCAAGCAACAATGAACCATTTTCTTTGGATATGATACTAATGGATTCAACCGTAAGAACTCTTCTATATGCTTAATTTTCATTTACACTAATTCTTGATTTTTTTGATGTAATATTTATATCCACTGTCTTATTGTTCAGGGAAACAAAATACACGGTACAGTGCGTCGTACCCTAATTTATAAGTTTGAAAAAGACCTTAAGGAAGATGATGTTTACTCGATTACAAATTTTGAAATTGTTGCAAACGGTGGATCATACCGTACTACTAGACATGAGTATAAATTAAAATTTCAGTTCCATACGAAGGTTAAACTTTGCAAATCGAAAAAAGTTCCTTCGAATATATATTTGATTGAAAGTCCTGCTCCCGCATTTCGTCCTGATTATGATACAAATTATCTTTATGGTAAGAAATATTAATATGTTATGTATTATTAGTTGTTTTTATCATTATAACGTTGTAGACATGTGGTATCAATAATCATGTGTATAGTCATATTTTGTAGACATTATGGGAATGTTAACCGGCGTTGGAATTCAAAAGGAGTATGAACGCAATGGTTTGAAGATCAAAATGGTTGCAATTCAGTCGAACTATGATGAGTTAGTATCATATATGTTTTTTATCTTACTCAATCTATGACAAAATATTCCAATGCCTTAAAAAATTCTTCAATCATATATGTATTATTTACACAGATTCAAGTTTAATATGTTTGTATTAAATAAAAAAATATTCTATATTTAAGTGTTACATTATATTTTTGTCGGTTACAAAAAATATTAATTTATAATTTAACTGTTTTTATAATATTATTAATGGTGACATAATACATTTGTCGGTTAAAAATAAATTATGATTAATAAAATAATATTTCACTGTATATTTAAATGTGAAATAAAAAAATTGTCGGTTACATGCAAGTCATAATTAATAAAATAAACGTTTCGATATATTAAAATTGTAACAATTATATTATAAAAAATTATTAATATTAAAAATTCTTAATAAGAAACATCTCAATAATATATTAATTATCATAAAATCATATTTAATTTTGTGTTTTTATAACTCACTATAAATATAAATCATTTTGCCACAACAAAATCCACAAAGTCATTTCATTTTCATCCATATTTAAAAATTTGTATTGTGTTGTTTCTTTCTCTCATTTTTATGTGAAAGCAATGTCTCTTATGCACGATTTTATTATTGACATATCACTAAGAAAAAAAATCATGAATATTGGTTGTAAGAGTTGTGCATATTTGAGAGATTTAATATTGCAAAAATAAAAAAACTTCTATTTTTTTGTTAAAAAATTTAGAATATGATGATTCATTGTTTTTTATGTAGGGAGATCGAATTGAAGTTTTTGTGCGAAGAACATTGATCTGCAAGTTCAAAGACCAACTTCAAGAGATATGGTTTACAGGAAATCCTCATTAGATGTTGGTTCTATCGATGTTTGTAATTTTATTATATAATAATATTTTATTTTAATTGTATTTATAAATTTCATACTTTACACTCGAAAGAAAAAATAAAACAATTTCATATTGTGTGTGTGTGTGTTTATAATTTGACCTACTATATGTGTCAATTTAAGTTTTTGATGATAGGATGTAAAGAAGAAAAAAAAACCCAGAAGTTGTGAAAGGGGGAGAGGTTGTTGACTTGAAGTGTGTGTGTCATTGTTTCTGTTAAGAAGATAATGTTTTCATTAGACGAGACATGAGTAAGATCCAATGCAAATGTGTCCAAGTGGGCAAAAAAATTATTAAAAATTATCTTTTATGTCCCATAAAGTATATCGACATTTATTTTTAGTCCATTTATAAATTTTCTTTGAACAATATTGTTCTCTCTAAATTTTATGTTTTCAATTTTAATCTATTCTTTTTTTATAAAGTTCATATTGCAAGCTCAAAGTGACTTTAAATTAATCTAAAGAGTTATTTTTTGCTCAAGGATGACAAGTGGACTCATACACAGTAGGTATCCGCAAAAAATGAACACGAGCATTGGTAATTATCGACAAAAATGAGCGGGTATGGGTACCGTAGTACCCACCTCACCCCATACTCGCATAATATTATGTAAAAAAATATATGAATATATCTTGATAACTTGATTCAAATAAAAATATACAACACTACTAAACTATTGCACTTTTTCAATAAAAAAAAAAGTTTATTTACAACTTGATTCAAATACAATGTGAATATATCAACTAAGATATATATGAACTTTAGCATGATTAAAAATAAATTTGTTTATAATTTTAAAAGTCAACATTAAAATTTTGGCTTAAATATGCAGTTTGTCCGTGTAAGTTCCCACTTTTTTGGTTTTCGTACCTTTTTTTTAAAACAAGCTGTTCCGGACTGGGCCTAGAATGGACTAACAGGCCCAATCCACTAAGGTGTCGAGGACAGCCCAGTGTCGAGCAGCTCAACACCACTTGCTCGACACCGCAGCGCAAGCTTATCAGCAGCTCAAACATACCCGTTTCTCTGCTGTCGAGCACATACGTGCTCGCCGCCAATTTCGCACCTGTCAAACGTGCACCACAAGCCGCGTTTTCACCCCAAGCTTATCCGTCTCCCGCAGAACACGGGCTAAGCTTGACTAGGGGGAGAGTCTAACGACTTCTCCAGCATACCACGCTATCCCTAGCAGTTATCCTCATTGGGCTTGCTCTACGCGGCCCAATAGTGATAATCGTTGGCCCCGCGCTGGGGGCTTATAAATACTCCTCTTCATTGAGGAGTCAGGTATTCAATTCTTATTCTCTTAACCTCACTTCTTGTATCTGTGCTGACTTAGGCATCGGAGTGTCTGCAGGTACAACCCCCCCTCCGTTTTCAAAGCAACCGTCAAGACCACACGTGACTAGCAGCTGGCCATCGATCGAACGTCCGTTCCAGGCACGATCATTGGCGACTTCACTGGGGAAGTGAGTCTTCCCTCTTTCTCTAACCGAAAGAAAAACTACTATCAATTCATCAGTCATGGCCACTGGTAGCACACCTCCGCCTCAGAACGACGGCACTACTACCCCTCAATTCTTTGACGCCGACGGACGTCCCATGTCCACCGTCATCGCACCACGCAACGACGCCATCGTCGCTAACAACGAAGACGATCAGCAGGCTAACGCCGCCGTCGACTTCGAAGGCGATGAACGCGACGGACGAGAATGTTCTCCGTTCACCGAAGACGACGATCAAGTCCAGGAGGTTCCAAACCCCAACGCTGGAACGTCGGAGAAAGCCCCCGCGGCTAACCAAGTCATCGAAAGTCCAGGGCAACAAGTCCTCACCATAACTGCAGCGGATTTCAAAACGCTGGTAGACACCATCAAAGAGCAGAACCGCCGCTTGGAATCCCTTGAAAAGCACTATCGTCCGTCCCGCCACGGCACCGACGATCCCAACCGCCGACAGCCGGCACAGAAGAAAAGAGGACGAACCCCTCCCCGCGAGGATCGTTCAGCCCAGACCAGCAAAAGGGGAAAGGGAATCGTGATCCGCGAACCTTCTCCTTCCCGCAAAACGCGGCCACCAAGCGGAAATCCCGCAACTACTTCCACCGATCGTGGAAAGAAGCATGTGTATCCTAATCCTCCTCCTCCTCCGCAGTACAACGAGGAGCCCTCCCTATCTCCTCAGGGATATGGCTCGCCTCGTCAGCCGAGCTCGAGTGACGAGGACGACAACTATGGACCTTTGTCCTCAAACATCTTGAACGCCCCTCTTCCTCCGGGTTTGGAGAAACCACCTTCCAACCTGGGGAAGTACGACGGGCTGGGAGACCCCGACGACCACATTGACAACCTCAATGTTCAACTGAATTATCGCCAAGTCAAAGGACCCATCAAGTGCAGGTTGTTCTCGACAACCCTGACCAAGGGAGCGCTTGATTGGTACAAAGCTCTTCCCCGAGGCTCCATCACGTCATGGAAAGAATTATGCGAACGTTTTAGGAACCACTTCACAGCCTCCCGTCGCCCTCCTAAGTCGGTGGCCACACTCGAGCACATTGTTCAGGGAGAGCGCGAATCTCTGCGCGCCTACCTTGACAGATTTAACAAGGAAGCCGTCCAGGTCCCCACTTCTGATGGGATGAAGAAATACCTGATCGAGCGAGGTCTCCGCCGTCCAAGCGACTTCGCCAAGTTCATTGGGATCTCCCCACAAGAGACTCTCAACGACCTCCTCCAACAGGCGCAGGCCTTTATTGAGTATGAAGAGAAAGAAGAAGCTGCGAGCTTCCGAAAGTCCCGAACAGAAGGATCGTCGGGGCACAGCCGCGGTCACCACCGGGCAGGCGGTGACAGAAGACAAGACGAGTGTCCTCGTGAAAGGAACCGAGGACCAAACAGTCAATTCACTCAGTACACTCCGCTCACCACATCTCGTGAGCAAATCTTATCAACCACTGGCACAGGCCAGTTCAAAACTTGGGGAGTCAGAGTGCCCAAGCCCATGCCGGCCAAGCCCAACGCCGACATGAAGAAATATTGCAAGTACCACAAAACTCATGGTCACAACACTGAAGACTGCGTCCACTTGAAAGACGCCATTGAAATTCTGGTCAACCAAGGCCACCTAAGGAAATATGCGAGGAACAATGACGCGCCTCGACAGAAAGACCCTCCGGCTCCTAAGCCCGAGGACAAAGATGATGGCGACGCTGCCCCCGGGCAAGTGGCCATGGCAATCCACCGACCAGAAGACTTTATGATTACAGAAGAACTCGCTGCCCAGCTCAGCAAATGGGAGGACTTTTCCTCCGCTATGGTTATCTCTGGTGGGGGTTTCAATCCCCTCACCATTGGTTCTGTCAAAAGGAAGTTCGATGAACTGATCTCTACTTCGCCTAACCTCGGCGTCACTCTTGACACGGAGGAAAAAGGCTCTCTTCCCCTGGCTTTCTACCCGGAAGAGATGCCCGGCGGAACCCCGAATTCCCAAATCCCTCTGCTCATCAAAGCACACATGGTGAATTTTGAGGTACACCGCATACTCGTCGATGAGGGAAGCTCCTGCGACATAATGTATTCTTCCCTGTTCAAGGTGCTCGGTTTGGAGAGAAAGCACTTGGCCCCTTACCTAGGCTCAGACCTGCAAGGTTTCAATGGTTCTACAAGCAAACCCTGGGGTTACGTCGACGTCCTCGTCACCTTTGGGCAGGGAGAAACGGCCAAGCCCGTCAGAGTCAAATTCCTGGTCATAGATTGCTGCTCCCTCTATCAATGCATCATCGGCAGAACTGCCTTAGCCGATCTGGTCGCCGTACCTTCTACCATTCATCTCAAGATGAAATACTACACACAGAATGGTAAGGTCGCAACTATCCACGGAGACATCGCCGCGGCCAGAAGATGTTTTGAAGCTGCGTCCAGAGGCTTATCCTCTATCGACAGAGTCCCGAAGAAAGCCAAGAACGCACCAAGTTCGTCGGGGAAAGGGAGCGAGGAGAAGCCACAGCCCAACAATGTCAGTGCCATAGACCTGGATGCTCGCTTCTCCAAGAAAGAGCGCAAAGAGGAGAAAAAGCTTCGAAAGGACAACAAGGAGGACAATGAGGCGAGCAAAAAGAACTACCGCCCCATACCAGATGGTGAATTCGAAGTCGTGCCACTTGGAGAGGACCCGAGCAAAGGAGTGAAGATCGGTGCGGACCTTCCCGATTATGTCAAGAACCAGCTGAAATCCTGTCTCCGTGAGAACGCGGACCTGTTCGCATGGAGTGCCACCGAGATGCCCGGCCTCGACCCTGAGGTCGCCTGCCACCAGCTCGCCATAGACCCAGCTGCTAAAGCTGTTGTGCAAAGAAGAAGAAAGCAGTCTCCCGAGAAAGCGGAGGCTGCAGAAAAAAATGTAAAAGACCTCTTAGAGGCAAAGTTTATTTCCGAAGCTAGATACTCTACTTGGCTTTCAAACGTTGTACTTGTTAAGAAATCTAATGGTAAATGGCGAATGTGCGTTGACTACACCGATCTTAATAGGGCTTGTCCCAAAGATGCTTATCCTTTACCTAGCATCGATAGGCTAGTAGATAATTCGTCTGGTTTTAAATTATTATCTTTTATGGATGCGTATTCGGGCTATAACCAAATACCTATGGCCGAATCAGATAAAGAAAAAACTGCATTCATGACCGAATCAGGCAACTATTACTATAACGTAATGCCTTTCGGGCTAAAAAACGCAGGTGCTACATACCAGCGAATGATGAACAAAGTTTTTCGAGCAGACATTGGTGACGTGCTCGAAGTCTATATGGACGACATGATCGTCAAATCCAAAGAAGAAGTCGAGCATACTGCCCACCTGAGAAGAGTCTTCGAACGTGCCCGCCACGTCAAAATGCGTTTCAATCCTGAGAAATGCACCTTTGGGGTTCGAGCAGGGAAGTTCCTCGGTTTCTATCTTACGGAGAGAGGAATCGAAGCGAACCCCGATAAATGCAGAGCGTTCGCCGAACTCCCAACTCCGAACTCGAAAAAATCGATCCAAACCCTCAACGGCATGCTCACCTCGCTATCTCGCTTCGTCGCGAAATCTGCACAGCACGCACTTCCCCTCTTCAAACTCCTTAGGAAAGAAGTTGCTTTCGAATGGACGGAGGAATGCGAGCAGGCTCTTCAACGCCTAAAGAAAGCTTTGTCTGAACCTCCCGTCCTCTCTCGACCAGACGCGGAGGAAATCTTGTATTTATACCTTTCGGTAACCCCCGAAGCCGTGAGCGCCGCACTCATCCGGGAAACTGCAGAAAATCAAAAGCCTGTGTACTTCACGAGCAAAGCCCTGCAAGGACCCGAAGTCAGGTACCAACGCATTGAAAAAGTCGCCCTCGCGCTCGTCGTAGCCGCGAGACGATTAAGACATTACTTCCTTGCCCACACAATCACCGTGAGAACGGACCAGCCCATCAAAGCGCTATTAGGGCGACCAGACATGGCGGGCAGAATGCTCAAATGGTCCCTTGAGTTGGCCGAGTTCGACATCCGATACGAAAGTAGGAAAGCACTAAAAGCTCAAGTCCTAGCAGACTTCGTCGCCGAAATGGCCCTACCCGCATCCCCGGGCGATAGGGCGAACAAGTGGACCATCTTCGTCGACGGAGCCTCCAGCGCATCAGGAGCTGGAGCGGGAATCATTCTCGAAAACGGCACGGGCACCATAATTGAGGTTTCCCTCACCCTATCATTCCCAGCGTCGAACAACCAAGCGGAGTACGAAGCGTTCCTCGCAGGCCTACGCCTCGCCGAAGATGTGGGCGCCAAGGAAATAACAATATTCACGGACTCACAGCTTGTGGCGTCACAAGTACTGGGAGAATATCAAGCCAAAAACGACAATCTCTAAGAATACTTAGTCTTGGTGCGCGACAAAGTAGCGCGATTCGACTCCTTTGAAGTCAAACACGTTCCACGCGAACACAATGCGCGAGCGGATGTCCTATCAAAGTTGGCAAGTACAAAAAAGAAAGGCGGACATAAATCCGTCATTCAGGAAATACTTCCCCGACCAAGCATTGAAAAGACATCCTCCTCGTCTTCAAAAACTTTCGTCAACGTTAATTCAATCCGAGACGAAAAATCTTGGATGACGCCCTTCTGGCTGTATCTCGCACACGGGCACCTCCCCGAAGATGAAAAGGAGGCGAATGCAATACAGCGAAAGGCCACTTCGTATTGCCTCATGTACGGTCGACTCTACAAAAGAGGGATATCCACCCCCCTTCTCAGATGTATCGACCAAGACGATGTTGAGTACGTACTACGTGAGATACATGAAGGAATTAACGGCCAACACCTGGGAGGAAGATCCCTCGCAAGAAAAGCCCTCCGAGCAGGATACTTTTGGCCCACCATGCAACAGGACGCGAGAGAACACGTAAAAAAATGCGACAAGTGCCAACGACACGCCGACATGGTTCTAGCACCTCCCTCACAGCTAAACATGATGTCCTCGCCTTGGCCCTTCGCTTGGTGGGGCATGGATATCCTCGGCCCATTCACAACAGGGCTCCACCGCTGCAAGTTCCTAATAGTGGGAGTCGACTATTTTACCAAATGGGTAGAAGCCGAAGCGATTCCCAACATAGCCGCGGAAACCATCCTCCGATTCTTTAAAAAGAACATCCTAGCTCGCTTTGGAATCCCACAAGTAGTTGTCACTGACAACGGCACTCAATTCACAAGCAGGAACTTCCAGGATTTCCTCGCCGCAATCAAAACAAAACAACACTTCACCTCTGTGGAACATCCCCAAACTAACGGGCAAGCCGAATCGGCAAACAGGGTGATCCTTCGCGGTCTCAGAAGAAGACTCGACGAAGAGAAGAACAAATGGGTCGAGGAGCTGTGGAGCGTACTTTGGGCCTACCGAACAACTCCACACTCGACCACAGGAGAAACTCCATTTCGACTAACGTACGGATCCGAAGCCGTTATTCCCGTCGAAATCGAAAACCTATCATGGCGAACAACGCAGCCGTTGACGGAAGAGGCAAACGATGAAGCGCTTAGGGAAGAGCTCGACCTGGTCGACGAAATTCGAACGACTGCCTCCCTTCGAGAAGCCGTGCTCAAACAAAAAATCTCTGCTCGACACAACGTCAAAGTCATACCACGAAGCTTCGACGTCGGCAGCCTCGTGCTAAGACGAAACAACCAAGACTCCAACCACGGGAAGCTCGCCGCCAATTGGGAAGGTCCATATCGCGTGCGAGCAAAAACGGGAACTGGAGCCTACCACCTCGAAACCCTCACAGGAAAAGAAATCCCTCGCACTTGGAATGCTAAAAAATTAAAACAATATTACAGCTAGGGCGACGTCGACCACGACAGCCTATAGCGAAGGAGACGACCAGTCCAGAGACGGTAGGGCCGTCGCTCCTCGACAACGGGCGGACACCAAGGTACAGGTGCCCACCTCAAACATTAACCAACCCAACTTGGGAAAGCTCAAAACACGAGCCCCCTCGTCGTCGTACCACGGCTTGACCCCCAGCTCGCGATGGGTAGGTGAAGCTACGGCAAACAAACCACTTCCGCGACGTTTGTGCGCCGTTATGTTCGGAGCCGAACCTCCGAGCGCCTGGGTGGTTCCCCAAACTGCTCAAGGTAACGCCGGGCAAGAAATCAACCTTCCTCGTCGCGGTCCATCTTGTCGACCTAAGACGCACCGATATAGCCGTCATCGAACAGAGCGACAAGGCGAACGCAGCTTCGCATGATAAAAACCAAGCAAAAATACTTCTAAGTGCGAACGGAAAAATATAAATAAAAACTCAGCAGTTTTAAACACATAATAACTCCATTCATTCATTCATAATAATGTCAAACATTACAACGTTTATTCGTTTGGAAATTCAAACATAACATGCAAAGAAACGAGTGGCCTAAGTCATCACTTAGACCCTGCTTTCTTCTTTTTCTTCTTCTCTGAAACCCTGGTCGCAGCCTGCTCACTCTCCTTGGTAATCTGAGACTCATCCTCCTCATCAGAAGTAGGAGGAGTCCCACGATAAGTCTTCAGGTATTCTGCCCAATCCTCATCAACCCAGCGATGTCGTCCTTCATGAAATCCTCTCTCTGCTGAGGATCCATCCCTTTGATGATGGACTTCTCCTTCGCCGCTACAGCAAGAGGATACTTGTCGAAGTAACCTCGCGCGGCCCAGCATTGGGGAACGACGCTTTGCTCGGCCTTTCCTGCAGCAATGTCGACCACCTCTACATCTGGGGACGGTCTCGGTCTTTTTTCAGGGCGATGAGAAGTGTGCCCTTGCCCTGGAGAATCCAGCTTGGGGGATCCCGAGTCCGAACCGCCGGCAGCTGTGGAAATGGCGGAGACGGGTCCTTTCTTGCTCGCCTTTCCCTTCTTCTTTCCTTTGGTGTTGTCACCCAGCATTTTCAAAATATCGGTAGCGTGGTTGGCCATTTCGTCTGCGAAGTGAAACAACAAAAAATTAGTCGAATCGATAACATGAAAATAACGACAAGGAAAGGAAATCGAGAAGCAAGCCCTTGTACCGAGCAAAATCTTGCGAGCAGCGGCGCTCTTGGCCGACAGCACCGCTCTAGTGTTGATTATTCTAACACCGTACACCTGTTTGCCCGCGTTGTCGAGCACAGGCAACGTTACCCTCTCTCCTTCAATCACCTCCTTATACACGCAAGGCCCAAGCTTGAAACTACTCACATAGTCGTTCAAAACCTTCAAGCTGGCCCAATCCTGTTCGGACATCCCGCGATCCTTGGTCAGGTAAGAATCTGTACTGCGCTCGTAGTGAGCGAACGTCCACACCAAAGGAAACTTAGGTTCTCGCCTCACTACCTGCTCGCCGTCCACCGTTACAGTCACATTCCTATACAAGGACTCCCGAGCAGCCTCACTCTCTGCCCGAACCGCGTAGTAGCGAGGCTTGTAGCCCCGAACAGAATCTACAAACATGTTGAAAAATTTCTTCCCTTGAGACTTCAAGGACACCCAGCCTTGTCGTCCATCTACCGCCTGCCGCTGGAGTTGAAATATTTTGAAGAACAAGGCAAGGGAAGGCACGATTTGCAAGTGTTCACACACTATCTCATATATTCGAATAAACCCTATCGAGTTCGGGTTTAATTGGGAAGGGGCTAGCTTCAAGTGCCTGAAAACGCTCATCGTGAATTCACTGAACGGCATTCTGAGCCCCAACTTCTCGAACACGAATTCATACATGGCAAATCCGTCCTCGCCAAAGTTTGAATACACCCGCCGCTCGCCTACAGCATGCGCCGCCCAATTAGTTGGCTGGTCTCCTATCCTATCCTCGACGATTGTAAACTTGGGCTCCGCCGAGGGAGAAATCACTGAGCGTGTCCTTGGACCCTCAGCTATCCAAGCATATGGATCTTCTTCGGTTGGTCTGATCGGCTCTCTATACTGCGACGTTCCAGCCTCCTCTTCGTCCATTTAAAAGCACCTGAAAAGCAGCGAAAGAAAATGAATTCGACGTTTAAAATCAAATTCACCCTTCCACCGCAAATCAAGTGAAAGGGCGAAGTATTAGCCGAGGACGCTGCCCTCAACCAAAGGCCCTTGCAAATGGCGGAGAAACAAATTCAGAGGCGTATTGTGCTCGAGCCGTAAAGAGGCGAGCAAAAGCTAAGACTTAACGATTTTGCGAACATAAAGGCAAGCATTCCAGCTCGCCCTATCAAGCATTCTTGCTCGCCAAAACAAGCATCCTATGCTCGCACCGCTCATAATTTCTCCTCGACACGCCCATTCAAATTCCCAGAAATCCAAATGAATTTCTGGAAATCCCTCACCGGAAAGCTTATCGGATAGTACGAGACGGTGGTTGTGGGCGGCGCTAAGATTCAAACCTAAGCAAAAATGATAAAAATCCTAACTTTACTATTCGAAAAGGCGTTTGGGCGACGGAAAACCACCACTAAACACCCTCAAACTCGCTAAAACAACCACGTTTGCATTGTTCTTGACAGCAAACATCCACCGGAGTTATAATCCTCAAAACAAATTCAAACAAACGCAAATGCAAACTCAAAAGCATGGGAAAATTCGTACCTTGACTGGAGATTGGAACTTCGTGTGATGAAGGTGGCTTGAGCAACAGAGCAAGAGCACCAGCAGCGAACAATGGAGGAGTACACTTGAGTGTTCTCGTGCAAGAACAAAATGAGAGAAATGTGAAATTCTGGTGGCAAGTGTCAGATGTGTAGCACGATGTGTACACTTTAGGAATCGTACGATGTGTAGCCTAATGTGTCAACATCGTGGACAACTGACCTTGATGAACAAGTAAACAATATAAAGTGCAGAAAACAAAAGAACACGTGAGTTTGTTAACCCAGTTCGGCACTTATAACAAGCCCTATTCTGGAGGATACCAATCCAGGGATGAATCCACTATGGTAGTATCAATTCAAAGCTAAACTCCCCCGTTTACAACTTCTCACTTAATCACTACCCGTGCTAATTCTACCTAGGAACTCCTAGATATGAGAACCTCTGCTCACTCCCCCTCAACCTTACCCAGTAAGGATTTAATAACAAACTCAGTTGGAGACACACTCCTAGACAAGCGAAGCACTCGTACCTAAAGGCTTAGAGTGTTGCACAATCTAACTCCTTGCTTCAAAGCTTTGGAGAAAGACAACTAGAGATTACAACTCTATAAACTCAGTCCTTACTTGCATCAAAACTATGATCCAAGTGAAGGCTCACAAATAACAATGAACAACTAAAGAACTAAAACTCTAAGACTCAATTTGTAGACTTAGCTTCTTGATTTCAGTTGATAAATAATTGGTCTTCAGTCTTCCTTTATATAGAACAAGCTTCATGGGCTTTGACGAGTTGGCCTTGATAAATTTTGCCTTGAGATTTATTTGATCATAATCTTTTAATTGTTTGTTTCAAATCTTTTTGATCAAAGTCGGCCAATAAAATAAAACAGAACCATGAAAGATTATCTTGTTCCTTGGCGCGCAAGCTGGCACGATATACTTAAAAACAAATCTTTTTCAAAAGATCGCGTTTAAATAAATAAAGGCGCGTCCAGTAGGGCGTCCAGATGTGAACCCTGATGTGCCACACATCATGCTCCACATCATGGAATCAGGCTTATTTTACCAAATGAAGCCAACACCCTAAAAGGTCTCAACAATCTCCCCCTTTGGCAAATTTTGGGCTAAAATAATCTTTGAGTCACCCAACTAAACTTGGAGAGATGTGTAGGCACATCAGAGGCATGCAGCAGCGGATTAGAGCCTCGTAAATAAAGAGAGAAATAAACTCTCACAAGATAGGAAAATAAATTCCCAAAGACTGAGAAAAATAAATTCTCAGACACATACAAGCATGAGATTCCATGCACACATAAGGGAGGGTAGCAAACCCAGTAATAGTCTACTCCCCTCTGAACTAGAGCACTTTCCATGTACTCCCCCTAAATCTCATATTCCCTATAGGCTTCTTCAGAATGCATGGCCTAGAGAGATATAGAGAAGTTTTAAACTTGGCTTCTTAAGAATGCATGACCAAGTTAAAACTCACAGATGTGTCAAACATCACACAAAATAACTTCTACAGGCTTCTTAAGAATGCATCACCATGTAGAAATTAGATAACATCTTCAATTGGACTTCTTAAGAATGCATCACCCAGTTGAAAATGTACAGAAAAGGTCTTCAGAAGAACATGCTTTAGAAAACTAATTCTTCAAAAATTTGTTGATAAAATATTTGAAGAAAAATAAGCATGTATACCAGATGTGTAGTCAGATGTGCCACACATCAGAACTTCAGAAGTTGGAGAAGCTTCAGAAGCTGAGCAGAGCTTCAGAAGTTATAGAGCTTCAGAAGCTGAGCAGAGCTTCAGAAGTTGTAGTGCTTCAGAAGCTGAGCAGAGCTTCAGAAGTTGTAGTGCTTCAGAAGCTGAGCAGAGCTTCAGAAGTTGTAGTGCTTCAGAAGTTGAGAAAGTTTCAGAAGTTCAGAAGTTCAGAAGTTGCCCCATGTGGATGAATAGAATCTTTTTCTTAATTCTCGTCTCAATTCTCTCGTTCTATTCTCTCTAATAACACATCACAATTTGCTGCAGTTAAGACTTCAAAGTTGTTTATTTTAATTTTTACTCCCCCTTTTTAGCCATAAATTATGACAAACATACTGAGAGTAAGTAACACACCATAGAATGCAGATAGCATGAGATGTAGAGATGATGTTAATAGTGCAGCAGGTACAGAACAGGCACGCAAAGGTGCATCAGAAATCCAGGGCATAGCCCACAAAATACCAGCAAAAACAAGGAAATACTGAGTACAGGGAAATATTAATGAATTACAATAATTCAAATATCCTGGCTCCCATCAGTTTCCTCAGCTTCAGAGTCATTGGGCTCCTCCTCCTCCAATTCCTCATCCTCAGCCATTGTTTGCTCATCCTCAAGCTCCAGTCCAGCAATGACTGCCTCCAGCTTGGCCTTCTTCTCATCCAGAGCCTTGCAAGTCTCCTTTAAAGCAGCAATCATGTCTGTCCTAGACATAGCATTGTTTGAGCTGGATGTGCCCACATCAGGAGTCACATCAGACTGCTTGAGACTAAAAGAAATAGCAGACTCTCTTCTGCAAGACAAATCATCCTTGCCCAGAACATCAGGTCTCTGGCTCAATATGATTCCACACAGTAGGGAAGGAAAGGCAATGGGTAGTTTGACAGCTAGGGTTTTGGCATGTTTGATAGTCTGATCAAAAATATAAGTACCAAAATCAAAGTTAATTTTGTTACCTACAGTATAGATGAACCTAGCCAAACCTGTAGCCACATCACAGTTGTGTGTGGTAGGCACCCAGTTAGCAGCAGCAATCCTGTTCAGGATGTTGTAGATTGGAGTGAGCTTGCTTGCTTGCAATTTTCCCTTCTTAGGCCAAGTCTTGACCTTTCCAGCTGTGATGGCCTTGATTATGTAGTTGTCATTTGCCTCCATCTCAGCAAAGGGCTCCTCACTTCTGCCCAGATACTTGTTGATAACAGTGGGAGAGAAGTGAATTTCTTTACCTCTCACAAAAACAGTTTGGTATTCCTTGTCCAAAGGATTGTCACAACCAGCAGGGATGTTTACCAAAAACTCTTTGACTACCTTCTCATAGCAGTCACCTAGTCCAGTAACAGTCTTCATCAAGCCAGCACGCTTGATCAACCTCATAACTTCCTTGCACTGCAAGGCTTCAGCACTGAGCTCCCTCTCCAGAGCTAACCTTCTATGAGCAATGTACTTCCATTTACCAGCATGTGCAGGGTTGTGGAAGGAAATCAAATCAACTGGGATGTCAGGAATTCCCTGAGGAATTTTCTTCTTCCCATAGCTCTTCTTCACAGCAGACTCAATGTGAATCACATCAAGCTCCACATTGCGTTCCTTAGCAGATTCTTCCTCAGACTCACTGATGTGAGCTACATCCTGCTTCACATCGTACTCTGAGTCACTTGTAGGTGGCTCTTTTCTTTTCTGAGTCTTCTTCTTTGCAGGTGGAACCACAGCTTTACTAAATCCCTTCTTGGGACTTTGGTTTTGGTGATGATGGAGGAGTGTTTGTTTTTGTGGAAGGAGATGTTTTGGTTGCAGTAGACATGATGATGATGATGAAGTATGAAGATTTCAAAGAAAATTGCAGAGAGATGAACAGAGGTTTTGAGAGAGATCAAGACAAGTTCTTGGTCGTTTGAGTGTTAGAGAGATGAATGTAGTGATCAATGTGGTAGGCAATAAGAGAAAATCTTGAATAAACGGATTTCTTGAAGTTTTGATCGTGAAATAGCCGTTGGAAATATTGCCTTTGGATTGCGTGCAACTATGGATGGAGGGAAAAAACAGGTAACCGTTGCACGTCTAAATAGCAATTGTGGCTATTGATCCTCAAAGAGGCAAATACCTAGTTTGCCCCTTAACACCTCAAACCTATTTGCATCTAAAGCCTTAGTGAAAATATCTGCCAGTTGATTTTCTGTGGCAACATGCTCTAGAGTCACAATATTGTCTTCAACAAGATCTCTAATGAAATGGTGACGTATATCAATGTGCTTTGTCCTACTATGTTGGATAGGATTTTTGGAAATATTTATAGCACTTAGATTGTCACAGTATAATGTGAGCACATCTTGCTGCACATTGTACTCACCCAACATCTGCTTCATCCAAAGTAGCTGAGAACAACTACTTCCTGCTGCAATATACTCAGCCTCAGCTGTAGAAAGAGAAACACAATTTTGTTTCTTGCTGAACCATGATATAAGGTTGCTTCCCAAAAAGAAACATCCACCAGAAGTGCTTTTCCTGTCATCAGCACTACCTGCCCAGTCAGCATCACAATAACCCAACAATCTTGTGTCTTCACCATGAGAGTAGAGAATTCCATAATCACTTGTACCACTGACATACTTAAGAATCCTTTTGACTTGATTCAGATGACTCATCTTGGGCTCAGCTTGGTACCTTGCACACACACCAACAGCAAAGCTAATATCAGGTCTACTTGCAGTGAGATAAAGTAGACTGCCAATCATGCTTCTGTATAGACTTTGATCAACACTGACACCATGCTCATCTTTAGAAAGTTTGAGATGGGTTGCTGCAGGAGTTCTTTTGTGATTTGCATTCTCCATTCCAAATTTCTTCACAATGTTCTTGGCATACTTGCTTTGGGAGATGAAAATTGTATCTTCCATCTGTTTGACTTGCAGACCAAGAAAGTAGGTAAGTTCACCTACAAGGCTCATCTCAAATTCAGACTGCATCTGATTCACAAACATCTTGACCATTGGATCAGACATTCCTCCAAACACAATGTCATCTACATAGATTTGTGCAATCATGAACTTGCCCTTTTCTTCTCTGACAAACAAGGTTTTGTCTGTTTCTCCTTTTCTATAACCTTGCTGCACAAGAAATTTGGTTAGCCTCTCATACCATGCCCTAGGAGCTTGCTTTAATCCATATAATGCCTTCTTCAATCTGTAGACATGATCTGGATAATTTGGATCAACAAATCCCTTGGGCTGCTCCACATAAACTTCCTCATTCAAGTAGCCATTGAGGAAAGCACTCTTCACATCCATCTGGAATAGCTTGAATTTCAAGATACATGCTACTCCCAGAAGTAACCTTATGGACTCAAGACGTGCCACAGGAGCAAATGTTTCATCAAAGTCTACTCCTTCAATCTGAGAGTAACCTTGAGCCACAAGCCTAGCCTTGTTTCTAGTCACAACACCACTTTCATCAGATTTATTCCTATAAACCCATTTAGTACCAATGATGTTGACTCCTTCAGGTCTAGGAACTAAATCCCACACTTCATTCCTCTTGAACTGGTTCAGCTCCTCTTGCATAGCCTCAATCCAAAACTCATCTGTCAAGGCTTCTTTCACATTCTTTGGTTCTACCTTTGACACAAAACAAGCATTGGATACGACCTCTCTTGACCTTGTCATAACCCCTGACTCAGGATTCCCTATTATGAGTTCTTTTGGATGATTCTTTTGAACTCTAACAGAGGGACCCTTGTTCACTGGAGTCACATCTTCTTGCTGATCAGTCTTCTCAGGAATCTCTATAACTTCAGAGTCTTCAGGCAGGGGGTGAGATGTGTCCACATCAGGATCAACATCAGGTTCATTATCTGAACAGTCATCTATGACAACATTGATGGATTCCATCATAGTTCTTGTTCTGTTGTTGAAGACTCTATAGGCTCTGCTGGTTATGGAATAGCCTAGAAAGATTCCTTCATCACTCTTGGGATCCATCTTCCTCCTTTGCTCTCTGTCAGCTAAGATATAGCACTTGCTACCAAAGACATGGAAGTGTTTGACAGTTGGTTTTCTTCCTTTCCATATCTCATACAGTGTGATTGAGGTACCTTTTCTCAGAGTTACCCTGTTGTGTATATAGCATGCAGTACTCATGGCCTCTGCCCAAAAGTAGTAAGGTAGCTTCTTGGCATGTAGCATAACTCTTGCAGCCTCTTGCAAGGTTCTGTTCTTCCTCTCAACTACACCATTTTGTTGGGGTGTGATTGGTGAGGAGAACTCATGCCCAATTCCTTCATCAGCACAAAACTCAGAGAATCTTGAATTTTCAAACTCTTTCCCATGATCACTTCTGATTCTAACAATGCCACTATCCTTCTCTCTTTGTAGTCTAAGGCATAATTCTTTGAATGCATCAAAAGTGTCAGACTTCTCTCTGATGAAGCTAACCCAAGTAAACCTTGAGAAATCATCTACAACCACAAAAGCATATCTTTTGCCACCAATACTCTCTACCTGCATTGGTCCCATCAAGTCCATATGTAGCAGTTCAAGAACTCTGGATGTCACCTGATGTTGTAACATTGGGTGTGACATCTGAACCTGCTTTCCAACTTGACATTCACCACATATGTTGCCTTCAACAATCTTAAGCTTTGGTAGACCTCTAATAGCTTCCTTGGACACAATCTTCTTCATTCCCTTCAGATTCAAATGGCCAAGTCTTTGGTGCCAAAGCTTTACTTCTTCCTCCTGACTTATCAAACATGTAGTGGAGTGAGCTGTTTCATCAGGAATCCATAGATAGCAGTTGTCTCTTGACCTAGATCCTCTCATCAGCAATTCTCCTTTGTCAGAAGTAATAAGACATTCATTCTTTGTGAAGTTGACTTTGAGACCTTGATCACACAATTGGCTTATGCTGATAAGATTAGCCTTCAAGCCTTTAACAAGTAGCACATCCTCTAGGTTAGGTAAGCTTTTGCTGCTGAGTTTACCACTGCCCTTGATTTCACCTTTTGCTCCATCACCAAAGGTTACAAAGCTTGTTGTATGAGGCTTGATATTAGTGAGAAATTTCTCAACACCAGTCATATGCCTAGAACAACCACTATCAAAATACCAATCATTACTAGAAGATGCTCTAAGAGAAGTGTGAGCAATATGTGCAGTTTCAGAGACTTTAGGCTTCCACATCTTCTTAGGAGTGACCCTTGCTGTTTTGGCTTGCACCTGAGGCTTTTTCTTGGGATACCCATAGAGTTTGTAACAGAAGGGCTTGATGTGACCATTCTTCCCACAGTAGTGGCATCTCCAAGCATTAAACTTCTCTTTGCCAGCAGGTCTCTGATGTGGAGTGTGGTGTGTCCACATTCTGCTAGGGTCAGGTTTCTTCTGAGCAGGAACAAACTTAGTATTTGTCTTCTTGCTGTGATGTTTGTTCTTAAATCCTACACCAGATGAGTCACCAGCATGCTTTCCTACTTTCAAAATTTCATCAAGCATGTTGGTTCCAGGGTTGAGCATCTTTACAGACTTGGTCATATTTTTCAAGTTGGTTGACAGTAACTCAACTTCACTTTCAAGACTAGCAACTTGACTCTGTAGTTGACCCTTCTCTGTCTCCAGTTGACTGATGATTTCCTTCTGCTCTTCATTGACCTTGTACAGTTCCTCACTCTTGATAAATAGCTTTTTATGGACTGAGGCTAGTTCATCAAAGGTGAGTTCTTCATCATCAGATTCAACATCAGTATTATCCACCCTAGTTATGGCACTAACATGATTAGCAGCAACATTCTCTGAGTCAGTGTCAGAGTCTTCATCAGACCATGAAACAGTTAGGCCTTTCTTCTGCTTCTTCAGATATGTGCCACATTCTGATCTTATATGACCAAAGCCTTCACATTCATGACATTGAACACCCTTGTTCTGAGTTGACTTATCATCAGTTTTGGTTTTTGTTGAAGTGTTACCTAGTTTACTGATGTCAGTCTGGATGTTCCTCACATTCCTCCTTGGTCTTCTGTCCACCCTCCTTTGAAGCTTGTTGAATTGTCTTCCCAACATGGCTAAGTCATTTGAGAGATCGTCATCTGATTCATCAGCTTCTTCTTCTTCACCAGCACAAGATGCAAAAGCTATACCTTTTCCTTTCTTCTCAGTTTGCTCACCTAAGTTCATCTCAAAAGTTTGAAGAGAGCTCACAAGTTCTTCAAGTTTCATACTTGGGATGTCTTGAGCTTCTTCAATAGCTGTGATTTTCATGTTAAATCTCTTGGGTAGGGATCTAAGCATCTTTCTCACAAGCTTTTCTTCAGACAATTTCTCACCTAGAGCCTCAAAGGAATTGTCCACCTCAAGCAAATTCATGTGAAATTCATGAATTGATTCTTCTTCTTTCATTCTGAGGTTTTCAAACTTAGTGTTGAGAAGTTGGATTCTTGAGCTTTTTACCTTGGCATTGCCTTCATGAGTGGTTCTGAGTATCTCCCAGGCATTCTTTGCAACAGTACACTGCTTGATTAATCTGAACATGTTCTTGTCCACTCCATTGAATAAAGCATTCAAAGCTTTGGAGTTTCCAAGCGATGCAGTGTCTTCTGCAGCTGACCAATCTTCCTCTGGCTTGAGTACACCAGTGTCAACACCATTAGCATCCAAGATTTTGGGATGCTCCCAGCCTTTGAGCACAGCTTTCCAAGTTCTGCTGTCAAGTGACTTTAGGAAGGCAATCATCCTTGGCTTCCAGTAGTCATAGTTGGTTCCATCCAGGAGGGGTGGTTTGTTGACCGTTGTTCCATCCTTGTCCATGTTTCCAGAAAGTAACTTCCCTGGAGCTCACCCTCAAACAGGCAGGGTGCCTGCTCTGATGCCAATTGAAATTCTGGTGGCAAGTGTCAGATGTGTAGCACGATGTGTACACTTTAGGAATCGTACGATGTGTAGCCTAATGTGTCAACATCGTGGACAACTGACCTTGATGAACAAGTAAACAATATAAAGTGCAGAAAACAAAAGAACACGTGAGTTTGTTAACCCAGTTCGGCACTTATAACAAGCCCTATTCTGGAGGATACCAATCCAGGGATGAATCCACTATGGTAGTATCAATTCAAAGCTAAACTCCCCCGTTTACAACTTCTCACTTAATCACTACCCGTGCTAATTCTACCTAGGAACTCCTAGATATGAGAACCTCTGCTCACTCCCCCTCAACCTTACCCAGTAAGGATTTAATAACAAACTCAGTTGGAGACACACTCCTAGACAAGCGAAGCACTCGTACCTAAAGGCTTAGAGTGTTGCACAATCTAACTCCTTGCTTCAAAGCTTTGGAGAAAGACAACTAGAGATTACAACTCTATAAACTCAGTCCTTACTTGCATCAAAACTATGATCCAAGTGAAGGCTCACAAATAACAATGAACAACTAAAGAACTAAAACTCTAAGACTCAATTTGTAGACTTAGCTTCTTGATTTCAGTTGATAAATAATTGGTCTTCAGTCTTCCTTTATATAGAACAAGCTTCATGGGCTTTGACGAGTTGGCCTTGATAAATTTTGCCTTGAGATTTATTTGATCATAATCTTTTAATTGTTTGTTTCAAATCTTTTTGATCAAAGTCGGCCAATAAAATAAAACAGAACCATGAAAGATTATCTTGTTCCTTGGCGCGCAAGCTGGCACGATATACTTAAAAACAAATCTTTTTCAAAAGATCGCGTTTAAATAAATAAAGGCGCGTCCAGTAGGGCGTCCAGATGTGAACCCTGATGTGCCACACATCATGCTCCACATCATGGAATCAGGCTTATTTTACCAAATGAAGCCAACACCCTAAAAGGTCTCAACAAAATGGGTACAGAAGCAATGGAAGAAGGAAAATTCTGAAATGAATTTTAGCTCCTCCATTTATAGGCAACTGAGTACGTTATCTCCTGCAGCGCAACCCTTGCGAAACGACGCTCCTTTAAAACCCTCAGACGTTGGATCAATCCAACGCTCCAGACTGAAACGATCCAACGCTTCGGTTTAACTCCCAGGGGAAATGAAAAGGCTCGTATCTGACGCGCCGCACGCACCTGCACGGGGAACAAGGTCATTCATGACCTATTTCCCTAGGTCATGATTACGCCTTTTCGTAGCCCACACACGCGGCATGATCAGGCAAAAATCCTGTCCCATCAAACGTCACTTAGCTTCTCCACGCGTTGCCCTTTGCTCTCCTCGGCACAGGTAGGTCCTCGACGAAACGTTTGGGTTTGCATGCAAACGGCGAACAAGATTCGCACCCTCAATAAGCGGAATTAAGCAATCCTAGAACACGAAATATCGACGAACACGCTTGGCTGTTGATCTGCCACGCGATGTTTCTCTTCGACGTCCCTGCGCTGGACCTTAAGTCATTACTCCTATGCCTAGCAGCAATGACTTGGGGGGCTTCTGTTCCGGACTGGGCCTAGAATGGACTAACAGGCCCAATCCACTAAGGTGTCGAGGACAGCCCAGTGTCGAGCAGCTCAACACCACTTGCTCGACACCGCAGCGCAAGCTTATCAGCAGCTCAAACATACCCGTTTCTCTGCTGTCGAGCACATACGTGCTCGCCGCCAATTTCGCACCTGTCAAACGTGCACCACAAGCCGCGTTTTCACCCCAAGCTTATCCGTCTCCCGCAGAACACGGGCTAAGCTTGACTAGGGGGAGAGTCTAACGACTTCTCCAGCATACCACGCTATCCCTAGCAGTTATCCTCATTGGGCTTGCTCTACGCGGCCCAATAGTGATAATCGTTGGCCCCGCGCTGGGGGCTTATAAATACTCCTCTTCATTGAGGAGTCAGGTATTCAATTCTTATTCTCTCAACCTCACTTCTTGTATCTGTGCTGACTTAGGCATCGGAGTGTCTGCAGGTACAACCCCCCCTCCGTTTTCAAAGCAACCGTCAAGACCACACGTGACTAGCAGCTGGCCATCGATCGAACGTCCGTTCCAGGCACGATCACAAGCCTTGAAAGATCATATTTGTCCAGCTTTAGCCTCTAACGTTAGTTGACTGTTAAATAAAGATGAGGTGGTTATCAGAGTCACACTTGACAATGATGATGTGTCTTTTTTGTTTACATGGCATGCCAACTCATCTTCTTAATTAATTTAAAAGAAAATCAAGTCAAACCCAGAAACACACGTAAAGATTAATATAAAGTTCATATATCTTCTTCAACATGAAACTTATATATATTTCAACTCAGAAAACACATTCAAAATAAAAAAAAAAACTCATCTTTCTCTTCATATGCAGCACACACCCAACACAATCATTTTTTATTCACCCAATTCGTTTCCTCATTACACTCAAATATCTGACGAATTATTGTTTCATAACAAATGTCCAATTAATCTTCGCCCGATTTGCCGCCACACGAACATTCAAATCCCCATCTCAGGTGGCTTTGTTACAAAATCCAAATGATAAAAACAACAGTACCAGAACAACAACAATAACAATAACATAACAACAACAATTCAAAAATGAACTCCTTTTTCACTCTGTTGTTACCTCTTTCATTTACCCAAATTAAAATCATAACTCACTCAAAATTAATTTATCTCGGGTTATTTTGTTGTCATTGGTGATGAGGGTATTTGTTGTTGTAGTGGTGTTGGAATGGCTGATGGGGTATTTGTTCTAGGTTCAAGTTGTATAATAGACACTTTAATGGAACCATATTTTGCTATAAAAAAAAATTGGATTAAAAAATCATGTCAAATTTTTTGGGTTGATTGAACCGAAATTTTGCATATGACAAAGATATGGGTCTAAGATGCCACAATGACGGATGGAAATAGAGTGAGATGGAGAAGAGAGAAGAAGTGTAATGAGAAGATGAAGAAGAAATTAGGGATTTTGACAATTGTAATTTTTATTTGTATTTAGTCCTTCAATTTAAAGAATCGGTTGAGCTGGTGTTCATTGGCGATGTCACTATGTGACATGTGTATTTATGTTTGCTACCTATGTGTTTTTTTAATGATGACTAACGTGAGAGACCAAAATCAAACAATTTCAATCTTTCAAGGGCTATTTCATACAAAAAAAAAAAAATACAGGGAAGAAAACTAAAAAAGCGCAAACTTACAGGGACAAACTGCCTATTTAAGCCTAAACATTTTGACAAATTTTATGTTATATTAAAATGATATCATATTTTTTTTAATTGATCATTTTATTCTTAGTAAAATTATGGGTAATGAGTGCAAGTATGAGTAATCTGATACCTCAAAAGTTCCTGTACATATACGAGTGCATATATTGTTACCCACGCATGAAAGAGTTATAATACAAACTTATTTAAAATTGAAAGGAGTATTAATAACAAAAACACTGAAATTCAATTCATAAGTTAACTCTCATTTTTGGTTCTCCTTTAATTGTTGGACAAAACTAGAGCTGTCAAAATAGACTACCTGGCCCCACCCGGACCGACCCGGGTGGGCTTCGAGCTTTATTGGGCCGGGCCAAAAAAATTCATATTTAAATTCATGTTTTTTCGGGCCATGCTAAAAAACTCTAAAAACATTCGGGCTAATATTTTAAGGCCTAAGCCCTACATTTATTTGTGTTCGGCGGGCCGGTGCATACGAGCAAATCCATTTTGACAGCTCCATAGCTGTTAAAACGGGCCGAGCAAAAAAAACCCATATTTTTCAGGCTAGGGTAAACCCCTAAAAAATTTCGGGTTAATATTTTAAGGTCCAATCCTTAAATTTATTCCGGCTTTACAGGTCGGCCCATATGAGTTAATACATTTTGATAATTCTAAAATTGTATCTCGAAAAGAGTTATGCATTAACATGACCATAAAAAAACATTAGAACAACAAAAACACAGAAATATTCACTACCATCTTAGAAACATCACATCGAAACATTTAAAAACAAATAAAAATATTTACTGAGTTATGACTGAAAAAAGGATAACATAAATAGCTAGATTATTCAGAACAACAAAAACACATAAACAATCACTACCATCTTAGAAACATCACATCGAACCAATTAAAAACGAATAAAAACCTTTACTGAGTTATGACTGAAAAAATGATAACATAAATAGCTAGATTACAAAGGGATAATGTAAAAGTTCACAATTGGCGAATTGACCCAATGACCTTGCTAATTTTAGTTTAGAGTTAAATATGTTTTATGTCCCATAAAATATATCAACTTTTATTTTTATATATGTATAACAATTAAAAAATACAACACTACTAAATTGATACATATTCACAATTAAAAAATGTGTATTCATAACATAATGCAAACACAATGTGAATATGTCAACAAAGATATATATGAACATTAGCATGATTAATAATAATTTTTTCTATAATTTTCAAAAGTCAACATTATTTTTTTTTTTAATTATATTAAAATGATATCTTATTTTTAAATTGACTAATTTATTTTTAATAAAATTGAGGGTAACGAGTGCGAGTATGAGTATTCTAATACCCAAATGGTATGGGTACAAATATTGTTATACATGCGGATATTATCGTTGAAGCACAAACACTCCTCAAATTAGTTGTGTTTCGTGCCGGACACTGACACTTATAATTACACTCAATTATATTATTTTTTCAAATTATTATCGATGTCAACGTGTTAGTGTTTATGTCGTGTCCAATGTCCATATGTGTATTCGTGCTTCATAGGTCAAGATACATGTTTATATTTAAAACTAGGGGTGTACATGAGTTGGACAAACCCAACCGGCCCGGTCAAATCCACCTAATCCAAACCAAAAAAAGTGGAGTGGGCTGGATTATTGGGTGGGTATGGATTTCAAAATAAAAAATCCATAAAAAAAAGTTTCGGGCAAAACTCAACCCAAACTCAAAATCCACTGACCCACTGAAAACTCAAAACTAGGTGGGTTTCCCCTAATTGTGTCGTTTACACTGTTACACTATTTTACAAATGATATTGAGTTAGATTTTAATCTATTTTACAAATGAACTCAAAACTCAAAACATAAATGTGCAGCCCATTTGTTTTTGGGTATGCAGCCCCCACCTTTATTTAATTATTTTGAAAATGGAACCCCCACTTATTTATTATTTAAAACTGCACATGTTGTAAAATGATGGATCAAAATTACACTTTATAAAATACGAGGATTAAAACTACATTTAAACAAAAAAAATAAATTTAATATTTAAATAATTCAAAATATTCGTTATACCCTGTGCTTGGCACGGGTCCGAATACTAATATATATATATATATATATATATATATATATATTGAGTGATGTACGGTGTCATACACACGATACATTGATTAGTGACATTTAACATTAATTACAATTTTACAAATGACTTCTTGCAACTCCTAAATGCTAAAAACTAATTTAATTGAAGTTAACAAAACATGAAATAATTATTTATAAAGTGATAAAAAAATATTTTATTAATGAATTATTGAAGATGCTTTTTTTTAAAAGGTGGAAAGATGCTTTTAATCATATCTCAATTTAGATATTATAAACTTGTTGCTTACATCTCAACTACCAGCCTTGTCTTGTTCGTACAATGCAAACAAACCATGGCAACCAAATTTCATCGTACTTTCCAATTCATACTAAATTTTCTTTTGTTCATATTGAATATGATTGACTATTATAGTCAATATGAAACAATAGTGTGATAGGTACGAGAAGGTCTACATGTTTACTTATTATTTTTTAACTGACTGATGTTTAATTGTTATTATACTCTATAGTAATGACCAAAATTAAAGATGTACTATTTTATGATAGACACTTTACAATTAGGGTTGTGAATAGATCAGACCGGCCTACAGTGGTCTACGGCCTAGTCTACATAGGCTTAGGTTAGGCCAGCCTATTAGACTAATAAGCCATGTTAGGTTTTCAAAAGGCCAGACTCAAACCTAAAAAATAAGCCTATAACAGGTCATAGGTCAGACTCAGACCTTCAATTTTTTCAAAGGCCAGACTCAGACTTGGCAAAGCCTATCTCGGCCTAGTCCCAACCCTATTTACAATATATATACACACGCTAGGACGAAGAGGTCACGGGCCTCCTAAACTTTTTAATTTTTTTTATATTTTGTTTTACATATTTTGTTATACTTTTTGAGATTAAAATTCACATAAATAATGACCAAAATTAATAGATGTACTATGTTATGATGGACACTTTACGATATATATATATGGCTGTGTCTTCGGTGGACTAGGAAGACAAGTGGTCCATCAAAGACCACTATTGTAATAATTATTGAACGGTTACATCAATCTCATCCTCACATGTTTATCTTGCACCCTCAACACCATATTTCTTTCTCTTCTTCTTTTTTGTGAGCCTATTATTATTTTTTTCTTTCTAAAGTTTCTTAATTATCGAAATTATAAGAAAAAAAGAATCATGTTTTCTTGTCTGAAATTATAAGCAAATACATAGTTTAGTGATTGACAGGACTTTGAACTCTAACTCTCTATATATATAATGAAATATCCTGCCAACTAAGCTAAACTCAAAAAACTGAAACCACTTAGCAGAACCGATCCCCAAACCAAATTCAATAGACGTTTAAAAAAAAAAACTCACAAAACTAATTACATTCTATTTTACTTGCTTGAAATATAGTATTTCTTTTTGCTTATGTGGGAGTATATGTAAGAAAATGTGGAGGCGATAGTATTTTTGATAAAAAATAATATCGAAGACGACTTTTTGACTTATGAAGAAATAAATAGGACTTTGGTTATAAACAAAAATAGTGGTTACTCATTTTTCTTAATCAATTCAACAGACAGAATTACTCATTTGACTCACTCGCTCAACCATCATGTCTTCTCAAGTAAGTCGATTTAACATTCATTGCTGAATGCTGATTTAGTTTTTATGATCATTTGTGAGTCAAAAAGTCGTATCTAAGTTCAAGTCTCAATTCATAGTTGATATGTGAATTACATGCAAAATTTATAGCTAGCTAGCTACCGTATATTTAAGCTTAATTTTGGTAATTTTGTTTTTATTTCAGACAAAGATGCACTACGATGTGTTCGTGAGCTTCAGAGGGGAAGACAGTCGCGCATTCCTTTCACATCTGTATTCCTCTCTTAAAAATGCTGGGTTTTATGTTTTCAAAGACCACGAGGGGATTCACGCTGGAGATCACATCTCAATCTCATTGATGCAAGCAATCAGTCAGTCTAGAATTTGTATTGTTTTGTCTAGAAATTATGCTAATTCAAAATGGTGTTTGCTGGAGTTGGAGAAAATTCTGGAAATCAGCAGTGCCAATGGTATGGTGGTTGTGCCTGTGTTCTATGAGGTAGATCCCTCAGATGTACGTCATCAGAAAGGAGAGTTTGGAATAGCTTTTGACTCTCTTATATCAGCAATATCAGTGGATGAAAGCATAACGAGGAATTGGAAAACAAATCTAAAAGAAATTGCTAACAAATTAGGGGTTCTCAGCATAAATTCTAGGTAATTTAATAACTAATCAATTTAAATGCACTTAGTTCACAATCGTAACCATTGATTTTTTTAATCAATCATCAATTGTGGTCACACTTTAATCAATCCTAACCATTAATCAATGCAGTGTCTCACTTAGAGGAGTCTAAAATTTGTTTCATGCTCAACTGCTTAGACAGGAGAGTTTGGAAAAGCTTTTTTAATACAAAATATTCTATTTTTGACCCTTAATTTATTTATATATTTTGAGTATTGTTAGATCTGTTGGTGCAATGAATCTTTGATCGGTATGGTAATTGGGACTTGAAGATTATGATGAAAATGAGAGAAATTGAGAGAATAGAATGATAAGGAAATGATAATTTTATTGATTATCACAAGTGATTACACGAGTTGAGATCCTCTCCATTTCTCATGCTTTCCATTTCCTCAATTATTATATAGTTTTGGAAATATAAATGTAAAAGTGTGACATTAAGTGGATCCAAATCTCTTTTATATACCCCAAAATATTTAAAAACTTTGGTAATGGAAGAAATGGAAATAATGAGAAATGAAGAGGATCCCAACTCTGATTACACACAGTTAAGAATCAATTAGTATTGATTATATTACCTTATTGTGTATACACCATATGATTATACATAAAGACTTAGCGTAGTCTCATTAGACACATAATATTATACAGAAAAATACAATTCTAATATGGTATCAGTAGTTAAGGATTTCACGATCCTTTTCTTTTTGCCGCAGTAACCTTGTGCACATTACACACAACTACTGCGTGCCTCTATTCTTTGTCACAATGTTTCCGATCAAAAGTGACCTAGTTCGCAACCCTCCCGCGAACCCGTTGACGGAACCACATCCGCAATCGGCGCCTCACGCACGGCCAACTACCAGGAGCGTGTGCCCACTCGCTTTGCACCAGATCAGTTTTCCGGCCAATTTCCGACTCGTTTCGCCGTTCCTCGCGATCGTCACAACCCTTCTGTCACTTAGCGACCCTGTTTGAACATTTTTCCACCATCATCGCTCATGGGTGATAACTCCGCTACCGATTACGTCAATTTTACCAAAGTTCCGCTCATTCCGTGCGAGAAACTAACCGGCACAAAAAACTACAACATATGGGCCGGTGCTGTTAAGTTATGGTTTCAACGTCAAGGAGTTGCAGATCACTTGACCAAGCAATCGAAAGATATTGCCACCACTCATCGTACCAAATGGAGGCAAGTCGATGCATCTCTAAGCAATGTGTTATGGTTTTCTATAGCACCCAATCTCCAAGCGCAATACCAAACCTTTACTACTTGCTATGAGGTTTGGGAAAAGGCCAAGAAAGTTTTCTCTAACAATGCTCATCGTCTCAACAATGTCGTTCTCAGCCTAAACTCTTTGAAATTGGAGAATATGGATATGCAAATCTTATCTTAGTAAGCTTGATTCATTGAAGGCTAATTCTACATCCCTAATGCCTTTTACTAGTGATGCAACAACTCATGCCGAACAACGCAACAAGTTTTTCATGATCATGGCACTTGTCGGACTGCCACCAGAACTTGATTCCGTACGTAACCAGATTTTATCGGGATCCACTCCCGACTATGAATCAATTAGTGAACAATTGTTGCTTTTGGACCTGCCGCTACTCCATCTCCAACTGAATCCTCCGCTCTTGCTTCCCATTACCATGGTCGTGGTGGACGGAATGGAGGACGTGGTGGCCAACGTCATATTCTTCTTGCAATTATTGCCCCCGTTATGGCCATATTGAAGCTGATTGTCGTACAAAGGCAAGAGAACAACAACGGCAACCTAGGGTTGCTGCCGTTGCTCAGCCAACTATCACCAATGATATTACTATTTCGTCCGCTGATTATAATGAGTTCCTTCGGTTCAAGGCCTTGGCCAGACACCCTCACTCCCAAACTTGTCTTTAGATTTTGTGCTTTATATTCCTGGTTGTCCTTTCAATCTCATATTTGTTAATAAGGTCACTCGTACCCTTGATTGTTCAGTTCTTTTTATTGATAATTCTATTTATGTCCAGGATCGACGTACATGACGGACAATTGGAGCAGGGAGTGAGTCCGGAGGATTATATCATCTCTCATAGTCGGTGGCATGTGTTTCTACTGCTTCTTAAAGCCTTACACACCAACGTTTGGGTTATCCCAACCTTAATAAAATGCATCTTTTAGTTCCAAGTTTTTCTAAGCTTTCGTCTTTTGAGTGCCAGTCATGTTAGTTAGGCAAACATACTCGTCACACTTATAGTCAACGAGTAAATAAAAGTGCTACGTCATCTTTTGCTTTAGTTCATTCTGATATTTGGGGTCCTAGTCGTGTCAAGTTAACTTTAGGTTACTATTACTTTGTAACTTTCATCGATGATTTTTCACGATGTAGTTGGTTATTTTTAATGAAAAACCGTTCATATGTTTTCCATATATTTCAAGAATTTTATGAGGAAATCAAAAATCAATTTGACACTTCCATTAAAATTTTACGCACAGATAATGTTCGTGAATATATGTCATCCCAATTTCAATCATTTTTAACTTCCCATCGAATAATCTATCAATCATCATGTGCTCACACACCGCAACAAAATGGTGTCGCTGAACGAAAGAATCATCATCTAGTTGAAATTGTACGAACCCTTTTACTTCACCACAATGTCCCTTCTCGTTTTTGGGGTGATGCAATTCTCACAGCTTGTCACTTTATCAATCGAATGCCTTCATCTGTTCTTCAAGATCAGATTCCATACACTATCTTGAACCCGGAACATGATCTCTACCCCATTCCTCTTCGTGTCTTTGGTTGTACATGTTTTGTTCACGACCTTAGTCCAGGTAAAGACAAACTTTCTGCCAAATCTCATAAATGTATTTTTCTGGGCTACTCATGTATATAGAAAAGATATCATTGTTTTTGTCCCCAACTTCAACAATACATTGTTTTCGCTGATGTTACATTCTTTGAAACTACCCCATTCTTCTCTGCTTCTGTGTCACTTGATGAGAATTGTAGTTCATATGTTCGAGTTGTCCCTTCTATCATCCCCGCACCCATTGTAACACATATTGATTCACCAACACCATCTCCTACTCCAACTCCTCCTCCCTTACGTGTCTACCAGCGACGAACACACCGTCATCAGAAGTAAGAGATGATATTGATCCACCGACACCATCTCCTGCTTCAGTAGATCCTCCAGCTATGTCGCCTGCACCTGAACATCCCATAGCATTACGAAGAGGTATTCGGTCTCATCATCCTAATCCTAAATATGCTTGTGTTTTAAACTATGACCGTTTATCCACTTCTTATGTTTCTTTTGTTTCTGCCTTGGATTCTGTGTCTATTCCTAAATCTACAGGTGAAGCTATGAGTGATCCCAATTGGCGTCAGGTGATGGTGGAAGAGATGGCTGCATTGCATTCAAATAACATTTGGGACATAGTCTCATTACCACCAGATAAAACTACAGTGGGATGTCGTTGGGTTTATGCAGTGAAAGTTGGACCAGATGGCCAGATTGATCGTTTCAAAGCTCGTTTGGTAGCTAAAGGCTACACACAAATATTTGGTCTCGATTATGGTGACACTTTTTCTCCGGTAGCCAAGATCAGTTCTATTCGTCTCTTTCTTGCGATGGCTGCCATTCATCATTGGCCACTTGATCAATTGGTCATTAAAAATGTACTTTTACACGGAGAGTTGGAAAAGGAAGTTTATATGAATCAGCCTTCAGGTTTTACTATTCCTGGAAGTTCTAGACTTGTTTGTCGGCTCTGTCGTTCTCTTTATGGGCTAAAATAGTCCCCACGTGCTTGGTTTGGTCGCTTCAGCTCTGCCTTGATACAATTTTGTATGACTAGATGTGAAGCCGATCACTCAGTTTTCTTCCTTCATTCCTCCACCAGTCTATGTTGATGAAATTGTTATCACTGAAGATGACCTAGATGGTATTCAGCAACTCAAAGCCCATCTTTTCAAAAACTTTTAGACAAAAGACATGGGTCCACTCAGATACTTCTTAGGCATTGAAGTTGCTCAGTCCTCACCAGCCAGGCATTGCAATTAACCAATGCAAGTATGCATTGGATATTCTAAGTGAAACTGATATGCTTGATTGTCGTCCTATTGATACTCCTATGGATCCCAACGTCAAACTTCTTCCGAGTTAGGGGGAGCCATTGAATGACCCGGGAAGATATTGACGTCTTGTGGGTAGACTGAATTATCTTACAGTCACCAGACCTGATATTACATTTGCAGTGAGCATTGTGAGCCAATTTCTAAACGCTCCTTGTTATAGTCATTGGAACGCAGTTATTCGTATTGGGAGATCTTCAGGCCGCAAAACTCATATGCGACAATCAAGCAGCACTCCACATTGCATCCAATCCGGTTTTCCATGAACGGACCAAGCACATAGAAATAGACTGTCACTTTGTAAGGGACAAGGTACTCTTAGGAGAAATCACCACAGATTTCGTCAAGTTTTAAGACCAACTGGCTGATATGTTCACCAAGTCTCTCAAGGGCTCTCGAGTGGATTATATTTGTAACAAGCTCGGCTCATTTGACATATATGATCCGGCTTAAGGGGGAGTGTTAAGAATCAATTAGTATTTATTTGTATTGATTATATTACCTTATTATGTATACACCATATGATTATAAATACTTAGTGTAGTCTCATTAGACACACAACATTATATAGAAAAATAAAATTCTAATGCACACAATTACATTGTATTTATACATTCAAGTAATTAACAAACTTCTATTTACTTGATTAGTAAGTAAATTAGTTGTAACCACCTAAGTAACATTATTGACTCCTATTTACAAGTAAGGAATAATGGTTTTTTCACACTAGAACCCTTGCTTGAGAAGCTCTGGACTCGTCCTAAAAAATTGTCTTTTTCGCTGTCAAAATTCTGTAACCCTTAAATGAGAGAAAAATTCAATTTATAGATTAGGGCTACGAGGTGGCGCCCTGCACCACAACTTGACAGAAATCCATTTTCTCTGCATATTTTGTGCGCCATGCGCCATTTGCTGCTCCATGCGCCAGCTACTGAAGGCATTTTCTCCTTGTTTTCTTCTGTTTCTTGCGCTCCAAGAAAACTTGTAATGATTCATTTTATCTTAATTTCTTGCAGAAAGCATACTAAAAATATACTACTTTGCCTTAAAATTATTATAAAAGCATAATAATGACGTGGAGTCATCACCTAGCTATCAGATAAATCCTCAACTTTCTAATACATTCATCAATGAATGATGAATGATACAAAATAGTTATTACCTACCTCCTAGCGATTTCACTTCAAATGGTCTACACACATATGAATGAATAGCTTCCAGCTTCCTTCGGGCTCTGATAGGTACTTTACTCTTGTAGGCACTTCTTGGTTGTTTGGATATGCAACACTTGATTTGGAGACTTGATTGTTGATAAGCCTTTCAAGTTTCATCATGTTTTTTCTATGAAACATGTTCAAGTCTCTGAAGTTGAGATGGCCATATCCAATCTTCATCACTGGTAATATGAACTCATATTACTACTCCTTGGACATAAAACATGGCAGTTCACTGGGACAAAATTTTGACACGTGAATTTTTTTAATTTATTATTGCCATGTCAGTTAAAAGAAATTATTATCTTTTATTTAAAAAAAATTAACTAAATTATTATTATTATTTTATAAATTTTAAAATATAAATAAAAAAATTAATAATTTTTATAAAAAATAGTTTAATTTTTTTTTTTTAAAAATATCATTATTTTTTCAATAAAAATTTAAATTTTAGTTTTTTTTATTGCCACATCTATTAAAAAAAAAGATTTTTTTGTACCAAAAAAAAAAAAAGATTTTTATTAATTTATTTTTAAAAATAATTAACCATATTTAACCATTTAATTTTTAAAAAAAAATAAAAAACCTTATTTAACCATTAAAAAAATAATAAAAACCTTATTTAACGATAAATTTTAATAAAATAAAAATATTTATTTTTTTATTTTAGAGATATTTTTAAATTTTTTTAACTGACGTGGCAATAAAAATTTTAAAAAATTCACGTGCACGTGCCACGTTAAGATTCTGTCCCGGTTAGCTGCCATGTCTTATACCCACGGGAATGTTCACATTGTTAGGGGGTAATACTAAAAAAACATTAAAGGAGTAAAACAAAACTCACCTACTTTGTAGATGAGTAAAAATCTATTTGTCCTAAATATTAAAAGGGTCATGCTATATCCAAAAAAAAAAAAAAGGGTCATGCTAAATAGTGCACCGGGTACACTATTTAGCATTTTCAATATTAAAATTATAACTATCGTTCATGAGTAATTTTGTAACAGGATTAATTTCGCATTATACTATATTCGACCTATTATAATTTACACTATTAATATTTTTTGCATTATCTTAATAGAAAAAATGTAAATCAAAATTAAACGACCTATTATAATAACTTACTCTATTAATATTTTTTTTTACATTATCTTAATAGAAAAAATGTAAATTGAAATTCAATCATGTAATGTAACATTAAACATTATTTCTACTTACGACAATATCGTCCTACCATAAAATAAATTGCAGCAACACCATGACCGGTGCATATGCACGGATATTATCCTGGTATTATAAATAAAAAATGTAAATATAATTATGCGGGTATGAGACGAGGTAGGTACTAAGGCATCTGCAACCGCACCCATACCTGTTCATTTTTTAAACTAATTATCCATGTCCATGTTCACAATGCCGATTTTTACCCGATCCAGTGAATATGGGTTCAATTGTGCTGTTCGCAGACATCGTTTTCTCATATTTTAGTAAATCCTTGTTTGCAAATTTTATCAATCATCAGCTGTGGTTGCACTTTCTCACTGTAGAGAAGTCTAAATTTTGTTTCATGCTCAACTGCTCCGAAAAGTAATTCATTTGCACCTGGTCAAACCAATTACACAGTTTCAATCACATTTATCTTGATATATTTCAAAACTTTTTCTGGTAAAAATATTCAGCTTTCAATGGATAGCATATGCTATTTATCTTGACCAAGATGAAAATTGAAAATGAAATGATCACACGAGACAGAAAAAGAAAAACTACATGATATATACAATGCTTATATAACTGTTTGTTTATGCACTTACTCTCGGGCTCATATTCTATAGGAATGAAAGCGAGGATATTGAGAAAATAGTTGTACTTGTTACTCGTTTGCTAGACATGACAGAATTGTTTGTTGCTGACCATCCCGTGGGAGTAGAATCACGTGTACAAGATGTTATTCGACTATTGAATACCCAAGAAACAAGAAATCGTCTAATACTAGGGATATGGGGCATGGGAGGGATGGGGAAAACAACCCTTGCTAAAGCTGTTTATAATGAAATTCATCGTTATTTTGACGGAAAGAGCTTCCTGTTCAATGTCAGGGAAGTTTGGGAACTAAATAATGACAAAGTTTCTTTACAGCAACAACTTCTTTCAGACATCTACAAAACTACAAAGATAAAGATACAGACAATTGAATCAGGAAAAATGATATTACAGGAAAGACTTCGTGAGAAAAGGATATTTCTTGTAATTGATGATGTGAATAATTTAGATCAATTGAATGCTTTGTGCGGAAATGGTAAATGGTTTGGTGAGGGAAGTAGAATAATCATCACAACAAGAAATGATGGTTTGCTAAGTAGGCTTGGAGTTGACCATGTATATAGAATGAAGGAAATGGATGACAATGAATCTCTTCAGCTTTTTAATTGGCATGCATTCAAGCAACCAATTCCTTGCAAAGGTTTTACTAGCCTTTCTAGGGATGTTGTCAAGTACTGTGGAGGACTGCCCCTAGCTCTTCAAGTCATTGGGTCCTTTTTGTTCGGTAGATCTGATGGGGAATGGGAGATTGTACTGGAAAAACTCAAAACCAATGGCAACCATGTTGTAATGGAGCGGCTGAGAACATGTTTTGATGATCTAGGTGATGATGACGTGAAAGACATTTTCCTTAAAATAGCTACTTTATTTATTGGGATGGATAAAGATGATGTAATTCAGACTTTAAAGAATGCTGGGCATTACCCAGATATTGGAATAGAAATCCTTAAAGAACGAAGCCTTGTAACTATAGATAGAAATAATAGGATTGGAATGCATACTTTGTTACGAGCAATCGGAAGAGAAATCAAAAGAGAACAGTCAATGGGTTTGCCTGAGGTGAGTAGATATGTGTATTGCTTTGCTCTGTTTGACTTATCATTAATAGTAATACACATATTTTGTTTATAAATTAAAATAATGCCAAAAGGAAGGAAGCTGAGTGTGACTGAACATTAATGATTTAGTTTTTTAACATTTTGTTTCATAATTTATGAAAAGAACTTTGGAAGTTTGTTAGATTGTGATTTGTGAGGCAAAAAGTCGTAACAAAATTTATAGCTAGCTACCGTATATTTAAGCTTAATTTGGTAATTTGGTTTTTATTTCAGAGAAAGTTGTACGATGTGTTCTTGAGCTTCAGAGGGGTAGACAGTCGCGCGACATTCATTTCACATCTTGATTTATCTCTTCAAAATGCTGGGATTTATGTTTTCAAAGACGACAATGGAATTCAACGAGGAGAAAAGATCTCAGCCTCATTGTTTCAAGCAATCAGTCAGTCTAGTATTTGTATTGTTGTTTTGTCTACAAATTATGCTAATTCAAAATGGTGTATGCTGGAGTTGGAGAGAATTGTGGAAATCGGAGGTACCAATGATATGGTGGTTGTACCAGTGTTTTATAAAGTAGATCCCTCGGATGTACGCAATCAGACAGGAGACTTTGGAAAAGCTTTTGATTCTCTTATATCAACAGAAGAAGTGGATGAAAACACAAAGATGTATTGGAAAACAGTACTCCATGAAGTTGGTGGCAGAGCAGGGGTTGTCATCCTGAATTCCAAGTAATTAATCAATTAACTAATTATTTTTTTGTATATTTTAAGTATTGTTAGATCATGATGCTTTGACTTCTTGACCTTTTAACTATGGGTCTTGACCTTTTAACTATGCCACCAACAAATTTTTATTTAGATACAAATATAGATCCATTTTAAATAAAAATATCATAAAATTTATATTTGGTTGTTGATGGGAATAGAACCGTATCCATTTAGCTTGTTAATAGTGCATAAAATAAATTAATATTTGGTTGCTGGTGAGAATCGAACAATGTCTCTTTCACCAATTAGGCCATACCTAGTTCTATATGGTCTTATAGATTTAGAATATTGAATAAAATATAGATATAAATATAAATTATTTGCAGATACAAAAAAAAAAAAAAAAGTAATTCACTTGCACCTGCTAAAACCAATTACGTACAAAGTTTCAATCACTTTTATCTTGATATATTTAAAAACTTTTTGTCTAAAAATTCAGCATTCAGTGGATTGCATATGCTATTTATCTTGACTGAGTGGAAAACCATCATTTGGCTGAAAATAATCACACAAGACAAAAAGAGAACGTTGCTTGTTTGTTTATGCACTCACTCTAGGACTCATATTTTTCAGGGATGAAAGTGAGGATATCAAGAAAATAGTTGAACATGTTACTCGTTTGCTAAACAAGACTAAATTGTTTGTTGCTGAGCACCCGGTGGGAGTCGAATCACGTGTACAAGACGTTATTCAACTATTGAACAGCCAAAAATCAAAAGATACTCTACTACTAGGGATATTGGGCATGGGAGGGATCGGGAAAACAACCCTTGCTAAAGCTGTTTACAATAAACTTCGTGATGATTTTGACAGAAAAAGCTTTCTGTTCAATGTCAGGGAAGTTTGGAAACTAGATAATGACAAAGTTTCTTTACAGCAACGACTTCTTTCTGACATCTACAAAACTACAAAGATAAAGATAGACACAGTTGAATCTGGAAAAAGGATATTACCGGAAAGACTTCGTCATTTAAAGATATTTCTTGTAATTGATGATGTGAATGAATCAGATCAATTGAATGCTCTTTGTGGAAACCGAAAATGGTTTGGTGAGGGGAGTACAATAATCATCACCACAAGAAATGAGGATTTACTTAGAGCAGTTGAAGTTGACCATGTATACAAAATGAAGGAAATGGATGCAAGTGAATCTCTCAAGCTTTTTAATTGGCACGCATTCTAACAACCAATTCCTGGTGATGGTTTTACTAGCCTTTCTAAAGATGTTGTTAACTACTGTGAAGGACTGCCGCTAGCTCTTCAAGTCATTGGGTCCTTTTTGTTCACTAAGAGCGAAGCAGAGTGGAATGACGTACTGGAGAAACTAAACCTTATTCCTGATAAGAAAGTATCAGAAGTGCTCAAAATTAGTTTTGATGGTTTACCTGATGACGATGTGAAAGATATATTCCTTGATATTTCCTTTTTCTTTATTGGTATGGACCAAGAAGACGTAGCTAAGATATTTAAAGATTGTGGCTATTTTGCAGTAACTGGAATAAGTACTCTCGTACGACAAAGCCTTATAACCATTGATAGGAAAAACAAGATTGGAATGCATGATTTGGTACGAGACATGGGAAGAGAGATTGTCCGCATGAAATCTAAAGAGGGGAACATGGAGCCTAGTAGAATATGGCGCTACGAGGATGTGATTGAGTTGTCAAAAGATACTGTAAGACCTTCATATATGGATTTATTTTTTACATTGCTTGTGTTTTTTTTTTTTTTTTTGCTTACTGTATCAACATCACAAAAACAGAAATATCTCAACACCTTTAGAAATCGGATTTGGTATTTGGATATTCTTTTCAGCAACGATCTGGTCAATGATGAATGATTGTAATATTCTATAATATAGAAAGGATTATGAAATGTTCATGTAGTTAAGAGTTGAGTTTCAAGATTCCTCTTTTGGAGAAGTTACTCAGGTTTAGATGTATACATAGGGAAAGCCGTGTGCAAGGAAAAATGCATGCACGGCTTGGGGAGGGATTTTTCATTGTTTTATTTGATTAAACAATGCATTTTCTACCCCATCCGACTAGTTCCGGCTTCGAGTCCCGGGCAACCCATTTTAATTATTACTTAAAATAAAGTTTATCTACTATATCGAAATATCTATGAATTATGGAAGCTATCAAGCAAAAATCATATCTCAAATAAAAATCTCTAATGTCGAAATGCAAAATGAATATTGATAAATCTAATATTAGTTCTTACATTCGTTTTTTTATTTAATGGCAATTTTTACATTCGTTTGTTGTCTTATTTTTCTTATTATTAAATTTGATTAATTGTGGATCATTTTATGCTATTTCCTTCCTTGAAACAGACCACCGGCCGCAAACCTTACTATTGAATATAGTTATACTAAAAGACTTCTAACTACCATCACTTATCTAAGTTGTGTTTTATTTTTCATTTCTTTTGGTTTCACAGATTTCTCTTAATGTTAAGGGACTGGCTTTAAAGATGCCAAGACTGGAGCCAACTTGTTTAGAAACCAAAGCATTTGAGAAGATGGACAGGCTTAAATTGCTTCAATTTGCTGGCATACAACTTGATGGAGATTACAAAGTTCTTTCAAAAGAACTTAGGTGGCTTTGTTGGCATGGATTCCCTTTAGAATTTATACCTAAAGAGTTTCATCAAGGATGTTTAGTTGCTCTTGAGTTAAAATATTCTAATCTAAAACAAGTATGGAGGAAGGCTCAGGTATAATTCTTCTCAATATTTTTATTTGTTTGTATAATTTCTTGTAAATTTCTTCTCTAATATATGTCTTCACATTTTCTCTTCTTGTAGTTGCTGGTGAAGCTGAAAATTCTTAATCTTAGTCATTCTCACAACTTGAAACATACTCCAGACTTTTCATACTTGCCAAATCTTGAAAAGTTAATACTTAAAGATTGTCCAAATCTGTCTTCGGTTTCTTCCAATATAGGGCAGCTTAAAAAAATTCTGTTAATAAATTTGAAGGATTGTACAGGCCTTCGTGAACTTCCAAGAAGCATCTATAAGTTAGAGTCGGTCAAAACTCTCATTTTGTCTGGATGTACAAAAATTGACAAGTTGGAAGAGGATATAGAACAAATGAAATCTTTAACCACCCTGGTTGCGGATAACACTGCTATCACAAGTGTTCCCTCTGCAGTAGTAAGATCAAAAAGCATCGCATATATTTCCCTATGTGGCTATGAAGGATTTGCTCATAAAGTGTTTCCTTCTATTATCCAGTCTTGGGTGTGTCCAACAAATAGTATCCTATCCTTTGTTCAAACATTTGCAGGAACTCCATGTCTTGATTTCACTGATGAACAAAATAAGAGTTTCTATTGTCTATCCTCCATTTTTGAAAACCTTCAGGATCTTCAACGTCTTTGGTTGGAATGTGATTCAGAAGCTCAACTAAATCAAACCATGGCAAGTATTTTGTATAGCTTGAACACTGAAAATTGTGAGAGATTCTCTAATATCGGGACTACGACATCAATTCATTGCCACAGTCAAGTTGGTATTTCAAGCTCAAAAAATTCCTTGACATCCCTTTTGATTCAAATGGGAATGAGCTGCAATGTCACTTCCATTCTCACAGATATTTTGCAGGTTACCTCTTTCTCCTTCCCTTACATGTCAAACACTTACTTCTACCCAGACGCACTAAAAGTTCCATGCTCATGTCGAAGTGGGCTTATTATATTATTTTAAAACATAAAAATCTGGAAATATTAGTATACATTTTACTTATATAATGTTAGGAACCAAATCACAAGAACACAGAATATGTTACGAACCGGAAATTTCGTAACTTAAGAGAATAAAAGTGAGATGGATTTTTTTTGAAGCAAAAAGGTGAAATGGATTAAAATGCACAAATATGGAGAATAGTGTATTATTTCTGGAAAAATGAAAGATAAAATGCAAGAGGATGAGTATCCTAATGCCCGCAGAGCAAAGCTCCTACAGTTGCTAGAAGCCAACTGTCCTTAACAAACTATAATCTTCCATAATGAACTCACACTCCCCTTACCTCACTATATATACCACTAAGAGGCATACCAAACTTGCCACTAAGCACTCTATCTCACTCATTAATTACTCATAGAACCTCACTATACTCTTTATTACATAATTGCCCCTTTTTCATATATCTCTTATATTCGGTACCTATCAGAATAACACAGTAAAACAATAGAAATGGTAAATGAGAGCTTTATTGATGAATAAACAATGGAGTTTTACAGACAAAGGGTTATATGAGGACCCTAAATCTGCCCAGATCGAGCTCAGTTTTGATAGGCCAGCTCAATGCTGCCTATACATAATAACAAACTCAGATAATGCAAGGATAATTCCTCTGAACCCACATCCCACTCCTTATACAATGGAAACAATTACTAGCTCTTCTCTCTCCACGTCACCTCATCCTAACTAACTCTTGGCAACTTTCTTACACATTCTAGAATAAACTTGCCATTTTGATGAATTAGTGACTCATTAGGATCTTCTTCATTTAAACGGGTTCTAACATATTAAATATCATATTATGGTCAAAATCAAGTAGTCTGATAACTGATAAAGTATTATATAGTTTTGATTCGCATGGAATTTTGTAAACTTGAAACACCTTATATGAACTTCAAAAATGCATGGTTGGATTGGCTACTTTTGCATTCTATAAAATAATATTCAGTGGAGTAATATAAAAGTTTGAATTAGTGTCAATTAGCAGGGTGATATTGTTGTGCTATTTAACCAAGCTGTGGTTAGTAAGCTTCAATTAATATTGAATCAATCGGCTGAGTTTGATCTCTGGTTAAAATAATCTTTGGCCAGACCCTTGATCTCTTGTCTTAAGTTTTTTTTCCAAAAGCAATAAATATAGTTAAAATTTATACAACATAATATTATGGTTTAAGTATTTTGTAAAGTAGATTACCTAATGGTTAAATAATTTTTCCTTCACACATGTTGATTGTACAGAAAATTCCTCCCGCTGGGTCTGGTTTACTCCCCGGCGACAACTCTCCCAATTGGCTAACCTTCAATAGCAACGATTCTTCTGTAACTTTTGAAGTACCTCAAGCGGATGGGCGTAATTTGAAGACAATCATGTGCATTGTCTATTCTTCTACAGACAATGCAACAACAGAAGGTTTTAAAGTTGTGTTGGTAATAAATTACACAAAGAACACCATTCAGATCTACAAGAGAGATGGATTACTAGCCATCACTGACGAGGAGGAGTGGCAGAGGGTAATAGCAAATATAGAACCTGGAAACAAAATTAAGTTCGTTGTTGGTTTTACAAATGAGTTCATTGTGAAGAAGACAACAATTTATCTTGTATATGATGAACCAAATGAGGAAAAGATGAATCACTTCCATGAGACAGATGAAAATGGCATTGTTTTTCATGGTGATGAAAATGTAAGTAATGGTACTTTAAATTTTACTCTCCCTACGTTGATTTAACTATCTTTTTATTTCGAGATATTCCTATGTTTGACTCGAATATTTATTTTCAGCGTGTACTTGAGCAAATTGTTGAAGAAACCCATCTTTCATCTCAAACAACTGTACCTGTGGGTCAGCAAATCAGCCAAGTCCAAGCTTTGCAAACTTCTGACCTCCCCGAAGCAGCTACATCTTTCGATAGCTGTGTTTCTGGGTCTGTTAAGTCTCAAACTAGGCCTTCTAAATCTGATCCTTCTTTACCAAAGAAAACTTCTCCAATCTTATCTTACACTGACCTACCACAAGAAAAGGATGGAGGGAATCAATCTGAGAGTAGAGGTTATTCAACTCCTCATTCGGAAAATGATGAAAACAACCAAGATAGTACTAACAGTGAATCATCTCATGCTTCATATTCTCCTAAGGAAACTATGGATGAAACAGAATTTCCTAGTGCGATACAAGATGATCATGAAGTCCCTCTTACTGGGATTCAAATTTTGAATGTTGCGATTCCTCCCAATATTCCTATTGATGACGAGCTTCAAAATAGATTAGCTGCTTTCAACATTGACATGGAAAACAATGTTACTGCTGCGATAGAGAGATTCCTATCAACACTTGGTTTATCGAGTGACCCAATAGTTTCAACTTCACACAGTGGTGCCTCATCTCAACTAACCGCTACTGTTGAGTCTCTGGTTCAAGAACTTCGAAGTTTAGCTTTTGATGCACCTCCATTTGATAGCCTTTCTTCGATAAGGGCTTTGAATCAGTCTCTTGACTCATTCAAGCAAAAACTTAGAGTTCATAAACACCTTCTTCTTGCTTCACAACTTGAAGGCTTTACCACAGTCTTGACTAATCTTGAAGATATTGTGAAGACTTATCGTGGTTATGAGCAAGAGAGGACACTCAAAGAACATTTTGAATCTGAAGTTGCAAAGTTCGCGATTGCTATGAATGAATCCAAAAACAAGTTTAATAAGTATCAAAATCTTATAAGTGACTGTGAGAATCGTGAAAAAGAGATTATTACAAAAGTTGAGGCGTTGAAGAGAGAAATCCAAGGCTTGGAGATGGAGCCGGGAAATTTGAATGTTAAAAAAGAATCTGCTATAGAAAAGATGAATTCTGAAAAGAGAGTTTTACATTCACAAGCGGCCAGTCTAATTGCCCATCAATCTCTACTTCAAGCCTCACGAGACAAGCTTTCTACACTAGATGAAAACCTTCAGCAATGTAAAACTACTTATGCTGAACTTAAGGAGCATCCTCCGATTTAGCTTTTCAAATATTTAATCATACTTGTACTGTCATTTTGCTTGTACTTTCACAACAATTTGTACTTTGAAGAATTAATATTCTTTAGCAAATGCGATTCAGATGGGAATGAGCTGCAATATCACCAACACTCTAGAGAATATTTTGCAGGTTCTCCTTTCTTTTTTCTCTTTCTCCTTCCCTTACTTATGCACACACAAACACAACCCTCTCTATAATTGTTTTATACATCACACTCCTACACAAACACACTCAAAGTTCAATGCTCATGGCAAAGTTAGCATATAATAAATCATGTATTTAAAATTTAAATAATTTGTATTCCAAAAAAAAGAAAAAAAAATAAATTTGTAGGTATGTAGCTCAATGGTATGTATTATTCACTTCACGGGAAAACTTCAAATTATTAGAGATCAATTTCAAATTACCAGAGATCTTTTCCCCCGGAAAACGGCCATTAAGACCAAAGAGTTTAAAGATTTTGTAAAAAGTAAGATTAGGGTTTAAAGATTTTGTAAAGTGTAGTCTTGATAATTACATTCTTTAAGAGTCTTGACCTTGTTTATAGATTACATAATGGCCAAATAATTGTTTCTTCACACACGTGTATTGTACAGAAAATGCCTCCCATTGGGTCTGGTTTGCTCCCTGGTGACAACTATCCCGATTGCCTAACCTTCAATAGCAACAGTTCTTCTGTACCTCAAGTGGACGGGCGTTCTTTGAAGACAATCATGTGCATTGCCTATTCTTCTTCCCCAAACAATACAATAACAGAAGGTTTTGAAGTTTTGTTGGTAATAAATTGCACAAAGAACACGATTCAGGTCTACAAGGGAGATGCATTACTAGCCTCCCTCTTTTGAAGATGACGAGTGGCAGAGAGTAATATCAAATATAGAACCTGGCAACGAAATTAAGGTGGTTGTTTTTACAAATTAATTCACTGAAGAAAACAACAATTTATCTTGTATATGATGAACCAATTCAGGTAAAGACGAATCATTGCCATGAGCCAGATGAAGATGTAAGTTAGTCCAAGCTTATGCACTCCCGTTGTTGATTTTATTTATTTATTTTAGATTGTTATGATGCATGCAAGATTTATGAATAGAATTGGAATGTGAATAGGTTGTGTTACACATGTATGATTGCTCATAAGGAAACAAACACTTTGCAAACGTTTTTCTTATGAATCCTCATCAAATATTGATTTATTTTATAAAGTTCTCTTAACACTTAAGGAATCTTCATGATATTGTTACTTAACGATTTTACGTTATAAAGTTCACTTATCAACGGTGGCGGAGCCAGGACTCTGGTTCGGGGGTGCAGGCAGTTAAATTTTAATTAATAATAATATATCAAATAAATAACTTTTTTTTTACTAAAATAATTGAAAGTGGTTTTAATTAAGGTATAACATAACTGATAAATAAATAACAAAGTATTATTCAAATTGTATAGCAAACTAATAAATTATACATTATTAAGGGCCCGTTTGGCCTAGCTTATTTTTAAGCTTATGTAAACAGCTTATACAATTTTTATGTATTGTTATAAGTTTTTCAAGGTAGTTTATGATAAAATAATAGCTTATAAAAATTCAATTTTCACCAGTTTGAACTTATAAAATAGTATAAAATCTAATTTATATTGCATAAGCCGTTTGCATAAACTCAAAAATAAGCTAGGACAAACGGCCCCTAAGATTATGGATAAATACAGGGTCTTGTTAACGTATGACCTAAAAACATATATTAAGTATCCTAAAATAAAAAATTTGTATTAAAAAATACAATATTTTATTTTTTACTCATATGTAATTATTTTGGATAAATATATTTCAATATTGAATTATTTATTATGTGTTCTTAGAGCACATATTAGCATTTATCATATCATATACAATATAATATACTCCCTTTATTAAACCTTATGAAGTTTTCTTTTCCAGCCCCCCACGTTTCTTTATTACCCCCCGAGTTTTCTATTTTGCCCTTACGAAAAACTTTGGTTTCTATAAACCGAATTTTTTTTGCCTTGAAATACAACTTTGGTTTTTAGAAACCGAAATTTTCTGAAATTTAAACTAAAAAAATTTCGGCTTCTGCGAACCGAAATTTTTATTAAGGGCAAAATCGGATTTTTGGGGTATAAAAGAAACGCGAGAGGCCGGAAAAGAAATTGTCAAACCTTATTCATGTGCTAGTCCATAAGTCCAAGTATTGTAACGGTGCAATTGCAAGTATTGTAACAGTGCAAAGTGAAAAAGCAAGCAAAATGGGACAGGTGTTCTAACAGGGTGGTGCAAAGTGAAAAAGTGAGGGGGTTCAAATGGAAAAAAAAAAATAGGATTATAGGTGCAAAATTATAAGGTTCAGGGGGTGCACATGAACCCCCTCAAACATGAGTGGCTCCGCCACTGCTTATCAATCCTTGTTTTTTATGTTGATCAGGCCCGGCCCCCATAGGGGTGCAAGGTGAGCGACGGCATCGGGTTTCAAAATTTTGGAGACCTCAATTCAAAATTTTGAGGTCCTATAATAATATTTATATTCTGTTAGTTTTTATAAAATATTTGATGTATTCGACAGATTAATTTTGAGGCCCGATAATAATAGTTAAATATTACCAATGTTCATAAAATATCATATGTCTGGTGAAAAAAATTCCAATAAAATAAAAAATAATAATTTAAATAGAGGATAATTTTTTAAATTTTTTTATAAATGATCCACTTTTAATATATGAACCGGGCCTCCAAATATTCAAGACCGGCCCTGATGTTGATGGGTTTAGATATTTGGTAGACTCTTCTTCACTATTCCTTCCCTTGCTCGGACTGTTCTGACTTCACGGCCTTTCTGGTTCTGTTTGGCTGGTATTATGGTTTGGTCGTCTAGCCGCCGTTCTGAAAAACGAAGAAGAGACAAGCCTATGCTAAGGTACAAACCTATAATTTTTGCTTATGTAAAACATTTGTTGTTAAGGGTTGGAAATGAGCCGAGTCGAGTCGAACCCGCCTAAGCTCGACTCGACTAGATAAGAATTGGTTCGGTTCGAAATTCGGCTCGAGTTCGACACGAACTTTTTTTTCAGCTCGAGTTTGGCTCGTTTAGAGTTCGTGAACAGTTCGATTCGGCTCATTAGATTTAGTTCATTTTCAACTCAAAACTCAACTCAAGAGTTCGACATGAATGTTTTTTCTTCTATCTTTCTCAATTTTTTATATACATTATGATGTTAGACTATTTATTTTTAAAGATCATAAAAACACATGATTGTGCATGACATGGTCTAAAAATTTTAATGTTACTCGATTTATTCTATTATTGTTAAGTTTGTCTTATTTTTTTTAAGTAGTATATATATATATATATATATATATATATATATATATATATATATTATTAATTATGCTTGAATAAGAAAGTTTACTTTAATTTTTACAGCAGTACTTTAGATTTTACTTAAAATGAAAAGTTAGATTTTACTTTAGATTTTCCTGCGTATTTTGACTTTAAGGATTAAAACCAAAAATTCGCAAACATACATGAATTTATTTGCAACAAAAATAGATACAGACACTAAAACAAAAAGTTTGCAAACATACAGAGACCAAAAGATCATTTAAACCTATATTTTATATACACAGCGAGATTCCCACGAAACTCTCTTGTGCATTATCAAGAAAAATTACTTATGTGTCATTTAATTAGAACTAAATTGTTCTTAAAAAAATTATAGCTAAAATGAATAGGAAAATACTTGTTATATTCTACACTTGAGACTGGAAGTACCAGTCAACATGGAATTGTTTAGTAATGGCAAAGGAAGGTTGCAAAGCAAGAGGAGAAAGCAGAAACTACCAAGATAGGAACAACAAGATTGGAAAGAAAAGTTAAAAGGTTAATGTTATCCCAAGCCAAATCAATCTTAGATTAGCGTCTTCCTTTTATCTTGATTTCATTTGTGTTGAAAGGTGAAAAGGTTGTTACCCTGTCGGCCACAATAATGAAGTGTTCTCATTTCTTACAATAACAAACTTGGTTAGAGTGATTCCCCCAATTAACGATAGTTGTTGAGCTTTCCATCCTTGTACTTTGCTCTCAACTTCTCTATTATATAATGAAAATCATTTCGGCGGGGAGCACAACCCAATGCTGGAACTCCGAGGTATTTCCCAATAGAGGGAGCTTCCTGGAATCTAGTTGATGCACCATATTTTTCCTCATATTTGCGATGACATTCTGAGAAAAGAAGATAGAAGTATTGTCGTGATTAACTTGTTATATTTACTCCTAAGTTTAGTTCATATCAATTCAAATATTAATAATGAATAATTGAACCCGAGATAAGTGAGTGTGCATATCTCGTTTGAAATTTGAATGTCCCGCTTCAATAAGACTCTTTAGGATAACTACAAAGACCCGCATCTAAGAGATAATGTTCTTTTCTTCGCATTACATTTGAAGAAAATGAAATCAAATTTAAAGTTTTTTTTTTTTAAGTGAAATCAAATATAAAGTTTTTTTTTTGAAGAGGAAATCAAATATAAAGTTATTACCAAATCTTCGACAAACTTTAAATTTGACTACAAATATACAATATTGACTGTAAAAAAACAAATATACAATATTGACTAAATTTTTTAAAACTCAAAATTACATGTTGTTCACAAAAATATAACCGTACTTTTTTATTATTAAAAAAGGTGTATTATGCAATGTTATTGATGATGTTCTTTTTAATGAATTATTGAAGATGCTTTTTTTTTTTTTTTAAGATTCTTTTAATAATCTCAATTTAGATATTATATACTGATTGCTTACATCTCAACTAACACCCTTGTCTTCCAATTCATACTAAAATTTTCTTTTGTTCATATTGAATATGACTGATTATAGTCAATATGAAACAATAGTTTTGAGTGTGATACTCCTATAATGACCAAAATCAATAGGTGTACCGTTAATCTTGACGAGTATTAATGACATATCAAATGCTTTTAGATTTTTATAAAATTTAACATAAATGATTTATATGATATAATCTTCCAATCCAACGGTGGATTTTGTAAAATTCGAATTCGTTAAAGCGTTATTGAGCGGTGTAACATTTGGTGTCAAACTAGTTGGTGTCATTTGATCATAACCATATATATATATATATATATATATACACTACAAGAAAATGTCAATTTATTGGCTGCCATTTGGCAGCTACAAAGTAAGAAAAACGGCCAAAAAATAAAAAATGTGGCACATTTACTGGCTGCCATGAACGGCCGGAAAAAGTGGCGCCGGTAACACTTATGGTATGTTTGGCTATGAAGAGAAAATGAGAAGAGAGAAACAGGTGAGAGAGAGTATAAGAAGAGAGAAAGAGAAGAGAAATAGAGTAGATTTGAGATATTGATTGGTATAAGAGAAATTAGAGAAAAATAGAAGAGAGAGAAATGAGATTAATATTTAAAAAGACTAAAATATCCTTGCATTTTATTTTTTATTGTAATGTAAATATAGTAATATGTGTCTTAATGGCATTTTAATACAAAATGTTTCTCTCTCATGTATTTCTTCTCAAAAGTGGAGAGAAAGATAAAAACCATGGGACCCACTATTTTTATTTCTCTCTTCTCAATTTCTCTCCTTGCCAATTAAGAGAAATCTCAAATTTCTCTTCTATTTCTCTCTTCTCTATCTCTCTCTCCCCTATTTCTCTTAAACCAAACAAAGGCTTAGTGGCTGCCTAAGCGGCCACAAAATGATACTCCCTCCGTTCCTTTTTATAAGGAACAATTTGAAAAACAAATTTATTCCTTTTTATAAGAAACAATCATTAAATTTATGCTTTATTAATTAAGAAATTTCATTTTTACCCTTTATCTATTTCAATGTTATGCATTAATTACAATAACATATTCCCTATGCATTAATTACACCAAGGTTATTTTTGAAATAAATTATAAAATTTTAAAATTTTTAATAAAAAAATAAAATTCATTGGTATGTGTGTTTTTTCCAAATTGTTCCTTATAAAAAGGAACGGAGGGAGTATTATTTTTTAAAAAAATAATAATTATGCAAACACGTTATTATCCGGCAGTTTTTTTAATTATGCAAACAAGAGAGAGAAAGATTTTCAATTATGCAAACGCCTTTCATTTCTCAGATCCCTTTCTATTTTTCTTAGATCTCCCCATCTCTTTTCCCAGATCCCTTATTCTTTTTTGCATGTTTCGTCTTTCTTTTCCATATCTTAGACCCCTTTCTTTTCGATTTCTTGTTTTTTATATTTATGTGAATTTTGAGCTTGATTTACTCATAGAATACATTTGAGTCTCTGTTGATGCATTGCTATTTTAATGGCAAAATCAATCGGATTCATGAAAAAGATTGAACATTAACAAGGGAGAGAAAGAGACAAGAAGAGAGAAACAACTTACGGTGAGGTGTAAAAGAATCGGCATGAGAAAGAATTTTCACAGCATGTGATGCGTTGAGAAATGAGAGCTAAAAAATGCAAAGAAAGAGGAGAATGAAATGTTATAAGAAATTGATCTTTAATTTCTTACATATGATAAACTTCATCTCTTGCACTATAATTCCTTCTTTTTTTCATTTTTGGGAAAATCACCATTTTGGTCCTTGAAAGTGTAAATCGCTGTCATATTGGTCCTTGAATGTATCGAAATTGTAAATAGGTTCCTAGTATCTCATTTTATAGTAATTTTTTGGACTAAATTGACCAACAAGAAACACATTCGAGGACTAAATTGACTACTTAAAACATATTTGAGGACCAAAATAACTAATAAAAAAGACATTTGTGGATCTGTTTGCAATTTTAATACATTCAGGAACTAATGTGATTGTGAGCTACACATTCAAGGACTAAAATTACTATTTGACCTTTCAATTTTATGTTTTTTTGTTTGGTAAAGATCTATCTTTTCACTTCCCACTTGTGAGTATTGCATTGTTGGAACAAAAAAAGTGGATGAAGAAGAAACCAGAGAGAGAGAAAGAGTTGCTATACTCATCTTTAATCTTTGTGTGTGGTTGGTTGTGTTGTGGACAATGTGCTGTAGTTGTAGACGGTGAAGCACACGATTCCATCCATCCAGCAATAGTCTTTGTTTTATTTTATTTTTTTAATTTGTGTAACTTTGTGGCTGCCGAGGCCGCCAATAAATAGGCAGTTTTATAAAAAATAATATTTTTAAATTTTTTGGCTGTTTTGCTCCACTTTGCGGCGGCCATTAAATTACTGGCTGCCAAAGCGGCCAATAAATTAATATTGGATCCGTCAGAAAAATTGTGTTTTCTTGTAGTGATATATATATGGTGTAAATATCATTTATGTTCTTGTATGTTCGTGAATTTTTTATTTTAGTGTTTGTATCTTTTTTTTTGTTGCAAATAAGTCTCTGTATGTTCGTGAATTTTTTATTTTAGTCCATAAAGTTAAAATACGCAGGAAAATCTGCAATTTTCATGCAGATTTTACTTTAGATTTTCCTGTGTATTTTGACTTTAGGGATTAAAACCAAAAATTCGCGAACATACATGAATTTATTTGCAACAAAAATAGATACAGACACTAAAACAAAAAGTTCGCAAACATACAGAGACCAAAATATCATTTAAACCTATATTTTATATACACAGCGAGATTTCCACGAAACTCTCTTATGCATTATCAAGAAAAATTGATTATGTGTCAATAGAACTAAATTGTTCTTAAAATAATTATAGCTAAATTGCTTAGGTGCTTCAATTAAAGCTTCTATAATTTTTTTTAATCTTTTCTACCTAAAAGAAAAATATATTAGACAACACTCAAAATAATATAAAATAAAAAATGTTAAACATGTTTTTAGTCTATGAGTTTCGACTTTTAGTCCATATATTTTTTTATTATACTTTTAGCACTCATATTTTCGCCGTTTGTATTTTTAGTCTTTATCGTCAATTTTTTGTGACTTAGATAACGAAATCGGCCACATAGAATGACACATAGATGTCACGTTATCCTCGGTGGTCAATTCTGTTCTCATAGTCATAAAAAATTGATTAAAAATATAATTAAAAAAATATAAAGACTAAAAATATAATAAAAAATGTATGAACTAAATGTCAAAACTCGCGTAAAAATAAAGATTAAAAACATATTTAAACTAAATAAAAAATAACATAGAAAAATACAGAGAGAGAGAGAGAGAGAGAGAGAGAGAGAGAGAGAGAGAGAGAGAGAGAGAGAGAGAGAGAGAGAGAGAGAGAGAGAGAGAGAGAGAGAGAGAGAGAGAGAGAGAGAGAGAGAGAGAGAGAGAGAGAGAGAGAGAGAGAGAGAGAGAGAGAGAGAGAGAGAGAGAGAATGGATCCTCTCAATTTGTTTTTCCTCAATTTTTATATCTCAACCATCAATCACCTTTTATTCATTTCTTTTTAATTTAAATATTACTCTCAATTTATAATCCAATGGTCTAAAAGCCCACTTTATTTTCTCAATTTCTTTTTCAAATTGAGAGAATCCTTTCTCATACAGATTGGTTCGATTATTGAAAAAATAGTTAATGCGATAAAGAAAAAATATTGAAGACGACTTATAACTTTTTGACTTAAGGAAAAAGAACTTTGGTTATAAACAAAAATATTGAAGACGACTTATAACTTTTTGACTTAAGGAAAAAGAACTTTGGTTATAAACAAAAATATTGAAGACGACTTATAACTTTTTGACTTAAGGAAAAAGAACTTTGGTTATAAACAAAAATAGTGGTTACTCGTTTCGTTATCCTTCTTCTCATTTTTCTTAATCAACAAACATACAGATCTATCAATTTGATTTTGACTCACTTGCTCAACCATCATGTCTTCTGAAGTAAGTCGATTTAACATTCATTGCTGATTTAGTTTTTATGAACATTTGTGACTCAAAAAGTAGTATCTAAGTTCAAGTCTCAATTCATAGTTTATGTGAATTTCATGCAAAATTTATAGCTAGCTAGCTACCCTATATGCAAAATTTATGCAAAATTTATGCAAAATTTAAGCTTAATTTGGTAATTTTGTTTTTATTTCAGAAAAAGATCTACCATGACGTGTTCTTGAGCTTCAGAGGGGAAGACTCTCGCGCACAATTCATTTCACATCTTCATTCCTCTCTTAAAACTGCTGGAATTAAGGTTTTCATAGACGATGGGATTCGACGAGGAGATCGCATCTCAGACTCATTGATGCAAGCAATCAGTCAGTCTAGTATTTGTGTTGTTGTTTTCTCTACAAATTATGGTAATTCAAAATGGTGTATGCTGGAGTTGGATAGAATTGTGGAAACCAAGGATATGGTGGTTGTGCCAGTGTTCTATGGTGTAGATCCTTCGGATGTATGCAATCAGACAAGAAAGTTTGGCGAAGAATTCAATTCTCTTATATCAACTAAAAAAGTGGATGAAAACACAAAGATCAAATGGAAAACAGCACTCCATGATGTTGGTCACAGAGCAGGGTTTGTCATCATCAATTCCAAGTAATTAATTAACTCATTAATTTATTTATATATTTTCAGTAATATCATCATGTTGACACTGGTTCTCCTCTCACACATGAATGACATAGTATCTACTGCATTATTTCCAAGCCTTCAGGCGACATAATAGGCCCAAAATTGACCGGTTCATTGATTTATTTATTTATTTTTTAATTTCTTTTTTTGTGTAAATTGGTTTTGAAAATTGCTCTTTAGGCCTCTCCCAAAACCGACTATTATTATAAGTTTGTCAAAGTAGTTTATGAAAAAACAGCTTATGAAGCTACAATTTTCGTTTGTGAGAACTGAATTAACAAAAAAACTTATTTATTTGCCTAAGCTATTATTCATAAACTCAAATTAGCCAATCCAAACAATGTATTGGTACTCGTCCTTTGCTTTCTTTAAGTTTCTTTATTTTTACTTTCTCCTCAAATATTGTGTTAAAGTCCCATGGCATGCATCGTTTTCTCATATTTTTTAGTAAATCCTTATTTGCAAATTTTATCAATCACCGGTTGTGATCGCACTTTATTCTCTAAAATGCATTGTCTCACTTTAGAGGAGTCTAAAATTAGTTTCATTCAACTGCTCAGAAAAGTAATTCACTTGGCCGTGGTAAAACCAATTACATAGTTTCAATAACATTTATCTTGATATATTTCAAAACTTTTTCCAGTAAAAATTCAGCTTTCAATGGATTGCATCTGCTATTTATCTTGACTAAGATGATAATTAATCATTTGGCTGAAAATGAAATGGTCACACGAAACAAAAAGAAAACTACATGTTGTACAATGCTTATATAACTGTTTGTTTATGCACTTACTCTCGGGCTCATATTCTATAGGAATGAAAGCGAGGATATCCAGAAAATAGTTAAACATGTTACTGGTTTGCTAGACATGACAGTATTGTTTGTTGCTGACCATCCGGTGGGAGTAGAATCACGAGCACAAGATGTTATTCAACTGTTGAACAACCAAGAACCAAAATATCCTCTAATACTAGGGATATGGGGCATGGGTGGGATCGGGAAAACAACCCTTGCTAAAGCCGTTTACAATAAAATTGGTCACGGTTTTGATGGAAAGAGCTTCCTGTTCAATGTCGGGGAAGATTGGAAACTAGATACTGACAAAGTTTCTGTTCAGCAACGACTTCTTTCTGACATCTTCAAAACTACAGAGATAAAGATAGACAAAGTTGAATCAGGAAAAGTGATATTACAGAAAATACTTTGTGATAAAAAGGTATTTCTTGTAATTGATGATGTGAATGAATTGGATCAATTGAATGCTTTGTGTGGAAATCGAAATTGGTTTGGTGAGGGAAGTAGAATAATCATCACCACAAGAAATGAGGATTTACTTATTGGGCTTGAAGTTGACCATGTATACCCAATGAAGGAAATGGATGACAGTGAATCTATCAAGCTTTTTAATTGGCACGCATTCAAGAAACCAATTCCTAGAGAAGGTTTTACTAACCTTTCCAGAGATGTTGTTAAATACTCTGGAGGACTGCCGCTAGCTCTTCAAGTCATTGGGTCCTTTTTGTTCACTAAGAAAACGGAAGTAGAGTGGAAGAGTGTACTGGAGAAACTCAAACTGATTCCCAATAAGGAAGTTTCAGAGAAGCTCAGAATAAGTTTTGATGGTTTAAGTGATGATGATCTGCAAGATATATTTCTTGATATTGCTTTTTTCTTTATTGGTATGGACCGGGAAGATGTAACTGAGATATTAAAAGACTGTGGGCATTTTCCAGAAATTGGAATAAGTGTCCTTGTACAACAAAGCCTTGTAACCATTGATAGGAAAAACAAGATTGGAATGCATGATTTGCTACGAGACATGGGAAGAGACATTGTCCGCAAGATAGCAAATGAGGGGAGGAAGGAGCCTAGTAGGTTATTGCATTACAAGGATGTGCTTCATGAGTTGTCAAAAGATACTGTAAGATCTTCATGTATAATTTTATACTTTACATTGCTTGTGTTGTGGTTTGCCTCCGTGCACTGTATCAGGCACCATAAAGACAGAAATTTCTCAGCACCAAGCTATCAAGTAAAAATTATATAAATGATTTTATATTATATCTCTAGCAAAAATATCTGATTTCTAATGTAGAAGGATGCAAAATGAATATTGATAAATCTAATATTAGTTGTTACAATCATTTGTTGTCTTATATTTCTTGTTATTAAAATTTGATTCACTGTGAATCATTTTATGCTACTTCTTTCCTTGTGAAAGACCATGGTCATCAAACCTTACTATTCTAAATTATTTTTAGCTACCACATACCTAAGCTGTGTATTTTGTTTTTCATACCATTTTGTTTCAGAGTACTTTAGATGTTAAGGGATTGGGTTTAAAGATGTCAAGAATGGACTCAACAACTTATTTGAAAACCAAAGCATTTGAGAAGATGGACAAGCTTAGATTGCTTCAATTTTCTGGCGTACAACTTGATGGAGATTACAAATATCTTTCAAGATATCTTACGTGGCTTAGTTGGCGTGGATTTCCTTTAAAATTTATACCTGCAGACTTTCATCAAGATAATCTAGTTGCTGTTGACTTGAGATATTCCAATCTGGGACGAGTGTGGAGGAAGTCTCAGGTATAAATTCAATTTTTTTTTTGTGACCTAATTAATTAACTTAATTTCAACACTGATTTTCGATTTGGAAACAATAAACTTGAATGTAGTGTCTCACAGTGCTTATTCTGTGTTTTCCATATGGAAATAAATTTGATTAAAAAGGGAGTAAAGAGTCTCCTTCTCTAACTCATACATATTATAAAATGATGTATCCAAAAGAAAGGGGGGGAAAAAGAAAAGTTACTTATAGCATCACATAATAATAGAGTACAATAGTTGTCAAAAAAATAATAATAGAGTACAAGCCTGTTATTATTTGAGGAAATCCACGACCACGAACAAGCCTTTACCAGATGAAATAAACATAAAAACATTAGGTCTGGTTACATTCTACACCATTTCAGTATCAACTCCCTGCAATAACAAAAGAAAAATTTGGTCAGGTTAGAGTCAGAGAATTCATCTTTTTACTAGTATCTTATATATACTTGGATGAAAAAACATCCCCTCGGTTAAGAATAACTGTAGCATTTGATACCATGAAATTATCTACTGGTTATAATTCACCATTCCATTTTCTTCAAGAAATGGAGTGCAGGGGCACACTTCTTTCAGAGATAGCAACTCTAGACTTTGCTTGGTTTTAAGATTTTCACTTCCTCAACCATTTCCTGCTGCCATCTTATACAAGAAAGAGCTTCCTAAACATTTTTAAGAATAGAAACATAGTACAAAGGAAGACTAAAAGCTTATTTAATTGAAGATTGATGACAATAACATAAAAAACTATATATAGGATGAGGATTTTAAGTGGAGAGAACTGAAGTAAATGAAGGTTGAGATGCTGAACCAAGCAATGAAACCACGAGCTCATGATCCAGTTAAGATGCTGGGTGTTCACAAGGACAATGATGACAGGTGTTCAAAGGAAAAGCACTATCATCTGGAGGACTAGAGGTTGGAAGATTGAGTTAAGCAGTACGTAAAATTGTATAAGGGTGGAGTACTTCATCCTTTATAGTGAAAAATCTAAAATCTTCAAAGAATGCCTCATCAACAAAAGTAAAGAAATGATATAAACTTGAATATGCTAAATCTATCTTTTTTAAATTGTCCTATGAGGATGACTAATAGTTGTGTTTTAATAATTCTTCTCAATATTTCCATTTCGTTTGTATAATTTCTTCTCTAATATATGTCTTCACATTTTCCTTTTTGCAGTTGCTGGTGAAGCTGAAAATTCTTAATCTTAGTCATTCTCACAACTTGAGACATACTCCAGACTTTTCAAACTTGCCAAATCTCGAAAAGTTAATACTTAAGGATTGCCCAAGTTTGTCTTCAGTGTCTTCTAGTATAGGACAACTTAAAAAAATTCTGTTAATAAATTTGAAAGATTGTACGGGCCTTCGTGAACTTCCAAAGAGCATCTATAAGTTAGACTCGGTGAAAACTCTCATTCTGTCTGGATGTACGAAAATTGGCAAGTTAGAAGAGGATATAGAACAAATGAAATCTTTAACTACCCTGCTTGTGGATACCACTGATATAACGAAGGTGAGTAGATATGTGCTTTGCTCTTCTTGATTTATCATTAATGTACGTATTGTTTCTAAATTAAACTAATGCCAAAGAAGGTAGCCAAGTGAACATTTATGAGTTAGTTCTTAACATTTGGTTTCATAATTTATAACAAGAACTTCAGAAGTTTATAGCTACCGTATCTTTAGTAATTTGGTTTTTATTTCAGACAAAGATGTACGATGTGTTCTTGAGTTTCGAAGAAAACTGCGACAGCAGAAAGTTTATTTCCCATCTCAATATCTGTCTTGAAAATGCTGGGATATATGAGTTTTGCGGAAATTATAAGATCTCAATCTCATTGTTCCAAGCAATCGGTCAGTCTAGAATTTCTATTGTTGTTTTGTCTACAAATTATGCTAATTCAAAATGGTGTATGATGGAGTTGGAGAGAATAGTGGAAATCAGTAGAACCAACGGTATGGTGGTTGTGCCAGTGTTCTATGATGTAAATCCCTCAGAAGTACGTCATCTGGCAGGAGAGTTTGGAAGAGCTTTCCATTCTCTTATATCAACAAAAAAAGTGGATGAAAACCAAGAGAGGAAGTGGAAGAAAGCACTCGTTAACATTGGTTCAAGAACAGGGCTTATCATAAACATTTCCAGGTAATTTATTTATTTTCAATTAAATTAATAAATATAAATAAACGGACAACAAGTTGTGTCGCTAACTCGAATGGCAAAATGAATCCTCTTAAAAACAACATTCAGAGTCCTAAGAGACAAAACATTGCAATACAAGCGTGACATTTTGAACTCTTTGCAAAAAACTCACGGCCTCTGGTGCTGAGAAACAAAATGTGTCAAATGCAAATGATATAAAAGCATGTTGATTGTTAGAACATACTTTTTAAACATTTGATATTTTATATCATTAAATACTAAATTTCTATATTTAGGGTACATGTTAACATAACTCTTCTTATATAATAACAATTTGTTTATGCACTTACTCTCGTGATCATATTCTATAGGAGTGAAAGGGAGGATATCCAGAAAATAGTTAAACATGTTACTCGTTTGCTATACGAGACAGAATTGTTTGTTGCTGACCATCCAGTGGGAGTAGAATCAAAGGTACAAGATGTATGATTGCTCGTGAGGAAACAAACACGTTTTTCTTATCAATCCTCTTCAAATATTGATTTAAACTTTATAAAGTTCTCTTAACACTTTAGGAATCTTCATGATCTTGTAACTTTTAAGGATGTTACTTTATAAAGTTCAGTTATCAATCCTTCTTTCTTTGTTTATGGGTTTAGATATTTGGTAGACTCTTCGCTATTTCTTCCCTTGCTCGGGCTGTTTTGACTTCACGGCCTTTCTGGTTCTGTTTAGCTGGTATTATGGTTTGGTCGTCTCACTGCCGTTCTGAAAAACGAAGAAGAGGAAACCCTATTCTAAGGTACAAAGTTTTTTGCTTCTGTAGAACATTTATTGTTAAGATACATTACTTTTTGTCTGTCAGCTATTTAAGCTTTCCCATAAAGTTATCATTTGTAAAAGGCCATCATCCATTTAATTTGTCCTAGTCATTTTATTTTATTTTTTGTTTTGTTTTAGTTCCCTCTAAACAACAACTTTGAATTGTGCTGAGTTGAAGTGCTTTATGTGATCACGTGTCTCACTAAACAGGGAACAATATCAATATGATTTAGTTGGATCCACTTGAATTTCATCCAATATAAAATGTGTGTTGGCAGTATAATGAGGCCTTGTGAGAATAATGATTTTGTTGCAAATACTAACTTGATATACTTCCTGCTATTGTACTGCTCTGTGTGAAATAGGGAAGCAGCATCCACGAGCTCTCAAGGATTCAATAATAGTCCAGAATCTTTGGACAAAAATCCTTTGGTTGATGTACATGAAGTGAAGAGAATTGGTTGAACGAGGTTCTTGATTCCAGTCAACATGGATTGGTTCCAGTAATTTCGAATTTCTGAAGCCAGAGGACGAGGTTGCAAAGCAATAGGAGAAAGCAGAAACTACTGAAGACAGGACCGACAAGAAAGGGAAGAAAAGTTAAAAGGGTAATGTTATCCCAAGCCAAATCAATCCTAGATGAGTGTCTTTCTTTTATCTTGATTTCATTTGTGTTGAAAAGAAAAAATGTTGTTATCTGTAGTTCATTGTATATATGGTTGTTGAAAAATATAATATCTGCAGTTTGTATATTGGATTCTTCATTAGTTCATCTCATGATGAATAATGTAAAACACATGATATGTTATTCACAAATCAATATTGGCTTTTATATATAGAAGCTAAACTCAATATACTTAGGATTCATGTAACAAAACTTGTAAGAAAGTTTAAATTTAGACTAGTAAACTTTCATATGAAAAAATATATATAGAGGGAGTGACTCTGTTGAAAACATTTAGTCATTGGATTCTTTTTGTTGACTAGGAGAAGGGAAGCAGAGTGGAATAGTATATTGGAGAAGGAAAGCCATCATCCATTTAATTTGTCCTAGACTTGTTTTTTTGGATTAGTTCTCTCTAAATCCTAACTTCGAATTTAGATTGCGAATAATATAATACTTCTCCTTGGAAATCATGATTTCATCATATTGTGCCGAGTTCAACTGCTTTATCACATGTCTCGCTAAATAGGAAACAATATCAATATGATTTATTTGGAACCACATGAATTTCATCCAATGGTAAAATGTGCGTTGATAGTATAATCAAGCCATGTAAGAATAAGGATTTTGTGGCTAATATAAATTTGAGATACTTCCTGCTATTGTACTGTTTTGTGTGAAATAGGGAAGTAGCTCTCAAGGATTCAATAATCCATTATCTTTGGACAAAAACCCTTTGGTTGATGTACAAAGAAGTGAAGAGACAGGATTGGTTCCAGTCAACATGGATTTGTCCCAGACTTCAAGTAATTTCAAATTCCTAAAGCCATAGGACGTGGTTGCAAAGCAAGAGGATAAAGCAAAAACTACCAAAGACAAAGGCCAACAAGAAAGGTTAAAACGGGGAATGTTCTCCCGAGCCAAATCAATCACAGATGGAGGATTTGCAATTTGACTGTTATCTTTAGTTCATTGTGGAACAATTTGACTGTTGTAGAATCTTTAAATTTGCATCAGCAAATAGACTATTATAAAAATATTGTTGGAGGATTTGCCATTGACAAAAATTGAATTTTTCATGGAATGTATAGAAAAAGATTATGTTGTATATATGGTTGGTGAAGAATATTATATCATTTTGGTCAAGAAAAAGAAGAGAATATCATATCATTGGAAGAGTATAGTACTATATTGGATTCTTCATGATTTAATCTCAACATGCATAATGTAAAACACATGATATGTTATTAACAAATCAATAGAGGATTTTATATATGATGAAGATAAAAATAAAGATGAAGGTTCAATGATGTTTGTCATTGGAAGAATCACGTCACATCAATACTAGTTCACATCCTGTTTTTGATACTTATATGGTATCCAGAATTGATACTACCGACTTTCTTTCTCTACATGTTCTTGATCGGCCTATGGAACTATCGTTTTCTCCCGAGACAACCGCCTCACATGGATACTAAACTCTCATGGGCTGAATCAGTTCATCCTGATGAACTTGATGAAGAGTTTGACACATTTCCAACATCAAGATCACATGATATAGTGAGAATGAGATATGATAGGCTAAGAACTGTTGCAGGTAGGATTCAAACAATTGTTGGTGACATAGCTACACAAGGGGAGAGGTTTATGTCTCTACTGAGCTGGAGAGATCCTAGAGGAACTACCCTCTTTGTGTTGTTTAGTCTTTTTGCAGCTGTGGTTTTCTATGCAACACCATTTAGAGTTGTGGTTTTGGTGACAGGTTTGTATAATTTGAGACATCCAAGGTTTAGAAACAAACTACCTTGTGTACCAAGTAATTTTTTCAAGAGGCTCCCTGCTAGAACAGATAGTTTACTGTGAATCTGTTTTACAAATAATAACATAGTTTCAGTGATTTGTATAATTCTATTGTATGCACATAATAATAGTTTGCAATTTATCATTTCCTGTTTTCATCTCATTGTGAATTATTATAACTTGAAAATTAATTAGTCCTTTCAGATTGAGATTACTAGGGGCTACATATATATACTCCTTCCGTTCTAAATTATACTAAACTAATATTTATAACATGCTAATGCCCTGGGAAAAAGATGGCTAATAAATAGTTAGTGTCATTTGATCCTGCATTAGTTAAAATAATATTTCAAATTTCTTTTTTTTTTTGACACAAATATTTCTAAATTCATAATAAAGCACTAACTAGTTTAGTTAAATAATTCATAATAAAGCATTGAAATGACAAAATCACTAACAAAAGAAAAAACACACGTACAATTTATATTAAATAATTGTAAGAATAATAGTTTTGGTTTTTATCTAAGAATAGAATAATAGATGTTGCCTTGTATTGGTTTTTGCAAATGATATCAATGTAAGTTCTATCTTGATTTTTGCAATGATATACATAAAATTATATACATACATCATACTGACTAATAATAACAAGAATATTCTCGTAAAAACAGTAATACTCTAATAATACATCCCCATTGTCGAAATGGGAGGCTGAGAAATGTTGAGATTATAATGAAAATCATCAAAGAGTTGCAACGGAAATGCTTTAATGAAAATCATCAGCGATTTGGTAACATGAAGGAACATGTAAGACTCGTACTTGGCCACAGAAAACTTTTTCGCACACACAAAATGTATATCCATCTCGATGTGTTTGACAGACTATGAGATTAAATTGTCACCAAGACAGACACAATAACCAGAGGTGGAACGCCCGATGTCTGAGCAACCAACCCAATCTGCATCAGTCTAAGAAACCAATTTGCTGACAGAGGAGAGGTGCAATTGAAGGTCAAAATCAATAATGTCATGAATATACCGAATTATACGCTTCAATGCTGACATATGTTGTGTTTTACGGTCATGCATGAATAGGCATACCTGTTGTAGTGCATAAGAGATATCAAGTCTTTTGAAAGTTAAATATTGTAATGCTCCTGCAAGGCTTTGATATTTAGTTGGGTCATGATATGGATTTCTATAAGAGCCACTGAGTTTTGCCTTGGTGTTGACTGATGCATTGAAATTCTCTCGCTTGATAAGTATTCCTCGAGGACAAGGAAAGATTCAAGTTTGGGATTGTGATGACTTCTTTTCATATAACTAAAATTCGGATTTGCTTTGGATACTGCACGTGGCGTAGGCAGGTGGTGCAGCAGATTTGACAAGTTGAATTCTATAAATAGAAAACTCCATTTTCTATGAAAAGGTTCGAATTTCACATAAAATGAAGTTTTCCATTTATAGACTTTAACTTGCCATATTTGTTGCGCCACACACATAATCCAAAGCAAATCCCTCTCTTTTGGTCCTCTTTCTTGCAGAACAAGTATTCACCTTAGTCCATGAATTTTGACTTATTTTTAAGCTAAAACACCACAAAGACTCCTATTTTGACAATACTATGTTGTGCTCATATCATTTGGGGTGAGTGAGGTGCAGAAGGAAATATATATATATGTGTGTGTGTGTGTGTGTCTAACTAGGGAAAATGGATTCTCTCAATTACTTGAGAAAAATAGTAGAATCCTAGCCATTGGTTTGTAAGGAGAGAGAAAAGAAAAAGAGAAAAAAGGTGAATTAAAAGGTAGAGATTGAAGAAATTAAGGAAATTGAGGGAATTAAAATTGAGAGAATCATCTCTCTCCTAACTTGGTAGAGAGGAGGTGGTAGGTATTGTTTGTGTAGATGAGGTTGTTATTTGAGAGGGAGAATGTACTTGAGCTGTGTATGTTGTTGGGGGAGAAGACCAATCAAGAAGGTATATATGCATCATCAACACCTTTATAAAATTGTCCTTCATTAATTATATGAGAAGATAAATCGAAAAATTGAAAGAAGAAAGAAAATAAATAGTTGAATGTATAATAAGGGAAACAACATTAAATGGTTCATTGACTTCATTCATATTATAAATCAACTTATAATTTGGTAAATTTTTTTTCTCATTAAATTTATTTACAATTGATATTATCTTTATAATTTTATTTTTTATAAAAGAGAATACATTAATTAATGTTTTTATTTAGAATATTTATTGTATATTATAGAAAAATCACTATAAAAGTATCTTGACAAAGAAAGAATTAATATTTATTAATTAATGTTTTTATTTTTAAGGATGGAATTTACTCAAATAAATTGAACGGTAAACATTCATCTTTAATCCCTTGAAAGAACACAAAAGTCTCTACTAAAAACTTGCTAGACCAAAATAAGGCACAAATCTAAGATTAAAATCTCAATACATTTAATATGAAATTGTTGATTTACTTTTTCCTCTTTTTCATTTAAGTTATTTTATAATTCTATACTCAGCTCTTAAAAGATGAAGAATGAAGAAGATGATGGTGGGTTGATATTATTTAATTTTTTTCATCATAAAAACATTAATTAAAAAATGATATATAAGAGAGATAAGTAGAGTGAAGAAGAAATGATATGTGTTAAGAAGGAGAATGATAATTTCTCTATCAGAGAAATTACTTTTTAAATTTATTGAAAATCTTATATATTTAATCTATAATATAGATTAGATATATTAAATTCTCAATGAATCTAAAAAGTAATTTTTATCTTATATATAGAATCAGATATAATAAAATTTAGTAGGATTGTAATATCCAACCATCCATCATGCACAAATTTTATACTTGTCGCAAAGCATTTAGGCAAATAAAAAGTTGCGGATGATCCAAGTGACTGACGAGTAGAGTTGTCAAATGGGCCAGCCCGGCCCAGCCCGTATAAGTGGGCGGGGCTGGGCTGGCCCGATTTCTATATGGGCTGCCAAATTCTAGCCCGGCCCAAGCCCTATTGGACCATGCAGCCCGATGGGCTAACCCGGCCCATATAATTTTTTTAGCGCACGCCAAAAAGGATCAATGACACAACTGACAAAATAATTACCACATAAAACAACCATCAAATCAACATTCATACAAAATATATCTACCAAATAAAGATCCATGCACAAGTAAGAGTATTTGTGGCAACATACAAAGTGCATCCTTAGATAATCAAAATCAAAATATATTACAAAATAGTTAACTTCTTGGCCTAAGCCCCTTGAGCACTTGATTCAGCATACAAGTATATTTTCTCTACTTCCAACTGATACATCTGTAATTCATAAAACTTGAGAAGTAAATGACTAAAAAGTTAATATAATAGAAGAATTATTATTAACAACAAATAGAATAAACATAGCAACTAGCACTACAAATAAAAGAACTTGATTATTTAAAACCATGCAACTAAATTATGTGTAAGCAATTACTTTAAAAAATAGTAGTGGGCTTACTTTAAAAAAATGGATTAGCCCAAAATGTTTTTTTTTTTAACTAAAAACTCTTTTTTTTAAAATTTTAAACGGGCCAGCCCAAAGCCCGGTGGGCAAGCCCAGTCCGATCCATTTTTTAATTGGGCTAGTTGGACTGGGCTAAAAAAGGCCCGGACATTTTTTTAACGACTTTTTTATGGCCCGGCCCGACCCAAATCCATGGGCTAATGACCCAGCCCGACCCATTTTGACAGCTCTATTGACGAGACATTCTTATTTAGGCAGTGTACTATGACACATTTTTTTTAACTATAATTTAGGCACATATATTAATAAAAAAATTAAAATGAAAATAAAATATATAGTTACATCAATTAATATTATTTTAATTATTTTTTCGTATGTGTGTGATATTAAATTTGTAAGGCAAACATTAAATAATGTTCCCGAACACTCTTTAAGCCTTTAAATAATAATATTTTATAACAAAAATTATAAAAATATGTAAAGTCAATGTATTGAAAATTAAAATATTTAACCTATTGAATCAAATTATTTCTTAAAATGAAATTCTTAAAAAATGACCGGAACACTATTTAGCATGATTTGTTGTGACCGACAGTATTTGGCTATTTGCAATAAAGAAAAATGATTGAAGACGACTTTGACTTAGGATGCAGAGCAGTTTCGTTAGCCTTCCAAATTTGTTCTTCTACAGATTCATCAATATTACTCACTAAACCATGTCTTATAGCTACGATGTGTATTTGACTTACCATGGCAAAGACGCCTGTAAATCTTTTGCGTTGAATCTCTGTGCCGCTCTCAGTAAGGCTGGACTTGATGTTGACGTCGATAATCTTACAACCGGAGATGACACAGAATCAATCTTCTCAGAAGTGGGAGAAATCGAACGTTCTAGAACTTGTATCATCATTTTCTCAAGTAACTTTGATGCTTCAACAAGGTTTTTAGAAGAGTTGGAGAAGATATTGGAGCTTTGTAGAACCACAGAGCTTACGGTTGTGCCTGTTTATTATGGTGTAGATCGCTCCGAATTACGTCATCAGGAAGGTGTGTTTGCACGAAAAAGGTGGTTCAATGAAGACAAGGCAATGCGTTATAGAGCTGCACTTATTGAAGTTGCCAACATGTCTGGATTTCGTGTGTGGGAGGATTCTAGCCTAATTTCTAGGTAATAACACAAGCTTTGGAACTTTTTTTTTCTAAGTTAGATTTGGAAAGCTATACTAAACTTTTAAAAATAGTTTATTGTTAAAGAAGTCCCACATCGTTTGCGAAAAAACCTAGAGCAAATGTTTATAAGTAAGAGGCATTCCTCACCTTATAAGCTGGTTTTGTGAGGATGATTTAGAACCAAAACTCAATTTTAAGATTTATGAAAACACACTTTTTGTTAATTAAATTTATGAAGTGTTAAAAGTTTATTTATTTACATAAGCTATTTTCATAAGCTAAAAGATAAGTCAAAATTCAATCGGACTCTAAATATGCCATTAGTTATGTTCACTGAGATCATCTTATCTTGGTCTCATATTTTATAGGGACAAAAGTAAAGGTATCAATGACATAGTGCAACACTTGGCTAGTTTGAAAGAAAAATGCCGTTCAAAAGAAAAAAGTTTGAAAGAAAAATCATTTTTCTTTGCTAAACACCCGGTGGGAGTAGAAGCTCGGATGCAAGATGTTATTCAACTATTGAACAAGGAAGGACAAAAAAGTACCATAATTGTAGGGATATGGGGGATAAATGGGGTTGGTAAAGCAACAATTGCAAAAGCCACTTATAATCAAATGGGTTCCAGTTTTGAGGGCCAGAGCTTCCTCCAAAATATTAATGAAATTTGTGAAAGTAAAGGCTTAATTTCATTACAGAGACAACTTCTTTCGGACATCGACAAAAGAACAAAGGTACAGATAGATGCAGTTGAATCAGGGAAAATTATATTACGTGAAAGACTTCGCCGTAAGAAGATATTTCTTGTACTTCACAATGTGAATAAATTGGAACATTTGAATGCTTTGTGTGGTAGTCATGAATTGTTTGGTCCCGGAAGTAAAATAATCATCACAACTTGTGATAGACGTTTACTTCGTAGCCCTCAAGTTGACCATATATATAGAATGAAATATATGGACATTACTGAATCTCTTGAGCTTTTTAGTTGGCACGCATTTAAAATTCCGAGTCCTATCGAAAGTTACGCTGACCTTTGTAGAGATGTTGTTGAGTACTGTGGGGGATTGCCTCTAGCTCTTGAAGTCATTGGGTCTTTTTTGTTTGATAGATCTGTAATGGAGTCGAAGTTTTTAATGAAGCAACTCAAAACCATTCCTGACGATATGATTATGAAAAAGCTCAGAACAAATTTTGATGATTTAGATCTTAATGAGAAAAATATATTCCTTGATGTGGTTACTTTATTTATTGGGATGGACAAAGATGATGTAATTCAGACATTAAATTCCTCCGTGGATTTCCCGGAAAATGGAATAACAATCCTTGAAGAGAAGAGCCTTGTAACTATAGATAGCAAGAACAGGATTGGAATGCATACTTTGGTACAAACAATGGGAAGAGAAATCCTAAGGCAAGAGTCGTCAAATGTGTTTAAGGTATGTTCATTATTGTTGAAGTTGATATCAATTGCATAAAAAGTTCATAGCTACCGTATATTTAGTAATTTGGTTTTAATTTCAGACAAAGACAGAGACTTACGATGTGTTCTTGAGCTTCAGAGGAGAAGACAGTCGCGTGAAATTCATTTCACATCTTGATTCCTCTCTTCAAAATGCTGGAATTTATGTTTTCAAAGACGACAATGGGATTCAACAAGGAGATCAGATCTCAGTATCATTATTGCAAGCAATCCATCGGTCTAAAATTGCTATTGTTGTTTTGTCTAGAAATTATGCTAGTTCAAAATGGTGTATGATGGAGTTGAAAAGAATTGTGGAAATCAGTAGAACAGAGGGTATGGTGATTGTGCCAGTGTTCTATCAGGTAGACCCTTCGGAAGTACGCAATCAGACAGGAGAGTTTGGAAAAGCTTTCGATTCTCTTATATCAACAACATCAGTGGATGAATATACAGATGTTCCAAAAGAAGTGGATGAATACACAAAGAGGAATTGGAAAACAGCACTCCATGTAGTTGGTAGCACAGCAGGGTTTGTCATCATAAATTCCAAGTAATCAATAAATTAACTTATTAATTTATTTATATATTTTGAGTATTGTTAGATGATGAATATCGCAAAGTATCGGAAACATGTTTAGTTTTTTTTTATTATTAAAAAAGTAAAATTTAATCACTAGATGTTTTCATATTTCTTTTATGTATCGTAAAGTATTGGACACGAATCAGTGTTTGATACAATATTCTGACACAATACTTGGACAATTTTAGAGTATCGGGATTTCCTAGATCATTATGCTTTGGTTTCCTAACCTTTTAATTATGGGTCTTGCTAACTAGTGTCATTGGTCACAAGTTAAATCAAAGATAGAAATATTATTATCTTGGAATTTGAAGGAAATCTAATTTTACCATAAGATTAAATTATACAAAATATAGATATCATTTTGAAACTGTTTACAATCGTAAAAATATAATTTTAATCGAACTCCATTATTTATTTATTTAATAGCAATAATGTTATTTAATGTGTGTGACTTTTGTGTGAAAAAAGGCTTAAATATCATTTTAGTCCTCGTAAGTTCGCAATTTTTTGGTTTTAGTCCCTGTATCTTTTTTTGATGCAAATTAGTCCCTGTATGTTCAAATCTTTTGATTTTGGTCCTTAAAATCAAAATCCGTAGGAAAATCCGCAGGAAATCAACAAATTTTCCTGCGGATTTTAGCTTTAGGGACTAAAATCAAAATTATTTGCACATACAGGGACTAATTTGCAACAAAAAAAGATACAGGGACTAAAACCAAAAAATCACGAACTTACAAGGACTAAAATGATGTTTAAGCCGTGAAAAAATTGTGTTGCAATAACATTGCTCATTTGATAGTATATAGAAGTATTACAATAACGTTAATAGAATACAACTTTTGACAACCAAAGTTGACACCTCATACTGTTCACTAAAAGGAGAACAATACTTTTTTGTTATTTTTTTTCAAACTTTTTGTGGTAAAAATTCAGCTTCCAATGGATTGCATATGCTATTTTTCTTGACTGAGATGAAAAATTATTATTTGGCTGAAAACGAACACACGAGACAAATAAAAAAACTACATGTTATACAATGCTTATATAATTGTTTATGCACTTACTCTCGGGATCATATTCTATAGGAACGAAAACGAGGATATCAAGAAAATAGTTGAACTTGTTACTCGTTTGCTAGACATGACAGAATTGTTTGTTGCTGACCATCCGGTGGGAGTAGAATCACGTGTACAAGATGTTATTCAATTACTGAACATCCAAAAATCAAAAGAGCCTCTACTACTAGGGATATGGGGCATGGGAGGGATCGGGAAAACAACCCTTGCTAAAGCCGTTTACAATAAAATTCGTCATGATTTTGACGGGAAGAGCTTCCTGTTCAATGTCAGGGAAGTTTGGAAACTTGATAATGACAAAGTCTTATTGCAGCAACGACTTCTTTCTGACATCTACAAAACTACAAAGATAAAGATAGACACAGTTGAATCAGGAAAAATGATATTACAGGAAAGACTTCGCGAGAAAAGGATATTTTTTGTAATTGATGATGTGAATAAACTTGATCAATTGAATGCTTTGTGCGGAAATCGAACATGGTTTGGTAAGGGAAGTAGAATAATCATCACAACAAGAGATGAGAATTTACTTAGTAGGCTTGAGGTTGACCATGTATACAGAATGAATGAAATGGATGACAGGGAATCTCTCGAGCTTTTTAACTGGCATGCATTCAAAAAACCAATTCCCGGTGAAGGTTTTACTAGCCTTTCTAGAGATGTTGTTAAGTACTCTGGAGGACTGCCGCTAGCTCTTCAAGTCCTTGGGTCCTTTTTGTTGACTAAGAGAAGGGCAGCAGAATGGAAAAGCGTACTGGAGAAACTTAAACTAATTCCTAATGAGGAAGTGTCCGAAAAGCTCAAAATAAGTTTTGATGGTTTGAGTGATGATGATATGAAAGATATATTCCTTGATATTGCTTTTTTCTTTATTGGTATGGACCGGGATGATGCAACTGAGATATTAAAAGACTGTGGCCATTTTCCAGAAATTGGAGTAAGTACTCTTATACAGCAAAGCCTTATAACCGTTGATAGGAAAAACAAGATTGGAATGCATGATTTGCTACGAGATATGGGAAGAGAGATTGTCCGCAAAAAATCTGAAGATGGGGGCAAGGAGCCTAGTAGATTATGGCGTTACAAGGATGTGCATGAGTTGCCAAAAGATACTGTAAGATCTTCATATACAGATTTATTCTTTACGTTGCTTGCGTTGTGTTTTGCCTACTGTATCAGACACCACAAAGGCAGAAATAACTCAACACCTTATGCTATTTCTTTCCTTGTTGTAACAGACCACAGACTTCAACCTTACTATTGTTTATAGTTATACTAAGATTTTTGACTACCACTTATCTAAACTGTGTTTGATTTTTCATTTAATTTGATTTCACAGATTTCTCTGTATGTCAAGGGATTGGCTTTAAAGATGTCAAGACTGGATCCAACAACTTGTTTAGAAACCAAAGTATTTGAGAACATGGACAGGCTTAAATTGCTTCAATTTGCTGGCGTACAGCTTGATGGAGAATACAAGTATCTTTCAAAAGAACTCAGATGGCTTTGTTGGCATGGATTCCCTTTAAAATTTACACCTGAAGACTTTCATCAAGGAAGCTTAGTTGCTCTTGACTTACAATATTCTAATCTAGAACAAGTGTGGAGGAAGGCTCAGGTATAAATTCAATTTTTGGGAAACAATAAACTTGAATTTAGTGTGTCTCAGTGCTTAATTAAAAAGTGAGTACAAATGGTCCTCCTCCAACTCATATACACATATAAGGAAAAAGATAAATATAAAAGGAAATCCAAAACCTGTTGTTATTGAGAAAATCCAAAACCAAGAACAAGCCTTCATCAGATGTAATAAATATAAAAACATTAGGTCTGGTTCACTCTGTACCATTTCAGTATCAACTCTCCACTATAACAACATAAGGAATATTTGTCCAGGTTACAGTAGGTCAGGTTTCTATTTGTTTTTGTATTTTCTTAGTATATTTCTTCTCTAATATATGTCTTAAAATTTTCTTTTATTGCAGTTGCTGATGAAGCTGAAAATTCTTAATCTTAGTCATTCTCACAACTTGAGACATACCCCAAACTTTTCAAAGTTGCCAAATCTTGAAAAGTTAATACTTAAGGATTGTCCAAATTTGTCTTCAGTTTCTTCTAGTATAGGACGTCTCAGAAAAATTCTGTTAATAAATTTGAAAGATTGTACAGGCCTTTGCGAACTTCCGAGGAGCATCTATAAGTTAGACTCTGTCAAAACTCTCATTTTGTCTGGATGTACAAAAATTGACAAGCTGGAAGAGGATATAGAACAAATGAAATCTTTAACCACCCTGGTTGCAGATAACACTGCTATAGCAAGAGTTCCCTTTGCAGTAGTAAGATCAAAAAGCATCGCATATATTTCCCTCTGTGGCTATGAAGGATTTGCGCGTAAAGTGTTTCCTTCTATTATCCAGTCTTGGTTGTCGCCAACAAATAATGTTCTATCTCTAGTTCAAATATCTGCAGGAACTCCATGTCTTGATTTCACTGATGAACAAAATAAGAGTTTCTATTGTCTACCGTCGACTTTTGAAGACCTTCAGGATCTTCAACGTCTTTGGTTGAAATGCGATTCAGAAGCTCAACTAAATCAAACTGTGGCAAGTATTTTGTATCAGACATCAATTCATTGCCGCAGTCAAGTTGGTATTTCAAGCTCGAATAATTCGTTGACATCCCTATTGATTCAAATAGGAATGAGCTGCAATGTGACTGACATTCTCACAGATAATATTTTGCAGGTTACCTCTTTATCCTTCCCTTACATGTCGATACACAAACAGTCAAACACAACCCTCTCTATGTTTATATATCAGACATCTAGCCAGACACACTAAAAGTTGCTCATGTCAAAGTTGGCATATTATATTACGTATTTTAAAACATTAAAAGTCTGGAGGTATTAGTATATATTTTATTTATATATTAAATATCATATTATAGTCAAAATCATGTAGTGTGAGTGTGATAACTGATACAGTATTATATAGTTTTTTATTCGCATGGAATTTTGTAAACTTGAAACACATTATTCAGTGGAGTAATTTAAAAATTTGACTTAGTGTCAATTAGCAGGGTGATATTGTTGTGCTATTTAACCAAGCAGTGGTTAGTAAGCTTCAATTAATATCGAATCAATCGCCTGAGTTTGATCTCTGGTTAAAACAATCTTTGGCCAGACTCTTGATCTCTTGTCTTAATTTTTTTTTATCCAAAAGCAATAAATTTAGTTAAAATTTGATAAATATATTAATATGTGAATTGTACAGAAAATTCCTCCCGCTGGGTCTGGTTTACTCCCCGGTGACAACTCTCCCAATTGGCTAACCTTCAATAGCAACGGTTCTTCTGTAACTTTTGAAGCACCTCAAGTAGATGGGCGTAATTTGAAGACAATCATGTGCATTGTTTATTCTTCTTCTGCAGACAATGCAACAACAGAAGGTTTTAAAGTTGTGTTGGTAATAAATTACACAAAGAACACCATTCAGATCTACAAGAGAGATGGATTACTAGCCACCTTTGATGAGGAGGAGTGGCAGAGGGTAATATCAAATATAGCACCTGGAAACAAAATTAAGGTGGTTGTTGGTTTTACAAATGAGTTAATTGTGAAGAAAACAACAATTTATCTTGTATATGATGAACCGAATGAGGAAAAGACGAATCACTGCCATGAGACTGATGAGAATGACATTGTTTTTCGTGGTGATGAAAATGTAAGTAATAGTACTCTAAACTTTTACTCTCCCTACGTTGATTTGACTATCTTTTTATTTCAAAATATTCTATTGCTTGACTTGAATATTTATTTTCAGCGTGTACTAGAGCAAATTGTTGAAGAAACCCATCTTTCATCTCAAACAACTGTATCTGTGGGCCAGCAAATCAGCCAAGTCCAACCTTTGCAAACTTCCGACCTCCCCGAAGTAGTCACATCTTTCGGTAGCTGTGTTTCTGGGTCTGTTAAATCTCAAACTAGTTCTACATCTGATCCATCTTTACCAAAGGAAACTTCTCCAATCTTATCTTACACTGACTCACCACAAGAAAAGGAAGGAGAGAATCAATCTGAGAGTAGAGGTTATTCACCTCCTTATTCGGAAAATAATGAAGACAACCAAGATAGTACTGACAGTGAATCATCTCATGCTTCATATTCTCCTAAGGAAACTATGAATGAAACAAAATTTCCTAGTGCGATACAAGATGATCATGTAGTCCCTCTTACTGGTATTCAAATTTCGAATGTTGTGATTCCTCCCAATATTCCTATTGATGACGAGCTTCAAACTGGATTAGCTGCTTTCAACATTGAAGTGGAAAAGAATGCTACTGCTGCGATAGAGAGTTTCCTATCATCACTTGGTTTTTCGAGTGGCCCAATAGTTTCAACTTCACAAAGTGGTGCCTCATCTCAGCTAACCACTACTGCTGAGTCTCTGGTTCAAGAACTTCAAAGTTTAGCTTTTGATGGACCTCCATTTGATAGCCTTTCTTCGATACTGGCTTTGGATCAGTCTCTTGACTCATTCAAGCAAAAATTTAGAGTTCACCAACACCTTCTTCCTGCTTCAAAACTTGAAGGCTTTACTGCAGTCTTGACTAATCTTGAAGATATTGTAAAGACTTATCGTGGGTATGAGCAACAGAGGACACTCGAAGAACATTCTGAATCTGAAGTTGCAAAATTCGTTATTGCTATGACTGAATCCAAAGACAAGCTTATTATGTATCAAGATCTTATAAGTGACTCTGTGAATCGAGACAAAGAGATTATTACAAAGGTTGAGGCATTGAAGAAAGAAATCGAAGGCTTGGAGATGGAGCAGGTAAATTTGAAAGCTCGAAAAGAATCTGCTATAGAAAACATGAGTTTTGAAAAGAGAGCTTTACGTTCACAAGCAGCCAGTCTAACTGCCCATCAATCTCAGCTTCAAGCCTCACGAGACAAGCTTTTTACTCTAGATCATAACCTTCAGCAATGTAAAGCTACTTATGCTAGGTTTAAGGAGCATCCTCCGTTTTAGCTTTTTGTATAGCTTTAATACTGAAAATTGCGAGGGATTCTCAAATATCGGGACTTCAGCATCAATTCATTGTCACAGTCAAGTTTGTATTTAAAGCTCAAAAAATTCATTAACATCCCTTTTGATTCAAATGGGATTGAGCTGCAATATCACCAACATTCTTAGAGAAAATATTTTGCAGGTTCTCTCTTCTTTCTTCTTTCTTCTTTCTTCTTTCTTCCTTCTCTTTCTCCTTCCCTTACTTAGTTACCCACACACAAACACAACTCTCTCTCTATAATTGTTTTATACATCACACTCCTACACAAACACACTTAAAGTTCAATGCTCGTGTCAAAGTTACATATATTAAATCATGTATTTAAAATTTAAATAATTTGTATTAAAAAATAAATAAAAATTTAAATGATTTGTAGGTATGTACCTCAATAGTATGTATACCTCAGATCTTTTCCCCTGGAAAAACGGCCATTAAGACCAAAGAGTCACTCAAGATAATCTTGATATTCTTTATGTTTGATTATGTTTTTAGTCCCCTCTCTTTTTATGAAATTAAGCAAATTTGGACTTATTGTCAATTTACTTGACCCAAAACCTTAAACTTAGTTTTTTATCCAAAAGTGAAAAAATTCAATGAAAATTTGATAGTGTGCAAGATTTTGTAAAAAGTAAGATTAGGGTTGAAAGATTTTGTAAAGTGTAGTCTTGATAATTACATTTTTTTAAGAGTCTTGACCTTGTTTATAGATTACACAATGGCCAAATAATTATTTCTTCACACACATGTATTGTACAGACAATGCCTCCCATTGGGTCTGGTTTGCTCCCCGGTGACAACTACCCCGATTGGCTAACCTTCAATAGCAACAGTTCTTCTGTAACTTTTGAAGTACCTCAAGTGGACGGGCGTTCTTTGAAGACAATCATGTGCATTGCCTATTCTTCTTCCCCAAATAATACAATAACAGAAGGTTTTGAAGTTTTGTTGGTAATAAATTGCACAAAGAACACCATTCAGCTCTACAAGAGAGATGCATTACTAGCCTCTTTTGATGAGGACGAGTGGCAGAGAGTAATATCAAATATAGAACCTGGCAACGAAATTAAGGTGGTTGTTGTTTTTACAAATGAATTCATTGTGAAGAAAACAACAGTTTATCTTGTATATGAACCAATTCAGGTAAAGACGAATCATTGCCAAGAGCCAGATGAAAATGTAAGTTTGTCTAAGCTTATGCACTCCCGTTGTAGTTTTTTTTATTGTTATGATGCATGCAAGATTTATGAATGGAATTGGAATGTGAACAGGTTGTGTTACACATGTATGATTGCTCATCAGGAAACAAACACTTTGAAAACATTTTTTTTATGAATCCTCATAAAATATTTGATTTATTTTATAAAGTTCTCGTAACACTTAAGGAATCTTCATAATATTGTTACTTAACGATGTTACTTTATAAAGTTCACTCATCAATCCTTCTTTCTTTATGTTGATGGGTTTAGATATTTGGTATATTCTTCGCTATTTCTTCCCTTGCTCGGGCTGTTTTGACTTCACGGCCTTTCTGGTTCTGTTTAGCTGGTATTATGGTTTGGTCGTCTCACTGCCGTTCTGAAAAACGAAGAAGCGGAAACCCTATTCTAAGGTACAAACCTATCTTTTTTGCTTCTGTAGATCATTTATTGTTAAGATACATTACTTTTAGTCTGTCAGCTATTTAAGCTTTCCCATAAAGTTATCATTTGTAAAAGGCCATCATCCATTTAATTTGTCCTAGTTATTTTATTTTTTGTTTTGTTTTAGTTCCCCCCTAAACAACAACTTTGAATTTAGATTGCGAATAACATATTTCTCCTTGGAAATCATGATTTCATCGTATTGTGCTGAGTTGAAGGGCTTTATGTCGTCACGTGTCTCACTAAATAGGGAACAGTGTCAATATGATTTAGTCGGATCCACTTGAATTTCATCCAATAGTAAAATGTGTGTTGACAGTATAATGAAGCCTTGTAAGAATAATGATTTTGTTGCAAATACTAAGTTGATATACTTCCTGCTATTGTACTGCTCTGTGTCAAATAGGGAAGTAGCATCCACGAGCTCTCAAGGATTCAATAGTCCAGAATCTTCGGACAAAAATCCTTTGGTTGATTTACAAGAAGCGAAGAGAAAGGGTTGAATGAGGTTCTTGATTCGAGTCAACATGGATTGGTTGCAGTAATTTCAAATTACTGAAGCCATAGGACGAGGTTGCAAAGCAAGAGGAGAAAGCAGAAACTACCAAGAGAGGACCAACAAGAATGGAACAAAAAGGTTAATGTTATCCCAAGCCAAATCAATCTTAGATTAACGTCTTTCTTTTATATTGATTTCATTTGTGTTGAAAGGCAAAAAGGTTGTTATCTGTTGGCCACAATAATGAAGTGTTCTCATTTCTCACAATAACAAACTTGGTTAGGGTGATTCTCTCAACTAATGATAGTTGTTGAACTGTCCATGTGTTAGTTTGCTCTCAACTTCTCTATTATATAATGAAAATCATTTCGGCGGGGAGCACAGCCCAACGCTGGAACTCCAAGGTATTTCCCAACAGAGGGAGCTTCCCGGAAACTAGTTGATGCACCATATTTTTCCTCGTATTTGCACTGACATTTATAGAAGTATTGTCTTGTTTAACTTGTTATCTTTACTCCTGAGTTTAGTTCGTATCAATTCAAATATTAATGGATAATTGAACTCGAGATAAGTGTGTGCATATCTATCTCGTTTGAATGCCCCTCGATACTTGGAACAATTAGTTGTTATATTCTAGATATACTCCGAGACGCTAATAAAGGTGAAACATGTTGGTGCTTATAGATGCTATGATGCGAATATGAGATGAAACACAGCGAGCACTTCAGATATGATTGATGATGGACCTTTTGTTGGGTTGAATGGTGATTCCCATGGGAGGAGTTTTTCTCTTTACGCCCCCCATATTTCTCCTCCCAGATTTCCGTTTTTGTCTAGGGAATTAAGTTCGGAATCTACATTCCGAACCATTGTTTATTTTACTCGTATTAACAAAGGTTATCTGCCTTTAGCTTTTCATTCATGTTTGTCTTAATATTCCCGACCCCTCTATGATTAGACGTGTCGCGATGTCCAACACGTGTCCGTGTCCGACACTCGTATGACACCCGTACGACTCCTACAAACGTGTCGAATAGGTGTCCAAAAAAATAATTTTTTCTTTATTCCGACACTCCTGAAATTGGTGTCCGACACTTATAAGACACTTGTACAAACGTGTCTGGATAAGTGTCCAAATTTTATTTTTTTTATTTGCTTATACTTTTCTCATACATATATACAACGATTAAAGACGTGTCGAAATAATAATATTGATCAATGAGGGATTAAAGATATTACATTTTGATTACATTATTTTTAGTTTTTCGATAGTAGTTGGATGAGTAAATGTCAATGTACTATCATATATTCTTTTAAAACTTTTTTTATTGAAAAATTTGTTCAACTTAGATGCATATGTATGTATTTTTAATACTAAATTTAATTTTTTTATAAATATGTAGCGGTGTCGGTGTCGTATATTTTTTACATTAGCGGTGTTGGAGTGTCCGTGTCGTGTCGCGGTGTCCGTGTCGGAGTCCGTACTTTCATAGATTCTAATTCTCAAAAATTTGCTTCAATAAGACTTTAATTAAAAAGATCCACATTTAAGGGTCCTTGGCATTATGTTTAAAGAAAATGAAATCAATTATAAAGCTATTACCTTAAACGTGGTCTCCGTAAGTTGATGGTGGGATTAATTTCTTATGATTAGTCGGTCTTTAGATCGGGTATCGAATTTTTTAATTTTTTATTTTATAAAGTTGCTATTGTCCAAATCTTCGCCAAACTTTAAATTTGACAACAAATATACAATATTGACTAAATCTTTAAAACTCAAAATTACATGCTGTTCACAAAAAATATAGAAAAAGTTGACTTTTTAGTTTAATTGTAGAATTAATTAATGTATCTAAACAAAAATAGTCTAAATATATCAATTTTATAATAAATCTAAAAAGTAAAATGTTTTTTATATATAGGACAAAATGGAGTAATTTATTATTAAGAAAGAACGTTAATAATGATGTTCTTTTTTAATGAATTATTGAAGATGCTTTTTTTTTTTTAAAAGATGATTTTTTTTTTTCTTTTAAAAGATACTTTTAATCATATCTCAATTTAGATATTATAAATCCTCAACTGAAGCAGAACACCGATCCATGTCTGCACCATGCTCAGAAATTATTTGGTTGTGGGGCATTCTTTAAGAACTTTGTTTTTCACAAACAAAACACACTCCACTGCATGCTGATAATACAAGTGCTATATAGATTGCAGCAAATTCGATATACCATGAAAGAACGAAGCACATAGAGGTTGACTGTCATTCAATTACATTGTGTTTGTTTAGGTAGATTTACAAAAGAGAGAAATAAGCAAGAGAGAGATAGCAAAGAAATAGATTATTTCTATGGTTTGGATAAAGAGAGAAACAAGGAAAGAGAGAAATATAATGATTAGTAACCGTCAAAAAAAAAAAATCTCTCCATATTAGAAGAGATTTGTGAGTCAAGAAGTGAAATAAACAATTTTACAACAATACCCTCATTCAACTAGTTTATTTTCTTGTAAAAAAAGGTAAATTTGTTATTTTACCATTTTTATTAATTTCTCTCTTCTCACTTTTCTATTCATCCAAACCATATAAACTTTCTACTCAATTTCTCTTATATCTCTCTTCTCTCTTATTTCTCTCTTCACTATTTCTCTCTTCACTATCTCTTTGGCATCCAAACATAGTGTTAGGGAAGCCAAATCATGACCCGTTGATCAGTCCATTTTAATGCACGTTCTTCTACTATTGTACTCATGTATTCCTATAGTTTATTTTACTATTTTTACTATTTTAGTGTGTTTTTATATTTAAGAATAATTATAGCTTTATTTTATTTTCGCACTTATCTTCTGAATAAATAATAAATTGACACCTTCTCATTGCGCAGACCATAACTGGAGCTAGGAATATCGGATTGAGACGCGGTCAGTTGCGTTGGAAAGCTAAGACAAAGAGCTACAACTTTTATGTTGAAGTCGAAAGCTAATTCAGAGCGCAAAGAAGTCATATTTACTCGTCAATGTTCCAGACTGACGAGATTTAATTATTTTCAGCATAACTTATAATTTTCGGCCCAATTGTTTTGTGGCCCGTTTTTGCTTTACTTATAAAAACCTAATTCCGTCCCTAGGGTTATGAAATTCATTCATTCACGAAAAAATAAGGATTCGTGCAAACGAATTATGAGCAACTAAACTCTAGGTCGATTCGTTGGTTAAGGCACTTCAATTCATAATCTTGAGGTTTGGATATTAATGCAATTACAGTTCATGTTCTAATTCTTTCTCCTTCAATTTCGTTGCCTCTTGATTAATTTGAATGCAATTCGTATTTATCGCTTGTTTAATTTCGGATTGCAATTGTAGCGAGGTTATTCGGATTAATTATCGCTTGTTTAATTTAATTCGAATAGAAATTGATAGAGTCTATAACGCTTGTTTATAGGATTGATTAAATTCACGTAATGACCTTGATCATGTTCTGTGACGCTTGTTTACTTTCATGATTGATCGAACAACTGTTTTACGCTTGTTAATTCAGTCCGAATTTCTGTAAAACTAATTGACGCTTGATTAGCTAGTTTCACGATCAATCAAGAATAGAAACTGAAAAATATATTTTCTAGAAACCTATGATAGATGATGAATGAAGTTTACCTAAAACCGACGGATTGATTGCTTCTCTATTAATTAATTTCATCATCTCTTGAACTATTTTCCCAGAACCAAAAATCCCCCATTTAATTGTGTTATTTTTCATTCTTAGTTTTGCTAATTATCAAATTAGAGGTCCTTGTGAGACGACCAAGGTTAACTTACCTTGTTACTACTTTTTAATTACTTATTTTTGATCACGAAACGACCGCGATCAAATTGGGGCCGCTGCCGGGGATCTCTGATTGGAATTAGTAAAATTGAGAACAACTAACCTTATTAACAATTTTTTTTTCTTTTAGTTTTTAATTTGTTTCAGGTTCTGACGTTGGATTTCGTATTGAAGCTGAAGAAAAAAAAATATGTTTTCGGTCAGTTGCTCAGATTTGGCCGAAAGTTGGTGAGCTGATCCGAAAAAAATCAAGGAATAATACATTCGTATCAAAGATACGAAATTTTAGGCTGAAAATCCGAAATTCCTTTGTTTAGACCACTTTTTATTTTTTTTAAATTTTCCATATATTTAAAAAAATCTGAAAAAAATATATTTAGATTTGTTTGATTTTTAGAGATTTTAGGTGGTATTTTTATATTTTTTAGATTTCTTTTGGTACGATTTTGCATTTTTCTTTTATTTTATTTTTTTTTCTAAACAAAAAAAAAAAAAAAAACTATTTTTCTTAAAAAAAATATGATAGATTCATTGGATCAATTGGCTTATATTATTAATTGCTTGGAAGCAAGAGAACAACAATCATGCTATCAAAATCACATTCCACTTGTGATTTGCAATATTTGTTCTTCAAATTTTCATTGTAGCGATGCATGTCCTATATTGTTAGATACTGATTTTTGCAAAATTTGTTCTTCGAATTTTCATTGTAGTGATGCATGTCCTATATTGTTAGATACAGATGGTTGTGGTGAGACCCAATTTGCAGGTGATCTTCATGGACAATACTATTGGGAACAAAATTCATATCTTGAAGAGCAGCCTATTTGGCCATATCAACAATCTCAACAAAATGTATCAGTTGACACAATATCATTTTTGGAAGAAGCTATCAAGCAGATGGATGAAAATAATAAGCGAATGGATGAGTTTATGCAATCTTCTCTTCAAAGTTTAGCCGTCCAAGTTGAGCAAATAGGCTCCAATCTTCATCAAATTCAAGAGAACAAAATGTCTCATGATGATGTACAACCTGTTGCAATAGTAGAGGTAATGCAATGTGATACCAATCTTGATGAAACTTCTGGTGAGCCCATTGAAACAATGTTTATTTCGTCTGACGAGCACAAGGTAAGCAACAAAAATTCAAGTGAATGCATGAAAGAGACTATACCACAAAGTTTCTTGAAATCTGATTTGAATGAAATATATACTTCTCTTGAACTAGATAACTCACTTGAAATTTTTGATTGTGAATGTGGTGTTTGTAATGTTTGTCATGAGATTAGTGCAGCCATTTCAGGTGAAGATTTTTTGATGCTGCAAATCCCTTGTGTAGAAATTCAAGCAAATTCAACAACTCTTGAGTTTGACACTAAACATGTGGATTTTAGCCATAAGCAACCATTGCATATAGCAGATACAGTTTTTGTGGAGCATCCGATTAAGCCACGCAACTTGCTGCTACCATTCGCCATTTGTGCATCTCTTCCACCTATTTTATCTTACTCACAAGCTAAGTCTGAACTTTGTGATTTCCATGTTTTTGCTATTGCAGGTTTACCATATGTTCATGCTATTCCTCCTAAGCCACCCGATTTTTCATTAATATCCAAGTTGACTTGTTATCTTCTTTTTCCCATCCCACATGTTCGTAGCTCGGAAAGGCCTCCAAGGAAACCACCAGACATGGAAGCTGCACCTGAACCTCTCGGGTGTGTTCCTTCCTTACTCTCACTTTATGTTAATTTTGACATTGCGGACACTGTCTGATTTAAGTGTGGGGGAGGGACATTTTACTTTATGTTTGCTTTAAAAAAAAAAAACGAAAAAATAATAAAGGTCATGAGTAGTCACATGTTCTAAGGCTAAGAGCAAATAGTTGTAAGGTTGATGAAATCTTTGGAAATTCTTGTTTTGATACTTGACATGATGATCTTTGCAACTTTAATGAACAACTGCTTGAACACGGTCAAACTTAGAAATGTCTAGATAAATCTTTGAAATACACACTCTCTAGACTAAGTTCTCTGAATTTGAATATAATATGGAGGGTATGACTAGAACTAAGTGTGGGGGTAAGGCTGAAGTAAAAGATAGACTGATCACTGCTATTAATTAAGAAAAAAAGGGAAACTTCTTGAGAGCTAATAATAACAAAAAAAAAAATGAATGATGATAATGAGTTCCTGTGCCCGAAACTGGAGGAACAAGTGCTGTGTAGGATGCTCTACTTCTGAGTAACAGGTTGGACTTATTACAAGTAGGATCCCGTCAGGTGAAAAGGTTGAGTAGTACCTAAAGCTTTGAATAATGATAAGAATAATAAGTAATAAAGCTTGAAGGAAGTTGCCCCTGCATTGAAATTGAAAAGCGTTGGTTCTCTTGAAAAGAAACAGCCCCCCCTAGACTGAAATCCTGGTTAAATCTAAAAATATAGGAAAAGAATGACAGCTTAGCATTTAGATTGAGTATTTCGGAGAGGGATCTTGACATTACTTTGGTTGACAGTAGGAGACAGTTCACACACACACGCAAGACTATCGTGGAAGGTTGACAGATGAGAGTTATGCCAATTTTTGAATTTTTACCTAAGGCTTGAAGCTTGAAACCTGGAGTATGTTGATTGCTTGTGACTGTTTAAATTTTAATTCGAGTTTTTCTCGGAGTGCAAAAGTTCAAGTGTGGGGGAATTTGATCAGTGCATTTTAATGCACGTTCTTCTACTATTGTACTCATGTATTCCTATAGTTTATTTTACTATTTTTACTATTTTAGTGTGTTTTTATATTTAAGAATAATAATAGCTTTATTTTATTTTCGCACTTATCTTCTGAATAAATAATAAATTGACACCTTCTCATTGCGCAGACCATAACTGGAGCTAGGAATATCGGATTGAGACGCGGTCAGTTGCGTTGGAAAGCTAAGACAAAGAGCTACAACTTTTATGTTGAAGTCGAAAGCTAATTCAGAGCGCAAAGGAGTCATATTTACTCGTCAATGTTCCAGACTGACGAGATTTAATTATTTTCAGCATAACTTATAATTTTCGGCCCAATTGTTTTGTGGCCCGTTTTTGCTTTACTTATAAAAACCTAATTCCGTCCCTAGGGTTATGAAATTCAGTCATTCACGAAAAAATAAGGATTCGTGCAAACGAATTATGAGCAACTAAACTCTAGGTCGATTCGTTGGTTAAGGCACTTCAATTCATAATCTTGAGGTTTGGATATTAATGCAATTACAGTTCATGTTCTAATTCTTTCTCCTTCAATTTCGTTGCCTCTTGATTAATTTGAATGCAATTCGTATTTATCGCTTGTTTAATTTCGGATTGCAATTGTAGCGAGGTTATTCGGATTAATTATCGCTTGTTTAATTTAATTCGAATAGAAATTGATAGAGTCTATAACGCTTGTTTATAGGATTGATTAAATTCACGTAATGACCTTGATCATGTTCTGTGACGCTTGTTTACTTTCATGATTGATCGAACAACTGTTTTACGCTTGTTAATTCAGTCCGAATTTCTGTAAAACTAATTGACGCTTGATTAGTTAGTTTCACGATCAATCAAGAATAGAAACTGAAAAGTATATTTTCTAAAAACCTATGATAGATGATGAATGAAGTTTACCTAAAACCGACGGATTGATTGCTTCTCTATTAATTAATTTCATCATCTCTTGAACTATTTTCCCAGAACCGAAAATCCCCCATTTAATTGTGTTATTTTTCATTCTTAGTTTTGCTAATTATCAAATTAGAGGTCCTTGTGAGACGACCAAGGTTAACTTACCTTGTTACTGCTTTTTAATTACTTATTTTTGATCACGAAACGACCGCGATCACCCGTCTGCCTTATGTCTCAACATCGGTTCAATCAGCTGGTATCCTCACCAAATCTTTGACCCATCAGTTACATAATTTTCTAATCAGCAGTTAATGCTTCTAGAGTCACCAACATCAATTTGAGGGGGATATCAAAAGAAATTTGACACTTTTATGAATCATTAATTGTGCAGATTTGTTGATATTTATAATTATGTCATTATTCCCCTGTTTAATCAGTTCAGTTGTAGGTTACAGTTTTAGCAAGAGTTAGAGCATCTTCAATGGTGATACCGCTTTGGGTATCATACATCACTAACAAGTGCTCCCTACAATGCCATATAATATTTATGCAACTCATACGTGTTTTGCTCCAATGGTGATATCACTCTAGGTATCATACATTATTAACAAGTTATTAATTCTATTTAATTCGATTATACAAAAAAAGGTAACATTAAATTGATGATACGGTACCTTAAATAAGGTACCGGTATCATCAATTTTGATACCCTCTATGCCACGTCATGAAACTCCAATGATAAAAAAAAAGGTACGGATCATTAGTCTATGATACTCTCTATGATACCCTTATTGTAGATGCTCTTAAGACTACATATCATATTGTATCAGTATTATTCACATCCAAATCAAATGCGATTTTTTCGATTTAGATTGAATCGGTTTGCGATTTTATTTTTGGGATGTCTATGAGATATCATGATACTTAGCTCTCCAATTTATCCGAAAAAAAAAATACAATGTGTGGAAAAAATATATTATTTGACGAGTTATTTTTAGAAGCTTCTAATTTTTAGCCGTTTTCTTATTATGTTCAAATTATGACTATAACAATAAAATGAAATATTTTTTATAAAAAAGTTGTAACAAACAACCTCTAAAGATTATTAATTAAATATATATTTTTTATATCATTTTATATTTATAAATTAATTTGATCACTAATTTTATCAAAGAGTGTAATTTATATTTTTTGACAATACCAAATATTATAAAGTTAATCAAATAGTTTTTTTCTTTATAACTTTATAAACTATTTACTATAATTTTGTTAATAAGAACTATTTACTATAATTTTTTTTTATTTGTTTTACATCTTAGATGAAGCGGTAATCTAATAAAGTTAAACTCACACAACTGTGAAGTTTCGGATTGAAACCCAAATCATGACGTCCGATCTAACAATTTCAGCATTTATCAGTTGAGTTAAGATTTCTAGATCTATAAATTTATTCTTTATAAACAAACGTATCAAATACGGGTTTGAGTTTGCTCCATTTATTCTCCATTTGAAGAGAGATAGACACGTTAAAATTTAGTGGGACTCATTAAAAAGTGGTACCCACTAATTTTTAATGTGTCTATCTCTCTCCAAATGAAGAATAAATAAAGGATAACAAATGGAGCAAACCCAAACTCATCAAATACGCCTTGTTATTTTTTTCGTCACTTATTTAAAAAAAAAAAAGGAAAAAAATGAAAAAGAAAGAAATTATACAAAACATGTATAGAGAAAATGGAATATACACTGACGGTATTATTTTACACTGTCGTCAACCAATATCATGTGGATGAGATCACGGGTATAGAAACTCGAAAAATTAATTTGAGATTCTAAAAGAATAAAAACAAAAAGTAAATTATAGAAACTGTTGTGGATGAGATCACGGGTATTTCCAATAAGGGAAGATTTCTAAAGACGACTTTGACTATATAGGTTTATTGTTGTTCATCTACTACACTTTGAAGACGAATTTGAAGAATCTGAAGACGAATTCATGTCGATGACTCTTGAAGACGACTTTGACCGTAGGTTACACTCTATTTCGTTTAAGAAGAGTTGTGAAGTTCCCCTTGAAGATCGTTGGACCTACGATGTGTTTTTGAGTTACCATGACAAAGACATTGCTAATTCATTTGCATCAGATCTCTATTCAGCTATCACACAGGCTGGGTTTGTTGTTTACAACAACAATCAGAGAAATTTCTCAGCAATTGAAGCTTCTAGAACTTCTATCATCGTTTTCTCAACTAATTTTGTTGCTTCAACATGGTTTCTCGAAGAAATGGAGAAGTTATTGGAGTGTCATAGAACCACAGGGAGGAAGGTTGTGCCTGTTTTTTATAACGTAGATGACTCCGATGTACGCCATCGGAGAGGAATTTTTGGAAATGTTACACAAAGAAACGATTCAATGCGTTATAGAGCCGCTCTCATTAAAGTTACCAACATGTCAGGATTTCGGGTGATGGATTCCAGGTAATATATACTAATTTTTTTCCGAATGTTCTTATTTAACCCTTAGCTTAGCTCAAATCAGTTGAGCTACTAACCGCTTAAGACACGATTTGGATCTTTTAAAGTAGTTGAGATTTTGCACATACATCCATTTGTATTTGTTGACTAAAATCAAACAATGGAGGGTGTTTATAGCATCTTAACTTGGGCTCATATTTTATAGGGACAAAAGTAAAGATATTAATGCCATAGTGCAACATTTGATAGAAGACAGATACCAATTCGTTGCTGAACACCCAGTGGGAGTAGAAGCTCGGGTGCAAGATGTGATTCAACTATTGAACATTGGACAACACGAACATACCATAATCGTAGGGATATGGGGGATAGATGGGGTTGGCAAAACAACCATTGCAAAAGCCACTTATAATCAAATGGGTTTCAGTTTTGAGGGCCAGAGCTTCCTCGAGCATGTTGGTGAACTTTGGGAAAGGAGAGATGACCAAGTTTCTTTACAGCAAAAACTTCTTTCAAACATCTACAAAACAGCAAAGATCCAGATAGATACAGTTGAATCAGGAAAAATGGTATTATGTGAAAGACTTCGCCGTAAGAGGATATTTCTTGTACTTGACAATGTGAATAAATTGGAACAGTTGAATGCTTTGTGTGGTAGTCGTGAATGGTTTGGTCATGGAAGTAGAATAATTATAACAACAAGTGATAAACATATACTTAGCAGCCTTCAAGTTGACCATGTATATAGAATGAAATATATGGACACTGCTGAATCTCTTGAGCTTTTTAGTTGGCATGCATTCAAAATTCCAAGTCCTATAGAAAGTTATGCTGACCTTTCTAGAGATGTTGTTGAGTACTGTGGGGGATTGCCGCTAGCTCTTGAAGAAATTGGGTATTTTTTGTTCAAAAGATCTGTAGCAGAGTGGAAGAGTGCAGTTACTTACGGGATTGATATCATAATGGAAGAGCTGAGTACAAATTTTTATCATTTAGATGGTGATGTGAAAGGTGTATTCCTTGATATAGCTACTTCATTTATTGGGATGGACAAAGATGATGTAATTGAAATATTAAATTACTCCGCGCGTTTCCCAGAAAATGGAATAAGAGTCCTCGAAGAGAAAAGCCTTGTAACTATAGATAGCAAGAACAGGATTGGAATGCATACTTTGTTACGAGCAATGGGAAGAGAAATCATAAAGAAACAACAGCCGATGGGTAGCGCTGAGGTGAGTTATGGTTTGAGCTCTACTTGATTTATGATTAATGTAAGTGTTTTGTTTCAAAATTAAAATAATGCCAAAGGAAGGAAGTCGGGTGAACATTAATCAGTTAGTTTTTAACATTTGGTTTCATATTTTACAACAAGAACTTTGGAAGTTTGTTACGTTGTTTGCAGAAAACGTTTATAGCTATCGCATCTTTAATAATTTGGTTTTTATTTCAGACAAAGTTGTACGATGTGTTCTTGAGTTTCAGAGGGGAAGACAGTCGTGCGAAATTCATTTCACATCTCGATTCCTCTCTTCAAAATGCTGGGATTGATGTGTTCAAAGACGACGATGGGATTCAACGAGGAGATAAGATCTCAGCCTCATTGTTGCAAGCGATCGGTCAGTCTAGAATTTCTGTTGTTGTTTTGTCTAGAAATTTTGCTAATTCAAAATGGTGTATGCTGGAGTTGGAGAGAATTGTGGAAATCAGCAGAACCAATGGTATGGTGGTTGTACCAGTGTTTTATGAGGTAGATCCCTCAGAAGTACGTCATCAGACAGGAGAGTTTGGAAAAGCTTTTGAATATCTTGTATCATCAATATCAGTGGATGAATACACAAAGAGGAATTGGAAAACAGCACTCCATGAAGTTGGTGGTAGAGCAGGGGTTGTCATCATCAATTCCAGGTAATTTAATAACTAATTATTAATTAATGAATTTATATTTTTGAGTATTGTTAGATCATGATGCTTTGGCTTTCTGCCCTTTTAATGTCTCACAATTTTCCATGAGGGTATATTCGGACAAATATTCAAAAAGTTACGATAATTAACTATTCCATTGGTTTTGATGTTTTTTCCCCTCTTATTATAACAAGGACTAGAGAGTATTATAACTACCTGGTAGTTGTTCAGTTGATTGTGTATTGGGAGTCGGGTTTCATTTCTTCGAGTTTCTTTATTTTTACTTTCTCCTCAAACAAACAATGTGTTAAAATCTATCTATAGCAGGCATCCTTTTCTTATGTTTTAGTAAACCGATATTTGCAAATTTAAATATACTTTAAAAAATTAACTTTCAATGGATTGCATATGCTATTTATCTTGACTGAGATGAAAATTAATCATTTGGCTGAAAAATCATCACGAGAAAAAAAAGAAAAAGGACATGTCGTACAGTGCTTATATAACTGTTTGTTTATGCACTTACTCTTGGACTCATTCTATAGGAATGAAAATGAGGATATCAAGAAAATAGTCGAACTTGTTACTCATTTGCTAGACAAGACAGAATTATTTGTTGCGGACCATCCAGTGGGAGTAGAATCACGGGTACAAGATGTTATTCAACTACTGAACAGTCAAAAATCAAAAGGTCCTCTACTACTAGGGATATGGGGCATGGGAGGGATCGGAAAAACAACCATTGCTAAAGCCATTTATAATGAAATTCGCCATGATTTTGAGGCAAAGAGTTTCCTATTGAATGTCAGGGAAGTATGGAAACTAGAGAGTGACAAAGTTTCTTTGCAGCAACGACTTCTTTCTGACATCAACAAAACTACAAAGATAAAGATAGATACAGTTGAATCAGGAAAAATTATATTACAGGAAAGACTTAGTGAGAAAAGGATACTTCTTGTAATTGATGATGTGAATAAATTGGATCAATTGAATGCTTTGTGTGGAAATCGAAAATGGTTTGGTGAGGGAAGTAGAATAATCATCACAACAAGAGACGATGATTTACTTAGTAGACTTGAAGTTGACCATGTATACAGAATAAAGGAAATGGATGACAGTGAATCTCTCGAGCTTTTTAATTGGCATGCATTCAAGCAACCAATTCCTAGAGAAGGTTTCACTCACCTTTCTAGAGAAGTTGTCAAGTACTCTGGAGGACTGCCGCTAGCTCTTCAAGTCATTGGATCCTTTTTGTTGACTAGGAGAAGGGAAGCAGAGTGGAATAGTATATTGGAGAAACTCAAACTGATTCCTAATGATGAAGTGTCAGAGAAGCTCAGAATAAGTTTTGATGGTTTAAGTGATGATGATATGAAAGATATATTCCTTGATATTGCTTTTTTCTTTATTGGTATGGATCGGGAAGACATAACTGCAATATTAAAAGACTGTGGGCATTTTCCAGAAATTGGAATAAGTATTCTCGTACAACAAAGCCTTGTAACTGTTGATAGAAAAAACAAGATTGGAATGCATGATTTGCTACGAGACATGGGAAGAGAGATCGTCCGCAAGCAATCTAAAGAGAGGTGCAAGGAGCCTACTAGATTATGGCGTTATGAGGATGTACACGAGTTGTCAAAAGATACTGTAAGATCTTCATGGATAGTTTTTTATTTTATTTTATATTATTTTTGTTGTGCTTCTGTGCATTGTATCAGGCACTACAAAGACAGAAATATCTCAGCACCAAGCTATCAAACAAAAATTATATGAATGATTTTATATTATATCTCTAACAAAAATATCTGATCTCTAATGTAGAAGGATGCAAAATTAATATTGATAAATCTATTTTAAAGTATGATTAATTGTGAATCATCTTAGGCTACTTCTTTCCATGCAACAGACCATTGGCTTCAAACTTTACTGTTGGGTATAGCTATTATCTTAAGCTGTGTGTTTTATTTTTCATACCATGTTGTTTCACAGAGTACTTTTGATGTCAAAGGATTGACTTTGAAGATGTCAAGAGTGGACTCACCAACTTATTTGGAAACCAAAGCATTTGAGAAGATGGACAAGCTTAGATTGCTTCAACTTTCTGGTGTACAACTTGATGGAGATTACAAATATCTTTCAAGACATCTTAGGTGGCTTAGTTGGCATCGATTCCCTTTAAAATTTACACCTGCAGACTTTCATCAACGAAGTCTAGTTGCTGTTGACTTAAAGTATTCCAATCTGGAACAAGTGTGGAGAAAGTCTCAGGTATAAATTCTCTGTTTTTTTTTTTTTTTTTTTGTGACCTAGTAAATTAACTTAAGTTCAACACTCACTGATCTTTCATTTGGAAACAATAAACTTGAATTTAGTCTCTCACAGTGCTTAATTTGTGTTTTCCATATGGAAATAAATTTAATTAAAATGGGAGTACAAAGCCTCCTCCTCTAACTTATATACATATAATAAAACAATGTATTCATAGAACCATTAGGTCCTACTTTGACAGCGAATACCCAATGACCTCCCAAGATATTTTTATCCGGTGATAAAGAAACTTCAGATCAAGTGTGATTGATTCCAGAATTTGCACTTCCCCAGTCATTTCCTACTGCCATCTTATATATGAAAGAGCTTCTTAAACATTTTTAGGAATAGAAACATACTACAAAGGAAGACTTGAAACTTATTTAATTGAAGATTGATGACAATAAATTAAAAACTATATATAGGATGAGGATTACATGTGGAGTGAACTGAAATAGATAAAGGCTACTTCAGAGAAGGCTGAGATGCTGAAACGAGGCAATGGAAGTATGGACCATGGGCTCAAGATCCAGTTAACATGCTCGAGGTTCATAAGGACAGTGAAAAACACTATTGTCTTGAGGACTGGAGGTTGGAGGATTGGGATAAGCAGTAGGTAAAATTGTAGATGGATGGAGTACCTCATCCTTTGAGGTGAAAAAATGACAATCATCAAAGAATGCCACATCAACAAAAGTAAAGAAATGATGTAAACTTGAATATGCTAAATCTATCTATCTTCTGAAAATTTTAAATTGTTCATTAAGGATGACTAGTAGTTGTGTTTTAATAATTGTTCTCAATATTTCAATTTGTTTCTATATTATTTTTGTAAGTTTCTTTTTTAATATATGTCTCCACATTTTCTTTTCTTACAGTTGTTGGTGAAGCTGAAAATTCTTAATCTTAGTCATTCCCACAACTTGAGACGTACCCCAGACTTTTCGAACTTGCCAAATCTTGAAAAGTTAATACTGAAAGATTGTCCAAGTCTGTCTTCGGTTTCATCTAACATAGGCAGCCTCAAAAAAATTCTGTTAATAAATTTGAAAGGCTGTACAGGCCTTCGCGAACTTCCAAGGAGCATCTATAAGTTAGACTCACTTAAAACTCTGATTCTGTCTGGATGTACAAAAATTGACAAGTTGGAAGAGGATATAGAACAAATGAAATCTTTAACCACCCTGGTTGCAGATAACACTGCTATAGAAAGAGTTCCCTTTGCAGTAGTAAGATCAAAAAGCATCGCATATATTTCCCTCTGTGGCTATGAAGGATTTGCGCGTAAAGTGTTTCCTTCTATTATCCAGTCTTGGTTGTCGCCAACAAATAGTATCCTATCCTTGGTTCAAACATTTGCAGGGACTTCTTGTCTTGATATCACAGATGAACAAAATAACAGTTTCTATTGTCTATCCTCCATTTTTGAAGACCTTCAGGATCTTCAACGTCTTTGGTTTAAATGCGATTCAGAAGCTCAATTAAATCAAACTGTGGCAAGTATTTTGTATAGCTTTAACACTCAAAATTGTGACAGTCAAGTTTGTATTTCAAGCTCAAAAAATTCATTAACATCCCTTTTGATTCAAATGGGAATGAGCTGCGATATCACCAACATTCTTAGAGATAATATTTTGCAGGTTCTCTCTTCTTTCTCTTTCTCCTTCCCTTACTTACTTACCCACACACAAACACAACCCTTCACAAACACACTCAAAATTCAATGCTCATGTCAAAGTTAGCATATAATAAATCATGTATTTAAAATTTAAATAATTTGTATTCCAAAAAAAGAAAAAATTAAATAATTTGTAGGTATGTAGCTCAATAGTATGTATCATTCACTTCACAGGAAAATTTCAAATTATTAGAGATCAATTCCAAATTACCAGAGATCTTTTCCCCCGGAAAACGGCCATTAAGACCAAAGGGTTTAAAGATTTTGTAAAAAGTAAGATTAGGGTTTAAAGATTTTGTAAAGTGTAGTCTTGACATTGTTTATAGATTACATAATGGCCAAATAATTGTTTCTTCACACACGTGTATTGTACAGAAAATGCCTCCCATTGGGTCTGGTTTGCTCCCTGGTGACAACTATCCCGATTGGCTAACCTTCAATAGCAACAGTTCTTCTGTAACTTTTGAAGTACCTCAAGTGGACGGGCGTTCTTTGAAGACAATCATGTGCATTGCCTATTCTTCTTCCCCAAACAATACAATAACAGAAGGTTTTGAAGTTTTGTTGGTAATAAATTGCACAAAGAACACGATTCAGCTCTACAAGAGAGATGCATTACTAGCCTCTTTTGACGAGGACGAGTGGCAGAGAGTAATATCAAATATAGAACCTGGCAACGAAATTAAGGTGGTTGTTGTTTTTACAAATGAATTCTTCGTGAAGAAAACAACAATTTATCTTGTATATGATGAACCAATTCAGGTAAAGACAGATCATTGCCATGAGCCAGATGAAAATGTAAGTCAGTCTAAGTTTATGCACTCCCGTTGAAGATTTATTTATTTTATATTGTTATGATGCATGCAAGATTTATGAATGGAATTGGAATGTGAACAGGTTGTGTTACACATGTATGATTGCTCATGAGGAAACAAACACTTTGCAAACGTTTTTCTTATGAATCCTTATCAAATATTGATTTATTTTATAAAGTTCTCTTAACACTTGAGGAATCTTCATGATATTGTTACTTAACGATGTTACGTTATAAAGTTCACTTATCAATCCTTCTTTATTTATGTTTATGGGTTTAGATATTTGGTAGACTCTCCTTTGCTATTCCTTCCTTTGCTCGGGCTGTTCTGACTTCACGGCCTTTCTGGTTCTGTTTGGCTGGTATTATGGTTTGGTCGTCTAGCCGCCGTTCTGAAAAACGAAGAAGAGACAACCCTATGCTAAGGTACAGACCTATAATTTTTGCTTCTGTAGAACATTTGTTGTTAAGAAACGAAACTTTTTGTTTCGTCATCTATATAAGCTTTACCGTAAAGCTATCATTGGTAAAAGGCCACCATCGATTTAATTTGTCCTAGACATTTTTTTAGTTCCGTCTACACAGTAACTTTGAATTTAGATCGCGAATAATATATTTCTCCTTGGGCATCATAATTTCACCATATTGTGCTGAGTTTAAGTGCTTTATGTGGTCACATATCTCACTAAATAGGGAACAATATCGATATGATTTAGTTGGATCCACTTGAATTTCATCCAATAGTAAAATGTGTGTTGGCAGTATAATGAAGCCTTGTAAGAATAATGATTTTGTTGCAATACTAATTTGATATACTTCCTTCTATTGTACTGCTCTGTGTGAAATAGGGAAGTAGCATCCACAAGCTCTCAAGAATTCAATAGTCCAGAATCTTTGGACAAAAATCCTTTGGTTGATTTGCAAGAAGTGAAGAGAATTGGTTGAACGAGGTTCTTGATTCCAGTCAACATGGATTGGTTCCGGTAATTTCAAGTTTCTAAAGCCATAGGACGAGGTTGCAAAGCATGAGGAGAAAGCAGAAACTACCGAAGGGTAATGTTCTCCCAAGCCAAATCAATCCTAGATGAGTGTCTTTCTTTTATCTTGATTTCATTTGTGTTGAAAAGCAAAAAGGTTGTTATCTGTTGTTCATTGTATATATAATTGTTGAAGAATATTATATCTGCAGTTCATTGTATATGGATTCTTCATTAGTTCATCTCAAGATGAATAATGTTAAACACATATGATTGTTCTCACCAAGTGTTTCCACCTGGGCCACAATAATGCAGTGTTCTCATTTTTCACAATAACAAACTTGGTTAGGGTGATTCTCCTAGCTAATGATAGTTGTTGAACTTTTCATCCTTGTAGTTTGCACTTAACCTTCTCTATTATATAATGAAAATCATTTCGGCGGGGAGCACAACCCAACGCTAGAATTCCGAGGTAATTCCCAATAGAAGGAGCTTCCAACAATCTAGTTGATGCACCATATTTCTCCTTGTATTCACATCGACATTCCAAGAAAAGAAGATACAAGTAATGTCTTGATTAACTTAGTTTAATTCATATCATTTTAAAATTTCAAATATTGATGAATAAATAATTGAGCCCTAGATAAGTGATTGTGCATATCTCGATTGAATGCCCCCTCGATACTAGGTGCAATTAGTTGTTTTAGTGTTTCTCCGATGTAGATATACTCGAAGGTGTTAATAAAGGTGAAACATATTGGTGCTTTTAGATGTCATCCTCATACCCAAAGTGAGTACTTCAAATATGCTCGGTGACGGACCTTTTGCTGGGTTGAATGGTTTTTTTTTTTTTGATAAGCTTGCTGGGTTGAATGGTGATTTTGATGTGAAGAGAGGAGATTGAGAATAGGTTTAAAAGAAATAAGTTGAAGGTGGATCCTTATTTGAAGATTATTGATAACTGTTGGGATGCACAACTTCGCAAAAATCTTCATGCTGCTGGTTATTTTTTAAATCCTTCATGTAGATTCAGTCCATAATTTGAAAACCACCAGACCACCACATCTGCCATGTTGGATGTCATTGAAAAGTATGCTTATGATAGTAGGGACCTTCGAACAAAATTAACTGCCGAGATGAGAGCATTAAGGTGTCAAGGTAGTTTTGGAAGGAAAACTGTCATAGAAGATCGAACTGAAGTGTTGCCTTGCCAGGTAAAATTAGTTAATAATGCTTTTTTATTTTAGTACAATGTTAATATGTTATTTGTATTTTAAGATGTTTTTTAACTTTATCACATGCCTTATTCTAGATCAATGGTGGGCAAGTTATGGAACTGAATCACCAGATTTGAAAAGGTTGGCTATTCGGATTTTGAGTCAAACTTGTAGTGCCTCCGGTTGTGAAAGAAATTGGAGTGTGTTTGAGCACATTCATTCAAAGAAAAGAAATAGGTTGGAGCATCAAAAACTTAATGATCTCGTCTTTGTTCGTTACAACTTGAGGCTAAAAAATAGGTATTAAGCACTTTTAATATTGATCTCGTCTTTGTTTATGGAATACTTATGGCCTAGTAATACTTTTTTTTTTGCATAGTAATATAATACTTATGGAATACTTTTGAGTGCAGTATTGATAACATATTCCTTACTGATACCAATTTGTGTTGGATTGGTTAATACAGAAAGGATCAAAATTGACAAAAAAAAAAGAAGAAGAGATTCATATGTTTTTTATGAGAATGTAAGGGGAGAAGAAATTAACTTATTTTAATTACTTATTTTGACAATTATTTATAATAGGTTTAATTACAATTTTAAGCGGAATAACAACATCCTGTCATGTATTAGGTGTACACAGAATAATAAACATGATAATTATCATATCATATTACTTCATAATAATAATATGACAAAATTACCCTTTTTTTTTTGTACTTTAAATTTTATAAATAAAAATCTAAATAAGCAATCAAATATTTTATATAATTTTAAATAAAAATCACGAGCATATAAACAAGTTAAAATTTTTATATGAATCATGATTAAATAACTAACTCAATTATATATGTTAAATAGGTTAAATAAATATATGATATATGTTATATGTAAATAATAAAACTACCATTATAAGAGAACTATATTTAATTTATTAGAAAATTTAAATTAATATTACATTTCTTAAATTTTTAATAATTATTTACTTTAAAATATTTTAATTTTAGTAGAAATTTGATTTTTTTTTTTGGATATGTAAATTATAAAAATACTGTTGTGATAAAATCAAACATATATTTAAAATTAATTATTTTATTTTTAATTTACATATATTTAGATTAAAATAATTTGGTACAAATCAGATTAGACAGTCTAGTGGGCCGGATAGTGGTGGTAAAAAAAGAAATCTCATACAAACCCACCAATATATGATATGAGGCATCAACTGAGAAACAAACGCAACCCCCCACATCTCTTTTCTTTCTTCTTCTTCTTCTCATCCGTTCGACGGTTTTCCTGGTGAAATTAGGGTTATTCGACCATGGAAGAGGAGAAGCCGTATCTGCCACACGATTTGATAGTTGAAATACTTCTGAGGTTACCGGTGAAATCTCTTATAAGTTTCAAATGCGTTTGTAAGTCATGGTTTTCTGTTATATCAAATCCCAACTTTGCAAATTCACATTTTCAACATACCACACACAGTCGTAGAAGTATGTGCGTATCAAAATCTCCTACTGAATTTTGTTCTATAGATTTTGAAGCATTTATGAACTATGATCCTCATCCTGCTTCATGCAACATTAATTTTTGGTTTCCTCAAACTAAAATTCCTGTTAAAATTAAAGGGTCTTGTAGAGGATTTATATTATTGCTCCGTCGTCCAGACATCTTCTGCATATGGAATCCATCCACTGGATTTAAAAAACAAATACCTTTTTCTCCTTTTGATTCGAAAAAAGTAGATATTTTGTATTCTCGCCTCTATGGTTTTGGTTATGACGAGTCAAGAGATGATTATTTGGTTGTTCTATTGTCCCATGAACCAACTAAAGAAAATCCTTTTTCATCACATTGGGAGATTTTCTCATATAGAGATAATAGGTGGAAAGTAATCGAGGGTACTCACTTCCCTTATTATGGTGATCGAGAAGGGTTGCTCCTTCATAGGGCTATTCATTGGTTGTCTTCACGTATTGATCAAGATATATATGTTATTGTTGCCTTTGATTTAATGGAAAGGAAATTGTTTGAGATTCCTTTGCTAGATCATTTTAACCAATTAGAAGAACAACCTATGGCTTTTGGATTGTGGATATTTGGAGAATTTCTCGGTCTATGGGCTAAAAATTTTGATGATGATACGGTTGAAATATGGGTGATGAAAGAATATACACTGAAATCGTCTTGGACAAAAACTCTTGTTCTTTCTCATAATTTTATTCACAATTTATACTTTAGCCCTATATGCTCTACAAATAATGGTGAAATTATTGGAACAATGTGTTCTACTCCCGATGTCTACTTTAACCCTATATGCCCTACAAATATTTATGATGATACTATTGGAACAATGAGTGGTACTAGATTGATGAAGATTAATGATAAAGGACAGCTGTTAATGCAACGCTTTCATAATAATCTATCCGACATTGTCATGTATACAGAATCTCTGCTTTCACTCCCCGAGGACAATGACCAAGTTTATAAACTAGAAGAATGAGGTTGTGAAATGTACTCTGATAGAAATGTGGATAGAGGAATGAGCCTTGACTTTGGGCCTAAGCCATGAGGTGGAAGGTTACTAGGAAAAGGACAAAAAAAAGGAAAGAAGAATGCATGAGGTGCATGGAATTGGTTATATATATACAGCTATTGCAAAGAGAATAATCATTTTGAAGTTTGTTATAATTCTGTGGGGTCACTATCTTAGTGATTTGGGAGCATTGCTATGCTTTTGGGATTGGTAGCTATTACCAATTTGTTTTCCTTGTTTTCTGTTTCCTTTACCCTGTAATTGTGATTCTTTAGTGATACAATTGCAGTTCTTCATCATAATATTCTATAATTCTCTTATTATCATTATATTTCTAATTCAAAACCCATCATACTCCTTCACCGTTTTCCTTATTATTTATAATTATATTGTTTTATGCAAATCTTTGAGTGGCTATGTTTGACTGCATCTGCATCTGTAAGATGAGTTAGTATGTGACATGAGTTGAACTGATATGTCTTGAAATGTTTATTGGTTAACTATTTGTAATATGCTTATAGGAAGTAATAACAGCTTTGAAATTTTTTATGCACGTGTAACTGGATTGAATTCTAAATGTATGTTGTTGTCAGTTGTCACTACTTGAAATTGTTTTATATGGTATATTAATCCGACCTTTTTTTGAGATTCACCCTTTTTACTTATATATTTAAGTTTTTTTATCTACTATGATAAAAGTGATTCATATTCATAGTCTTTTGGTTCTGATTCTGTTGTGCATTAAGGAATTTACACTTGAAACCAGATTTAAAAATAACTCAGCATGCAATATTCAGGTTTTATAATTCTCTGCTGTCGTCAAGGCTTTATTTAAATGTGATTCTATTCAACATATCAAGTATCGCGATTGTGATTTAAAACCTTGTTTGCAACTTGAAAAGTTAGGTTAGCTTTGAGGCAAACCAATATTAGGTGTGGTAGTTTTATGGCTAAGTCATTGTTTGTACTTTGACCTTCACAAAGTTTGCTCCTTATACATCTGTTAGTGTTTGGTTATTGTTGGTGAAGCTGCAAATTCCAAGCCCTTCCTCAGGATATGAATGAACACTATGTTTTGGTGCATTCTCTTTTAACATCTCTAATACCTCAATCACCTCCAGTATACATTCTTACTGTTCTTGTTTTCGACTTGCCTCAAAGACTGCAAAACAATTTTGTAGACCTGACAGGACTTTCTTCTGATGATATTTCAGGCAAATAGTCATTAAACAAGTCTCTTGGATTGAAACTTTCCAATTTATGTTTCATTTTCTGCTCTGGATATTCTTTTGGAACCAAACATGATGGCATGTAGGAAAAGAGTTTGGGTTTCCTCCATTTATTATCCCTCCATTTATTCTCCATTTGGAGAAAGATAGACACATCAAAGATTAGTGGGATCCACATAAGTTAGTGGGACCCACTTTTAATGGGTCCTACTAATTTTTAATGTGTCTATCTCTCCCCAAATGGAGAATAAATGGAGGGTTATTAAATGGAGGAAACCCAAACTCGTAGGAAAAGTAATTGCAATTGGGAGGTACGAATTGGATATTATTCATGCTTGTTTCTTGCTTGTACACATAAACTCCCCAGTTAGTCAGAATCAAGTCTGAGTTATATTGAACCTGAATGGCCTTCCATTCATTTCCAAAACTTGCATCAAGGTCCTGCCACTCTTCATCATTGAACAAAACTCGTTGAGAGCAGCCATCAATCTTCAAAGTGATCAGTTTTGGAAGCAATAAGAAGCTACTTGATAGATCTTTGAGTGGTTTGCAAAATGAAATGTCTATATACTCAAGCCCTGTAAGGTTATCAATGGACTTTGGAAAATGCTTAATGGCACTGCTTATCATGCGAATCTTTAGTGGCCTATCCATCTTTTGCATTACATGTGGGAAGTGTTCAAGCTTTGTGCATATATAAATTAAATGAAAGCACTTGAAGGGAGGGCAAATACATTTTTGGCATAAAACTTTTGAGCTCAGTACCAGATTAGGCATAAATCCAATGGATATATCAAATTTTACCAATTTATGGCATTTATCAACTGTAAACATTCTTAAGTTTGTAGCTCCGGAAAGATCAAGAATGAGTTATGGATTGACTATGGGAGAGATTGATGAATGTTAAATCCTTAAATATCATTTCTCTTAACCTTCTCTATTATATAATAATGAAAACCATTTCGGCGGGGAGCACAACCCAACGCTGGAATTCCGAGGTAATTCCCAATAGAAGGAGCTTCCAAGAATCTAGCTGAAGCACCATATTTCTCTTTGTTTTCAAATCGATATTCCGAGAAAAGAAGATATAAGTAATGTCTTGATTAACTTGAGTTTAGTTCATATCAATTCAAATATTGATGAATAATTGAACCCGAGGTAAGTGAGTGTGCATATCTCGTTTGAATGCCCCCACGATACTAGGCGCAATTAGTTGTTTTAGTGTTTCTCCGATGTAGATATACTCAAAGGCGTTAATAAAGGTGAAACATATTGGTGCTTCTAACTTCTAAGTGTCATCCTCATATTCGAAGTGAACACTTTAAATATGCTTGACAACAGACCTGTTGTCGGGTTGAATGGTGATTCTGATGTGGGCTTCTTTCTTTTAAATTTGAAGCTCAGGTCCTGTTTGATGCGCATGACATGATGGTAATAAAATATGGGCTTTTTTCTCAAACGTTTGCACATGTGGCTGTTAGGATGTGTCAAGTTAACCTGATCCGGTCATAAATAGATGACCAAAATCACACTTAGGATAGAAAGAAAATGCATGCTTACACCATAATTTTGTTTGAATTTTCACCAAGGTTTGATTTTGGTCATCCATTTATGATCGGATCAGCTTAACTTGACACATCATAGCGGCCATGTGTGCAAACGTTTAAGAAATCATCGTTTTTTGTAACGGTAGCAGACGACAGGGACTAAAACCAACAAATTTTATACATTCAGGGACTTATTTGCAACAAAAAAAGATACAGGGACTAAAACCAAAAATTCGCGAACATACAAGGACAAAAATGATATTTAAGCCAAAAATATAATATAAAACATGATTAGGATATAATATAAACAGAATAATAACATCATAGCAATGTGTTTGGTGAACACATAATAACAAACATGACAATTATCGTATCATATTTTCAATACATACTCCATAATAATTATTTTTTTTAATCAATTACTTATAATAATATGACAAAATTACCCATTTGATTTTTTGTAAATTATTATTTAATATTTTAATTTTAGGGTTAATAGGTCTTTACCCCCTGCAAAGTAGGCGAGTTTTGCGTTACCCCCTGTAATTTTTTTTTTTTGAGATTACCCCCTGCAAAATTTATTTTTTTGATTTACCCTCTTCGATGCACTTTTTAAATCAGTTATTTTGTTCAATAACTCAACTATGTATGTTGTGTGGTTGATGCCGTATGTGTTTGGGTCTGCTTTGATACTTGATTCTCTGACCGCGTCCAAATTTGTTGAGATTTGCAGGATTCTGTTTGAGTCGCTGAGGGTTTTCAAATCTGCTGAGATTTGCAGGTTTCTTGTATCTGGTTGAACTCTATCGCATCGGTGTTGACTGCTAGTTATCTTACTACCGGTGTCCACCAACTTTTGACTCAAGGAGCTGCTTTTGGATTCTGATGGACCGAACACTTTTGAGTCGAGTTCGGAAGTTAGTGTCTAGTGGCGTCTCTACGGGTTTAGTTGATGTCTTCTCCGGTGGTCATTGGTGAATTTCTTTTGATGTTATGTAAGGGGTGGATTGGTGTGAGTTTTTGTACTTTTTGTTTGGTTAAAGTGTTTTCATCACTTTACCTTCGTTGTATGTTTCAACAATTCCTTAGACTTCTTGTTTAGGGAATTGTTCATTAATAATATTTAGCCGATTCAAAAAAAAAAAAAAAAGTTAAATAAATATATGATATATTTTATATGTGTTGGAATTAATATTTCAGTGTCACCCTTAGGATTCGATGGGCTTAACAAGCAACCCATGATGCTTAGGCGCAACCCCTTAGAGAACTCTATTCTATAAGTATATTAAATTGCATCTTCACTAAGAGCTAGCAATTGCTTTTGGTGTAATGGTAAGCGATTGGTCCTACAATATGTAAATAATAAAACTACAATTATAACAGAACTATATTTAATTTGTTATAAAAGTTAGGGTTAATAGGTTTTTACCCCCTGCAAAGTAGGCGAGTTTTGCGTTACCCCCATGTAATTTTTTTTTTGAGATTACCCCTGCAAAATTTATTTTTTTGACTTACCCCCCTGTTGCTGACGTGGCAGACAAAAAAAACATAATAACCGATTTAAAAAACAACACTTTTTAAATCGGTTGAACAAAATAATCGATTTAAAAAGTGCATCGAATGGGGTAAATCAAAAAAAATAAATTTGCAAGGGGGTAATCTCAAAAAAAAAAAATTACAGGGGGTAAAGCAAAACTCGCCTACTTTGCAGGGGGTAAAGACCTATTAAAAATTAATATCCCTATTTTTAAAAAAATTTCATAATTATTTTACTTTAAAATATTTTAATTTTAGTATAATTTTGATTTATTAAATTATATAAATTTCAAAATTACCCTTGTGATAAAATAGTATATATATTTCAAAAGTAATTATTTTATTTTTAACTTACTATCAAATTATTTTGTTGTCAAGATTATTTTATTATTTCTATTTTATTAATTTTCTATTTTTAAAAATATATTTTATAAAATAAATCAATCAATTATTTTCTTGTCTTATCTTGCTTATAACTCAACTCAAATTCAGGATAAATTTTTTAATTAAAGAGTCCTAATTGAATAAGTTTCAATATTAATCTATCATATTCTGTTATCTCACTAAACACTGAATTGATACATATATTTTATCCTGCACACCAAACAAACTTTAAAGTCATTAATTTTTTAAATAATACAATAGTAGATTTCAAAAAAATTATTAGAATTAACTTTTTTATTTTATGGTTACAATAATCTCATATACTCCCGTAAGTTTAATTCAATTGACAAAAATATTACATTATATATATATATATATATATATATATATATATATATATATATATATATATATATATATATATATATATAAAAGATTGATGTTTAAATTCCGTTATTCCACTTATCCATCTTAACACTATGTTTGTTTTGGTGGATTTATGAGAGAGAGAGAAATAAATAAGAGAGAGATAACAAAGAAATTGAGTATTTCTTTAGTTTGGATGAAGAGAGAAATAAGGAGAGAGAGAAGTTTTTTAGGTGGGACCCATACAAAAACAAATCTCTTCTCAATAGGCAAGATTTGTGAGTTGAAAGAGTGGAAGGATGCAATTTTCCCATAATGTCCTTCTCCTTATTTTTTGAATTTTAAATTTGAAGGATAAATTTGTCTTTTATCATTTTTATTAATTTCTATCTATCCACTTTTCTTCTCTACTTCTATCCATCCAAACAATGCAGAATTTCTACTCCAGTTCTCTTTTATTTCTCTCTTCACTGTTTCTCTCTTTCTTATTTCTTTGACCATCCAAACATAGTGTAAGAGTGGAGTTACACGGAAAAAAAAAAAATCTCATACAAATGCACCAATATATATGAGGCAAATGCCACATCTCTTTTCTTTTATCTTCTTCTTCTCTGCCGGTTAACGGTTTTCCTGGTGAAATTAGGGTTACTCGATCATGGACAAGAAGAAGCTATATCTGCCAAATGATTTGATAATTGAAATACTTTTGAGATTACCGTTGAAGTCTCTTATACGTTTCAAATGCGTTCGTAAGTCATGGTTTTCTCTTATCTCAAATCCCAACTTTACAAATTCACATTTTCAAGTTATCACACACACTCATAGAATTATATGCATATCAAAATCTCCTACTGAATTTTGTTCTATAGATTATGATGCATTTATTAACTTAGATCCCCATTCTGCTTCACGCAACATTAATTTTTGGTTTCCTCAAACTAATATTCATGTTAAAATTAAAGGGTCTTGTAGAGGATTTATATTATTGCTCCGTCGTCCAGACATCTTCTGCATATGGAATCCATCCACTGGATTTAAAAAACAAATACCTTTTTCTCCTTTTGATTCAAAAATAGTTAAATATTTGTTTTCTCATCTCTATGGTTTTGGTTATGACGAGTCAAAAGTGTTGAATAAATAAATTGATTTTGGGTTTGTTAGTTTTTGGGCCTTAGGAATTAAAAGTCCAAATATATGTTGTAATAAGTCCAACTTCTAGAATCATATTCTAGAGAAATCCATGGAGCTCTCTAGAAGATAAGGATTAATAAAGAGTATGGTAGAGTAGTTGAGAAAATTCTAGAGAGTAGTTTATAGCCATTAGATTAAGTTTGTGTTGGCAAAATCCTAGTCATTGATTTAGGAATGCCACTAGTATAAATAGATGTGATGTACTTGAGTTTGTATCAAGCAAAAAAATTTATAAACACCTAGTAATACAAGTAGCCTTCCCTTTCAATAGTTTTCTATCTCTCCCAAATATTTAAACACTTTTCCACCTATTCAAAAGCTTTTTTCCAACAAAGTGGTATCAGAGCTTGAAGATCCTCCTAAAGATGGCAAATAGTGGTGTTCCCTTCCAAGTTCCAATGCTCACAAAGAGCAACTACGATAATTGGAGTCTAAGAATGGTGGCTCTCCTTGGTGCACATGATGTGTGGAAAATAGTTGAGAATGGCTTTGTTGACACGGAGAATGAAGGTACTTCATCTCAAACTCAAAAGGATAGTTTGAGAGACTCAAGGAAGAGAGACAAGAAGGCTCTCTGTCTAATCTATCAAGGAATAGATGAAGACACGTTTGAAATGGTCTCGGGAGCAAAGACGGCCAAAGAAGCATGGGAGAAACTTCGAACCTCTTACAAGGGAGCCGATCAAGTGAAGAAGGTACGTCTTCAAACACTAAGAGGAGAGTTTGAAGCTTTACGTATGAAAGAAGGTGAACTTATCTCCGATTACTTTTCAAGAGTTTTAACGGTTACTAATAACCTAAAAAGAAACGGAGAGAAGTATGATGATGTAAGAATCATGGAGAAAATTCTTAGATCGGTAGATCCAAAGTTTGAGCATATTGTCACCGTCATCGAAGAGACAAAGGATTTGGAGGATATGACAATGGAGCAACTTGGGTCGTTGCAAGCTTATGAAGAAAAGAAAAAGAAGAAGGAAGATATCGAGGAGCAAGTACTCAAGACACGAGTCGATTCACCTAGTGAAGAGCATGGTCGGAGCAACCAAAGACGAGGTGGTGATCGAGAACGTGGACGCGGTCGTGGATATGGACGCGGACGAGGTTGGAGGCCTAATGATGACAACAACCAAAGAGGAGAAATTTCATCAAGAGGTCGTGGGAGAGGAGCTCCAAAACCAAGGTACGATAAGTCACGAGTCAAATGCTACAATTGTGAGAAGTTTGGACATTATGCTTCCGAATGTAGAGCTCCTAGCAATCGTAGAGTTGAAGAGAAGGCCAACTATGTTGAAGAAATAAGCCAAGAAGACGGGACATTGTTGTTGGCTCACAAAGACAGTGAAAGAGGCGAAGATAATCAATGGTACCTTGACAGCGGTGCAAGCAACCATATGTGTGGGCGAAGAAGCATGTTCGTAGAGCTAGATGAATCGGTGAACGGGAATGTGGCTTTTGGAGATGAATCAAAAGTGGCGGTGAAAGGTAAAGGAAATGTTCTCATCCGATTGAAGAATGGAGATCATCAATTCATTTCCAATGTTTACTATGTGCCAAACATGAAGAGCAACATCTTAAGTCTAGGACAACTCTTAGAGAAAGGTTATGATATTCAATTGAAGGATAATAATCTTTCTATAAGAGATCATTCAAGCAAAGTCATTGCTAAGGTGCCGATGTCAAGAAATAGAATGTTCGTGCTCAACATTCAAAACGATGTTGCACAATGTCTCAAGATGTGCTACAAAGAGGAGTCATGGCTTTGGCATCTTCGATATGGGCATCTCAATTTTGGAGGATTAGAGTTGCTCTCTAAGAAGGAAATGGTTAGGGGATTGCCTTGCATCAACCATCCCAATCAAGTATGTGAAGGATGTCTACTTGGAAAGCAATTCAAAATGAGCTTTCCTAAGGAGTCAAGCTCAAGAGCACAAAAGCCGTTGGAGCTCATACACACGGATGTGTGCGGTCCGATCAAGCCAAGATCACTTGGTAAGAGCAACTACTTCCTTCTCTTTATCGATGATTATTCAAGAAAAACATGGGTGTACTTTTTGAAGGAAAAATCAAAAGTGTTCGAGAACTTCAAAAAGTTTAAAGCCCGAGTTGAGAAAGAAAGTGGTCTTATGATCAAAGCCATGAGATCCGACCGAGGAGGAGAGTTCACTTCAAAGGAGTTCTTGAAGTATTGTGAAGACAACGACATTCGGCGGCAACTGACAGTGCCAAGATCCCCCCAACAAAATGGAGTAGCAGAGAGAAAGAATAGAACAATCATTGAGATGGCGAGAAACATGATAAAGAGCAAGAGGCTACCAAAGGAACTGTGGGCAGAAGCTGTTGCGTGCGCAGTCTATCTATCAAACCGGTCTCCAACAAGAAGTGTATTGGGAAAAACACCACAAGAAGCCTGGAGTGGAAGAAAGCCTGGAGTTTCCCATCTAAGAGTCTTTGGAAGCATTGCTCACGTTCATATACCGGATGAGAAAAGAAGCAAACTTGATGACAAAAGCGAAAAGTACATCTTCATTGGTTATGACAGCAACTCCAAAGGTTACAAGCTCTATAGTCCTAATACGGGGAAGACTATCATCAGTCGAAATGTCGTTTTCGATGAAGAAGGAGAATGGGATTGGAGATCGAGTAACGAAGACTACAACTTCCCACAATTTAAAGAAGATGTTGTAGAACCAGAGAAACCAAGAGAAGATCTTGCTACCCCACCGAATTCACCGACCCCGAGTTATGAAGAAGGAGAAAGCTCAAGTGAAAGGACTCCACACTTTAGAAGTTTGCAAGAGATTTACGAGGCAACCGAAAATCAAGACAATCTTACTCTTTTTTGTCTATTTGCGGATTGTGAGCCCATGAACTTCCAAGAAGCATTTGAGAAGAAGTCTTGGAGAACTGCCATGGAGGAAGAAATCAAGGCGATAAAGAAGAATGAAACATGGGAGTTAGCTTCACTTCCAAAAGGTCACAAAGCGATCGGTGTGAAGTGGGTGTATAAAGCAAAGAAGAACTCTAAAGGAGAAGTTGAAAGATACAAGGCAAGATTGGTGGCAAAAGGATACAGTCAAAGAGCTGGCATCGACTATGACGAAGTATTCGCTCCAGTTGCTCGATTAGAGACTGTTAGACTAATCATTTCATTGGCAGCTCAAAACAAGTGGAAGATACATCAAATGGATGTCAAGTCAGCCTTCTTAAATGGGGTCCTTGAAGAAGAAGTCTACATTGAGCAACCACAAGGCTACGAAGTCAAAGGAGAAGAAGAGAAAGTCTTGAAGCTAAAGAAGGCACTCTACGGGCTGAAACAAGCCCCAAGAGCTTGGAATGCTCGAATTGACAAGTATTTCCAAGAGAAGAATTTCATCAAGTGTCCGTATGAGCATGCACTCTATATCAAAGCGCAAGGTGGATATATTTTGATTGTGTGCTTGTATGTAGATGACTTGATCTTCACGGGGAACAATTCAACCATGTTTGCAGAGTTCAAGAAAGAAATGACAAAGGAGTTCGAGATGACCGACATTGGCCTCATGTCTTACTACCTTGGCATTGAAGTGAAACAAGAAGATCATGGAATCCTAATCACGCAGGAAGGTTATGCTAAGGAGGTACTCAAGAAGTTCAAGATGGATGACGCAAACCCAGTCAGCACGCCAATGGAATGTGGAATCAAGCTGTCAAAGCATGATGAAGGAGAAAGTGTGGATCCATCACTCTTTAAGAGTTTGGTTGGAAGTTTACGATATTTAACATGCACGAGGCCTGACATCTTGTATGCAGTCGGAGTTGTCAGTCGATACATGGAGCATCCAACAACAACTCATCTGAAGGCGGCAAAGAGGATTCTTCGCTACATCAAAGGTACAACAAACTTAGGCTTGTACTACTCTGTTTCTGATGATTATGAGCTCGTTGGATATAGTGATAGCGATTGGGGAGGAGATGTGGATGATCGCAAAAGCACAAGTGGCTTTGTTTTCTTTATTGGAAACACAGCTTTCACATGGATGTCAAAGAAACAGCCGATTGTCACTCTTTCCACATGTGAGGCGGAGTACGTGGCGGCCACTTCATGTGTTTGTCATGCAATCTGGTTGCGAAATCTGTTAAAGGAATTGAATCTGCCGCAAAAGGAGCCAACCAAGATATTCGTGGACAACAAGTCAACAATAGCTTTGGCAAAGAATCCAGTCTTTCATGATCGGAGTAAGCACATTGACACACGTTATCACTATATTAGAGAATGTGTTTCCAACAATGATGTGAAGTTGGAGTACGTGAAGACGCATGACCAAGCAGCTGATATCTTCACCAAGCCTCTCAAGCGCGAAAACTTTGTCAAGTTAAGATATTTACTTGGTGTAGCAAAATCAAGTTTAAGGGGGGGGTGTTGAATAAATAAATTGATTTTGGGTTTGTTAGTTTTTGGGCCTTAGGAATTAAAAGCCCAAATATATGTTGTAATAAGTCCAACTTCTAGAATCATATTCTAGAGAAATCCATGGAGCTCTCTAGAAGATAAGGATTAATAAAGAGTTTGGTAGAGTAGTTGAGAAAATTCTAGAGAGTAGTTTATAGCCATTAAATTAAGTTTGTGTTGGCAAAATCCTAGTCATTGATTTAGGAATGCCACTAGTATAAATAGATGTGATGTACTTGAGTTTGTATCAAGCAAAAAAATTTATAAACACCTAGTAATACAAGTAGCCTTCCCTTTCAATAGTTTTCTATCTCTCCCAAATATTTAAACACTTTTCCACCTATTCAAAAGCTTTTTTCCAACAAAAAGATGATTACTTGGTTGTTGTATGCGAAGAAAATCCTTTTACATCACATTTGGAGATTTTCTCAATTAGAGATAATAGGTGGAAAGTAATCGAGGGTACTCACTTCCCTTATTATGGGGATCGAGAAGGGTTGCTCCTTAATAGGGCTATTCATTGGTTGGCTTTTCGTGTTGATCAAGAAATATATGTTATTGTTGCCTTTGATTTAATGGAAAGGAAATTGTTTGAGATTCCTTTGCCAGATCATTTTAACCAATTAGAAGAACAACCTATGGCTTTTGGATTGTGGATATCTGGAGAATTTTTCGGTCTATGGGCTAAAAATTATGATAATACAGTTGAAATATGGGTGATGAAAGAATATACACTGAAATCATCTTGGACAAAAACTCTTGTTCTTCCTCGTAATTTTATTCCCGATGATTTATACTTTAGCCCTATATGCTCTACAAATAATGGTGATATTATAGGAACAATGCGTTCTACTCCCAATGTCTACTTTAACCCTATATGCCCTACAAATAATGATGATATTATTGGAACAATGAGTGGTACTAGATTGATGAAGATTAATGATAAAGGAAAGCTGTTAATGCAACGCTTCTTTCATAATAATCTATCCGACATTGTCATGTATACAGAATCTCTGCTTTCACTCCCTGAGGACAATGACCAAGTTTATAAACTAGAAGAATGAGGTTTTGAAATGTCCTCCTTCACTGTTTTCCTTATTATTTATAATTATATTATTTTATGCAAATCTTGAGTGGCTATGTTTGACTGCATCTGTAAGATGAGTTAGTATGTGACATGAGTTGAACGGATATGTCCTGAAATGTTTATTGGTTAACTATTTGTAATATGCTTATAGGAAGTAATAACAACTTTGAAATTTTTTATGCACGTGTAACTGGATTGAATTCTAAATGTATGATGTTGTCAGTTGTCATTGCTTGAAATTGTTTTATATGGTAAATTAATCCAACCTTTTTCTGAGATTCACCCTTTTTACTTATATATTTAAGTTTTTTTATCTACTATGATAAAAGTGATTCATATTCATAGCCTTTTGGTTCTGATTCTGTTCTGCATTTAGGAATTTACACCCGAAACCAGATTTAAAAATAACTCAGCATGCAGTATTCAGGTTTTATAATTCTCTGCTGCTGTTAAGGCTTTATTTAAATGTGATTCTATACAATATATCAAGTATCGCGATTGTGATTTAAAACCTCGTTTGCAACTTGAAAAGTTACGTTAGCTTTGAGGCAAACCAATATATGGAAGTAGTTCAGATTGTAGCAAAATGAAAGGAAAACCTCCTTTGTATTATGCAGCATAGCACTTATCTGAAAACCAACAACACAACTTCACAAGGACTTTTATTTGATAAACAAAGGTAGTTCACAATCACAAAGACTATATCAGTATGTCAGACATAATCACCTTAATCACCTCCGGTACACATTCTTCCTGTTCTTGTTTTCGACTTGCCCCAAAGGAAAAGGAGGAAGCCTCTGCTATACTTTCAGCCTTAGCATTCCTGAAAGACTGCAAAAACAAATTTATAGACCTGACTGGACCTTCTTCTGATTCTATTTTAGGCAAATAGTCATTATACATGTCTCTTGGATTGCAACTTTCCAAAATATGTTTCATTTTCTGTTCTGGATATTCTTTTGGAACCAAACATGATGGCATGTAGGAAAAGTAATTGCAATTGGCCTTCAGAATGTTTCATTTTCTGCTCTGGATACTTCCAGATGATGCTAGATTACTTCTGAATCAAGGAACAGAATGCCCTTCAGAAGATATTTGTGAGTGCTTTGTTGAAAGGCCTTCTCAAGTTCAATGTTATGTTATTACTGTTGTATTCTATGAACTATAGTAATGTGATAAATAAATTTAATTCAATTGAATAATACTTCTGTCAAACATGAGTTAATTAATTTGTTAAGCTTGTTTGATTTTTATTTATTTTTTTTAAATTTTTTTTGCTGTTTTCAATTTTAATTTTAGAATATTTTTTCTGTTTTCATCAAGACATGAAGTGGAAGACCCATGTTTTTCACATAACACAACCATTGTCGACATTCTTGAATTTTCAATTTCTTCAAAGCAAGGTTTGATTTCACCATTTATTTTTATGAAGACGTTGATTCCTTTTGTTAACTACACTTCGATTGAGATGATTATCAAATGAATTGGCGGTTCCTTGGTTATTAAAACATCTTGTGTTTGAAATCAGAGGATAATGTCATGATAATTTTGAGAGTTACGTTGATTGTAGAAGGTAACTTGATAATCCAAAACTTGTTTTCGTAATACTTGTTTTTAACGAGTGCAGTGCACAAACTCTTACACTAGTAAGAATCAAAATACGTAATCTGTATTACGAAGTTTACTGTCTCAAAGAAGTTACCGAGAAAATATGAGATTGTTGCTTTTTAAACTCCAAACTCACAACAAATAATACATAATTTGCATTTGGATCATCACATTTTGATTGAAGCTCCAAGATCACTGAACTCAGTCTTCATGTAAAGAACAAGTTACTTCCAATCCTATTTTTAACATCAAATTTGTCTCCCTATCCATTCACTTATAAAATCACATTTAAATATGACCTTAGCCATCACTAAGACTTCTAAAACCTTAATATCGCTGGCTGAATTATTTTGTAACTTGGTTTAGAGTGCAAATTTCTCATACACAAATTAGTACATAAACCAATTTTTACATCAGTAAAATCACTTTTTTCATCGGTTGGCCAACAGATGTAAACGTACGGGATGTAGTAAGTTGGAGACTTTTCACATATGACCCCAACCGATGTGGACTGTGCACTTTTTACATCAGTTTCATACCTCCAATGGTCTGAATCTGCGACACTTTTATCACGGTAGATAAAAAAAATCAATAAAACAAGTGAATCTCATAAAAGGGTCCAAGACTCATGAGTAATCAATAATCAAGGAATGACAATAAAATTGAACAAAACAAAAAAGAAACAAGAGAAAGGGTAGCTGATGAAGAAAGAAGACTATGATGCAAGATAAGACAAAAATAACAGAAGAGTTAAAGCCTGCAAGAGAATCTATGATATGAAAGTTCACATTTGATGGGATTAACCAAGAAAAGAAAATTCAAGTTTATTAATTATTGTTGCATTCTCTTTATTGAAAAGATTTTAGATGATTGCTTGCATTAGCATATATGCATAATGTGAGCAATGAGAGAATGAACCGTTTATACTATGTTTCTTCAAGCAATTTCTCATCAAACTACTGTTTAGATTGTGACAAGTTACAGTTTCTAATCTTGTTTGTGTAAGCTTTATTCATTGAATAAAGTGTTAAGACTTCAAGTTTGGTTAAACTTAAATTTGGAGATGTGTAAAAAATTTCACTCTGTGAATACTTGCTTTATTTAATAAACATGGAAAGATTTAATTTAGATTTTTATTCTAATCTTAAAGTCTTGTAACAAATGCAGTCAAACCTAGTTACCCAAGATTTCATAATAGAATATAATTATAAATAATCAAGAAAACAGTGAGGGAGGATATTTCACAAGCTCATTCTTCTAGTTTGTAATCTTGGTCATTATCACCAGGGAGTGAAAGCAGAGACTCTGTATACATGACAATGTTATAGATGAACCACTACGGAAGGAGCGATGTCCTATTAGTTGTCCTTTATAGTTATACTTCACCAATGTACTACGTCCACTTGTTCCAATAATATCACCATTATTTGTAGAGAATATAGGGTTAAAGTAGGGAATATGATTAAGATGAAGAACAAGAGTCTTAGTCCAAGAAAAATTGAGTTTGTATTCTTTCATCACCCATATTTCAATTGTACTGTTACCCCAATCCTTAGCACATAGATTGAGAAATTCTCCAAATACCCACAAACCACAATCCATAGATTTCTGTGGCAAAGGTATCTCAAACAATTTCCTTTCAATTAAATCAAAGACAACGATAACATCAAATGTATGAATCACGACGAAAAGCCAACCAATGAATAGCCTCATTAAAAAGCAATGCTTCACTGTAATTACCAGCATAAAAGAACAACGGAGTATCATCAATTTCTTTCCACATGTTATCTCTAAATGAGAAAAATTCCAAATGTGATGAATCAAAATTATATGCTGTTATATCGTGCTCGTAGGACAATACAACAACCAAGTAATCATCTCTTGACGGGTCATAACCAAGACCGTATAGATGATCACAATGATAATTTATTACTAATTCGGAAACAAAGGGAGACAAAGGTATTTGTTTTATAAATCCGGTGGCTGGATTCCATATGTAGGTCTGTAGACCACAGTATGAAAATATAAATCCCCTACATGAACCTTTAATTTTAAAAGGAAGATAAGTTTCAGGAAGCGGAGATTTAATGCTCAGTGAAACAGGATTAGGATCATATTTAAGAAATGCGTCAACATCTATAAAACAAAATTCAGTATCATATTTTGTTACGCACATAATTTTATGAGTGTGTGTGGTAAGTCGAAAATGTGAATTTGCAAAGTGGGGATTAGAGATAAGAGAAAACCATGACTTACAGACACACTTGAAACATATAAGAGATTTCACCGGCAATCTCAAAAGTATTTCAATTATCAATTCGTGTGGCAGATACAGCAGTGTCTTCTTCTCCATGCTTGAGTAAGCCTAATTTTACCCGGAAAATCCGTGGAACAGGCTGAAAAGGACATGTGCAGACCTCGTTAATTTTTTGGAGAAAAAACGCCTGGAAATAAAGTAAAACTGTGAAGAAAAGAGGTATTTGGTTGGGGGCTGTGTTTCAGTGTTTCTCATTTGATGCGCAGGTATATTAGGGTTGCATTGTGGGCTTTTTCTCTTATTATTACCATGCATTTGCGCATATCCGTTTGCAAATTTTTATATTTTTATAACTAGAATTTCGACCCTTGCAGTGTACAAGTCTTTTTTTTTTAAAGTAGCCAATGGCTTGAAATTCCACTCTTAAGGTGGATAAGTGAGATGACCGGAATTCGAACCTCGACCCCCTGCATATATAATGCATTGTCCTACCAATTGACATCGCTCGCTGAATTGTTTTTAAAGTTGGTTCTGAATGCAAATTCCTAATGCATAATAGAACTTATAATTGAAAATGCTCTGAATGTCAATCACTTTTAAGTGTCACGTAGTCAAATGATCAATTTAAAATAATGATTATTTGATAAAAATTGGTAAAGTTATGGGCTAATTTGATTTTGTAAGTTGAAAATGTCAAAGACTATTTTGATAGAAATTGGATGAAGACAATGACTGATTTCACGGTAAATGAAACAAATGTGTTCACAGAGGGATTAAATTGAAAAACATTTGACAGGGACATAGACTAATTTGAAATATTAAAAGAGTTACAAATCTATTTGAGAGTGAATTACAAAAACAGAGACCAATTTAATAGTATAGGCAACTTGTGCTGAATTTTTTTGTCTTTTCTTTTGACAACCAAGTCTCCAACATCTGCATAGAAACACAGCCGGCTGAGCTCTTTTCTTGTGTCGTCCTCCATGCATGTCTTTAACTTTTCTTCCTTTGTCTTCTTCATACATTTTCTTTATTTTTTAACCTTCTCAGCCTCTCTTCTTCCTCTTCTTTCTACATAAGCTTCTTTCAAGTGGTTTAACCACATTATCACCGTTTTTCTAAACACTGCTTATAACAGCACTAACACGGAGCATATAGTAAAATTAGATTTAATTGAATAATTGGTAGAAGAACATGGAGATGGAGAAGACGGCGCTGTATCTGCGCCTGCCTCGTGAATTGATGATGAAAATATTTTTGAGATTACCAATGAAATCTCTTGTACAATTCAAGTGTGTTTGTAAGTCATGGTTTTCTCTTATCTCCGATCCCCACTTTGCTAAATCACATTTTGAACTTAAACATACTCGTAGAATTATGTATATATCAGTTTTTCCTCCTAGATTTGGTTCTATAGATTTAGATGCATTTCTTAACGATGATCCTGATCTTGTTTCGATGAACATTAATTATTGGCTTCCCCAATCTGATATTCCTGTTCAAATTAAAGGGTCATGTAGAGGGTTTATATTTTTGTATTGTCGTCCAAACATCTACCTATGGAATCCATCCACCGGATTTAAAAAAGAAATACCTTTGTCTACTTTTAATATCAAAAAATATATTTATTTATATGGTTTTGGTTATGACCCGTCAAAAGATGATTATGTTGTGGTTGTATTGTCCCATCATACAATCGTAGCTAATTTTCTTTCATCACATTTGGAAATTTTCTCATTTAGAGATAATATGTGGAAAGAAGTTGAAGGTAGTCTCATCCCTTATATAGGTGATTCAAGAGAAGGGTCGCTCTTTAAAGAGACGATTCATTGGTTGGTTTTTCGTCATGATTTAGAAATGGATGTTATTGTTGCCTTTGATTTTATGGAAAGGAAATTGATTGAGATGCCTCTTCCAAATGATTTTGACCAAGAAATACGTACGGCTTCTGGTTTGTCGGTATTGGGAGAACTTCTCAGTTTTTGGGCTATGGATTATGATAATAATAGAGTTGAAATATGGGTGATGAAAGAATACAAAGTGAACTCGTCTTGGACTAAGACTCTAGTTCTTCCTCTTGATCATGCCATTACCAATCCCTACTTTAACCCTGTATGTTCTACAAAAAATGGTGATATTATTGTAACAAGTCGTGGAACTAGATTGGTGAGGTATGATGATAAAGGACACGTGATAGGGCATCACTCCTTCTGTAATAATCCATCCGAAGTTGTCATGTATAGCGAGTCTTTGATTTCACTCCCTGGCGACAATCACTAAGTTTTTGGAGGTGACACAAACTAGAAGATTGAGGTTCTGAAATATTCTTCTTCGTCGTTTTCTTGATTATTTATAACTATATTGGTATAAGAACTCTTGCGTTGCTGCATTTGTAGGGTAATATGTGTTTGCCTGCACCGATATGTCTTGCAAATGTTTATTAGTTAACTATTTGTAATATGCTTATTCATTTGAAATATTGACACCTTTGTTTGTGATTCACCGTAAATATATGCTTGTGTAACTGGATTGAATTCTAAATGTACACTTGTTTGTGATTCACATAAATAGTGAGTCATGCCAACAATATATATAATAACTACTACTAACACCAAAACATATCAAAAACAGAGTTACCCTGTATTCATTTTGTGAACAACTTCTTTCTCTTGAGTTACTCAGCCAGCAACATCATTAGGAACTTTTCAATGAACAAAATATTTCTCTGTTTTCTCCCTGTGATTGATATAGATGCCATGATCGAATCCAAAGTTGCGGCTCATTGCTCAGAGAGCTGGTTCATGCAGCACCCTAAGAAACGTACGGTTTCAAAGTTGTGATGTTTGAAACCATATTGCTAAGTATTTTACTTATTATACCCTTTTGAGTTGAACCGTTAATGCACGGCTTTTATGTTTGTTGCGGTCCTGTTGTAGAGACCTTTGTAGACCGTAATTATAAAATTTTAAATGTGAAATATATGCGGATGAGTGTTGCGCCGTGTCATGTCATATATATAAAAATTAGATACTAATCTCATTTTTAATATTTGGCTTGCAGAATAGAAGAGCCCGAAATAAAAAAATTCAACTAACTAAATTATACACTAAGCTCATGATACATAATTACACACTAAGTATTTCGTATTTAATCAAGAAAAGATAAAAATAAAGTTTATTATTGTTACACTCTCTTCAATGAAAAACTTTTAGATGATTGCTAGCATATATATTTTCAACATAATGTGAGCAATGAGAGAATTAGCCCTTTACTTTATACTAAGAATTTCTTCAAGCAATCTCTCATCAAAGTTTTGTCTTGTTTAAATTGTGACAGTCAAAATTTCTATCTTGTTACATTTAACAAAAAATTATATCTTATTTTTGTTAGCTTTATTCATTGAACATGGAGTGATTTAATTTTTATGTTTCTTCTGATCTAAAGTCTTGTAAATTTGTCAGATTAACTTACATGCATAAAAAATACAATTGGAATTTCAAGCATTGATAACAAATTACATTTAGAACTCAAACCAGTTATACATGCATAAAATATTTCAAAGCTATCAATATTTCTAATAAGCATATTACAAATGGTTAACCGATCGATAAACATTTCATTACAAATAGATTCAGCTCTTGTAACATACTAGCTCATGTTACAAATGCAGTCAAACAATGAAGGAGGATAATTCACAACCTCATTCTTCTAGTTTATAATCTTGCTCATTGTTACCAGGAAGTGAAAGCAATGTCTCTGTATACAAGACAATTTTAGATGAACCGTTACGAAAGGAGCGAAACTCCAATAGTTGTCCTTTATTGTTATGCTTGACCAATTTACTACATGGGCTTGTTCCAATAATATCACCATTATTTGTAGAGCATATGGGGTTAAAATAAGGAAAATTGGACATAATATCAAGAGGAAGAACAAGAGTCTTAATCCAAGATGAATTCAGTTTGTATTCTTTCATCACCCAAATTTCAATTGTACGTTTACTATAATCGTTAGCGCATAGACCGAAAAATTCTCCAAATACCCACAAATCCTGTGGAGAAGATACTTCTTGGTGAAAATAATCTGAAAAAGGCATCTCAAACAATTTCCTATCCAATAAATCAAAGGCAACAATAACATCTATATAAATATCGCGACGACAACTCAACCAATGAATAGCCCCATTAAAGAGCAACCATGTATTGCAATCACTATAAGGCGAGTAAGTATCCTCAATTTTTTTCCACCTATTATCTCTGATTGAGAAAAACTCTAAATCTGATGGATCATTGGATAACAAAACTGTATAGATAATCATAACGATCATCATAATTTGGTGCTAATTTGGAAACAAAAGGAGACAAAGGTATTCGTTTTTTAAATCCAGTGGATGGATTCCATAGGTAGGTGTGTGAACCACAGTACAAAAATATAAACCCCCTACATGAACCTTTAATTTCAAAAGGAAATTGAGACCAGGGATGCGAAAAATGTGAAACAAAATTAGGATCATCGTTATGAAATGCGTCAAAATCTATAGAACAAAATTCAGTAGTAGATTCTGATAGGCACATAATTCTATGAGTGTGTGTGGTAAGTTTAAAATTGAATTTGCAAAGTCGGGATTAGAGATAAGAGAATACCATGATTTACAAACACACTTGAAACATATAAGCAACTTCACCGGTAATCTCTGAAGTATTTCAACTATCAATTCATGTGGCAGATACAGAAGCGTCTTCTTCATCTTGCTTAAGAAAATAGAAAGAAGAGGTATGGGGGCTGTGTTTTGAGTGTTTCTCATCTAATGCGTTAGGGTTGTCATATTATTGGATTTGCATAGACATATCTTTGTTGATTTTATATTTTCATAAACATATCTTTCTTGATTTTATATTTTGTTCTAAATCTACTGAAAATATATTAAAAAATTTAATTTGTTATTATCGATTCTAATAATATTTTAAATCTTCTACTTTTGAATGTAATTTTAAACTACGATAAAAATATAGCATAAAAAAATAGTAATTCATTCTAACATGTAACAATTTATATATATAAAAAAAAAATTATAACAACTTAAAAAAAAAAAAGTATCTTAGAAGCTGCATCACTATATAAGAAAACCCAACTCGACATTTTCAAGTATGAGCAATATTTGAAGATCTCTAAAATAAGAACTAGTTGCGAGTCAAGTACTTGTTTTGTTACACAAGTTTAGTAACAACTCTGGAACTTAGGTGTTAAGGTTTAAAGTTTAAAATTTCTGTTGAATAGTTCAACATATCATTGTTATTTGCTGAAGGTGGTAATCACTTGAGAAAGAATGGATCCTCTCAATTTTTTTCTCTTAATTTTTACATGTTAACCATCAATCACCTTTTTCTCATTTCTTTTAGAAATAAATATTGTTTTATCTTTGTAATCTAATGGTCAATTGTTCACATTATTTTCTCAATTTTTTTCCCACTTAAGAAAATCCACTCTCCACTTGAGACTAGTGATTTGAGGAAAGTGGGAGGCATCTCATACTTAGGGAGAAAATTTTGTACCTAATATCAAAAAAAAAAACAAATAAATAGGCAAAAGATATACAAATTAACTCCTTAAGATATTTGTCAAAAAAGAAAAAAAAAACAAACATATTTCATCAATCAACATAGATTGATAACTTTTTATTTTTTTATAATAACATTAGATTTAGAATAATGACTATGATTAATTGTTGAGAAAGTGGGTTGAATTCTAAATGTACGCTTGTTTAAGTGGGTTGAATTCACGGTTATTTACGCTTGTTTAAGTGGGTTGAATTCTAAATGTACATTGTTGTCGCCACTTGAAAATTGAAATTGTTTCGTATGGTAAATTAATCCGATAAGTTTGTGCATGTTAAAGGAAAAAGAAAGTGTTGTTCTCTAATTTTAACTTGCCCCTTGCCATTTCTCTCTTTAAAACTAGGAAAGAAAGCTAATTTCAAATTAATGTCTCAACTCATGAATACATAAGACTTTAGATGAGAAGAAACATCAATATTAAGTCACATCTTCATGCTTAAATTCAACCTAGCTTGAAGTCATAACACAACTTTTATTCAATGCATTGTAAGATCTTACATGCATATAAAACTCATCTATTCTTTATTATTCTTGTTTATTTATTATCATTATGTTTTAGTTAATTCCGAAGCATTTCATATGCCCCAAGTTTGAGAATATGAAGAATCTCAAAATTCTTATTGTTAGGAATGCAACATTGTGATATTCCAATCGAAGTCTTGTGAAAGCAGAGGCTTCTTTTAATGTGCACAAGTTAAACAATACTTAATAGCTAGTTTTAGGATTTATTTACTTCTTATTCTTATGATTATGGCAAAGGCAATAAAACTGAACAAAACAGAACTCAGAAATCCAAAAAGGTTCTGAATCACTTTTATTGCAGTAGATTAAAAAATCATCAGTAAAATAAGTGAATCTCAGAAAAGGGTCAAAATACTCGGTAATCAATAATCAAGCAATGACAATAAAACTGAACAAAACAACAAATAAATTAGAGAAAGGGTAGTTGATGAATAAGATTATGATGCAGACTAACACAAAAATAACAGACAAGTTAAAGCCTGATGATAATCTATGATGGAAGGCCACATAAGTTCCATATATGGCAATTTAATCAAGAAAACAAATATCAAGTCAATATTTCAAATCTATCAATAACAAATTTCATGAAAAATTTCAAAGCTGTCGATAGTTCTAATAAGCATATTAAAAATAGTTAACCAATACACATTTCATGACATATCGGTTCAACTCGATCAAGTCACATACCAACTCATGTTACAAATGCAGTCAAATTAACATAGCCAGCCAAGATTTTATAAAACAATATAATTATAAATAATCAAGAAAACAGTGAAGGAGGATACTTCAGAAGCCCGTTCTTCTACTTTATAAATTGCTCATTATCACCAGGAAGTGAAATTAGAGACTCTGTATACATGACAATGTTGGATGGACTGTTGCTGAAGGAGTGCTGCCCTAACTGCTGTCCTTTATCACTGTACTTCACCAATATACTACGAGGAATTGTTCCAATAATATCACCATTATTCGTAGAGCATATAGGTTTAAAGTAGAAATTGTGAAAAATATGATCAGAATCAAGAAGAAGAACATGAGTCTTAGTCCAAGACGAATTCAGTTTGTATTCTTTCATCACCCATATTTCAACCGTACTATTTATATAATTTGTAGTCCATAGACTGAAAAATTCTCCAAATGCCCACAAAATAGAAGAAAAGTAAGATAATTGTTGATGAATATTATCTGGCAAAGGAATCTCAAACAATTTCCTTTCCATTAAATCAAAGGCAACAATAACATCTATTTCAAAATCTGGACGAAATGCCACCCAATGAATAGCCCCATTAAAGAGCAAGCCTTCTGTTTGAGGAGCAAAATAAGGAAAGTGAGGACCCTCAATTTCTTTCCACTTATTATCTCTATTTGAGAAAAACTCCAAATGTGATAAAAAAGGATTTTCTTCAGTTGGTTGATGGGACAATACAACAACCACGTAATCATCTCTTGACTGGTCATAACCAAAACCATATATATGGTTGGAAAGTTTGGAATGCTTTGGTTTGGTATCAAAAGGAGATACATGTATTTGTTTTTTAAATCCGGTTGATGGATTCCATAGGTAGATGTATGGACGACAATACAAAAATATAAACCCTCTACAAGACCCTTTAATCTCAAGAGGAAAATCAGTTTGGACTGGAAGCCAAAAATTAATGTTGAACGAAGCATGATCAAGATCATAATTAATAAATGATTCAAAATCCATAGAACGGATTTTAGGAGGTGAATCAGATATGCACATAATTCTACTAGTATGTGTTGCCGCGGTAATTTGAAACTGTGAATTTGAAAACCAGGTATTAGATATAAGAGAACACCATGACTTACAAACGCACTTAAAACATATAAGAGACTTCACCGGTAATCTTAAAAGTATTTCAACTATCAATTCATGTGGCAGATATAGCATCTTCTTCTTCATGCTCGAATCGGTAGAAAATAAATAATAAATAAAGAAAAACTGTGAACAACACAAAAGGAGAAGAATGGAACAGAGAACAAAAGAAAACACATAAGGGGGGCATCGTGTGTTTTCTTATAAACTGATACAAGTTAAGACTTTACTTTAGGGTTCCCATAGTGGGCTTCGGCTAATATAAAGGTTTAAAATCCAATAATTTTGGTTTATTCATGTTATTTTTTGGTAATAATTTTGGTTTATTCATGTTATGTTATGTTCTTTTTTTTTATAAAAACAATGGTATTCATTTATTCCAATAATTTAAAAAGTACATCAAATGTAAATACAAATTCAATATTGCTAAAAATAAAAAGGATAAATTTGCGAACAAACTCACAACATCCAAATTAATACCATGCAACGTTGTATGCTATTAATTTCAAAATAAGATGCAAAGAGGATGATTTTAGGCCAAAATGATCTAAAATTACCCCTCACCACCGAAAGAAGAAGACTTCAAGAAAAAAGAAATTAGGACCGGCTTACGGAGAGAGAAAATCATAATCAATATTAAGAGTTTCTTTTATGTTATGTTATGTTAACTCTTTTTACCCATACATCCTATTAAATCACACAAAATATACCACTTTTATAGATATATTTTTGTAAAATATCTCAACAAATTATAATTTGATGGTGACTCTTTTCTCACATATGAATCATGACTCGTTGATGATGATCCTAATGGTGACCTTATGTTGTAGTAACAAGTTTGTTGCATATGTCATGTATGCTCAAGTTGAGGGATTTTAAAATTAAGAATTTTTCAATATTTTTTTTTATATGGATATGTGGGATGACCGGAGTTCGACTTCAGCTTCATGTATATATTTCATCCGTTCCAAAATAGATGATTTGTTTGACCATCATCATATCATGTTTGTCAATGTACAACTTTAATCGTTAATATATTTAATTATATATATTATTAAAATTATTAAAACTGTATATTTTGAAAGTATTTGTCGATACAAATCAAACATCACATATGTTAATATTTACATGTACACATTAATCGAAAAATATAGTCAAAGTATTTCTTATGAATAGTATTGAAAGTTAAAATTAGATCATTTATTTTGAGACAAAGGGAGTATAATGCAATGTCTCTATTAAATGATTAAAGGGTTAATATGCTTTTACCCTCTGCAAAGTATGCGAGTTTTTAGTTACCCCTATAATTATTTTTTTTATATTCACTACTACAAGAAAACAAGCTTTTATTGGGTGCCAAATGGCAGTCACAAAATGGAAAAAATCACAAATTTTGTGGGGCCAGGATCGGCCGGAAAAATAGGCGCTGCAAACACTTAGCGGCGGCCAAGACCGCCGCAAATTTTTGACGCAACAATTTTTTTTTGGCCGATGCTAAATGTGACGCAACTGCAAAAATTTCCAGAATATTTAGCGGTGGCTATGGCCGTCGCAAACTTTAATATTATTTAAAAAAAATGTAAAAACGTTTTTTTTCCTGTTTTTTTTTTAACTAGGAGAATGAAAAACATGTTTTAATTATTATTATTATTAATAATTTTTTTGTTTGATGGGAGAGTAGTTATCACAATTTTAATGATATTGGTGTTGTTGAATTTGATGATATTGGTGTTGTTGTTGTTAAGAATAAATTTTCAATTGAAGAATGAAAGAGAGTGATGGTGTTGGTGGTGATAATAATGGTGTTGTTAAGAATTTGATGATATTGGTGTTGTTGTTGTTAAGAATGAGAGAAGAGAAAAAGAAGTGAGGGGAATGAGATAAGAATGGGAGAAGAGAATAAAAAAAATTAGGGGAAGAAGTTAAGAATGAGAGAAAAGAAAAAGAAATGAAGGTGAAAGAGAGAAAAAATAAATAAATAAGGGAAATGAGATAAGAATGATAGAAAATAAATGAGGGTGAAGGAGATAAGAGTGGGAGAAAAGAAAAATAAATGAGCGGGAGTAGATAAGAATGAGAGAAAATAAGTGAGCGTTAAGAAAAACACTTTTGTTTTTTTTTTTTTTAAAAATTGTGTTATTTTGCGGCGGCTTAAGCCGTCGCTAACTTTCCCGCTTTTTTTTTAATTATTTAAGCCGCCGCTAATTTTCCTTTTTTTTAATTATTTAATATTTTGCGGCGGCTTAAGCCGTCGCTAATTTTCCCTTTTTTTTTATTATTTAATACTTTAAGCCGCTGCTAATTTTTCCCTTTTTTTTTAATTATTTAATATTTTGTGGCGGCTTAAGCCGTCACTAATTTTCCCGCTTTTTTTTTAAACCTGTAATATTTTGCGACTGCCTTGACCGCCGCTAAGTGGCAGGAATTTTTTTTTTTAGTTTTTGGCCGTTTTGCATTATTTTGTGGCGGCTTTGGCGGCCACAAACTTAGTGGCTGCCAAAGCGGCCAGTAAATTAATATTGGATCCGCCACTAAAACGATGTTTTCTTGTAGTGATTACCTCGTGCAATGTGTTTATATTTTTTTGCGCAGTTCATTTTACCCCGGAATAAAACAAAACAACATTACAGGGGGTGCAATGAACTGCGAAAAAAATAAAAACACATTGCATAAAATAATATCAAAAATTATAAGGGATAATGCAAAACTCGTCTGCTTTGCAGGTATAAAAGCTATTAACTCATGATTAAATGAATTAATTTCACCAAAATACTCTTCAGATTCTATGTATAAGCAAAATATAATTGTCTAAAAAGTCAAATTGGGAATTCATCCGGTAATTTACTCCAATCTTATCGTCAATGATTGAAAATGAAGAAAAGGAAGTCCATATTCCAATTGGCAATCCCGCGTTCCCTGCTGACTTTTGAAGCTCCAAGCTTCATTTTAAACTCAAAAACGATTTTACAATCACAATCACACAAACTCCATTATCGTCAATGATGAATCACATTGATTTCACACACGACGTTTTTCTAAGTTTCAGAGGCGGAACACGCTACTCCTTCACCGATCATCTTTTCCGTTCTCTTCTCCGTCACGGAATCAATGTTTTCAGAGATGATCAAAACCTCAATATCGGTGACGAAATTGGTCCTTCTCTTCTACAAGCAATAGAAGATTCTAGAATCTCAATCGTTGTTCTTTGTAAAGACTACGCTTCTTCCAGTTGGTGCCTTGATGAACTTGTTAAGATCGTTGACTGTTATGAAAATAACGGAAAATCGGTTTTTGTTATATTTTATAAGGTTGAACCTTCAGATGTTAGGTACCAGAAAAATAGTTATGAAGTTGCTATGAGGAAACATTTAGACAGATTTGGAAGTGAATCGGAGAAGGTGAAAGCATGGAGAGCAGCTTTGAACAGAGTTTGTGATCTTAGTGGACTTCATTACAAAGATGATATGTAAGTTTCCTAAATGTTTCATTATATTTTATTTAATTTTATTAGCTCGGTTGGTAGAATCGAATCCCGATCATTCCACTTATCCACCTTAAAAGAGGAACTTCTAACCACTAGACTTCGACATAAATCTAAAAATATAATACAATTTTTATATTTATTTGTTGAATGTGGTTACTAATATCCAGAAAATAGAGGCGATGTGCCCATTGAAAATAATGATGACGATGATGATCATGATGATGCTAATTTGAATAATTCACTCTAACAATGAAAATGCTGAAAAATGGCGCTTCAGTTGGTATAACATTTTTAATTTTTTATGTTATTGATTAGGGGTCTAATTTTTATAATCAATAACTTGTAAACTGTCATCTATGGCATTTTAGTTCAGCAATCTATTGCATTGTAACATTTTTCCTCCATGCACTCTATTAATTTCTCAATCTTCATATTGTATTTCTATGCAGCTATGAATCTGAGTTTATTGATAAGATTGTCAGAAACATCTCAGCTAAACTACCTCCCATGCCTTTACAAACCAAACACCTAGTCGGACTTGATTCTCGTTTTGAACAAGTGAAGTCTCTCATTGATATTGATTCTGTTGATTCTGTTTGCATGTTGGGAATTTGTGGAGGTGGTGGAATAGGTAAAACTACATTTGCCATGGATATATATAACAAGATCAGGCATCGATTTGAAGCTGGAAGTTTTCTTGCTAATGTTAGAGAAAAATCAAATGCAAGCACTAGTGGCCTGGGAGATCTCCAAAGGACACTTCTGTCTGAAATGGGTGCCGAGACACAAACCATGATGGGAAGCACATTTAGAGGATGCTCGGAAATAAAACGCAAGCTAGCCCACAAAAGAGTTCTTCTGGTACTGGATGATGTTGATTCAGTAAAACAATTGGACACATTAGCTGGAGGACATGACTGGTTTGGTTCTGGTAGCAGAATCATCATAACAACTAGAGATGCAGATGTTCTACAGAAGCATGATGTGAAAACATATAAACTCGAAGAGTTAAATTATCATGAATCCATTGAACTCTTTTGTTGGTATGCCTTTAATATGAGCAAACCTGCAGAAAACTTTGAAAATATCTCTTCTCGTGCAATAAATTATGCAAAGGGCATTCCATTGGCTTTAAAAGTAATAGGATCGAATTTGAAAGGTAAGAGCATAGAGGAGTGGGATATTGAACTGCAGAAATATAAAAAGGTTCCGGATGTTGAGATTCAAGGTGTACTGGAAATAAGCTACAGAAGCCTATCTGACTTGGACCAAAAAGTTTTTCTAGACATTGCTTGCTTTTTCAAAGGGGAAAGATGGGATTATGTTAAAAGGGTACTAGATGCTTGTGATTTCTACCCAATTATACGAGTATTTGTTAGCAAATGTCTCATAACTACTGATGAAAATGGTTGTTTAGAAATGCATGATCTAATACAAGACATGGGTAGAGAGATTGTTCGGAAGGAATCTGTATCAAACCCTGGTGAACGCAGCAGGTTATGGTCCCATAAAGATGTTCTTCATGTACTAAAAGGAAACGTGGTATGCATCATTTTTTTTCATACGATAACTCTGTTTTTGAACTTTTGCAAATATATTTAATCTCAATTCTCTCTATTTTTCATGTACTTTTATAGGGAAGGTCTACAGTTGAAGGAATAATGCTTCACCCCCCGAAACAAGAAAAAGTAGATCAGTGGGCTAATACTGCCTTCGAGAAGATGAAAAACCTCAGAATTTTGATTGTTAGGAATACATTGTTTTTATCAGGACCTAATTATCTGCCAAATAGTTTACGTCTACTCGATTGGAAGTACTTCCCATCAAAGAATTTCCCGCCAGATTTTTATCCATATAGAATTGTTGACTTCAAGTTACCTCATAGCTCTATGATATTGAAAAAGCCCTTCCAGGTACACTCAATTGCTTCAAATTTATGTGTTTATTTTAATATGTAGTAACAATCAAAATTGAGGATTTAAACTATATTTTGTTTTGCAGATTTTTGAGGATTTAACATTTATCAATCTCTCACACAGTCAATCCATTACTCAAATTCCTGATCTATCCGGAGCTAAAAACTTAAGAAGGTTTACACTTGATAAATGTCGTAAACTGGTAAGGTTCGATATATCTGTTGGATTTATGCCTAATCTAGTGTATTTAAGTGCTTCTGGGTGCACTGAGCTCAAATGTTTTGTGCCAAAAATGTATTTGCCATCCCTTCAAGAGCTTTCATTTAATTTCTGCGAAAAGTTGGAAGACTTCCCACATGTAATGCAAAAGATGGATAAGCCATTAAAGATTCACATGATAAATACCGCCTTTAAGGAGTTTCCAAAGTCTGTTGGTAACCTTACGGGGCTTCAGTATATAGACATGTCACATTGCAAAGGTGTCAAAGATCTATCAAGTAGCTTCTTACTGCTTCCAAAATTGCTCACTTTGAAAATTGAGGGATGCTCTCAACTTGGGGCAGCATTTCAAAGGTTCAAAGATCACCATTCAGAGGCAAATGGTTATCCAAATTTAGAAAGACTTCATTTCAGCAAGGCTAATCTATCGTATGAAGATGTTGATGCCATTATTGAATGTTTTCCAAAACTTACAGACTTGGAAGTATCACATAGTGAGTTTATAGCCCTTCCAAAATGCATCAGAGGTTCTTTGCACTTGAAAAGTCTTGATGTGAGCTTTTGCAATAATCTCACAGAAATTCCAGAACTTCCATCAAGTATTCAGAAAATAGAAGCAATGCATTGTCCATCCTTAACATCAGAGGCATCAAGTTTGCTCTGGTCAAAGGTTTACTTCTTTCTCCATTATTTACATAATACAAAATACTGTCAATCTGTAAGTAGTATGTTGATGCAAACACACTAGTGTCTTTTGTTTTGGCATTACAGGTTTCACAAGAAATCCAAAGAGTACAAGTTGTGATGCCGATGCTGATAAGGGAGATTCCAGAATGGTTTGACTCTATTTACTCTCTAGGGTTTCCAATTTTTTGGGCTCGCAAGAAGTTTCCCATTGTTGCTTTAGGATTAGTTTTCCAGGAAGTAAAAAAAACGACAGACTATGTTCGTACACTTAGGGTGTGTTTGTTTCGGAGATTAAAATTATAATCCCGGGAATATCATTCCAAGGAACATTATTACCAGGAATATTATTCCAATCAATTTGTTTGGTAAACAAATAAATTTCCTTGGAACATTTTTAAAATAAATGCAATTAAAATTTTAATATATTAAAAATTATAAATAAATGAGTTAAAAATAATGGGAGAGTGGGGAGTTATGGGTGGTTACCTCTTATTCCCATGGGAATGTAAGATTCCCACCCTTTAACATGGGAATAAAAAGTGGGAAGATCATGTGTAAATTATATTCCAAGGAATAAAAAGTTCCTAGGCATAATTTATAAAAACTTGAAACAAACATGGGAATGAAAGATTCCCAAAGTCACATTCCTTGGAATAAACTTATAATCCATGAAACAAACACCCCCTTAGTGATAAAGTAAAATTGTCGACTGGAATCAAGACAATGTACACTATTAGCCTCCATTTGTTTGTTGATGGCCAAGAAATTTGTGGCAGGAATTTCCATTTTTTCAATGTTGAGGCAGATCATGTGCTATTGTGTGATCTACGAGTTTTGTTTAGCAATGAAGAGTGGCAGAACCTTGATGCAAGTCTTGGAGATGACTGGAAGACAATTCAGGTTCTATGTGTTCCAAACTTGAAGAAAGACTTGATACTGACTAATTGGGGAGTTTATGTGTACAAGCAAGAAACAAGCATGGATAATATACGATTCATACCTCCCAATCTTATCAAACAGTTTTCCGATATGCTTTCACAGTTTTTGGTTCACAAAAGATCTCTCGAGCGGACAGAGCAGTACATGAAACATTGTATGAACAGTTTGAAATTTACAGACTTGTTGAATGCGAATTCCTTTTATCGATCACCCGAAATGTCAGAAATTTCTTTAAAAGTGCTTCTCCAAACGTGGACAAATGCCAAGGCTGAAAGTACAGATGAGGCTTCCTCCTCTCCGTGTGGGGAAAGTTTAAAACAAGACCATGAAGATTCTGTAGCAGACGTGGTTCAGGTATTAGAGATGCTGAAAGAGAATGCACCAAAACATTTTGTTGAACATGAATATTATCAACTTGAAGAAGGGTCGGTGGAAAGCTTATTGACGGCACATGTAGAATTGGAAAACACCTTGAACATCAGAATGCCTATTGTTCTAGTGTACAATATACTGGAAACTTCTTACCAACGCTATTGGGGAAACATTGAAATAAAGTTGGGAGATCCAGTTTTCAAATCAGTGTTGAGTAGGTTTAACGATTTTCCGTTTCGAGTTGGGACAACCACTGATACCTCAGTCACTGTCCTTGAATTGAAATGCCAGCCTCAATTTGAGGAGGAAGCTTCGAGCTCTAGCATTGAAGAATCCTTGGAGGAAGGATACCATGATCCTCTATTTGAAGAGTTAATGAGGAGGATAGAGCAAGATGCTATGAGCTTGAATAAACATTATGGCAAAATGAAGGCATCTATTGTTCAAATTGACGGGCCATTTTCTGGAATTTATGAATCAGAAGCTTTCTTGTTCGAAACACTTACGAAAAATTGTTTTACGAGATTGATGATGTTTGGATCACCATTCAAGATTAAGATCACACCTTATGGGATGATTAGGTCAGAGGATGAATCTATACCCATGGTCAGGACATGTTTGTGGTTATTGTACGTGGTTCTTCTTATGATAATCATACTGTTATATGGTTGTACTCTTATGATATTAAAGTTTGGTTGGTTGCTTGTCAAGAAAATTTTTGTCGTGTCTTGTAAAAAGGTATACTGGATAGTTGACAAGAGTATTATGAGAGTAAAGAAGAAGGAATTGTAGTGGAATAGTGGCAGAAGTTTTGTAAATTTGTTCATAAAAGTTATGTTTATAGAATGTCCATAGCTTTGTTCATAAGGTTTGCATCTTTGTCTACAATAGTTGCACTAGAAGGGGATTCGTTTTGAATTGCATTCAGGTATGATATTGACCCTTTTAACATCACTGCATTCTGATTCTCAATTTTGATTTTCCTTGTTCTTTTCCTGAATGAAATTGTACAATTTTTTATCATGCACACCAGGTATGATTAAGGAGTCATTTCAGAATATTCCACAAACAGACAAAGTTCAATACTGGTAGAGTATAAGCTTTTGATTGCTTTGTAAGTCTGACATAGTGATAAAAGTCTTTGTGAAGTACCCTTATTTATCAAATAAAAGTCATGTTGGTTTTCAAATAAGTGCAATTTTGTATATTAAAAATGAAAGAATCCATAATATAAAGGAGGTTTCTCTGATATACTATAGTTTGTACATAGTGAAGATGGAGCTGGAAACAATCACAAAAAATTGTACGCCGGCAAGACTTGGTTATGAGTTAGTTGGAGTCCCAATTAATTTTGTTTCACCTTATCGTATTATCTTTTGGATGGTAAAATAGAAGTAGACACAAAGATTAGAATAACTTTCAATTTTAGTTTTTGGTAGCCCTGTGACCTGCTAAAGATATTCAAGTTACATGTTTAGTTTCTTCTTTGCAACTTGTGTTAAGTTCCCTTTGCTTGAGATTATTCATTCACTAAATGATTTGAGATTTGAGGTTTCTCTTTGACGTACAATTACATGCTGGTGGCATGGAAAGGTGTTACATCTTGAGATTAACTAATGAAAAATCCAATATACTATACTCTTCCAATGATATATTCTTCAAAAACCATAAATACAATGAACTACAGATAACAACCTTTTCGCCTTTCAACACAAATGAAATCAAGATAAAAGAAAGGCACTCATCTAAGATTGATTTGGCTTGGGAAAACATTACCCTTTTAACTTTTCTTCACTTTTTGTTGGTCCTTGACTAAGGTCGTTTCTGCTTTCGCCTCTTGCTTTGCAACCTCGTCCTATGGCTTCAGGAATTTGAAGTTATTGAAACTGGTTCATGTTGACTGGAATCAAGTACCTCTTCTAACCTTCTCTCTTCACTTCTTGTACATCAACCAAAGGGTTTTTCTCCAAAGATTCCGGAATATTGAATCCTTGAGAGCTCGTGGATGCTACTTCCCTATTTCACACAAATCAGTGGAATAGCAGGAAGTATCTCAAATTAATATTAGCCACAAAATCATAATTCTTACTAGACTTCATTTTACTACCAAAACACATTTTACCATTGGATGAAATTCATGTGGATCCAACTAAATAATATCAATATTGTTCCCTATTTAGTGAGACATGTGATCACAACATAAAGCACTTAAACTCAGCACAATATATGAAATTTTGATTCACAAGTTCAAAGTTACTGTTTAGAGGGAACTAAAAAAAAATCTCTAGGACAAATTAAATGGATGATGGCCTTTCACTAATGATAGCTTTATGGGAAAGCTTAAATAGATGACAAAACAAAAAGTAATGTTTGTTAACAACAAGTGTTCCACAGAAGCAAAAAACATATGTTTATACCTTAGAATAGGGTTATCTCTTCTTCGTTTTTCAGAACCGCGGCGAGACGACCAAACCATAATACCAGCCAAACAGAACCAGAAAGGCCGTGAAGTTAGAACAGTCCGAGCAACGGAAGGAATAGCGAAGAAAAGTCTACCAAATATCTAAACCCATAAACATAATGAAAGGTGTGATAAGTGAACTGTATAAAGTAACATCATAAATTACAAGTTCATTAAAGATTCCATGTGTCAATAATTTATGAGGATTGATACGAAAAGCAAGGTCGGTAAATTGTTTGTTTACTCGCGAGCAATCATAGATGTGCGACACAACTGATTAACATGCCAATTCAATTCATAAATCTAGTATGCATCATAACAATATGAAAAATAAGCAAACCTACAAAGAGGGTATGCATCATAAATTGTTTGTTACTTACATTTTCATCACCACTAGAAACAATTCCATTCTCATCTGTCTCATGGCAGTGATTCGTCTTTTCCTCATTTGGTTGATCATATACAAGATAAATTGTTGTTTTCTTCACAATGAATTCATTTGTAAAAACAACAATCACCTTAATTTTGTTGCCGGGTTCTATATTTGATATTACTCTCTTCCACTCATCCTCACCAAAAGATGTTAATAATGCACCTATCTTGTTGACCTGAATGGTGTTCTTTGTGCAATTTATTACCATCACAACATTAAAACCTTCTGTCATTGTATTGTTTGGGGAAGAAGAATAGGCAATGCACATGATTGTCTTCAAAGAACGCCCACCCACTTGAGGTACTACGAAAGTTACAGAAGAACCGTTGCTATTGAAGGTTAGCCAATCTGGATAGTTGTTCCCTGGCAGTAAACCAGACCCAATGGGAGGAATTTTCTGTTCAATCCACATATGTGAAGAAACAATTATTTGACCATTATGTCATCTATATATAAGGTCAAGACTCTTTAAAAAAATTATTTAATTATCAAGAACACACTTTACAAAATCTTTAAACTCTAATAATGTTATTTTTTACAATATCTTGCACACATCAAATTTTCGTTGAATTTCTTGCTTTTGGATTAAAAAAAACTAAGTTTAAGGGTCCGACTCCAGTAATTTATAGAGAGATCTGATTGAACATAAACACTTGAGGGAGGAAAATAAAAATAATCCAAACAAGCGTGACTAAATATGTAATCAAACAAGTGTGTGTGTGTGTGTGTGTGTGTGTGTGTGTGTGTGTAAGTAAGGGAAGGAGAAAGAGAGAACCTGCAAAATATTTTCTCTAAGAATGTTGCCAATATTGCAACTCACTCCCATTTGAATCAAAAGGGATGTCAAGGAATTTTTAGAGCTTGAAATACTAACTTGACTACGGGAATGAATTGATGCTGAAGTCCCGATGTTCGAGAATCCCTCAAAATTTCGTTTGTTGGAGATATTCAAAATACTTGCTACAGTTTGATTTGATTGAGCTTCTGAATCACATTTCAACCAAAGACGTTGAAGATTCTGAAGGTCTTCAAAAATGGATGATAGACAATAGAAACTGTTATTCTGTTCATCAGTATCAAGACATGAAGTTCCTGCAAATGTTTGAACTAAGGATAGGACACTATTTGTTGGAGACAACCAAGACTGGATGATAGAAGGAAACACTTTACGCGTGAATCCTTCATAGCCACAAAGGGAAATATATACGATGCTTTTTGATCTTACTACTGCAAAGGGAACTCTTGTTATAGCGGTGTTATCCGCAACAAGTGTGGTTAAAGATTTCATTTGTTCTATGTCCTCTTCCAACTTGACAATTTTTGTACATCCAGACAGAATGAGAGTTTTCACCGAGTCTAACTTATAGATGCTCCTTGGAAGTTCACAAAGGCCTGTACAATCTTTCAAATTTATTAACAGAATTTTCTTGAGATGTCCTATACTAGAAGAAACTGAAGACAAACTTGGACAATCCTTAAGTATTAACTTTTCAAGATTTGGCAAGTTTAAAAAGTCTGGAGTATGTCTCAAGTTGTGAGAATGACTAAGATTAAGAATTTTCAGCTTCACCAGCAACTGCAAGAAAATAAAATGTGAAGACATTATTTAAGAAGAAATTTACCTAAAAACATATACAGAAAAATAGAAATATTGAGAAGAATTATTAAAACACAACTATTAGTCATTCTCATTGGACAATACCAAATTTACATCCTTTCTTTGTTTTTGTTGATGTGGCGTTATTTGGTGATTCTTGATTTTTCACGTTAAAGGATGAAGTACTCCCATCTACAATTTCACCTACTAACTATCTCTATCCTCCAACCTCCAGTGCTCAAAACAATAAAGCTTTTCCTATGAACACTTATCATCACTGTCGTTGTGAACCTCGAGCATCTTAACTGGATCTTGAGCCCATGGTTTTCCATACTTCCATTGCCTGTTTCAGCATCACAGCCTTCTCTGAAGTAACCTTTGTCCTCATCCTATATATTTTTTTTTAAGTTATTGTCATCAATCTTCAATTAAATAATCTTTTAGTCTTCCTTTGTAGTATGTTTCTATTCCTTAAAATGTTTAGGAAGCTCATATATGATTGTGGTAGGAAATGATTGAGAAAGTGCAAATTTTGGAATCAACCACACTTGATCTAAAGTACCTTTATCACTAATGGTTCTGTGCATTTCCTTAAGGTTGGTCCTTAAGGCAAAAGGTTTCACCCAAATTTTTGTCCTAGATCATGGAGATGCTTTTCTGTTGCAAGAAAAATGGCTACATCCCGAATCCTTCTAAGTTCTATAAATGGATGCCATATATCAGAGGCATTTACATCAATTAGACACAAATATTTTCTTGCATGGAGACTTAATTGAAGACATATATATGGAGAAAACTCTTGGATTTGTTGCCCAGGAAGTGTTAGTATTGATTTCTACGCATTGCAGGTTTGACTTAAGCTATTCAACTTTATCTTGATGAAATTTGGAATGATATAGATTACTCGGTAATTTATAAGTATTCATCTAGTTTGTGTCTGGTAAAGGCTTGTTCTTGGTCTTGGATTTCCTCAAATAACAACAGGTTTTTCCGATTCTTTTTCCGGCTGGTTTTTGTGTCTATTGTAGTCTATTATTATGCAGTGCTATCAGTAACTTTGTTTTCTCCTCCCCTTCTTCTGGATGTTTTGTACTCCCTTTTTAATTAAATTTATTTCCATATGGAAAACACAAAATAAGGACTGGAAACTAAATTCAAGTTTATTGTTTCCAAATGGAAGATTAGCGTTGAAATTAAGTTAGTTAACAAAGTCACTTAAAAAATTGAATTTATACCTGAGACGTCCTCCACACTCGTTCCAGATTGGAATATTTCAAGTCAATAGCAACTAGACTATCTTGTTGAAAGTCTGCGGGTGTAAATTTGAAGGGGAATCCATGCCAACTAAGCCACCTAAGATGTCTTGAAAGATATTTGTAATCTCCATCAAGTTGTACGCCAGAGAGTTGAAGCAATCTAAGCTTGTCCATCTTCTCAAATGCTCTGGTTTCCAAAATTGTTGCGTCCATTCTTGACATCGTTAAAGTCAATCCCTTAACATCTAAAGTACACTGAAACAAAATTTGTAAGAAAAATAAAACACACAGCTTAGGTAAGTGGTAGTTACAAATCTTCTAGTATAGCTAGATACAATAGTAAGGTATGAAGCCCATGGTCTGTAACAAGGAAACAAGTAGCAAAATATGATTCAGTGAATCAAATTTTAATAACAAGAAAAATAAGACAGTAAATGTCATAACAGCGTTCACCCTATTTTTTCTATGAAATAATTGTAACAACTAACATTAGATTTATCAATAACCATTTTGCTTCCTTCTACATTAAAGATCAGATATTTTGTTAGAGATATAATATAAAATCACTCCTATAATTTGTGCTTGATAGCTTGGTGCTGAGATACTTCTGTCTTTGTGGTACCTGATACAGTACACAAAGGCAAAACACAACACAAGCAATATAAAAAATAAATAAAACTATACATGGATATCTTACAGTATCTTTAGACAACTCATGCACATCCTCATAACGCCACATTCTACTAGGCTCCTTGCCCCTCTCTTTAGATTTCTTGCGGACGATCTCTCTTCCCATGTCTCGTAGCAAATCATGCATTCCAATCTTGTTTTTCCTATCAACAGTTACAAGGCTTTGTTGTACCAGAATACTTATTCCAATTTCTGGAAAATGCCCACAGTCTTTTAATATCTCAGTTACGTCTTCCCGGTCCATACCAATAAAGAAAAAAGCAATATCAAGGAATATATCTTTCACGTCATCATCACTTAAACCATCAAAACTTATTCTGAGCTTCTCTGACACTTCATCATTGGGAATCAGTTTAAGTTTCTCCAGTACACTCTTCCACTCCGCTTCCCTTCTCCTAGTCAACAAAAAGGACCCAATGACTTGAAGAGCTAGCGGCAGTCCTCCAGAGTACTTAACAACATCTCTAGAAAGGTTGGTGAAACCATCTCTAGAAATTGGTTGCTTGAATGCATGCCAATTGAAAAGCTCGAGAGATTCACTGTCATCCATTTCCTTCATTCTGTATACATGGTCAACTTCAAGTCTACTAAGTAAATCATCATCTCTTGTTGTGATGATTATTCTACTTCCCTCGGCAAACCATTTACGATTTCCACACAAAGCATTCAATTGATCCACATTATTCACATCATCAATTACAAGAAATATCCTTTTCTCACAAAGTCTTTCCTGTAATATAATTTTTCCTGATTCAACTGTATCTATCTTTATCTTTGTAGTTCTGTAGATGTCAGTAAGAAGTCGTTGCTGTAGAGAAACTTTGTCATTATCGAGTTTCCAAACTTCCCTGACATTCAATAGGAAACTCTTTGCCTCAAAATCATGACGAATTTTATTATAAACGGCTTTAGCAATGGTTGTTTTTCCGATCCCTCCCATGCCCCATATCCCTAGCATTAGAGGAACTTTTGATTTTGTGCTGTTCAGTAGTTGAATAATGTCTTGTACACGTGATTCTACTCCTACTGGATGGTCAGCAACAAATAGTTCTGTCTTGTCTAGCAAATGAGTAACAAGTTTAACTATTTTCTTGATATCCTCGCTTTCATTCCTATAGAATATGTACCGGAGAGTAATTGCATAAACAAACAGTTATATAACCATTGTACAACATGTACTTTCTCTTTTTGTCTTGTGTGATCATTTTCAGCCAAATGATAATTTTTCATTCCAGTCAAGATAAATAGAATATGCAATCCAATTAAAGCTGAATTGTTACTGCAAAATGTTTTGAAATATATCGAGATAAAAGTGAATGAAACTATGTAATTGGTTTTACCGGGTGCAAGTGAATTACTTTTCTGAGCAGTTGACGCGAAACAAATTTAGACTCCTCTAAAGTGAGAGTGCATTTTAGAGAATAATATGTAACCATAAGTGATGATTGATTAAAAAAATTAATGATTAAGATTGTGAATTAAGTATAGTTAAATTGAGCCACTACATTGTCATGTCAGTTGGCTTCAATTTTCAAATAAGGCTTTACTAATGGGACTTTAAGACATTGTTTGCCTGAAGAGAGATTAAAAATAAAGAAACTCGAAGAAAGTTGCAACTTTTTCTTATAAATAGGACCAAACAAATCATCAAAAATTTCTTAGGCACTTAAATGCAGTTTTGGTCCCCATATTTTACAAAATGCGCAATTTTGGTCCCCATATTTTATAAAATGCAAAATTTTAGTCCCCCTATTTTGTTTTGTACAATTTTGATCCCCTATTATGAAAAATTCAGACATTTGGTCCCCTCTTCATTTAACCTTCAATTTTGATTATTTGACACATTCTTTAAATTGAAAGGGCAGAAAGCCAAAGCATCATGATCTAATAATACTAAAATATAAATTAATTAATTAGTCATTAAATTACCTGGAATTTATGATGACAACCCCTGCTCTTCCACCAACTTCATTGAGAGCTGTTTTCCAGTTCCTCTTTGTGTATTCATCCACGGATATTGTTGATATAAGACATTCAAAAGCTTTTCCAAACTCTCCTGTCTGATGGCGTACTTCTGAGGGATCTACCTCATAGAACACTGGCACAACCACCATATCCTTGGTTCTACTGATTTCCACAATTCTCTCCAACTCCATCATACACCATTTTGAATTAGCAAAATTTTTAGACAAAACAACAATAGAAATTCTAGACTGATTGATTGCTTGCAACAATGAAACTGAGATCCGATCTCCTCGTTGAATCCCATCATCGTCTTTGAAAACATATATCCCAGCATTTTGAAGAGAGGTATAGAGATGTGAAATGAATTTTGCTCGACTGTCTTCCCCTTTGAAACTCAAGAATACATCGTACATCTTTGTCTGAAATAAAAACCAAATTACTAAAGATACAGCAGCTATAAACTTTTTATGCAACTGATATAAACTTCAATACTAATTTTTGACTCACCTCAGCCATTCCCTGTTGCCTTATGATTTCTTTTCCCATTGCTCGTACCAAAGTATGCATTCCAATTCTGTTATTGTTATCTATAGTTACAAGGCATTTCTCTTCAAGGATTGTTATTCCATTTTCCGGGAAACGCACAAAGTAATTTAATGTCTGAATTAAATCATCTTTGTCCATTTCATTAAATAAAGTAGCTAAATCAAGGAAGATTTTTTTGTCATAAGCATGTAAATCATCAAAATTTGTTCTTAGCTTTCTGATTATCATATCGTTGGGATTGGTTTTGAGTTTCTCCAGCAAAACCTTTGACTCCGCTGCAGATTTATCAAACAAAAAAGACCCAATTTCTTCAAGAGCTAGCGGCAATCCCCCACAGTACTCAACAACATCTCTACAAAGGTCAGCATAACTTTCTATAGGACTTGGAATTTTGAATGCATGCCAACTGAAAAGCTCAAGAGATTCAACAGTGTCCATATATTTCATTCCATATACATGGTCAACTTGATGGCTACGCAGTATATGTTTATCACTTGTTGTGATAATTATTCTACTTCCATGACCAAACCATTCACGACTACCACACAAAACGTTCAACTGTTCCAATTTATTCACATTGTCAAGTACAAGAAATATCTTCTTGTGGCGAAGCCTTTCACGTAATACCATTTTTCCTGATTCAATAGTATCTATATGTATATTTGTTGTTTTGTAGATGTCTGAAAGAAGTTGTTGCTGCAAAGAAACTTGGCCATTACTCTGCTCCCAGATTTCATTAACATTTAGGAGGAAGCTCTTGCCCTCAAAACTGCAACCCATTTGATTATAAGTAGCTTTTGCAATTGTTGTTTTACCAACCCCATTTATCCCCCATATCCCTATGATTATGGTTTTTTCTGGTTGTTCATTGCTCAATAGTTGAATAACATCTTGCATCCGAGATTCTATTCCCACCGGGTGTGTGGCAACGGAAAATAATTTGTCTTCTATCAAATGAGTCAAATGTTGCACTATATTATTAATAACTTCACTTTTGTCCCTATAAAATATGAGCCCAAGATTAAGATGCATAAGTGGCAACAAAAACACCCTCCATCATATGATTTTGGTGAACAAATATTAATGGCATGTATGTGCAAAATCTCAACTATTTTAAAAGGATGCATTGAATATGGACAATGAAGTGTTTTCCATTAGTTTCTTACTAAGAAAACCATGTGAAGTACAAGCACCATCAACCATATACTATCATTATACTTTTATTCTATGTGAGCCAAAAAGAAGCTTTGAATAGAAAAGACAAGTATCATGTCACATATTGGACCATATGAAAATGTCATACACTAATTTGGATACTAAGTTTTCAAGGGTTGCAAATAGATTCTGAGGCCAAATTTAAGGCCCGTTTGTTTGAGATTTTTTTTCAAAAAAATCTATTTTTTTATCCTACTTGTGTTTGTTTCAGATTTTTTAAAAATCATTTTGGTAAAAAAATCATTTTTTTCATCAAAATGAGAATCTATTTTCAATAGCTTTTATCAAAATCTATTTTTTTATCACTCACCATCCCTCACCATCTTAAAAAAATAGATTTTTATGATTGTAAACAAACGGCAAATAGCTTTATCATTTTATTGAAACTTTTTTTGGATATCAAAATTTCAAAAAAATCACTTTTTTTTAGCTATTTCAAATAGATTTTTATAAAAATCATTTTTGAAATACAACTTTTTGTAAAAATTGAAATTTTGACTATGTTTTAATCTTCAATAATATATGTTTATATTATATAATGTCAAACATAATGTTTGATTTTAGAAAAAACAAATATAAAAAAACTTATAATATTTTAAAAAATAATTTTATAAAATCTATTTTTCAAAATACAAAGAAAAAATTCATTTTTTTAAAATCTAAAACAAATGCACCCTGAGTCTTTATTATTATTTTAATTTCGTAGCATCAAAGGTTAGCATCTCCCTGAAATTCACAACGATCCCTAATCCCTATGCACTTCAATTTCTTGTAAAACAGAAACTAACTTGAAAAAAAATCACTACCTGGAATTCATCACAAGAAATCCAGCAATGCTAGCAGCTTCGGTAAGCGTTTCCTTATAACGCATTGATTCATTGTTCGTCAAGATCCTTTGTGCAATAAGATCTTCAAAAGCTTTTCCAAAAATTCCAATCTGACGACGTACATCGGAGGGATCTACAACATAGAACACAGGCAGAACCAGCTGCCCTATGGTTCTACGACACTCCAATATCTGCTCCAGTTCTTCTAGAAACCATCTTGAAGCGTTAAAATTAATTGAGAAAATGATTATAGAAGTTCTAGAAGCTTCGATTGCTCCGCTTGTAAGATTGTTATGGTTGATGTAAACAACAAGTCCAGCCCGTGTGAGAGCTGAATAGAGATCCGATGCAAAGGGTTTACAGGCTTCTTTGTTATGGTAACTCAAAAACACATCAGATTTGTGGCTTCTTGAAGAAGAGCTTATGGAAGAAGACATGAGGGAGTCAACTGAAAAAGCTTGGCCCGTTTGGAATGAAGGAAAGAAAATGAAAGGAAAAAAATTATGAAAATCGATCAATGAATTTTGACTCATTTATCGATTTCCGTAATTTTCCTTCATTTCACTTTCTTTCCTTCGTTCCAAACGAACCCTAAGTGTAAGGAGAAGGCTAACGACTATTTTTATTTTTTTTTGGTAAAAAACAACTATTTTTATTTTATTTACCAGATTTCTTACCTTTTATCTAGCAGTTTATAACTTCTTTTATTGTTTTAAGTAGAAGTCGGGTCAAACAAGAAATTTAAAAAAATACTTTGAAAAAAATAAAAACTTTATTTTAGGAAAGAAAAACAAGGAGCATTAAAAAAAGTCAAAAATATCAATTTTATTAATCTCAACTTGTGGCTGCTTTTTTTTCATAGTCCATCCATCAAATTCACTCGGCACCATTTTTCTTTTTTATTGTTCTTTTAGATATGAGTATTCAGTAAAAACGTATAAATCATTAATTTTGGTGAGTTTTAATAACATAATAAATGATGTTAGATTTTTGTAAAATAGAATATGGATGATTTATATGCTATAAATTTTTAATTCTACAGTGGATTTTGTAAAATTTATATTTGTTAAAATATTATTGAGCGATATAACATTACTCAAATGTTACACCGCTGTAATTTAATTCATCCCCATAAGTTAATTCTTATTTTTAAGATTTAAATAATAGTTTAACTAATATTGGTTTTATTAAAATAACCAATAATAATTATACAACTTGTGGACATTAATAATGTCATTTTTTTAGCCGTAGAGGCGTGAAGAGTTGTGATTTTTTAAATTTAAATATTATTATCAACACTCATTAGAATTTTTAGAAAATTTTAAACATGGGTCTTGCTAACGAGTGCCCTCGGTGCACTCTTTAAGCATTCCATTTAAAAAAACTTTTTCTTTAAAAAATTAAATATTACGATTTCTAATGCGTTGACTTTATACATTCCCATAAAAATCCTATAAAAAAACTTACTATTTATGGTTTTAAAGAGTGTCCGGGGGCATTCGCTAGCATTTGCCTTTAAACATTGGTCTACAATGGACCACTTGTGAATGTGGTGTTGGATTTTAACTGTGAGTTGTTAAGTCTCACATCAACTATAAATGAGAATAATGATGAATTTATAAGAAGGTGACCTGTTAACCTAATGTCTTAGGGTTTTGGGTTCAGATGTGATATCTCTCTCCTGTAGTCCTAAAGCATTTGATATGCAGTTCGACATTATATCAATTATAGGATGTTGAAACTCGCACATGGGGAGGTTGTTGGGTTTCAAATGTGAGTTGTTAAGTCTTGCGTCGACTATGAATGAGAAGAATGTTGTTGCATTTATAAGAGAGGTAACCTCCATTAACCCAATGCCTTTTGTCTCTGTCTCTTGTGGTCCTGGAACATCTGACTGAGTGTTTCTCCCGAACTTCTCCGGACTCTCTAACAGACGGTGCAACAAAAAATTGTCTCCCTCCCCACATCTTTCTCTTATCCCCCGAAATTTTGTTTTTGCCGCTAGAAATAATGTTTGGAATCTACATTTCGAACTAAAAAAATTCAAAAAGTTCGGATTGTAGAATTCAAACTTTTCGTAATTTTAATTTTTGTTTGTGTTTTATTTATGTCTTTTCATCTAGATCTTATGTTTGAAAAAGACTCTTCGTTGTATGCCATTATGAACTTGCATCATTTTATTTTTTATTTTTATAACAACGAGGGCCTAAGTCTGAAGAGAAGATTACAAGTTAATTAGGCATGAGATAGTTATTCTGAAAACATCGGCTAGCATCACACTATGACACTCTATAGGAGAAGATTCATAAAAAATCATATGCGAATCAAGGGTACATCCATTATTGGCGAGGACATCTACACACTCATTCGCTGCTAATATGAATGATGAATCACTACCTCCCAATTGAGTTACAATAGACGATGAATATGACTAACCAAGAGTTAGGATCCTCTTCATCTAAGATCCTCTCAATTTTCTCCATTTTTTGAGAGAGATATATACAAAAAAGAGAAGTGGATCCTACCATTAAGTGGATCCCGCCACTATTAATTATTTTATATTTTATTTTAATTTTGTATATCTATCTCTCTCTAAAATAAAGAAAATGGAGTGGATCTCAACTGACTAACCAAGGCACCTCCACGCGGCTTACCAATCCCATATTTACACATCACCAATTCCATATTTACACGGTACATGTGTTACCACCTTATAATATACATCTAACTCAAGGCTCATCGTTTGAAGTTGTGCATGTTAAGTTTTTGTTAATGTGTGATAACAAATTTTTTTTTGTGTTAAATATGTTTTTGATCCTTATAAATATTTGTTCCAATTCTTTTAGAAACCATATTGAAGGACCTTACTTGAGAAAATGATGATAGAAGTTCTAGAAGTTTTGATTGCCGAGAAATTTGTCTGATCTCCGCTTGTAAGATTGTTATGGTTGATGTGAACAACAAATTCAGCACGTGTGAGAGCTGAATAGAGATCTGATGCAAAGGATTACAGGCTTCTTTGTCATGGTAACTCAAAAACACATCAGATTTGTGGCTTCATGAAGATCAGAAGAAGACATGGGTGAGTCAACTGAAAAAGCTTAAGAAGTAAGGAGAAGGCTAACGACTATTTTTATTTTATGGGAAAAGCTAAAATGTGATTATAAGACACACGTTAGTAATTATTTTTTTTTTTTAAAAAAAGAAATGTTTTATCTTAATATATATAATTCACTTTTTAAAATTTTTCACAAATTAGTTGCATACCATTTAAGAAAATATTTTCTATTTTGAATTCTTAATGTTTGTGTATCCTTAGGTTGCATGTTAGCAAGACCCTTATTTTATTTACGAGATTCCCTGCCTTGTTGGCCCAACATTATGACTTCTTTTATTGTTTTAAGTACAAGCTACAAAAATTGAAAGACATACTTTAAAAATAAAATAAAAACTTTATTTTAGGGAAGAAAAACAAGGAGCATGAAAAAAGTCCAAATATCAACTCCATTTTTGAATTAAAAATTTATTATGGATGGACTATTAAAAAAAAGCGGGCACATATTATTAAGCGAAGTCATGTACTCCCCTAACATCTCCTTCTTCCACGGCCGCAACCGTCTCCTCCAATGCCACGCACACTCTCTACAATCCATCCTAAAGAAAACATAAATAAGTCTCCATCCCATCTCTCACCTTTTTCGAGACACACTCCTCAAACCATCTACCTTCAACACCGCCATCTCCATCATAATTCACGAATTTTCGTAATCTCTCTCCACCAGAATGACTCACTCCGCCCTCCATCTATTATAAACATATATTAAAAAAAATTATTAAAAAATTGAAAGTACATATGAGTTAGATTAAAAGTAGGGACTGAAAAATGTGATAGAAAATATTATGAGGACTAAAAGTTGCTGAAATTATTTAAAGTGATTAAAAATAAAATTTGTGATATTTATAAGGGGCAAAAACTTATGTAAAGATAATCTTATATTTAAAGATGAAGTAATTTCAATTAACTCTTTGTATTTTACGACTTACTAGGACTTTGTTCTTAAGTTTATTTATTTGTTTTCAATTTAGTCCTTCATATGTATTCTTTGAATCATTAATTTGATACAAATTTCACATAATCAATACCAATTTTTTTTATTCGCAAAGTCAATACCAATTTATCTTTTGACAAAGTTAGATTTTTTTAAAATATTTATAGAATAAGGACGAATATTATTCATCCTTGATTAATTCATCCTTAACTAATAAGGAGAAACTATTTTTCAAGATGAATATGATCTATATTTTATATTATATTCATTAATTAAATTATTCAATAAAAAATTAAAAAAAATAAAATTTTACTAATAATTAAGGGATTTAAAAAAATGCACAAACAGTGTAAAGTATAATTATACTGACAATCAATAAAAATCTTTCATTTTGTCATGTCATTATTTTAAATTAAAAATAAATATTTCCACTTTCCCTTCCCCACTATTGACGGTAATTTATCTTCTCTTTATTCTTAAAACCTTCATCTCTCATTCTCTTCCTCCCAATAAAATATCATTTCCAATCTTCTCGTGTAGTATTTTTTTTGTCATGAATAACTTACCCATTAATTTCATATCCTTCAACCCCTCCCGATTTCTATTGGCACTGTTGGTAATTAAATCAAGTATCTCCTAGAATATTTGAGAAGCATGAAGAACTCCATTACTTGGCCATTAAGAAAAACTATCATTGGACCTCAAAGATGAAGAGGCATGACCGCCCACCTCTTCCACCGTTTCTTTATTTTTGCTTAGTAGATTGTTAGCTTAATTATTAAGTATCCATGCCTATAAAAGGGATGTATGTTTCATTCTTGTATCATATCAATTTTGTAAATCAAATAGTGTGTTCAAGTTATAAAACCTCTCCTCTGTTTTCTTTGTTTCAAGTTTAGTTTTTATATGTCCCACTGATATCAAATTGGTATCAGAGCAGGTTAGGTCCTGCAGGTGTTAGTGTCGAAAATAGTTTGAGTGTGTGAGGAACAAAAGTGTGCTCATTGTGTCAAAATTATTGTGAGTATATTTTGAGAGAGTTATGGGTACTAATTACAACTTCGTTTGGTCCGGTCCTAAATTAAACACAGAGTTAGATTTTGATTATTGGGAAATGTTGATGACAACACATCTTAAAGCTCACAATATTTGGAGCTATGTTGAAACTGGTTTGCAAGAAGGAGCTGATGATACCGCTCGTAGAAAGGACCAACTGGCACTCTCACAAATACACCAAGGAATAGAGTATTCAATGTTTGGCAAGATAGCAAATGCCAAAACCGCTAAAGAAGCGTGGGACATACTGAAGCTGTCACGTAAAGGAGTTGAGAAAGCTCAGAAATCAAAGTTGCAATCTCTGCGTCGGGAATATGAAAAGTATGAGATGTCTACTTCAGAAACAGTAGAACAATATTTTTCTCGAGTTATAAATCTTGTGAATAAGATGAGGGTGTACGGAGAAGACATCCCAGATAGCAAAGTGGTGGAGAAAATTCTACGCACCATGCCGATGAAGTTTGATCATGTGGTGACTACGATAATTGAGTCCCATGATACAGACACCTTGTCTGTAGCAGAGTTGCAGGGAAGTATTGAAAGTCACGTTAACAGAATATTGGAGAAAACAGAAAAAGTAAAGGAGGAAGCATTGAAAAGTCAGGTTAATCTCAACAACAGTTGAATCCAGTCAAATGGGAGAAGGAAGAGGTCGTGATAATTTTAATAATGGAGGTCGAGGTAACTTCAGAGGAAGAGGTCGAGGAAACTTTCGAGGAAGAGGACGTGGCAACTTCAACCAATGGAGAGACAACAATTTCAACAATTACAATCCACAACATCAAGGAAGAGGTGGAAACAATTTCAGTTCTAGTTTCCGTGGAAGAGGTAGAGGAAACTATCAACAAGAGAGGACGAATTATAATTGCTTTCATTGTGGAAAATTTGGGCATAAAGCAGCTAATTGCAGGCATCGACAACAAGCCAACATGGCAGAAAGTTCACATCAAAATACCGGTGAGAATTATGAAAATCCACACAGTTTATTTTTAGCAAGCAATACACTTTCAGAAGAAGAAAATATATGGTTTTTGGATACTGGATGTAGTAATCATATGTGTGGGAAAAAGGAACTATTTTCTTCTCTAAACGAAACGGTAAAATCTTCCGTGAAGTTTGGAAACAATTCAAATATTCCAATTTTGGGGAAATGTCAAATTGCTATTAGATTGAAAGATGGATCTCAAAATTTTATTGGTGATGTTTTCTATGCTCCCGGTCTTCATCACAATCTATTGAGCATGGGACAGTTGTCAGAGAAAGGATACAACATGCAAATTCATAATGGTTACTGCACATTGATCGACAGAAATGGCAAATTCATCACAAAGGTAAAAATGACTTCAAACCGCCTATTCCCTTTAAAAATTCAGCATGAAAGATTTCCTTGTTTGAGCTCTATAATTCCAAATGATGATTGGTTGTGGCACATGAGATTCGGTCACTTCCATTTTTCTGGCTTGAATTACTTGTCACGAAAAGAATATGTTTCTGGATTGCCTGTTGTGAATATTCCAAGTGGAGTATGCGAGACTTGTCAAATTGGAAAGAAGCATAGAGACTCATTTCCAACCGGAAAGTCTTGGAGAGCGAGGAAAATATTGGAGATAGTTCATTCAGACTTGTGTTCCATTGAGATACCAACACCTGGTGGCTGCAAGTATTTTATTACGTTTATTGATGATTTTAGCAGAAAAGCATGGGTATATTTTTTGAAGCAAAAATCAGAAGCTTGTGATGCCTTCAAGACGTTCAAGGCATTTGTAAAAAAACAAAGTGGATGCAGAATCAAAGCATTGAGAACAGACAGAGGCCAAGAATACCTCGCTGGTACAAAAAAAAAATTTGAGCAACATGGAATTGAGCATCAGTTAACAACAAGATATACACCTCAACAGAATGGAGTTGTTGAACGGAAGAACAGGACAGTCATGGATATGGTGATATGCATGCTCAAAGCAAAACAAATTCCAAAAGAATTTTGGGCGGAAGCAGTTGCTACCGCGGTGTATATTTTGAATAGGTGTCCAACAAAAAGTGTTCGAGAAAAGACTCCGGAAGAAGCATGGAGTGGAAGAAGACCTTCGATCCGACACCTCAGAGTTTTTGGATGTATTGCATATGCTCACGTACCAGATCAACTTAGAAAGAAGTTAGATGATAAAGGTGAAAGATGTATTTTTATCGGCTATTGTCCAAACTCAAAAGCCTACAAACTTTACAACCCAGAGACGAAGAAAGTAATTATTAGTCGAGATGTGACTTTTGATGAAGGAGGAATGTGGAATTAGTCCTCAAAGTCACAAAAAGAGCCGGTAGTAACAACAAATGATTACGAAGAGGAGAATGAGCCAGAGAATGAACATGTAGATCCAACACCGGATGAGCCAGAAACATCTAATAGACAACAAAGACGGCGGAGATTACCAGCCAGATTGCAAGATTGTGTTTTGGGGAACGATAATGACCCATCTGATGAAGAAATTATCAACTTTGCTTTATTTGCAGATTGTGAGCCATTGAATTTTGAAGAAGCCGCTAGTGATGAAAATTGGATAAAAGCAATGGATGAAGAAATCAACGCAATTGAGAAGAATAAAACATGGGAGCTGACAGAGTTACCAGCAAACAAAAGGCCTATAGGAGTGAAGTGGGTGTACAAGACAAAGTACAAACCCAGTGGTGAGATTGATCGTTTCAAAGCGAGGTTGGTAGCTAAAGGCTACAAACAAAAACCAGGTATTGATTATTTTGAAATATTTGCTCCCGTTGCAAGGCTAGATACAATTCTCATGCTTATTTCACTCTCAGCTCAAAATAATTGGAAAATACATCAAATGGATGTTAAGTCTGCATTTCTTAATGGTACTTTGGAAGAAGAAGTGTATGTTGAGCAGCCTGCGGGTTATGTAGTTCGAGGAAAAGAAGATAAAGTCTATAGATTGAAGAAAGCATTGTATGGTTTGAAGCAGGCACCGAGAGCGTGGTACAAGAAGATAGATTCTTATTTTCTACAGAATGGTTTTCAAAGATGTCCGTTTGAGCACACACTCTATATCAAATTCATTGATCCTGGAGATGTTCTTATTGTGTGCCTTTATGTTGATAATCTAATCTTCACTGGCAACAATTCAAATATGATTGCAGAATTCAGGGAGGCTATGATAAGTCACTTTGAAATGACAGACTTGGGCCTAATGTCCTATTTCCTTGGCATTGAGGTCGTTCAACAAAATGATGGGATATTTATTTCTCAGAAAAAATATGCAAGTGATATTTTAAAGAAATTCAAGATGGAGCATTCAAAGCCTATTTCCACTCCAGTTGAAGAAAAGTTGAAGCTGACAAGAGAGAGTGATGGAAAAAGAGTAGATGCAACTCATTATAAAAGTTTGATTGGAAGTTTAAGATATTTGACAGCAACAAGGCCAGATATCGTATATGGAGTTGGTTTGCTCAGCAGATACATGGAGGAGCCGTGTGTCAGTCACTTACAAGGAGCTAAGCGGATTCTTCGTTACATCAAAGGTACTCTGACCGAAGGAATATTTTATGCTAATGATAGTGATGTGAAACTTGTTGGATACACCGATAGTGATTGGGCTGGAGATTTAGAAACAAGAAAAAGCACGTCAGGGTACGCGTTTCATTTGGATACTGGAGCAATTTCATGGTCTTCGAAGAAACAACCAGTTGTCGCGCTTTCTACAGCAAAAGCAGAATATATAGCAGCAACTAGTTGTGCTACTCAAACAATATGGTTGAGAAGAATTTTAGAAGTGATGCGCCATAAGCAAAATAGTCCTACGATGATATTTTGTGACAACAAATCGGCGATAGCATTGAGTAAAAATCCAGTCTTTCATGGACGGTCGAAGCATATTGATATTCGGTTTCACAAAATACGGGAACTAGTTGATGAGAAAGAAGTGGTGATCGGATATTGTCCCACTGAAGAGCAAATTGCCGATATTTTTACAAAGTCTTTAAAAGTTGAGTTATTTTATAAGTTGAAGAAGATGCTGGGAATGACAAGTTTGAAAGCTTGATTTAAGGGAGGCATTGTTGGTAATTAAATCAAGTATCTCCTAGAATATTTGAGAAGCATGAAGAACTCCATTACTTGGCCATTAAGAAAAACTATCATTGGACCTCAAAGATGAAGAGGCATGACCGCCCACCTCTTCCACCGTTTCTTTATTTTTGCTTAGTAGATTGTTAGCTTAATTATTAAGTATCCAGCCTATAAAAGGGATGTATGTTTCATTCTTGTATCATATCAATTTTGTAAATCAAATAGTGTGTTCAAGTTATAAAACCTCTCCTCTGTTTTCTTTGTTTCAAGTTTAGATTTTATATGTCCCACTGATATCAAGCACTCCATGAAATACTCCATCCCCCACGATTTCCATCCATCTCCAAGAATTATGTAGGAATTGGCAAGATTATTAAGAGAATAAAAGTGAAGGAATTGTAGTGCAATAGTGGCAGAAGGTTTGTAAATTTTTACATAAAAGTTATGTTGGTAGAAGGTCCATAGCTTTGTCCATAAGGGTTAGTATCTTTGTCTACAGACTGCAATAGTTGCACAGGCAGATGATTTGTGTTAAATTGCAATACATTCTCATTCTCATTTCCTGTATCCTGCTGTCAAATTAGTTGTACAAGCAGATTGTGTTGGAATTTATTTACTAATTAATCATATAACACATGCTCAACAATAAAGATTAAATATATAATCTTATTTTAGTGTGGAAGCCAAATAAACATATAAGCATGTATATGAAATAGGATCTACAACATGTTATTTATCAAAGATCGGTATTAGGAATACCTGGATAGAATAATCATAGGTGAACTAACCATTGATGAGGTAATCCTGAAACGCAAAGAGAGACGGATGACGAGCACCCGGACCCGGTGGCTTGTGGTTCTTCCTCAACCGAGACTCTTTATGCCCTAAACCCTCTTCAGATGGGGAGAAGAGGAGATATGCGGTGTGTCTGGTATATTGGGGACCATAGCCTATATATAGTGTGATGGCCAATTAGGGTTTTCATTATTCCGAAATGGGCCATTATGACATCCACTCATATTGAGCTCATATCCAATTAATTAATTTCTAAATAGAAATCTAAATAGCCTTTTATCTTTACTTGATCACTTAATCAATTAAGACTCCCAATTAATAAATAGCTAATATAATTATATAAAGATATTTGTCCACGTAATATTATTGGAATATCATAAAATATTCCAACAGATTGTTCCTGGTGTATATTTTGTTTGATTGGATATTGTCAAGTATTTATGGATTGAATTATTTACTTTTTGTTTCTGCATGTAGCATTTGATGTGGTTTTTTTTTATTTATTTTGTATTACGGAATTTGGTGGGTAGTGGATATGATTATATGAAACACATTCTTCTGAAATTTAATGTTATACGAAAAATATTCGCATATTCTTTTGTTCTAATTTTTGTGTATAATTTATGCATAACTATATGACTCTATAGAGGACGTAAAAACATATCATATCTTGAAATAACAAATTAATCCTAAAATTTCTAAGCAAACCCTAAATCATAAATTTTAATATTATATTATTTGAAATATAAATCTAAATTATATTTAAATCTAATATTATCTTAATTGAAATTTAAATCTAAACTATATTTATATCTTAAACAGTGGAAGGGTAAATATGGAAACGTGTAGGACGCGCAAAAAATAGTAGGGTGTTAAAAGAATTTTATTTTTTGGGTTACCATGATATTGGTACGAAATTTCCATCGACGTTAGTGATGATAAATCTCTATCGAGGAATCTCTTGAACACATAAAGTGGGTTCTTTCCTCCCAACCGAATTTTTTCTATACGCATGAGCCATAAATAAACCCCTTACCACATGCTTAAGGGGATCAAGACTCTTATCACTTGAACCTATTCATTGTTGGTAGAGTGCTAAAAGAAATTTTCGACTAGCATAGTATAATAACTAGTTTAAAGATTTGTGTATTCACACGAGTCCATTGACTTTTATACGATTAAGTTTGTCATTTTGTTTTGTTTACATTGGAACAAATGATCTAACCCGGAACCTTATGCATACGACCTAAACTCATCACCATTTAGGGTCCGTTTGACCTAGCTTATTTTTGAGCTTATGCAAACAGCTTATGCAATTTTTATGTATTATTATAAGTTTTTCAATGTAGTTTATGATAAAATAGCTTCTAAAAATTCAATTTTCATTAGTTTAAACTTATAAAATAGCATCAAACTTAATTTATATTGCAGAAGCTGTTTACATAAGCTCTAAAATAAGTTAAGCCAAAGAAGCCCTTAAATCCCGTTTGAATTGACTTATTTTTAAACTAATGTAAAACAACTTATAAAAATACAATTGTTATTGATGAAAATTTATAAATTAATCTAAAAACTTTATTTATTTGCATTAGTTATTTTGATAAACTAAAAAATAATTCAACTCCAAATCCAAACAAGTCCTAAGTGGAGTTCGTTCGATTCGATCTAATACTCTCTAGCGTACGCTGAAGGCGAAGATTATTTGATTGCGAGAAAAACAGAAACACAAAAATGTCATTTTCTGCATCCAGATTAAGGTATGCTCTCTCTGTTCCCACTCTCAATTTTCGATTATATTCCTCTCACCCTCTTCCCTCATTCATTCCCAATCTCAACGACGCCGTTTCCTCATTCAACCACATGCTCGATATCAACCCTACTCCACCCATTTTCGAATTCGCCAAAATTTTATCTTCCCTTGTTAAGCTTAATCATTACCACACTGCTATTTCCTTTTCTCAACAAATGGAATTCAAACAAATTCAACCTAACATTGTTACTTTAACCATTTTGATTAATTCTTTTTGTCACATTCGTCAAATCAATTTTGCATTTTCTGTTTTAGGAAAAATACTCAAATTAGGTTATCAACCTAATACCGTCACTTTGACGACACTTTTGAAAGGTCTTTGTATTAATGGTGATGTTAAAAAAGCATTGCTTTTTTGTAATGATGTTATATCGAAGGGATTTCGGTTGAATCAAGTTAGTTATGGGATTTTGATCGACGGATTATGTAAAGAACGAGAAACAAATGCTGCATTGTTGTTGCTTAGAATGATTCAAGGGTTGTTGGTTAAGCCTGATGTGGTAATGTACACCACAATCATCGATAGTCTATGCAAAGAAAATCGAGTGGTTGATGCTTATGATTTATTTTCTGAAATGGTTGGAAATAATATTTTTCCTAATGTTGTCACTTATAGTAGTTTAATACATGGTTTTTGTATTGCGGGTCGATTGAAAGATGCCGTTGGTTTGTTCAACGAAATGATATTGAAAAATATCAATCCTGATGTTTATACCTTTAATATATTGATTGATGGTTTATGTAAGGAAGGAGAGATTAAAAAAGCTAGAAGTGTGTTAGATGTGATGATAAAAAGTGGAGTGAAACTTAATGTTGTTACTTATGGTTCCTTAATGAATGGGTATTTTCTCGTCAATGAGCCGAACAAAGCGAAAAATGTATTTAGCACAATGGGGCGAGGGGGAGTGACTCCTAATCTTCATTGCTATAATATTATGATTGATGGATTATGTAAGAATAAAATGGTGGATGAAGCTGTGAATCACTTTATGGAAATGCATTCCCGAAACATGGTTCCTAATACGGTGACATATAATTCTCTTATTTATGGATTTTGCAAATTTGGAAGAATCTCATATGTGTTGGATCTTATTGATGACATGCGCGATAGAGGTCAACCGGCTAATGTGATCACCTATACTTCCTTAATAGATGCTTTGTGCAAAAGCCATAATCTTGACATGGCAATTGCATTGTTTGTGAAAATTAAGGATCAGGGTATTCAGGCAGATGTGTACACATACACAGTACTAATTGACGGATTGTGCAAAGGTGGAAGACTTAAGGATGCACTAGAGGTTTTCAGGATACTTCTAAGGGAAGGTTACCATCTAGATGTCTTGACGTATACTGTTATGATCAGTGGCCTTTGTAAAGAGGGCTTGTTTGATGAAGTATTCACTTTCCTTTCAAAAATGGAAGACAATGGTTGCATTCCCGATGCCGTAACTTATGAAATAGTTATCTGTGCTCTATTCGAAAAAGGCAAGATAGATATGGCGGAGAAACTTCTTTGTGAAATGATTGTTAGAGGTCTATTATAAGAGTAAAACAAGGTGAGATGCTTTCTAGAAATACTCTAATCGACCAAGACTAGCAGCTAATATATAACTCAAGCTTCTCTTATAGAAATATGTAGATAGATGATGTTGATCACTTATACATTTTAGAGGTTGTAGAATTCTTTTAGGTAGAAAGTCTTACAGAAAGTTGAGTGCTATATATGGATGCATTCCAAGCATTTGTTTTTGTGGTGGCAGGCGATATGCAATCATTCTCATAAAGTATTAGGTATGTCACTCAATGATTAAGAAATTGTTAAGGAATAATTTTCTTCCATGGAGTTTGAAATAATAATTGTTTGATTGCTCTTGTTAGTTGTTATCTTACAAGACACCATCTCTAACAGTTTTTTTCTCTAATATCTATTTCAAGTTGAAAATTGTCATTTGGTGCTTTCTTCATTAGTAGCAAGAGCTTTGAGTAATTATTAGAATATTGTATATATTTCCAAATTGTTTAATAGTTGATTTATTTTATTTAATACATTTTTTTGGATGCTTTATATTGGTTCTCTCAATTACTAAGTCTGTAACAAGTAACAACAATGACCATCACCTAAACTAATAAGTTTAGAGATAAAATTAATGGAGGAAGGAATCTCCTATCCAGAGTTGGAAGAGTTGATGAGGATGATGGAGCAAGATGCTATGAGATTCAATAAATCTTATGGGAAAATGAAGGCATCTATTGTTCAAGCTGTGGAGTCATTTTCTAATAATTATCTATTGGAAGCATTACTCTACAAAAGACTACTGATTTTAGGAAAACTGGCAATGTTTGGATCAGCGACCAAGTTCAAGATCACACCTTATGGCAAGATGAGGGCCGAAGTCGAACCTACCTTTTCGCATTCTGAGGACATGTTTCTGGGGTTTTATTTGTCTCAAGTATATGGTCATTTTATTTCTTTGTACGTGTGTGCTTTTATTTTTATAGGATACCAATATTAAGGAAGTTATATATTAGTGTGGGGTTGGTGGCTTGCAAAGAGGACTTTTTTGTCTTGTAAAAAATTATACAGGGGATTTGGCAAGATTATTAAGAGAATAAAAGTGAAGGAATTGTAGTGCCATAGTGGCAGAAGGTTTGTGAATTTGTCAATAAAAGTTATGTTGGTATAAGGACCATAGCTTTGTTTATAAGGGTTTGTGTCTTTGTCTGCAGACTACAGTAGTTGCACAGGAAGATTGATCTTGATCCCTTAACTTGAATACATTCTCATTTCCTGTATCCTGAGGTCAAACTAATTTTGCCAAGTAGCATAGGAACAATTCTAATATATTTTTACCAATATGTGTATCCCCTTTTACCAATTTTTATATATCTTTTGTAGCACTGGTACAAGTTAATGTTGATTTTGGCTCTTTGATTGCATGTAATCCCCTTTTGCTGATTGCACAGTTATGGCCAAGGTAATTGAATATGATAAGGGAATGAATCAATTTGGAATATGGTACAAGCAGATTCTTCCTGTGTGTATTTTTTTGCCTGGATTGTGAAGACATTATGGATAGAAGTATTTACTTTTGTTTCTGCATGTAGCATTGAGGATGCCATACAATCTAAATGTGTTAGGCCTTTAAAAGTATGACATACCGATAAAGTCCTTGTGAAGTACCCTTGTGATGTTGGTTTTCAGATAAGTACTGTGTTGTTACTGTTGTATATTTTTGATACACAAATTGTATAGTTTGGAAACAATATAGATTGTTAATGCGGTTTAAACATGTGATGATTACTTGAAAATTGTGGTTAATGACGTTTTAAATTGTGGTTAATTGTGTTTGCTGAATGTAATTAACCACATATTTAAATTGTGTTAACTATCTAAATTTTTGTTGAATTTTAATGCCAATTTCATAACGAAATCTGAGGTTTATGTTTCATTTTTCTACTGTGTACTTCCATATCTGTATGTACAGGATGGAGCTGGAAACACTTAGAAAATTTTGCTGACTGTTAGGACTTGGTTATGAATTAGTTATCCAAAGATGTGTGATTTGTAAGAAACCACTGAGGGGTAAAAGGTTCTAGAGATGGATTCCCCATTGCCTCAAATTCTGAATTATGTGTCCTAAATGGCAGCATGCTTCTGTGCATCTCAATGTTGGCCATTGGCATCCAATTGTACCCTTGTATTTCAACCTCATGTAGTGTACTTACTGTATACTTACACACAATATTTACAATATTTTTCTACTTTTTGGATTTCTTATACTAATTCAAGTTACATGTTCAGTTTCTTCTTTCCAACTTGTGTTAAATAAAACTCCTACTGCGCGGTGGCATTAGATGATATTCAAGATCAAATAAATTGAATACAAAACTGATTATTTATTCAGATATGGAAGTACAGGGTTTTATGTACTACAAAGCATTGCATTACAAACAAAAATAACATGCATCATAAGAATCAAAGAATTATCTATTGTGTATGTATCATCATCACTTTAATGTATCATCATGGAAACCTACATGACGTACATATTAACAAATTATGCGAGTACACCTGTGGAAAGAGGAGTGCTTGACATTGCAATTCTTCAAAACTTATGTAATATTTACCCGGTAACTTCCACGGCGTTCAAGGGACAAAGGCCTGCCATCTTTCCTTCTTGGTAAGTCATGTTTGATTTTCTTGTCAAGAGCTCCGACCGTCGTGTCCTCTCATTCTTTGCAATCTCATCAAACTCTAATCTCAGACCAGGTAAACAACCAGTCCTCTCCTCACCTACACATCCTTTTCCATTCTTAGATGAAGAACAAGGTAGGGTCCCTTGCTTTTCTTTCTCTCAACAATCTTGTTTCCGTGTTCTTGAACTGGTTTTGCGAACCTCAATGCGCTAAAAGCAACCTGAAAAATAGGTGAAATGAAACAATTTAGAATATGCTATCAATTGTCATATAAATGAAGTTCCATTAGGTGAAGAGTGTGGTGTACTTGTATTTCTTTTTCAATTGTCATATGGGTTAGACTCAGACATTATAAGTAGAAACAAATGGAATATCCAAACTACGACCTCTTCAATAATGTTATCATTGAGCTGGCTTTACGTGACAACTTCATCAACTTTTAATTTTCATAAAATAAGTGAAAATTACTGTATTGTTAAAAAAATGTAATTGCTCCCTCCGTCCTAAAATAAATATCATTCTCGTTTTCCAATGCTATATTTTTCGATTATACACTTAATTATTATTATATGCACTATTTTCAAAAAAACAAATTACTAACAACTTATAGGGATAATTTAGTAAAAAACATTTATTTTAAAATGGAGGGAGTAATTATAATATTGTATAAAGTGTGTGGAAGTCAAAATCCATGACGTTCAAATTAACCAGCAGCAAGCAATGTATTCTGACTTTAGAACATCAGAAATTCATTCATTACTCAAAGGCTTAACATTTCCATTCCCACCAATCAATGGCGGATCAAAATGATTTCACACACGATGTTTTTCTCAGTTTCAGAGGAGAAACTCGCTATTCCTTCACCGATCATCTCTATCATTCACTTCTTCGTCACGGAATCAATGTTTTCAGAGACGATGAAAATCTCAAAATCGGCGACGAAATTGGTCCTTCACTTCTACAAGCAATTGAAGATTCTAGAATCTCAATCGTTGTTCTCTGTAAAGACTACGCTTCTTCCAGTTGGTGTCTTGACGAACTTGTTAAGATCGTTGACTGTTATGAAAATAATGGAAAATCAGTTTTTGTTATTTTTTATAAGGTTGAACCTTCAGATGTTAGGTACCAGAAAAATAGTTATGAAGATGCTATGAGGAAACATTTAGACAGATTTGGAAGTGAATCGGAGAAGGTGAAAGCATGGAGGTCAGCTTTGAATAGAGTTTGTGCTCTTAGTGGACTTCATTACAAAGATGATATGTAAGTTTCCCAAATGTTTCTTTATATTTGATTTAATAATATTTAATATTTTAAAACTCAAATGATGCTATGAACAAAGTAACTTTTGCTTTCTTCATTCAATGAACTAGTTTGGTGTTTATATAAGAGAGTGAATTGCACCACAAGCTAATTTTTTATTTTTTTTATTGAGAGGAAAGAAAAAGAAATAGGGAAAAACGAAACAAACTAGCCAATTCATTGTCTGAACAGTCTGAAGGAGTCCGCCAATAAAATCAGAACTAATTGTAAAGAATGAGAAGTCCATATCTTCAAAGCAACGACATTTGTAGCCCCAAACTTAACTAACCGATCAACACCATAAGTTGATCTATGTCTTACTTAGTGTAATTGCTTACTGTTAAAAAGTCTCACATCAGATGTGAGATGGCCTTGACAAGTGTTTATAAGCAAGTGGCAGTCCTCATCTTACAAGCCGGTTTTGTAAGGATGAGTTAGGCCTATACTTATTTCTAATACTTACAATGCAAGTAACGAACTTTAACTAAATTTCTATGCAATTGTAACTGATCCTAACTAACTTTAACTAGTTGTAACCGTTTTCGTAATCTCTTCAAGGGATGTGGCCAAGTTTACTACATCTTGTTCTGACTTGTGCAATATCCCCATAAGTTGATGCTTGGTAAATATTTACCTTGCTCAACTTGAACATTAGGAATGAAAAGGGCTTCGACAATAAAGCTTTGGTGAAGAAATCTGCCAACTGGTTTTGGGAGGATATTGGGAGAAGCTTCATAACTCTAGTATGAATTTCTCTCTCACTAGGTGGCAATCACTTTCCAAGCGCTTACTCCTCTCATCAGATACAAGATTTGTTGATATAGATTAGTAACAAAGTGAATGATGATGATGATGATGTTTTCTTGACAAACAAGGAATGGTCTAAACCAACTTGTTTGTAACCATGATTGACCAATAAGGAAGTAAATTTTTCATACCATAGTTGCTTGCTTAAGGCCAATGAGTTTCTACACTTGGTTAGGCTTGGATGGTGTGACACTAGGAGGGATAATCATATACACATCTTGGTAATCACCATGAAGAAATGCATTATTAACATCTAGTTAGTGTAGGTGCCATTTGTCAATAGATGCTAAAACAATAACTAATCTAACATTAATAAGCTTAGTAACTAATGAATGTCTCAAAGTAATTCAAACTCTCAATCTGATTATACTCTATTGCAACCAACCATGAATCTCTCAATACTGCCATCAATTTTGTGTTTGATCTTGTAAACTCATCTACATTTTAGAGGTGTTGATGTTTTCTCTCAACTCTCCTATTGTTTGGGGTAATTCTAGACATGATCGTTGATGGATGATGCCCTTAGAGACATAAAAGGAGGTAAGAAGGAATTCAGGGCCATTGTGGGTCCTGATAAATTTGGGTAAAGTATGACAATGTGTCTCAATTATTTTGATAAGGTTTTGGACATGAGTAGAAACTTCATACTTATTCTTGAGTAAAATGATTCATACATATCTATTATAATCATCTAAAACAGTTAGAAAATATGTGTGCCCATGTATGGAACTAGTAGAAATTGGTCCCCATATATCAAAATGAGTTCAAATCTTTGAGTAGCTTCGGAATTAACTGGATGAATATGATAATATTTAAGTGCAAAAATTTAATGAAGGGGTCAAATATGAGTGATTTTTAAATAGAGGGACGGAGACCAATTTTGTGAGTGTGTGAAAATAGAGGGACCAAAACTCTAAACCAATTTTGTGAGGATAACCTCTGAAGATGCACTTGATTGTTGCATTCAACTTATCAATACCTTGAGGAAGTTTGAGGAGAGGTAAGTTCCGTATGAAATAGCTAAAAATGTGGTACTTTAATCAAGTGACCAGCAGCAGGAATAACTTTATCCAAAACTTCATAGGTCTATTATCATCTATCAAAAAGGTACATCCAGACATTCAGTTTCAAAGAATATGACATGTCTCCTTTTAAGTTATACAATAAATACTTGTAAATTATAATCTCTCATTATTCTATAGTTAGATGGTAGTAGTTAGAACTATTTTCCAGGTTAAATTAAAATGTTTTACATATCTATAGGACGAATAACTTGTAAATTACCATCTATCTCTTATTTAACTGAACAATCTATTTCATTGAATAAATTTCTCCCCGCTTTCTTTTTATTTCTCATTCTTCAAATTGTATTTCTGCAGCTATGAATACGAGTTTATAGAGAAGATTGTCAAAGCCATCTCGGCTAAACTACCTCCAATTCCTTTACAAATTAAACACCTAGTCGGACTCGATTCTCGTTTTGAACAGGTGAAATCTCTTATTGATATCAATTCTGATGATACTTGCATATTGGGAATTTATGGAGTTGCTGGAATAGGAAAAACCACATTTGCCATGAATATATATAATAAGATCAGACATCAATTTGAAGCTGCTAGTTTTCTAGCTAATGTTAGAGAAAAATCAAATGAAAGCACTAGTGGCTTGCAGAATCTCCAATTAACTCTTCTACATGAGATGGGTGAAGAAACACAAGCCACGTTCGGAAGCACATTTAGAGGAAGCTCTGAAATAAAACATAGGCTTTCCCAAAAAAGAGTTCTTCTCATACTTGATGATGTTGATTCGGTAAAACAACTGGAATCACTAGCTGGAGGACATGATTGGTTTGGTTCTGGTAGCATAATCATTGTAACAACAAGAGATACTGATGTTTTGCAAAAGCATGATTTTAAAATCAAAACATTTAAACTCGAAGAGTTAAATCATCATGAATCCGTTGAACTCTTTTGTTGGTATGCCTTTAATATGAGCAGACCTATAGAAAACTTTGCAAAAATCTCTTCCCGTGCAATAAGTTATGCAAAGGGCATTCCATTGGCTTTAAGAGTGATAGGATCAAATTTGAAAGGTAAGAGTATAGAGGAATGGGATATTGAACTGCATAAATATACAAAGGTTCCAGATGCCGAGATTCAAGGTGTACTAGAAATAAGCTACAAATGTCTATCTGACTTAGACCAGAAAATTTTTCTAGACATTGCTTGTTTTTTCAAAGGGGAAAGATGGGATTATGTCAAAAGGATACTAGATGCATGTGATTTCTTCCCAGTTTTTCGAGTATTTGTTAGTAAATGTCTTATAACCGTTGATGAAAATGGTTGTTTAGATATGCACGATCTAATACAAGACATGGGTAGAGAGATTGTTCGAAAGGAATCCACATCAAACCCTGGTGAACGCAGCAGATTATGGTCTCATAAAGATGTTCTTAATGTATTGAAAGGAAACTTAGTAAGAATCATGCCCTTTTTATTTTCAAAAGATGCATTTCTGTTTTTGAAGTTTAGCAAATACATCTTCTATCCAGACTCAATTCTCTCTATTTTTCTTGTATTTCAATAGGGAAGTACTAAAGTTGAAGGAATAATGCTTTGTCCCCCAAAACAAGAAAAAGCAGATCATTGGGCTAATACTTCCTTTCAGAAGATGAAAAATCTCAGAATTTTGATTGTTAGGAATACATTATTTACATCAGGGCCTAGTTATTTGCCGAATAGTTTACGACTACTTGATTGGAAGTTCTACCCATCGCAGAATTTCCCGGCTTATTTTTATCCACGTAGAATTGTTGACTTCAAGTTACCTCATAGCTCTATGATATTGAAAAATCCCTTTCAGGTACACACAATTGCTTCAACTTTCTCTTACCATTTTATAACACATGGTACACATGTCAGAATAACTAGCATGATTAAAAAATTAATGTAATTGACTAAGAGCAGCAGAGTTTGTTTTGCAGATTTTTGAGGATTTAACATTCATCAATCTCTCCTATAGTCCATCCGTAACTCAAATTCCTGATTTGTCTGGAGCTAATAACTTAAGAGTGTTTACACTTGACAAATGTCATAAACTGGTAAGGTTTGATATATCCATTGGATTTATGCCTAATCTTGTGTATTTAAGTGCTTCAGGGTGCACTGAGCTCAAAAGTTTTGTGCCAAAAATGTATTTGCCCTCCCTTCAAGTGCTTTCATTTAATTACTGCGAAAAGTTCGAACACTTCCCACATGTAGCGAAAAAGATGGATAAGCCGTTAAAGATTTACATGATAAACACCGCCGTTAAGGAGTTTCCAAAGTCTATTGGTAATCTTACAGGCCTTGATTATATAGACATGTCAATTTGTAAAGGGCTTAAAGATCTATCAAGTAGCTTCTTATTGCTTCCAAAACTGGTTACTTTGAAAATTGATGGCTGCTCTCGACTTGGAGAATCATTTCAACGGTTCAAAGAGAGCCATTCAGTGGCAAACAACTATCCAAATTTAGAAGCACTTCATTTTAGTGAGGCTAATCTATCATATGGAGATGTTATTGCCATTTTTGAAATATTTCCAAAACTGAAAGACTTGAAAGTATCGCACAATGGATTTTTAGCTCTCCCAAATTGCATTAGAAGATCACTGCACTTAAAAAGTCTTGATATGAGCTTTTGCAGGAATCTTACAGAAGTTCCGGAACTTCCATTAAGTATTCAGAAAATAGATGCAAGACATTGTCAATCCTTAACTTTAGAGGCATCAAATGTGCTCTGGTCCAAGGTTTTACTTCTTTCTCCATTATTTACACAATAGAAGATACTATAAATCTGCAAGTAGTATGTTGATGTAAACTCACTAATGTCTTTTGGTAATCCAGGTTTCACAAGAGGTGCAAAGAATACAAGTTATGATGCCAATGCAAAAAAGGGAGATTCCAGAATGGTTTGACTGTGTTTGCACTCAAGAGGTTCCACTTTTATGGGCTCGCCGGAAGTTTCCCATTGTTGCTTTAGCATTAGTTTTCCAGGAAGTAAAAAATACAGATGATGTTTCTAAATTTGTTGATGCTATAAAGTTATCGAATGGAATCAAGGGCTGGCACACTGTTAGCCTCCATTTGTTTATTGATGGTCAAGAAATTTGTAGCAAGAATTGTCACTATTTTAATGTTGGGGGAGATCATGTCCTATTGTGTGATCTACGTGTTTTGTTCAGCAATGAAGAGTGGCAGGACATTGATGCAAGTATTGGAGATGACTGGAAGGCCATTCAGGTTCAATATAATTCAGACTTGATTCTGACTAAGTGGGGAGTTCATGTGTACAAGAAAGAGACAAGCATGGACGATATCCAATTCATACCTCCCAATTTAAAGTCCTTTTCCTACATGTCATCGTCAAGTTTGGTTCCAAAGGTAGCTGCAGAGCAAAAAATGAAACATATCCTAGAAAGTTTCAATCCAAGAGATATTTTTAATGAGTGTTTGCCTTTAGTAGAATCAGAAGAAGTTGAATTCAGGTCTTTAAAAGTGGTATTGCGGTCTTTGAGGAATGCCAAGTCTGAAATTATAGGGCAGACTTCCTCCTCTACATATGGGGCAAGTGTAAAGCAAGACAATGAAGATTCTGTAGAGGATGTGGTTCAGGTATTGGATATGATAAAAGAGAATCTTTCAGAAAATTTTGCTGATTCATCTCCTGAAGATCTTCAAATTGCAGTCGGACTTGTGGAAAGGATATTGAGGGCACGGGTTGAATTAATGAAGGAAAATAGCATGACCACTGGTATGCCTATTATTCTAGAGTATACTGATACATCGGGCGTAACAAACAGACGCTTTTGGGGAACTGTGGAGATAAAATTGGGAGATCCATTTTATAAACCGTTGTTGAAGTGGCAAAGCCAACTTTCTTGGGGACTTGGGACGTCGGACCTGCGGATTATCATTGTTGAATTGAAATGCCAGCCTGCAGATGAAGAGGAAACTTCAAGTTTTCGCCTTGAAGAATCCTTGGAGGAAGGAAACTACAATCCTGATTTGGATGAGTTGATTAAGATGATAGAGCAAGATGCTATGAGATTCAATAAATCTTACGGGAAAATGAAGGCATCTATTGTTCAAGCTGATGAGTCATTTTCTGATAATTATCTTCTGGAGGCATTACTCCTCAAAAGACTAATGAGTTTAGGAAAATTGGCAATGTTTGGATCAGTAATCAAGTTCATGATCACACCTTATGGCAAGATGAGGGTCGAAGACGAACCTTTCCGCATGCTGAGGACATTTTTTTGGGGTTTAAGTCTTGTTCTTGTTGTCTTAATTAAATGGTCATTAGATTTCTTTGCATGTGTGTTCCTTGTTCTTCTTATCTTAATTGTATGGTCGTTTTATTTCTTTGTACGTGTGTGCCTTTATTTTCTTAGGATACCAATAATAAGGAAGTTATTAGTGTGGGGTTGGTGGCTTCCAAAGCAAATTCTTTTGTCTTGTAAAATATTATACCGGGGAATATGCAAGATTATTGAGAGAGCAAAAGTGAAGGAATTGTAGTGCAATAATGGTAGAAGGTTTGTAAATTTGTCCATAAACGCTTTGTTGGAACAAGGTCCATACCTTTGTCCATAAGGAATTGCATCTTTGTCTACAAACTTCAACAGTTTCACAGGGAGGGGATTTGTCTTGAATTGCATTCAGGTATGATAATCCTTTAACATCTGCATTTTCATTCTTATTTTATGTATCCTATTGTCAAATTAATTTGGTCAATCTAATGTTGATTTTGGTTCTTTTCTTGAACACAATCCCCTTTACCTGAATGCACATTTACAATTTGGACCGTGCACAGGTATGACTATACATGATGATGGATGAAGATGAGTAGACAAAGTTCACTGCTGGTGTGTATTTTGTTTGACTGGATTGTGAATATATTATTTATAGAAGTATTTGCATTTGTTTCTGTATGTACCATTGATGGCTAAACTTACAATTTCAATATTTGTTGGCTTTGTAAATCTGACATACCGATAAAGTCCTTGTAAAGTACCCTTGTTTATTAAATAATTGTCCTTGTGAATTTACGATGGTTTTCAAATAGAAAATTAATTTTGCCACCCTATGATTTCTGGAGCGCGCCCTACAAAGTGACCAAAATACCCCTGCCATGACTTGTGTTACGGACACCCCCCAAAACACCTTACAATTATAACATCCGTGACTTAAGCCACAAAAGGGTATTTTGGTCATTTCGTAGGGTGTGCGAGTAAGTCATAGGGTGGTCAAAGTAATTTTCTTTCAAATAAGTGCCATGTTGTATATTAAAAATCGAAGGATCCATATAATATAAAGGAAGTTTCTCTTTCATTTTGCTACTATGTCAACTATCCCATATCTTTGTGTACCATAGTTTGTAGATTAGTGAAGATGGACCAACAATCGCAAAATTTTGCGCACTGTTAGAACTTGGTTAACAAATAGTTAGGGGTAATTTTGACAAAACAATAATTAATACTACTCTGAAAAAACCGAAACTTAAAAAGGAACGCTTTTTTCCAAAAACTGACTTAAAAACCCTGGAAGGAGTACTAGTTACAGCAGTAAGTTTGTTCCTAAACCTTGGATGTCTCAAATGATACAAACCTGTCACAAAAAGCACAACTCTAAATGGTCTTTCATACAGAATCATGGCTTCACAAAAGCTCAACACAGAATGTAGTTACTAAAGGTTCTGATCTCCAGCTCAGTAGAGACATAAATCTCTACCCTGGTGTGGCTATATCGATCCATGTAGAGAAAAAAAGTTGGTTATATCAATTCTGGATACTATACAAGTATCAAAAACAGGATGTGGACTAGGGTTGATATGTGTGCATGATTCTTCCAATAACAAACATAGCTGAACCATCTCCCTATTGTGATCAAACCGGAGAAAAGCGGCATCACGATTCCTGAGTAAGAAGTTATCTTATTCTTATGCTCCATATTATTGGAATCAACATCCAACATGTACTTTACTATGTACTTCTTAAGAGATGGTTTGCCTCTACCGAATCTGATTGCTACAATATTCATTGCTTGTCACCTTAGTTGTCGATTTGATTAACTGTGAAGTTGTAAATAATGCACCTAAGTGGCAATTTTCAAAAAGATCTAATGTTATGACAGTGCAAGGATCATAAACCTCCCATGTGTATTGCACTATTGCCCATTTCCATTTGGAATTAAAAGTTTGTTCTGATCCATTTCTGACCATATTTCGCAACACAGTATGCATCTATGCTACCATGACAATCCTTTTGCTATATCCTATGATGCCTATTTCAAATATTCCAATAGGCTGATTCCATAGTTGTCTTTTTTTTTTATCTTTGATCACTTTTGTACAAAGTGGATTCATCTAAAACCACTGAGAATGAACTTGTCTATGGCCTAGTCTCTTCTCAAAGAGATTCAAAGTTAAATTTATCCTCATCTTTTGAGGGTTGCACCTGATTCTTCACAGAATTGTCAATTGATCCCTATGATGCACAGGCACCTCTCTAAAGCGTTGTGTCGGACACGTTTCGGACACAAACACACTTCAAATGCGGTCACTTCTCGAATGCACCTGGTAAGTGTCACACAAAACTTAACAATGTCAAAATTTAAAATATACTTTTTTAGTTCGGACATCTCTTAGACACGTCTTGAACACACATCAAAAGATTTGTTAGCTAAACTTTGTGCTGGATAACTATTTCACTGAAATTTTTTCTTCCCCTCTTTCTCATTTAAGCTTTCTCTTGACCGATGCTATGGGAGTTTTGTCTTAAGAGTGTATTTTATGCTTTCGTTTTTCAGTTGTATTTCCCCCTGAGAAAAAAAATATTCTTGAATTAATTTAGAATTTAAGATTTTAATAACATCTTCCTGTAGTTGGTAGATGCAGGACTCAGAGCTTGAATCTGAGATTCCTCACTTATTCAACTTAATAGATGAAATTGTGATAGCTAGACTACTCAACAAAAAGAAATTCAATAACATTTAATTATCTTTATCTCTAAATATAAATTGCAAAACATTAAGGAATATAGTGATAAGGTCATAAATTCACATATTTAGAATGACAATGTTTTGTTTATCATATCTATTTAATTAAATAATGATTTTAAAGGAATTATTACTTTAAATAATGTGAATGTCAAAATCCATGACATTGGAAGTTCCAAGTTGCAACAGAAACAAGCAGCATGCAGACAGTTAGTTTCTTTGTAATCCCCGCCTTTTCTTTGTAACTGCCGCTCTAAGGCATCATTCATTCATAATAACTCAAACTCAACTCACGCTAATTCATCAAAGGCGAATCACAATGCTTTCACACACGACGTTTTTCTCAGTTTCAGAGGCGCAACTCGCTACTCATTCACCGATCATCTCTATCTTTCACTTCTCCGTCACGGAATCAATGTTTTCAGAGACGATCCAAAACTCAAGGTCAGCGACGAAATCAGTCCTTCACTTCTACAAGCAATCGAAGCTTCTAGAATCTCAATTGTTGTTCTCTGTAAAGATCTTCTTCCAGTTGGTGCCTGGACGAACTTGTTAAAATCGTTGACTGTTATGAAAATAATGGAAAATCGGTTTTTGTTATATTTTATAAGGTTGAACCTTCTGATGTTAGGCATCAGAGAAATAGTTATGAAATTGGTATGGTTGAACATGAGAAGAGATTTGGAAGGGAATCAGAGAAAGTGAAAGCATGGAGGTTCGCTTTGAATAGAGTTTGTGCTCTTAGTGGACTTCATTACAAAGATGATATGTAAGTTCTTATACTTTTTGAATTTCTTTGCGAGTTTGTTTTTGGAGGGAGGATTTAATTTTCATATTTTTAATTAATTAAAAACATTGTAAAATATTGAGAAAATCGTCACTATTGTTGATTTCTGTAGCAAAACAATATATAAAAATTAACATACTGATATTAATTGAAGTTGTTAAAAGTAGTAGAGTATTGAAGTAGTATAAAGTTAAAAAATGTTGTATTGATATTGTAATGTGACAAAGAATTTGAGCAGTGAGGAAAGTCATTCCCTCAGTTCCATGTTCCAGGACTTGAATAGGAACTAGGTAGAGATTAGTTTTGTCACCAAAGTCAACAAGAATAGAAGAATTTCTATACATAGTATCAATACTTGTAGTTATAATCTCTCTCATATTATTGGTTTGATGATAGTTAGAGGTAGTTATTCTCTTAAGTTTAATTACCATACATGCATATAGGATCGTCACTTAAGTTGATTTATTTTGTACAGTTATGAATCTGAGTTTATTGAGAAGATTGTCAGAGACATCTCAGCTAAACTTCCTCCCATGCCATTTCAAATCAAACACTTAGTCGGACTCGATTCTCGTTTTGAACAGGTGAAATCTCTTATTGATATCGATTCTGATGACACTGTTTACATTTTGGGAATTTATGGAGCTGGTGGAATAGGCAAAACGACATTTGCCTTGGACATATATAACAAGATCAGACATCGATTTGAAGCTGCTAGTTTTCTAGGTAATGTTAGAGAAAAATCAAATGAAAGCACGAGGGGCTTGGAAGATCTCCAAAAAACACTTCTATGTGAGATGGGTGAGGAAACACAAACCATGTTAGGAAGCACATATAGAGGAAGCTCTGAAATAAAACACAGACTTTCCCACAAAAGAGTTCTTCTCATACTCGATGATGTTGATTCCGTAAAACAGTTGGAGTCACTAGCTAGAAGACATGATTGGTTTGGTTCTGGTAGCAGAATCATTGTAACAACAAGAGATATAGATGTTTTACATAAACATGATGTTAAAATTAAAGCATATAAACTCGACGAGCTAAATCATCATGAATCCGTTGAACTCTTTTGTTGGTATGCCTTTAATATGAGCAGACCGGTAGATAATTTTGTAAATATATCTTCTCATGCAATAAGTTATGCAAAGGGTATTCCATTGGCTTTAAGAGTAATAGGTTCCAATTTGAAAGGTAAGAGCGTAGAGGAATGGGATATTGAAATTCAAAGATATAGAATGGTTCCAGATGCCGAGATTCAAGGTGTACTTGAAATAAGCTACAAATGCCTATCTGACTTGGACCAGAAATTGTTTCTGGACATTGCTTGTTTTTTTAAAGGGGAAAGATGGGATTATGTTAAAAGGATACTAGATGCCTGTGATTTCTACCCAGTTATTCGAGTATTTGTTAGTAAATGTCTCATAACTGTTGATGAAAATGGCTGTTTAGAAATGCATGATCTAATACAAGATATGGGTAGAGAGATTGTTCGAAAGGAATCAGCATCAAACCCTGGTGAACATAGCAGATTATGGGATCATCAAGATGTTCTTAATGTACTGAAAGGAAACTTGGTAAGATTCGTGTCCTTTTTAGTTTCATAAGATAACTTTCTGTTTTTGAACTCTGGCAAATATTTCTACTATCTAGTCTCAATTATCTCCATTTTTAATGTATTCCGATAGGGAAGTAGTGCAGTTGAAGGAATAATGCTTCAACCGCCAAAACAAGAAAAAGTAGATCATTGGGCTTATACTTCCTTTGAGAAGATGAAAAACCTCAGAATTTTGATTGTTAGGAATACATTATTTTCACAAGGACCTAGTTATTTGCCAAATACTTTACGGCTACTTGATTGGAAGTGTTACCCATCAAAAGATTTTCCGCCAAACTTTTATCCATACAGAATTGTTGACTTCAAGTTACCTCATAGCTCTATGATATTGAAAAAGCCCTTTCAGGTACACACATTTGCTTCAAATTTCTCTTTTTTAATGTTTTAACATTCATCAAGTTTCTCTTTCAAGTCACAAAAGGTTTAAAAATTAATATAATTGACTTTAGTCTAATCAATCCAATTTTATTATTTTTTGCAGACTTTTAAGGATTTAACATTCATCAATTTCTCTCATAATCAATAAGGTGACTGAATAGAATGAGAAGGGAACGAGTCATTTTGGAATTGTAAAAGCATATATATTATATCTGGTGTGTATACTATTTTGTTTGACTGGATTGTGAATACATTATTGATAGGAGTATTTGCTTTTGTTTCTGCTGTACCATTGAGGATGCTAAACAATCTAAATGTGTAATGCCTTTGAAAGTATGACATGCTGTTTGCAGACAAGTGCTGTGTTGTATATTAAAATTGGAATAATCCATAATATAAGAGAAATCATATCTTTGATGCAAAAATTGGACATGAAATTTCGGCAACAATTTAGATGGTTAGCGCGTTTTGAATATAGGGTTAATTATGTTCAGTCGATGACTGTTGGATATTGCCTTGAAAACTCAGAAAATCAGAAAACAGGAAAACCAGCTGCTGGTGGGCGTCCAGGCGCCAGGAGCACTCTAGAAAGTGCGTTTGGATCTGTCAGTGGCGCCCAGGCGCCAGGAGCACTCTAGAAAGTGCGTTTGGATCTGTCAGTGGAGCCTAGGCGCGGGGAGTGGCGCCCAGGCGCGGCTTCGCGTATATATAGGTGCTGTTTGCGTTTTCTGAGGTCAGAAGGTGTGTTTTAGGGTTTCTGGAGCCAACACAAAGACTAGGGTTAATAGAGAAACATCTTGGGAAGACTCTAGGGTTGAGGAAACATTCTATCACCTTGGGAAACACTTGGAATTGAATCTCTTGGTCACGGTGAGAGATTCGGGACTAGGGTAGAATTAGGAAAACACTAATTCTTGTAACTCTTGTGGAGAATCTTATTGTAATCAAGGTTTCTATTGATAAGTGGAACGGAGAGGGTCGCCCTCCCCCCAGATTAGGTTCATTAACACCGAACTGGGTCAACAAATATTATCGTGTTCTTTACCGCTTTCGTTGTTTATTCTTGTTCGTGATTATATTGCTACTCTCACTTGTTTGGTTGCTTGGTTTATTTGCTCCACACACTAAAGGTTATTGGTGTGAGTTAATCGAATTCACAACAATGACTAATATTGGTGGCCTTCATCATCTGGTTTGGCCACTGCTATTGCAATCCCATGTGGTTTACAATACTGTTCAACTTTATGAAATTTTTTTTAAACTTATTCCAGTTACATGTTCAGTTTCTTCTTTGCAACTTGTGCTAAAATAAAACTCCTGCCGATAGTGGTGACATAAGATGATATTCAAGATCAAATAAATTGAATACAAAACTGATTATTTATTCAGATATATGTACAAGGCTTTTATGTACTACAATGAATTACGTAACAAACAAAAGTAACATGTGTCCTATACAAACTCTAAATAAAGAATCAAAGAATAATCTATTGTGTAAGTATAATCACTTTAATGTATCATGGAAACCTACATAGCTTACATATTAAGAATACAAACGAATAATGTGAGCGCACCATCTTTGCAGAGAGGAATGCTTGACATAATAATTCTTCAAAATGTTGCTCTTGAGAACTGTGGTTTCCGTAAAAATTGCCTCGAAGTAATTTTCAAAATTGTACAGGTTGCCAAATTACCACTCGCTTCCACGTTTGAGTATAGGTTTCCGGGCAATCATTTTTATACCAAAAGCCTTGGCATTGAATCTTCAATTACGAATCATAATGTGAGTCATTGCACATGCACTCCGGGACAGGATACTTGGTTACATCCCTCCCGACCTTGCTTGTCCTGAGTTCCGGCTGTCCTAATGAATTCTGATGCAATTCCCTAACAATGCTGTTAAACTCTGCTTCAGGGAGGGAAGGATTCAGAAAATAGGGAAGCATCTGTCTTTTGTTTGGTGTTATATATTTCTTGTGTCCTGCATAGGCCCTGTGACCCTGGAATAACATTTAGATTCGGATATTAGAAATTGTCAAATGAAGAATCTGCATTAAATGTGTATCTATGTTTACATTTACAAAATATTTATTCACACTTTCAGTTTCAACCATTATTAAACTTATATAGTCATACCTGAAGTGCATGGCCCATATTTCCTCCATGAGATGGCATGAAAACATCACTCTTCTCAGAAACTATGTAATCTATGGCAGCCATTAGAGAAGCTTTCTTTACAAATGGTTCTAGTTCTCCGGGCAATGCAAGATCTTCCTTATTGTAAAGATGTGGAAACTCGTGCATTAATGGATTCAATGCTTCTTTTCCACCAAATGGTTGTCCGCCAGCCCAATAAATTCTTGCATCTTTTTGAGCTCCTAAAGCTTTAAGCAACCTATAAATGAAAATTAAAAACACACAATCAGAATAGTTGGTCACACTAAGGGCTTGTTTGGATTCCCTCTTTGAGCTTATCTACTAACATAAGTACTTCTGACTGTTTGGAAGAGCTTATTAAAATTTAAAACAGTTTATGACAATAGTTTGACTTTAATATTAACCTAGTATAGCTTATGAAAATAGTTTGACTTTATTTTATCTTTTGTTATAGAACTAGTTTATAAATAAACACTTATGTGATCAGTGTTGAACTAAGTTGTTTATCCAAACAGACTCTTGTACTTAGAAAACCACTGAAAAGTAGAAGGATTTAATATTTACCTGGTAACATCCATAGCACTCAAAGGGCAAAGGCCAGCCATCTTTCTTTCATGGTAAGTCATGTTCGATCTTCCTGTCAAGAGCTCTGGCCGTTGTATCCTCTCGTTCTTTACAATCTCGTCAAACTCAGCACTCAGACCAGGTAGACAACCAGTCCTCACCCACACATCCTTTTCCATTCTTAGATGAAGAGCAAGGTAGGGTCCCTTGCTTTTCATTCTCTCAGCAATCTTATTTCCAAGTTCTTGAACTGGTTTTGCAAACCTCAATGCGCTAAACGCAACCTGAAAAATAGGTGGAATGAAACAATTTAGAATATGCTATCAATTGTCATATAAATGAAGTTACATTAGGTGAATGTTGTGTTTTCGTTTACTATTTTGTGTTCCGTCTTTCCGGTAAGAATAGAGTATATAGAGACTTTGCAATACCTTGCATCGAAGCTTCTGAAGATCTGAAGGAAGATCCTTTGATAGTCTTGAATCTAAGCCGCGTAAAAGCAAAACACCTTCTCTGTTGAACTGCAAAGGACAACAAGAATCATGTTAAACTCTTGTTCAACAAGTACAACTTAGGACGCAAACTTAAAGAAGCTAAAACATACGAAAAATAATTGACAAACTCTTACTCTTCTGAGATAGCGCGCACGGATCCAACTTGGAGTGACATGAAGGGGAGGGCTTCCCTCCACTGGCTTTGTCATCAAGTGTGTTGATGGCAATGAAGAAACCACCCTCACATCATTGGCAAGGACATTCTTAAAGTGCTCAAAATCAAATATATCAGCAAATTCACTGCAAAACATAACCAGTATCCAATAAGCAAAAACATTATAAATTACAGAAAACTCTCTTGTAGCATTCACAAATATGGAAACAAAATTTAATCAACATTAACATAGAAACATAACCAGTATCAGAACAAAAAAATTGAAACTATAGCTAGAACTAAGCTTGAGCTTGAAATTTGTTCTTTATGAAGATTTAGTCCAAATTTGTTCTTTATGAAGATTTAGTCCAAATTTGGTCTTTATTAAGAACAGTATTAAAACAAGTTAAATCTATGATTAGGCTTAGATTAGATTCCAATATTGGTCATTAAGAAGATTTAAGTACAAATCTTCACAATTAAACCTTAGATAGCCCTTCATTTATTAAAATCATAACTTCACAAAACCATGAAACAAGAACAGTATAGTTTACCTTTCATCTCCCCAAATAACATTAACTTGCAAAATAGGAACAACCAAAGCAGCACCAAGAATCCTAGCAATGACCACAGCATCAACAATTTGATTCCTCTGCTGATTCAATCCACCAGAAACAACCACCATGAGATACCTTTTCCTATTCTTAACAACCCCGTCACTATCTCTTCTATAATCTCTACTGAAATCCAAACAAGGCTTATACCCTAACCCATCTGGTTGCTTCCAAAACTCACCCTTTTCAACTTCCTCACTCCTTTTTTGATCCACCAAGTCAACTCTACTAGGACCCTTTGCTTGCAACATCACATTAGAAATCAAAGGAAGTGATTTTGACAAAGTTTCATCCTTCAAAATCTCATCTTTCTTCATTGAATCAACCCCAAGTTCAGATTTTGACAAAATAGCACTATCAAAACTCTTATCTTTATTCATTGAAACAACACCAAGTTTAGATTTTGAGTCAAACCCATTTGAGATTAAGGGGTTTTGAAGCGTTGTAGCACATGGGTAAGAAGGAAATGGTGTTTCAAGATTGAAACCAAACTTAAACATAGCAAATAAACCAATAAAAAAGAGAGTGAAAAAGAAAAACAATCTTGGGTTTTTCCATTTAGTTAAGGTGGTGATGAAGAACTGTGAGGAAGTTCTATATGATGATTTCTTTGGAGTTTCATCAAGTAGTGATTGAATAGAAGAAGATGAAATGGAATTGATTATTTGAGATGGAACTGAGATGTATGAGAGTTTTTTTGCATTGTTTTTTGACTTAGCCATTGAAATGAATAAGAGAGAGAGTATTGAATTTTGTTCTTCAAGAACAAGAAAGAATGGTTTGGTTTTTGGTGTTTTATATGAGAATGAGAAAGAAAGTGTCTTTCTTTACACCAATGCCTTGATGTGTTGTGTCTCTGAGTCTGAGTTGTTAAATGTTTTTTTTTCTTTAACAGTAGAAAATAGAAAAATGGAAAAAAGGAATAAAAAAAGAGAGAGAGAAAGAGAGAATGGTAGAGAGAGAAGGGGCGGCGGGAAAGGAAAACGAAGTCAGTCATATACGCGTCAGTCAATCAGAAAAATGGAGCTGCGGTTTGACATTGTTGGTGGTGTTTACTCGTTTTCTAAGTGCCATTTGATAATGTGTTTACTCTCTTAAGTGTTGTTTATTAACATTTATGTGTGAACTAATTTTGTCACGTGTGATGTTCGATAGAGAAAATGTTATTTTGATGATTTAACCAAATTATGCTGAAGAAAAAAAAGTTATTTCATAGTTTAGTGTGGGATAAAAATATTTGTTTTTGTTCTGTCTCTTGACTTTTAGTTTGTTCGATCTCAGTGACTATTTTAACATTAAACACGGTATAATTGAAGTTGTCTTGTCCGTAATTTTTCACACTTTCCTTTCATAGAATCAAACGGACCATAAAAGCAATTGAGTAGATCTTGTTTGATATTCGAGTCCTGTTTTTATATGTAAAATACAACATTCTTATTAATTGAAATAAGTTTATTGAACGTTGTTATTTAGTTTACACATATTAAAAATGTAATAATATTGTCTATAAGTCATACCTCAACTGATAAATGTCGAAATTGTTAGGTCGGACATTATGACTCGAGTTTGAACCCGAAACCTTACAGTTGTATATGTGTTTAATTTCACTGGATTACCATTTTAGTTAAGACAAAAAATGCAATAATATTATTGAAAAACATGATAGTATTATTACTAAAAGAGTTTTATTTATTACTACTTGTTTCATAAAATATGTCCTATTTACGTTGTGAACTGTTTTAGGAAAATATATTTTTGTTATTTAATGAAAAAAATAGATTCTTTTTTTAACTAAAACACTCTTACTATATTATTGTAGTTAATGAAATAGTTAGATGGGTTAATATATACCGTAATATAAATAAGAATATATAAGTGGGAAAAGAATTAATTCATTGGTATTTTAAAATGATAACTATTTTAAGATGAAAAATATTGAAAATGAGACACTTTTTATAAGATGGATGGAGTATTTGTGTAATATTTTGGGTAATATATAGTCAATTAATTAGATAATAAAATTAAAAATATAATAATTTTATATGTTTTCTATTCGAGATAAGAGTAACAATTCATATATTTGTATTTTTTCCCTTCATTTTTATGTATTTTTTTTATTTAAATAGACCTTTGCTCTCTTAAATTTTGTAATTAAATAAGTTATGTATATAGTAAACATAATTATTCTATGTTAGTTGGTAATTAGGATTAATTTAGGGAATACATATATCTCATTTTCTTTTTCTTGTCTTTCCTTGTTTATCTTCAATAAATAACCACATATTTAGGTAGAACTTATATACCTAAATTAGGCCATACTATTCTTAGTAATAATCAATTGTACCATGCAAAATTAATAGATAAATCTAAGAGTTTAATTCATACATGCCATTAACTGTCAATGTAAATATGTTTTTACACTACAACTAGCCATAGATAATTTTAAATTAACATATTGTAGTTTAAAACATTGAGAGTATAAAAAAAATATTCTTAAACAGTTAGTTTTTATTTTAATTTTTGAATCTGTATACAAAGTGACAAACTTCTATTGAAATTTAAGCATACAACTTTTAGGTTTTGATCAAATTCAAATAAAAATTCACAATTTAATAATATTAATATTGTCAATTAATATAAATTAAACTTTATCGACTATAATTTTAGTTTTTTCGACAAGGGATATCAATTCCTACAAAACATTCTGAGCAACAAGCTTTGTACAGCTCATAGTTAAGATAAAATGGTAAACATGGAGAGAAAAAAACCAATTGAATTTGAATTATAAAACACATGTTAAAATAGTACGTAGCATTTCTTGTTCTTGGAGTGTGAAAAAAGGTAAGGAAAGGGATGGATATGGATGATATGGCAATATGGAATCTTGTGTTAGGCAACAGTCCTTTTATATACATGTAATAATTGTATTATATATACTTATATTATATATTATATTATATTGTATAATAAACACATAAAAACAGATAAGTGTGTTGTTTTATGGTAAAGGCCAGCTGCCAATTATGAAAGAACCAATAAAGAAAGGTAGCATTCAAGGCTTCTCCATTAATAAAATCTATTTTTCTTTATTAAAAAATCTATATGGCTTCCTTAAGTTTTCTTACAACAAAATAAAGTGGTCCACCATAATACTTGCCACAAAATAATTTAATTTTTTTTTTTCGAATTTTAAATAGTCTAAAAGAGAAATCCACACGCTTAAATTGTGAAGATGAGTATTGTGGTTCGAATGATCAGTTTCAGCGTCAAATATTTCCTTAATATTTTATTATTTGAGTTGTATTATACGAGGCAAATAAAATCCTACATCCGTCCTAAATTATTAAATCATTGTACAATATAAATGAAACAATAAAGATTCTTTATCTGTTATACCATCTATTATTTTCTTTTCCCCTTATTTTTATTTTTATTTTCTATGTCAACAATTAAAGATAACTTTGTAAATACAAAATTGCATATCCTCTATTTTTCATACAAAAATTAAAATATTTTTAATTTATATGTGAAATTGTTAAAGTGAATTATAATTTAAAACGGAAGGATAAGTGTCATTTATAAAGAGTGCTAATCATTTTAATTTTAAAATGATTATAATAGAATACTAATGTTTAATTTAAATTGATATGTTTACCAAAAAAAAAGTTTAAATTGATATCGTCATTATAGTAGGTGTTACATCTATTTCATTAAGATAATGTGGATTATTTTTTTTGTGGAATTCGAATTTTTAAAAGATAACATTATTATTAAATGTGATTAGTAGGTGCTACATCTATTTTCATCAAAAGATAATCTTATCTTTTAATCAATATCTATATATACAAACCTTATTATTATCCTAGGTTTTTAGTGAGAGGAAAACATATTCATATATAGAGTTGGCCAAGAGGCCAATATATCCTAAACAATAATGCGAGGGATAGAGTTTGAGTAGTAATCAATTCAATCTTTATTTGGAGCTGTTTCAATATATATATATTGCTGAAGCTAAAACGGCATATTAAGTTAAGGGTTTTGCTAACAAGTGTACCGATGTACTCTTTAAGCATACTATTTAAAGAAAATTTTTAATCAAAAAGTTAAACAACACAATTTTCAATGCGTTGACTTTATATATTTTTATAAAAATTCTATATAAACTTACTATTTAAAGGACTTAAAGAGTGTACCGTACCCAGTACACTCTTTAACATTTACCTTAAGGTTAATTTAATTTTTGTAGCAAATTTTTCACAGATTTTTCTGTACAAATCTTATAGAGGCATGATAATCTTTTACCTTAAGAAGTAGAAATATAGAGTTTGAGAAGTAGGATATTTTTAAAGTAGTCATAAAATTAGATTGTAAACTTAGTAGTTGATGAAATTGTCAGTGACAAATTTTCTAGTATTAGACTTTGGTGATAGTATTATTTATGCATGTAAAAATTCTTTTAAATTTTAAAATAAGTTTCACTAGCCAACAATTGTTTAGAAGTTAGCATGAACATAATTTTATTTTTGGTACAACACATCATTTACTAGCTACTTTTATTAGTAATAACCATATTTTTTATTTTGTACATGTCTATGTGTGCATGTGTGTTTGTGTGTCATATATTAAATTTGTTACTGTAAAAAATAAAAGATTACCCAAGATTCTAACAAATATATTAAATTTATATTTTTATATTCTTCACCTTTTTAGTGTGAAGTAATCTAATAATTAAACTTATATATTATTAATATACTTCATCCATCCCAAACTATAAATAAAATTGAGTCAAGAAAAATTTGATACATTTAATTAAAAATTTAAATCAAATATATTTATTTTTATTAACTAATTTTAATTTATATTTTATAACGAATTGAGTATATATGAAGACATAGAGAACTCTCACTTTTTTTACTGTGTTTTCTTTTGTTTAATTTGATTTTATTTTTATTTCTAAATTCACACAATATTATTGAGTGTTTTTTGTTGAAAAGAATATTTATTTGGTTGTTCAGTAATGAGTAAGTATGTACCATTTTATGCTCCAGCGCTGATATGCCAGCCCAGCTGGATCCTCTTCATTTGAATTTCAATACATTTTTTCTGCCACACAGACGATGTTGACACATCAACTGGCTTCCCTTCTTCCCAGGGTTTATTCTCAGGAATCGCTTTTTTATCTGTTTTTTATACTACTCTTTCTACTTTTAGATCCGTTTGATCGGAGAAAAAAAAAAAAAAATTACGCAAATTAATGAATAGGTGTATTTGGTTTCAATTTTAATAGAGTTAGAATTGATTTTAACTTGTTTGATTTCTCAAAAGTAAAATTGATTGATTTTGCCTTCAGAATTGATTTTACTTGAAAATAGAAATAATAGTTTTTTGTTTTTAGAATTGATTCTTACACATTTACACTTAAATATTTTGTTCAACCCACTTTTACATGAAAGTATACAAACATAAATTAATTATGCTAAAATCAATTTTAGCAAAATCAATTTTATTAAAATCAATTATGTTTGAAGCCAAACCAAACATAATACAAGTTTATTTATTAGTTTGTGTAATTTTTTTTCTTTCGTTTTTTCTTTTCGTTCGACCAAACAAACCCTTAAATAAGGTTATGTTAAACAATGTCATTTTTAGACACTTATTAAATATAAAAAAAAAAATGTAAAACTAATGATGAAAGATAATTTCTTGCATTTTTTAAATTTTAAATGCATAAATCTTAAGAAAAAATTAGAAACTTATTCATTTTAAAATTAAAGGAATTATACCACTTAAAATTGATACATACAATTGGGTTGTTTTTCTTATTATCTGATCCTTTCACACACTAATTTATATTTTGAAAACAAAAATTATTGAAGAATAATTTTTTATTATTATAATAAGAAATAGACCAAGTCATATGTACCAAAAATTATATGTATATAAAGTCATAATAAATTAATATCATCCCAAACTTCTCATGAATTAAGTGGAATTACAATTATATAACTTATAATAAGGTTGATAATTTGAGAATGACACCTTATATAGTAAAGGATGAGAGAATGACACCCTTTTGTAGTTGTAGTTTGTATTTTTCTCTGCTACTGCTTCTTCTCTATCCAATAATCATAAGCTACATTCAACACTAATCTAGCTGTACAACTTCGTTTGTTTTTTTTTTTTTTTTTGTGTGTGTGTGTATTAGTGTATAGGATTGTACGGTTTAGTTTTTGGTTTGTGATGCAATGCAGAAAAAAAGGATTACAAGTTATAGTTAAAACTGCTTAGTAATTATTATTAATCGTCTGATCAATAATAAATTGTTGACATAAAAATAATATTTAAGTTACACTAATCAATCTGATTGTTTTTAGACGGTTTAAATTATTTATCGCAGGTAACTAAATGAAGTAATTACAGCAAGCAATTCAAATCTCACATAGAATCCTTTTGAATATATATTTTTGTATTTATTGATAAAAAAATTATTTTATAAATTTATTAAATAATATATATTTTTGTATTTAATTTATATTATTGATCTAATAATATAGTTTTTGGTTTTTCTATGCCACTAATTATCATCTCTCTTTTTAGTCGTAACCTATTTGTTACGTTTTATTTGGAAGCTTCTTTGACACAGTCAAATACTGACCCAGGTGGTATCGTTATGTCACACTTGTTTCTTGCAACCATGGAGTTGTTTTTGAGCATATTCATCAAATTTAAACATAATTAATTAACATCTAATTAGAATTGACAAAACGTGGAAAAAAATATGAAAGAAAATCATGAATGATTGTCATATATCTTAACTACACCAATTGGACTATAATGGACTCTCGAATATGAGATTATATTAGTGCTTTAGGTTTCTGATTTTTATATTATTATTTGGTGGTTGTGAATTTGTTTCTAACTACTAAACCATATATAATAGTTCTAAATTATTGTCTTATTTAGGTGAAAGTGGTTAAACCAATGTGTCATTATAGTTTTTTAAAAATAAAAGTTTCCATTGTACCTTATCTTAAGAAGTTTTTCTTGTATGCGACTTTAGGAACATGCCAGAAACTTCATAATATTATTAGCTATATTATTATTTTCTTTAAGCTGAAACTGAAATTCTACAAATGTAATTTGAGCTAAAAAATGGGTTAATTCAAAAAATATATTTTTTCTTTTCTAGTTATATTTTTTGGCAATCGATTCCACTTTCACGTTACAACTAAGTAAACTTATATTTTAATGTTCCTTGTGTAATGATCATTGAATTATATTGAATTTTAGAAGACTAATTTTAAAAACTTATTTTATCTATTTTATTTAACTAACTCGTGTAAAAAATAATATATTTTTTATCGATTAACTTACCACAAGAGGCGGTAAAATATTAGAATTTTACTTAAGTTGGTCTGCATCCATTTTTTCAAAATGGACCGGACATTGACCAATTTTGCGACTCCTAATATCCCTTTATTCCGTACAATTCTTCCAAACATCTTTAATAAGATGGAATTAAAATTCAGTTGTTAATTAGCTTTAATGACAATGTGATATTTTCATTTCGTATTTTGGGAGACTTAAAATAATAGGAGAAAGATTTGATTAAATACAAAAGAGGTAGTTAATGTGTCTAAATCATTAGAACAACTCATGTGAGAATAATATAGTTTGTGTCCACACAAACAAGAACACTAAAACAAAGAAATGAAGGTGTGTTTCAGTTAATAGTTAGAGCAGACATTTTCTTAGGTAGGAATGGTTGGGGAACAAAATTGAATTACTCATTAATTAACAACTCAAGTTCCTTGAACCTTTTTCATTTTTTGTAGTAATTTTTAAGCAAGGAATATCGTACATACAAGTTACCACTTGAATAATGGTTATACGTGCATTATGATTTTTTTGAGTGTACAATTATGATTAAATTATTTACTAAGATATCATAATATAGGTTGTGAATATGCAATCTTGAACCTTTGTAATATGCTCTTCACTTTGAGTATAATTGAAGAAAATAATGTAACCACATATCATTAATGTTTTGGGTATAAACGTGTAACACGATCTTACTTTGGTTAAGATATATGCTAATCTTCAAATGAAAACAACATAATTAATCCTCCTCTCACTAGGGATAAAGTACATTTTTTATACCTATGTGGATATTGATTTTATACTCCACCCTCAATGAATTAAAAGTAAAAATTCATCAAATTACATAATATATGTAGTTATCCCTATATTGATTGTTCCTATGCACTATAAAAATAAAAATAAAAAGTGGCCAACCGCAATTTGTATCTTGTAGATGAGGAATTCTCATTTGAACAATACAAGCTAGAGTTGAATATACCAATTAAGTAAATAAACAAATGACATATTATTTTTAAATAAAAATTATTTGCCACATATATACTAGTATATTGTACATGTTAAGTACTTATATAATTATATACTATAGAAAAAGAAGAAAGAAGAAAATATTACATGTTAGTGTGACAATTAGTATTGATTTAATTTAAACAAATTTTGTGGATTTTCTTGGGGGATCTATATGATATTAAATCAGGGGTGGTATATAATATTTTATGTATATTCATCAAGATATTCCTGTGGGGTATTTTATAGGTAGAGAATGTTTAGCATCGTTTAGTTGTGATTAATGTTTATCGTAGGGTTTGATGGACTCACACATTTTACTATTGAAATTTTCTTCAAACACAAAGTTAAAGATTGAATATGCAATCACCTACTTAATTGACTAGTTTAAATTTCTTATTATTTAAACTAATTCTTTATGTTAGTATGACAATTAGTATTGATTTAATTTAAACAAATTTTGTGGATTTTCTTGGGGGATCTATATGATATTAAATCAGGGGTGGTATATAATATATTATGTATATTCAAGATATTCCTGTGGGGTATTTTATAATTATAGGTAGAGAATGTTTAGCATCGTTTAGTTGTGATTAATGTTTATCGTAGTGTTTGATGGACTCACATTTTACTATTGAAATTTTCTTCAAACACAAAGTTAAAGATTGAATATGCAATCACCTACTTGATTGACTAGTTTAAATTTCTTATTATTTAAACTAATTCTTTTTTGGTGAAAAATATTCTCTCTACGATCATCTATTTAACTAACTAGCTTAAATTTCTATCACTTAGACTAATCCATTTTTGGCGAAGAATATTCTCTCTCTCTCTCTCTCTCTCTCTCTCTCTCTCTCTCTAAAATTGAACACATGATCACCTACTTAGAGCATCCACAATTGAGTACTCCAATTTTGAGTACTAATTAACTAGGTTTCACTTGTACACATCACTTATTTATAATTTTTTAAAAGTATTACTTCTTAAGCATTCAATCTCTCCAACTGAACACCTCTTAAAAAGTTCTAAACAGAACCCACAAATAACTCTATTTTTCATCAATATATAATTCAATATCTTTATAAATGGGTCCACAAATTTTATTTTTTTAAGATGAGAGAAATGATGCTTATTTAAGAAATGATACTTAATAATTAATATGTACTAAAAAATATTTTGCTCCAATGATAATATTAATAAGTACCACTTCTTATTGAAATATATACTACCATTAGAGATGATCTTAACTGACTAGCTTAAATTTCTATCACTTAAACTAATCCATTTTTGGTGAAGAATATTCTCTCTCTAGATCTCTCTCTCTATATATAAATAGATAGTAGGAGATTTAAACCACTTAAATAATTGATAAAAAATTCGACTTACAAAAACTAATACTGTTAAATGAAAGTGAAAATATCATACTTTTAATATAGCAAAACAAAGTATCAAGAAGTTATTCAAAAGCAGTAGAGGGAGAGACATTTTCAACTTTAATTTTTCTTATATACATTTTATATGTTTATTTGATAATTATAAAAAAAAGTTTATCTCAAAAAAAAATAAGTTAATTCACATGGTTAAAAAATTGAAAATTTTATTAAAAGCCTATCCTTATGGATTTTTTTTTTTTTTTTTGAAGGATCCTATCCATATGGATTGTACTCCCAGCTTTAAGGGCAAGCAAAGCAATGAGGTTGTTGAAGTTGATAAGCAATTAAAGCTATATTATTGGGAGTAACCAAATTATGAGTAATGACATTTCTTGTATTATTGAAGAAAGAAAATGAAATAGAACAATGTGACATGTAGGTCATTTTAGTTTGGCACTTTCCATACATAATAAGCCTACTCATTCTATGGATAGCTACAATGTCACTACTCATGTTAATTGTTAGTTTGATGAATAATGATTTATTTGCCATTAAAGAAGGGCCCCTTGATTGCAAGTATATTGAATTGCCCTTCTTGCTTTTATCAGAACAGACAATTTAGTTCTACAATCGATGCCCTATTTTGTAGCCCATGAAATTATTTTGTAAAGGGGATGAACAAAATAAAGAGAAATAGTTTGACACTTTCAATCCACCTCTTATAAATTAAAATCCGTTAAAATATTATCGAAAACATTTTTCTATTAGTGTTTTAGAAAATTTAAAATCTTTTTATTTATTTTTGGATGAATCCGGATTGAACAACTTGTCTATAATTTTTTTATGTATATATTTAAATTAATGTTTGCAAGTAGGAAAATAGTCCATTAAATAGTTTGAGAAAGACCAAATGAATTGACCATAAAAATGGTTGAGTGTGGCTTATAAACATAGAAGTTTTCAATAATTTGAAACGTCGATTTTTGCTTATAATAATGATTGCTGCTTGGAGAAGTATTTAAAATAGAGAGGGAGTAATAATTTGGTTGATTTTTGCTTTTGGTATATTTCAAAGTTTTTACTTGCTCACAAGTCACAACTAAAAAAAAGAAATTGATTTATTTTTGGATGAAACCTAAATGCACAACTTGTCTATAATTTTGTTTATGTATATATCTAAATCTAAATTAATGTTTGCAAGTAGGAAAGTACTCTATTAAATAGTTTGACAAAGATCAAATGAATTGGCCATAAAAATGGTTGAGTGTGGCTCATGAACATAGAAATTATCTAATAATGTCACTTTGACAATTTTTACTTATAATAATGATCGTAGATTGGAGAAGTATTTAATGTAGGGAGGGACTAATAATTTGGCAAAGAGGATAAGGGGAAGAGATCTGATTGGCTACATTATAAGAAACCAAAGAAGGAATGCTTTGACTTGGGGAAGCAAAGCAATGAAGGACCATGTTTCTAACATGTGAGGATTGTCCCTCTTCCATGTGCATTTATTGAGTTCTTTTTTCGTTGTTGGTTTACTCAAACGGATCATGTCATGTCTTTATTTTTTAAAATGCTAACAAGTGTAAGAAAACAAAAAATAATTGGAAAGTACTACAGTATACATTCAAATTTTAAAAAGTGATTTCTTTTTCTCATAAAATTTTACTTTTATTTACTTTAATTTTAGATATAGGATTTCGCTTGCAAAGTTGTGTTGGAACTTGTTTGTTGGTCTTGTTCTTTATTCAATGTAGGCTTAATTACACTTTTGGTCCTCCTATTTTGTCAAATCTACGATTTTGGTCCCCCTATTTTAAAATCAAACATTCTAGTCCCCCTATTTTGATTTTTGTTGCACTTTTGGTCCTCCATTCCATTTTTTGACTAAGCGGCAACCAAAACGCTTACGTGGCAATACATGTGGAAAATAAAAGTGTCACATCAACAAATAGTTTAATTATAATATTAATTTTTTAATGTTCAATATGAAAGAAACTAATTTTTTATAAAAAATTAAATTTAAAAAAAAATCTGGAAAACCAAAAAAATATAATTTTTTTAAAAATCTGAAATATTAATTTATTTTTAGAAAAAAACTGAAAAAACAAAAAATATTTAAAAAAATCGAAATATTTATTTAATTTTTAAAAAAAAAATTGGTTTTTTCATTTTTTTTAAAAATGAATTTAAATTTTTTCGATATTCAGATTTTTTTAATATAATATTTCAAATATTATTTTTTTAAAAAAATATAGATTTTTATGAAAATCAGAAATATTAGCTTTTTAAAAGACTGAAATTATTATTTACTTTTAAAAATCTGAAAATAAAATATCATTTGAAAAAAAACTGAAATATTAAATAATTTTTCAGATATTTTTTTAAAAATTAATATTTCAGATTTTTTTTAAAAAATTAAATATTTTTTGTTTTTTCATATTTTTTAAATTTTTTGGTGTTTTTCAGTTTTCTTAAATAAATTAATATTTCAGATTTTTTTAAAAATTTTATTTTTTGGTTATTCAGATTTTTTTAAAAAAAATAATATTTTCATATTGGAAATTAAATGCTTAAAATTAAAATATTTGGTGACATGACATTTTTTTTGCCACATGTATTGCCACTTAAGCGTTTTGGTTGCCACTTGATTAAAAAATAGGGTGGGGGACCAAAAGTGCAACAAAAATCAAAATAGAGAGACTGAAATGTTTGATTTTAAAATAGGGGGATCAAAATTGCAATTTTGGCAAAATAGGGGGACCAAAAGTACAATTAAGCCTTCAATGTATCATCTGTTTGACAACAATACTAATAGCAAAAAAAATAAAATTAAAGTAATAAAATCTTCATTTTAAAAAAGTTTGAAAACATGAAAAGTATAAAAACATTTTTTAAAATGTACTAAATGAAAAAAAATAAATTATAGTGAGACCACTATATATCAACTTTTTGTTTTTTAATAATACTCTTGGTGGGGAGGTATAGGAGTGGTTGATCATGGGGTGCCAACCTAGTTGGGATGTCTGTGAGATACCATGATACCTTGCTCTCCAATTTATAAAAAAAAAAAAAAAGTCTCAATCTCTTTTAAAAAATGGAGAATATTTCAACTGATCTCAAACTCAAACTACCCACTTGTGCACACGTCTCATAAAACTTCATCTTGGATGAACTATAAAAGTTTAAGTCACATTTATTAAGATGAAATACAAGTAAATATCAATTCTCTACTACTTTCCTCTCCCAAAATAATTTTGTGCAGACACAAAAACTTTATGAGTTTATAGCCAAATACCTTTCGAAATTATAAAAATCGGCAAATAATCTCTAAATTTTTTTGAAATGTTAAATATTTTCTAAAATTGCGTTTCGTCTATCAAATTACCCTTTACCTCTGTTTATTCCGTCAATGATGCATGGGGGTAAATAAAGGTGCAAATACATAAATTGAACATCTTAGAGTGTTGACGGAGGCACATAATTCATTAAATGTGGAGGGGTGTGGATAGAAAGATAAGGGAGGCATATATAACACCTCCCTTAATATTTTTCATGCCATAGAAGTTGTGTGAAGATTTTCTTTTTGGTTCATGTGGGTTATCTCAAATAAAAAGCTAGTTTTATGGCTCATCTATAAATTGTAGTACCAAAAAACAATCGAGAAATTCCTTAGCAAGCATGGTGATTTAAAGTTCGATTAACCCTCCTGTTCTTAAGAAAAGATGACCTAGTGATCCAGAATTCAATTTAAGGGATTTAGATCCTCTTCTGCCATTCCTCTTATGTTTTCTTCCTGCTCTCATCTAAGCCATTCAACCATCTCTTTCTCTCTCCTTTGCACTATACTTTTTTTCTCTTTTGTTGATCAACAACCATTGGATTAGAAAAATGAGAGAGGGCTTGACACAAAGTGTTAGAGAGGATCCAATTCCCAATTTAAGGTAAGTAAAATCCGATTAAAAATCATTTCTTTCAAAAATCAAACTCGAAATCCGATTCTCCTAACCAATTCATCTTAACTCGAGCTCAATCACTTGATATCTCCCTCAATATCTCTAAAAAGCACACTTTTCTAAAAGTATGTTTCTAGACAACCTATTTTGTATAGATGTGTATAGTGGACTTCTAGACAACAATAAATTTGTGCTATTTTTAAATGTGTACATTTTCTCTCCATCCAAGGTGGTGGTGTGTGGGGGGACTCTACCTTAAAAAATTAAATTTAATATTGTGTAGAACAACGACCTATAAAATCATATACTACACTTGATCTTAGTCAAAAAAGGAAAAGTTCATTAAGAAAAGCCAAGAAAGGAAAAGTTCCTATAAAATCAATTTTTCTTTTTAGAATGTGTACATGTGAAGTCATTTTAGGAAAAGTTCATCTCTAAAGTATTACCTGTATTTCAAGTCCAATTTCCCCCAAATATTCCTATAAGAAAAGCTAATAACCAAAGACAAGTCCTCCTAAAAGTATAGAGATAATTGAAGTGAAACTTGCCTCTTCCTTCAAGACACTTTACCATACAAACCACCAGAATCGAACCTAAGACACGTACTTAAGGGACCTAGCAATTGTGTTAGATCATGTTGCCACTGTTTCTGTATTTTTTTATGCTAATAAATAAAGTGTCTCTTCCAATAATATCTTGTCGCAAATACGAAATACAAACAAGAAACTAAACAAGTTAACACAATGGTCTAAAGCCGAGACTAGGATTTAGTCCTTCATCAGTTATCAGAAATCATCGAATTAGTTCTGCTAAGTACTTACAATGGCCTAAATCTGTGACAAGGATTTAGAAGGATACACTGTTCCAAATCCAATCTCTTTTCAACGAATACTAAGGACCATTTCATTTGCGGAGAAATAACTTGAACCACAATGCAGACCTTTTACGGTATCTTCGGAGTCCGTTCTTGTAATCCACATACACAAGTCCAAACCGGAGTGTGTAGCCAGCACTCCATTCAAAATTGTCCAACAATGACCATGCAAAGTATCCCTTCACCCTCACTCCATTCCTACCAAATTCAAAGTTTAATTAGGATTCCATTTGTTTAGTCCGAAACAGAAACAGAGATTGTAAGCGTAGTGTTGTCAATCACAGATGGCAAAGAATATCAATTTGTTCAAATTATGCTACACTACAGTGTTATAGGGCTGCTATAGAAGCCTATTTGACAAAATTTTGTACCAAATAGCGATTTGTTAAAATTTTGTTACGCTATATCGCCGCGTCATCCGCTATCTGACAACACTAAGTGCAGAATTTACAATTAAATAAGTTGTTCATTTTTAAACTTACGTTATGGCCCTTTGAAGATACAATAGGTGGTGACTAATATAGTCTATCCTAAATTTGTCATCAAGTGACCTTCTGCCATCATCAACCTCATCAACTCCTGCAAAATTTGAATGATTTGATTCAAACAAACAAAAAACTAGTATTGTAACGCAATAAAGATGCAGCGTTAGGGAAAAAATGATACATGAGATCGTTATAGATAATCTTACCGTTTTCTGTTATGTAAATGATTGGATTATTAAATTTCTCCATAGTGTATTCTAGTAGTCCTTGAATTCCTGGTGGATAGACATAGAGCCAATCTGAGGCAGCCTGCAACATTACTAACTTCTTTAACTTCTTTGTTTTAGTGATAACTTTTCATTGTCATGCACTAAAAGAATCTAAACTAAGGGCCTGTTTGGATTAAGTTATTTGAGCTTTTATCTATTGACATAAGTACTTGTGAGATTGTTTCGGAGAGTTTATAGAAACAGCTTATCCAAACATCTTATAGCTTATATGAAAACAATTTGGCTACATTTTGTACTTTTAATATATATATAGCTCATAAATAAGCACTTATCTAAAGATGGCCCAAGTAATATTTAATAACTTATTTTCATTTGCAATTACCTTTGGACCAATGAGAACTCCATTTCTTAGAGCTGATGCAAGTGAAACAAAATGGATCATGATTAGCAAAAGTATGAAGAAAGTTTAATATAAAGTTAAACAAGGTTTAAAACAATGACTTACTAGTAAATCTAACACAATTGTCTGTAAAAACTGTTGGCTTTCCGCGCGGGCAAGGAATATTGGCTGCATAAGTCGAAGTGTAATAGTTTAAACCTACGAAATCGTAGGATCCTTTGACCATTAATGATTGACTTCTCGAAAACCTTGGCAAACGTTCCTTGACTTTGTTAACTATCACAGCAGGATATGTACCAGAGTGCAGCGGTTCCATGAACCTTGAAAAACACAAAATGATTAGTTAGACACTATTTTGTTCTTTTTAAAAACCTAATTTCAGCTATGTATTCCACATTAAGGATTCAAAACTATGTGTTAAGAATCACAAATAAAAAAAAATCATACGAATTTTCATTATATCAAGAGCATTTTGTGCAGGAAAGAGAAAGACACTTACCAATCATACATAAAAGCAAGACCACGAGACGCCGCTTCTCTGTCCTCTTTTGATTGGGATAGTGGCACCAGCCATGCAGAATTTAGTGTTACTCCAATTTGACCCTTTTGAGTATTCTGTCATAGAATCATTCACATTTAGTTACCGTCTGTTTGAATTGGCTTACTTGAGCTTATCCATTGGCATAAACATTTGTAAGACTATTTTGTTGAGCGTATGAAAACAGTTTATGACATGTCCATAAGCTCTCCATGATAGTTGAAAACAACTTATAGCTTATATCAAAACAGTTTGACTTTATAGCTTATACTACCCACATATTCCATGATTTGAGTCCTAAATTGTAGTCAATTTCTACAGGCTATTGGATATGAAAAAAAATTAATTATGCAGCAACCTGGAACTTCTCTCGGTAGACTTTTACTGCTGCAGCATGAGAGAGAATAAGGTGATGTGTTACCACATAAGGCTCAGTACTAGAATCACCGGCATTGCAGTTAGCTACCCACTTAGAGCACCTCATGGGTGGGGACGATCCACTTCCATAACCTTGAGTGCTATAAAGCAATGGTTCATTTAATGTAATCCAATGCTTAACTCTATCACCAAATTCTCGAAAGCATACTTCTGCATAATCTGCAAAATCTTGCCTGTTTACAAAACAAAATGTCAATTATCAATATCATCACCACTAGGGAGAGAAAAGAAGCGCTAGCAACACACTCTAACGTCTTTTCCAAACATTCTATCCATTATTGATCGAAATTTATATGAATCCCACTAATTTATGAGGGTCTCATTTCCCACCGCAGGATCCACGTGTTGGAAATAGTGTCAGAGAACAAAGAATGTGTTGCTAGAAAGAAAGGGTAAAAAAACCACCATTGCTTACTCAATTTTGGGACTCAAAAAACCACCATATTCATCTTCAAGAGCTTGAGGGAGATCAGAGTGAAATAGAGTTATAAACGGCTTTTGTCCTGACATCAAAATCAAATTTAGTTTTTTTAAGGTATCATGGGAAAAATTAAATACGATAAAGTGAGAATTTGAGTTATACTTACCACTTGATATCAGTTCATTTATAAGATTGTTGTAATATATGACGCCTTCTTGGTTAATTCCTCCCTTGAGGTTTCCACCTAAAAAACAATTTAGTTCGAGTGTAATTTAATTAACTGTTAATACTTAATAGTAACACTAGAATCCAACAAGCTAATGATCCAATTTAATCCGAGGAGAAGTAAAATGTGATTAGAGAGTTACTCACGAGGAAGTATTCTGGACCAAGAGATGGAAAATCTATAGGCATTAAATCCAATATCCTTCATTAAAGCCACATCTTCCTGATATATTTTTTCCAGGGTTCAATAATATTATCCATTTGGACCGAGTCAAAACTCAGCAGCATGGAAATTCATCTTAAATATATAAACTAAAATTAAGAGAATGTAAGTACCTTGTAGCGGTGGTATGAATCAATGGCAATATCTCCATTACTGCGGCCAACTATTCTATCTGAAGAACAAAGAAAATGTCACAATATTTCTAAGTTGGTTTTACTAAACCTTTAAGCACAATTACATACATAGACTCTGCACAAAATGTGAATGGAGAAAGAAACTTGCGGCACAAATTGAGTTGAAAGTAAAGTGGTTTATGTTTGGATACATTCATGAAAAGCGAGTTGAACTACAAATTTGAGAGCAAAAATCAATTCTAGAATTAGAAGCTACAATTTCTACTAGCTTCAAGTAGAATCTATTCTGAAGGCAAAATCAATTCTACTCTAAAGGAACCAAACATGTCAAAATCAATTTTCCACCTCTAGAATCAATTTTAGCTCCTCCAAAATGTGGAACCAACCAAACATACACTATTGTTCGATCCCCTTTTACATATTAATAAATCACTTTACATTCAATTCACTTTTAGTTAAACTCAATCTTACAGAATCAATTCACTCAAAATCAACTTTTGTCACCGCAAAACCAAACACACAATTAGCAAAGTAGTGCATTCAATGCGTTGAAATTTTTAAAAAGAACCTTTTCAACTTAAAGCTTTTGATTTTGTTTCCATTTTTGTTTTCTTAACCATTGCCCTTCGGCCCTATTTAGCATGATCCTAAAACTATTACTTCAATAGGACCAAAGAATCATCCTAAAATGCAAAGGAAAAAGAACAAAACAGAATCAAAGAAGAGATTCAATTCAAACCTGGGTGGCTATGAGTAAAGGTATCCCATATGCTTGGTCCTTTGCCACCTTCATGTGCTGCACCTTCATACTTCAAATAACAAAAACAAAAATATAAGATCCAACCAAAGTTTGCATAAGATAAACAACATAAGACAAAACAAAAATAATATAAGATCCAACCAACAGTTTCCATATATAAACAACATAAGACAGAACAAAAACCTGGTAAGCTGAAGAAGCTGTTCCAAATAGGAAATCAGATGGAAAACTGGTACGATTAAGAGAAACTGCTGAGCTAAAAAAGGAAAAAGAAATTGTTGCAAGGAGAAGAACAACCTTAAACCACATTGTTTAAAATTTGATTTTGATTCTCTAACTATTCAAACCATTTGAAGGAACTTGGTAAAAGAGGGTTCTTTTTTTGTCTTTTAGTAAAGTGAACTAAAAGGATTAGCTTTTATTATTTTATGTTATCATTTTTTCCTTGAAAATTGAAAAGATTCCATGATTACTGATAAGGGTAGAAAAAGGTTCCATGCTTAAATCAGTCAAGTTTCTCGCTTGCTTCTTTGTGTTAGAGAAGTTCAAAAATTGGGTTAACTTTTTGGGATTTTTCTTTTAATAGAAAAAGAGTTTTGACTTTTGGGTTAATTTTTATTTTTTGGAAATTTTATGAAAAAATTGGGGACTAAATTATAAAAAGGTTTAAATATCACTAGTATGGTAGCCCGTACCGTGCACGAGATTATTCTCTTTTTCAATATTATTTATGTATTTATTTTAATATATTATTTGAATAATTTAATTAAAAATAATAAGATAAAATTGAGATAGATTTTTCATGATATATGTTTAATAATGTTATAAGATAAAGTGAGATGAATAATATTATTTCGCTTCCCGTTATACACTATTAAGAGATAAATTCTTTCTCTCATTTTCATCTCCGAAACTATATAGTGACCCTTTAAATATAAAATAATTATAAACTTCGTTCTCAAATTAAAATTTAATTAGTCTGGGTGCATTTTTAATAGTGGAGTCGAAAGTGTTACACGTTTCTTATTCTACACCCGTGAGAGATTCTCTCTCTCTCTCTCTCTCTCATTATTTATACATCTCTCCCACAAAATAATTTTAATTTTTAATGATATTTATTTGCTTATGTTCTTCTTTTTCTTTTGAAGGTTATCTATGTCATTTTTCATTTTATATTATTTTGAATGTTGTCTATATTTTTCTTTCAATTATTTATGAAATTGATTTTATTTAATTTACTTCAGTAAGAAAATATGATATATGTTTAAGGATGTTACGGGGGCATAGTAGGATGTGAAGTACTCCATCATTCCTCGTTCAACAACACTATGAGATTCTCTCTCCCTCCTCTCTCTCACGTCTCTATAGGGACTCTATCAACAAAAACTAATTGTAAATTTTATACTATTTTTTAAATGAATATTAACATACTTTGACTATGTTCCTATTCTCAAACTTTTTTTTGTCATCGTACCACAAATAATCAATTTTCATGTGTAAGCATCAAATGGAAAGATCTATGTATGAATTTTCACTCATATTGATAAATTAGCATCCCGAAAAAGGTTTGAACGAATATTTATGGAAAGCTTAAAATCGGAATTATAAATAAAAAATCCATTGATTATAAAAAATTAAAATTATATTAATTTATTTTAGGTTTCAATTCCCATAGATTTTTTCTGTTGGATGTAATATAGTGAAAGTGCGAAGATCACAAAATATGGAAAAACTCCTGTAGTCGGAATTTAAATTTTAATTAGTCAATATTTATTTTTAGTAGTTGAGTGAGAATTGTTTCTTGATTTCCATTTTATATCATTGAGAGATTCTCTCTCTCTCTCTCTCCCTCCTTCTCTCTCTGGCTCTATTTATATATCTCTCCCTCTCTCGTCTCCGTTACACGATCAACAAAAAATAGTTGTTAATTCTATATTATTTTTATAATGAATATCAATAAAATTCTCGTGCTCGTTTATCACTATCTTCTACATACATTTTTCTTCATGGTGAACCAATTTTCATCGTGCTAAATAAAATTTTAAATAAGGGATCCCCATAATAAAACATAAAAATATGGATAAGCCCCAAAGTCATAATTCAAATTTTAATGAGTCAATGTGTATTTTTAATAGTCGGGCGGGAAGTGCTTCCGATTTTTCATTCTATACCACCGAGAGATCCCCCCCCCCCCCTTTCTATTTCTATCTCTCTTCTTCCTTCGTTATAGAACTCTATAGGTGTTCTATCAACAAAAACAAATTTGCTAGTTCTATATTTTTTTAATGAAGATTTATAATATTCTCGTGTTCAAGTCTCACTATCATCTACATACGCTTTTCATGATGGGGATCATGTTATATCGTGCAAGATAAAATTTTGAATAAATAATCTCAATGAAAAAATATGAAATGGATAACTCCCACAGTCGAAATTCAAATTTTAATTCGTCAATGTATATTTTTAATAGTGAGGGTTAGAATGCTCAACGTTTTTCATTTTACACCACTGAGACTCTCTCTATCCGTCTTCCGTATCCATTACGGGACTCTATAGCTACTCCATAAACAAAAAATAGTTGTTAATTTTTTATTATTTTAAAACAAATCTACATAGATATATTACATGTAATTGAATGATTAAATATAGATACATGTCCAATCAAATATTAGCTGAAGTATTCACATAGTTTTTATATAGAAAATATATAATATTTAATCACGGATTAAATAAGTTTGTCATTATTAAAAATATAATATATGTTAATAATTAAAATATAATATTTTAATTTCTACAAAAAATATAAAATATCAGAAAAACTTTAATTGAATTCCACCTACGCCATATTATTAAAATATAATAATAAAAATATTAAAATAAATATTAGAGTTTCTAAAATTAAAAAATATCAATCCCCATAAAAATAAAGAGTTCCTACAAAAAAATATAATATCAGAGATTCTATAAAAAAAATTAGAGTTTCTACAAAAAAAAGTATATAATATTAAAGTTTTTACAATAAAAAAATATTAGAGAAACTCTAATTGAATGACAAAAAAAAAAATACAAACTCGATAAAAAAAAATACAAAAAAATGAAGCTTTAATTTAGTTGTATATATCCAACAAATTTTTTTTTATAATAATGGTCTAGAGAGATATATCCGATTAATTTAATAGTATATATCCAACAAATTTGTTTTTTTTTTAATAATGGGTTAGAGAAGATAAAAAAATACAAAATAAAATAGAAAAACTCTAATTGAATGTCACATAAGCAAAAACTCTAATAACTCTAATTAAATGTCACATAAGCAATTTTTCTTGAGAATGCACGAGAAAACTTTGTGGGTATCTCGCTATGTATATAATAGAGATAGAGATTTTGTGTTCTATATGTTTATGAATTTTTGAGTTTGTTGTCTGTATATTATTTTTGTTGCAAATAAGATTCTGAATATATAAAATTTGTTGGTTTTAACCCATAAAGTCAAAATCCGCCAAATCAAAATCGTAGGGACTAAAATCAATAAATTTTGTATATTCAGCAATTTATTTGCAACAAAAAAATACAAAAGCTAAAATTAAAAATTCGCAAACATATAGGAATAAAAATAATATTTAAGCCTTATAAAAATATTAAATATATTAAAAGATGCAACGTCAATTTTTACATGATACTTAATAATCCACATTAAAATATTTAATAATGTTAAAAAACAATTGTCAAGATATATAAACTAAATTAAAAACATTTAGCAAAACAAGAACTAACTTAAGATATTAAAAAAAAATCAAAACAATAATTAATTTAGTAGTTTACTTAAAAAAAAACTACCCAAACTAAAACAGAAAAATTATGGAAGTGGAACCTCTCAATTCCAACTTCCTGCAGCAGTCCCTCATTCTGTTATATTGACCATATGATATATCTAAGAGCTGTTAAAGAAAAATGTACAATAAAAACAGCAACTCCAATTCCTCCCTGCGCGTAAATTAATAGGCCATTTTTAAGGAAATCTGACAAAAATGGAAAAATAATAAATTAATATCAAACTCGCTGCTGATATTAGTTTGGCTTTTCTGTCAAGTTGTTTATGCAAAATTGAATTCAGTTAATTCCTCCACTTCTGTAACTGTGCAAAGCATTATCCAAAGGCTGAGAGAGCACACTCAGTTAAAATTAAAATCAATTTACAATTTTACATTTTGCTCTTAAATTCATTGCATAAACTTCTGTAGTTTTTTATATTTGATTTGGATATTTTTTTTAAAGAAGGTATCATAAAGATTTAATGATAAACAGTCCTTACACTACAACAAAATTTAAAAACCAGGAAAATTATGTCATCGGGGTGCTCTTCTCCGTCACACATCTGCGTTCCAGATTCTAAACCTCTTCTCCATGTTCCTCCGTTACTGTTCTTCTTACTTTCAATTTGCCTGGGGTTTTATTTTTGTTAACAAATCCCAATTTCCCTTTTTTTAGCATCTATTTTCTCTCTCTCTCTCTCTGATAATAATTGTATACAAAATTTTTACATTCGGATGTCATAATTTATTTCCCTATCATCCTCTAGATATATCCAATGGTCAATATAAGAGATTGAGAGACTGCTGATTGAAAGGATCAGGTTCCAAAAATTATATACAAAACCAGAAATACAGTAGAGCCTTCTCATCAAACATTAAATATTTGTATATTTTATGTACTCCCTCCGATCCTTTTTAGAGATTCTCGATGAATCTAAAATGTAAAATCTATCTTATATTAAGAATCGGAGAAAGTAATATGTAAAAGTGGTCGGTTTAATTCAAATTTTTTTTTTTACTGCAGTTTAATTCAAATCTAGTACTAGTATAGTTAGCTTTAAGCATTGTTGGGAATTGGGATTCAAGGTACTACAGTGACTCATTAGAATAAAAAAATTACTTCAGAACTATCAGTATTGGAGTTTAGGGGAGAATGAATCCTCTCAATTTATTTTTCCTCAATTTTCTTCAATTTTCACATTTCAATCATCAATCAATTTTTTCTCATTTTTTTTCAATTTAATTATTATTCTATATTTATAATCTAATGGTCTAAAAATCCACTTTATTTCCTCAATTGTTTTTTCAACTTGAGAGAATCCTTAATTTTAAAAGATTTTTTTTGATAAAAACTAATTAAGGTTTTTATAGTAAAATATAAATAAATTATCTTATATTCAATCAAGAAAATTAAAAATATTGTTAACTTGTAAATCTATTTTTAATTCATTTTCTACCAAAAACAACATATTTGAGTTTTCTTTTTAGGTTGAGTACAATGAAAAATGCAGTGTGTTATCCATGCCATGGAAAATGTAGGCCAATTTATTTGTCATGTTTCATCTTTTATTTTTTTTAACAAATCAAACGAATTTTTTAAGTACGATATATTAAAACACTAATTTATCAAATAATATAAGAAATACTATTAGTAATTGATGGACTATTTGCAAGTCTACAAGTTATCGAAGTAATACAAAATGTCGATTCCACGAGGATTGAGATTATTTCAGCAAAGGCGAATTGACTTAGCTAGTAATTAGAAAAGTAAAGACATAGGGGGAGGTTTTGGCAATCAAATTTACGAAAATAAAACTTGAGAATTATGTCAAACAGTTGGCGGACGATTGGATTTGCTTTGAAATCATTGTATTCCACTATGATACTACTTGGTTGATTCCAAAACATGGATCATTCAATTACCATAACGATTTTAAACCAACCATTGCACCCACTCTCATGGTCATGCAACTCACTATATCCCACTAAAATCTCCTAATATCTTAGGTCAATTGCAAGGCCGGCCCTTTGGGTGTGCAAAGTGTGCCACCGCGCACGGCCTCGAACATTTAAGGGCCTCAAATTTTTTATATCGGTCTATTAGAATTTTTATACATGTAAAAAAATTAATGACTTGATTACTACTAAAAATATTTTGTTGGGCAAAAAAAGATGAAGCAACATTACTAGAAAGTTGACAATGATATTAGTTTGAAGATGTATGATATTGATTTAAATATGTCTCTTTTAGATGTTATTTATTATAATGACTATTTTTTAATTTTTGTTGTTATTTATAAAATTTTAATAGAGAATAACTCTTTCTAAAAACAAATTATTTTTTTTATATTAGGGGTTCATTTTTAATAGTCAGACAGGACCTCCAAATACTCCGGAACGACTCTGGTCAATTGCATAGCATAATATAGGCAAATCAAGAACGTTAAATCATAAGTCACAACCTTAATTATCTATCTCTAGACTAATTACAAGTAGCACTCATTGATCTAATTCTAATTCACACACTTAATCTCTTAACATGCATAAATCAATCATCATCACATAAACAAGTATAAGAATCATAACTTCATACAATTATTCATTACAAATCCAACCTATGAAGATTTAGCTACACATTATGAGGAAGAGAAAGCAAGGGGAAGAAGATCTCGAAGTCTTCATCTTCATTCACTGCTTCAATCTCAGTTTCTCACACTCCAATGCAAGTCTTGAACTCTGAAAATTCCTTTCTATTTGTTACTTACCAAAAAGATCCGAACCTGGCTCTAGAATTCTAATTTTCCTTTTATAGACGAACCAAACGGATCTTACACGTGCGCCACGTGTCAAATTTTGAGTGACAAGCGCCCCAAAACAGATACAACACGCGTGTCACGCCTCTTAGCTTGCGTGCCACTCGCCAAGTCAGGAGCATTTCAACCAATTTCTGCGTGTCACGCCACCATTCCTGCATGCCATGCCTCAAGTTAGGGGATCACCAGCTAATTTTGTGTGCCACGCCTCAAGTCAGAGACAATTGCTACTTTCTGCGTGCCACACGCCAATAAGCTGCGTGCCACGCCTCTAGCCAGAGAGGAATCATCAGCTTCTACGTGCCACACACCAATACCCTGCGTGGCATGCCAAGACCTTTGCACTTTTTTGCTTCAATTTCTTCCTTTTCTTGTATTTCAAGTTACCTCCATAATTGTGTTATTTCTTCCACATAACTAGGCTAAAACTTATTACATAAACCTATTTTTGCTTTGAAAGTGCTTAGGAATCATGTATGAATGACAAGTCATTAGTAATAAAATTGCTTGATAACAAAGCGACCATAGCAAAATAAAATTGAATACATTGAAATTTTAATATCTAATATGGATATTGGTTTATATCATGAGCATTTTCTAAACATCAAAATTATTCTTATGGTCAAGTTTACCATTGCTAACAAACTTTTTCCAAAACCAATGAGACTTCCATAATTTACTCATTTCTTCAATGGGAACGTTGTTTGTCTCGGGAAGAAACAAGACGATGAAAATTGACATGATGAGCACAAAGCCAGCAAAGAAGAAGAAAAGTCCAAACTTCATGACACAAAGCATACTAAGAAATATTTGAGCAATGATAAAAGTGAACAACATGTTCACAACAACATTGGTAGCTTGACCTGCAGATCGAACCTCAAGAGAGCATATTTCACTAGGCACCAACCATCCCAACGCACCCCAAGACCATGCAAATGCTGCAACATATGTACATATAAAGAACAATAGAAGATTGGCTTCATTTTTTGTAAATGACCCTTCACCACTAATTCCTAGCTTCATAGCAATCATGCTTCCAACAGCAATCTACAATCAATGATTATAACTCTTATATCACTCATGCTTGGAAAATGACTTAACTTGAATGGTATATGTATAATACTTTTAAAATATGAATAATTAATTATTAGTTAAGTTGCAATTTTACCTGACAAATAAACATTTGAATTCCACCTTCAAGGAACAAAGCCCTTCTTCCAAATTTGTCCACAGTAAATATTGAAATGAAAGTAGCAATGACGTTGACACCTCCGCTAATTACGGAAGACATGAGGGAAGCATCGTTTCCAAAGCCTAAAGTTTTGAAAAGAACAGGTGCATAAAACATGATAACATTGATGCCAGTAAGTTGTTGAAAGAATGGTATGAGAGAGCAAAAAGTGAGTTGAGGCCTATAGTTTGGTTGTATAAAATTTTTCCACGGGTGTTCCACCTTTTTGGCTTCCTCACTAGCATCAATTAGATCTTGGAACTCCTCGTCAACGTTATTAATGCCACGAATCATTTGCAACATTTTCTTAGCTTCTTCTTTTTGGCCTCTTTCAATCAGAGAGTTTGGTGTGTCACCTAAGAAAAAAGATCCTATGCACAACATAACTGCAGGAACAGCTCCAACACCTAGAGAAATTCTCCATCCATTCTCAAGATTGGAAGTCCAATAGTTGAGAAGGTTTGCACCTAGGATTCCAAGTGTGATCATCATTGAGAAGCCAATGTTGAGTGCACCTCTCATATTTGCTGGAGCCATTTCAGACAAATACACTGGAACAGACTGTTTAGGAATAAAAAGAAAAATTAAATGCAACTATCTTGTAATATTCTTAAACTTTTATACATAAAAACATGAAAGCATAATAATGATCCAATTCATACCTGATTACAATATCCTACACCGAAACCAAGCAACATGCGGCCGATGATAAGCATTTCAATGTTGATAGCAAAACCATTAAGCAATGCACCAACAAGGAAAAACATGCCACCTGCAAACATTGAGGCCTTGCGTCCTAACTTTCTTGTAGTTATGGATGCGAAAAAAGAAGCAACTAATGCTGCAAGATACAATGAAGAGGTGAACAAAGTAAGGAGCTCATTGTTAAATTTGCAATATTGGCTCTCAGATCGAGTTTCATCTTTCATTTGCTTGTAAACACTAGGAAAGAATTTAACTAGAAATGGTTCCATGGAAGTCACTCCTCCTGTAATACCAAGATCATAACCAAAAAGTAAACCTCCCATGGCTGCCACCAAACATGTAACCAACACAAACATTGTGACCTTCCCTTCAAACTGTTTCCCATTTTTTGAAGCAACAAAACCTCCGGCAGCCATAACTCAAATCTTGTATCTTAAGATTTAGGTACGTGTATGATGCACACTTCTTTTTCTACATGTTAGATGTAAAAATTATGTCCATTTAATAATGTGAACAATTGCAAGTACGATAAGAAGTTATAACAAACAAATAACCAATTTTAGTTATATGCATCATAGTAGGATTTGGTGTCAATACACTATTATAAGAATTTGGGATAAGAACTAATTTTTGAATTAACTTCTTAATATAATGATAGAATAAATCACTTTATCGTAACCACTTCAAACAAATCTCTAATGGCGCTCTTTAATTTATTTATAATATAATGTGAAGTTGGTTGAAGTTGATTTTATTATGAAAACAATTTCTTATGAAGTTATTTTGAACATTTTAATTTTAAATAATTTTGTATTTTAAGTTATCTGCGTCCCTAGTAATTTTATAAGTCAAGACCATTTGACCAATCAAAATGTGATTATGAAATTTGTAATTGATTAAATTAGACCAATAAGAATAATTGATGACATTACCTTTTCGGGTATAAGTAATACATACTCTGATTTTTTTTTTCCGTGACAATGACTCAATTGACAGTGACATTACATGTAATATGCATAGACTATAGTTCGAATTCTGGTACTTTTATTTTTCACATTAAAAATGTGAAATTATAACTATTAGATTACTTGACAAAAAAAATCTTATTTTTCATTTGACCTATTTTACTTTGTAGTTCTTTTTGGTTTTTGGGTGTTAGTCTTTTTTTTTTCTTAAAAAAATTAGGGTTAAAATCAAACACACCAAAAACTACACCAACAAAATAGACATACAAACTTCAAAAACAAAGAACACCCCAACACCTCAATTACAAGAAGATCTGACTCTTTTGTTGAAAAAAAAAAGTCGCACTAAAACTAAACAATCACCAAAAAAACCACCAATCAACCAAGATCACTGAAATCTATCTCCATCTAAGAGGCAGTGGGAAGACTATCGTATGCTTAATTATTAATATGGCAATACAAATACGAAATTGAGAGGGAAGCAATGACACTTTCTCACAAAAAGATCATTCATCACTATACTTTCTATTCACTAGCTATATACCATTTTCAACGGAAGAGAAATAATTTTGTTAAGAAATATATTTGTGTTGAACCTGAAAATGGATAAATACCTTTGCCTCCTTGAATGCCACTATAATTTCATGTGGCAGATGAGATTAAATATGTCCTCTCTCAATTACCTTGAATACTATATACACATTCCAGAAATTTTAAGAAAAATGGCACATTTTTTGTCTATAGGGATTTGAATCAAACAAATGATGCAACTTCTGTGGTGAGGAGAGGATGCACACATATCCCTCACCATCCACGTGGATGGTAAAAAGTTACTAGTGACAAAAGGTATCCTTGGTGGTTAACATTAAACTAAGGTCATGTATATATTTTTATATTAATCTCCTTTAAAATGTGCTCTATCTTAAGAACACATATTAATATTTTTCTTAAACCAATGGTATAGTAATTCTTTACGACTAATTAATATGGTCTCACACAATTTATTTGCGGTTTGATTCGGTCTGACAAGAGATAATATTCAAACTGGTCAATATTGATATTTTCATGGATGTTAAGTTTGACTTATGCAAATTAATTAGATATTATTGAGTCATATGAGGGAGCACATGGATTATCACATTGAGTTTTATATCACTTCTAATTCAAAATTTTAAGTTATTACGTTTATAGTCTTCTCACTTATAAAATATTCAACATTTCTCTTTCTATCCAATATTATTGGACTCAATTCTCACTTTTATTAATAACCTCCCCTTCAAATGAGTCAATCCATTTTTTATGGATATGCCCTTAAATAGAAGTTTTTTCACCCACTTGCACCGCCGTTAGCAATCATCAATGAGACATGTCGCCTGAATACCTTAGTTGGGAAGATTTTTGATATAAGGAGTTGGTTCAACGATCGACTTTGATACCACTCTTGGGTTATGAGGATCCAAAAATCATCATATTAAGCCCACATAAATGAATTTGACACCAGATCTTAATATTAAAACATTAAGTTTATAGTCGGTCTTTTCGCTTATAAAATATTCTAACATCTATTTTTCTTTTTAATGTAAGACTCAACTCATACTTGAATAATTATCAACATGTACATTGCATTAATTAACTTCCCCCTAAGTTCTGTTAAATTGTTCTTTAAATCTCTTCTCCTCCCCATGGCAAAAAAAAAAAAAAAAAACTCTTCTCGTTATCTTACATGTTTGATTTATTTCACAGGCTACTTCTCGTCCCCATGGCAATATATCAATTTAGTTGAGAATAAATTCTCTTAATTTATTTTTCCTCAATTTTCTTCAATTTTCACATCTCAATCGTCTTTTGGTTCATACTTCATTGACCCCTTCTAACACATGAAAAAACAATAGCAATTAAGGATTTAAAAAAATAAGAAAGGAAGTGTTGGATTCAATCGAAGCATACAACTGCACCCTTAGATTCAAAATTTAAATTGCAAAGCTAGGGAGTTGAAAAATAAAAACAGAAAAGATAAACAAAAAGGAATGAAAGGGAAGTTGCATCGTGGAAGAAAACAAAAAGAATAAGTTGAAGTATATCTTCAAAAATAGGGAGTAGTGGTTGAATGGAAGAAAGGGAGGATGAGGGTGTAGTTTTATGATAGCCTTTCCTTTCTTTTCGGTGGTTTATTTGTAAGATAGAAAATTGACCATTAAACAAGGTAGGTGAGTTTTTAGTTAAGAAATTTTGACCACAAACATGACCTTTAATTTGTATGCTCTCAATTGCTTGAGTTTGATTCAGCACGATCCCTGAGTAAATGATCTTTTTATTACTACTTATCGACATCTAGTATACTTGCTAAATATTCATCACGTAGCCTGCGATTGAGAAACACTTTAGACTTAAACAAATTAATTTCCTGACTCGAGACTTGTTCATATATATGTAGAACACTCAAAAGGTTGTTCACCTCAACAACATCAGCTCTACAAAATAAGAAACAATCATCTGCAAATAAAAGATGAGACACCTCGACAAATCCATATACCATATATGTAGACACAACTATTTGAGTATAAAATTTAAACACACTCAAGTAAATCAATTTTTTTATTAAAAAAATAAATTTATTACATCAATTAATATCATTTTAATTATTTTTTGTTGATTTTTTTTATACATACTAGCGTCCAGACGGGTGCCCGTCAGTCCGCTCTTTTTATAGCAGAGGCGTGTGATACACATTTTCTATTATTCTAACTTATATGTTGAAAATATCTTCCATGTTGATCCTTTCTCATGTATGATTGAATTGAACTGCTTTACGATAATAATTTTGGAGTCATTCTATAATGCAAAAGGAAACAGGAAGAAACATCAATTTTAGTGCATGGTTAGATACTATAAGAGTATTGTATACATCACTTTAAAAAACTTTTTTTTTACAAAAGCTTGAGAATACATAAATCGATTTATGCACAGTTTAACAATTGATAAAATGATTCCTAAAACAACTTTCTTTAAATTTAGATGGGACATACATATTTTTTTTCTTGGCAAAACTACAATTTTTTTCTTTGACGGACACCAAAAAAAACAATTATTGAATAAATGTTAGCAAAACTATTAAACCCATAGATATATAAAACTACATAGAAAAAATCTTTGTTACACCAAACATATATAACTTCATCTCCATCTACTATTTCATTTTTTTCTTCTATTGTATCTTTCTTTCTTCTTGATTCCTTTATGTTCCTCTACCAGCAGCAAAGTACTTTTTCAGTCTAGTGTTTCTTCTAATATTCAATTATTTATCAACTAATTTGTTCTAGACGCGGACTCTTATTTCTCTCCATGTTTATACTCCATATGGCATCTATGAATTGAAATAAAGAATAGAGATTATTAATGAAAGTAATTAAAAAACAATAACAAAAAAATAGAGATTAATATTTGACTCAACAAAAATGAAGATTAATAATTAAACTATAAGAACTAAAATGAGAAACTATTACTGGTCATCAAATATCGAAAGTCAGTTTTATATCTTTACTACCTATTGGCTATAAAAATTAACATGAGAAACAATTAATGAGTTTATTTTTTTAGTTTTTATCTATGAAGCACCGACACCTCTATGATTAGACGTGTCGCGGTGTCCGACACTCGTATGACACCCGTACGACACTCCTACAAACGTGTCGGAGAGGTGTCTAAAAAAATAATATTTTCTTTATTCCGACACTCCTTAAATCGGTGTCTGACACCTATAAGACACTCCTACAAACGTGTCGGGGTAAGTGTCCAAATTTTATTTTTTTTATTTGGTTATATTTTTCTCAAACATAGATACTACGATTAAAGATGTGTCGTAATAATAATATTGATCAATGAGGGATTAAAGATATTGCATTTTGATAACATTATTTTTAGTTTTTCGATAGTAGTTGGATGAGTAAATGTCAAATGTACTATCATATATTTTTTTAAAACTTTTTTTATTGAAAAATTTGTTCAACTTAAATGCATATGCATGTATTTTTAATTCTAAACTTATATTTTTTATAAATATGCTGCGGTGTCGGTGTCGTATATTTTTTACATTAGCGGTGTCGGAGTGTCCGTGTCGTGTCGTGTCGTGTCGCGGTGTCCGTGTCAGAGTCCGTGCTTCATAGGTTTTTATGTTTGATCAAGTGCATCAGTCACCCCCTTCATTTCAATTGCAATGTTAAATGGTTATTAGAGGCGAAAGTTAGTGAATTGTGTGATTATTACTACTTTTTAAAAATTTGTGAATAAAGTGAAGGACATTTTTGAATAAAAAAAAATACACCAAATCATAAAATTGTTTTCCCTTCATATTAACAAATACTCATTATTTCAATTTGAAAAACAAACAAAGAAGAAGCAATCTAATGCTTGATTGACCATAAATTAAATAACAAAAAAGCAATTTAAAAGAGATATGTGGGTTAAGAGATGCATTTGATCCTTGTTCTAATTGAGTTATACTTGTTTCAACCACTATATTTTCATGATCCTTGTTCTAATTGAGTTATACTTGTTTCAACCACTATATTTTCATCTCAAAGCAAGTCATTAATTTATTCTCATGCCACACTTGATTTAGCCATAGACAATAGATAAATGCAAAACATAACATGATATATTTATTACTATTTGTGATACTTCCATACATGAGAAACATCAATTCATAGTCGCATAATAATATAACAACATTGACAAAGCAAATATACATATGAATAAAAACATGGTTTTAACTAAATAAGTGGGCATTAATTGAACACCTGTGTGATAGATTTATTTGCAGCAAGTTCGTCTACATTCGCCTTATGATAGATGATAGATTTAATTGAATACCTATTTTATCGCATAGAATAGAAGTTATTATATGCAGTTTTTTTTTTACTTGGAAGTTAGTATATGCAGTTTTTTTTTTTGACTTGGAAGTTATTGTATGTTGTGTGGTGTTAAGGGTAATTTTGGCATTATGAAAAGTCCATTCCAAATAAAAAAATAGTCCTCTTTATAGATAGTAATAGATTACGAGTATGTCTAAGAAGTAATTATTTGGGATTCTGCCCCATGTAAATATTTGTATTTCTCATCTTTAATGGCAAATTTGCTATGATTTGACAATTTTTCTGATCTAGATTTTAGATAGAAAGTAAAATAATTCCATATTTTTTGCATTTCCTTATAAATATACTCAAAAAGATTTTTTTTTTAATTTATTAATGGAATCTTGTGAGTGTATAAGTGAATCATTTATAGTAATTTTATTAATTTATTAATGGAATCTTGTGAGTGTATAAGTGAATCATTTATTTTATGGCCGTTTTTTTCTCTTTGTGGCCGTTTTTTCCAACCACTAAAATGTAATTGTCTTGTAGTGCAAGTAAAAGACCCTGTCTAGCTTTCAAAATAATACACCATGCAAAACTAGGATTATACCCCATAGGAGCTTCAAATAAAGTAAATCGTGAAAAGTAACAAAGTATCCGGATTTTGTAACATGTGCCATCCTTGTTTTGCTATCAAAGCCATGTTGAATGTTTCAAAGTTACGAAAACCCAAACCTCCTTTGTCTTTAGGGCATGTAAGTCTCTCTCATGCTAACCGGTGAATACCTTTACTATTAGCATTTCCCACAAAAAAGCATTTATCATTTTTTAAATATCATCAATAAAGGAAGAAAGGAGGATAAACATACTCATAACATAAGACATAATTTCTTAAAGCACTGACTTTATCATAATCTCTTTTTCAGCTTTCGATAGGACTCTTCCTCTCCATGAATTAATCTTCTTCCTAATATTTTTTTGTCACTTTATAGAGCAAACTTAGAATCGAAATGTATAGTTAAATTAATTATTTTCTACACCTTAAATCAAAGAAAAGAAATAAATACTATTTTATTCTATGTAGGAAACCTAATTAAGCTTAGCCATAAGGGTTTCTATGTTTCTCAAGTAGTACCTACGTACCCATATGCTTACACGCAAAAACACATGATTAAGGCGATTTCAACAAGAAATTATTTAGACCAACTCATATATAGATTCTAATATTGTAAACATTATTAATAATATTTTTTAAATTTATAATGTAAGACAACTCATAGATCATATTTTAATAAATTAATTATGGCTGGATTTGGAAGCTCGTGTGGGGCGTGGGAAATTATCTATAATCCCTATTAAGAATAATGATAGTTAGTTAGTTTGTTGATGTTAGTTAGTTAGTTAGAAAGTAGTTATAGTTGGTTATTCATTAGTTGAGGTAATTAGATCCTATAAATAGAACTACTTTGTATATTTTTCATCTATCTTTTTCTATAATTCAATATGAATACTCTGAAGTTTTCCTTCATTTCAAGCTCTCAAGCTTACTTCTCCTATGAATGTGATCTTCATCTCTTCGATCCCGTGATTCCTAACATGGTATCAAGAGCTGGTTCAAATTCACACATTGCTTCCGCAAATGACAACATTGATGAAGATCACTGTGACTACGATTCTGAACCAAAAGATGAAAATTCAGAATATGTTCTTGAAACTGCAATCAACAAGAACAACAATCATCTTGTTTCCTGCAATTTCTCAAATTCAGAGTTCCCTTCACTGCATGAAGCGTTCGCACCAACGATGAGCAACAATCATCGCCGCCAGAAATTGCAATTGCAGCAAGAACCGATTCTTGAATCTGAAGTCATGGAGGATGAAGAATGCATTATGGTTTTCGGCAATTTTGGGATCTTTGGCAACTCGAATTCCATACATGTGACCCCGGTGATCTCGATCGAGCCAACAATCGACGACGGAAGCATCAAGATCGGTGAAATCATATGCATTCTTGCATCAAGTTGCAGTATCTTCAAAGAAAAGATGCTTGGAGGTTACTGTGTCAATGTCAACGAAGAAGCAATGAAATCACAAGAGAGCAATTTCTCATCTCTTGGGCCTGAGATTATGGAGTCTGTACGTGTTACTACAAAGAAACGAAAGAATGTTGTCACTGATTTTGTCTTTGATCCTGGTGGGATTTTCACAAAAGATCTCAATTTTAATTTTTGCAAGAAGAAATGCCTAAAGATTGCTACAAACAGAATGCACATTTTGTCTTTCGACGTCGTTTCGGCAACCGCCGAATCATCGCCGAAGAAAATGGATCGACAGACAAATATGATCTCTGCATATCCTTCACAGTACGTTAATTTTGTGTTTGATCCCGGTGGAAAAGCTTCAATTTTGACTCTACTACTACATTTTGGATTTGGGTTTTCCATTTCTCTATTTTCTGTCACCTGTATTTCTTCTTCCACTGTTTGTGGTTGTATTTTCATTTTTGATCCCGGTGGAAACAATGGCAGTAATCTTGTGATAACAACATATGATGGCTTGATACTCCTGTCTCCATATTAGTTCAGTTTGAAGGTGAAGAAAGTCCAGGCTATTTTCTCTATCAGTGAGACCTTATGGCAAGGCGAGGAAGTTGATTACCAATTACGGTGGCTTCCTTTGCTAAAGTGGAACTTGCTAAAGGTTGGAAATCCACAATTTTGGTTTTGGAAGAATTTTTCTATTTGATGAACAATGTCAGTTGCAGCTTAGATGGAAATTGTTCCATTTCCTTTGGAATTTGGTTCAAAGTTCAAACTCAGCAAAAAATGTTTAACTTCTATGTCTATTTTATTAGAGTAATTGGAGGTTTTGGTTTTCTCTGCATTGAAGATTCAAGAACTATTCTTCAATATACTAATGAGCTTAGTGATTTTATAGATCATATAATATTATGTTTCTATGCAAAATCAAGAAGCCTTAGTTATTCTCACTCTCAGTAGTGCATTTGCTGCTGCCACAGATAGGAAGTTGGACTAGTTCAGATTTGTTTGGAGATTATGGGCTTCAAGACTCAATATGGCTGTGCCGATTCATGGCTCATTACCTAGACTATGCACAAGGAAATTTATTTGTAATTTGTTGCGCAGATCTATGCTAGTTCTTGGTATATAGTGTGAAGGTTTGATTTGCTTGCGGTTCTGTTTGGAATCTATGATTTGCAGGAATGTACTGCAAGCCAAAAAATTCAATGATTTGTTTTTTTTTTTGTTTGGGTTTTAGCATTGTAATTCAAACTCAAATTGGTAAATTTCCCAATGTTGAGTTTGAGGGAGGCTATTAAGAATAATGATAGTTAGTTAGTTTGTTGATGTTAGTTAGTTAGTTAGAAAGTAGTTATAGTTGGTTATTCATTAGTTGAGGTAATTAGATCCTATAAATAGGACTACTTTGTATATTTTTCATCTATCTTTTTCTATAATTCAATATGAATACTCTGAAGTTTTCCTTCATTTCAAGCTCTCAAGCTTACTTCTCCTATGAATGTGATGTTCATCTCTTCGATCCGGTGATTCCTAACAATCCCCACCGTGATAATGATGATATATAAAAATTATTATAACATATGCAAGATTATTGTAGATTAATTCTTATTTTGATTTATAATATTGATTTTTTCAACCGCAAACAACGTTATTCTTTTTTAATTACTCATGCAGCTGGCAATAGCGTTTGTAATTCATACACTATATAAACGTATTTATCCATACTCAGTAGGTACCTACAAAAATATTCACGATGAGTAGAGTAAAAATTCGCTTTTTGGGTACGGGTACATATGAATAATTACCCATAAAATTGAGCGGGTATGAGTGCGGATATAGATACCTTAGTACCCACCTCATATACCCATATAGTATATATATATATATATTTATTTTAATTATATTATTATATAATAATATATGTAATTATTTTTAAAAAATATAACATTATTATACTATTATACATTTTGAATAATTTTTTTTATTTATTTATAACATAATGTAAATATGTCTATAGAGAAATGAACTTTATCATGATTTTACTAATAATTTTGTTTATAATTTTTATGAATCAACATTAAAATCTTTTAATTTTTTTAAATTCTATTAAAATGACATGATATTTTATAATTGATCAATTTATTTTTAATAAAAATGCGGATAACGGGTACGAGTATGAGTACTTAGCTACCCATATGACATAGGTACGATGACAAAAATTGTTACCCATGCGGATATGAGGATGAGTACGAGTATTTTTTTCAAACTGCAGGTATGAGGATGGAAACTATAATACCCTACTCATATCCTACACGTTGTCATCCCTACTTATGCTATATAATTATAGTAAAAGAAAAGAGAGTAAAAATAGTTAAAAGTGTATAGTAAAAAAAGTATCATTAAATGATTCATTGGTAATGTAAACGAACATATATTTTTGTACAATTTTTTTTTAAATGACTTATATTTTTCCTTTAATTAACACTATGAATCACACTCAAGTAGTATTTATATTGCCAAACTACTCTCCAAGTTTTATACCATCACAAGCTGATCATCACAAAATAGAATCTCATATCATGTCAACTTCCCAACCAGATGATTCAAGCCAACATGCAGTCCCATACATCAAGCGGCCAAATATAAATTTTCGTCCTAGCGTTTGGGGAGACTTTTTTCTTCAATATGATTCTCAATCTCAATCAATGGTACTCATATTAATTAGATTGTTTTAATCTTCTTGGAATGTTATAGTCTAGTTTGATTCTTTTCCTGTGTAGTTTACTTTTTAAAAATGTGAGTTTATATTATAATTTTTGTTTTTCATAGAAATGATTCAGCCACTCTTCATAAAAATCGTAAAAGAAGAATATTTGAGGCCTCCTTAACATGCCCGGACACAAAAAAAGAAGAAGAGATAACATAAGTTTATTCTTGAAAAAAAAAAAATCAGATTTTAAGGTTTGGTTTATTCTGCAAAAATGTTTTTTATTTTCATATTTAAAATTAGTGTTAATTTTACTTTAATAAATAAATTACAGACTCTTTAAGTGCAGTTTTAAGAAGTTATAATGGAAATGTCAAAATATTATTTTCATTAATTTAAAAAATACATCATCCACTTTTCCCTTATATATAATTATATATATATAATAAAAAAAATCATCCCGGCCCTAATTTTTTAAGATGTTGATCTTACACACTATTAAGAAGGCCCGCATCAGTTTGGAAATGACATAAATACTTATTTATAAGTAAGAGTCAATCCTCACCTTACAAGCCGATTTTGTAAGAATATATGAGTTAAATTCAATACTCAATTCCAAGGCACAACTTTTAAAACTATATTTCTACGATTAATTTCTTATATATCTCCCGAAACACCTACTATAATATTTTTCATATACTCTATAAATACTTCATTTCTTGTGACTATAATTAATTGCAGGAAACCATCAATGACGTGAAGCAACAAGAACAAATGCTAAAAGAAGTGAAAATTATTTTTCTATCTTCGAAGAATGATATGAGACAACAACTAAACTTGATTGACTCGTTGCAGCGTTTGGGAATATCTTATCATTTTAAAAGTGAAATTGATGAGGTATTAGAACAAATATACAAAAATCTTACTAACAATAAGGATATGAGCATAAAAGAAGGTGGCATTCACTTACTTGCGTTAGCATTTCGTTTGCTTAGGCAAAAAGGTCATCACATTTCATCTGGTAGGTGTAAATAAATTTTTCTAACCTATTATTTAATTTGTTGTGTTTCAAAGAGATTATTGACCAAATGAAACTCGCACAAATTAGGTGCAGAGAAGCAAGATCTTGGGCCAAAAGATCTATTTAAGTCACATTTTTTAAATAAAAAAAAATCAATTTAATTGGTTATATAATATACTTCCTCAGATTCTATATATTAGCAAAATTCTAATTTCTAGATTCATTATAAAAGTAATGTATTTAGACAAGAATATAGTCTAGATACATTATTTTTATAATTAATGAATCTAAAATGTCAAATTTTGCTTATATATAGAACTGGAGGCAGTATAATATGAGAGATTAATTCTAAATGTTTGCTTGACTTTTATCGGTCAATATAATAATCTCATATCCTTGAGCAACTCCAGAGGTGAGTAAGGTGCTCGCGGTTCGGTATGGATCGGTTTTTGAGACAAAAACTCATCCGATCCAAAAAATAAATATACTTGCGGTTTGATTCGGTTTTGGATGGCAAACAAAAAAATTCAATCCAATTTTATGCGGTTTAATTTGGATCGATTTTTGAATATTCAAATTATAAATTATAATTTTTTTATTAAATATTAATATTACAAAAAAAGTATAAAATAATAGTTTAACTTTTTTGATGAAATAAATATTAAGTTTGATGTAAAATATAACCTATAATATATTAATAATTAATATTTTTAAATGAAAATTATGAATTATATTTGAAACATGTCAAAAAGTACGCTAAATTAAACAAACAATTAATATTAACAAACTTTAAAATGAACAAAAAATATGTTTATGCAATATATATTCATACTAATAAAAGGATAAATGAGTATTAAAATATATATATGCAGTTTGATTCGATTTAGATCGGTTTTGAAAAATCAATCCAAAATCTGATCCGATCTAACAACTTTCATAAAAAAAGACATCTAAAAATATTCAGTTTTTTTTTATTTATAATTTTTAACTTTTTTAATCAATTTACCATTTTTATTTGAATTATAGTTTGAATTTAAGTATCCTTAACTGTGAGTCTGCCAGCATGGAGTGCTTCATTTCCCATGCTCACTGTTGGAGAGTTGCAAAGTGGCATTACCACAAACTTCACGTGGCATCGCTGTTGCTTCTCATAGCAACAACTTTTTGAGTTTCTTTAAAATATGCTCATAATTGTAATAAAAAACGAGTTTCTTTAGTATCATTGAAAAAAAATGATATAGAGTTACACCAAGAGTTTTTATTGTATTTAATTTTTATAATCCCATGTAAGTTATTTTATTATAAAACTCTCATTATAAAAAATTTGTATTTGGCAGCCTATACACATGTTAGGCATCAGGTATTACATTTTTTTTGTGGGTATATATTGCATGTTGAAACGTGTGGCTCAATACTTTCTCGGTTTCAAAATAATTTATTTTTTTGATTATCTTCACGTTATATTATTGAGCCACACCTAACATGCGTAATATTATTTGTTTGTGGGTATAATTTATTGAGCCACGTAATATATTTTGCATTTTTTTTTGTTTAATTTATTTTTTTTATAGAGATCTATTATTGTTATTGTTGTATCTACAAATTTGAAACAAAATAATTGCATCTTATCCTCTTGATTTTTTCATTTAGGTTTTATATTCTTTGTTGAATTGTGTACGAGGTAGCTAACTCAAAAATATAATATTTTGGATAATAGATTGTTAGATGTAAACAAAGTTTCACTCTAACCTATAATAACCGATTCATTTTACCCGCCACACGAACAAACTGAAAATGTATTGTAGACGGCCAAAATTGAGTTAAAATTAAATGGTTGCAGTTTTTATCCATTTGGATATTTTTAATCCAAAAATCTGACAGAAACCACAAATACTCAGATCTATGAGCTATAATTGATAGAAGATTATATCTAATCAATTAAATAGTTATTAAGTAAGAGTTAATTGAATAATTTACGTATTAGCAATATATAGTATTTATATTATTTATGTTATTGAGTTGTTTATTGGACTTTATGCCCTTAGGCACATTAAAAGTATTATATATATATATATATATATATATATATATATATATATATATATATATATGTAGTGTTTTATACACTTTAACCTAATCAATGTAATCAAATGTTTTATTTATCTTTATTTTACTCATGTTTTATTTATGTTTTCTTTAGATTAGCGTCAACTTGCTAACAATAATTGTGAAACTTTTTGTGATGTATAATTTAATGGCCATTAGTTAATCAATATTATTAGCTTAGATTCCTAAAAATCTCGATAATATCTCATAAGGCTACTATAATATTAATAATTTTGTTGGTGAATTGACCGACAGATATATTTGAAAAATTGAAAACCAATGAAAAAAACTTCAATGAAAAGCTATCCAAAGATGTACAAGGAATATGGAGCTTGTATGAAGCCTCACAATTAAGGATTCATGGTGAAGTTATATTAGATGAAACACTTGATTTCACATACACTCATCTTAATTCCTTGATCATCACCAATGATCAATTGATTAGTCCTTTTCTTGGCACACAAATACGTCGCTGCTTAAAGACACCTTTTCACAAGGGACTTCCTAGGTTGGAAACAAGGTGGTATATTTCTTCATTAAGTGAAGATCCATCTCATAATAAAGTTCTTTTGAATTTTGCAAAATTAGATTTCAATATGATGCAGAAAATGCACCAAAAAGAACTCGGGAGTATCACCAAGTAAGTATCACAAAAACTCTAAAATATTTTACACCGTCTTTTGAGTTTACCAAGACCTGTTTGTTAGGGAGGGTTACGACGAAAAATTATTTTGATGCTCACTAATTTTTAGAATAAGGGTATATTTGGCTAGCCAAAAAAGTTAGCTTATAGCTTATGTCTTATACTTCCTCCGACTTTTTATATAAGCAAAAGTTGATTTTTAGATTCATTGGAAAAGTAATGTATCTAGTCTTAAATATAGACTAAATACATTACTTCTTCAATAAACTTAAAAAGCAATTTTTGCTTATAAATAAGGCCGGAGGGAGTATCTTATAAGCTAAAAGACCTGTTTGGTAACAGACTTTTCTGTATGAGCTTATAGCTTATTTTACTGACTTATAGCTTATTTTTCAGATGCTATTTCAAGTAGCTTATGAGCTTATAGCTTATAGCTTATTATTTTTTCTTCCATTTTTACCCCTTATTATTTTAACTGATGTTCACTCTTACCATTTTTTTTTATTTCACTTTAAAATAAACCATATATTTTTCTTGGCTACCTGATAAACCATAATTTTTTTTTTAATAAACCATGCATGATCATTCATTATTACCTTATGGCAATTTTTACGTGAATATAAATCTTATGTATGCACTACCAAAAAAAAACACCTTATGTATGCTACTCACTATAAAAAAAATAACGTTGCTTTATATAAAATAAAAAAATAACGTTGTTCAGTTTTATAAAATAGTCTAATAATTATTGTTTTGGACCAAAATATAATAATAAACCATACTTTTTTAATCTTGTAAAAAAAAAAAAACCATACTTTTTTAATAAAAAAGTCGATAAGAAAACCCATAATTTTTTGAAAATAAAATTTCAACCAATAACAATTAGTTTAGTAATATAAAAAATATATATTATATTAGTACATTTAATTTTTAAATTTCAAGTACATTAAATATTAATTTGACATAAATTTTATTTTGAATTAACAATACCCTTTTATGTCATTTTACATTTATCAGCTAGTTGAACCGCTAATTTTACCAAACACTTCAATTAACTTATCAGCCATCAGTCATCAGCCATCAGCTATCAGCCATAAGCTATCAGCCATCAGCTAGCTTATCAGCCAACCGCTAATTTTGCCAAACATAGCCTAATTTTATGAGATTGTTACAAAATAGAAGTTGTTTTATGTTTGTTTGCTATGATAAAAATCATATTTTAATAAAAAAAATAATTTTCTTTTTTTGGAGAATCTATTAAAAACAACTTCTCAGTTCTCATTTAAATTTTTTCTTCATATTCTTATATTTTTTAAATATTTAATAAACTGATAAAAACTTCTAAAAAGTGATTTTTTTTAAAAAATAAGTAGTTTATTTAATAAAAGTGATTTCATATTGTATAAATATTTCTATATGCAAAAGATTCTCTTATAGATATTTTTAGATTTTCATATGTTATACAAATTTATATTTATTATTTTACAGGTGGTGGAAAAAATCAGACTTTGGAACAAAAGTCCCTTACGCAAGAGATAGAGTTGTTGAGGCTTATTTTTGGCAATTGGTTTTGTCCTATGAGCCTAAAAATAGCACGGCAAGAAAGTTAGGGACAAAATTGACAAAATGTGTTTCTGTTTTAGATGATACTTATGATGCATTTGCCACAGTTGAAGAACTTGAAATTTTTACACATGCCATCCAAAGGTTGATTTCAATCCATATGAGAAAAAAATAATAACTTGTGTTGCATTGCATCTTAACTTTATCTTCTTAGAAAGTACTTCTGTTATCTTTTGTTACTTTGTTCTATCTCTTGTACTTTCTCTTTACTTTTATATATAATATATTTGTCATAAAAAAAATGCGGCTGCGGATACTCCCACAACAAAATATTGTGGTTGCATCACATGATGCGGCCTATAATTTTAAAACCATGATCAACACCAATTATATAAGTGACTTTAAAAGTGATGATTATGATTAAAGTCAAACAATAATAATATTATGATGGTTATGAATGATTGACGATGTAAAAATTCTTTACACTAGTCATGTATATGAATTTATTTTTGTTTATTTGAATACAATTCATTTTCTATATATACTTACCTATTAATCATTATATAATCATTTTTTTTCCTTTGTGAATTTTCAGATGGGATATTAGTCTCATTCAATCCCTTCCAGAGAGCATGAAAGTTGTATTTAATACAGTTTTAGAACTATGGGATGAATTTGAGAGGACAATTGTGGAGAATAGAAAATCAAGTTTTCTTTTGGAGTATATTAAAGAATATGTAAGCTTCCAAATTCCATAACTATTCACATGCTCATGATTTTCATCTTTCAAATAATTATTATTATATATATATATATATTTTTATCAGTTTTACAAATTGGCAGAATCCTACTTGGTTGAAGCAAAATGGTGCAATGAAGGATATATTCCAACATATGATGAATACAAGGCTAATGGAATTAAGTCTTCTGCACTCCCACTTCTACTACTATCTTTTATTGGACTTGGAGAATTTTCAAACAAAGAATTGCTTGATTGGATTTTCAGCAATCCAAAAATCATCAATGCTGCATCAACTATTGCCAAAGTTGCGGATGATCTAGCCTCACATAAGGTATGTTAATTTTAAATTTTGTGTTCCTTTTGATATAATTGATCACAATTAACTTATAGGTTTTTTTTTTAATTATGAAAATTTCACCTTTAGCCTTAAGGCCCTAATAATATTTGGAAGCTTCCAAATATTATTGTTAATTCAACTCAACTTATGTTTGGTGTCACAATAAATATGTCAGAGTCACGTACGGTGATTCATAATGATTTTGCAGAAGTTACAATTTGTAACTTTTCCTATGAGCATCTCGAATGTTGATATCGTTTTGACTTTCAAACATGTTTAACAAATGATGCTTATAATGTCATGCATGTAATATTTATGTAACTCATATATTTTGCCCAATTGATATAAAATTATGCAATTCTAACTCATACTTCAATATTTTTTTTTAAATGCGTTTTTGGTATAGCGATTAAACACTAATAAATGCGTGTTCAATGTGAAACTACAAATTATAATGAAAATATCCATTGAACATGAAAATCGAACACCAAATCAAACACATAATATTGGAGCAATCGATATTCGTCCTAAAACGATACTTATTATATAATTGAAGAGTATTGAGCAAAGCTTTTTTAACTTACTATGAAATTGAAGAGTATCTAACGAAGCTTTTGCTTTATATTTATATTATAGTTTGAGCAGCAAAGAGTGCATGTTGCTTCTTCGGTTGAATGTTGCATGAAGCAGTATGATATGTCACTAGAAGAGGCTTATAAACTCATTTTCAAAGACATTGAAAATTATTGGATAATTATGAATGAAGAGTGCCTAAACTTAGACTCCATCCCAAATTCCGTGGTTGAAACTATTATTAATGTTGCTCGAGGATGTGGATTTATGTACGATAACTTTGCGGATAAATACACAAATTCAGAACTACTCAAAGACTACATTGTTACACTAATTCTCGATCCTATAAGCATCGAGAAATGTGGGTAGGAGAAGCAAAAAAATTATAATAAGTGGTTTATTTTACTTTTTTATACATCCTATGTTTTTGCTTAATTAATTGTGAATCGTTTTTATTATTGTAATAAGATTATAATAAGATTGTTTCGTCAATAATGTTAAGATGTTCATTGTGTAATTGAACATTTTAAATATCAAGAATAGACAAGGTCATCAATAATAAAGCATTTTATGTTTTCAAAGTGTTATTTGGTAAACTAAGGCTTAAGTAGTTAACGAATCTTTTAAAATGAATTGTTTGAGAGAATTTGAATTTAATTTCTAATGAAAATAATTTTTAATCGGACTTTATTTATTTTGTGGGTGAATTTTGAATTATCGAGGCTTTCTTCTCCCAAATATTAATTTTCTTAAAAAAAAATTCTGAAGTATAAATAATAAAATATCAAAATGTTATATTATTTAATATATATAGTGTGGTTGCAACTTTACATATTTTTTAGAGGCAAATATATGAATATATGATTGGTAATTTGGTATGACACTACAAAATGTATGCATACCCCCTAGTCCTATAGACAAAAGATAGGACTTGCTAAAAATGAGATAAAGTTTATTTGTATGTGGTACTTTTTCAAATGATAACATCCATAATTTCCTTTCGTCAAAAAAAAAAAAATCCATAATTTCCTTTTCATATTATATATATATATAAAATCCATAAAAAGATAAACAAGAAAATTTATTAGTCGCATGATCAATAATTGTTATCAACAAATTACTTAGAAAATTTGCACCTCCAATCACACTAAGGTAAAGTCCAATTGCAAAGCTTCTTAATGAATTAGGAACTTGGTCATAGCTAGAAATATTCTTGGAAATCAACAAGTGTAAAACCGTCACCAAAACCAATAATTAAAAATTGTGGCGCTAACTAAAAAACACTCATTGAAAGTGAACCGGTTAATGGATTCATTTCAACAATTTGAAGCCTTTTTCTTTTCTCTCTACCAAAGCAGCTACAGTCATTGTAAAAATTGAAAAAACCATTCCAACACCAAATCTTTGAAGAATGTTCATTCCTCTTTCATTTTCGCTTATTTTCTTAAAACCGGTGCAAGGATTCTACCGTAGAATGTCACAAAAAATATCACACGCCAATAGCCGAAATAGTGTAAATTGAAGCCGTTAAATCTCAAAATGATTTCCTATTTTTCTATCCATTATATGACCTTGTTTGATGAAGAAAGTTGATGTTTGTGCAGCACACAATCCAAATGGTAAAGTAAATATCCAAATAATATACTTAGTCAAACTGACTCAATCAAATTCTTACAGAGAGAGTATATTAATAACACAATTTCTCTAATAGTATTACGTACGTACCCATGTGCTTACACGCAAAACATAGACCAACTCATAGACTATATTTTAAATGATTATAGCTGGATTTGGAAGCTCGTGTGGGGCGTGGAAATTATCTACTAGTATAATCCCCATCTCCGTTTCTTTTATCCTCATTTATCCGGTTTCCTCTTGTTCTGTTTTGCAAAACTCACGTTGCCACTGTTGCATTGTTTACTTTTTTTTCTTTTTTTTTTTCATTCGATTAACTATATAACTAAAAATCAATCAACAAAACTAAAACAAAATCAATTAATTGTCCTTAATTCAAAATCCACAAATTCAATACGAATTTATTCCCAAACTTTTGGGAACTCAGACGGTGGAAGTGACTAGTGGTTCAAGGTGGATCGAACCATGAAACAAATTGAAAAACAAATATGGGAACCAAAACCAAAAAACAATCAAACACAAAAAATCAAAACAAACTCATTCGCAAATTCTTGGGAAGTCGGCAATTGAATAACAACATACAATCTAAGGAGGATCAAAACAAACTTTGATACCATGTGAAAATCAGAGATGCAAAATAGAAAAACACAAAATAACGGCTAGAGTTTCATAGAATACCAGTAGCTTAACAATAATAAAAGTTACGAGCAAATATATAGTAAAACTAAATTGACTATTCTAAAGGGTCCAATAACATAAACCCATTAATATTATTATATACGTAACAATAACTTTGTGCAATTACTACCGATCTAATCTAGTGAGACTCTCCTCTTACAGCTGAACAATAATATCAGAGTTCAATTATATAATTCACAATTGACAACCTTGGATGGAAGGTGGAGGATTGACCCTTCTTGATGCAATTCATTTAGCTAGCCGTCATGGATGGGATTATGGTATCATGAGAGTGATTCACAAACACTAATTTAATTCTATTGTTGCTAATAGTATTAAGAATTCTGTATTGTGTTCTCTTACTTCTAGTATTAGAGTTAGTTTATCTAGTTTGTCTATCTTTGAAGTAAAATGTTGTAAGATGATAAGTGAATATGGTTGCTCATGCGTTTGCGAAAGCAATTATTTTTTAGGCTAATTATTGGTTCTTATGCAAAGGTAAGAAAGTTGTTAATAATAATAATAAAATGTAAAAGAAATCAATGCTTGATCGAGAGGTAAAATTAGTGATTCCAACGTGATTGGTTAATAGATAATAATATCCGATTCTCTTGAACCTCCTTTTTTTTTTTTTTTTTTACATTCACCATCAGTTTAATCTGGGTCAGTTCTAACATCAAGTGTTTTCGGGCTCCTTTCGATCGCAGTTATGAAAAATCGAACCGTAATCTTTCTTACAAAGTTTAGCGTCAATTACCACCGACCAACTAATGATTGGTTATGCAACAACTCATTGATTCCAATAGTAAACATTATTAATAATATTTAGTGAGGAGTCGGTTGACCACCTGTTTGTTTCTTGTGATCGGATTTCTCCAATTTGGTATCGCATTACTAGGTGGTTAGGGATCGAGTACGTGTCCCCCAATAGAATAATGCAAGTTTTTGAGAACTTTTTGGGATAGGAGTGGGGTGTGGGGTACGATTATGTATGGCTCTAATATGGCATGCTGTTGTGTGGTTTATTTGGACCTCCCAGAATGATTTTATCTTTGCTGGTGGGTCCTCAACAATTGATAATCTTATGGATAAGGTGAAACTCTCCTCATGGAAATGGTTTTTAGGTAAAAACCCTGGTAGCCTATGCTCTTTCTACGAGTGGGAAGCGGAACCTCTCTTGAGCTGGTCCAATAAGGCAAGGTGAGGATGCAGTGTTTGGATTTATCTGATTCCTGTTGAGTGGTATCTCTTGGGGTGCCCGCTCGTAATTGGCTTTACCTCTTTTTTTTTTTTTTTTTTTTTTGTGGCTGCTTTAAGTGGTTTTGGTGTTTTGTTACTTTTCGGAGTCTGTTTTTGGTGTTTTTTTTTGTATATTTTGTTTGTGAGTATTTCTAATACTCCTACTTTGTAATCTGACTGTTTTTCTCATTATATATTTATATATTTCTATTTGCCATTAAAAAAAAAACTCTAGGGAGTTTTGACAAGTAATTAAATTGGACCTATACTTGTGAGTAGGGCACGGGTACTTACTTGATGAAATGAATGGTGTGTGTTTACACCTAAAAATAAATTAGGTTTAAATGTTGTTTTAGTTCCTCTATTTTCAAATTTTTTTTGAAGTTTTAATTCTCCAATTTTAAAAATTAACTTTTTTATCCTCTATTTTTAGTTTTTTGAAGTTTTGCAGTTGCTACCTGTATCAATCCAACCTATAGATAGACTCCCTTCTCGCGGCCCAACAATATATCAAAGCTTAGTTATAACTCACAACGGACAACCTTGGATGGAAGGTGGAGGATTGGCTCTTCTCTATGCTATTCATTTAGCTAGCCATCATGGATGAGATTACGGTATCATGAGAGTGCTTCAAAAACACTAATTAATTCTATTGTTGCAAATAATTAATATTAAGAGTTATGAATTTTTTGTTCTCCTATTTCTAGTTTTAGAGATAGTTTATCTAGTTTGTCCATCTTTGAAGTAAAATTTTGTAAGACGGCAATGCTCATGCGCTTGTTAGAGCGGCTATTTTTTAAGCTAGTTATTGGTTCTTATGCAAAGGTGAGGAAGTTGTTAATAATAATAATAATAATAATAATAATAATAATAATAATAATAATAATAATAAGGCTTTTGCAGTTTTGACCCTCCAAATTTTATAATTGTACGATTTTAACTTTTGAAGTTTTAATTGCTTGATTTTAACCCGATAAATTTTACAATTGCTCAATTTTAATTTTCAAATTTTAATTACTTGATTTTGACCTCCAAATATACCTCTTTTACATTTGCTAGTCCCTTTAAAAAATGTAAAAGAAATGAGGTAAGATTAGCGATTCCAACATGATATGCAACAACTTATTTTTTTTGTTATGCAACAAGTCATTGATTCCAATAGTAAACATTATTAATAATATTTTTAAAATATATACAATTTAATTGAGACAAAGTCTATCTGTCTATCTATATTATTATTATTATTATTATTATTATTATTATTTTTTGACAGAATCTATCCATATTATTATTATTATTATTATTATTATTATTATTATTATTATTATTATTATTATTATCCCCATCGGGATAATTAATTTATATAATGTGTTGATTTCAAAAACGACAAAATTAATATAATATACGTGAGATTCTTTATTTGACTTGTATGTAGAGCCGTTAAAATGGGTTAGTTTGAATGGGTCAATCTAAATAACCCGAATTTTTTCTGGGTTTGGACTTTTAAATTGTAATCCAGATTTTATCCAGGCCTTTTTTAGCCCGGTCCGATAAAGCCCGATAAAATATTGGCTAGCCCGAATGGACCACGGTTCGCCCGACAAAATTATAATAAAAAATTAAAAATAAATATAAGTAATTTGTTTTGGATGATTTGAACTTAATTTGTATTATAAAAACTTTTTATCCCCCTACGAGTTTCTCAAATATAATCCGCTACTTAAGTAGCGGACTGTATTTTTTTTTTTTTTTTTTATCAAATTTATCATTTTTACAACTTAAGTAGCGGATGAGTAAAAATAGGACGCGCGAGAAACTCATAGGTAGCGGATGATTAGAATTAGGGCGCGCGAAAAACTTCTAAGTAGCGAATGAGTAAAAATAGGGCGCGCGACAAACTCGTAGGTAGTGGATTAGTAGAATTAGGGTGCGCGAGAAGTATCTAAGTAGCGAATGAGTAAAAATAGAGCGCGCGGGAAAAACTCGTAGGTAGCGGATGAGTAAAAATAGAGGGCGCGAGAAACTTGCGAATGGATAAAAATAAAGCGCGTGAAAAACTTACAGATAACGGATGAGTAAAAATTAGGAGGCGCGAAAAATTGAACGTAATAGATGAATAAAAATAGATGTACACTTTTCTTATTAGGTGTGAAATAGTCAAATGACGATACGAAATATTTATCTAAATACATTGATAACACAATTTCTCTAATAGTATTACGTACGTACCCATGTGCTTACACGCAAAACATAGACCAACTCATAGACTATATTTTAATAGATTATGGCTGGATTTGGAAGCTCGTGTGGGGCGTGGAAATTATCTACTAGTATAATAATAATCCCCATCGAGATTAATGATGATTGATGATATATAAAATTATTTATGACATATGTAAGATTCTTTTTTATTTTGGTTACGTGTAAGATTCTTTTTTAGATTTCTTATTTTGATTTATAATATTTATATTTTTCCTTTTCAAACGCAAAACAAAGTTTTTCTTTTTTAAATTACACATGCTGTCAAATCGTTCATTAATTCATACACTATATAAAAGTACGTTTATATATATTATATGTGTGATGCTAAGGGCACATGTTAAAGAACCTTAAAGTAGAATTATTCCATTGAAAAATGCAATAATTTGACTTTTATAAAGTTAAATGCACAAGTTTTGAGGAGAATATTTCTTTATTTAGTTGTTTATCGTGTGCCCTTAAGGGCACATGTTAGCTTTTGCCATATTATATATAAGGCAAATTCTATGGTACATTCACCAAAATGAATGTTTCAAAACAGTCATGATCTAGTATGGCAAAGGCACAAAAATTCATATGTGCAAACCTTAAATCTAATGGCTAGAAACCAAACAGCCCATTAGCACAAATTTGGTAGCAAAAATTTGGTAGCTAATTTATGAGCTATTAAGTTGTGTTCAATGAATAATATGATAGTAAAACGACACGGGAATGAATTCCTAAGAAGTCCATGTGAAAGATTAATTTACCCAATAATCAGCTTTAAACCTAATCTAGCTGATCTTGCTCTATACAAAGTTCAAATTAAATGGTTCGAAAGACTACACTATTGGTTTAGAAACTCAGGAAACTTCTATTTAGCTAGAGAATATAAGGAACTAGCTAAAAGCCTTCGGAAAAATCTTCAGGATATTGCAAGATGACTGAAGAAAGTCTAACAAGTAAATTACAGAAAGTTTTAGATAACTTCTCTGATTTACAAGATAGGATAGAAAAACAAACATCCTATTTAGAGACTTTACAGTCTGAAGAAGAAAGATATAAACCATATGAAACATGGAAATTTCATAATGGAATAAACCTTGATTGCTATGAAGAAGATGAAACTCATAAATTTCCTCACCTTTTTCATACAACAAATCCACAGCTAAATAATATATCTTGTATGATAGCATACATGATAAAACTCTTAGAAGACAAAACTCTTCAATTCTCTCGAGGGGGGGAAGAAAAAGGAAAGGAACTAGAAATAGAAAATATTCCTAAGCTTCCTGAGCTCGAAGAAACTACTGTTTCTACACAATTAAAAATTAAACCACCATCTAAATTCTTTTAAGAATGGACGATACAGAAGAAGCCCTTAATAGGCAATTAGAAAATCTAGAAAAGCTTATGGTTTCTTTAGATATATCAGGAAAAAGTCAAGTAGCTGACGAAGAACCAAAAGAGAAAAACCAAATCATTTATGATTTTAGCTCTGAAGAAGAAGTAGAGGAAGAAAGTGAAAATCCTCACTTCGTGAAATTCGAACCAGCAGAGACATCTGGTACAAAAAGATCTGCAGAATTCGAAAAAGAATTTACCAAACAAAAATTCCAAAAAATACCCCATTATTATGTACCTACACAAAACCCATTTCAAGGGCAAGGAATTTTAGACATAGACTGTAGTTTCGATACAGCTAAAGATCTTAGAGATTGGTACAATACAAATAGTGTATTGGTCCAGTTAAATGAAGACCTTAAAAATTTAGGACCAATTGAAATTTTCAATTTCCTACAATATAAAACTAGAGGAAATGCTTACAAATACATTTCTACCTTACCACCAGAAGTTATGGGAACAATACCCCTAACAGGAGCTTTAGTAGTAGATTGGATTCATATGTTACTCGTAACAGAATTTAAAGGATGGAAGGACTCCATTCAATCTAAGATAGCATTTTCCGACCAAAACCTTTGGAAAATAACTAACCTAAAAATCTGCAATAAGTGCTATGTGGATAATTTCATTTGTGAATTTCAGGACTATTATTACAACATAGATAATAGTACTAGAATTTCCAGAAACTTGATAGAACTATTCTATGACAAGTTACCAGAAAGAGTATCAGCTCAAGTTAAAACATTCTTTACTTCAGCATTAGCAGAAGGAAAAGTGGATGATACTCTAGGAGGAAGAATAACCACCCTAAAAATTTGGCTCCAAGAAATGTGTAGTCAGAAAATAGCCAAAAGAGAAGCTCAAGTATCCCTCTGTTGTAATAAACTACAAGACAAAGTAGGAAACTATGGTTGCAACTTTAGAAAGAAATCCAGAAAAACAAGGTTACAAAAACCCTATAAGAAAAGGAAATTTAAGAAAATTCCTTTTAGAAAATTCAAAAAGGGAAACAAAAAATTCTTTAGGAAAAAACAACCTTACCCTAGGAAGAAAATATGCCCGCAAGGCAAAAAATCATGTACATGTTGGTTATGTCATGAAGAAGGTCACTATGCAAATGAGTGCCCTAAAAAGGAAAATCCTAAGAAAAATATCCTACATGCAATATATGCAATGGGATATGAACCTATAGAATCAGATATAGAGTCCGATGAAGACATTTATGAATACTGCACAGAGACAGATTCAGATGTCGAAGAAGATACTTGGTAAAGGAAATCCAAGTGCTACATTTATAAAAATAGTGTTAAAAAGTAAAAACCTTTTAGCCTATGTAGACACACGTGTAACTCTTTGTTTTGGGAAAAAATCTATTTCTAGAAATTGGGAAAGATTAACCAAGCCAAAAGAAATAATAGTTGCAGACAAATCAAAACATCAGATATGGTTTAATCTTAGAGATGTATCTATAGAAATTGAAGGATATAAGTTTTTTATTCCAACAATTTACCTCCATGATTCAGGATTAGACCTAATCATAGGAAATAACTTTTTAAAGTTATACGAACCATTTACTCAAAGAAAGGATACTATATCACTTCAATGGAAGGATTTGGGAAATCCCAAAAATAGAAAAATAGTAACCACCAAAATAGTTACTAGAAATGAAATCTTAAACCTTATTAAGGGAAACCTTAGGGAATTAAGAACTATATGGGAAGAAAGAAGTTTCCATATTAATATAGAAGAAAGATTAGACGAAGTCTGTTCAGATAAACCTCTAGACAGCCTTAAAAACACTAATCATGAACTTATAGTCATTAAGTTAAAAAATCCTAATGACGAGATAAATGTTCCAAATAGAATTTCATATTCTATTAGAGATGTTGAAGAATTTCAACAAGAATGTAAAGAATTACTTGATAAAGACTTTATTAGACCTTCATCAAGCCCACATTCTGCACCAGCTTTTTATGTCGAAAACCATAACGAAATTAAGAGAGGAAAAAAAAGAATGATAATTAATTATAAGAAACTCAATCTGGCAACAGTTGGGGATTCTCATAAATTACCAAGAAAAGATTTTATTTTAGAAAAAATAAAAGGATGTAACTGGTTTTCTTCCTTAGATGCAAAGTCTGGTTATTATCAGCTAAGACTAGCAGAAGAGACAAAACCATTAACAGCTTTTTCATGTCCACCTCAAAAACATTACGAATGGAATGTTTTGCCTTTTGGACTAAAACAAGCACCATCAATATATCAAAGATTTATGGACAAATCTCTCGCAGGTTTGGATCATATATGTTTAGCATATATATATGACATACTCATTTTTACAAAAGGAGATGAAAGACAACATTTTCGAGATTTAGAAATTGTTCTTTTAAGAATTAAAGAAAAGGGTATTATAATTTCGAAAAAGAAATCAAAGATTTTACAAAAAGAAATAGAATACCTTGGTTTAATTTTAAAAGAAAATGGGGAACTAAGTTTAGCACCTCATACCCAAGAAAAAATACAAGCTTTTTCAAATGAGCTTTCTGATAGAAAACAAATTCAAAGATTTCTTGGTTGTTAAAATTATATTGCTAACGAAGGTTTTTTAAAAGACTTAGCAAAAGAAAGAAAGCATTTGCAAAAGAAAATTTCAGAAAAAGTTCCTTGGTCCTGGACTAAAACTGATTCTGAGAATGTTAAAACCATTAAAGAAAAAATTAAAATTTTGCCCGAACTTTACAATCCAACAATAAAAGATTTTTTGATTGTAGAAACGGATGCAACACAAACAATCTGGGCAGGTTGTATGAGAGCCTTACCAGATGGTAAAGCAAAACTTTCTCTTAATGAGAAATGATGTAAAATTGAAGAATCTAAGGATCTTCAATCAAAAAGCATTGATTACAGTGCTTCTAAAATCCTGATAAAGGATACTGAAAATTTACAGTTATGTAAATATATTTCTGGTACATTTACAGATACAGAATCTATATATCATATTCAAGAACTAGAAACTCTGGCATGTGTAAAAGTATTAAAAAAATGGAAAATTGACTTACTACCATCAAGATTTCTTCTTCGAACAGACTCTAAATATCTTACAGGATTTTGGAAATATAAAATTAGTGCTGACCATAAACAAGGCAGACTAATAAGATGGCAGATGGAATTACAACGATACGAGCCATATCTTCAATATATAAAATCTGAACAAAACAGTTTTGCAGATACACTGACAAGAGAATGGAGCAAGCAATAAAGCTAGTTCAGAACAACATCAAGCAAAAAGACGAGCAACTTGTCGCAATAGATATCAAAAGAGCCAAAATCTCTACCGAGAGGGGGGAGATGATTACAACACTCAAAGGTTTACAAAAAATGACAACAAACGAAAATCAATCTTCAACAAAAGACCCAAATGAAATTCTAAAGAACGAAGAAAACTGGGACTTGCTAGGACAACCTTCTGGAAAATATGACTACTACGTAAAGTATACTACCCCAGAAAGTTCAAAAATTCCTACTGAAACAATAGTTCCTAGTGGTTGGAATATAGAACAAGAAGTAGAGTCTTCAGAAACAACCTCAGACAGCAAGAAGTCTTGGGCTGACCAGGTCGAAGAAGAAGATGAAGCCAGAAAAAATGGTTCGTTAGCAACCATCCAAACAAGCGATCCCGTAGACAATGAGATGGGAAGGTTTGAAGCTTATGTCATTTTTGATGGTCCAATGAAAGGGATCTATAGAAAATGGGCAATAGCTAAACAACACATCATTGAAAAAATGTGCGTCACAAGGGATACAAAACCATGAAGGAAGCTGAACGGACACTTTATGGAGCATACAAGGAGGTTACAACAGCAAAAAATCTTCAAAAATCTCCAACAATGGAGTCAAAAAGGAAGTTGTCAATTGAAAAAATTCGCCAGCTCGAATATCAAAAGAATTTCCAGGTAACCGATCCAACTTATATGGAATTCAGTCTTAGGTGGAAATGGTTAAACCATTATGTGGAAGAATTCACCACTGAATGCTTCTACCCGGCTAACAAATTTAGTTGTCCCAAGACAGTTACATTACCAGGAATAGATAGTACTACATGTCTATCTTTCTTTCAAAATGGTTTAATCCATACCATATATTTGGAAGAACAACCCAAGAAAACTTTTGGAGAACTCAAGTTTCTTTCAAAGAATCTACAAAATTTGGCAGAAAAATTCAATAATTTATATGCCAAAGGAAAAGAGATCTTTCTAGAGATTGATTCAACATATCCTTGGTATGATGAAAATACCTTGGAACTGGTCACAAAACCAATATACTTAATCAAGATTGGGATATCCAACAAAGAATATCCAGTAAAGAAAGCACAGAATGGCATCCAGCCATGTACGTCAATCAAATGAAGAATTTTCGCCGGAAAATTTCAAGATTGTCATCTCAGACAAACTACAGAATAATCTACGAAGACTCATCAATGTTCGTGTATAGTGATTCCAGAAAACCAGCAAAAGAAAAAGACATCAAGGCAATTAAAGAACTTGAAGAAAGAATTGACCAACTGAAGGATGATCATGAAAAATTAACAAGGGTAATTCAAGAAGAATGTTGCAGATACTTTTTACAGTATTACAAAAATCATAACTGTAAAAACTGTCAAAAATCGTCGGCACAAGAGGACAAGAAGATTGACAGCACAGAACAACTGGCCACAATGTAGGACAGAATTGTACAGTGGTACCTTATCACATCTGAGTCAGATGGGGACCACTTAGTGCTAAAAAATGTAAAATATTATTTGTCGTTTTTTCTTAGTGCGTTTTTCTTTTTTAAGTGCGCATCACTTTTTCTGAGTGCATGTCACTATTGTGTGAGTGCGTGTTGCTTTTCTGAGTGCATGTACAATGTCATGGAAAGGGACGTTTACCTAATGTGAGCCCTTCTCCACTATAAATAATAGCATTCGGCTCAATGTAAATTACAGTTGAATGATATATGAAACTATCAATTAGTTTTGAAGAAAATTATTTCTTCTGTCCTTAGAAATTTATTTCTAAGAAGTAGCTCTTGAGGTAATACTCTGGAGGGGCTAGATCCTTGAGGTAATACTCTGGAGGGATCAACCACATAAGACAATATAATCAAACAGATTATATCCTAAACAGCACAAAACATCTTCGGATCGAAGAATTCATCAAAACCCAAAAACAAAGAAAATCATATCAGGTATGATTGTTATTATTGCATCACTTATTTATTATATTATGTTATTTGCATAATAGATGGAAAATTCAAATTTTAGAACTCAAAGATTATTTTCAAATTTTTTTGAAATTGAACACACAGAACCTAATTCTGGTCACACATACTTAGAATTAGTCTTGATGGAAGACTATAATAAAAAGGTAACTTATTTACTAGAAAGAATTCCTGAACCAAATTTGGCCAAGATAATTTTAGACAAATTCAAATTTAATCATTATCAAGAAAAGGTTTTTCTTGAAAAAATTCAAGAAACTATCGAAGGAGACTTCGAAGAACATGAGTTAAAATGTTTAGTTCGTGAGTTAAACAATTTTACTAAAAATTCTAAATACATAGAATGTTTTCAAGGACAGTTTTATGGAGACTTCGCAAGTGTACATTATAGACTAAAAAACTCTCGGTTTTATAGTCTAATAAAAACTTTAAATACTCTGCCCGATAATACTAGTGAAAATTCAGAAGAATTTTGAAAATTATGTCTGAAATCTCACTTTTTGAAGAAACATCTAGTTATTTTGCTGATAGCATACAAGATCACAAAATAGAAGAAGCAGATTTATCTCTAACTGCTGAAGAAAACTTTAAAAGAAAGAATAGAAAATTCAAAGAACTTTTCTTTAGGAAAAATATTTTGAAATTTGGAATAATGGTAGGAGAAGAAGCAGTTCCAATTGATTCTACATCCGGAAATATATTCGTATCTACCATAGATAGAACACAAATTCAAAAAAGAATTTCAAGTCTTTCTGAAAAGGAAAGAAATAAAATTGGTTATATTCACATATCAACCATTCAAGTTTTAATCAAAAGTACTTTCATGAAAGGTATTAATACACCTTTAAATATAATCCTAAGAGACTCTAGGATTACAGATGATAAACAATCTATAATTGCACAAGGAAGATGCAATTTGAAATATGGAAAAATTAAATTTGACATAAACTTACAAATAGGATTATCCTTAAAAGATAAAGATCTAGACAGATCTATAATCTTTAATTATAAATTAGAAGATTCAAAATTTATGAAAAAAGGAAATCATCCTTTTACGATATGCTATAGAATTAATTATGATTTAAGTAATTCACACTATAGTATAGAATTTACAGGAAAAGATATAATTCATATTGATGAATTATTCACCCCAATAGTAACGTTAGAGTCACCTATATTCAAAACCTTGGCAAGGAAGGGTTGTTCATTAATAGAAGATGACAAAAATCTGTTTGAAGAAACAGAAGAAAAACCATTAATTAGAAGCCAAAGCCTTAGGGTAGCACCCCAAAAAGAGATTTTGAAATCTCAGAACTAAAAGAATTACATAAGCTGCAAAGCTCAGTAGCAGAGTTGTCCTTACAACTCGAAAAATTAGATAAAAGAGTCTAATTAGCTTCCGCAACTCGTTACACTTACTAGTAATGAATTTAGCTGAAGAAAGAAGAAATCTAAACCATTATAGGAAAAGAATTCAAAAATTAGAATTCGAATATAAATGTTTAGAAAACCTGCTATATATGGATAGACCTAATGTTAATCCAAGAATAAAGGTAAGATTCATAGAAAGAAAGAAACTATTGTCTAATTATAGACTTTTAGTTCGAAATACGAAGAATGAACTTCAACGTTTATCTTACAGCTAACGCGCAAAACTCAGCACGAAACTCTGGTATCAGAGCCAAAAACCTCGATCCTAGGATAGAGAAACTTACACCTTTAGATCTCTGAGGATACACAGAAACGCAATTATAGAACCACACCATATAATTATGATTTGGTGGGACCAAATAAAGACTTTACTCCTATTGGTCTATTCAAATGACCTTTTCAATATTGTCAAAATACCAACTGCACCATAGAAGTACCCTATATATAAACGTACTTTTTTTTTTTTGACACAATATATATATATAAACGTACTTATGCTATAGTCATCAAGGCAATATACATTCGTGATAATTAATCAAACACTAGTGAGGAATTAACCATGGAGATTGAGTTAATTTCTAGAGAAACCATTAAACCTTCACTACAAACTCCTTCTCACCTTAGAATATATCCACTTTCTTTTATAGACAACGTTATATTTCGTACATATATGCCAACAATTTTCTTTTACGAATCAAATGACAACAGTGACCAAAATTTCAAAATATCACAACTTCGAAAATCCTTATCTCAACTTTTATCCAAATATTACCCTTTTGCCGGCAGATTTAAAGATAAAATTACCATTGAATGTAATGATCAAGGTGTGCCATTCTTGGTTACAAAGATCAAAAACAAATTATCAGAAATCCTCGAAAACCCTACCGATAATTTGTTGAACCCTTTGTTTCCCGATGAATTGCAATGGACAACTATGGATTGGAGTGAACCTCTAATGTCATTTCAAATCAAATGTTTTGCATGCGGAGGAATGGCGATTAGTACTTGCGTGAGTCACAAACTTGCTGATGCTGTCACCTTTTTCAACTTCATGAATGATTGGGCCATCATTAATCGAAAAGTAGAAAAAGAAGACAACGAAGAAGAAAAGGGGTTGTCCGTTTCTAAATTACTTGATGGAGGAGCTTCAGCTTTTCCACAAGGAGACATGCCTATTTTCCCAGAACTTTTTTATAAGAGTGAAAACAATGTAGGATGCAAAAGGTTTGTATTTCAACCCTCAATGATTAATTTTCTCAAGGAAATGGCGACTTCTAGTTCCACGCACTCTCCCACGCGTACACTAGTTGTAATCGCATGGATTTACAAGTGTTTGGTTTCAAAAATGGAATCAAATTTCAAGACATCATCGTTCATACTTTCTGTAAATCTTCGCAAAATAATGGTTCCTCCATTGTCTGAAAAGTGCGTAGGCAATATAATTTGGATCTTGTTTTTAATTACCGAGAATAAAGAGATGGAACTGAAAGATTTGATATGCAAAATAAAAGAAGGGCTGTCTGAATTTAATAATTTTTATTCAAAATTATTCGGAGAAAAGAAAAATGATAAAGATTTGTCATTGATATCCGAATGCTTGAAACAAGCTACTCAGCCTCGTCCCGAAGATGAAAATTCGTTTACTTTTACTAGTTGGTGTAGGTTACCAATATATGAAGCAGATTTTGGATGGGGAAAACCAACATGGGTCACCACTTGTGGTAGTTCTTGGAATAATGTAATAATTATGATGGATACAAAAGATGGGAAAGGGATTGAAGTGATTGTGAACTTGAAAGAGAATGTTATGTCTAAATTTGAGAATGATGTGGAGAATCTTCAAAATATTTCTCTTAATCAAAGCAATTAATATTTGCTATCTTTTCAATTGATTAATTCTGCTTAATAAGTATTGAATTTCTGATGTGTCCAGAGATTTGAAACATGTTCGAAATTCAAACATGTAATATTTATTTTCTGTTTCTTAAGATGGCCATATTTTGTTGTTTATTTTCAATATTGAGTTCAATTTGTTCCTATCTCTTTTGTTCTTACTTTCAATATTGAATTCATTTTAAATGAAAGTGTAGTGAATTCAAAACACTAATTAATTCTATTGTTACTAATAAATTAGAAATTCTGAATTTTGTTTTCTTATTTCTTGTATTAGAGATAGCTTATCTAATTTGTCCATCTTTGAAGTAAAATTTGTAAGGCAAGGCAACAAATGTATATGGTTGTTCACGCGTTTGCGAGAGCAACTATGTTTTAGGTTAGTTATTGGTTCTTTGAGCTAGTTCCTCCTTGTATTGCATATTTGATTAATAATAAAATGAGTTGTGTTTGTTTGTTTCAAAAAAATTAATTCATTGTCACATTTTTTTTATAATGGTGGATATAAAATAATTGAAACATTTATAGTGAAATTCAATGGAGAGAGGTTGAATTGGTAGCTCATAAATGATTGTCATTCATGGTGATTAAGCTGGTAGTTGATGATTGATGAAGATGATATGTTGATTTTTGGGTCTTTGTGGGGAAAAAAGTATCTGTAAAATCTTAGCACTCCAACGCTCAAGTCAATATTTGAAAGAGGAATAAGGAGTATTAAATTGGAGGCGCATATATCTCATACCTAGGGATTAATGTATGAGTACTTATATAGGAAAATATTGGGGTTTAGAATATGGTGGGGTCCCCCATGTGTAGAGGATCAGCTACATATAACACTCAGATTGTCCTTTTACTTAGGGAGTACATTTGGGGTATTGAAAGCTTTTCACCTCTACTTATGCTCATATATGATACCGTGGTCGCTATACCACGTGATTGCCTTTATTCCATTTTGATGGTCTTGGTATTTGGCGGTTTCTCCAAGGCTCTTGAGATTTGGGATCTAAAGATTTTCATAGTGAATAAAGTTCATTCTGGATGGTGGTTACCTCTTCTTCTCCTACCATCCTCGTGTTGATTGTCTCGGCTACTCCCGTAATTGCGGGGATTGGCGTTTGGTGAGTTTTGTCCATGTCCTCCATTTTCGTTGTTGCCGTTTTTGTTACTATGTGCGTTTTCGGTGTGTTCGATCTCTATAGCGCCAAATTCTTTGTTATATCGGGCGTTATTGCTGTTTGTGTTTATGACATCCTCAGTTCGTGGGCCATGTTGGCCGGCTCGGCGTTGCTGGGATGAAACTTCGTCTTGGAGGACGTTGTGGAATGGTTTGCTGATTATGCACTATGTACGATAGTCTTGCTGCTTGTTGTTGTAAGATGGTTAACATGGTTGAAAACATGTCGTTTGTTTGTGAGGGTTGCCTCAGTGGGTTTGGAGCATGAATTTTCTCCGTGTTTTACGTTTGAATGTATGGAGGAGGAGTTTGGTGGTTAACATTTGGGTCTAAAGAGGCGTGAATAGAGGAAAATATGTCATTGACAGGTACAAATGTCGAGAAATCTATTATACCTATCAAACCCCGATCCCTCGAGTGATTAATCGATACAATAGCATTAAGATCAAATACTTTAGGTGAATATTAAACCCAAATCTATTCCTAGAGTTTAGACTTAATAGATATTATCATATTTCATTGATTCAAAACATATATCCCTATACTATTTCAAATGAAAACAGTGAAACATTAATAACAAGGATAACATCAATATTGATTTGTAATTAGAATATATATAACACCATGATCAACAAGATTACATACTAATAGAGTAATTGATATCTAACCCCAAACAATTGAGAAATTAGTTACCCATAAACATGAGAACTTTACAAAGATGAAGAGAAATGAGATGAATGAGCATCATGAATTGATCCCTCAACAAAGATGAGCAATCCACCTTCAAACCCCCTTCAATCTGCCTCCTAGGGCTTTCTCTGGTGTTTTCAGAACAAGAAACTAAGTATCTAATGAATTCTCCTGAAATTATGCAACTGAAGTCTATTTATAGCAGTTCAGCTGTGCTAAGCTCGCTGGGCGAGGTATCCTTTCTTCAGCTGTGGGTTTGTCGACACGTGTCCCACTATCTCTTTAACCGCCTTCAGTCGCCGGACCTCGCCGGGCGAGCTTGGGCGAGCACCCTCGCTGACTGCCGTTAGATTTCGCCAAGTTTTCCATTTTTCCCTGACTTGAGCTCGCTGGGCGAGCTTGGGCGAGCGCTGACTGCCGCTAGATTTCGCCAAGTTTTCCATTTTACCTTGACTTGAGCTCGCTGGGCGAGCCTGGATACAAATATGTTTATATCTTAATTTCTATATGAACTATATCATTCTTTTAACTTACAATAAAAATTTTGTTAAAATTAAAAGTCTAACAAAACAACAGAGCAAACTCAGTAGAGATCAAAATTAAATTCCACATAAAGTCCATGTTTAGTATTAAATTCTAAATTCATGGCAATTTGATTGAAAACAAATAAATAATATAGTTCACGATAATATTAATTCCATTTAGTAAGGTTAGAAATTTTACATGAAACTATGAGTAAGCATGTACCTCTTTATGTTTCTGACAATGTGAATTTCAGAAAGCTGGTTGCATCTTAGCTACTACTAGGTGTGCAAATACCTTGAATAAAAATGAGAGCTTTCTTGGAAGAGTTCCAAGCATAACCAAACAATTGCTACCACACCAAAAGAGTGAGTTACGTAGGTGAATGAGACAACACCTAAACCCCATGCTCTCTACATAGTTGTTGTTGTTGGGATTATGAGTATGAAAGTGGGTAGTTAATAGATGTGACCACACCCATTAACGAGCCTTAGGTTAGATAATTTCTGGCGGCAGCTCATCTCAACTAAACTGATTCCTCCACCTTCCTACTTCTTCTCTCAATTTTGTTACTTCCTCCGTCCCGATTTATTTGAGTCAGTTAACTAGTACGCATATTAATGCACAACTTTGATGATTAATATTTTTAATTGTATAATAATAAAAATTATAAAAGTTTAATATTTTGAAAATACTCATCGAGATGAATCAAACGACATCTTATATGTTAATATTTATTTTTATTTATTGAGAGAAAAATATGGTCAAAACAAAATACATGAATAATGCAACATTCTAAATGGCTCAAATAAATTAGGACGAAGGGAGTATAAGGTAAAAATGATCACACCTCCACTAAACACGTGGGGGATAAGAGCTTTGACCAAGTCAATTAGAAAAAATTGGTTTTTATTTATTTATCTTTTTAAAATATACACTAGTATAATATAAATAAGGGTCATGTTAACTTGTGCCCTAAGAGCACATGATAAGATATCTTTATATGAAAATTTTGCATTTAATAAGTTAAGAAATTTAATGCATCAAAAGTAAAAACACACAAAATTCCAAAACATAATTTCTATATTTGTCTTCTTATCATGTGCCTTAAGGGCACAAGTTAACATTCTCCTATAAATAATAATATGCTTCATTATCTGATGCGGGACTTAATTTATTTATTTTTCCAAATTACACATTAGTATGTTACAAACACTAGTAAGCTCTAGGACTCAATATGGACTCAAGAATTTTGCTTGCAATTCACACACTATTGTGCTATTTGTTCCAATAGTTTTACATCATGACGGTCCAATTTAAAATTGACGTTTGACATTATTTAGAGTTAATTTTATTAATATGTAATTTGAGCCGTCTGATTAAAAATAAACAATCCGAATTCAAAACAACGTAAAATAATGTGTTTTATCCACAGCGGGCAATCATGATCCGAAGTAAACCACCATCCCAATGCCAGCCCAGCTCAAATAACTAATAAGGCCCCATGCCTAATGCATAAATGTTTTGCTTATTGACAATAACTTTTGAAGATTTCTTTCCCCACCCCCCAGCTTTCTTTTTCACCCCCTGGATTTCCATTTTTAACCCTTGAAAAAAAGTTCAGTACACGCGTACTGAACTTTTTAACGATGTAAAACACCTATTTTTCAATATCGAAAAAGTTCAGTACGCGTGTACCGAACTTTTTGAAGGTAAAATCAAGGGTAAAGTTGGATTTCTGGGGGGTGAAAAAGAATGACGGGGGGTGGGATGAGAAACCATCATAACTTTTGCCCATCCCAATGCCAGCCCAGCTCAAATAACTATAATATAATAAGGCCCCACGCCTAATGCATGAGATTAGAGTTGCGATCATGTTGATTTTTTATTTTATTTTTTAAAATTTGTATAATAAATGAGGCATTATTTATTTGTTGTCTTGCATATAGCAGCCCTGCATTTTGAAATACATATCCCTAGAAACAAACACATAAGTCATTAACAAAAAAAATGGATTTGAGTAGCAATGGCAATATTGAAGAAAGTGAGTTGTATGATGCTCAAATCCATTTGTATAAACATATATACAACATTATAAGTTCTATGGCACTCAAATCTGCTGTTGAATTAGGCATAGCAGATGTAATCCACAACCATGGAAAACCAATTACTCTTAATGAATTAGCTTCATCTTTGAAACTTCACCCTTCTAAAGTTAATGTCCTCTATCGACTCATGCGCATGCTAACACACAATGGTTTCTTCACAAAAACAACGGCGGCGAAAGAAGAAACAGTCTATGCTCTCACACCTCCATCAAAGCTTCTAATCAGAGGCAAACCGATGTGTTTAGCATCACTTGCCGGCGGTCATCCATGTACAACGATCATGTGGAACTCCACCAAGAAATGGTTAACTGAGGACAAGGATCTCAGCCTATTTGAGAGTGCTACAGGGGAGACGTTCTGGGATATGCTGAACAAAGATTCTGAATCTAATACCTTGAGTTTTTTTCAAGAGGCTATGGAATCTGATTCTCAAATGTTTAAGCTTGCACTTAAAGACTGCAAGCATGTGTTTGAAGGTTTGGAGACTTTGGTTGATGTGGGAGGTGGGACTGGAGTTGTTGCAAAACTCATTCATGAAGTATTTCCAGATATTAAATGCACTGTTTTGGATCAACCACAGGTTGTTGGTAACTTAATTGGAAGCAAAAATTTGAACTTTGTTGGTGGAGGTATGTTCAAATCTATCCCTCCTGCAGATGCTGTTTTACTCAAGGTATGATAACATGTACAATATTTGATTTAAGTCTCTTCATGATTGGAATGTACATAAACTAAATAGTTAAAATCTTTGTTTTGTTTTTTTTTTAAGTGGGTTTTACATGATTGGAATGATGAGCACTGCTTAAAGATATTGAAGAACAGCAAAGAAGCTATTTCTGAAAAGGGGAAAGATGGAAAGGTTATAATAATTGACATGTCAATTGATGAAACAAGTGATGATCGTAACTTAACTGAGTTGCAATTGAACTTTGATATGGTAATGCTTACTTTGTACAATGGAAAAGAAAGAGAGAAAAAAGAATGGGAGAAACTCATATATGATGCTGGCTTCAGCAGCTACAAGATTACTCCCATATGGGGTTTTAAGTCACTAATTGAAGTTTATCCTTAGTTAATTGGAGTTATGTAGGAGGTCCTCTTGTTGCTTTGCCATACTTGTGGTCGATCCATGCCTCTCTCTCTCTTTTTGAGGGTATTTTTTTTCTCGTGGTATTTTTGAGGGGTTATAGTTTGTTGGTGGTGCTCCCCCTTGTTCTCTTGTAACTTTATTTTGTTTTCTTGTTTTACTTTATAGTTTATTATGGAGTGTACTTATGATACCTTGAAATTTTCAACTTTCCGTAGTACTTCTTTTATTTTTTTTCATATATATTATATTTTTCATTAAAAAAACATTGGAGTTATGGTACAAGTTCAATAAGTTAGATTTTTAATGTTTATTGTTACCTTTGTTTTAACAAAATAAATAGTTTTCTGTTTTCTCTTTTATTGTTTCTATTTGATATGAATTTCCATGCTTGTTATTTTGAAATGCTCCCTCTTTATATATATTAAAAAAAAATAATAAAGTTCATAATTATTTTATATTTATAAGGTCTGTATATAGTTTTAGGAATGAAAATGATAGAAATAATCTCCTGATAGTGTAGAACAGAAAAAGAATTAATATTATTAATTTCGCTTTATCCTATAACATCCTTAAACTTATATCATGTAAAAAGTATCCCAATTTTATCATCAAATTTTAATTCAAATTACTCGAATAATATTTTAAAATAAACACATAAATAATATTAAAAAAAGATAACCCTTTATTAACAATATTTTTAAAATATACAATATTTAATTGAGACATCGGTGAGGCGTTCAAAATTATCTATTATTATTATTATTATTATTATTATCCCATCGTGATAGTTAATTTATATAATGTGTTCATTTCAACAACAAAATAATTAATATAATATATGCAAGATTCTTTATTTGACTTGTATACATATTTGTTTTTTCAAAATTATTATTATTATTATTATTATTATTATTATTATTATTATTATTATTATTATTATTATTATTATCCCATCTTGATAGTTAATTTATACAATGTGTTCATTTCAACAACAACAAAATTAATATAATATATGCAAGATTATTTATTTGACTTGTATACATATTTGTTTTTTCAAACTCAAAGCAACGCTCTTATTTTAAATTGCATCAAGTTATTAGTTTTTTAGGTTATTGTGTTATTTTCCATGTGAATGCGTTTGTTTAGTTTTGGTGGGATTTTTTTTCCTGCGAGATCTCCTTTTCACACCTTAAAATGATCATAGTGGGCCCCTCGTTATTTAGAAAATGAGTATTTTAAGTACAGTAGTGAGCGTTGATATTTTATATTCAAATTGAACGCTGCAATTCTTTATGTATGAAAAAATCATGAAAAAAAAAAGAGTTTGCATTTTAGGGAGTGAGCACTGTTCGATCACATCCTAAGGTTTTCATGAGTTTTTCATCTATGGAGGGATCGACGTCCAGTTTGAGTATAAAATATTGATACTCATTAATTAGAATGCGAACTAAAACATAGTTCGCTACTTAGAGAGCGAACTCAATTTACACTTTAAAAAGAATGGTGAAGAGGACAAAAAAATTGAACTTTTAAAAACGAACTCAATTTTTTGTTTTTGTAATTTTACACTCTCACTTCCTAAATAGCGAGTGGAGTAAAAAAAATGTCAAAGGATGCTTGTGATACTTAAAGTGTGCAAAACGTAAATCTCTTTTTCTGTTTCATATGTGCTTTTGAGCTTCTTGGTTAGGCTTTGTAGTTGGGACACTTTGTAACCTCTTTAATCTATATCTATATTGTCTTATATTTTGGCCTCTATGTACTACTTGTACATTGAAGAGCCGTTTGAAAAATTGTTTGCAGTTTAGCAAAATAAAATCATATTATAAGCATATGATATCGATCCTTTTCTGCAGTTTATGAGTGGTGGTTAATACTCGCCAGAAAGTCATCTAAATAAATATAGTGAATTTTTCTTTCTCAACTAGGTATGACAATGGGGCGGATCGGCGACGGATTTTGTCATCTCCAAATCCAAACCCATAAAGTTTGGGTATTTCTAAACCAATTCCGATTTTTAACGGGGATGAAAATTAAAATCTCAAACTCATATCCACGGAGTTCGGGTATCCTCATTCCGCTATATCTCCATATATGAAATTGAGTTGCACTTTGTTGTTTTTTTTATTAAAAAAATAATTAAAAGTAAAAAATTATTTTGTTCCAATAATATTTATACATAGAAATAATAGAGAAAATAAATTGATTAATAATCAACTTAAAAATATGAATGTAATAATCTAAGAAAAATAAAATATGAATGCAATCTAGAATTTGCTTAAGAATTTCAAATATATAAATGATAAAATGTAATTCGATATGAGCTGCAGAGAGGGGCGGATTCGGGAACGGATTCGAGGTGGGTATCAATATCCCTTGAGTGTAGAGGAATGTATAATTAAGGATTTTGAAAAAGCAAAGACCCTGGTTGATGAAATGCTTTAAAGAGGTCTCAAGCCAAATACCCTTATATTTTCAAATTTAATTATGTGTTGCCTAACTTTGTTTTACTAGAAAATAGCTATTAATTAGCTACAAACGTCGTCGTAGCTAATATATAATGGATAAAATCCAAAGAATTATAAAATAAGGGGGACAAAATTCCGGATTTTAAAATAGAGGGGGTAAAATTCCGATTCATTCAAAATATGGGGCAAAACTGCATTTAGGCCTTTAGTAAAATAGCAATAATAATACATATAAAAAAACTAAATTTTTAACATATATTTTTTGAATTTGATGAAGAAATTAAAAAGATAATAAAGTATACACAATGAAAATCAAACATTATGACACGGATTATATTTTTTTTTATTAGATGTGAAATAAGTAAATCATATGAGCGGTTCAATATAAACGGCTCAATCGGTTGAACCAGTCCGACCGGTTGAACCTTAAACCAGTAGTCACGCCGGTTCGACCTTCAGTTCGGTTTTGAAAACATTTTTTTTTTATAAGCAAAGAGATTGAATTATAAGGAGTACAAGGGGTACTCAACCCTTACAATTCAAAAGAGTCACTTTAGGTGCGATGGAAGCAACACAAAGGATTATTACACCAATCACGGAAAGATAAATCAACACTACACCTTACTCTACCTATAAACCACAACCACGCAATATTCAATATTTGGTTTACTAAGGTAGAAACATTAAAAGCAATTCCTCTAAATAAGATGTTACGAGCCTGCCAAATGCTCCAAGTAGTTGCCAACCAAATTAGATGCCGCAACTTCTTATTCTTTGACCATGTAATTACATCACCGAATGATAAAAAATGATTGGGAATAGAAATGAAGCTAATAGGTTTTACCCCTATCCACTTGAAGATGTAATCCCAAACGCTAGCTATCACCCTACACTTGGGTCTGTTTGGTTCTATGGAAAGAAAGTGGGTGGAAGGAAAATTGCGGAAACCGATGGATGAACTTAGACAAAAGTTCATCCATCGATTTCCGCAATTTTCCTTCCTTCCACTTTCTTTCCATACAACCAAACGGAGAAGAAAATATGATGTGAGTCCTCCAGTTCTTGAAAACAGAATACGCAACATCGTTCCAAATTATTAGTAATAATACCTTTACCGAACAAAGTCTCTCTAGTTGGAAGCTTATCAAGCAAAAGCCTCCACCCAAAAACACTAGTTTTCGAGGGTACATTCGAATGCCAAAGATTAATTATCGCTGCTGCTAGTATGGGCTCCATATCAGCTGTAACATAGTAATTTTGCAACATTTGGTAAGCACTTTTCACCGAAAAAAAACCAGCTCCATGGGGTATCCAACGCCTAGTATCCATGCATTCAAAACTTGGCCTAACATCATCCAAAATCACCAATAACTCACGAGCAGCGGTAGTTTCAATGGAGTTCAAATTACAAGACCAATCAAGACTCTATCTCCACCTATTATTCACCCAACTCCCCATTTCCGATATAAAGAAATTTTGTTGATTTGATTTATTAAATAAATCAACGAACAATTCACAAAACGGAGTTGCTCCCAACCATTTTTCCTTCCAAAATTTTATATCATTACCGTCACCAAATACGCATCTAGTATTGCCTCCAAACCAACCTCCCTCATCCGCGCTACCAAGTTTCCAAATATCTCTCCACCAAATGGAGGCTTTCGTAAGTTCACCTCTACCTTCGTTAAGCAAAAAATTATCAACAAAAGGTCCATACCGAAACTTCAATAAATCATACCAAGGAGCCTCTCGCTCACACAAACTCCTCCATTTCCACTTACATAAAAGAGACGCATTAAAGAGGGCTAGATTTTTGATTCCCAATCCTCCTTTCTCTTTGGGTTGACAAATATGATCCCAACTAACCCAACACATTTTTTTATTCTCCAAACCCCCTCCCCACAAGAAACTTCTTTGGATGCTCACCAATTTCTTAATTACACACATTGGCGCCTTAAAGAAAGAGAAAAAATAAAGAGGTGGACTAGATAACACGGAGTTGATTAGAGTGACTCTACCTCCAAATGATAAATTGCGACCATTCCAAGCACTAAGTTTCTTCTTCATTGAATCTATAATAGGATTCCAAGTAGCTTTTCTTCTCAGCTTAAGCATTTTTTACATTGTGGTTTTGAAAACATTGATTTATACACATTTGTTCCATATGTGTGTGCGAGTATTCATCATGTGGTGCTTGTCATTTATCAAGTTGTAGTGATTTTTGACAAGTAAATTGGAGATTTTTTTACCAGTAGTTTTCATATAAATTACTAAAAGAGTGTAACTTGTCAATATCATGTATACTTATCCCTCAACTCAATACCATATGGTCAATACCTAATTACAATAGGTAGGATAAAAACTAACATTGTGAGCAGGCCACGGGTATTTGCCCGATAAAATGAACGGTGTGTGTTTACACCTGAAATAAACTACTTGTTAGCTTAAATTAGCAAACAAATTATGATTTAGAGTAGACGATTTTCCCACATCTAATAGAAGGGCATGTATGTTGAAACAAAATTGATTTATACAGTGTCTTTAAAGTTTTGATGATAACAAATTGAATTTCCTAATGTATGTTTAAGTATGTAAAACCATAGTATAAAATTTACATGAATATACACAAAGCACATATATGATATAACTTTGGAGAGAAGCTAAAGCATATGATCAAAAACATGAAGACATTCTAATTTGGATCATACTAAAATGAATATTAAAAAACCATTAAATTAAACATCAAATTCAAATCATCAAATTGATATTAAAAAAACCATTTAATTCAATTATTCTACGAGGATCGTAATATTAAATAGTCAAAAACATAAATTTCAAAATGACCTAATCATTAACACATGCTAATATTAAGTTACAAATAAAGAGTCTTAATTTAAAATTTAAATGTCACAATCATTATGTTACAAATAAAAAAGTCATAATCCAAATGTCTTAATCATAGTAAAGTCTTCATCAAGTGCAAATTAATTAAGGTCTTCAAATTCATTGTTGTGTTCTTCATTAAGGTCTTCAATAAACTCACATTAATTAATTGCCCAAGCAAACAAACTCTTACGGTTCATTGAGAGTTGCATCATTAGTCACTATTCCCTTTGTCTCAATTTGTTTGAGTCATTTGCAAAAAAAAAATTGTCTCATAATATTTGAGTTATTTACAATTTTCTATTTGTATTTTCACTTCTACCCGTGCAGAATTTACTTTTTAGAGTAATCATTATTGCACTTAAAAAGTGCATAGAGAGTACACAAGGGTAATTCGGTAAAATGAATAGTATTTCTCATTCATTTATATCACTTTCTTAATATGCATGTTTTGGTCAAATGACTCAAACAATTTGAAACGGAGAGAGTACAATTTGGCTAAAGGATTGGTTGATTTTTCCAGCTGGCATCGGGATTGGATGACCTACATCTCTAACTGCATCATGCAGTTACATTAGAAAATTCATTTCTCTATAATTAGGTCAGCTCAAACTTGCAAACAAATTAACTGCCAATTTTTTCAATTTCTCACCAATTTACCAGTTTCACCCTCTTATTGCAAGTCAATTTTAGGGCTAACTAAATATTTAAGAGTATCTTTAATAAGGATATTAAAAATAGTATCATATACTAATTAATGATCCGTACTTTTTTCTTTATCATTGAAGTTTCATGACGTGACATAAAGAATATCAAAATTGATGATACGGTACTTAATTTAAGGTACCATATCATCAATTTAATATTATTTTTGTATATCAAATTAAATATAATTAATAACTTGTTAATATCATTTTGACTTTTTAATTTTTATTTTTAAAATTTGTATATTAACCTCGTGTTAATTAGTACCTATAAAAAAAGATTAAATGAGGAATTATTTATTTGGGCTAATGCTACAGTGGACCACCTTCACAAGCGGTCCACCGTGGACAAGTGATCTACCGAATACAAATTTTACAAAATTTATTGGTAGATTGAAAGTTTATATCATATATAGTATCCATAAAAATTTTTAAAAAAATTGAAAATCATTTGATATTTTATTAGGATTTATCAAGATTTACAGTATTTAATAAACCGTTAATTTTGATAGGTCTCAATAACATATCAAATGATTTTCAATTTTTCTAAAAATTTCTATAGATAATCTATATGATATAAACTTTAAATCCAACGGTGAATTTTGTAAAATTCGTATTCGTTATATGGTTTTTTATGAATGAAGTGTTCCATGTTATAATTTTCCTATAAATACATATCTCTCGAACACAAACATATACAAGTCATCATCACAAAAAATGGATTTGAATATCAATTATGGCAATATTGAAGAAAGTGAGTTGTATGATGCTCAAATACATTTGTACAAACATATATACAGCTTTGTAAGTTCCATGGCACTCAAATCTGCTGTGGAGTTAGGCATAGCAGATACAATCCACAACCATGGAAAACCAATTACACTTGCTGAATTAGCTTCATCTTTAAAACTTCACCCTTCTAAAATTAGTACCCTCTATCGACTCATGCGCTTGCTAACATTCAATGGTTTCTTCGCAATAACGGTGGTGAAAGGCGCCAAAGCCGGTGAAGAAACAGCCTATTCTCTCACACTGTCATCAAAGCTTCTCATCAGAGGCAAATGAGCTGGCTCTCATCCAAGTATTCTGAATATGTGGAACTCGACAATGAAATGGTTCACCGACGACAAGGAACTCAGCCTTTATGAGAGTGCAAATGGGGAGACGTTATGGGATATGCTGAATAAAGATTCTGAATCTCATAACCTGCGTTTGTTTCAAGAGGGCATGGAAGCTGATTCTAATATGTTTAAGCTTGCACTAAAAGATTGCAAGCATGTGTTTGAAGGTTTGGAGACTTTGGTTGATGTGGGAGGTGGGACTGGTGTTGTTGCAAAACTCATTCATGAAGTTGTTGGTAATTTAACTGGAAGCAAAAATTTGAACTTTGTTGGTGGAGATATGTTCAAATCTATCCCTCCTGCAGATGCTGTTTTACTCAAGGTATGATAACATGTACAATATTTGATTTTAGTGTCTTCAATATGAGTGCGATAAAATAAAAAAATAATTGTAACATATTTGTGATGACTAAAATTTATAATAATATTTAATGGGCTACTAGACTACTTATATTAAAGCTCAATACAAGCCCAAAACAATATATATTACCAGACCAATTCATATTGGAATTTGTTTTCATATATATTTTACGATGTACATAAACTAAATAGTTAAAATCTTTGTTTTTTTTTAAGTGGGTTTTACATGATTGGAATGATGAGCTCTGCTTAAAGATATTGAAGAACAGCAAAGAAGCTATTTCTGGAAAAGGCAAAAATGGAAAGGTTATAATCATTGACATGTCAATTGATGAAATTGTTAGAGTAATCCAAGATAAGAGGAAGAAGATAACAAGTAAGAACTAGAGAGAAAACTAGGAGGAAAGTGTTAAGATTTATTGATAAGAAAAAATAGAATAAGTTTTTTTACAATGCATGAGGCACATGCTTATTTATAAGGAAAACTCCTAACACATCTATTACTTGTAACACAAGTAACCATAACTAACTAACTCAAGGTAGTTATGTAACCACCTCCTAACAACCTTTTAACTACCTAACCAAGTCTAATAGGATTGAAGTTATAAAACATCATGCTCCCTTAACTTCAAGTCTAAGCAAACTTGTCTGTCCTTCAGAAATCCTTCAGAACTGCAAACTTGTCTGTCCTTCAGAAATCCTTCAGAACTGCTTCAGAACTTGCCATGCTGGGCGCGCGCGCCTGACACACACCAAGTTCACTTCTGAGCTTCAAAAACCTGTCTGTTTTCAAACTCTTAGTTAGAGCATCTGCAACCTGAGTATCTGTTGCACAATGCCTGACATCTAAGCTACCTTGATTCACCTGCTCCCTCAAGAAATGAAACCTAGCCTCTATGTGTTTGCTTCTACCATGCAAAACTGGATTCTTGGCTAAGTTTATAGCAGACTTGTTATCAATCTGCAGAACCACAGGTTTCTCTGCTTCAATTCCTAGCTCCTTCAACACAGTCACAATTCACAAAGCTTGGCATGCTGCATATGCACCTGCTATGTACTCAGCTTCACAAGAAGACAATGCAACAACTGGTTGTTTCTTAGAACACCAAGCAACAGGAGCCTCCATAAATTTGAAGAAATACCCAGTAGTACTCCTTCTATCTACTTTGTCACCACACCAATCAGCATCAGAGTAGCACACAATCTCAAATTTCTCATTCAGAACTGACTTTGGAAAAAGAATTCCAAACTCCATTGTGCCTGCTATATACCTAAGTATTCTTCTAGCTGCATTCATGTGTGACCTTCTAGGCTTATCCATGAATCTACTTACAAGCCCAACTGCAAAGCATATATCTGGCCTGCTGTTGCAAAGATATCTCAATGATCCTACAATTTGCTTGAAAATTGTAGGATCCACAGTCTCTTCTGTCTCATTCTTCTCTAACTTCAAGTTCACCTCCATAGGAGTTGCAGCATATGTACACTCAGTCATGTTGAACCTCTTCAGAATTTCTCCTGCATATCTCCTCTGATGCAACAATAGACCTTTACCATTCTTCAGAAGTTCAAATCCTAAGAAGTAAGACACTTCTCCCAAATCTGTCATCTCAAATTCAGTTTTCATTACTTCTTTGAATCTCTCTATCTCAGCTGTGACACTTCCAGTTACTAGCAGATCATCAACATACAAACATATCAGAATGATGCTTGAAGCTGCTTCCTGCACATATACTCCATATTCTGACTTGCATTTCCTGAAACCTTGTTTCACAAGAAATCCATCTATCCTTTTATTCCAAGCTCTTGGAGCTTGTTTCAAACCATATAGAGCTTTGTTCAATCTGTAGACCATGTCTTTCTTCCCTTCAATCATGAATCCAGGTGGCTGAGTTACAAAAACAAGTTCTTCTAATGGACCATTAAGAAAGGCTGACTTAACATCCATGTGGAACATAGGCCATTTCCTTGCATTAGCTACAGCTATGACAAGTCTCACAGTCTCAATTCTTGCCACAGGTGAGTAGATTTCTGAGTAATCTATTCCTTCCCTCTGCAGAAAACCTCTTGCCACCAGCCTTGCCTTATATTTTGCTATAGAATTGTCAGGATTTAGCTTCAGCTTGAACACCCATTTTACTTCAATTGCCTTCTTATCTGATGGAAGTTTAACTAACTCCCAAGTTTGATTTCTCTCAATTGAAGCCAACTCCTCCTCCATAGCTCTCTTCCATTTCTTGTGTTTCAAGGCTTCTGTGTAATTGATAGGCTCAGAATCAGCCATCAATGCAATATGAACTAAGTCACCATCTGCATTTACCTCATTATCATTAACAATTTCACAATCCTGCAATCTAGCAGGAATGTTCCTTGTTCTGGCAGGCCTGTCTCTAGTCACAGCTGCAGGTGCTTCATTCTCATCACTAGAATCACTATCTTCTTCATTCATGATTGGATTCAATTGAGCTCTGCTTGAACTGCAACCAGCAATCCAATCCCAGGATTTCTCTTCATCAATTACAACATCTCTACTGTAGATCATTTTCTTTGTGACAGGATCATACAGCTTGTAAGCACCTGTGACATGGTATCCTACCAAGATCATGGCTTCACTTCTGTCATCAAGCTTCTTCCTTTTTGCTTCAGGCACATGCTTGTGACATAAAGCACCAAAAATTCTGAAGTGACTTACACTAGGTTTTCTACCACTCCACACTTCCTCAGGTACTTTGTCTTTCAGCTTCTTGGTTGGACACCTGTTCAACACATACACAGCAGTGTGAACTGCTTCACCCCAGAAAGCTTTAGGCAGGTTCCTATGCTTCACCATACACCTTGCCATATCAAGAATAGTCATGTTCCTTCTTTCAGCTAAGCCATTGTGTTGAGGTGTATAGGGAGCTGTGACTTCATGTTCTATACCTTGTTCAACACAAAATGTCTCAAACTTCTTGGAAGTATACTCACCTCCACCATCTGTTCTGAGAGCTATGATCTTCTTTCCACTTTGATTTTCAACTAATGCCTTAAAATTTCTGAAGACATCAAATACTGCATCCTTGGTTTGAATCAAGTATATCCACATCTTCCTGCTATACTCATCAACAAAGGTAACAAAATATCTATTACCACCAAGTGAATTCACATCAAAGGGACCACACACATCAGAATGCACAACACCTAGTACACTTGATGATCTCATAGGCAAACTCTTGCTGAAAGCATTTCTAGGTTGTTTACCAACTAAGCAACCTTCACATACTCTTTCTGAAGCTTCAATCTTAGGCAGGCCAAGTACCATTCCTTTGCTCCCTAGCTGATTCAGATATTTGAAATTCAAATGTCCAAATCTCAGGTGCCATAGCCAATTCAACTTCTCATCTGTTACTACCTTCATACACTGAACAGTGTTTGTGTGAATCAAAGTTCTGAAGGTTCTATTCTTGGCCAAAGGAGTCCTCAGAATTAGGTTATTTGCAGGATCATAAAGTTCAAATTTCTCTTTCTTAATGATAACTGAAAAACCTTTTTCTGCTAACTGTCCAACACTCAGAAGATTACAATCCATACCTGGTACAAACATCACATCTTCAATTACTGCAGTGTGTCCATTGCTCCTCTTGATAACCATGTTACCAATGCCTTCTGACTGCAATGAACTGCTATTGGCCAGTTTCACTTTACTTTTCTTTCCAGAATCGAACTTCACTAACCAGTTTTTGTGACCAGTCATGTGGTTGGAACACCCTGTGTCTAAGAACCAAGTCTCAGCATCAACTTTATCTTGTGATTCTACCTCTGATAATGTAGCCATGAAAGTCACAGCTTTGTCTTCAACCTTTTCTTGCACAAGTTTTGCTTCATCATCAGAGTCTTGGCCCTTTTCTTTGCCTTTCTTGAACCAACAATCTGAAGCATAGTGTCCCCATTTCTCACAGTTATAGCACTGAATGTGACTCTTGTCCTTGCCTTTCCCTTTCTTTGAATTTGATGTTCCTCCTCCTTTCTTGAAGGATTCAGATTTTCCATCAAATTTTTTCTGAGAGCCATTCTTTCCCTTATCTTGATTTTTCTCTTTGTGACTGTTAGCTTTCTTGTAAGCCTGAACTTGTAAGGCTTGTACAGATTCTTGAACCCCTTTCCTTTCATTTATCATCAACTCATGTGCTTCTAAAGATCCGACAAGATCCTCCAACTGTAATGTAGCTACATTCCCAGTTTCTTGGATGGCAACAATGACATGATCAAAATTTGGAGTTAGAGTTCTCATTACCTTCTCTACAATCATCCTATCTGTCATCACCTCACCACAGCTCTTCATTGTATGGACAATGCCTTGAACCTTCGACACATAGGCTCCAATGGATTCACTCTTATCCATCTGCAGAAGCTCATATTGCCTTCGCAGAGACTGCAACTTTACTCCCTTCACCTTTTCTCCTCCTTCATAATATTTCACCAAAATATCCCAGGCTGCCTTAGAGGATTCAGCACTAGATATCTTGTCAAAATTTGCAGAATCTACTGCAGCTTGAATTGCATACATTGCCTTGCAATCCTTCTTCTTTAAGTCTTTGTGTGCTGATCTCTGAGCTTCAGTGGCATTCTCCACCAAGTCTTGCACACCATTAACCATCACTTCCAATGTATCTTGAAAACCAAAGAGAGACTTCATCTGTTTGCTCCATCTTTCCCAATTCTTGCCCTCAAGAATTGGAAGATTGTTTGGTAAACCATTCCCTGACATTGTTTCTGAAGGGAAGAAAATGTAAACACCAAACAAGACTGAATCTTTGTGCTTTCTACACTAAGAACCTAAGGGCTCTGGATACCAATTTGTTAGGGTAATCCAAGATAAGAGGAAGAAGATAACAAGTAAGAACTAGAGAGAAAACTAGGAGGAAAGTGTTAAGATTTATTGATAAGAAAAAATAGAATAAGTTTTTTTACAATGCATGAGGCACATGCTTATTTATAAGGAAAACTCCTAACACATCTATTACTTGTAACACAAGTAACAATAACTAACTAACTCAAGGTAGTTATGTAACCACCTCCTAACAACCTTTTAACTACCTAACCAAGTCTAATAGGATTGAAGTTATAAAACATCAGAAACATGTGATGATCGTAACTTAACTGAGTTGCAATTGAACTTTGACATGATAATGTTAGCTTTGTGCAATGGAAAAGAAAGAGAAAAAAAAGATCGGGAGAAACTCATATATGATGCTGGCTTCAGTGGCTACAAGATTACTCCCATATGGGGTTTCAAGTCACTCATTGAAGTTTATCCTTAGTTAATTGGAGTTATGTAGGAGGTCCTCTTGTTGCTTTGCGTACTTGTAGTCGATCCCTGCCTCTCTCTTTTCTTGAGGAAATTCTTTTTCTCGTGGTGTTTTTGAGGGGTTATAGTTTGTTGGTGGTGCTTCTCCTTGTTCTCTTCTAGGTTTATTTTGTTTTGTTGTTTTACTTTATAGTTTATTGTGGAGTGTACTTTTGGTACCTTCTTGAAATTCTCAACTTTCTGTTGTACTTCTTCTTTTCTTTTTTTTATATATATTATATTTTTTATTAAAAAAAATTTAGAGTTATGCTACAAGTTCAATAATTAGATTTTTAATGCTTATTGTTACCTTTGTTTTGACAAAAAGATAGTTTTCCGTTTTCTCTTGCATATATATATATATATATATTTATAAGATCCGTACATAGTTTTAGGAATGAAGATGATAGAAATAATCTCCTAATTAGTGTAGAACGGAAAAAGAATTAATATTATTAATTTCGCTTTATTCTATTATTCTATAACAACCTTAAACTTATATCATGCAAAAATTATCTCAATTTCATCATGAAATTTTAAATCAAATTACTCGAATAATATTTTAAAATAAACACATAAATAATATTTTTTTTAAAAAATAACCTTTCATTAACAACATTTTTAAAATATACAATATTTAATTGAGACATCGGTGGGACTTTCAAAATTATCTATTATTATATTATTATTATTATCCCATTGTGACAGTTAATTTATATAATGTGTTCATTTCAACAACAACAAAATTAATATAATATATGCAAGATACTTTATTTGACTTGTATACATATTTTTTATTATTATTATTATTATTATTATTATTATTATTATTATTATTATTATTATTATTATTATTATTATCCCATCGTGATAGTTAATTTATATAATGTGTTCATTTCAACAACAACAAAATTAATATAATATATGCAGATTCTTTATTTGACTTGTATACATATTTGTTTTTTCAAAATTATTATTATTATTATTATTATTATTATTATTATTATTATTATTATTATTATCCCATCGTGACAGTTAATTTATATAATGTGTTCATTTCAACAACATCAAAATTAATATAATATATGCAAGATTCTTTGTTTGACGTGTATACATATTTGTTTTTTCAAACTCAAGCAACGCTTTTATTTTCAATTACATCAAGTTATTAGTTTTTTAGGTTATTGTGTTATTTTCCATGTGCGTGCGTTTGTTTAGTTTTGGTGGGCTGCTGGGATGTTTTGTTCTGTGAGATCTACTTTTCACACCTTAAAATGATCATAGGACGCCCCCTCGTTATTTAGTAAACGAACATTTTAAATAGCGAGTGTTGATATTTTATACTCAAACTGAACGTCGACATTCTTTATGGATGAAAAAATAATGAAAAATAAGAGTTCGCATTTTAGGGAGTGAGCACTGTTCGCATCCTAAGGAGCGAATTCTTTTTTTCATGATTTTTTTCATCCATGGGATGTCGGCGTCCAGTTTGAGTATAAAATATTGACACTCACTACTTAGAGTACGAATAATACATAGTTCGCTACTTAAAGAGAGAACTCAGTTTACACTTTAAAAAATAATAAAGAGGACAAAAACAATTAGACTTTTAAAAACGAACTCAATTTTTGTAATTTTACACGCTCACTTCCTAAATAGCGAGGGAAGTAAAATGCTTGTGATACTCAAGGTGTGTAAAACGTAAATCTCTTTTTCTGTTTCATATGTGCTTTTGAGCTTGTTGGTTAGGCTTTATAGTTGGGACATTTTGTGTCCTCTGTAATCTATATCTATATTTTCTATATCTATATTGGCTTTTACGAACCAAATGACATTTGTGACCAAAATTTCAAAATATCACAACTTTGAAAATCCTTATCTCAAATTTTATCCAAATATTATCCTTTTGCTGGTAGATTGAAAGATAAAATTACCATTGAATGTAATGATCGAGGTATGTCATTTTTTGTCACAAAGATAAAAAAACAAATTATCAGAAATCCTCCAAAACCCTACCGATAATTTGTTGAACCCTTTGTTTCCTGATGAATTGCAATGGAAAAATATGGATTGGAGTGAAACTCTAATGTCATTTCAAATCAATTGTTTTGCATGCGGAGGAATGGCTATAAGTACTTGTGCAGTGTGAGTCACAAAGTTAGCAATGCTTCGACCATTTTCAACTTCATGAATGATTGGTCTCTCATCAATCTAAAAATAGAAGAAGAAAAAGAAACGGAGTTGTTAGTATAACCTGTTTCTAATTTACTTGATGGTGGAGCATCAATTTTTTCACAAAAGAGTTACCTATTTTCCCAGAAAGGAACTTTCGCCGTCAAAGAGAGAAAGCAATGGTGATTTGAGACTATCCATAGTTTAGTAGGAACTTTTATTTTTATTGTATTTTTATTTTCTTTGGGGACTTAGTACTTCTGGTACTCCCTTTTTGAACTCTATTTGGTATATCATTTATTCTCTTATATATATAATTATATTTGCCATTCAAAAAAAAAAAAAAAGGAAGAAAGCAATGTTGTGTGCAAAAGGTTTGTATTTCAACCCTCGATGATTGATTTTCTCAAAGCAATGGTAACTTCTAGTCCCATGCATTCTCCCACACGTATACTAGTTGTAACCGCGTGGATTTACAAGTGTTTGGTTTCAATAACAGGATTAAATTTTGAGACAACGCCGTTTAATATGATTGTTGACCTTTGCAAAAGAATGGTTCCTCCATTGTTTGAAAAGTGTGTAGGTAATATAATTTGGCCCATGTCTATAGTTTTTTATAAGAAAGAAATGAAGTTGGAAGATTTGGTATACAAAATAAAAGAAGGGTTATATGAATTTAATGACGTTTAACCAAAAATATTTGGAGAAAACAGGAACCATGATTTGTCATTGATATCTGAGTGCTTGAAACAAACTACTGAAGAGCCTCATGCTAAGAACGACAATACAATATTTATATTTTCTAGTTGGTGTAGGTTACCAATATATGAAACAAATTTTGGATGGGGAAAACCAACATGGGTTACTACCACTTGTTCTGGACTGGGCCTATAAGGTCCGATCTCCTCTTCAGCCGAGCACGACCTAATGAAAGATGACATCCAAAAGTAACTTACTCACAGGTCAATGGTCACGATATCCTGCATATTGTAACGGCCGACCACTGAAATGATGAGCATTAACTTCTCATCACGGTTCTTCAACCGTTTTCCGACAGTTACTTGATGAGCATTTATGGCCATCAGTGACCTTGGCCCAACGTTGAGGTCTATATAAACGCATCATTCTGCATGAGTCAAGTACATAACTTCTTACCTCTGAAAATCAAACTTTACACAAAGACTAACTTGAGCGTCGGGTATTCAGGTACACAACTCCCTCCGCTTCACTAGAGGCACTCGTGATATCAAGAACACTAGCAAGGTCAACTCTGATCAAGTAAGATCAGTGGCACCGTATGTGGAAACGATAAAATTTGTTCTTGAACCTAGCCCCTTAACCTCGATTGGGGGGCATCTGTTCTGGCTCATCTATAAGTCTCACATCGCTTGAAACTCGAGGCTAATGGTGTTTTATATACAACATGTCACACTCCTCTAACCAACCGAGGTTTCTTTTCTACAAAATGACAAAACTGTGACAGATTAACCCCAAAGCGGATAATCTCTCGAAAATGTGAACTTAATGTCAGATCTGAACACCACTTATAGTAGTTTTGCGAGGAATATAATACTTCTAATGGATACAAAAAATGGGAATGGGATTGAAGTGGTTGTAAACTTGAAAGAGAATGTTATGGAAAAAATTGAGCAAGAAGTGAGCTTCTTCAACATGCCTTAATCCGAGCAATGTTGAACACGATACATAATATATAGGCAAAATTATACTAGAGGTTCTTTATCTTATTTATTTGTAATATTTTGGTCTTTTATTTTTTTATTTGTCATGTTTAAATCCTTTATCTTTTATAATGTGCACATATACATCCTTTTTAAGAAAAAATCTGGAAAATGTATGAATGTGAATATCTTGATCACCATCTTCATATCTTCATCTCCATCATCATCTTCTTCCTTAAATCGAAATCAATTGCCACTCAAATACACCTCCAAATAGCATAAATCTTTATTTTGTGTTCTCCTTAATCTCTTTCTAAACTCAAAAATTAAAATCCCCAAATTTTTAACAAAAGCTAAATTATTTTTTTTAGGGGAAATCCTAAATAGTTGTTTGTAACATAACCTGCATAACTCATACCAAACCATAACTCCCTCTTCCTTCATGTCAAAACAGAATTTCGTGAAGTTCCAATACGTACTATCATAGTGTACATTTATATGAGGGTTAATAGGCTAATACCCCCTGTAATGTTAGCGAGTTTTGTGATACTCCTTATAAAAAAAAATTCGTAGATTCCCCCTTGCAATATCAAGATTCTACGCTTTACCCCTGACTATACACCATGGCTGATGACTGGGCAGAATCTCCTACGTGGCATGTACACATGGATTTAATATAATATTTTATTATTTTTTAATTAATTTTTTCCACGTGGAAATTTCACGTAATATTATTTTTTTATTTTTGTCAAAAAAAAACAGAAAAATTAAAAATCTAATATTATTTATATTATAGTATTTATTTAATTGCATATTGATATATATAAAATAAAAATTATATATAAAATAAAAACATAATAAAATCAAATACAAATAAAAAAATTGTAAAAAAAAAAAACAATTATATATAAAAAAAATAATGAAATCAAATAAAAATAAAAATTGTGAAAAATAAAAATATGAAAGTTGTATACACTGTAGCAGTCTGATTATGGTTATTATTATTATTATTATTATTATTATTATTATTATTGTAGTTTTTGTCTTATATTTTAACTGTATTTTTCAAAAAAAAATATTGACAATTTTGATTTCTACATCAAATTTTTGTCTGAAATATAGTGATATAATATTGTAATATATTTTGGATGCTATTTGTCTTATATTTTAATTGTAGTTTTCAAATAAATTAACAATTTTGATTTCTACATCAATTTTTTGTCTAAAATATAGTGATATAATATATTTTGGATGGCCACCCAAAAAAAAATATGGATGAAATTTAATTATTATTTTTTTACAATTTTATAGATATTGGTAATTTTTATCATTAAATCATATACACTTGTTTAAAATATATAACATTATTAATCTGTAGTTAAAAAAAATATGATTGATAGATAAAAATTGTTAAATTTAAAAATAAAAGAAAAAAATGTAAAATCATAAAAATAGAAGAAAGATCGAACAAAACTACCATTAAACACATCATAAAAAGAAAAAAACTAGAAATAAACCGTTCACGTTTTTTTAGTGTATCCAAATTTTGTAGGTAAAATTTTAGGACAACTAAAAAGAGTTTCTCTTATTTTAACAAAATTGTAACAAAAAACAATTAACCAAAAAAAAAAGATGTTTTTACAATTGTTACATAATTTTTTTTTTTACAATTTTGGTAATTCTCTTTTTTTTTTTTACAATTTTTTTTATATATATCAATATGTAATTAAATAAATACTATAATATAAATAATATTAGATTGTTAAGTTTTCTTCTTTTTTTTGACAAAAAAATAAATAAAAATATTACGTGGAATTTCAACGTGGCAAAAATTAATTAAAAAATAATAAAATATTATATTTATATTCACATGTACATGCCACGTAGGAGACTCTGCCCAGTCATCAGCCATGGTGTACAGCCAGGGGGTTAAAGCGTGGAATCTTGACATTGCAAGGGGGAATCTACGGAAAAAAAAATTATAGGGATATCACAAAACTCGCCAACATTGCAGGGGGTATTAGCCTATTAACCCTTTATATTATTTACCACTAGCGTAGTGCCCGTCAAACCAGCATTTTTATTTGTTATCGGTCCATGCCCTTTATAAAGTTTATAGATGATAATGATGATGATGATGATAATAATAACTACTTAACCTTTTTTTTTGGTTAGTTATTAATTTTTTTTTATTTACTAAAAAAAAACTGAAAATGGTGGTTTTTATTTTAGGCAAATGCAACATGTGATCCAAGGGCACATGATAAGGTATATTTAATTAGTTAATATCTCATTTTAATTAATTAATATCTCACTTACTCCTCCCTCCACCTTAATTAATATTAAAACACAATCTTCTATATTAATTAACCAATTAAAATATAATCATTTCTTTTAATATATATCAATTTTTTTTTCTTAAAATATAATCTTCAAATTTTTTTCTGATCAAACTTAAAACATTTCGTTACATATGTGCCCAATTTTTTTTCTTTTGCTAACTATCATCTTCAAAATCAAAGATTAAATAAAATGGAGATGTAAAATTCATTGAACAGGAGCAAGTATTATAGTATTATATTGTGATGATAATAATTGTTAGTGTTATTTTCATTTTTGAATTGCTAATATGTTTTGGAATTTTATATCACTTATAATTATAAGTTAATTTTTGTATTTAGTTTAAAATAAAATTAAAAAATTTGACTAAAAAGAAAAAACATGTTTGCGTATCTCTTAATTAATGGTAGCCATATCTTTTAATTATTTAGGATTATATCATTTAATTAGTAAAATTGAATAATGTTACTTTTAAAGTTAATTAAGTGAGATATTACCTAATTAAATACACCTTATCATGTGTCTTAAGGACACATGTTAATTAGCGGAACCCTTTATTTTATTATGTATAATATATCATGTGGGGACAGTGAAAAGAGGAAACTTGTTACTGTGTCTTGGAAAAAGATTTGTAGACCTTACTCCCAAGGTGGTCTTAATATTCGCTCTCTTATTCAACTAAATGAGGCCTCCAATCTCAAGCTTGGGTGGGCGTTGCTTCATTCTGATAGCTCCTGGGCCAAGCTCCTGCGCGCGCGCGCTTCGTAACGGCAAGCAAATTCATTATCATATTTTTTCCTCTATTTGGGCTAGTGTCAAGGCTGAATTCCAGAATATTATTGACAACTCTATTTGGCTTATTGGGGATGGGAATCACATTAACTTTTGGCATGATGATTGGGGCGGTTCTCCTCTTACTAATCAACTTAACATCCCCTCTCAAGCTTGGTCTCACCTCTCAGCTAAAGTTAGCGACTTCATTCACAATGGTAACTGGAGTATCCCTCCTTTTTTAGCTACTTTATTTCCTTCCTTGTCTGACATATTAGCCAAGGCTACTCTTCCTTTGGATGACTCTCATGATCTTCTCTTATGGAAGCACACTGATGATGGTGATTTACAGTTACGGGATGCTTATCTTTTCAAATCACAACCTGTCCAAGACTTGCCTTGGGCCAAACTTATTTGGAGTAACGATATTCCTCCTTCTAGATCTTTACTTGTTTGGAGATTGATGCATGGGAAAGTTCCCACTGATGAGAATCTTCAAACCCGTGGGTGCAACGACCCTTCTATGTGTAGCTTATGTTCTAGGGCGGCCGAATCTTCGTTCCATCTTTTCTTTGAGTGTGATATTGCTATGATGCTTTGGCGTTGGTTAGCAGGCTGCCTTGATCGTACTATTCAATTCTACCATATTGAGGATATGTGGTCTCTTTGTGATAATGCTTGGGCTCCTCAAAGTAAGTTAACTATTGTCGCAGCTATCATCAATCTTCTTAATATTGTGTGGATGGCTCGGAACCATGCTAGGTTTCATCACCGTATTATTTCTTGGAGGCACGCTATTTCTTTACTCATTAATAACACCATGCTTACAGGTAATAACACAAGTAAGGTCTCTTCTAATTCCATCAAAGACTTCTCTTTTCTTAAAAAGTTTAATATTACCATACACTGTCCTAAAATAACGCTGCTGAAGGAAGTTATTTGGACCCCCTCCCTTGCCTTCCTGGTATAAGTGCAACATTGATGGTGCCTCCAATGGTAATCCTGGTAATGCTGCTTGTGGAGGTGTTTATAGAAACCACTTATCTGATTTTGTTTATGCTTTTGCTGAACCTTTGGGCAATGCTTCTTCTTTTTATGCCGAACTTTGTGGTGCTTTGAGAGCTGTTGAGGTTGCTTGGGACAATGGTTGGTTCAATCTTTGGCTTGAAACTGATTCTTCTCTGGTGGTTTCCGCTTTTAAGAACCCTTCCAAACCTGTGAATTGGTCTTTACGCAATAGATGGCGCAATATTCAGCTGAAGCTTCGGAACATGAATTTTTTGGTGTCTCATATTTATCGAGAGGGGAATAAGGTTGCTGACCTTCTGGCTAACTTTGGTTTATCTACTACGGATTTAATTTATTGGTCGGAGGCTCCTTTGTTTATTGCTGATTGCTTAGATTCTAATAAGTTAGGGATGCCTAACTTTCGTATCTGTAATTCTTGATGTTTTGTTTTTATGTTTTTTCTGGAGCACTGCACTCTTTTTCCCTTCACCTGGTTTTGCCCATTGGGTTTTACAAGTAAGGTTTTTAATGAGGCAGTAGTCTTTCTTGAGCTCCCACTTGGGTATTGGTCTAGTCCCCCCAAGTTGTTTATTGTTCTTCCTTTTTTAATTTTTAATAATATTTGGAGTTAGCTTGTTTGTTGGAGTTTTAGGGAGGTGCCAATCTAGTTGAGATGTCATTATCTCTTCAACTAAGCTATGCTCTTTTGCTTAAAAAAAATTATATATAATATATTGTCATTGTCATCATTTGTTTCTGTATTATTTTTCTGTATTATTTTTAAACTATTGTCATTGTCATCATATATTGTCATTTTATATATATATATATATATATATAGTCCACAATTTGAATATCGCTACGAAAAAGTCAATACCAAAAATTATATTTCTTATAATATGCTAATAATAATAATATAATATTCGACTCTCCTGAACCTGCCCATAATGGATATGCAACAACTTATTGATTCCAAATCCAATAAATATTATTAATACTGGGACAAATTATCTATTATTAGTACTATTTTTAAATATAAAGTTAAAAAAATACTTTTTAAATATAGAATTGAATTGAGACATAGGTCAGGTGTAGTAAATTATCTATTTATTTTTATTATTATTATTATTATTATTATTATTATTGTTATTATTATTATTATTATTCCTATCGTGATAATTAATTTATGGATAAAACTTAGAAACAATACCATAGGTACTGTTCCTCCTGTTGGCCACTCATATCATAGCATCTGGATTCGCTAATACACGTCATACTCAGATATATTAACCCGTTTAACCCTTGTGATTGACGTGACATCTGTAACGGCAACGATCCAAAGGAGCGAGAAAGCAATAACAATCCAATCAAATAGATTGATGTTGCTGCATCCATGGAGAAGAAAGGAGGAGAAAAAACCCCCACCCAAAATTAGAATCAGGATCGATCTCAAAACTCTATAACTTTGAGTGAAGAAGCAACTTGTGTAAATTTAATTAATACTATAAACAAGGGGTGGTGGTATTGTGGTAGTATCAAATATCAATGATTTCTCTTCTCTCTATTGCATAAATTCATAATTCCAGTGGATGATAAAGGAGAAATAGGATTGAAATTTTACTAACAATCAAAAGAAAATGGGGGAAGTATATGATTCAGAATTTGAGAGATTGCTTTTGGTAGTAAGCTGTTGTTGAGATTTCATTTGACAGAGGAGATTTTGTGTTTGACGATACCTAATGGAACTAGAACCACTAACACTAACGTGAGTTTGTTTTCTTGGACATGACGTGTATTAGTGAATCCATGTGTTATATTATGACTGGCCAACAGGATGAAAGGTACTGTTCCTAAGTTTTGTCCTTAATTTATATAATGTGTTAATTTCGAGTTCAGATCAGCTCCATTGGCTTATGCTCCATTTCCCTCCAGTCTTTGCTTTGATGTTTGACATGTGTCCAAAAAGAATTCAGTGGTTCAGATTAACAACCATGTCTATCTTCTTCTTCCTCCTCAATATAGCACAATACTCCTAACTGTAGCACTCTCCACTAGCTCCTGCCAAACTAACTGTCTCACTCAATGTTATCTACCAATCGTCTCTTTCGAAAACTCTTGTGTTGTTTAATCTCATTTCTGTAATGTTCCGATTTAACGGTGGAATTTTTTCTTGTGTTGTTTAATCCCATTTCTGTATTAAAAATAGCTTTCGGGTTTCTTCTTCTTCCTCATGACTCCATTCTCCACCTCTTTCTCTTTCGTGTTCAACCTCACCATCTCGCCGTATCACCGTCGCGGTCTCGCCGGATTTCGTCATCACCGACACTCCATCTGCGGTGTCAAGAACACGTTAGATTGAAACACAACTCTCCTTCAAAACCTTTCAAAAGAATTATTTTTCTTCTTAACATATCAGATCTGAAGGTCACAATCTTTTAAGAAACAACAAGGTGTGAAATTGTAAACAAAGAAAAACAAAATGAAAGAGCTTATGTTGAAAATTGTTGTGAAAATGGGATTGGAAGTGATAAACAAATTGACCTCTTAGATGAAAAAGAATCTATCTTTGAGTGCATAAAACCAATAAAGATTGAATATTTTGGTTCAAGGTTGGCTTCATTTTGATACAGAATTTTCCATTTTAGAGAATTTTGACAGTTTATGTTGAAGATGCCTATGAATGAAAGAGGAAGCAGAACAGCGAACACAGTGCAGCAGTGTTTTTCTCTTAATTTTAAGAAATTAAATCTTGACCATTGAAAGTCTTAATTGCCACGTGTCTAATATCTGTGAATTGGACTGGAAAACTGGAGCCTTCATTAACCGGAGCTAATCCAGACTCGTTAATTTCAACAACAACAAAATTAATTATTATTATTATATTAGTCAAAATAATAATAGCTTTTAATTAGTCTATAGATTTCTTACTACTTTAATCATCAATTCTTGGTACATGCATGGTGTGAATAATTATATATAGATGCATGCAATATACATGGTTTAATAATAATAAAAATAATAATAATAATCTTAATATTAGACATCTTTAACATGCACTTAGGGTATTTTTTTACAAGTGTCAATCTATGAAGCCCTCCACATCATATATTCCTTTTCACAACAATCCAAATTTTTAGCCCTTTTTAGCCAACAATTCAAATTCAACCAATTGAGAGAAGGGATATGTGGTTTGGGCTTTTATTGACCCGGCCCAATATTTACCCTACCCGAAATCCATGAGAACCATCAGGAAAGGAATCAATTCTTTCTCCTTCAATCCTTTTCATTTTCACAGTCAACGCTCTGCACACCAACGAAAAAGGGGATTCCCTTTTCATCTTCTCCCACAAATTGCATTCTCCCTAGGTAAACTTTCATCAATTTTGCCTAAAGCTTTGTGGAATCTTATTTTTAAAAAAGAATATCAACCCAATTTGAAGCTAATCTTCTATCACAATTTCAAATAAGCATCTCTCCATTACCCTTTTGTATCATTAATCAACAAATTTCAATTTGATTCCTTTGTTACCTCTGAGTTCTTTCCATTACCAGGATTATCAACACAGAGGATTGAGAATCTGCAATATTATATGTAAGTTTCACTTTCAATTTCAAATATTAGGTTCTGTCTATAAATAGGGGAATGGGAATGGCTTTAAGAATTGCTCACACCACAATCTAATCTCTTATTATTTCACTTTTTCAAAATGGCTTTGTCAACACTTTCAAAAACTTTTGACAAAATTTCTGAAATTAATGATTCAAAATCCTCTTGGAATGTCAAAGCAAAAGTTATTAGATTGTGGGTTGTGAAAGACTTCAACAGAAATGATTTGCCATTTTCAGTTGAAATGGTGTTAATGGATGCTGAGGTTTGTTTCTTTGCAATAATACGAATTTCATACTTTGGTATCATAATCACTTTATTTATCTCATGTATTCTTTGAGGTGTTATAAAAGAATTTCAATATGAGGTTTACATTGTTTGGTATCATAATCACTTTTTATATCCATTCACACAAGTCAGTAACACACCATGTTATATTCCACAGACCCATTTTATGCAATATTCACTCTTTTAATTGATATTTTACCCATTTTATGCAATAATTATTTAACCGGTTTTACATAAGTTTCAAAACCATAGCTGTAGAATTTCATATTCTTGCTGTCAAATTGAATTGGACTGTTTTGTATTTTTAGATTGTCCTTTATGTTGATGTTGATTTTGCTTATTTTCTATTATTTTGTGTTTTGGTAACAGCTTAATGATAATTATTTTCTAATATGTAGGGAGATCGAATTCATTGTTCACTTAGAAAAACCCTATTGTACAAGTTTGCAGAACATATCAAAGAGGGCAGAGTCTATTCATTTGAAAATTTGGACTCTGCCTCAAATGGTGGAACCTATAAAACTACCAAACATGACTACAAACTTACTTTTCAGTTTGGATCGAAAGTAACCCCACTTGGCCCAAACAAACTCACCAACCTATCTCCTTTTAAATTTGTTCCTATTGGTGAAGTCATTAATGGCAGCTATGACAACGATTACTTAGTTGGTAAGTTATATATTGAGATTTAAATGTTATATTATTATTTGTGGGAGCTTAATTTATTTGATGTTATTATCTAATGTTAATTTTGAAATGGTTAATTGTTAGATGTAATTGGAATGCTGACTGGAGTTGGGGAAGAAAGACAATATGAGAGGAGTGGACAAAGCACCAAACTCAATGTCATTGAACTTGAGGCGGATGGGTATATTTTGTTCTAAGCACATATAATATAGAATTTATTATCATGAATAAATAATATTACTATAGTTTAAGATAACTAATGACAAGTATTTTGACTTTTAGGGAAAAGATTCAGTGCACTCTTTTTGGATCTTATGTTGATGAGCTCAACAATTTTCTTTCCACCGGCGAAACACAAAATGCTGTTGTTATCATCATGCTTGGAAAGGTGAAACTATTTCAAGGTATAACCCCATTTACTTTTTTATTTTCTCCATGAATAGTTTTATGTATATATAACTTTGTTTTCTATTTTAATTAAGTCATTGATATGGAATGTGTAGACAAACTTCATATCCAAAACTGCCTCAATTGCACCAAAGTTTTTTACAATCCTGTCAATGATGATGCGACTTACTTAAGGAGTAGGGTGGTTGAAAATGTTGACACACCATCTCCTCTTATCCTTACCCAAATACATGCACAACCTAGAGTTGATCCTCTCCAAGAATTTCTCTATTCCACTCCTAGGAACACTATCCAAGGTCTTCTTAATTGTGAAGAGGTAAATAAGAAATAATATGTAAATCAATATTTTCTAAAAACAATAATCATATTCTTATATATTTAATTTATATGTATTAGGATGCTCTTTTTGTTGTTCTTGGAACTATCAAACACATTGTCAACCATGATAATTGGTTCTATACGGCATGTGCATGCAACAAAAGTGTGTATCCAGATTCGGGCATGTATTTCTGCGAAAAATGTAACAAACATGTCAAAAATGTTTCACCAAGGTAACATTCTTTCTTTATAGATATATATTAATTGTCATTATTAAATAAGTTTCAATCATAAGATGCTAATTTTATTTTTTGTTCATTGTATTTAAAGATTTTCCATCAATGTTCGTGTTATGGATGATACCGACAGCGCCACATTTGTGCTTTTCGATCGTGATGCTGCAATGTTGTTTAACAAATCATGTGCTGATGTATTGCGCAGTCGGGATACTGATCCGCTGTCGCACACGGGTCAAAAACGAGTTCTAAAAGGTAGTTTAGGAAAAGCGACACTCGAGTATCGTATCATAAGGACTCTTGATTGATTTACCAATATTAGAATCAGATGAAAAACTATAAATTTGGGGGGTTTCGGTTTTGAGAAAAATAATTGAAAAAGAGTTGAGAAATTCAATTAATTAAAGACGATCGATTCATTGGTTTTAGGCAAACTTCGTTCATTATATATCCATCACGGGTTACTCATATATTCATCCAAATGTCTATGCTTGGTTGGTTACTAAACTAATTAAACAAGCGATAATCAGATTCGTAAGAATTCATTCGATTAAGCAAGGAATGTGTTCAACCAACCATGGGCAATGAACAAGCGTCATTACAACACGGTTGATATCATTACAAAATTTGGCCAGCCCTTTTGCTAAGCGCAAAAGCTTATATCAATTCTTATTCAAATTAATTTAAACAAGCGGAAAACTAATTCGAATAATCTCAACGGTATAAACTCATCACAAAATAATTAAGCATCATTAGCAATGAAATTCATACAGAATAAAGAGACATAAATTGATACAAGACAACATAGACATGTAAACGAAATTATAATTAGAATCCGAACCTCAGGAACACATGAACAAAGTTTCCGTATACCAACGAATCAACCTATGATATTATTTCTCCATGAAAGGAAAACGCAGCTTCTGTTCTATTTGTGAAAACAGAATGTGACCATCCACTTTGCTGCTTTGAGTTAATAAATAGAGGAAAAATTGAAGCCAAAAAGTCATGGGCTCAAATTACAAGTTTTGGGCCAAAATTATTTAATCTAAATAAAGTCTGGAACTTCATCGAATTATTAGAGACTATTGCACTCTGGAACAGCTTCTCCACTGAACATAAATGTTGTAGCTTTGTCTCTTAGCTTTCCAACGCAACTGACCGCGCCGCAATACGATACTCGAAGCTTCAGTTATGAATTTATTCGCGCAGACTGCTAATACTGAAAAATAAAATACGAAAATAAAATAAAGGCTAAATTAAACTTAAATCTAAAAACATAATAAAATAGTAAAAATATTATCACAAACTAGAGAAATGCCTAAGTACAATAGTAGAAGAATGTGCATCTAAATGCACTGATCAAATTCCCCCACACTTGAACTTTTGCACCCCTGAGCAAAATTTAAGAAAAAGACTTCAAAAAGATGGAAGAGAAAGAAAACAAGGCATAATGCAAAGTCACAAGCAATCAACACATTCTAAGATTCAAGGTGTATAACAATCATGAACAACATCTTAAAACATGTGCAATGAACAAGGTGGCTATAAGACTAAAAAGTGCTTCAAAAATGATAGAACCTCACGGAATATTTATATAAAGTGCACTCAATCACTCAATCACTCAAAAATGGAGTGTCAGGGACAGTGTTTACGCTCAAAGCACATCATCAAAGTTAGCACTGCCATAGGCTTGACAAGCCTCTACCGTCCCCAAAGATGGAGGACATCCACACAATGAAACACATGCACACAAAGATCAAAAGGTCTTTATTAAGGTTGTAACGGGGCCAAGGTGAAGGTGGTGTAACCTAAGCGAAACTAGGCTATAAAATCTAAGAAGATAAAGAAGCATGAAATTCAATTGAATATTAATAAGCATGAGGGTTAATGGAGCTCAACAAAGTGCAGTGACATAGTAGAACATGTCAAATCAACTCAAAATATTTGAACTAAACAACATAACTCCTTCACATCCTAAGATATTTTTCTTTTCACACCTTGAAATCCAAATTTGCCCATTTCTTCTTCCTTCTCTCTCTCTCTTTTTTTTTTTTTTTTTCACATTTCTTTTTCTGTCTTTTTTTTTTTTTTTGTATATTTTTCTTCTTTTCTATTTTTTTTCATACCAACTAAGCATCATACCAACAAGACATTTCCCTTTCACAATTCATATCAACATTAGAACCAAATTTTGAGCACCCCCACACTTATCATAATTAAAATTCAAGCTCTTTATCCCCTAGATTGGGACACAAAAAGAATGGATACAAACAAAGGCTTAATCGGCTTGTAATGAGCTATAAAACCAAGAATGGGAATAAAAGGCTCAAAGGGGCTTAACAAGGGATGAAATATCAGGGTAGGCTTATTTGGCTAAAAGTAGCTTATGAAAGAAAATTGCCTAGATCATTTTAGTACATGCATGTGAAACAAGTGCTTCAAGAGTCAAGTCAAGTTCTAGAAGTAACTAACAGTATGAGTGAAACCACACAAGAAACAACGAATTGTTGAAGGCTCAAAATCTCACAAAGTTTCATGTTCTATCACAAGTGATGCACAATCTAGTATCAAGTCACCTCATCACACTACACAAGAAAAAATGTTATTCATATAATGACATACACCTCTAGGCCTAGAACAATGAAACCACTCACAACAGTTGCATGAATGCCAAAAACTTTTTTTTTTTTTTTTTGATTTTTGATTTTTTTTTAAAGGAGAAACTAAAATTAAAGACAACGAAATGTGAATTGTTCTCCCCCCACACTTAAATCAGACATTGTCCGCAATGTAACAATAAACATAAAGTGAGAAAAAGGAAGGAACACACCCGAGGGGTCAAGGTGTAGCAGCTGTAGCTTCCATGTCTGGTGGTTTTGGTGGAGGCCTTTCCGCATTACGAACACATGAAATAGGCAAAAGTGAATCGCAAGTGAACTTGAATTGTAGTAAAAATTCTGGTGGCTTACGAGGGATAGCCAACACATACGGTAAGCCTGCAATAACAAAAGCATGGATATCAAACAATCCACAGTTAGTTTGTGAGTCATATAAATTGGGAGGAAGAGATGCACAAATTGTGAAAGATAGTTGCTTGTTGCATGGCTTAATCAGAGGTTCCACCAACAATCTTTGTGCTATAGACAATGGTTGCTTCCGGCTAAAATCCACACTTTTTGTTTCACCTTCAAGAGTTATTGAATTTGTTGGGATTTCTGCACAAGTGGTTGTCGGCATCAAAATGTCCTCACCTAAAATGGCTGCACTGATCTCATGACAAATATTACAAACACCACATTCACAAGAAAAAATTTCACAAGATTTATCAACTTCAAGAGAAGTATATAATTCATCCAAATCAGAGTTCAAGAAATTTTGTGGTGTAATCTCTTTCATGCATTCACTTGAATTTTTGTTGCTTATTTTGTGTTCATCAGAGGAAATAAACACTCTTTTAATATACTCACCTGGAGATTCATCAAGACTATCACATTGCATTACCTCTAATAGTGCAACAGGTTGTACATCATCATGCAATATCTTGTTCTCCCGAATTTGATTGGCATTGGAGACTATTTGCTCAACTTGGACTGCTAAACTTTGAAGAGAGGATTGCATCCATTCATCCATTTGCTTATTATATTCATCCATCTGCTTTATCATTTCTTCCAAACTAGGTTGTGGCTCAACCACCAATGAATGATTTTGCTGAAACTGTGGATGTGACCAAATAGGCTGCTCCGCAAGATAGGAATTTTGCTCTTGATAGTATTGTCCTTGAAAATTACCTACAAATTGAGTCTCACCACAAAAAGTAGTATCTAACAACAAAGGACATGCATTGCTACCATGAAAATTGGAACAAATATTACAAATCGCAAGTGGAATATGATTTTGATAGCATGATTGTTGTTCTCTTGCTCCCAAGCAACTAAGGATATAAGCCAACTGATCCAACGAGTCTCCCATTTTTTTTTTTGTTTTTTTTTTTTGGTAAAAATAAAATAAAATAAAGAGAAAAAAAGAAAAATCTAATTACATAAAATCTAAAAAATTAAATAAAAATACAGCCTAAAATCTCTACAAATCAAAAGAAACTGAGTCTAATATTGGCTAAAATCAATAGAGAGTCCTCGGCAACGGCGCCAATTTGATCCGCTGTCGCACACGGGTCAAAAACGAGTTCTAAAAGGTAGTTTAGGAAAAGCGACACTCGAGTATCGTATCATAAGGACTCTTGATTGATTTACCAATATTAGAATCAGATGAAAAACTATAAATTTGGGGGGTTTCGGTTTTGAGAAAAATAATTGAAAAAGAGTTGAGAAATTCAATTAATTAAAGACGATCGATTCATTGGTTTTAGGCAAACTTCGTTCATTATATATCCATCACGGGTTACTCATATATTCATCCAAATGTCTATGCTTGGTTGGTTACTAAACTAATTAAACAAGCGATAATCAGATTCGTAAGAATTCATTCGATTAAGCAAGGAATGTGTTCAACCAACCATGGGCAATGAACAAGCGTCATTACAACACGGTTGATATCATTACAAAATTTGGCCAGCCCTTTTGCTAAGCGCAAAAGCTTATATCAATTCTTATTCAAATTAATTTAAACAAGCGGAAAACTAATTCGAATAATCTCAACGGTATAAACTCATCACAAAATAATTAAGCATCATTAGCAATGAAATTCATACAGAATAAAGAGACATAAATTGATACAAGACAACATAGACATGTAAACGAAATTATAATTAGAATCCGAACCTCAGGAACACATGAACAAAGTTTCCGTATACCAACGAATCAACCTATGATATTATTTCTCCATGAAAGGAAAACGCAGCTTCTGTTCTATTTGTGAAAACAGAATGTGACCATCCACTTTGCTGCTTTGAGTTAATAAATAGAGGAAAAATTGAAGCCAAAAAGTCATGGGCTCAAATTACAAGTTTTGGGCCAAAATTATTTAATCTAAATAAAGTCTGGAACTTCATCGAATTATTAGAGACTATTGCACTCTGGAACAGCTTCTCCACTGAACATAAATGTTGTAGCTTTGTCTCTTAGCTTTCCAACGCAACTGACCGCGCCGCAATACGATACTCGAAGCTTCAGTTATGAATTTATTCGCGCAGACTGCTAATACTGAAAAATAAAATACGAAAATAAAATAAAGGCTAAATTAAACTTAAATCTAAAAACATAATAAAATAGTAAAAATATTATCACAAACTAGAGAAATGCCTAAGTACAATAGTAGAAGAATGTGCATCTAAATGCACTGATCAGATACCGTAAGTATTTTAAATACGATTAAAATCTAAGCATATATAACTATTATCTAATGTATATTTAATTTTATATCTTTTTTTTTTTACTTTTAGAGGGCTGCAACGAATGTTCTTCCTGCAGAAATTAAAGCATTGGTCAATTCAACATATCTATTCAAAGTTGAGTGCAAAATCCCCGTGAGTCATAGGTTTGAGCCGTCTTTCCGTGTTCGCAAAGTTTGCACCGACATGATTATAATTAATCAATTCAAGTCCAAGTGGGAGCATGAAGAATCTACCTTTGCAAAAAATGCCAATGTGAGAATTTTTTTTTTTTAATCAGTTTCTAAAAATGTTTCACTTTATCAATCAACTTATGCACAATTGAAATATGTATTGGGTTTTAGAATACCTTCAGTTTACAATAACTATGATTTTTTCTTATGAATAGGAAATGAATTCTTTGAGTGCGCTGCATGACACTCAAATTGGATCTTCAGCAAACTATCTTGATACTAACAATGTTGAGCCACTAACAGCAAGTTCTGCAAAGGAGAATGAGTTAAAATTGGATTGTGCAAATTTGGGCATCTCACAAGTAAGTAATCACTTTATTACTCAAAATACTTCCTCTTAAAGTGGAACCAAACATACACTGCTAATTGAACATGATTAGCAGTTTTAGTAAATATAATAGCTCTTTAGTTTTGGAATTTGGTTTAATTGCTTGCTAAATTTTCCTTTATTTTGCTTTGTGATGTTTTTTTGGGTTCTAATGTCAAATTTTGATTGCTGTGTATATGCTAATAAGTTATCAGCTGATTTCTTTTTCATGATAAACTTTATAGTTTGATTACAAGTATATAATACATATATTTCTACTACATAGTATTTAACAAATACTCATATTTTCTAATTTTGTTGTTGTTATTCAATTAGGACTTAATGCCAGCATTCTCTGAAACTGTCATTGATGTTGATGATATCAAAAGTCCCAAAAAACTTGATGCAAAGGGCAAGGCAAAAATGGATAACCATACTACCAAAGGAAAGAGGGTTTCACCCAATGATGAAGTTAATGGACAAGACATTGATGTTGATGACATACCAAGTCCCAAAAAAGTGGATGCAAATGGCAAGGCAAAAATGGATAACCATACTAACAAAGGGAAGAGGTCTTCTCCCAATGATGAAACCAAAACTCAAGACATGAACCTTCCAATTAAGCTTCTCAAAAGGCCAATTAAGATTGAAAAGATCTAATTGCTTAATTTGGTTCTTCATATCATGTGATATTGGCTTTGTTTGCTCAATCAAGATATTATATTATCTATAATGAAGTATCAATTATTATATTTCCTACATTATGTCTTAGGTTTTCTAATTGGCCTTATATTAAGTACTTGAAATGGCCTTTCTATTTTCTTATTTCTTAGGTTTTATTATATCAATCTACTTAAGACCCAATTATATTGGGCATTAGAATTCTCAATTGGCCTTATATTAAGTACTTGAAATGGCCTTTGTATTTTGTAGTGGGCTTAACGATGAGTATCCATTTTGTATTATGTTGTTAAGTGCCCTTTTTGTTAAACTACTGATTATTGTAATATGGCCAAATATGGTCTTCTTAATTGAAGTTAATTTTTATATATCAAGTTCAATTATTTAACTTTTATTTTTTATATTATTTAACTTTGAGTTTCCAAATAATAATAACACAACTGATGTTTTATTATAAGTAGATTCAAAATAATAATATATTTGGTTACCTTTAAAAAGAGTCAAAATAATAATATCCTAGGTACCAGTTTATGTTTTATTTAAAAACTTAGGGGGGGGGAGTGTATAATCAGGTATAAAAAAATACAACTTATGGACTCTAGGCTCATGCAAAAAAACTTTCTATGGAGATGGATGATCATACTTCCAAGATATCAAGGTTTAGAAGAATGGCTATTAGAAAGAAAAAGAAAAATGAAAATATCAATTCATCATCAGAACGTGTGGTATGTACCAGGCATGAAAAGCAATCTGATGAGTGTGGGTCAATTGATTGAGAAAGGTTTTTCAGTTACTATGAAAGACAATCTTCTGAAGCTATATGACGGTAATCAGAAGCTGATTATGGAGTCAGAACAGGGAAGGAACAGAACATTCAAGGTGAATGTTAGAACTGCAGATTCTGAATGTCTTAGTGCAACAAGTGTTGAGAAGGATAGTGAGCTGTGGCACAGAAGATTTGGTCATCTGAATTTCAGAAGCTTGGGGCATCTGAAGTCAAAGAATCTGGTACATGGAATTCCTATAATCAAGAAGCCTGAAAAATCATGCGAGGTGTGCATGAAAGGGAAGCAACCAAGACTGCCGTTTGCATCAGAAGTAGCTCCAAGAGCAAAACATGCCTTGGGAGTAGTACATTCTAATGTGTGTGGACCATTTCCAGTACCTTCACTTGGAGGAAACAAGTATTTTGTATCTTTTGTTGATGAATTCACAAGGATGACATGGGTAACACTCATCAAGTTCAAGCATGAAGTGTTTGCTGCGTTTCAGAAGTTCAAGGTGAAGGCTGAGAAACAGAGTGGTCAGAAGCTGAAGATTCTCAGAACTGATGGTGGTGGTGAGTTTAATTCTAATGAGTTTAAAACTTTCTGTGAGGAGAATGGAATTGAGCATGAGGTTACAGCTCCTTATACTCCTCAACACAATGGTCTTGCTGAGAGAAGAAATCGTACTTTGCTTGATATGGTGAGAAGCATGCTGAAAGAGAAGAAGCTTCCTCATCACTTATGGGGAGAAGTTGTTGCCACTGCAACATATGTGCTCAACAGATGTCCAACGAAGAAGCTGAAGGAAATAGTTCCTATTCAGAAGTGGACTGGAGAGAAGCAAAGTGTTAGTCATCTGAAGGTGTTTGGATCTGTATGCTATAAACATGTTCCAGAAGCCAGAAGACAGAAGCTGGATGATAGAAGCAAAGTAATGTTACTGGTGGGGTACCACAGTACAGGTGCGTACAAGCTTTATTGTCCAGAGACTAATAAAATTGAATTCAGCAGAGACGTCATTGTGAAGGAATCTGAAACTTGGGATTGGAACAAGTCTCAATCAAATTCTGATGTGAGAATCTCTGAGGATGGCTCTGAAGGAGAGTCAGAATCTGAAGGCTCTGAAGATGATTCAGAAGATGGAGATGACTCTGATGGTGATTCTGAGTCTGATGGTGATTCTGAATCTGACTCTGACTCTGAAGGCAATTCTGAAGATCAGAATTCTGAAGCCAACTCTGAAGCTCAGAATTTTGAAGCCAACTCTGAAGCTCAGAATTCTGAAGCCAACTATGAAGCTCAGAATTCTGAAGCCAACTCTGAAGCTCAGAATTCTGAAGCCAAGTCTGAAGCCCAGAATTCTGAAGCCAATTCTGAAGGTCAGAATTCTGAAGCCAATTCTGAAGGTCAGAATTCTGAAGCCAATTCTGAAGGTCAGAATTCTGAAGCCAATTCTGAAGGTCAGAATTCTGAAGCCAATTCTGAAGGTCAGAATTCTGAAGCAAACTCTGAAGGTCAGAATTCTGAAGAAAGAATTTCTGAAGGTGTTCAGAGGCTACAGAGAATCAGAAACATCCCAAGAAGATTTGCAGGATTTGAAATGTTGCAAGACACTGAAGTAGACTCTGAGGGAGAAATTAATTGAATTGCAAGACTCTTATGGCTAATTAAAAAAATGATGTAGAGACTTTTTATTAATTATGGTGATTACTTCACCTTATTGTTTATCAAATGTATTAGACCTTATTATTATATTATTTCTATATGCTATGTCACTAACTTATTTAATTATGGTATGATGTGTTAAGTAAGAAGACCATACTTTTATTTTCATGTTCTATATTATGGAGACTTTGTTTAATGTAATTAATGGAATGAGGAACCAATTTACACACAGAATATTATTAACATATTTGACTAGAAGACAATATTTAGTAAAGAATCAACTCTCCAAAATATGACATAGTACTCACGTTTTTGGTTGAGCACAAGATGACATATACATAGAGAAATTTTTAATAGAGAATATTTTGGAAGGATTCCTTTACCATCTTACTTTTCTATCATTCCTTCATTATTTACTATCTTTTTTTCACATGGCTCAACCATACCCAAAAGCATATCTTACATATCTCTACAAAAAGAATATTTTGAAGTCAAACAACTCCATAACAATTCACTATAAAACAAAGAATATAAATATGTTCAATCACTATCACAAGTAGTTGGAATCTATACTATATGGAAAGTAGTAAATAGTCAATGGCACAAAACCATATCCTCCACCGAAAAATAAAAAAAAAAAAAACCCACAAAATGACACAAGTTCTACCTCCAAATTTCACAACAAGCATATTAATTTGCCATAAGAAAAAGTAACTTATCTCATGCAAAAAAACTTTCTATGGAGATGGATGATCATACTTCCAAGATATCTGCTTATTAATATATTCCACAGATTGTTAAGGTATATTTTGAAATTTTAGATTTTGTTAAAGTATTGACAAATCTGCTTATTATTATTATTATTATTATTATTATTATTATTATTATTATTATTATTATTATTATTATTATTATTATATGTTTTCATATTTATATTAATTTCCGTATATTAATAGAAGAAGAAGACATTTAAATTATTATTAGTAACCATAATTTTGTTGTCTTTTTTTTTTTACAGGAAATCGGCATCTCTGTTGTTCTCATGAATGTGTTGCTTGCATTTCATCTCCTGTATTATGTCTTAAATTATCCTACATAATGTCTCTTCACCAGTGGCAGTGCAATATATATTTCAATTTTATGTTTCAATTTTAATTTATTATATAAGCAGTCAACTATAAATTATGAACCTATGTGCTCAGTGATAATTGTATGTCGTGTATGACTTAATATAATATATGAAGTTCCTAAATTTTCTTGATTTTTCAAAAGTTTCTTTTAGTAATAATTATTTTTGTAGTTTAATATAAATGAATAAACATGTGTAAAAAACCCAATTCAGTAGTAATGTAAATTGGGAGTAAATTAAATGTCATAATGTTTTATACTTCATAATTTCAGTACTCTATCAAAATAGCACAAAAAAAATTAAATTCAAGTTAAATCAATAAGTTTTGTGAATTTTGTAGGAACAACAAAAATAATTTCAAACAATGGAAATAAGGTGTAACAAAATTGTACGAAAATTTCTGTAGGAGCCCGTGCAATGCACGGGTTTTGTAACTAGTATTAGACATCTTTAACATGCACTTAGGGTATTTTTTTACAAGTGTCAATCTATGAAGCCCTCCACATCATATATTCCTTTTCACAACAATCCAAATTTTTAGCCCTTTTTAGCCAACAATTCAAATTCAACCAATTGAGAGAAGGGATATGTGGTTTGGGCTTTTATTGACCCGGCCCAATATTTACCCTACCCGAAATCCATGAGAACCATCAGGAAAGGAATCAATTCTTTCTCCTTCAATCCTTTTCATTTTCACAGTCAACGCTCTGCACACCAACGAAAAAGGGGATTCCCTTTTCATCTTCTCCCACAAATTGCATTCTCCCTAGGTAAACTTTCATCAATTTTGCCTAAAGCTTTGTGGAATCTTATTTTTAAAAAAGAATATCAACCCAATTTGAAGCTAATCTTCTATCACAATTTCAAATAAGCATCTCTCCATTACCCTTTTGTATCATTAATCAACAAATTTCAATTTGATTCCTTTGTTACCTCTGAGTTCTTTCCATTACCAGGATTATCAACACAGAGGATTGAGAATCTGCAATATTATATGTAAGTTTCACTTTCAATTTCAAATATTAGGTTCTGTCTATAAATAGGGGAATGGGAATGGCTTTAAGAATTGCTCACACCACAATCTAATCTCTTATTATTTCACTTTTTCAAAATGGCTTTGTCAACACTTTCAAAAACTTTTGACAAAATTTCTGAAATTAATGATTCAAAATCCTCTTGGAATGTCAAAGCAAAAGTTATTAGATTGTGGGTTGTGAAAGACTTCAACAGAAATGATTTGCCATTTTCAGTTGAAATGGTGTTAATGGATGCTGAGGTTTGTTTCTTTGCAATAATACGAATTTCATACTTTGGTATCATAATCACTTTATTTATCTCATGTATTCTTTGAGGTGTTATAAAAGAATTTCAATATGAGGTTTACATTGTTTGGTATCATAATCACTTTTTATATCCATTCACGCAAGTCAGTAACACACCATGTTATATTCCACAGACCCATTTTATGCAATATTCACTCTTTTAATTGATATTTTACCCATTTTATGCAATAATTATTTAACCGGTTTTACATAAGTTTCAAAACCATAGCTGTAGAATTTCATATTCTTGCTGTCAAATTGAATTAGACTGTATTGTATTTTTAGATTGTCCTTTATGTTGATGTTGATTTTGCTTATTTTCTATTATTTTGTGTTTTGGTAACAGCTTAATGATAATTATTTTCTAATATGCAGGGAGATCGAATTCATTGTTCACTTAGAAAAATGCTATTGTACAAGTTTGCAGAACATATCAAAGAGGGCAGAGTCTATTCATTTGAAAATTTGGACTCTGCCTCAAATGGTGGAACCTATAAAACTACCAAACATGACTACAAACTTACTTTTCAGTTTGGATCTAAAGTAACCCCACTTGGCCCAAACAAACTCACCAACCTATCTCCTTTTAAATTTGTTCCTATTGGTGAAGTCATTAATGGCAGCTATGACAACGATTACTTAGTTGGTAAGTTATATATTGAGATTTAAATGTTATATTATTATTTGTGGGAGCTTAATTTATTTGATGTTATTATCTAATGTAGACAATATGAGAGGAGTGGACAAAGCACCAAACTCAATGTCATTGAACTTGAGGCGGATGGGTATATTTTGTTCTAAGCACATATAATATAGAATTTATTATCATGAATAAATAATAATACTATAGTTTAAGATAACTAATGACAAGTATTTTGACTTTTAGGGAAAAGATTCAGTGCACTCTTTTTGGATCTTATGTTGATGAGCTCAACAATTTTCTTTCCACCGGCGAAACACAAAATGCTGTTGTTATCATCATGCTTGGAAAGGTGAAACTATTTCAAGGTATAACCCCATTTACTTTTTATTTTGTCCATGAATAGTTTTATGTATATATAACTTTGTTTTCTATTTTAATTAAGTCATTGATATGGAATGTGTAGACAAACTTCATATCCAAAACTGCCTCAATTGCACCAAAGTTTTTTACAATCCTGTCAATGATGATGCGACTTACTTAAGGAGTAGGGTGGTTGAAAATGTTGACACACCATCTCCTCTTATCCTTACCCAAATCAATGCACAACCTAGAGTTGATCCTCTCCAAGAATTTCTCTATTCCACTCCTAGGAACACTATCCAAGGTCTTCTTAATTGTGAAGAGGTAAATAAGAAATAATATGTAAATCAATATTTTCTAAAAACAATAATCATATTCTTATATATTTAATTTATATGTTTTAGGATGCTCTTTTTGTTGTTCTTGGAACTATCAAACACATTGTCAACCATGATAATTGGTTCTATACGGCATGTGCATGCAACAAAAGTGTGTATCCAGATTCGGGCATGTATTTCTGCGAAAAATGTAACAAACATGTCAAAAATGTTTCACCAAGGTAACATTCTTTCTTTATAGATATATATTAATTGTCATTATTAAATAAGTTTCAATCATAAGATGCTAATTTTATTTTTTGTTCATTGTATTTAAAGATTTTCCATCAATGTTCGTGTTATGGATGATACCGACAGCGCCACATTTGTGCTTTTCGATCGTGATGCTGCAATGTTGTTTAACAAATCATGTGCTGATGTATTGCGCAGTCGGGACACCGTAAGTATTTTAAATACGATTAAAATTTAAGCATATATAACTATTATCTAATGTATATTTAATTTTATATCTTTTTTTTACTTTTAGAGGGCTGCAACGAATGTTCTTCCTGCAGAAATTAAAGCATTGGTCAATTCAACATATCTATTCAAAGTTGAGTGCAAAACCCCCGTGAGTCATAGGTTTGAGCCGTCTTTCCGTGTTCGCAAAGTTTGCACCGACATGATTATAATTAATCAATTCAAGTCCAAGTGGGAGCATGAAGAATCAACCTTTGCAAAAAATGCCAATGTGAGAATTTTTTTTTTTTAATCAGTTTCTAAAAATGTTTCACTTTATCAATCAACTTATGCACAATTGAAATATGTATTGGGTTTTAGAATATCTTCAGTTTACAATAACTATGATTTTTTCTTATGAATAGGAAATGAATTCTTTGAGTGCGCTGCATGGCACTCAAATTGGATCTTCAGCAAACTATCTTGATACTAACAATGTTGAGCCACTAACAGCAAGTTCTGCAAAGGAGAATGAGTTAAAATTGGATTGTGCAAATTTGGGCATCTCACAAGTAAGTAATCACTTTATTACTCAAAATACTTCCTCTTAAAGTGGAACCAAACATACACTGCTAATTGAACATGATTAGCAGTTTTAGTAAATATAATAGCTCTTTAGTTTTGGAATTTGGTTTAATTGCTTGCTAAATTTTCCTTTATTTTGCTTTGTGATGTTTTTTTGGGTTCTAATGTCAAATTTTGATTGCTGTGTATATGCTAATAAGTTATCAGCTGACAATGTTTCATCAAAATAGTATTCAAATATATAGAATCCAAAACCATATGCAATGTTTCATCAAAATAGTATTCAAATATATAGAATCTTATTTAAGCATCTCAAAACAAACCAAGATTCAGTTATATATTCAATGACAAATTCAAATAAGCATCTCACCATTACCTGATTTTATCATTTATTGAGAAAATCAATTTGATTCCTATATAATGTTTCATCAAAATAGGCTTCAAATTATTAGAATCTTATTTAAGCATCTCAAAACAAACCAAGTTTAAGCTATGAATTCAATGACAAATTCAAATAAGAATCTCACCATTACCTTATTGTATCATTTATTGAGAACATCAATTTGATTCCTCATTGACATGTAGTGATCGATCCATTTCAACCAATTTTAATAACAAATTGTACATTATTTTCAAATTTTCAAATATTATATTGATATGTAACTTTCATTCATTATTTCAATTTAAATTTTATAGATTCCATGAATACTTCGATCAATGAAATTATGTATATAAATAGGCAACTTGGAAGAGGAATAAGAATTGCTCATATCACAATATAATTTATTATTATTTGAATTTTCCAAAATGGCTTTTTCAAAAACTTCCACTCCAATGACCAATATTCAAATTCCTCATGCACTTTGCATTCTTGAAGGGAATGATCCTTTACATTCTCTGATTGATTTTGTTTTTCCAAACAACCCAAATGATTTTCATAACCATGCCATCCTTTCTCCAACATTCGAGATTGTTGAAAAACTAAATGATTTTGTGTTGTCTTTATTTCCTGGTCAGTCAAAAGTTTATCTAAGTTCGGATACACCTTTCACAATTGATGAGGAACATGAACTTGAAGCTGATTTGTGTAGATCACAACTTTTAAATGATATTAAGTCCTCTGAGATACCAAAATACCGTTTGAAATTAAAAGTTGGTGTTCCTATCATGTTGCTAAGGAATTTAGATAACACAAAAGGATTGTCAATTGGTACAAGAATGAAGGTAGATCATCTTGGAAATCACTTTATCACAGCTACCGTTATAGATGGTAAAAATATTGGTGAGAAGGTAGTTATTCCTAAAATTGATATGGTGCCCAAAGATTCTGGTTTACCTTTTAAGTTTCAAAGAAGACAATTTCATGTATGCTTATGTTTTGCAATGACTATGAAGAAGTCTCAAGGACTTTCGTTTTCAAAAGTTGGATTGTATTTACCTTGGTCTGTTTCTACACTCGGTCATGTTCATGTTTCAACAGCTAGACTTTCCACCACAAACAATTTGAAGCTGTTAATTTTGGATGATGAGGGAAAACCTTGCAACACAACTCGCAACGTTGTATTTCCTGAAGGTTTTTATTAGTAGAACTATTCCACAGATTGTTAAGGTATATTTTGAAATTTTAGATTTTGTTAAAGTATTGACAAATCTGCTTATTATTATTATTATTATTATTATTATTATTATTATTATTATTATTATTATTATTATTATTATTATATGTTTTCATATTTATATTAATTTCCGTATATTAATAGAAGAAGAAGACATTTAAATTATTATAAGTAACCATAATTTTGTTGTTTTTTTTTTTACAGGAAATCGGCATCTCTGTTGTTCTCATGAATGTGTTGCTTGCATTTCATCTCCTGTCTTATGTCTTAAATTATCCTACATAATGTCTCTTCACCAGTGGTAGTGCAATATTTATTTCAATTTTATGTTTCAATTTTAATTTATTATATAAGCAGTCAACTATAAATTATGAACCTATGTGCTCAGTGATAATTGTCTGTCGTGTATGACTTAATATAATATATGAAGTTCCTAAATTTTCTTGATTTTTCAAAAGTTTCTTTTAGTAATAATTATTTTTGTAGTTTAATATAAATGAATAAACATGTGTAAAAAACCCAATTCAGTAGTAATGTAAATTGGGAGTAAATTAAATGTCATAATGTTGTATACTTCATAATTTCAGTACTCTATCAAAATAGCACAAAAAAAATTAAATTCAAGTTAAATCAATAAGTTTTGTGAATTTTGTAGGAACAACAAAAATAATTTCAAACAATGGAAATAAGGTGTAACAAAATTGTACGAAAATTTCTGTAAGAGCCCGTGCAATGCACGGGTTTTGTAACTAGTATATACACATTTGTTCCATTTGTGTGTGCGAGTATTCCTCAGGTGGTGTGCTACTCGTTTATCACAAGTTGTAGTGAGTTTTGGCAAGTAAATTAGACCTATATGTTTATGATTTAATAATTTATACACTGCATGCACTATACATGGTTTAATAATTTATACACATTTGTTCCATTTGTGTGTGCTGAGTATTCATCACGTGGTGCTTGTCATTTATCAAGTTGTAATGAGGGAGTTGTCTATCTATGAGTTCTTTGTATTTTTTTTTTATTTTTGGAGCTCAGTACTTCTTGTATTCTTATTTGTGAACTATTTTGAATGTATTACTTTTTTCTTATTTATATATTTGTCATTCAAAAAAAAAGTTGTACTGAGTTTTGACATGTAAATTGGAGATTTTTTTACATAATTTTCAAATAAATTACTAAAAAAAATGTAAGTCGTCAATATCATATATACTTAACCCCCAACTCAATACCATGTCGTCAATACCTAATTAACTTCTTAATTACAATAGGTAGGATAAAAACTAACATTGTGAGCAGGGCACGGGTACTTGTCCGATAAAATGAACGGTGTGTGTTTACACCTAACATAAACTACTTATTAGCTTAAATTGGCAAACAAATTATGATTTAGAGTAGATGATTTTTCCCACAGGCGATAGAAGGGTGTGTTGAAACAAAATAGATTTATACAATGTTTTTAAAGTTTTGATGATAACAAATGAGGAAAAGGTCAAAAAAACCCCCGCAATTTCAAAATTCGTCAAATACCCTCCTGCAATTGTAAAAAGTCAATCAAATACCCCCCTTCGTTTATTTGTTCCGTTAAGAGTGATGATGTGGCTAATAAAAGTGACGTGGCATGAGTGTAACCCTTCACTTCCCCTCTCAAAACAATCACACGCTCTGTTATGTTTACAACTCAGTGAGAAACGCAAAAAACCCTTCACCATCGTCGTTCATGCATCACAATCGTCAATCATCTTCATCATCGTCGTCATTGTTCGTTCTTCATCATCTCTGATATTGCAGGGAAAGACTTATGGACTTAGAGGTCCAATTGTCTACCTTGATGGTTTTGGTGTTAGGCCACCATTTCCACAACAAAGAGGAGTAGCACCAGCCGCATGACCACAATTTCAACAACAAAGAGAGGCAACATACCAGCAGCAAGACCATCACTTCCACAACAAAGAGTGATAACACCACCCATAAGAGTTACATTCCCAAAGGCTGGACGTGACACGAATTAACCTGACTTCATGTACTTCATTCATAATCCAGTGATGCGTCCGGACTATCCTAAGTAGCAAGCAACCATCAACATCAGAGAAATTTGAAGAATTTGACTATTCGAAGAGCTACTTTATTTTGGAAGTATTTAAGATGTATTTTGATAATTTGAAATTGACTTATTTTTGATGTAATTTGAACTTATTTTGGATGTAATTTGAATTTGAACTATAAGTGACGTGGAGTCTAGGTGGCATTTGCCACGTCACTCTTAACAGAACAAACAAACGGAGGGGTATTTGATTGACTTTTTACAATTGCAGGAGGTATTTGCCTATTTCGAAATTGCAGGGGGGTATTTGACGAACTTTGAAATTGCAGGGGGGTTTTTAACCTTTTACTCGATAACAAATTATAAAACTGAACAAATTGAATTTGCTAATGTATGTTTAAGTATGCAAAACCATAGTATAAAATTTACACGAACATACACAAAATTACATATAACTTTGGAGAGAAGCTAAAGCATATGATCAGAAACATGAAGACAAATTCTAATTTGGATCATACTAAAATGAATATTAAAAAACCATTAAATTAAACATCAAATCATCAAATTGTGATATTAAAAAAACCATTTAATTCAATTATTCTACGAGAATCGTAATATTAAATAGTCAAAAACATAAATTCCAAAATGACATAATCATTAACATGTTAATATTAAGTTACAAATAAAGAGTCTTAATTTAAATGTCACAATCATTAAGTTACAAATAAAAAAAGTCTTTATCCAAATATGTCTTAATCATAGTGAAGTCTTCATCAAGTGCAAATTAATTAAGATCTTAAAATTCATTGTTGTGTTCTGTATTAAGGTCTTCAATAAACTCACATTGCCCAAGCAAACAAACTCTTACGGTTCATTGAGAGTTGCATCATTAGTCACTACAATTTGGCAAAAGGATTGGTCGGTCCAATTTGATTTTTACTATCAGAATATAAATACAATGTGATATTTATTAAATTTAAAGTAAGTAGATGTTATGAACAACTTTTTAGTTGTTCATAAATTGAAGAGGATTAAGATAAAATAAACTAAAAACTACACTAAGCTACTAAACTAAATTCTTCATTCATTCATTCCATAATTATTACAATGATAACCTCTCTATATATAAGAGAGATGATAACATGACTCACTAAAAACTATCTAGAATATTCTATAGAGACTAATGACTCATACCCTAAAATGGATTTGGGCCTAATAAATTTACTAGTGGGCTCATCTTAGACTATTCATTACATTCCATTGCTCTTGCATAAACACCTTGTCCTCAAGGTGTAATCTAAAAATTCCACAATGTAATGTAACGACCTAAAATTTAATCTTAACCCAAAATAAAAATAAAGAACTTATTTTTGATGAGTTGTTGCAGAAAGGCCTTGCTGAAAGGCCCAGTTATTATTAGCAACTTGGCCCAATATGAAAGTGCAGTTAGGCCCAGTCATGTTTGCAATGAACCGGCTAACCAAAACCAATGCCTCCCGTCGGAAATAAATCCATTGCCGGAAATAGGAAGCTGCAATTCCAATCATCTTTTCCTCTATCCCATGGTAGCCACAGCAAAGAGAAAATGCAAAGACTGACACCAGAATTGACCCCCGAACTGGACTTGTCACCGCCGGGATCAAAATTAAAGATGCACACAGCAGGAAAATCAAAATAGCGTTCATAATTGCTGATGGAAAGCTTGTGATTCGGTACTTCTCGTGTGGTTTCTTTGGACAGAGTGTTGCCGTCGTTGCTTGTCACGCTCACGTCGATGAAAGGGTACGATGGAAGTGAAGGCCGAGTGATACTAATCGAACGATGTTTCGCCGGAACCAAACTCATCGGAACATTGATTTTCACCGAAAGATTAACGGCGTTGGATGTTGTGACGGTGAGCTTGTAAGGTAGTGATGACGACCTCGACCCAAAAGAGACATTGATTTTCACCGGAGCCAAACCCATAGAAACATCGCCACATGACTTAATGGTTAAAGATTCAACACAATCTGAATCGGACGTTGAAAGATCGTAATAGGGATACCTCTGAGAAATTGACAAAGAATCACCGTGAGGTTTTGTTGCTTGCTTCATCTTCACGGCTTCACTTGTCGTTAATTTCTCGTCGGTTGCTGAAACGGTGACAACCTCGCCGACGAATGACGCATTATTGATGCTTAAAGTTGTCGCTGCGAGGATGTCGTCGTTGTTGGCAAGCTGATTTTCTTCCACAAGGGTGATTTGAGAGTTTGAATCGGAAGATGGGAAGAAATTGTTTCCATCAACAACAAGTTCATGCAATCTTTCCTCTCTTTCAAGGATTTTTGAAGCAGGGAGTTCAGTTTTACTTTTGCCAATAGATGCATTTGAAGGACTGACGGTGGAATTCATTTTGTGGTCATGGATTTTTACTGTGTTTCCTTCACCCTGCAATGAAGAATTCCAAAATTTAGGAGCAAAATTATTAGTGAGGGTGGGAGTAGTATTGTGGAATGGAAGAGGTGGTTGTTGGTGCATCGGTTCATGGTAACCATTGTGAGATTGAAGTTGGGTAGAATTGAAATTTGGTGTGTGATGGATGAAAGAAGGTGCAAGTGTTGTTTTGAGTAGTGATACTTCACTAGCAAAATTTGATATGGTTTGAACGCAAATTTGTTGAGAATGCAAGAGTTTTTGAATATTTGATTGAATATTATCATAGATGTGGGAAGGAATTATTTGGGTAGTTTGTTGATAGGTTTGAGAGTTCAATAAGGTAGAGGGTGGATTGGAAAAATCATGTTGGTGAATCACAGAAGTGGGTAGTTTGTGTGGTTGTTGGTAGAAGGGTGTGTATGAGGCAAAGGGTGAGGATTGGGCGTTGGTGTAAGATGGATGTTGATACGGTTGTTGGTTCAACAAGATATGAGTATTGATGATGGTAGGATCATAAATGTAGCTATGGTAGTAATGAGATGGAGGAGAGTTCATGGCAATGAAAGCACCAATTGTTATGAACAACTTTTTAGTTGTTCATAAATTGAAGAGGATTAAGATAAAATAAACTAAAAACTACACTAAGCTACTAAACTAAATTCTTCATTCATTCATTCCATAATTATTACAATGATAACCTCTCTATATATAAGAGAGATGATAACATGACTCACTAAAAACTATCTAGAATATTCTATAGAGACTAATGACTCATACCCTAAAATGGATTTGGGCCTAATAAATTTACTAGTGGGCTCATCTTAGACTATTCATTACAGCAGAACATGTACATGAAGTAAACCACCAACACCATCCCAATGCCAGCCCAACTCAAATAGCTATAATATAATAAGGCCCCACGCCTAATGCATGTATAATAACCTCGTGTGTTAATTAGTACCTATAAACAAAAGATTAAATGAGGAATTATTTATTTATTTGTTGTCTTTCATTTTGAAATGCATATAAATACATATCTCTCGAACATAAACATATACAAGTCATTATCACAAAAAATGGATTTGAGTATCAATTATGGCAATATTGAAGAAAGTGAGTTGTACGATGCTCAAATACATTTGTACAAACATATACACAACATTGTAAGTTCCATGGCACTCAAATCTGCTGTTGACTTAGGCATAGCAGATGCAATCCACAACCATGGAAAACCAATGACTCTAACTGAATTAGCTTCATCTTTGAAACTTCAACCTTCTAAAGTTAATGTTCTCTATCGACTAATGCGCATGCTAACACACAATGGTTTCTTCATAAAAACAACGACGAAAGAAGAAACAGTCTATGCTCTCACACCTCCATCAAAGCTTCTCATCCGAGGCAAACCGATGTGTTTAGCATTCTTTGCCAGCGGTCATCCACGTGCCACGAACATGTGGAACTTTACCAAGAAATGGTTAACTGAGGACAAGGAACCTAGCCTGTTTGAGAGTGCAAATGGGGAGACATTCTGGGATATGCTGAACAAAGATTCTGAATCTAATAACTTGAGTTTTTTTCAAGAGGCCATGGAAGCTGATTCTCAAATGTTTAAGCTTGCACTCAAAGACTGCAAGCATGTGCTTGAAGGTTTGGAGACTTTGGTTGATGTGGGAGGTGGGACTGGAACTGTGGCAAAACTCATTCATGAAGTATTTCCTGATATTAAATGCACTGTTTTGGATCAACCACAGGTTGTTGGTAACTTAATTGGAAGCAAAAATTTGAACTTTGTTGGTGGAGATATGTTCAAATATATCCCTCCTGCAGATGCTGTTTTACTCAAGGTATGATAACATGTAGAATATATGATTTAGTCTCTTCATGATTGGAATGTACATAAACTAAATAGTTAAAATCTTTTTTTTTTTTTTTTAAGTGGGTTCTACATGATTGGAATGATGATCTTTGCTTAAAGATATTGAAGAACAGCAAAGAAGCTATTTCTGGAAAAGGCAAAAATGGAAAGGTTATAATCATTGACATGTCAATTGATGAAACAAGTGATGATCGTAACTTAACTGAGTTGCAATTGAACTTTGACATGCTAATGCTTACTTTGTACAATGGAAAAGAAAGAGAAAAAAAAGAATGGGAGAAACTCATATATGATGCTGGCTTCAGTGGCTACAAGATTACTCCCATATGGGGTTTCAAGTCACTCATTGAAGTTTATCCTTAGTTAATTGGAGTTATGTAGGAGGCCTTCTTGTTGCTTTGCTGTACTTGTGGTCGATCCCTGCCTCTCTTTCTTCTTAAGGGTTTCTTTTTATTGTGGTACTTTTGAGGAGTTATAGTTTGTTGGTGGTGCTCCTCTCTTGTAGGTTTATTTTGTTTTGTTGTTTTACTTTATAGTTTATTATGGAGTGAACTTCTGGTACCTTCTTGAAATTCTCAACTTTCCCTTATACTTCATTTATTTTTTTCATATATATTATACTTTTCATTAAAAAAAAAAAATTGGCGTTATGCTACAAGTTCAATAAGTTAGATTTTTAATATTTGTTGTTATATTTGTTTTGACAAAAAAATAGTTTTCCGTTTTCTCTTGCATCGAATGTTTATTGTTTCTATTTGATATGAATTTCCCAAGATTGTTATTTGCAAATGCCCCCTCTATATATATTCAAAAAAATAATAAAGTTCATAATTATTTTATATTTATAAGGTCTGTAAATAGTTTTAAGAATGAAGACGATAGAAATAATCTCCTAATTAGTGTAGAACGGAAAAAGAATGAATATTATTAATTTAGCTTTATTCTATAAGATCCTTAAACTTATATCACGCAAAAGTTATCTCAATTTTCATCATAAAATTTTAAACCAAATTACTTGAATAATATTTTAAAATAAATACATAAATAATATTAAAAAATAACCCTTGATTAACAATATTTTTAAAATATACAATATTTATTTGAGATATCGGTGAGGCGTTGGAAATTATCTATTATTATTATTATTATGGGTTATGATCAAATTAAAGGACACCAATGTATCAAACTTAGTATCATGACACCTCCGATAATTCTTTATCGAATTATCGTATTACAAAATTCGCCGTTAGATTCAAATCTATTACTGTATAGATCATGTCTATAAAATTTAACATCAATCAGAAATCATTTGATGGGTTAAAGAGAAAGATCAAAATTAACGGTTTTGACGAAATTTTGTAAGACGTTAATTTTTATATATACTATTCTTTAATGTAAAAAATATACAATATTAGCATCGCTATATATTTTACAAAATTAAATTAAATATTAGCATCGCTATATATTAGCATCGCTATATGAATCTAAATTGAATAAGTTTGGCACAAGTTATGGTGCATAAGTCATGTTTATGCACCGTGCATAAATACCCAAAATTGCTTAGCGCACCCCCCAAATTTCTAGTGCACCCCCCAGATTGCTTAGCGCCCCCCAAATTTTTAGGGGGTGTGCTAAGCAATTTGGGGGGTGCACAAAGCAATTTGAAGGGTACATTAAGAAATTTTCATTATTTATACACGGTGCATAAGGAAAAAGCTTATGCACCATAATCACTCCCATATAGATGCTGGACACCGATTTAAGGAGTGTCGGTATAAAAGAAAAAAATGTTTTTTTGACGCCTATCTGATACGTGTCATATGAGTGTCGAACACCGATACGTATCGGACACCGCAACACACCTAATCATAAAGATGTTTGTGCTTCATAGGTCATCAGTAATGAATAATATTACACAATTTGAAGAAAAAAAATACACTGACCAAGAAAGTTGATTTTTCCCATAAATGATTCTAAAATTGTACTCCGTCCAGCTTCATTTTTAGGCAAATATACAAATTTGCACACTTATTAAGAAATTTTTTTGTCTTGATTTTATATGAAGTTTTTATTATAATTTCTGAAATAGCCTTACAATACATTAAATTTGCATTGAAATTCTACATTTATGCTAATAAATAGAACAATTAATGACGGTACTTTTGGAAGAATAACATTAATTAAAGTTGGTTTTGGTAGCTTTTGCTTATAATTGAGGCCAATTTTTTTTTTTTTACTTTTACTTATAAACAAGGCCGGAGGGAGTATGTGTTATTCCAAAATTAAGACTTCACTACTATTGCAAATAGGTCTATATAATTAATGCATTAGCATTCCAATGTCATGGATTTTGACATTTACATTGTTTTATTTAATTTAGTAATTATTTGTTTGATATGATGAAAAAAATAAATCAATTTATTAGTTGGATAAGTTTGTAATTTCGATGCCTAACATGGTACTTTGGAAGAGACTAGATCTAGAACATAGACAAGTTCATATTAAAGTTAGTTCAGCCATGAGATGTTTGGTTTTGGTGTGCAAGAATGTTTTAGATGAATCAACTGTGTGTATAAGTGATCAAAGACCAACAAGAAGACATCCATGGAAGCAGTACTTTGGAATAATTGAAATAGATTTGCATCTTAGGAGCAAAAGGGCTTTTCCCTATGAAGATGTGTTGCTAAATATGGTCAGAAATGGATCAGAAAAAGAACACTTCTAGACACTTTCAACCCAAAATGGAATGAACAATACACATGGGAGGTTTATGATCCTTGCACTAATAACATTAGGTGTTTTTGACAATTGCCATTTAGGTGAAAAAGCTCCTAGTGGAAGTTCAATCCAAGATTCAAGAATCAGAAAGGTAATGTTTAAAAGATTGCAAAGAAGAAACTGAACATGTAACTTGAATATGTTTAAAAGGTCACAGGGATACCAAAAACGAAAATTGAAAGTTATTCTAATCTTTGTGTCTACTTCTATTTCAACATTTACAAACAATGGATTAATAAAATCATCATCCAAAATAGAATATGATATAAGGTGAAACAAAATTAATTAGGACTCCAACTAACTCATAACCAAGTCTCAGCTCCATCGTCACAAAGACTTTTATCACTAATTTAATATACAACATGCAGAAAGATTCTTTCATTTTTAATATACAACATAGCACTTATTTGAAAACCAACATCATAACTTTACTAGGACTTTTATTTGACATACAAAGGTACTTCACAAACACTTTTATCACTATGTCAGACTTACAAAGCAATCAAAAGCATATACTCTACCAGTATTTCATTCAGGAAAAGAACAAGAAAAATCAAAATTCAGAATCAGAATGCAGTGTGTTAAAGGGGTCAATATCATACCTGAATGCAATTCAAAACGAATCCCCGTCTAGTGCAACTATTGTAGACAAAGATGCAAACCTTATGAACAAAGCTATGGACATTCTATAAAACTTCTGCCACTATTCCACTACAATTCCTTCTTCTTTATTCTCATAATACTCTTGTCAACTATCCTGTATACTTTTTTACAAGACACGACAAAAAAATTCTTGACAACCAACCAAGCCCACACTAATATCGTATGAGTACAACCATATGACAGTCTGATTAGAGCAAGAAGAACCACGTACAAAAACCAGAAACACGTCCTGGCCATAGGAAAAGATTCGTCCTCTGACCTAATCATCCCGTAAGGTGTGATCTTAGTCTTGAATGGTGATCCAAATATTATCAATCTCGCAAAACGATTTCTCATAAGTGTTTGGAACAAGAAAGCTTCTGATTCATAAATTTCAGAAAATGGCCCATCAATTTGAACAATAGATGCCTTCATTTTGCCATAATGTTTATTCAAGCTCATAGCATCTTGCTCTATTCTCCTCATAAACTCTTCAAATACAGGATCATGGTATCCTTCCCCCAAGGATTCTTCAATGCTAGAGCTCGAAGCTTCCTCCTCAAATTGAGGCTGGCATTTCAACTCAAGGATAGTAGCTGAGGTTTCAGTGGTTGTCCCAACTCGAAACGGAAAATCGTTAAACCTACTCAACACTGATTTGAAAACAGGATCTCCCAACTTTATTTCAATGTTTCCCCAATAGCGTTGGTACATAGTTTCCAGTATATTGTAAACTAGAACAATAGGCATTCTGATGATCAAGGTGTTTTCCAATTCTACATGTGCCGTCAATAAGCTTTCCACTGACCCTTCTTCAATTTGATAATATTCATGTTCAGCAAAATGTTTTGGTGCATTCTCTTTCAGCATCTCTAATACCTGAACCACGTCCGCTGCAGAATCTTCATGGTCTTGTTTTAAACTTTCCCCACACAGAGAGGAGGAAGCCTCATCTGTACTTTCAGCCTTGGCATTTCTCAAAGACCGGAGAAGCACTTTTGAAGAAATGTCTGAAATATCTGAATTCAACAAGTCTGTAAATTTCAAACTGTTCAGAAGTTGTTTCATGTACTGCTCTGTCCGCGCGAGAGATCTTTTGTGAATCAAACATGGTAATGTCTTATCAGAAAACGGTTTGATCAGATTGGGAGGTATGAATCGTATATTATTCATGTTTGTTTCTTGCTTGTACACATAAGTTCCCCAATTAGTCAGTATCAAGTCTTTCTTAAAGTTTGGAACACATAGAACCTGAATTGTCTTCCAGTCATCTCCAAGACTTGCATCAAGGTTCTGCCATTCTTCATCGCTAAACAAAACGCGTAGATCACACAATAGCACGTGATCTTCCTCAACATTGAAAAAATGGAAATTCCTGCCACAAATTTCTTGGCCATCAACAAACAAATGGAGGCTAATAGTATACCATCTCTTGATTCCAAACAACAAAATCATTTTATCACTAAATGTAGGAACATCGTCTGTCGTTTTTTTTACTTCCTGGAAAACTAATGCTAAAGCAACAATGGGAAACTTCCTGCGAGCACAAAAAATCGGAATCCCTTCAGAGTAAATACGGTCAAACCATTCTGGAATCTCCCTTTTAAGCATCGGCATCACAACTTGTATTCTTTGGATTTCTTGTAAAACCTGTAATTCCAAAACAAAAGACATTAGTGTGTTTGCATCAACATACTACTTACAGATTGATAATATCTTGTATTATGTAAATAATGGCGAAAGAAGTAAACCTTTGACCAAAGCAAACTTGATGCTTCTGATGTTAAGGATGGACAATGCATTGCTTCTATTTTCTCAATACTTGATGGAAGTTCTGGAATTTCTTTGAGATTATTGCAAAAGCTCACATCAAGACTTTTCAAGTGCATAGAACCTCTGATGGATTTTGGAAGGGCTGCAAACTCGCTGTGTGATACTTTCAAGTCTGTGAGTTTTGGAAAACATTCAATAATGGCATCAACGTCTTCATATGATATATTAGCTTCGCTAAAATGAAGTATTTCTAGATTTGGATAACCATTTGCTCCTGAATGTTGACCTTTGAACCTTTGAAATGATGCCCCAAGTTGAGAACATCCATCAATTTTCAAAGTGAGCAGTTTTGGAAGCAGTAAAAAGCTACTCGATAGATCTTTGACCCGTTTACAATGTGACATGTCTATATATTGAAGCCCAGTAAGGTAACTGATAGACTTTGGAAACTCCTTAACAGCAGTATTTATCATGTGAATCTTTAACGGCTTATCCATCTTTTGCAATACATGCGGGAAGTATTCCAACTTTTCACAGAAATTAAATGAAAGCTCTTGAAGGGATGGCAAATACATTTTTGGCACAAAACATTTGAGCTCAGTGCACCCAGAAGCACTTAAATACACCAGATTAGGCATAAACCCAATGGATATATCAAACCTTACCAGTTTACGACATTTATCAAGTGTAAACATTCTTAAGTTTTTGGCTGCAGACAGATCAGGAATTTGAGTTATGGATTGACTATGCGAGAGATTGATGAATGTTAAATCCTCAAAAATCTGCAAAACAAACTATAGTTTAAATGACTAGAGCATAGTCAAATTTTATTGTTACCACATACTAAAAAAAGCAACTGCATATACCTGGAAGGGCTTTTTCAATATCATAGAGCAATGAGGCAACTTGAAGTCAACAATTCTATATGGATAAAAATCTGGCGGGAAATTCTTCGATGGGAAGCACTTCCAATCAAGTAGACGTAAACTATTTGGCAGATAATTAGGTCCTGATAAAAATAATGTATTCCTAACAATCAAAATTCTGAGGTTTTTCATCTTCTCGAAGGCAGTATTAGCCCACTGATCTACTTTTTCTTGTTTCGGGGGGTGAAGCATTATTCCTTCAACTGTAGAACTTCCCTACAAAAGTACATGAAAAATAGAGAGAATTGAGATTAAATATATTTGCAAAAGTTCAAAAACAGACTTATCGTATCTAAAAAAATGATTCATACCACGTTTCCTTTTAGTACATGAAGAACATCTTTATGGGACCATAACCTGCTGCGTTCACCAGGGTTTGATACAGATTCCTTCCGAACAATCTCTCTACCCATGTCTTGTATTAAATCATGCATTTCTAAACAACCATTTTCATCAGTAGTTATGAGACATTTGCTAACAAATACTCGTATAATTGGGTAGAAATCACAAGCATCTAGTACCCTTTTAACATAATCCCATCTTTCCCCTTTGAAAAAGCAAGCAATGTCTAGAAAAACTTTTTGGTCCAAGTCAGATAGGCTTTTGTAGCTTATTTCCAGTACACCTTGAATCTCAACATCTGGAACCTTTTTATATTTCTGCAGTTCAATATCCCACTCCTCTATGCTCTTACCTTTCAAATTCGATCCTATTACTTTTAAAGCCAATGGAATGCCCTTTGCATAATTTATTGCACGAGAAGAGATATTTTCGAAGTTTTCTGTAGGTTTGCTCATATTAAAGGCATACCAACAAAAGAGTTCAATGGATTCATGATAATTTAACTCTTCGAGTTTATATGTTTTCACATCATGCTTATGTAGAACATCTGCATCTCTCGTTGTTATGATGATTCTGCTACCAGAACCAAACCAATCATGTCCTCCAGCTAATGTGTCCAATTGATTTACTGAATCAACATCATCCAGTACCAGAAGAACTCTTTTGTGGGCTAGCCTGCGTTTTATTTCTGAGCATCCTCTAAATGTGCTTCCCATCATGGTTTGTGTCTCGGCACCCATTTCAGACAGAAGTGTCCTTTGGAGATCTCCCAGGCCACTAGTGCTTGCGTTTGATTTTTCTCTAACATTAGCAAGAAAACTTCCAGCTTCAAATCGATGTCTGATCTTTTTATATATATCCATGGCAAATGTAGTTTTGCCTATTCCACCACCTCCAAAAATTCCCAACATGCAAACAGAATCAACAGAATCAATATCAATGAGAGACTTCATTTGTTCAAAACGAGAATCAAGTCCGACTAGGTGTTTGGTTTGTAAAGGCATGGGAGGTAGTTTAGCTGAGATGTTTCTGACAATCTTATCAATAAACTCAGATTCATAGCTGCATAGAAATACAATATGAAGAATGAGAAATTAATAGAGTGCGGGGAGGAAAAATGCTACAATGCAATAGATTGCTGAATTAAAATGCCAGAGATGACAGTTTACAAGTCATTGATTATAAAAATTAGACCCCGAATCAATAACATACAAAATCCACCAAACGTAAAAAAGTGCATTTTACGTTGTATCTCATTGTAACAAGTCAAAATCAAACAGAAAGAGTCGATATTAAGAGCTCAAAAATGTTAACATCACATAGATAAACAAACTAAATTTCAATTTGAAAAAATACACCTAAGCGAAATTGGAAACAATGGAAGATTGCAATGTATGAACTGTTAAATACGTATTAACTTACAAATTTGATGCGAGGCTAGAAATGAGCTAGTGGTTAGGATTGCAAATATGTATTGAGTTAAAATACTAGGTTCTACAATTTCTAATTTTATCCGTTTTAATTTGAACTAAAATTAAAATTATGCTGAAAACACAATAAAGGAGAATCAAATCCACAAACTTAAGGTTCACATTCTGCCGCTAAACTACTTCAATCCATCTAATAACTTGTGAACATCGATAATATATGACTGATATTTGGGATGATCAGGTTCGAACCCTAGCCCTGCATATATAATTCAATGTCCTACTAACTGAGCTAAACTCACATGACACAAGACTCTATCTCTATTCATGTTATATAATAAACTTAAATTAAATATAACGAAACATTTAGGAAACTTACATATCATCTTTATAATGAAGTCCACTAAGAGCACAAACTCTATTCAAAGCTAACCTCCATGCTTTCACCTTCTCTGATTCCCTTCCAAATCTGTTCTCATGTTCAACCATAGCAATTTCATAACTATTTCTCTGATGCCTAACACCAGAAGGTTCAACCTTATAAAAAACAACAAAAACTGATTTTCCATTATTTTCAAAACAGTCAACGATCTTAACAAGTTCGTCAAGACACCAACTGGAAGAAGCGTAGTCTTTACAGAGAACAACAATTGAGATTCTAGAAGCTTCTATTGCTTGTAGAAGAGAAGGACCGATTTCGTCACCGATTTTGAGATTTTGATCGTCTCTGAAAACATTGACTCCGTGACGGAGAAGAGAACGGAAGAGATGATCGGTGAAGGAGTAGCGAGTTCCGCCTCTGAAACTTAGAAAAACGTCGTGTGTGAATTCAATTTGATTCGTCATTGATGATGAAAATGGAGTTTGTGTGAGTCTGTGGGATTGTTTGTAGAATAGTTTTGAGTAGTATTAAATGAAGCTTGGAGCTTCAAAAGTCAGAAGAAAAACGCGCGATTGGAAGACATTCACTTCCTTTTTTTATTTTTTCTGACACAAACTATTGACTTTCTTTTATGTGATTGTCTAACATCCGTAACATTGCACATATTATAACTAAAATTAGTAATTTTTTATTAATAAACAATAAATATTTATTAAAATATTAAATATTTAATATAAAATGTATAAGTTCCAATACAAATTTACTATTTTAAATTTCTTAACATGTGCAAATTTGCACATGTTAGATAAATCCTTCTTTTATTTACAGTATTTTATAAAATTATATTTTATATTTTGGGAAGGCTTAAATAATTTTCTGGTCGAATATTCTCGAATTTTTTGTTTTAATCTCTGTATTTTTTTTTTGCAAATAAATTATGTATGTACGCGAAGTTTTGATTTTAATCCCTAAAGTCAAAATTCGCAAAACAAATTGAAGAAAAATTTACACGAAAACTATTGATTTTTCTACGAATTTTAACTTTAACGACTAAAACTAAAAATTCGCAAACCGTGACTTATTAGGAGATCAGGAAGTGCCTTCAACTTGGATTTGAAAAGAAGGAAACCTAACAATAAAAAGTTGTCCAAATTTATATTAGGCTTAAACATTATTTTAGTCCTTGTAAGTTCGCTATTTTTTTGTTTTAGTCCATGTATCTTTTTTTGTTGCAAATTAGTCCCTGTATGTGCAAATAATTTTGATTTTAGTCCCTAAAGCAAAAATCCGCAGGAAAATCTGCAGAAAAATTTGTTAATTTCCTGCGGATTTTCCTACGGATTTTGATTTTAAGGGATCAAAACCAAAAGATTTGAACATATAGGGACTAATTTGTAACAAAAAAAGATACGGACTAAAACCAAAAAATTGCGAACTTACAAGGACTAAAATGATATTTAAACCTTTATATTAAAATCCAAAAAATTGAACATATTCACTTCTTATTACCAAAGTTCCTATCCACTTATGCATTCAATTCTTATTACCAAAGTTCCTATTCTTTTAACATATTTGGAAACTGTTTTTCTATGACATGACATATTTGAAAACTGTTTCTTTTTTACAAAACTGTTAAAGACATATTTAAAAACCAAAAATTTGAACATTTAGATTATCATATATTTGCCTTGAGCTGCTTCCTTTGAATTGATGCATAAGTGTGTCTAGCCAGCTTGATGAAATCACTTAATCATTCACTTTAGTTGATAATCTTAAATAGTAAATCACTTAATCAATTAAGTAGATAATCTTAAATAGTAAATAATTTACTTTAATGAATTTTCACAAAAAGTAATTATAGAAAAATGTCACAACAATGTCACTTTAATTAGCTAACTAGGCACACACAAACCTGCAACTACATTCACAAACAAAGCATATAATGATTCTTTTCTTTACAAATATAACCAATACATTTATTTTCATTTTATTCAGAATTCTTATAGAGACATTCTCACAAACAACACATATGCAATGGATTTTCATCAACATGATCCCTCTAAATTAATCAATAATCGAAAATACCAATACCAAAGAAAATTAACATGACTATACTTTCCTTCCAATTTATTCACCCACAAAATTTTCACATATCCCATATTTCTCAAGCAAGCCTCAATCCATCATAAATTCACCCACAGAAAGATAATGACTTTTGGTAAAAAAAAAAAAGAAAAAAAAGAAAGATAATTGGAAATATGTGTGCTACATATTTTTAATAAAATATTTAATTTCTATATTTTGTTCAACCTTTTCAATTGAATTTTCATATATTGAAATATTCTTCTTTATTTATATATAGAAGGCATATAATGAATAGTTTTAGACAGTTTTATGAAATATGGAAAAAATAGGAAAAATAGTGTCACAGTTTTTTTTAAATTAAAATAGAGTCACAGTTTTAGATATATTTAACATTAATCTAAAAATAAATTAATGATATTTCATTAATATTATACTAAAATATTAATAATAGATAATTATTTTTGCTTATATGTTTTAAGAATTATATTATATAATATGATTTTAATTAACAATATACATGGTGCAAAAATATCTCATCTCATACAAATAAAAGGTTTGAATACAGAAATCATTTCCTACCATATGGAAATATATTTTCCAATTCATTTCTTACCATCATAAACTTTTTCCTTTTTCCATTTTCATTTCAAAATTAATCACTTTTTCCTAATATAAAGTCATGTTTATAGAGTTCTCTTGTCACTTTACCAATATATAAAAACACAGCCTCATCAAATATAATTGTATACATTTTTCATTTTGATTGTAGCCAAATAAAAAAAATAAAATGGCCAAGAGACCATTTTTTGAGTTTATTTTGAAGGTGATAAATTTCGTCTTCACCTTGTGTGGTTTAGGTACCCTAGGGTATGGATTAATTTGTTTCTTCAAATGGAGACAAACCCTTCCAAAGGAAATTCATCATCACATTTTGGTAGCTATTGATCCACCTCAACAATCTCCTGATACAATTCCTAAGCCTTGGTATGTTTCCTCACCTTAATTATAATATTTTTTTTTTTTTAGAACTCTATGTATTCAATTATTTTTCCTTAACTATTGTTTCGGAGAAAATTAAATGACCAGTCCCATAGTTTAGAGATAAAAAAACTTTGATTAAATATTATTGTTTTAATCAAAATTTGAATTCAAATTTTTCTCAAATGATTCATCCCTTAATTAGTCGAAGTTGATTGCATGTTAGGTTAGACTTAGGAGATAAACCAAAAACAAATTAAGTTAATTATATGATAAAATTATGTGAAATTTCAATATATAAGAGAAAAATCTATTTAAAATTAAGCAGAAATATATATATCCTTCACATCAAACTTGATCAGTTGTGGATGAAAAATATTCAAATATTTTTCAAAAACATCTTGAATAATATCTATTAAACCAATTTAATCAAATATTTATATTAACAATAAATTGATTCAAATGTCAATAGTTCAATATTTAATTACTACGTACGAAGAAAATTCATTTTTCAATAGAGATTAGTCACACTTAAATAGCTGTGAAAACTTCCCAAATAAAAAGTATAGCCTCATCAAATATAATTGTCTATCGAAGCGTAAAATTTTTTACACCATCAATAAATAAATATTTTTAACGGTTATGATTGATTGGCGTTAGAAAAGAATTACACCCGTCAATATTTATGATTAATTTCTTTTACATAAATCAATTATATCTTCTTAGATATTTTCAAGTGAATTTTATATAAACCATTAGTGCACTTTTTCATTGTGTTAATAAATTTTGCAGGTTTATCTATGTTATAATTGGATTAGGTGCAATCCTTTTAATTATCTCTTGTTTGGGATCAGTTGGAGTAGCAACAAGGAGCCCATGTTGTTTACTTACTGTATCCTAATTGGAATTGGTGCATTCCTCTTATTTATAAGTATTTTTGTGGTTTATTACTTTTGAAATATTAATAATCTAATATTATTTTTCTATTTTCTCATTTGTCTTTCCTTAATTGAGATATTACAGTATTGTTTATTCTTGGTACCACTTATCATAGTTGAGTTGGGAACTGCTCTTTTCATATACTTTGATCACAGCTGGAAAAAGGTGAGAAAATTTTCATTATAGATTATTTTATTAATTAGTATGATTGAGAATTTTCAATTTTACAAATCACATTAGAATTTCCTAAATTTCAAAATCAAAATGTTTGATCTCCTATAATTTTATAGACTAAATTGTTCATTGTCTCCTATCATGGTTTAAATTATAATTTGCAAAATTTTCATAGGTTATACCAAAAGATATAAATGAAGATTATTACACAATATATAATTTTGTGAATCTCCATTGGAAAATCATCAGATGGATAGCTCTTGGAGTCTTTATATTACAGGTAACATGAGATACAAAAAACATATTTAATAGAGGGAACAAACATACAAATTTTGTTACATTTATTGTACATCAAAATATATCTCAATCAAATAATTTAACAGGTTTATTTTTCTTCTTTCATTTTTAGGTTACTGCTTTCATTCTAGCAATATATTTGCGATCGGTGTTCAATAGCGTGTGCTATGACATAGATGATGAAGAGCATGTAGTGTATCTTCCGCATCCTAGAAAACTTCACTATAATAGGTTGGTCGCGCCCACGCGTGCCACCGGCCTAATAAGAACAACGGGAGTCAGTGTTCGTGTCAATGGTAGAGACCGAAAAACAACGCCCACTAACCCGTCAAATGTCAATGTCAGTGCAGGATCTCCGACAAACTAAAGAAATTCTTGTATAATTTAATGTAGCGTCATTAACATTCTAATGATTTTTTTTATTATGAAAGTAAGTTTGGTGTAACATTAGTCTACATTTTGTGACCAAAGACCTAATTGATTACTTCTACTCAAATAGAGGTTTCCATATAAAATTAAATTTGCTTTGAGATCAATTACACAACACATAACTGAAGTATATACTAAGTGTATGCAATGAGAAGAGAGGTTGAATTGTGCCTTGAATTTTATTTTTTTTTATACATGAAATTTAGGGTGAGGGGATGATGCCACAATTCAAGGTAGGGAAGACCTTAGAACTCGAAAAGCGTTTACAAATGTATTTACATTTATCTCCTTCTAAAGGCCTTGAAATTTAGTGAATTATTTTGACAATGACGGATTTAAACATAATAACATTATTGTGTTAATGAAAATGTGTTGTATGTAAAGATTATGTGAATAAATGAAACAAAATAATATGAAAGTAGAGATTAAAAATATTTAATCAAACAAAAAGATCTATATTCATTTATTCAATGTAGACCAATTCGATTCTCGCAATTTAATAAGATCATTTTAAGGAATTGTAAACTCATCATTGATCATTGTGAAAAGAAAAAATAAAAATTCATCATTGATCATATGTTATGCACACTTACGTATTTTCAAAGTCTCTTCAATTAGCTTACAATATTGTATTGTATTATTCTCAAGAGGCTTACTTACACTATACAACTCAAATTTAAATGAACTTGAGGGTATACAAATACTAAACTAAGATGACTCATTTAAATTGACAAACTAATTTTAAAGATTAAAGTGTGTAAAAAAGTCATTGATTAATATAGATTGGATGAAGGTGTTGCAAAAAAAAAAATCATGGTTCATTTGCTGTAAACCTCTCGAACCGAGACAAAACCGCATTCAAATTTAAAAGACCGGTTCAATATTCAGCGGATGAATCATCATCCGGTTCGGATTTCAAATAAAATAAACTAAAACCCAAAACCCACTTCTCTTTCTTTCTCTCGCGCAGAAAAGAAGAGCGCCATCTTCAACCAGAACCCTAAGGTTTGTTTTTCAATCCCTTTCACTCTTTCTTCTATTTATTTATCAATTGAAAAATCATTTGTAAGCTTTTTCAATCTTTGATTTCTTGATTATGCAATTGTTTACACCCTAGTAAGGTATTTGGTATTCATCCTCTTAGGTTTGTGGTATTTGGCTCTTTTTATTCTTTTAATATATATTTTTTTTTTTACTTGGCATTGAAATTTGATAATGTTGTGTTGAAGTGTTTTAATCATAAGGGAGAGTTCATGGGGATGAATATGGTGGTGTGGGTTCATTTTATCATTATTCAAAATTTATATTTTTTATTAAGTTTATAAGCATAAGTTTTGACTTCAAATTCATGCATTCCTAATTAAAATTAATTTATCTTTTAAACTTGTGTTAGATTTGTTTGGGCGCATGGTTCAGAAACTACTGCTACATAAAGGGTAGAGAATATATTTATAAAAATTCAGTTTTTGAAGGTATAACATGCTTGAGGTGTCGATTTTTGGTAGGAATCGGTCGTATCGAACATTCTGTTAGAAACCAATTCTCAAACCAGTAAAATAAGGCAATAGAATATCAAAAGAGGGAAACGATATAGAAGGGAAACACCCAAAACTGTCACGGAGCATATGCTCCTATAGGAAGATATTGCTCCATATCCATAACAAACTCGATAGATTATCCTGAATGTGCACCTTCTTACTAAATAACTGAAAGTTATTATTTGTCTCGACCTCACTCCCCTTAGTCAGCAATTCATTAATACTTTCCCTTGGAAGTTCCCATCTTATCCCTTCTAGCGTGAACTAACCAATTTTTGGGCCTATGAGAGTTATAACGGGCTAGTGTCTCTCTTAGGTCTTAACTGGGTTGCCTAACACATTCATACTATCTGGGTTCCCTATGGCATTGGGGCAGTGTTGTCAAATAGCAACGCTGTAGCATGGCCGAATTTGAGCAAACTGTTATTGTTCCGCCATACCATAAATGCTTTAGTACAAAATGTTGTCAAATAGTGGGGGTATAGTGTAGTGGAATTTAAATAAACTGCCATTCTCCACGATTGACAGCAATGCTTTGGGTAATACCTTATATGTCAAAGAATAAAATGTGTGGAAAAGTAATGTCATTGATAACTAGTGATCTACACATTGGACATGTTAGATTCAAACTGTAGAAATCAACTTGTAAATGTTGGATCAACATCAGGCGGACTCTCTGAATTTTGTATAGGCTTTGCCCTCTGCCTCTTGGTGGTGTACGCTATAATAGCGTTAACCATGTTATGGTTATGAGGCAAAACATACAGACAGGTACATAGGCTAGTGACGGTTTCTGAGTTTGGTAGGATTGATAGCAGACCCTTTCTCCACCTTTGGATTTTTTTCTTTCCCAATATTCATCTTAGGAAAAATGATATAAAACTATTGTGAAACTTAGTAAGAACATTATTGAATACATACAGTGTTTCGTCATTATGAAGTGTCTTGTCAATTGGAAAATTGACAGTTTTGCAATGTTTTCGAGGTAGTCAATTCAATTGTCTGTTATCAAGGTTTGTCAAGACCAAGATCTTGACTAAGGTTGGGAGGGGGTAGGAAGATTGTAACACATAAGCTTAAGATGACCACCTTCCTGCAAGCGACTGAGAGAAAGAGTGAGAGGTTGCGTGTGACTGAGGTCGTGGTTGTGGTGGATGATCTGCGCGAGAGAGAAGGAAATGTATAGAAGGTGAGAGAGGGTGAAGGTCGAAGGTGCACTACTGTTCGAGGAAGGAAAGGGATTCTGACTGCCTTTAAAATTTTAGGATTTTCTGCATTTTTTATTCAATGGGTCGTGCAAATTGAACCCGGATTTTGAGCCCCATAAATATGCAAAATCGCACGATTTTATGATCTAGAATGTGATTTCACTCGTAACATGATTTCGTTCACAATTAATATCGAAGAGGGCAAGTAAGATTGTGAAATCACGCACGATCTTGTGATCTAACTCATGATTTTGATAGCCTTGTCTGTTATGATTATTGGCTACTAGCCTAGTACTAGAATCCATTTTCCTTCAATGGGAAGATCAAGATCACACTTTAGCTAATATGATGAGGAGACTATCTGAGCCTATGATTAAATTATATTTCACTTCCATATACATTTTGCACATTTATTTGGAAATATTAGTTACCAAGATTGCAATGAAGCTGTCCTAATATTTTGTTGCAAAATTTTTTATTTTAACTTATGCCTAGTTTTGCTAAGTCTATAGTTTTTTAGTGAGTTACTTTATATTTATTCAACTTTCAATGGTAGACAGGACTTATGGTTTTTCATGTATTTATTTATGCAGCTTCTAGCAGGTTGTTGAAAATATGGCCAAGCATCATCCCGATTTGATCATGTGTCGTAAGCAACCAGGAATAGCCATTGGACGATTGTGTGAGAAATGTGACGGCAAGTGTGTGATATGTGACTCATATGTGCGTCCGTGTACCCTTGTCCGTGTCTGTGATGAATGCAACTACGGATCGTTTCAAGGTCGATGTGTTATATGCGGAGGAGTAGGAATATCTGATGCATACTATTGCAAGGAATGCACACAGCAGGAGAAAGATAGGGATGGTTGCCCCAAAATTGTAAATTTAGGGAGTGCCAAGACTGATTTGTTCTATGAACGAAAAAAGTACGGTTTTAAGAAAAGGTGATAATGTGGACGGATTGAACATTTGTATCTCTGTTAAACTTTTTATTCTATGTATGTTTCGCTCAGTTATCATTACAATGAGAACTTGTGCATCTAAGTTTTTTATGTGATACAATTGGTGGCAATTTAAGTGCACGGCTGGTTAACCAGTGAATAGTGATGTTAGCAAATGAATGGCAGTAATGAAGTACCAACTTAAACTGCAATAAATTCATTGCTATTTTGTTTAAATTTTTTTTGTTGAATACATGTTTACTCATACTAAAGGTCATAATCAATTATGTTTGATGAGTCCTTACATGTGTTGGGGAATTTGATTTCTTATACTTTGAGCTTGACAATCTGGATCTTACCACATCAATACCAGCCATGTAGGTTCTCATCTCGGATTTGCACCAATTGGTAAACCAAGCAATTTAAGATATCAGTCTCCTCTTGAAGCCAATTCTAAGAAACAGTTATCCCATCAAAAGGTTGTTTAAGTTTACCTTTAATCACGACATTAATTCAAATAACAACAAATTTGCTTTTATAATTTGAATGTTCCACCAAATTAACTAAAATCATGTGCAAATTTTCATTTTTGTATAATTCGAATGTTCTGACAGGCATGCTTGATCTTTGACACAGCTGGAAGGAACTGTCTTCATTAAGAAATAGTCCAATGTGTTTTTGTGTTCGTTCTTTTTTCTCTTATTCGATTAGGATTGTAACAAAAAAAAACATATTTAAGTATAAAAAGAAAATATAACCATCATTTTCTCATATATAAAACATTGTTTCACTAAGGTAGTAACATTTTTCTCTCATTAATTAAATTAAAAAAATCGGATATTAATCTATAATAATATTTTTAATTTAATTTTAGGTAAATTTTTATGTACCTTAGAGTTTAGAAATTTATTTTTTTAAAAAAATTGATGGAAAATTTTATTTTAAAATAAACATTAGAAAAATGACATAATATTATATTTTTTCTACCTCATCTAACCGAACCCCATGATAGCAGAATATTCACCGTAATTTAATTTAAATAATTTTTTTTTACAAGATTTAAATAATTTTTTTTATTAAGGATCAAAATCGAAATTGAGTAATTTTACTTTTTTAAAAATAAAAATTGATTTTGAATCCTCTTTTTTAACAATTTTTTCTTTTTGGAGGACTCACATTTGATTTTTGAAGAGAATAATTTTTATTAGATTTTATATTTCTCGCGATCTATGAAGTCCGGATACGTGACACGATACTAATACGACATGATATCGATAGGGAAATTTTTTTAAAATTCCCGATATGATACGGTCGCGATACGTTGTTTAAAAATAAACTTAAAATTAAATATACAAATACACAATATATATAAACATAACAAAAATCGAGAAAGATAATAAATTAACATTCAAATTATTCAAACCGAGCAAACAGGTGACAATTACATATGTCAAGTTAATTAAGTATTACCCAAAAAGGATAATTATTACTATCCAAAAAACAAAACATCATCGGTACGATCCAAAAAACACATGGTTGTCAATCCATAAAGAACATCATACTCTAATATTCATTATTTAAGAGGAAACACAAATTGTATCAGTCTCATCTCCTCCATTTCTATCATAAAAAAAAATATTATTTTCCCAATACTTCTCTGATACGTGTATCGGAGAAGTATCCGACACGTATCTATTTTTTTTTAAAAATAATTTTAATTGTCTAATACTCTACGAGTATCGGTATCGGACACGATACTTCGTCATTTTTGAAATATCGGGACTTCATAGCTCGTCATCAAAATATAAATTACCGAATCTTTTTTTAATGTATTTTTACTAAAAATAGTGATTTTTTTTTATTTTGAAGAGAAAAAAAAAACCGGTGATTTTTGTCGTTGGGGTTTTGGTGAAACATATTATTAGTGTTCAACATACTCTTTTTCAGAGAGCAACAAATACATCAACCACAAAATCTCCGGCGCCACCACAACCACCACCACAGCAACAACCACAGAAACCACCAAACCAATACCAAATGGGTCGCAAGAAGCAGTTCATCGACAAAAAAAGCTCCCTCACCTTCCAGCTCATGGCTCGCGATTCAACCGACCCAGCATTCACACAATCCGACCGTATATTCGTTCGCGTCGATAACAATCCTCTTTCCGCCGACTCCGTCTTCGCTGATTCACCCGATGATCCCGATGCCGAATTCGATATTGATGATAGTAGTCGTCCTTTGCCGGAGGATGTGAGGAAGGAAATTTTGGCATTAGGGTTTCCTGATGATGGTTATAATTACTTGAATCATTTGAGAGAAATTAAGAATTCTGGTGGTGGTTCTAATTTCTTTAGTAACCCTAAGTTTAAACTTGAGCATGTTAGTGATGTTAAGGTGATAGTTCTTTTCTCTCACTGTTGGAGTTCATTTCAGTTTGTTAAGTGTTTTGATGTGATGTTTGTTAGAAGCTTTGTTTTTTTGAAACTAGAATTGGTTAGGAAGAGCTTATTTAGACTTATCTTGTGCCATAAGGAGCTGTTTGGGTTTACTTATTTTTTAGCTTATGAAAAAATAACATGCAAATAAATAAGCTTTTAGGTTAATTCATAAGTTCCTGCTAACAAAAATTGTATCTTTATAAGTTGTTTTTTCATAAATTACCTTTACAACCTTATAATAATACATAAAAAAGCTTATTTATTTATATAAATTGTTTTAAAAATAAATCAATCCAAACAGTCTTAGCTAACAAAAATTGGATCTTCATAAGCTGTTTCTTCATAAACTACCTAAACTACCTTTACAACCTTATAATAATACATAAAAACTTATTTATTTGTATAAGTTGTTTTAAAAATAAGTCAATCCAATCAGATGTGTGGATCGACTAATTTGAGCTTATGTGCTGGTATATGCACTTATGAGATTGTTTGGGTGAACTTATGAAAACAACTTATGACATGTCCATAAGTTGTTCCTAACTTATTTTCTTAAGCTCTCGAAGATAACTTATGAAAAACACTCATAAGTGCTTATGAAAACAACTTATAGGTCCTGGTTGGATTGACTTACAGCCATTTTCATGCTATTGCAATAGGCACACTACGTGGTTAAATCAGCTTACAATTTATATGAAAAGAGTTTAATGCTAAGAAGTTCGTTTAATGCTAAGAAGTTAATGTTAGCTTGGTTAAAATTTAGATTGTTAACTAACTGTTGGTTAGGTCAGTTGGATACTATTTCTCCCTCTAAATATTGTCAGTCAATGTATCTTAGTATAATTTGATTGTTATCTATCTTTCTTTTTGAAGTTTTACTATCATTGATCCTATTGTGTTTAGACGGTTGGATTAGTTTTTGCGTCATTTATTTAAATTAAGTTGATGTTTTCACTTCAGAAAGCCTTTATAAGCTTGCAGTTGTTGTTTATTGAGATTGAGAAGCCAAACCAATTCAAAGAGTTTATTTTGAATAAATTGAAACGTAGAATTTAATTTCAACTTGTGCCAGCAGCTATGGAATCTTATCCAAATTATTTTTCTGTAATTTTTTGTAGCGTATTATCCAATTTGGCTCTTAAGATTATATTTTTGTGAATTTAGGCTTATGATGCTTCGAAAGTGCGTGTTAAAGAGGCAGAGGAAGAGCCTGAAGATAACACTTTATACAGTGTTGCATCCAATACTGCCAATGTAAGGGTTCAGAGAGCTGTTGATCCTGAAGTGGCTGCGCTGCTTGATGACAGTGATGCATCACGTTTTGGCTCTGATGTAGAAGATTTGGAGGAAGACTTTGTTGTCCAGGCTAACCTCTGTGAAGACGAAGATGATGAAGAGAATGCACACACAAGTAATGGAAATAACTTTGACGAGGAATCTATGATGAATAAGAGCTTAAACAATGATCATTTATTGCAAGTTTCTCCTTACCCCGCTGCTGCCGATGCTTATGGACCTCTGGACGGGGGTTTAAATGGTACAACAGGTGTGCACTCTGCTGGTGAGCAGCCAAGACCTCGTCGTCTGTTAGATGACCAATTCGATTTGGTGAGTTATGCTCTTCATAATCTATTTTATTTACACACTGTATGATGCTTTCTTTTTCCAAATTGATGAAGTTCTAAAAGTATGATTTTGTGTGTACTATGTCATTAATTAGCTTGCATTGCTGTGCTAAGTTTCTGTTAGTATCTAGAATATTTATAGGCATTTTTCAGAATAGAAAACAAGATTCCCTGCACATTAACTTTCTCCTCACTTTTCTCGCTGCACATCAGTTCCATCACAATTCACAATTACATAATGTTATAAACTGTATTGAACTTTACATTTCAGGTGTGGTATATGAGTGTATTTTTCAAATTTTATCCTTTATAAGATTTTCGTTCTCTGTACTTTTTTTGTTGCAGCTTGAACGCCAAGAGTATGGATCTGATGATAACGGTGATGGTGATGATGATTATTATGCTGATTATGAAGAAAACTATCAAGCTGAAGACGCTTCACTTGCTGAGAAGCTCAAACTCTCTCTTAGCAACCATGTGACAGACAGCCCAGAACTTGATGAGAGTGGCATGTATAAGGTTCCTAAAGATGAGAAGGAGCAGGATGGTTTTGCTGACGATGTGATTCGCCGTTGCAAGGAATATGGTGAGCAGTACGAAGTTCAAGATGATGACAAGGATGTTGTAATTTTTGAAGAAATTAGCAGTGAGTCAGAAGCTTTTGATTGTGAGACTATTTGTTCAATGTACTCGAATTTAGATAACCACCCTGGAAAGATCGAAACACCTGGGTTCACTAGGAAAAAGAAATTGACTGAAACTGTAACTGCAGCCTTTAGTTCCACTAATCCAATAATTTTCCTAAGAGGTAAAGCAAAGCTTCCTGCAGACTTCTTGCCCGGCAGCAGAAAACCTGCTGCTGAAAAGGTTAAAGACGTGTCCACTGAAAAAACTGAACAGTACAAGAGAAAACAACATGGCCAAGAGACAAAGGAGGAGAAGAAAGAGAGAAAGGTAACTGTATTACTTACTTGGTTTGCGTATATTATGTCGTGACTTCATGATGCTTCGTTGATGCATGCTACCATTATCAACTTCTTTTCGAGAACTCACCAACCGTTGTCTCTATTAGAACAAATGTTTTATGTGTCTACCAATTTGACATTTATGTTGAAATATAGGCTGCTGTGAAGGAGGAACGGCGTGAAGCACGTCGCACGAAAAAAGAAATGAAAGAACTTTATAAGTTTGAAGCAAATCAGGCACAAAGAGCTGCAGCTAGATCTGGTCTTTCATCCTTTCATATTTTGTAAGTTTTCTAAATTGAAAATTTTGCTTTGAACTATCTACAAAATGGGGAACATTGTTTCTACAAACATGACAAGAATTTATATTGATGAAAGTAAATCAATACGAACCATTTTTTTGCTCGAACTGCATTGACCCTTTTTGTCCGAAATATATCGTCGAAAAGGGGATGAGGGTTGGGTTTGGGAAGAATGGAATGCTTATCTACTTCAAAAGATGATTTAACACATGCAGTATTACTATTGTTAAGATGTTTAATCGTCTCTGTGAATCCTATAAACTTCCTTGTTTGATAAATATGTTTCTGTACAAAAGGAAACTTAATTGACTTTAGAAATAATTTTAGTTATGGCTTACATGTTGCAAACGTCCCTATTGTATCAGTTTGGTGAAATACTCTAGGTTATGCTAAGCCGTGATACCATTTTTTGGGGAAAATCAGGGAATCTCTTGGTGCTAACCAGTATTACTATAGTTTTTTTATCTTCAAATCTATTCAAATTGTTATGTACGTAAACTAAACTATATTAACATGCTCAGACCTCAGTGCTCACAATTGAAGTTGACTAAAATTGGTATGATTATGTGAATAGTAATGTCTCTCCACAATTCTACTAATAATGAAAATCGGCTTTTGTATTCGATTAATATCCAATTCAATGGCATCATTTTGTCTCGCACAAACGAGTATGGAAACACGGTGATTAATGTGATTTCTTTTTTGCTTTGCTCTCACTTTCTTGATTTAATATCTTTGTAGGTAAGTTAACAGAATCAAGTACCAGCTCAACTTGTTACTTGTGCATGTCTGCCGTAGCATTACAATGAAGCTTGTGAGGTTCAATGATGTTTACATACATCAATAGCAAGTTTTGTCGCATAATACACAGCTTTTGTGCATGTTTGCCGGACGATGAAAGTAAACAAGTGTTTTGATGTCATTATTTATTGGTTATATGTAAACATACACAACTATCGTTATTCTGTTTTTTCAGAATGAAGTTTTGAGTGACTTTTGTTTTTATAGAACAATGTAAGGCAAGCATCTTATTTATACATAAATGCTGCACAATAGTTAGTTATATTTTATACATTTTGGTATTCAGTGATTAGCTAATATGCCTGCCGAATAAACTATCAGGGTTGTTTTGGTTTGGAAAAGATAAGTACTGGATGGTACAAGACAAACATTTTGAGCAAATTTTTTCTTATATGATGTTTGGTGGAAAAAAAAAATTATTTTGATATTTTAGACAACTTGTGCTGATGTCATATGACCCAATAATGGACAAGAATTTTAGTTTTTGTACAATTTGTTGTCCGAAAATATGTTAGTCTTGGAAACAGTTTTAAAATCAAATAATCTACAATTGAAGTTGTGATGTTCAATCTCTTATTTTTAATAGGTCAAACACATTTTAAAGGTTAACTTTGAAATATCATTTCTTCTTCCTCTGATATGTTTTTATTTTGGAACTTCTATTGCAACTTGAAATCACTCCATCAGGATATTATGAACTAAATCGCACCACCACATCTTTGTATGAACTCAAAGTTACATGTCTTTCATTTATTTAACATTATGATTGTTGTGGTTCATCAATAAAAAAAAACATTGCATACAATTTTGTCACTCTGCAACTAGTGTATGACCAAATACATTTCTCCGATTTATTACATCCACAATCTTTCAACGATCTCAATTCCACACGACATACAATTGAGGAATGAGAGAAGGAAATGTACAACTTATTGCTTGAAGTAGTGTTTTTGCATTCTTGTTTGTGCTTTTAAGTTTATATATTTCTTTTTAACTAGCTATGTTGTTGGTTTTGAAGTTGGAAATTGGAATAAAAGGATATTGTTGTATCTTGGTTTTTCAACCATAGCCGTGCATTCTTTTCTATATTTGGCATAAATCAAAAGTATTTTTTCATACAATTGTAAAGACTAACAGGGCGGGTCCTGAGGGTAGGCAATGGGTGCGACGGCCTGAGGCCCAATATTTTAAGAGGTCCAAAATTTTTTATACCATAATATAAACAAAATAAAATTAATAATACTTAAAAGATAAAAAGATATGATTAGGCCAAGAAAATATGTGTAGGATTATTAAAGAAAATATCATTAAGGGGCTCAATTGGTAGAAAATATGATTATGTATAATTAGTAAGATTATTAAAGAATAATTTTGTACGACATTTTATTTGCTTTTAATATGGTCAGTAAAAAATTGCAATCTAAGTCTATGTCCATTGATGCTTGAGATCATCAATGTCACAAGAAATATTGAACGGTTTGACAACTTTGTCAATTGAGAAAAATATGTTGGCGGACATTGATGTTGATGGGCCCATCAATGATTTTGCATCTCAAAATGATCGAATGAATCACTTCTTATGAATTTTTAAGTATTTTTTTTTGGCAAAATTACATATTTTGTCATTTATCTTATTTTTTTTAACATTTTGGTCCTTTGTCTTTTATTTGTAACATTTTAGTCCTTTATCTTATATATTTGTAACACTTTGGTCCTTTATATTTTATTTGTAACATTTTAGTCCTTTATCTTTTATAAAATTCACATATAAATCTTTTTTTTCATATTTTTTTTATTAAAAAAATTCTGAATTTTATTTGTTAAGATACTTTTTTATTAAAATTAGATAAAACTCATAATTTTGATAAAAATGTTCACCATCTTCATCAATTTTTTCATATTTTCATATTTTTTAAAGGATCAAAATGTTACAAATAAAAGATAAAGCAACAAAGTGTTACAAAAAGATAAGATAAAGGACCAAAATGTTACAAATGAAAAATAAAGACCAAAATGTTACCAAAAAATAAGATAAAGGACTAAATATGTAATTTTGTTTTTTTTGTTTTTTTATATTTTGTAAAATTTATTATATATTAATGCTATATATATTGAATAAAAGATATTTTTTCTTTATATTTGGCCTAAGGCCCATAAAATATCAGGAACGGGACTGAAGACTAATCCATGCCTAAGGTAGATATAGAACTCGGGATTTTGATTAAGCTAGAAGAGACATGCGTCTTCTCATATAAACGCTATTGAATTGAGTATGTATTAAAGTCTAACAAAAAATTGTCCCACCAAAAATTGAACTCGGATTATCTTGACAATTCGTCTTGGAAAAACTCATTAACCACTTGAGTCTCGATATTTTGATTGGTTGAGTATAGTGTTGAGGGGTATATCAAGCCATTTATCAAACAAGGGAGGTGTGTGTTTTAAAAATAAACGAATGGTGTGTGTTATTTAAGCAAATTTGAAGGGAGTTGAGTATAATTTTTCCCTAATGTTTATCATTTTTTTTGTCTATTTTCCTTTGAATTCAAAAACTCTTCAAGATGCATGTATTATACACGTGTCATGCATGCAATGAATGAAAGTTATAATGATTTAGTTCGATTATAATTTCTTGAAATTATGTCGACCTTTAAATATGCAAGAAAGTTAATAACGTGATAGATATTAAATTTATTTAATTTTGAAAGCAGAAAATTATAGGTGTACTTTTTTTTTATATAAGAAAATAGTAATTTGTGTCTTTCGAACATAGTTTAAGAAGTTAAATATATAAATATAATATTAAAAATAATATCTAACTCTTTTTTTACAATATATTCAATTTGAATTTATTCATTGGTGAATAGTACGACTAACCCGAAACGCAAAGAAAGCAATTTGTATACTTTTTGTTAATATTTATATATGTCTTTGATCAAATCGCAATATAATTATAATGATTATATTAATTTCTAAAATATCTTTTTGTTAATATTCATAGTAATGCTTTTTTTTATTATTATATAGAAAAACATTTTATGTTTGTCTGAAAGGGTGTATAAAAAAAAATTGTTAGCAAGGTGATCAGATTTTGTGTTTTACAAGATTAAATAAAAACGCATAGTTTGGAGAGAATCTTTAGAAAATAAAAAATATATTTTTTAAACAATTTAGTGATCAAAATTTTTATCTAATTAAAAAATTCCAAATTCTTCTAATGAAGCCTTATGAAAATCAAAATGTCCTACCAATTGAATCATATTACGGAACAATTATATTTTATTTAATAAAATAAATATACATAAATTTGTACCAAAAATAAAAATAAACAAGTTTTTTTATTAATAAGAATAAACAAGTTTATTTAAAAACAAAATAAAATCTTTACAAAAATGAAAAATAATTGAAATTAGGAAGACCGGAACTGAAAACAAATTATGAATTGAATTCGCGTCGAAACGAAACCCTCAAACTCTCTTCCTTTTTCTCACCGAGTCCGACACCGAGTCCGAGTTGACTCGTCCATTCCATTCTCTTCGACTCTGAGTCCGAGTTGACTCTTCTTTCTTCTTCCTTTCAAATCAACCCTCTTATTCATCTTGTTCTTCTCTTCTTCTACATTTTGAGGTTCTAAATTCTTCTTGGTGCACCTTCCCGCACCTGATTCTAATACCCTCGATCTGGGTTCTCTCAAACTGGCTATGGATTACGAACCCTACGACAGTAGTGGTTAGTTACTTCTTTTTCCTTCCTTTTTCTTCAATTTCACAATTTCCCCTTTTTTTAGGGTTAGGGTTTATAGTTCTTTATTTTCCCGCTGTTATATCTAATTTTCAGTGTTTTTGGTTTTAACATTATTGGACAATTATCAAAATTTGTTTTTTTTGTTGTTTTATTTTGAATTTTAAGTTTTGAAGTTTGAAGTTTTGATAGTGTGAAAACTTATATATAGAGGAAGATGAATTTATGTATCCATTTGATTTGTTAGATTAAGTTAATTGAGCTAAGAGAACATTATATTGTTTAGTCATTAGGGCCTGTTTGATTTAGCTTGTATTAAAAATGATTTTTATAGTGTATGTGTATGTTGTTTTTGATTAAAAAAAGTTTAACAAATGAAAAATTGGTTTAAATAGCGTCTCACACATGATTTTGATTTGCAATTATTAATTCTTATTTTTTGCTAGAATTTATTTTATTTTTATAGATTAATTGTTTTTGTTTTGTTATGGATGAATTGTCTAAGCTTTTGCTTTTGCCTCATACTTGTAAATATATGCTTACCTTTTATTAATCTGTGTAAAATATTTTTCAAGGTAAATGTATAATTGTCAAAAAAGGAGTTAATATACCCTTGAAATGTGAAAACGATGGATGAATACCTTAGAAAGCAACAATTATAGAGGAAAGGTACTATTTTTTGGGAGAGCCTTAAAATTAGGGGAGGGATGGTAGGGGATTAGCAATGAGTGTTTTGTGTAAGATTTCATCGAAACGCATATCGTTCCAAAATAACCTTTGCATTGAGGTCCAATTTTGGTTAGTTTCTACCGTATGAGAGCTAGTGAGATACTTGGTTAAAATAAGTTTATGTTTATTCACTTACAAAGTAAGCCTTTATAAGCGCTTATGGATGTTTATAAAGAATTTAAACGAGAGTTTTTGGAAAAATGGAGTTACAGAATTTTGTTTTATGTTTATTTACTTAAGATTAAGTTTTTATGAGCTTATAGATGTTTATGGAGAACTAAATTGAGAGATTTTTTTGGATAAATTGATGTGCAGACGCTAGTTTCAATAATACAGGAATTTATTGTGTTAAACACTTAGTTATTACTAGATTCTCTTAATAGTTTTCTTTGTCATAACTTAAGTGCTGCTTGCGAAGTTTATCCATGTTGGCTGCGAATGTTTATGCACTGTAATACAATACTGTCTAGCTTTTAATTTCAGTTCAGAATACAGTTTTTCATTGATAGACTATGAATACAGTTTTCCATTGGTAGTTCAAATATCATTTCCATGCCAAACAAATCGATACCACCTAGTTGATTGTTTTACCATGTGTTTGTTGTGCCGTCACACTGCTTTAGAGTTATAATATTTCTCCTTTTTGCCTAGAAGTATTGGTTGCAATGCAATAGTTTTTTAATTCATGAGATTAAATCTTCACCAATTTTGAAAAAATATTTCTGATATTTTTTTGATACATTATCCCTTGTTTTGATTGTGATTATCGCAGGAACCGATGACGATCTTCCGCCGACCCATCAAAATAGAATTCCCAGGGGAGGACGTCTTGCCGGGAATGGAAGATCTGCTGTTGGTTCAATTCCATACCCCAGGGTGTATGGTGAAATCGATATGGAAACCCAAATTCATCAACTTGAGCAGGAAGCTTACAGTTCAGTTCTGAGAGCCTTTAAAGCTCAAGCTGATGCCATTACTTGGGTATATTTTATTTCTTATAACAATGTTTTTGAATGTTTGTGATCAGGTTTAAATGACTGCTCCATGATGTGTATTTTCTTCAGGAAAAAGAAAGTTTGATTACAGAGCTTAGAAAAGAGCTGAGATTATCTAATGAGGAACACAGAGAACTCTTAGGTCGGGTTAATGCGGATGACACGATACGGAGGATAAGGTTTGGTAAAATTATGAAACACGGTTTCGTGTTGGTCTATCTAAGCTTTAGAATTGAGATTGTCATGAATATCCACGTGTGCTGATATTTTGCTTTTTTGGAACAGTGTGCTGATATTTTGCTAATCAATGCTTTATTGGATAATGACATAGGGAATGGAGACAGACAGGTGGCCATCAGCCTGGCGGACTGAGTACCGGTCAAGCTCTACATGATTCAATTCCCAGTCCAACAGTTTCTGCATCTCGCAAAAAGCAAAAGATTACACCACCCGTACCATCACGTTCTTTTGGTGGGCCTTCTCCCCCATTTCACCCCCAAACAGTGACTGCACCCCACCAGCCATCTTCTTCTGCAGCAAAGCGAGGATCTGTTCCTGGATCAAAGGGAAAGAAGCAAAAACCTGTGAGTAGGGAACCTATGTAGTTTAGACTGGTCATTTTATTTTCTTTGTATGCATTCACCAAAATTTGATTTGCCTACATTAATATGGATCTATTTTCATTTGTAGGGTCAAATATTACCTGGTGTATCTTCAGCGAAGCAGTTTCCTCCTTCAGGACCAGGTGGGCGGAATCAAGTACCTAATAGAGCCGTCATGGGTGAACACGCTGAGGGTGGATTAATGGAATCACTGGTCGGTAAGAGAGTGCGGACAAGATGGCCCGACGACAATAGCTTCTATGAAGCTGTTATCTCTGACTACAGTGCACATGATGTATTCACAACCCTGGCATATTTGGTAATCTGTTTTCCACCAATATGTAGATAAAATGTTTACTTATATTCGTAACTTTTCAGGGACGGCATAATCTGGTCTATGACATGGGGAGTTTAAATGAAACATGGGAATGGGTTAAACTGTCAGAGGTACATCTGATGCATTATCGTGTTTCTTGTAGTGAAATCCTTGCATATTTTTCTTTTAATTCACAGAGTTTGCAATCATAACTATTTCAAAGTTATATTTGGTATCAAATGGTATTCAATGATACGAAAATAGTCCATAATGATATTTGGAATGCAGAAATTAAACAAAAGAAGTACATTAAGGTTATTATCTAGATTCTAGATTTAAAATATATTTATAATGTTACTACATTTTGTTATTTAATGTGTTTCACAGACTTGAGTATCGAAGAAGTTTGATCTCTTTGGGTTTGTACTATGTTTGACAGCTCATACCCATCCCATCTAAAGTATAAAACTATAAATGTATGATCTAGAAGTGTCTTTTTCTACAAAGTAGTTAATGACTCCCCAAGAATGCTATAGCATTACCAATGATACTGGGTACATAAAACTTGGCTCGTCTTTCTCATTAAGACTTAAATGACCAAGGGAAGCAGTTGGTATAGGTTGTGAAACAGGCTAGACCCTGCAAAATATAGGCTGTTATACTTGTTCGAAACCAAAGTCATCAATAGCAATTGATTGTGCTGTGGTCACTTCAGTATGTGGCGATGGTATTTGCTTCTGGAAAGTTCATTATGTTGTTTTTGAGTAGTACATTATTAGATTTTTATTTATATTTTGACAGTTATTAGATTTTTATTGTGAAGACAAAATTAAGTACTAAATCTGTGAAGACAAAATAAGTACTAAATCTGTAGTCTTAAAAAATTTCTCTTGAAATCTGAAATTGTATTAAAGGAAACTAAGAAGAATGAATATAATGAGTAGGAACAAGAAATTTACTAATGCTATGCTGACAGTTACCTCAAGTGCTGAGTATGTTAATATCTTACTTGAGTTTGCAGTAGTATACTAGTATTAATTAAGGACCACCGATTTAACTTCAATATACACATTTTAATATTAAGTACTGCATTAAGCAGGCCAACAGGGTTGTAGCATATTTTTTTTTCTTTCACTGCATTAATGAAGGATTCGTTATTCCTTATATCATTTGTATTCAACTTAACGAGTGTGGCCATTGATATTGTATGAAAAAAGGAATCACAAAGTGAAATGAACATTCGGAAATATGGTTCCTTGGTTTTGGTAAAGTGGAAGAAATGCTCTTTCCTTGTATCTTGAATGTTCAATAATATCTAGAAGATAGTTTTAGAAATGATTTTCTTGATGTTGATATATTCAAAACATTTTTTTTTGACATATTCAGCATATGTTAATATTATATCGTTTTTGCTAATTCAGATGCAGTTTTTTAACTGCAGATATCTCCCGAAGATATTCAGTGGGTAGGTGAGGATCCTGGAATTAATAGTCATCGTGGGGGTTTTGGGGGATCTGGTCGTGGGATGAATAGGTCTGTAGGGCGTAATAGTGCTCCAGGAGTTGGAAGAGGTAGAGGGGCTCCAAAAGGTCAATCTAGAAAAGATTTTTTGGCATCGCAGAATGGCATAGGAAAGAAGGCTCCTGATGATATTCAGATACTTCACACAGACACACTAATAAAGGAGGTAGCTAAAAAAGAAGTTTGATTAAATTATTCTTTCATTGTGATTGTTTGATATCTTATATTCTGTATATTTAAGTTTCTGTTGAATTTGACAGGTGGAGAGGGTATTTAATGCAAATCATCCTGATCCCCTTGAAATTGAGAAAGCGAAGAAAGTATTGAAGGTATTTTTCTATTCCATTTTATATAGTAAAAGGTACCAACTATTTGATGTTCTTACAAAAATGATTGCACACATGCCTGATCTATATATAATTTGATGCAGGATCATGAACAGTCTCTTGTTGAAGCACTTGCAAGACTTGCTGATCTTTCTGATGGTGAAAATGGTACTTCTCGGTTTTCAATGTCACCCCTTATAGAAACACTCATGAGCTTTGTCACATATTATTTAGTCTTCTTAGTTGCATTACTTACTTATGGTGTTGGTATAACATGGAGTGCTCAACCCCAAAAATGTTGCATTGGTTGCTCCACCAAACATAGTGGCTACACTGAAATTTGTGGAAAACATACTATTGCAATATGTTAGGGTTAATGTTTTAACCATAACATAATGTGGCCAAAACGAAGAAAATTGTAACTGGATCAGTCACTACAGTGAAGAAGCAGTGAAAACCCAGAAATACCCTTCACTTGTAGCCTTTTTCTTTTGTTAAGACTTTTTGTATCCTGAAAAAGACTAAACCTGATTGGAGCAACTGCTCATCCAATTTTCCCCTCTTCTCTGTGTGCGACTAAGCCCAACAGTCACCTCGTCTGTGCTGTGACAAAATCCAGCAACCACAGCCTCCCAACATTTTTGAATCCGCCATGGCTCTCCGGGGACATACTGCAACCCTCCCCTGCAACTCAGGATATCAGCACTTATTTTTTATGTTTTTGTGACTTAAACTATGCGCCCTCTGCTATTTTCAAGTATCAGTGCCTGTACTTTGTTTCTGCACCTATTACCTCTGTTCTTGATATCTATGTTTTTGTTATGCAATTGCTATGGCGTCATCTCAATCCCAACCACAATCCGCCCTTCAATATTTGAGCTGGTTGTTCTGTTCTGTGACATTTTGAAAACAATGTTACCTCTTTATTCTTCTATTCTTGAGCATACGTGTATAAAAATAAATTGCTTGTATTGTACCTAAATGTCGGTATGGCGCCCATACTGCTACGTAGGTTAGTATGACTGTTAGAGATGTTGATGTGGATAGAACTAACTTGTTAACAAGTGTCTATTGGTATTAGTCTCTACAGATGAAAATACAAAGAAAAGTGAAAATGACCTACATTTTAAGGTTATCTTTTCCTCGTAATGTTATTTTGTGGGTGGCTTCTAACTAGCATCTAACTATGATACTATAAGAGTTACTATAAGAGTGACCAACAGTTGTAGTTCGATTGATATGTTAGGAAGTGGGTTTGAACCTGCAATTCCCCATTTCTTAGCACTTAGTGTGTGAGTTTTGCCACCAGGCTCTTTAGAACAACATAAAAATACAAAATGAACTGTCATACACGTATGATGCAGCATGGCTATGAGTATATGGCATTATAACAACCGATGATACAGCTGTGATTGTAATTACTGTATGGTGTTCTTTTCAATACAACCAACTTATTTATTTCTGTCTAACTTTGTTGTATTTTATTGTCGATACAGATGGGGCTGGCCGACATTTCCCACACGGTCAACCAATAGATCGAGAATGATGGGAGAACTTGTTACTTGTACAATGAGCAGATGAGATGAGGCAGTCTGGTAGCATAACTCTGGAAAAAGGGTGTATTTTTCTTGTATTATTATGACAAAAAGACAATATTTCCCTTTTTAGCAGTTTCTAGCTCTAGCCATGCTCTTTTGGATTAGGAATTGTGTAGGACAGCAATTGTTGTAGTTTAATTATTTATTATCGATTTTAAAATCTGACATAGGACCAACTGGTACTTGTTTAATACTCTATCACAGTTGTGATTAATGTGTGTTGGTGTATAAATTCTTGTATTTGATGGGTCAACAAAATGCATGTCATCTTCAAATTGGTCCCTCTAATAACTCTACATTCTAACTAATAACTATACATTATTATTCATGGGGCTACATAAACATATAGGTACCGATTCTTATTTAAGAAGGTACCCAATTGTGTTTTGGTTCAATGAGGGTACTTATTAGGTACTAGCACTTAAAAAATAAGTGCCACCGTTGGAGATCTGATGAACCGAAAGCTATCCTTGACATTTTGAAGTTCAATTCAAAATGCATGTCATTTTCAAAGAATGCAAGATTCTTATAGCTTCCCTGAATAGTTTAGAACATTGTAAAAAGTCTATTTACTAAAATTTTGAATTTTTTGTCATGAGATGAATTAATTAAATTTTGAATTTTAATTCATTATTTGCAGATGAACTTTTTATAATGTTTTAAATATGATTGCAAAACTTCAAAATATTAGACTTCTAGCTACGGTTAAGAAAATTTGTTGAGACTAAATAAACATCACATTTAATTGAAAATAAAAAACAAAACATCCCATTTTTTTTATCCCACAAATTCTATTTTTTTACGCTTTCTAAGGGAAAGAGAATTTGATAATTTAAAATTTGATCGATAAATAAATAAAATATAGTTAAAAATTATTGAAGCCGAGTTCTATGTTGTTAACCAAAACTCATTAACCAATTTTGTCCACTTGACTTCATCATTTTATTTTAATGTATAATTTACTATTTAAAAATTAAGTACACTACCATATGCAATATTGACATTAATAGAGTGAAAACTAAAGAGTTTACACATGGCTTCCCATGTGCAAAAGAAGAAGACACTTGCAAAAAGAATAACATCACTAGCAATACACTATCAATAGTGAAAAACCTTTTTGAAGGAACTTTGTGAATTATTATTTCATCACAAGACAAAAATAACATCACCTATAATATATAACAACAAAATTAGTATATGTTGTTTAACTAACTTCTTCACAATCCATTATTGATCAATGGCTTCTATGCAAATTCTTTGTTCATACAATCAAGTTAATCATAAGGGTAATTTTAAATACCTTTATATGAAACCATACAAGATTAGTACTAGAAAAAGGTATAATTTAATTAGATATGAAGGTGGTTTGGTTCAAAATTTTGAGCAAGAAAAGAAGAAGTTGAGAATACTAATAGCTGGTGGAGGAATTGGTGGACTTGTTTTGGCTTTAGCTGCAAAGCATAAAGGTTATGAAGTGAAAGTGTTTGAAAAAGATTTGAGTGCTATTAGAGGTGAAGGTAGACATCGTGGTCCAATTCAACTTATGAGTAATGCTCTTTCTGTTTTGGAAATGATTGATGAAAGTGTTATGAAGAAGATTATGGAGGCAGGTTGTGTTACTGGTGATAGGATTAATGGTCTTGCTGATGGTGTTTCTGGAGAGTGGTATGTTATCTATTTCCTTAATTGTCTCAAAAATATGTTTTGTTTATAGGCAAATGATAGTATGCTCGGGGATGAGTGGATAGCTCAACTGGTTTAGGCTAAGTGTTAAAAGGAGTTGGAAGATATCTGGTTCAACCTCGAGTAAACGAGAAAAAAATACTAATCTAACAAACTAACAACTAATATTGGCCGTTTCGAAAAAAAAAAAAGGCGATGGTATGTTTGTAAGATATCTGGTTCATGCAGTCAACACATCGGTGGCCGTTGCACCAATATCATAGGGTGTTTGATAGTGTGTGGATATAAAATAGCCAAAATAATTGATTGTGAGGTGCTCTCTTTTTTACTACAATTTCAGGTTCACTGAGTTAGATCTTTTGACTCCTGCTTCAAGGAAAGGGCTTCCTCTTACTCTAGTCATATGTAGAATGACACTACAAGATATATTAGTCAATGCAGTTGGTTCTGACATACTTAGAAATAAATCTAAAGTTGTGAATTTTATTCAAGAACCAAGCAAGGTTTGAGTTTCTTCAAACATTTTATTTCAAATTGTTTAAAAGATCATAGTACTCTAAGGTCCTTTTTGATAAACATATTAATTAAGCGCTTAAGCGCTTATAACATAAGTGTTTAAATATAAATTATTTCTTGGTGTCAGGTCTTGAACAGAGTACCTCGAGATTGAAATAAATTATAATATATTTTCATAAGCTATCCTAGAGAGTTTATAGAAATAAGCTGGAAATAGTATATGGACTTGTCATAAACTATCTCACAAGTGCTTAAGTCAATTTGTAAGCTCAAATAAATTAATCCAAACATGCCATAACTTTGTTTCATTATTAATTTCTCAACAGGTTAGAGTGATCCTTGAGAATGGACAACACTATGATGGTGATATTTTAATAGGGGCAGATGGAATATGGTCAGAAGTAATTAAAATACACCATTCTTTCCTTTTTCTCTTTACTTTTTGCATTCTATCTCTTTCTGTTTTTGGTTTTAGTTTGTATACACCGTCATTCTAAAGATTTTATATCGATAATGTATCGAAATTAAACTCTTTTGTTTATTTCTTTAGGTACGTTCAAAACTATTTGGCTGCCAAGAAGCTAAGTACTCAGGTGTCACATGTTATAGTGGATTAACAAATTATGTGCCCCCATATATCAATACTATTGGGTATGTACTTCCATTCATATTAGCATTTTTAGACAATTAGTTAATGGTTAAGTTCTACTTTTCCAAACAAACAAAAAAATTAATGGCTTCTATTGTTAAACAAAGAATTTCCATTGTCATTGAATTGTGCTATAATAGAAACAATCCTAAAAATAGTAGTTTGAAAACCAAAAGTGATTTTGGAGTCTATGCATTGATGCAGTCGCGATGGTCAGATCAAGCTCTGATGACTTAGATTATGACTTTGTATTTTGAACTCGATTTACTAATAGTCAGAATGCGATTCATCTCATCTTGATCCAACGTTTCAGATCGTGCGACTGTCTAATGCGTTATGGATCATTGATTTTGACTGTCACATGCTGACTTTGTATTTTGGATACCAAAGTCGGAATGGTAACCGTCATGTTCCAACGGTCAATATTACACGACTGTGAATGTATGTCGGATCCACCAAAAGTAACTTTTACCTCAAGAAAAGATTTATCAAAACGTTAATTTTTTTCTTATTTGATGTTTAAACTCGAAGGTATAGGGTGTTCTTGGGCCTGAATCAGTACTTTGTTGCTTCGGATGTTGGCCACGGGAAGATGCAATGGTACGCTTTTCATGGAGAGCCCCCTTCATGTACCCCTTTCCCGGAAGGTATATTCAATTTGTCTTTCAATCTGCATATATAGCACCGACAGTTCAATTTGAAGGTATCTCAGAGAGTCCGACACGATTCTAACACATACAGTTACATATAATCACGTCTATTTCCCCATATTATTATATCAGTGTCTATTATTGTCGTTACTGCAGGTAAAAAGAAAAGACTTATGAATCTATTTGGAAACTGGTGCAATGAAGTGATCACACTCATATCAGAAACACAAGAGGATATGATTCTGCAGAGGGATATATATGATAGGGACATTATCAACCCTTGGGGAATTGGGAGAGTTACTTTATTAGGTGATGCAGCACATCCAATGCAACCAAATCTTGGTCTAGGAGGGTGTATGGCAATTGAGGTATATTTATTTATAATTTTCACCTATAGTAGTAAAATGTGTGTCCTTGAATATCTTTTATAAAATAAATAAAATCCTAGAAATCATAAGACGTCAATAAGTTTAGTCCTTTTCTTAAATCCTTTTGTTGCACTTTATAATCTGACACATTAAGTGCCTGTGCGGCACTCTAGATACGCAATCATGTTTCATAGGGACAAAATTGAAGCATTTTAGCATAGGTGGAGTGCCACACGGAAACTCAATGTGACAGCTCACGAATTTAAAAAGGACCAAAAGGGTTGACGTTTTACAATTTTATAGTGATTCAATTCAATCATAAAAATATAAATAAAATCTTTATGCAATCATGATTTCATTTTCACCCCTTTGTTTTGTTGCTATTGCATATACAGGATTGTTACCAATTGATACTTGAGCTAGACAAAGTTGCTAAATATGGTTTTGAGGAGTCTGAAGTTACCTCATCCCTTAGAAGGTATCTTTTTTGTTTTGATTTGAAGTTACCAATTGATACTTGTGTCTCAATTATTTGAGGTGTGTTTGGAACAACTTTTTTACAGCTTATTTGAGTTTACTTTATAATATAAGCATTTTTGTAAGTATTTTATTTTTTTTAATAGAGAATATTAGTTGTTGGTAACCAGAATTTAAACATCAAACCTCAGATAAACTCTTTCAAATGTCTCCAATCAACTACTTGAAAATAGATTATGATATGTCTACAAGCTATTTTCAGCTTATTTCATTGGAATAGGCTATCAGGATAGGATAACTCAAGATAAATGATAGCAACTTACCAACTTATATAGAGATAATTTAATCACATTTCATTACAAGAAAAACGGAGGGTTGCGGCGGTTCTAGGAGCAAGCGACGGCAGTTCCAACAGCCACTACTCCAGAATTGTGTCGGTTTAGCAAACCGCTAGAACACGTTTAACGGCAGCTCCAGTCGCTGCTGTCATATGATAACAAAAAAAAATTGTAGTCTTTATTGTTTGATTGTATAAATGACTTATTCATAAAAATTTATATGATAAATAATTATTCAATAAGTGCTTAATTTAAGCTGTTTACTCAATATGCTAAAAAAAAGAACCAACTTTTGCAAATAATCACACTGTTGAAATTTTCTTGCTTTATCTCTTGATATAGATATGAGAAGAAAAGAATTCCAAGAGTTAAGGTGTTACACACAGCTAGCAGGATGGCTTCAAAAATGCTAGTCAACTATAGACCTTACATTGAATTTCAATCTTGGCCTCTTTCGGTATGTTCTCTCCAACTTAAATAGTGTCAAAATCTTTACTTCAAATTTAAAATCCGAGTGAAGACTCATTTTGATTCTTCACAAATTTTTGATAGGACACTTCGGTCTTTGTCAAAAATATAAAGTCCAAATTTTTAATCACTGACATTTTCATATTGGGTACAAACTAGTCCCCTAATTTGTTCACAATATGAAAATGTCATGGATTAATTTGAGTTTCATTTTTGCCGGGGATTGAATTCTTCCGTTTAAAATTTGTGAAGAACCAACATAGATTTTCACTTTAAAAGTAAATAAAAATTGGTAACACTTCATTTTTTTTTCTTGGTTAGAATCTAGCAAATATGCAGATAAAGCACCCTGGTATTCATGTAGCTAGATTACTTTTAAAGTTTACTCTTCCACCATTTGTAAATTGGATGATTAATGGACATGGGTAAGAGGTGGATTTCATCTCATAACTACTATTATCTCAACCGGTTCTAGGTTGCGCCATCTCGATAGGTGGTCCACGGTCGATAAGTACTTAAAAATCATATGAAATTATGGCGACAAAAATCGATGCTATTTATCAAAAGTAGAAGCACACAGTTTTTCTAGTTCTTACGACTGAATGGATCTGTTCGACAAAAATAAGAAAAAACAAATGTAGGTTGAGTTTTGAGATACACATATTTGTTTTTCTTTATCTTTGTTGAATCGACATCAATCAAGTTATTATTTCAATCGTGAGAACGAGAATGATCGTAAACTTCTAATTTTAGAAGGTGACATCTGCTGTTGTTGGAACTTCTAATTTTTTTGGTACTCAATCCTCTTACTCTATGTCTTATCTTTTTTATGTTTTGTATACATATTAATGGCCGAACAAACATTAAAATTTGTGTATATAAATCATATATATAACTTTTTGTCCCAAATACAAATTATCTAAAATAGCAAAGTTAATATTTTGTCGCTAAACATGGTACAATATAAAAAATTCTTATAATACCTTAAAAATACGTCTTGTGTGTCCTTATGTTGTTCTGTCAAGTGTTTACTTTTACATATCAAATGAACTCCTAAAGCATCCACAATCCATGGTTTTCTTTATGCGACAAATTTTAAGTTGGATTACGAGGTTGCAACGACGCTTGAACAACATTCACCGAAGCATTTTCAATCAACGATCTTCCCTAACTTCTACTTAAGCATGGATTCCGCTTCAATGATAAGACATGGTTTATGAAACCATTGATTTGGATCAAACGATTCATATGATACCTTATTATAAATCTAAGCTATCAAAGAGATTATACTTAATTTTTTTAATGCGGATTAATATATTATATATAAAATAATTACACATGAACAAAAGAAATAAAAAAAAAAAAACTATATTCTTACGCTATTATTTTATAAGAGAGGAACAAAAAGAACTATATTCATTGTAGAAGTACACAATATTTTTATTATTATATATTTCTATTCAAACATATATAATTTGGGTACTTACCCATAAGAATAGTACAACACAACTTGGCACACGTAACCACATTGCATTGTATCACTATCAAAGAAACCTAAATTCAAACCTTTCTAACCATAGGTAATGAAAAAACAAAGACTTCAACATTATAATTTATTCATAGAATATGACACAAAATACAAATTTCAGTATTTTTTTTTTTGGAATACTATGATATATGTACAAAGTTTTCACCGTTGTAATAATGACTATAATCTTTATTGAAGAATCTGTAGAACGCACAAGATATATTCTTCTTTCTCAATCAGTATGTATTGATATATATCAAATCAATTTTACAAATCATCATGATCATGAGCTGCATGCATTAGTTGGACACAACCTCCATGAACTCAGGGTCATTTCCCATTGCCTCCAAAATTTTGTAAGGAAGACACACTTGAAGATTGATACTACCTTCTTCTATTCCAGAAAATGCACTAACAAATCCATTTATGTTATTGCCACTTCGAACTGCCACAGGCTTTCCCCATCCAAAATCATTACCATAAACATCAAACCATGGAGAGCTTGTGGTGGCCAAGAAATCTTTATTGATCATGCTAGCAGATGTAATAAAGCTTGGATTTTTCAACCAAGACTCATAATGATTCTTTAATTTCTCATTAGAGTATGAAGCAATCAACTTGTTCATCTCCCATGCACCTTTACCAAGCCCACCTTCCTCCAATAAATCCCCGGCTTTCATTTTAACCCCGCAACCTATAATCGCGTTTCCAAAATAATCTTCTGGCAATTGTGGATCAAACCTTTGTCTAACTCCTATCACGAACATATTGTAGACGTCTTCTTGTGGATCAAGATGTTTGGAACGGATCACAGAGCGCCAAAGGTGAGTTAAAACCGATTGTAAGGAAGAAACTTTTATGGTATCATTAATCTCTGCGTTGACTTTCAATTTCAGTTGATCAATTTTTTCCTTTGTGAAACGAAATATTCTTTCTGATAGACAGAGTTTTTCATCATCAGATGATGACGAAAAACTCAACCTATCAGAGTGGTTTTGTGGCTCCATAGTGAAAGGAAATAGAATGGGCTGTTGAGTATTATTTGGAAACCAACGTTCTAGTGTTGGAGGTTTATATATTTGATGATGACATTGACAACAACCACGTGAAATTTCAGCCCATGAATTGATGAAATTCCACGTGGCGTTTCCATCACCAACCACATGGTTGAACGTGCAGCCAATGAAGATACCGTCAACTAACTCCGTGACTTGAACCGCCAACAATGGTTTCGACGTGCCTTCGTAGTTTCTAACTCCGATAAAAGGAAAAAACGAACGGACAACTGAAGGAACGTAGGTAGGTTCTAGGATGTCAGCAACACAGGTATTTTTTGATGCAGCATGGATAAAGGTTACACCTGCATTGTTGCATGTTACGGAACACGAGACAGTGTTGTCTTTGTGTTCCGTAATTTTAAGACGGCCGGCAAGAGGTTGGAAAATGGAAAGGGCGGAGGATAGAGAGTGTCTTAGCCGTTGGATTTGGTCTGATGCTACATTATGGTGATAAAGAAGACCCCTTTTGTTGGTTGAAGCAAGTAGAAACTGAAGATCCCATGGAGTTAAATCAATTTTTTGATTACTTGATTTTAGTGCCTTGATTGTATTGGCAGAGAGGACTTGAAATGCACCCATATAGTATTTACTTTAGGTTATATGATAGACAAAATAGAGTCTAGGATGAGCATATATATAGTTGTATTTGTGTGCACTATTTCTCTATATAAATTTAGAGTCAAGGATAATATTTCGATAAGATTGAGAAAATTTTAGAATTCAAATAGAAGGAGTATTTTTATTTTTTTTGTCAGGTAGTCTAGCGGTTATAAATTCGAACTCTAGTCTCTGTACAAATGTCCAATGTCTTTTATCAATTAAGCTAGGCTCATAAGGACCAATAGAAGAAGTATTTAAAACAATTAAATTTATATTTTTCTTTTAAAAAAATTTATATTTAAATATGTGAGTCTAACCACTAAACTATAACATAAATTTAAAAAGGCTTAAATAAAATAACATAAATTTATATAAATTTTTTTTGGTTTACAGAATTTTTTTTATATAATTGCGTGCATATGATATCTAAATTACGCTATAAATTATGGAGATTTATTTTTTAATATTATGGCGGTTTTAATATTATGGCGGCCAACCTTTTTTTGTTGTTGAAATATGGCTGTGAGACTTTGTATAATTCATTGGGCAATTATGTATATTGCTAAACATTTGACATTAGGCAACTGTAACATCATATGATTAATCAAATGTCAATATTTAACATTTGAGATTTGACAATATTTTCCGTCAAATAAAAACATTTGATATTTGATTAATTTGACATTTTTCCGTCAAATAAAAACATTTGACATGTGATTAATTAAAATAATATCTAGTATACATTTTACTTATAAAAAATTGTGACAAAAAAAATTTTGCTAGGAAAAATATTGCGGAAACCATTTTAATGTGTTATTTTAACAAATTGCACTGGTTAAGCGGGCTGTATTTTCATACAAAAGCCATGAGCTTAATTATGAGTTTCCATGCTGTTTATTTATTCACTTTTATTTTCTAAATTGAATAATGAGGAAATTATTTTATTATTATTAATTAAAATGATATTAATGATCATTTTATAATTATAAAAAAATAATTATGATTTTACAAGTTTATGAAAAAATGACAATTCTTACCCCTTGAACTTTAGAAATTTCAAAGTTCAAATTCTTACCGCAGTATGATATGAACATATTTATAATTAAAATAAAAATACAATATATGTATCGGATAAATAAAATATGGAGTACGATTCTCTTAAGTCCACCACGTCCAAGTTAGAGATTCAAAAAAATTAGGTTATAGAATTAGTTCACTATTTCTTATCTCCACCATCACCTCACTATTTCATATAATCTCTCAACTACTTTATTATCTTCTATTACATTCCAAGCATTAGGAAGAGGAGGTTCCTTCTTTCACCAAATACAGAGAAAAGCCAATATCAATGTCTAGCGTCTTGATGATCACATTTTACACTCTACATGTCCGCTCAAATCTTAAGGTGTTGTTGTTGAGTCCTCTTTGTCAGATAATAAAAATCAAATTTTTGAAGAAATTACCCAATGAATCAAAACACAAAATAAAAAGAGAGTTGCTTAGCTAAAAGAAGAAAAAGGGTTAAGATTGTTAGAGGTCTCAGGTGGTTCATCATTGTTGTGGTGGCTGCTTGAGGTTATTCAAAACTAGCTTGTGAGAGAAAAATGTGAAATGAAATATTAGGGATTGAAATTTTGAGTGAATGGTGATGATAAGAATCTTTTTTTTTTAAAAAAAATTTCTGAACATGTTGCGACGGTCCAAGCCGCCACTAAATTGTAGGATGCAAATGTTACCAGTGACTTAGGCCATTACTAAATTATTAGCTACTTAAGTCGCAACTAAGTTATACGACCTTTAGAAAAAAAATATTTAATCTCGTGAGAACTTTTTCTCACTTACCGAGGGTTTTTTAGGCTGCCAGTAACTTATTAAGGGTTTAAGTCCTCAGTAAATGTTATTTAAATTTGCCAATAAATTAAGATATTCTTACAGTGAATTTGATGATATTAAATGTCAAGATTGATTTTGCAGCTGTACAAACAGACTTAAGGAATACAACCTTTAAACTTTAGGGCTCCAAATTTCATATAGTTGCCTAAAAATATTGCACCAAGAAAAAAAAAATCCTATTTTTCTTGTCCATTATCATCAAGACATTGTCTCATCATTTAAGGACAATATAATATGAAGTCTCCGTTAATGAATTTGTTTAAAAAAGTGTTAGAATGTTGATATTAGTTTGAAGTGTATATTTAGGTGTTGAGTTTGTTTCTCTTCGTAATACTTTATTGTTTGAGGTTTTCTTGGACATGGGTATGAGTAGAAAATATAGGTTGGATAGTTGCTAATTTGAAAAGATAGATAGGTGTTCTCATTCATACTATTAAACTTTATTGGAAATGACCTTTTACGTCTTATGTCAACTTGATAGGGTGAAACTTTTATTTCGAAAATTGTTTTTAGTTAAAAATTTGTCGCTCCTTGGTATTCATCCTTCTTTCTGCCGGAACCAATAAAGTTTGTTCTGGGTGTGGTTCTGGATCTCGAATGATATTGTGGATTGAAGGTTCTCTTTGTTGTTTTATCCTACCTTATAAATTTATAATTCACCTCTATCTCACAATATAGAAAATTTAATCGATAAAAATTAACTAATCTTATGTGGAAAAATACTAATTAACGGTTTAGATTAAATATGAACTATAGATTAGAAAACCACAGGATGATTCTTCTCACACTCTGTCACTGTATTCCACTCGTCGTCGACTCCCCATCTTCCCCAAACTGAACCTCATGAGTCATGATTTATAATCAATTCCTGGTTAGATGAATTGAACCTGCAAACTGCAAAGAGCAATACAAACTACCTAAGAAAACTTATCTGATGGTTTTTTATAACTAAAGGAATTTAAATCAAACAATCTTTACTTTCAATTTTCAAACAAATCATCTTCAAATTGAAAAGAGGAAACAGCAATACGGAGACACCGTGGCTGCGAGAACGGAAGACGGTGAGCCAACGAAGAGTGACAGAGCGATGGACATGCGACTAAGAGATTGAGAGGTGATTTGTTTCAATGGAGAAGAGCAAAGATGATGATAAGTCATGTTTATATCTTTTAATCTGAACTGTTGATTCTGTTTATTCCACGTGTCATTTATCTAACCATAGAACTGGAAAAACTGGAGTATATAAAACTGGAGCAGATCTGAACTCAAGAATTTGGTTTCCCTACTTCACACAGTTCCAACTATAAAACCCCAGAAAATTCAACACAGAGCGAGCCAGAGAGAAAAAATGGCTCTTTCTCTGAGGTATAGCCGTGTAAAACAAATCTCACGGTGGTTTCTACAACCACTTCTCTACTATTCAGGTTTCTTCTTAATGCTTCAAATTACTTCATCTTCATGTTTTCATAATTTTTTATTTAGTTTCTTCAACTAATTTTAATATTTTTTATTAGGTGATTGTTATCAGCAATATGGTAAAGGTTTGAACTCAGTGTCTTTTTCTCCTAAATCAATTGCTAATGAGGGTTTAGTGAGAGGTTTACATCAACATAGGTAATTGATTTTTGAAATTTCAATTTTTTTCCCTTTATTCGGTGTGGTGGTGTTTTATTAGTTCTTTTCAAGTTTATTTGTTTGATTGGATTGCAAAAACAAATTTCATTATTTTGAGGATTATCATTTTTATTTATTTATTTTATATTTGGCATAAATAACTTTTTAAGTTTAATTTTGATACACTGTTAACAAATCACAACCAATCATATGTGTGAATTTAGAAGTGTTTATGAACTTATGATTATACAACGATTACTGATAGATTGACATTATAGAAAGTAATGTATTATAGGGATTAAAATTTACATAAGGTTATTAAATTTAGAATTTAGAACTCTTGCTGTTTATGATTTTCTTGCTGTTAGGTTTCCTGACTTCTGATTGACAGTCATATTCAGGTTCTCAACATTGGCCGATGTATCAAATAACCATGCTCTTGAAGTTGATTTTTTGTCTTTCTTAAAATCTTCGCTGGATAAACTTGAAGGTATTGGTTTTACTTATATATTTGAGTTTTGATTATATGATCTTAAGGACAAGTTCTGTTCATTTTATTTTTAATCCAAGAATGTCTCAACATTGTCTTTGAAATGTTGGTTCTGTTTGAGGAATTTATTTTCGCGAAGTGACATAAATAACTTGCAAATTTTATACTTTTTTCCATAGTGTTTCCAAATAGAAGCCATAGCGTATAGCAAAACTTGAATCAACTGCTATTGTCCCGTGATATGTGATTTATTACAAATTGTTGTCAAATATCGGTGCTATATGGCTGTAGCGTAGCAGATTTAAAGAGACCTCTATTTTCCGCAATCTGTGATTGGCAGTACCTTTTCAGTTTTAATGAGATAATTATTTGCTCAGCTACACTTCTATGTTTTTAATTGTATGAAATATTTTTTGTGTTACATTTCACATAGGTCCAATTTTAAGACACATTGGGATTTAATGAATTGAACAATCCATCCTGTGTACTTTTCCTTTATTAAATATTAAATAATTACTTCTTTTTTTGAAATTTCAGGCACCCATCATTATTGGTTAAACAGATCTGTTAAAAATAAACAATTTTTTGGAATTGATGGTATTCATGGAACATTTTTGGTTCTTGCTGCAAGCAATTTCGAATGCGGCATTACATTTCAAAGGTTGAAGGCAATTCAGGAGAGGTATAGGAAGTTTATTATTTTCATTCCTCCTAACCTTGATACAAGTAGGGTTGAACTTTTTGTAATAATAATAATAAAATATTTTGGTTGCAGGTTCCCTCATATTACTATTATGGGCGTTACATTAACTGATTCTTCCAATCATGAGAACCTAATCCAGTTTCTGATGACAGAAAATATCACGTTCCCTATTTTGTTGTCTCAGCGGACATTTCCTCAGGTGTGGTAAAATCCGTTGTTTAGCTTTTGAAAGAACGACGTTGTTTGATTTGATCAATGTATCCAACCCTACCTACTCGTTGTTGTTTTAGCTTTTGATATACATTAATATTTTTTCCATGTAGAGCTAATATATCTACCACGACGAACTTTCTCTGTTAATAGTTTGCTAAATTTTCCCGTCCCTACTATATGGAACAGAAGCAGAATCACAAAATAAAGGAGATAAGAATAAGCCACTGATATTGATGATCAGTAAAACACCTGTGGCATCAGTTAAGAGAACTTATTACAGAAAACTTCTTAGACCAAGTTTATTGGAAGCAACTTGAGATATTTGATAAGTATGAGATGAAATGGTTCTGAATATGCTTCAGTGACTAGATCACTCAGCATAATGTCAATTTATATAATCAAGATTACATGGCTAATAAATTACAGAATGTAGTTTACAAGAGGAATAATTAGTGCTAACTCAATTTCAGAAAATGCATTGAATCTACTCTACCATACAATAAATCTTAGCTAAGTGGATTATTGATGAACATTAAATTGCAAACATATTTCTAGCAAGACTCTTAAGAATTTAATTTATAAGAGTTAGTCTTTGACATGGTGTTCGAGCCTCTATGATGTTTTGGTGACGAGTTTGATCCTTGTCATCCCCATTCTTCTAAATAAAAAAGAATTTCAACACAAGGTAGAGTTGGGTCGTGTTTTGTTCATGCTCCAAGTCGAAAAGGTCCTTAAATGAAAGGCATATTAGATATCATATAATAGCATTCATGAACCTTTGTTTAAAATTTAAATAACTGAAGTTTCTACTTGGATAGTTGGTTTGGTTCATAACTGTTTTCTTGTGGTGAGTCGCTGTCTTATTTCTTGGCTATCTATTTACAGATATATATTTAGTTTTACTGGTTACATTTTATTTACTATAATTCTTTTGTTATGTATAGATAGAGAAAGGTGATTGCTACATACTATTTAACAGTTTCAAGAGCCCAATAATTTGTCACGAGAAGGATGTCAGTCTTGAAATTCTATACCAAGGTAATGGCACATTTCAACATTTAGAGAATGTCTCACTTGAATAATTTTCATGTTTTTTGACTTTGGCTTCAAATGTAGCTATTCAGGGGTTACAAAAGCAACCAAGTGATGATTCTAAGTTGCTCAATGTCTTGAGATCTACATCTTGGAAGCAGGATCTTATCACCAAGGATCAATATATTTGTTCTCCTCTACAGAATTTACTTCTATATTACCCAGGTAACAGCCAAGAGGTCAATTGAGATTTTTTCTGTATAGCTTCCTCCTCCCAATTAGAAATACATATTTGTGAATGTAAAGTGTCTATCACCGACCTATTGATGTGGATTGAATCGAATTGAATGTAAATAATGTAGAACAGCTGTTTCTGTTTTTGTGAAGCATAATGGTTTTGGGAAAGCAAGCATGAAATTCAGTAGGATATACATTATGCTTAAATTCCATTCAACAAATCCCCCCCCAGACACATCTTTTCATAACTTGAAACATAATAAAATAAGTTTTTGGTGGAGTTCGGTCTAATAATCAAAGTAAACTTGGTCTGATTCGATGGCTTTGAAAATGACTGCAATCATGAGATACTACTATACTAAACCACATTGCCACTCTGTCTGCAATGTTTTTCCTTAGTGCAACTATTTGATGCCTTTGGTCAGAGCCAAGTTATCCATCTTCAAGGGTACTCTTTGCCTGTAAACTTATGTTATGGGATGAGGTTATGTTTATGTTTATCTTCAAGGGTACTCTTTGATTTTTTCACCATTAGCTAGGAATAAAGGAAGACGCCCTAGTATGTATACAGTTTTTTATGTAGCATTAATTGTTACGGATCCATTGCTGATTATTCCTCTATTTAGGAACCAATTCCTCTAGGTGCTTCCTGAAACCCCATTGCGTTGCAGTTTTTAGTAGCATTTGTAGCACCATCAACAGCTGCAAAATTCTTCTACAATTTTGAATCTTTTTGTCATTTCATCCTTAAATTGCTCTTAATTTCCTTCAACCTATAGCTATTGTTTTTTTTTTGGGGACTATTTGGCCTTTTCACCCTAAAATTCCAGATGGCAATAAAATTGGCTCTCCTGTTTTGTCATTTCTTGTCCTCTAAAACTACTTCATTCCCCCCCGCCTTGTACCAGCTTTACGGCAGTCCTGTTTGTAAATTGTGGCGGCCATCTCACCTTGGAGATAGGGGTTCCATTCCATCAAAGGAATCAGTGGTATTTATTTTAAGTGTTTTTGATGAGTGGATATATGTTTTTAAGTGTTTTGTGTACTTATTTCTTGCACATCCCTAAACTCTATCTTAGCAGTCATATTGCTACCCGCTAACTGCATTGACTACATAGATCTAAATATATGTATGTGTAGACTGTTTAATTTTTTTGATTCGTAGTTTTCCTCTAACTCTCTCCTAATTCTATTCAATTTTCATTGCCTTGACCAGTCATTCTTTCCTAATTATATTCAAGTTAATATTCCCTTAGACTTCAAATATCATTTGTTTTAGCAAATTGAGAAATTAAATCACAAGATTTTTAATAGTAAATCATTAGGATATTTAAGAAATAATAAATTATATTTCATGGTTCTGGTTCTTTTTTAACAAATTTAATATTTCTATATCATTGTCCTATTTTATAGGTTGCATCTCTGCAGATGAAAGTCATAACCGCCTCTTCATTTCTGATTGCAATCATCATAGGATTATTGTATGCGATGACAATGGGAAGATTATGAACTGTGTACGTATACTAATTAATTATTCCAGATCCTTTATAAGTTATTAATTACCAATTCATTATTCCAGATCCTTTATAAATTATTAGCTTATTTTTCCATTCTGTCTAGTGATAGTTAGACTGACATGGCTTTCAAGTTTCAACATCAAATGTCTATGCTCCATTTATCTCCCTTATAATATACCGGTGTCAAGCTGTGAACACCTCCCTTTAAAATGTATGTGTGTTTAGGCAAAGGATAAATAAATGGTATTATTTGTAGGTATATTGTAAAAGTTGAAGACTTAACTAATTCTGGTAAAGTTAGTTAAGCTTGCACAGGTTGGGTAGAAAGGAAACTGTTATTAACAGCATTATTCAATCTGTATGAAAAGCAACTATTTCGATGTGATGTGATTTGGAGGCTACATTACTATTTACTAGTGTGATGTGAACTCATGTAGGTCTACTAAAAATACCACCATAAATATAAATAAATATTTATCTTATGTCCAATAATACGGTAATTTTAGGTCTGTGGATTTAATTAAATAATAATAAACAAAAGGTAATGCCAATGTTTTAAAAACCGGACCGGTCATCGAACCGGTGAAGGTACTGGGTCACCGGTTCATTGGTCGAACCACTGGGTCACTGGTCGAACCGCATGACTAAACCGGATAAAACTGGATAACTCGGTTAAATAAACCGGTCTCTATAACAAAACTATATACATATATTAAAGCGATTGAACCAAATGACTCGGTCTTTAAAAAAATCATGACACCTAAAAAATATAAAATTGTATAATATCATAATTTTACAAGTTCATTTTTTAAAATTCAAATTATAAAGATAGTCATCAAATTCTGTATACATATATTTTTACTAGAGTAAAATTATATAGAAGAATAGAAAACAAGATATAATATTTTTTTAATAACATATTGCAAATTTGCTTATAAAAAAATAAAATATTACAAAAAAAAAGTAAGCTAATTAACATTTTAAAGTATTACATATATAAACCTTGGCATGAATATCACAAAAACACTAGCTGCTGCAGTGGCAGAGGCAAACTCTTTTTATCAAGAGGATGCTAGTTCGAATCCCCCTAGCCACTTTTCTGAATATTTTTCCTTATTTATTCTTGACCTGTGCAGGGAACCGGCCGGTTTGAACCTATTTATGGCGTGTTTGACCGGTTTTGACCGGTTTGATTGCATGTGCGGTCCAACATCCTGACCGGACTGGTGGTGCTCCGGTTCACGGTTAAACCGGTCCGACCGACCGGTCCGGTTCGGTTTTTAAAACACTAGGTAATGCTATAGATATTTGGTTGTGACCTGAAGGAAAATTCAACTTAAAGAGGAAAATTCAACTTAAAGAAAATATATTGAAACCAATGGATTAAACAATGGTGAAATAATAGTATTTGGCTAACTAGTACCTATACCAATTCAATATCTGGTTTGGTTTTTCATAACTTTGCTTAGAACTGTGTGACACCTATGTATCCATTTTAGAAGTGTGTTCCATTCTAATTGACTGCCGTGTTGCTCCCATATTGTTTGCTAATATTTATTTGAAGCCATATACATACTTTACTTCATGTATTTATTTTGAAGTGTCGTTTCTTTTGCACTTCACTGTTGGATCTTTTTGACCTTATTTGCCTTTCCTTATCATGCTAAAATGAATTAACCTTTCTCTTTTTCAATTATTGTTATCTGGAGAAAACAATGAAACTAACATGTTACATTTATACTTTCATGTGTCTTCTTCAGATTGGCTCTTCCCCAGGATTTGAGGATGGTGATTTTGAATCTGCTAAATTAAGGCGTCCAGCTGGTTCTTATTACCATGCTACTGAAGACTGCTTATACTTTTTGGATTCAGAGGTATATATATTTGGATTTATACAATTACTATCATCAGATTTCTAGCCAACTTTGTCACATTTGATGGGATGTACATCCCTGTTTTCACACACTGCGCCATGTTGTCACAATTCCAGCAACATCTTGTATGCATTCTGGATCAGAAATGTTAGCATCTCGGTCTTTCTCCATTGGTCCTTGCTTGTTTCTGATGACGAGTATCCTTGCATGACTTTTTTGGTCTCCGAATTGATACTGACATTGCACTTTACTCCCGAGGTTTCCTCTGCAGCCTATGAATCTTGCTCAAGATTTCTTGCACCATAGCCTGTTTAATCCTAACACTAGCATGCATCCGTAACCATCACTCTGCTGCCTTTTTCCCTCTATGACCTGGGTCTTTGCAATCTTTTCTCACGATGTCCACCCAGTGTACCATTCTTAATCAAACCATGAAATTCTCTCCATATGAAGGAGCTTTGATACTAGTCGATAGAAATTGGTTCTAATTACGGAAGAAAAATCTGTGTTTATTGATAGAAAATTCAAGTACAATCGGGTAACCAAGAGACCTATAACTATATACATCTTTTTTTTTTTTTTAATAATTTTATGGTTATATTATTTATAATCTACTATCATATTTCACTCTCTAACTAACTATTCACCTAGCTAAGGGAGTTACCAAGCATATATATGGAGATGAGTTACCAGAATTTATATAGTGAAAAAGAAGACAATTCAAGATGGGGAGGGAACTTTAGATATTTAATATTACGGAGTTTGAATTTCTCTAGGAACAAAAGGGCTCCTTTCTATAAGTGTATGCATGGTTTTTCCAGCTGAAGCTACTTTATGAAGCTCTTCTAATTGTCTGTTCAACAATGTTTTGGGAAACCTTGATAATCTTTGTTTTTCCTATTTAGAGTATTTTATCTTTAGAAGCTATGTTTTACTATATGAGGTTTCTTCATTTCTTGGAAACCCATATTTAAGCATGAGAGTGGCGTGTACATTTGCTGCTTCTGCATTCATCTTGTCTGACATCCAAAAGGGGGAAGGACTTCAGTAAAAATTGTTCAATTATATATTTAGCAAATTTCTAAACCTGTCCTTTGATAGAGTTATCCCTTATCATGTATTTTTTTTAGAACCATGCTATTAGGAGAGCGGACATGGGAGCACGTTTAGTGGAAACTCTTTATCCTATAAGCACCGTTAACAGCGGAGGTGGCATATGGAACTGGATCAAAAGTATGCTTGGTCTAGGAAGCCATGTGGAGACCATTGAAGAGGAAAAACCTGAAGTACTTGATTCCAAATCATTATATTTCCCATGGCATCTATTGAAATCAGATGACGACACTCTCTATATTATAGATCGCAGGTGAGTGATTCACTACTTTTTTACATTTTTTGGTATATACCATTTACACCTAATCCCCCTTGCCCTACTTGGTTTTGATCATGATGTTCAATTCAATGTACATGATTCAAGTTGTGATTCTCTCTCGTTGATACTTATCATCTTTACTTACAGGTTTCAAACTTTATGGACCATGGATTTCGGTTCAGGAAAAGTAGACGAAGTTTTTGAAGGTTTGATTTGTATTATTTGTATGGTCACATTAAAAAATCTTGTATCTTTCTTTAGCCAATGGATTTTATTGACATTTATTTATTATGTAAAAGCAGGTTCTCCTAGAATTCTTGAGATCTGCGGACAGCTAATCGGACAAAATTTATCTATCCTAGATAACATTCCCTGTGACCAGTTTCAACAGAAAACTAATAATGTGTGTGTGCTGGATGGCCTCCCACATTCTGATCTTTTATCTTCATCAACAACCTTGCAAAATCACATGTTCATTTGTGATAAGGGTATTCCTTTTCTCCTTGGTCATCAATGTTCTCTTGTGTAGATGCAATTATATAAATTGTTCACTCCTGTGTCTCACTAGGTCGACAGAGGATTATGAAGGTAAATGTTGAATCTGGGGTTTGTTTGGACTTCCAGTTATCTAATTTAGAATCACTTGGATTTCCTTATTGGTTGGCCTCCCCTGTGGATATATTTTATGCTGGGTAAGCTATTTCTCTTGAAGCTTTTTGGGTTCTTTTACTCTGAAATTCTTCATTTTTGTTTGTATATATTATATGTTGAATATGTTTCCTACTACACATTCTTACTTTTCGATCATATTACAGTGGAAATGGACTTTCAGACACAGCGGTCAATCATCTGCAACATTTTGATTTGCTACCAGGTCAGTTTATTATATTCTAAAATTGGGTATTTCTGAATTTAAACATTCTGAAATGCGTTGTGTGGGTACATCTCACCGGACGTGTTCTCAAGGATTATAGGCTGCATGTTACTATTCTGAAATCTTTTAGATTCTTTGTATAGTACTTAATCATCAGCAACAGTGTACTTAACCACAAACTATTATTTCTCAAGTATCGATTTTTTATCTAGAACTTCTGTGCCATTTGTTACAGGCAAGGTTGACATACAGATGAGTGTGGATGTTCCTGCTGATATTGAGCTTGTAGAGCCATTACAAGAGTCCTGTATATGGCGTCAAGCAAGAGGGGCAGCTACTGAAATCTCTGGAATGGATGATCCAAGTTCCATAGATAAGGTCCTTTTGCAAATGGAAACTTTCTTTAGTTAAGTAGTCTGGTTATTTATGCATTTGCACTCACTCCTGTTCTTGGTGCAGGTTGGTGTTGCACAACAGTGGTTCAATGACTTGGAGTATCTCGCCGCTCCAAAACCTGAACTTGAGATTACTGAAGATGGTAACCTGGACAAAAATCTAGTTGTGGAAGATGATAACCTGGATAAAAATCTAGTTGTGGAAGATGATAAAATTCACATTAAAAGTAGTGCCTACACTAGCCCAGGAACAAGTGAGGTATGTTTTCAATGGCATCTATTTTGTTCCTTATCAAACAAAGTGTTCATTCTCCACTCTCCCGACAATTTTCTTAAAATTCCCATTGAACCATTTCTTTGCAAGTAAAAAACTTGTCTATTTTTCAGTTGAACCATTGTTCAATTCCCCATTGCTTCATCTAAATTTATCTATTCTTGTGGTAAATTATATAATTTTGATTATCTTCGGTGGTTATTAGAGATGTGATTCAAAAACCATTCATGGGCCTCAAGTCCTTAACCTTTCGAGGGAGCTGGTTCATGGAATTTCATCACAGCCTCCATGACCAAGTGGTCTAAACTCTAAACCCTAGTTCATTAATGCAGGTTAATGGACTTTGGTTTTGTTCATCCTCAATAAGCTTAAGCCAAAGAGTGTCAATACTAAATGCTATATTTTTCATTTGATGCAGGTTGTTATTTTTGCTGTACTGTATTGTAAGCTTAAAAAAATTCCAAACTCAAATGATGGCAACCAGGAGAAATATGCAGCAAGGATTCTTGATTTTTTGAGCTCTAAGAGATCTGGTAAAAAAGAGAGAGATTCATGGAATGCATTTCTATTGCAATCTAAAGGTGATTTAAGAGACCTTATTTTCACGAAACTGCTACACGTCAGAGTAAGATTAAATACTTCTGATCATCCTAAGGCTGAAAATAACAAGGATTTTATCTTAACAGATTCTTCAATTAAGGTGAATGTTTTGCTCAATTGACTGTAGATTTTAGAAGCTAGGCTTCAACTTCTTTTTCTCATGTTCCATGTTTTATTCTTTTGACTGTATAATCAATTGGTATTTTGCAACTTTTTGCTCCATTATTTCAAGAGCACTCAAGCTTATCTATTATGAAAGATATTTTATTCGTTTTAAAATTGATTTTTTTGGTTTTGGAGTTTTAGTGCCAATGTTAGTTGTTTGTATAAGAACTTTAATGTCTTGTGAAAGAAGATGTGAAATTGTCTCTTTGTAATATTTGGAGACTTTGTTTTTGACAAGTTGCAATATTTGGACATATACTACAGCTTTGTTCATCCTATATTTATAAATAAAAATCAATATCAATTTATTTATTTTTGATAATTTCTTTATTTAATTGACTTTCTTCTAAGAGGAGTTTTGTATTGAAGCAAATTTTGTGGCACTTGAAGAGCAATAGTCGACAATTTTGAAGTATCGATGCCCTCTTGCAATTGATCGAGGACTCTTGTATACAACGTCCCTCAAACTTCATCATACTTAACTTCCGCTAATGCTTATACGGAATTTAAAGTATATGAATAGTGAGTATAGTTATGTCGCATACAACTATCATGTTCACCTAATGATTGTCAAAATTTCACCATCTAACTTCATCCCACACTCAGTTGGAAAATAATTATACAAAATTCCTACCGAAAATCCTTCCAAGTAACTTTTTGCTGAGCAGTTCCATCATCAGTCTAACTACTCGTGCACATGTTAGCGATATCCATATTAAATATTCATTTCAGCCATGAAGGATTTGAGATGCGACTAACATGACTAGCTTAGAGTCTCTCAAATTGAGTTCTCAATATCATGAGTATCAATATAAGCGAATGTGCCCTTGTAGTAACACTTTCACACAGTTTAATATCTCATATTTTTTCTCAGTCGAAACAATAAAAGAGAAAAGGTTTATAGGTGCAATGATAAAAATGAGAAATGAGACTTATCTAGTCCATTTGAAGCAAAGGGAAAATTTAGTACAAATTGTTATGGAGGGAGAAATCAAAGTATCTTTTAAATTTCCTCACACTAATCAATTGTTGGTTCCGAAATATACAAGGGTGATTTTGTCAAAGAGCATTTTTGAGACATTTTTTTATCCCATATATATACCCAAAAATATTTCTTGTTAGAATATTTCACTTTATTCCCTCTTGAGAGTTTCTTTTCGCACCTCCCGGGTTTCCTTCTTTACCCCTGAAATTACCATATTACCCCTCTTGCTATCTGAAAAGCGAGCACTTTTTGACACTTTAAATAGTGAGTGTCAATATTTTATATTTAAATTGAATGCCGGCACCCCTCACACCAACATTGGACTTAAGAACAACCTTATAAATGAGTTGAACATCATATTTTAACCCAAAATCTTAAGATGTTAAGTTTGTGGGTCATCTTAGTTATAAATTGTTGAAACTCCACATTTCTAATCAATGTGAGACTTAACTCACCTCACACTTGCAACAAAAATCTCTCCATCAAGTGTGAGTCATTCATGCTCCTTCTCAAGCGGAAGCTTTCTTAGCCATATATACTTGCACCGCCGTTGTCGCTGTTCAACGAGACACGTTGTCTGACCACCTTCATCAAGAAGGCTCTGATACCACTGTTGGATCATCTTGAGGGGACAGTCAGATGATCATCCACATCGGGCTTGAAAACAACCTCACAAATGACTTGGACACCACACTTTAACCCAAAGGCCAAAATCTTAAGATGTTAGGTTTATGGATCATCTCACTTATAAAGTATCCAACCTTTACTTTTCTAAGCAATGTGCGACTTAACTCACCTCACACCTGCGACAACAATTTAGTCCTCGTGAGCATAACTAAGTTAATAGAGATATTACATGTAATATGTAAGGAGCGAGGCTCAACTCTTGTTACATATATTTATTCATTTTAAAAGTGAAATTTTAATTACCAAACTACTTGATTAAAAAAATAATAGTTGATATTTATAGAGATGGGTGGGGATCAAGGAAAAACGTAACGACGGATGGTTCAGTTTATTGAGGGATGAAAGTTTTTCAAGATAGTTGAGAAGTTTGACAATATGCCACCAAAATCACCTATCACAGCGGCCGGAGCAAGACGGCGGAGGAGGAAAGACCAGATCGCGATATGGCAAGGTGGCACGGAGCAAGGGAGCTCGTCGCGCCACCTCCTTTTCTGTCTACATCGCGGCGGCTGGCTTTAAGCTTAATGTAACTGAAGTTCTCTCTCTCTTCATTTTCCTCCGCCTTCTCTCCTCTTTCCCTACAAACCTAGTTCGGCGCCGCTGCTCTTACCCTAAATCCAAAGCCAGCCGCCGCGATGTAGATAGAAAAGGAGGTGGCGCGACGAGCTCCCTTGCTCCGTGCCACCTTGCCAGATCGCGATCTGGTCTTTCCTCCTCCGCCGTCTTGCTCCGGCCGCTGTGATAGGTGATTTTGGTGTTTTTAACCTCGCTCCGTCGTCGTACCTCCGTCTCACCTCGTGGTGGTGCTGTCGGTCGTGTTTTGTCTCTGTGGTGGTGGCGTGCTCGTTGTTCCCTTTGTGGTGAAGGTGGTTGCGCGCAGTTCTCCTTCCTAGGTGGTGACGGAGGTGCGAGGTGATGTGTAGGTGGTGGTGATGTTCCTGTTGAGGTGTGGAGATGGTGTTGGGTCGGGTTATGATGGACTGACTTTCACTTCCTCCGCCGCTGCTTCCTCCTTCTCCGATTTGCTTTTTGGTTTCGTTGCTTGGTTCCTGTTTCTGTTCAGAGGTGTTGGTGATTGGTAGCTCCTGGTGCTACCATGTTTAGGTGTTGTGTTGATTGGTGGTCTGGTGTAGCTGAGGCTTTTCTCAGTGGTGATGGTGGTGGAAGTGTGCGACGACACCTTGGCGGCGGTGGTGGTGGGATGTGGTGACTGTTAGTGGTGGTGGTTCTGTTCCGTTTAGGCGGTGGAGGGGTGCTCTTTTTAGGTGTTGGTGTTCTACGTAGGTGGTGGTGGTGTAGGTGTGGTGGCAGATGTGGTGGTGGTGATGTGGCAGTGGTGGTGGTGGTGGTGGATTGAGGTGGCTCTGGCTGAGGTTCTCTTGGTCTTGGCAGTTGCCGGAGGTTCTCTTGGTCCTGGCGCGTTCGAAAGGACGGGGTACGTAGGCACTCCGTGTTGACGGATGTCGTCGTTTTCATCGTACCTCCAGGATGGTGTGGTGATGGAGAGGTGTAAGATGGTTAATGCTGAGTGTGAGTGGTTTCTCCCTGGTACAAGAGTCTCTGATCATTTTCAAATCTGCTGAGATTTGCAGGACTCTAGGAGTCGCTGAGGGGTGTTCAAGTCTGTTGAGACTTGCAGGTCTCTGGTATCTGGTCGAACTCTACTGCATCAGGTGTTAACTGTCGATTCTCTGACTACCGGGGTCCCTCAACCTCTGACTTTGGGGCTACGTTCTGGAGCTGATGGGCCGAGTAATTTTAATTCGAGTTAGAAAGTTAGTGTCTAGCTAGTGTCTCCTAGGGTTGGGGTAGGGGTTTTCTTTGGTGGTTTAGCGAATCATATGGTGTATGGGTGGGTTGGAGTGTTTGAGTTGGTGTTTGTTTTGGTGATGGTAATTGTGTTATATCACGTTACCTTTGTTGTATGTTTTCTTTCGACAATTCCTTTCACTTCTTGTGGAGGAGTTGTCTTTTAATAAAATTTAGCCGATTTAAAAAAATATGCAAGGGTGGATAGAGGAGGTAATATATACATAGATGGTGGGTGGGGGGGGAGGGAGTGTGAGGTGGTTGAAAGATGCAAGTTTATGAAATAATTTGAGAAGTAAGAAGTGAAAATTACTACAAGAAGTGAGTGAAAAATAAAAATAAAAGATGTGGTATTTATAGAGGTGGGGAATGAAGGGAGAGTATTGAGGAATGGTTGAGTTGATTGAGGGATTAATGTTTTATGAGATAGTTAATAAGTGAAAATTAGTATGAAAAATTATTGAGAAGTTTAAAGTGACTTGAGAAATTAATATGAATAAAGTGGTATTTACAGATGTGACGACAGAGAGACTAATGAAATGTGGTTGAGTTGGTTGAAAAAATAGAGGTTTTGTGAGATAATTGAAAAGTGCTCGAGAAAGAAAAATTTACAGTAAGTGAAAAATGAAATTAAAAGACGATGAAAGTTTTATTAATATTATTAAGAATTGTTAATTACTTTTTACTATTTAGTTATTAAAAATTTACAAAAAAAAAAAAATACAATGTCGCCATTTAAAATGACAACCGCATAAAAAATCAAAATTATGTAACACTTTCCCATTTAAGTCTAATTTTACACAAACTCATATAAGAGTATATTAAATATAGGCATTTCTCAAACTCATATGCCATCCTGTATAGATGTGGCGTAATAATGAGTTGCACGACGATAATTATCAACGTCCAAATAACCCAATGCAGCAAGTGTTGCGGATAACAAAGGACTACCTCATATCAGAGAGAGCTAATGGCTATGTGTTGTTAAGGAATAGAGTGATTCAAGAAGTGAGTTGAAAACCTCCGGCTGAAGGTAGGGTAAAACTCAACACGGATGGTGCGAGCAAGGAAGGAAAGATTGCGGGTTGTGGTGGTATCATTAGAGGGAGTAATGGGCAATGGCTTGGGGGATTCACAAAGTCGATTGATAATTGTAATGCCTTTATAGCAGAGTTGTGGGGAGTGTTTGAAGGTTTGAAATATGCTAGGAGCTTGGGATATACTGCTATTGATTTGAATGTGGATTCACTTATAGTCTCTCAAGCTATCAAGACTGGGCGATCAAGAAGTATCATGGGTCATAGCTTGGTGAAAAACATCCGACAGTTGCTGTGTTTGAACTGGGATGTCTCTGTTGCACATGCTTTCCGTGAGGCAAATTATTGCGCGAATGAATTAGCAAATTACAGCTGCTCTATGAATAGTAGCATAGTATTTTTTGATGTATGTCCTAACCAGCTTAGGCAGTTGCTATTAGCTGATACTATGGGGATTACCACCCCTAGATTAATCTCTCTGTAATCTCCTCTTTTTTGGGTCTAGGCCCTCATTATTACCCAAAAAAAAAAATATATAGGCATTTCTTTCTCAATTTATGAAGAAAAAAAATGATACAAATGTCAACATGACGGAAATTGAGTAGGGAGTTCTTCGCTACTTTCTTTTCTACCATGTAATTTATTCCTAATTTTTGGAGGTATTTTTTTACGGTAAATGCTAACAAGTACTCACAGGGATCTTTTATGAGAATGTGTAAAATCAACGCATTGAAAATTGCAGTGTTTAATTTTTTGAATAAAAAATTTATTTAAATGGAATGCTTAAAGAGTGCTCTGTAAGCACTTGTTAGCAAGACTCTTTTTTCACATCTCCGCAGATCCAATAATTTTTGGGGCACAGCAACATTAAAAATAATTATCAAATTTCTATTATTTTTAAATAAACTAGTTGTAAAAAAAATTATAATTTAATCATAAAACAAAAAAGATAACATTATTGTGAGTCTTGTGCCAACAATAATTTTTTTTTTAATATACATGTTGTGTAAAAATATAAATAAATATATAAAATACTTAAATATACATAAATCAATATTATTTTAATAAAATATTTAGAGACGAAGTCTCTGTCAGACGAGGGATAAAATCCTATCTCATCTTCAAATCTCTTGAGGGATTTCCTCCTCAATTACTGGAACAAATCATCCATCTTCAAATTCTCAAACGCAATAATCTCTACATAAATTTTCACACCTACAAATACAATTAACATCTGGACCGAAGAAACATCTTATTTTGAGTAGTTTGATTTACATAGGTACCAAACAAAACATCCCAAAATAGAACATGATAAATTTTTAAAGTATTAAACAACTTTTTTTCTTCTTATAATACCATCCCAAAATATAAAAACTCTTTCCGTATTGCATTTATGCCAATGCATAATTTTAATTACGAATATCTTTAATTGTGTATTAGTTTAAAATATAAATAAGGTCAAAGCAATTCAAACATAAAATAAGGTCAAAGCAATTCAAAATATAAAATATAAATTAGTTTAAAATATAAAAATTTGATATTTTGAAAATACTTATCGAAACAATTCAAACAATTACTTATATGATAATATTTACATTTATATATTTTTAGAAAAAAATAAGGTCAAAACAAGACATATAAATAGTGTATATTTAGTCAAAATGATTCATAAAAAAAACAGATGTAGTATTATTTTGAACATTGCTATTTAATAAGAAAAATTTACCTAAGAAATAAAAGAATCCATAAAAATAGAAAATTTGAATATACATAAAGAATACATAAATTTACATAAAATTCTTCTCTTTTTTGTAAAAATATTTCTTTAAATAACATTTTTTTATTATTTTTGATGGACAACAAATTATTTTGCTATTTTGGAAAATTTGTACTTTTTTTTTTGAGAAGCCTTGGTTGAAATATTTGTACTTTGAAACAACTCAAACAAAAAGTTTTGTATGTTTGATGGAGTTTCCCCTTTAAGACTTATTTAAATAAAAAAATATTCTTAATCACTCTTTTAATTTACAAAAATTGCAAAATGATGTCCATTGAAAATAGGTTTAGAAATAATAGTCATATTACAAAATAAAAGTTTCAATAATTTGATAAAAGAAAGTTAAGTATCTTGGCATAATTCTCTCTTGTGTATCTCTCTATTTTTAATCTCATGCCTGCAATCTTCTCACTGTGCATAAAGAAGTCAAGGGAAAGAACAATATGAAAGATAAAAATGTTATATATATTGTTAGGGTCTGCTGTAAATACTTGAACAAGAAGAAGAAGAACATGATAATGATTACATATAAATTCTGAAGCGTATGTATCACACTAAACTTGTTATATATTTTATTTGTTGGAAAGAGGCTGTTGCACTTGAAATCTGAACAGATTAATGATTATGCATGTAAAACTCAAAGCGCATGGATATATGTGTGCCTTTTAACAAGTATCGCTGTTGAAAGAGAAATGAATGCACACATATACTTACTATGGTAAAAGGCACACATATACTTACTACTTCTATGCTTTTTAATTTTTGATCTATAATTTTCTCGATCTATGCTTTCTATTTTTTGTTTTATTAATATTATTAAGAATTGTTAATTACTTTTTACTATTTAGTTATTAAAAATTTACAAAAAATAAAAATAAAAATACAATGTCGCCATTTAAAATGACAACTGCATAAAAAATCAAAATTATGTAACACTTTCCCATTTAAGTCTAATTTTACACAAACTCATATAAGAGTATATTAAATATAGGTATTTCTTTCTCAATTTATGAAGAAAAAAAATGATACAAATGTCAACATGATGGAAATTGAGTATGGAGTTCTTCGCTGCTTCCTTTTCTATCATTTAAAATTCTCCATATTTTGATGCCTAATTTTTGGAGGTATTTTTTCAAGGCAAATGCTAACGAGTATTTCAAGGGCACTCTTTAAGACCTTAAATAGTAATTTATTTATTTTTATTTATTTTTTTTTTATAGATTTTTTATGAGAATATGTAAAGTCAACACATTGAAAATTATAGTATTTAATTTTTCGAATAAAAAGTTTATTTAAATGGAATGCTTAAAGAGTGTATGTAAGCACTTGTTAGGAAGACTCTTTTTTCACATCTCCGCAGATCCAATAGTTTTTGGGGACACATCAACATTAAAAATAATTATCAAATTTCTATTATTTTCAAATAAACTTATTGTAAAAAAAATATAGTTTAATCATAAAACAAAAAAGATAACATTATTGTGAGTCTTATGTCAATAATAAACAAAATTTATATACATGTAGTGTAAAAATATAAATAAATATAATCAATATATAAAGTACTTGAATATACATAAATCAATATTATTTTAATAAAAATATTTAGAGACTCAGAGTCTCTGTGAGGTGAAGGATAAAATCCTATCTCATCTTCAAATCTCTCGAGGGATTTCCTCCTCAATCACTGGAACAAATCATCCATCTTCAAATTCTCAAATACAATAATATCTACATAAATTCTCACACCTACAAATACAATTAACATCTGCACTGAAGAAATATCTTATTATGAGTCCGTTTGATTTGCATAAGTACCAAACAAAACATTTCAAAATAGAACATGATAAATTTTTAAAGTATTAACCAACTTTTTTTCTTCTTATGACATTATTTTCAGCATTACTATTTACTAAGAATTTTTTACACAAGAAAAACAAGAAATAACACATAACAAAATTTTAAAGGATGATATCAATTTAATCTCCTTCTTTTGTGAAAATCATGAGTGATGATGAATGTAAATAAGGGTGGAGATCTATTCTTGCAAACTTTTTCTTAAGTTTTCTTACTAAAAAGTTTTTCCCTAAAAAAAAACATAATCCATAAAAATAGAAAATTTGGAAATACATAAAGAGATACATAAATATGTTACATAAAATTTTTCTCTTTCTTATAAAGGGTGCGTTTGTTATAGATTTTTTCAAAATAGATTCTTATAGTGTAAAAAAAAATTGTGTAAAAAATTTTTACAAAGAAACTTTTTATAAAAGCTTCAAATGAAAATTTGGTTTGAATAATTATTCTTTAAATGTCATTTTAGGTATTTCATCATTTTATTGAAAATTTTTTTAGATATCAAAATTTCAAAAAAATCACTTTTTTTGAAGCTATTTCAAATAGATTTTCATAAAAATCATTTTTGAAATACATCTTTTTTGTAAAAATTGAGATTTTGACTATGTTTTGATCTTCAACAATGTACGTTTATGTTATATAATGTCAAAATTAGTGTTTGAATTTAGAAAAAATGAATATAAAAAAACTTATAATATTTTAGAAAACAATTTTATAAAATATATTTTCAAAAATACAAAGAAAAATCTATTTTTTTTAAAGATAAAACAAACGCACCCAAAATCATTTCTTACTAAATAACATATTTTATTATTTTTGATGGACAACAAATTATTTTGCTATTTTGAAAAATTTGTACTTTCTTTTTTGAGAAGCCTTGGTTGAAAAATTTGTACTTTGAAGCAACTCAAACAAAAAGTTTTGTATGTTTGATGGAGTTTTCCCTTTATGTCAGAAAAATATCCAAATGGTATGGAATCGTGTGCGGCAGTCTGTAAATTCGCTGTCTCTCTCTCTGTACATTAAACCGCACCCACATTCACATCACAACACGTGTCACAAACCAACCCAATAAACGGTCTAGTCCGGTCCAATCCGGTTCAATCAGACCCCGATCCGATTTTTACAACGAAGCGAATCAACCGCAAATAGCACTCTTTCGCCCCACTCCTTTCTATTTCATTTCTTCACACTTCAATCCAATTTCTCTCTCTCTCTGAAACCGTGCAACGAATCTAGGTCGCTTTCATCGGAATCTTTCCGACGCCGGAAATGGCGGATTTTCCGGTGAATCGCCAGAACTCTTCTTCAAGTTCATCTAGTTCCAGCGATAAATCGGTCAGACTCGAGCCTGAACCAGTTGCCGGAAACGGAAGCACTAGCAAGGAAGTTGCGGATAGTATCGGTACCGTTTCCAATGGAGTTTCCGTTGTTAATAACGGTAGTAGTAGCAGTTCTTCAAAATCAGGTTACTTCAATTCTCTTTTATGTATGAATTTTCTATTTTCTTATGTTGAATTCATGATTTTGTAGTTTTAGTTAATCGAATTAGAAAAATAGATTTTGAAATAAGAACGATATAGGAAAAAAATAGTTGAATTGCTTTCAAAGTTGAATTATATTTTGATATGGTTTTATGAGTTTTTTTGTTGATGAAATGACGTGAAATGAAAGTATGGACCATAAGAGAGTTTTCAGGGCGTGGAGTTATATTTGTTAATGGAAACAAAATTAAATTTAAGTGTAATGTTAAGTAGTTTTTTGATTTCTTGACACATTTTTTGTAATAAAAGTTGTCATTTTGATTTTTAGTGTAATGTTAATTACTTTTAAGGCTGGATGAATTAGTCTCTAACTCTGCGCGTAGAGGATATCTGGTTTATGCAAAAAAAAACCTTTTTTTTGGCTTTTCAAGTTTACCCTCTAAATCTAATTAATATTTCTTGCATCACTTTCAATTTAATATCTTTACTACTTTACATTTATGGTAATGGTAAATACATGAGTACTTGCCTAATAAGGTTAATTTGATAAAATTACTAATCTTTTATTCTTTATTTATAATTATAACATTTCTTTTTTTTAAAAAATAATTATAACATTTCTTAATGTATGTGAAATGGGCAAATTTATCACTAATTGTGGGACGAAGGGAGTATATTTTACATAAAAATATTAGCGGAAAGATGGACGCTAACGTGTCCATCTATCTGTTTTTTCTATTGTGCTTTATTTTTATTTTTAGGCGGTGTGGGCTCTGTGGCGAAGGTATGTGGATGTATCATAAAGAAGAATTGACTTGATGGGGGATAATACATTAGTTAGTGACAGGGGGAGACTCAGAAAAACTATCAGTCAACTATTAAGAGAGATTTTGTAGGAAAATGATCTATTTTAACTTAATACTTAAATCAAATCTTCATTTGGAGTATCCAAACCCAAAGTTTATATATATATATATATATATATACCTTCCGTATCTAGATGAACTTCCATCGCTATCCAATAACTGTTATTCAATCACCATTGGATGAAAAATATTCAAGGTTATACTCAATTATTTTATCCAGACTTTTCTTCTTGGGGACTGGGATTGACCGCAGTCGGCAATTTGCTGCAGTCACGCATCTGTTGCCGTCCGATTAAGATGAGACAGTCCTGATTTAAGATTGGTATTTTGAGTTACACCCTCCGCAATCTGCCTTGACACCACCATGAGTGATATTTGACAACATTGTATTCGTATCACTTCCATTATTATAATGTATAACCATGTTCAATGATTATATAAGCTTTTACACATTTTAATATTATTTGCTGCAGTGGTATCATGGCATTTTGACCCTTCATTTGATAAGTACCTAACTTTAGCTCTAACTATGATGGTTTTGTTTTCTCCCTGTATTTAGGCATTCCTAGCAGGGGGTTGCCCAAAGTGACCACATTGCCGGTAGATATAACGCATGGAGATAAATCTGAGTCAAGTCCAAGTAAGTTTAAGTTGGAAAGGTCAAAAACAGAGAGGCAGAGACATCTAAGGCCAGAGGATGCAGCACAAATTTTTAATGACAAACTTCCTGTACAGGAAAAGGTACATAAAGTTCATCTATGATGTTTCTTAGCTTTTTGTTTCCTCTTATGTCTGTGGAATCATATGTATATGATGGCATTGGTTCCCTAAAAGTTTTAAATATTTATATGTTTGTTGGTAACGAGGAACATTTTGTTCCCCAAAAGGAAGGAAAAGTTCTCAGGCTATGTTTGGATGGGGGAGATATGTGGGAAGATTTCAATTTAACCTCATCTGGGCTTGGGAGTTTCAGAAAATGGGGCATTTTGCAAGGTACTGACTGCATAAAAAGATGTAATGCTTGGTCAAAGGGTTGATAGATCTCCAATAAGAAATAAGAAACAGTTGGCATACCGCATGCTGGTCTCAGAGAGTTAGATGCGTTAGTGACATGCTAAGAAGTTCATATCAAAAGAGAGGCGAAATTAGGAGGGGATGTGCTTGAGCATATTAGGGGGAATTTTGGCGAGCATATATTGCTTGTATGGGGGAACATTTTCTCTGTAGGGGCTCTGAGAACTAGAAATCAGTGTTGATATTGAATAATAAAGCCATTGGTGTTTTGTAGTTCATTCCATCAGTGCACACACAATTGAATGCTATTTAAAAATACGAGATGAACACAATCTACAAAAAGAGAAATTAAAGCAAGCATTGTTTTCTAAAAATACAATGCTTGAGCATATATTGGGGGAATTTCGGCGAGCATATATTGCTTGTATGGGGGAACATATTCTCTGTAGGGGCTCTGAGAACTAGAAATCAGTGTAGATATTGAATAATACAGCCATTGGTGTTTTGTAGTTCATTCCATCAGTACACACACAATTGAATGCTATTTAAAAATACGAGATGAACACAATCTACAAAAAGAGAAATTAAAGCAAGCATTATTTTCTAAAAATACAACAAATCTAACTATGCCATGAATCCTATGAATCCTAATGTTACTTGGGCAGTGGAACAGTAATCATTAATTTCAAACACTCCCTCTGAAATCTATGAATAGGTATTCTCCCTTCCTAGCTTTAAATTGTTCAAAATATGGGCTGCTTGCTTGACCCTCTGTTGAGAATCTTTGCAACTTTTCCTTGAGAGGATACATATTGTAACACCCTAAATTTCCTCCATTAATTAGAATATAGTTTTGTGAATTATTGAATAAAAATACTTGGAAGTAATTCCAGATTTATATAAACTGACAAGAAATAAAATGATCTGAATTTGAGCTGAAGATTCAAATACAAGCTTGCATACATTTCAGTAAACAGTGCAAGTTCACACCAGTTGTGGGAAAACCACTTACAAGTCATATAATGTTAAATCACTTATGTCACTCTAGACCTACTCTAGGTAGAGGTAACCTTGCTCTTTCACTTCAAATCTTTCTTTGAATAATTTAGTCTCTTGGAGTGTCACTTTTAACTGTATTTCTTGTTATAGTTGTCTCTGCTCCTTGGCTACCTTATCATTAAGAAATTAGAGTGGAAAAAAAGAAAAGACAAGACAAATATTTCAAGGCTAGGATGCTAGACAAGTCTTAATGTTAGTGTATTTAATATGGTTTTTATTTCTCTCTTATGGTTATCAAGTTAGAGTGAAGAGTTAAATAAAAATATAGAATTGTACTCTCACTATATCATTATTTATATATATTCCCACTCAATTTTGTCAAAATTAATTTAAATGATTTGTTAATAGACATGATTTTTGATAATACATTATTGCATTGTTTGATCGATGTGACATACCTCGAATTGTAGGTGAAGGATTCTGTTGAATTATTATATTACACTGTGCCTTATTTTTATTTTGTTTTCTTCTGACCATTATCACAATATTTTTGGTTTTAATCACATGTACCTGGAACTCAAGTTAATGTTTCCAACTGTGCAGCTTAGAATTTTGAACAGAATAGCTACTGTCAAAGATGACGGAACTGTAGAATTTGATGTTCCCATAGATGTGGAACCTGAAGCTCTTGGTGCTAGATCCAACCATGTAAATAATGTTATTGATAATTCACATTGTGCAACAGACCTTGATTACATCCCTCCATTGAATATAGTAATGCTTATTGTTGGAACACGAGGAGATGTACAGCCATTTGTTGCAATAGGAAAACGCTTGCAGGTATAGTAATTGATGCATTTTAACTTTTAAGTTTCTCTTTTCACCCTTCATATGCTACTCTTTGTTGGCACATGAGAATGAGATAAATGGTCTTTTGATAAAATAGGCGAGTGATTTTATGATAGACATTTTCTTAAGTCTGAAATTTCCATTTCTTATGTACATGTTAGATTTAAAAGCACTTGTTAGATTTAATGTGGAGAGTTGGTCCTTGACGTGCTATCATAGTCGATATGACCAATTGATAAGTATTCCATTTTTGGTAATGCTCTATCATAGTGGAGAGTTGTACGTTTAGTTAGCTACTTAGCTTGGAGTTTCCCATTTTTTGTCCTACAGAAGTTGTTACCACTTACCAATACCACTTTTGTTTTATTTGGTTATCCACTGACAAAATCATATGATATGAAATACTTAGTTATGTTAATAATTGTAATTAACTTATTATTGTATACGTAATTGATGTCCTTATTCGCATTTATCTGCAGGATTATGGTCATCGTGTTAGATTAGCAACACATTCAAATTTTAAGGAGTTTGTTTTGACAGCTGGCTTGGAGTTTTATCCGTTAGGGGGAGATCCGAAAGTTCTTGCCGGATGTATGTGCTATGTACCCAACTGCGGTTTCTTGTTCTTGTGTTTGAGTGGCTTTAATGCATGATTTTCTTAATTTCTTCTGTCCATAATACCCTCCAATGTATTTTTGTTTGGGAAAGTGGTAGGAGAAGAAATTTCACAAGTACAAAATTTCCTTGTTAGTTGTTAGAAATATTCACAAATAAATAAGTGGCTTACTCGTAATCTACTCATTCCACTTTCTTAACCAATGTGTTATTGAAAATTGTTGGGAATGTCTTACATGACTTCAAAATGTGACATGTATCGTGGATAAACTATTTACTAAGTTCAGATCATAAAATTTTATAAGTGTCCTCCCTACTACTACATTATTTGATTTTACTTTTTTATTATGCTGGTGCAGATATGGTTAAAAATAAGGGCTTTCTGCCATCAGGACCCTCTGAGATACCTACTCAGCGAAATCAAATGAAAGAAATTATTAACTCTCTGCTTCCTGCCTGCAAAGAACCTGATATTGATTCCGGAGTCACCTTTAAAGCAGATGCAATCATTGCCAATCCCCCAGCATATGGTATGCTTTCTTGTTACTTGCATTTTTTATAATATGGTTGATTGAATTTGTGCATTTTTATTTAGTAACGATTTGATGTGCAATCGAATATTAAGATGACATTGAAAGGAATCTAAGATGCAATCAAACTTTTTCTCTTAGAAAACCTTTACATGATAGACTATTTTCTCATTTCTCTATCTGAATTTTGAATAATTGTTTCTGATAATGCTATCCTTCTTTCAAATTTATTGTTGGTTGATCCTATTTTTCTACTTTCATGATGACATTGAAAGATACTACTCTGTAATTCATATCATTGTTTTTGTTGCTGACACTGTTATATACTTACAACAGGGCATACCCATGTCGCAGAGGCCTTAAAAATTCCAATTCATATTTTTTTCACAATGCCATGGACGTAAGTTTCATCTTGGTGATGTTATCGTACTCTGTCACATTTTCCTTTAGTCTTTTGTTTGCTAATTTTTCTTTTAGTTCTTTAAAAATTGGTTATTTCTTATAGTTTCCCTTGTGATTGAAGTGCATTGTATGTATTATCTTTTTTACCCAGGCCAACAACTGAATTTCCACACCCTTTGTCTCGTGTAAAGCAACAGGCTGGTTATAGGGTGAGTTCATCAATTAAATCTGGTTCTTATCAACCACCTAATTTGTTGCAACCGTGTTTGACTTATATTGGTTATTCATAACTCTTCAGCTTTCATATCAAATAGTTGACTCGTTAATTTGGCTTGGAATACGAGACATGATTAATGATCTTAGGAAGAAAAAGTTGAAGCTACGACCAGTCACATATTTAAGTGGCTCCCAAGGTTCCGAAACTGACATTCCTCACGCATATATATGGAGTCCTCATCTTGTTCCTAAACCAAAAGGTGGTTACTTGTAATCCAAATATTCATATTGTGTATTTGTAGTCATTGATACATTCAATTCATTCATTGTTGTTTTCATAATTTTGTCGAGTGAAGACTGACGTCCCTTGATTTTATAATCTCTCCTTTGTGCTTTTGTGCATGTCACTATTCTTAATGCTGTTTGTGACTAATGAAAATGGTGCTCAATAAATTATTTATACCTGTTGGAAAGTACCACCTAGTTAGGAGAATATTTTCTACTCTGTTATATTTGTATAGTTAATTTCCTTAGTATCTTAGTTTCATCTTTTATGCAAAGCATGTGTATATGCTTTTAGTAGTACTTATAAGGCTTGGATAACCTTCACCCTATAAGCTAGTTTTGTTGATATCATAGTCTGTCCTAGATCTGTATTTGGCCAGGTCATGTTAATCTACCCACATTTGTCCATGCTTTAGAGGTTCAGTCTTGAGTGCGAGGGGGTACATTGAAGTCCTTATTATTCCATCCGCATTAGTCTATGCTTCAGATGTTTACTCGAGTATGAGAGGATGTGTTAAGTGTCCCATGTCAACTAGAGATTTTGTCGTGTATAATTGTGTAGTCTCTCGTTGTATATTTTTAATACAATCATTCAGATCATTTTACTTAGGGTTAAATATATTATTTTTTATTTGCAGATTGGGGACCGAAAATCGATGTAGTAGGGTTTTGCTTTCTTGATCTAGCATCAAACTACGAACCTCCCGAGGACCTTGTAAAATGGCTTGAAAATGGTGACAAGCCGATTTATATCGGATTTGGTAGCCTGGTGAGTGTATTTATTTGCATCATGCATTTATCTTATCAATATGATGATTTCTATGTGCTAATGCTAGATGTACCTTCCAAACCAGTGTAGTCAATAGTGCAGCGGACCTGGCCGCCACAGTAGTAGAGTGGTTTGGCGTAGTTGCCACAGCTTAGAATGAGATCGAAAATTCCAAAAAGACCTTTAGAATAAATAATCATCAGGGCTTTTTGGTTGGGTTATTTTAGGAATTTTGCAATTTAAAAATACCAAAACTGCTCTAGGGCTTCTCAATTCACCGTCTCACTTTTGCCATCATTTTTCACCCTTCTCAACTGGTCTGTCTCAATTAGCTGTTGAGTTTTTATTATGTCTACCATTATACTATATATAAAGTATATAAATTTTGTCTGTAAAAAAAAGTATATTATAAAATTTCACTTTAGTAGTCATCCCACTATAGTGTTTTCGGGGTCATTTATCCAGTATTGCGGATTGATAACACTGTTCCAAACCAAGCATGGAGAGACTGCACAATCTCTTTGTCTATGTAACAAAAGACATCTCTATATTTTTTCATCTCATCTCTCTCTCTCTCTCTCTCTCTGTGTCTCTCCCTGTTGGAAAATATTAAGTTTCCTAATTTGTTGCAATTATTTCCTTTTATTTCTCTTTGCAATTATTTCCTCCTTAATTCAAGGAGATAACTATTTTGTACTTTTTCTATTTAAACCAGCCTTGGGCTGAGGAATAAAATAATATAGTATTCATCCTATTTTTTCTACATTCCCCCTTCTCTCTCTCTCTTTATATATACTTATATCTCATTTCTGTTACAGCCTGTTCAAGATCCAAAAAAGATGACACAAATAATTGTAGAAGCACTGGAGACCACAGGACAGAGGGGCATCATCAGTAAAGGATGGGGAGGTCTTGGGAATTGTAAGGATATTGCTTATTCATGCTTTCATTTGAGTAGTCTATTACTTTTATGTTTCTTTAACAACATGTTTTTTTCCCAGTGACAGAACCAAAGGACTCTATATACTCGTTGGATAATATTCCACATGACTGGCTATTTTTACATTGCAAAGCAGTGGTAAGATCATCTAGTTCAATACTTAGTTCAGCATTTGAAGATAACAACAAACATCATAATTTATTAAATTCTGGCATTTAAATTTTTGTTTTCAATTTTTTAGCACTGCAAATTATTTTTTTATCCATTTTTTCTAGGTGCATCATGGAGGAGCAGGAACAACAGCTGCAGGGCTGAAAGCTGCTGTAAGAAATTAATTCCTTTTTGAATCCTTTGTAGTTATCATATATCATTTGGTTTTGCTGTTAATAACTGGTATCTTTGTGGTAGTGCCCAACGACCATAGTTCCTTTCTTTGGTGATCAACCCTTTTGGGGTGAGAGAGTACATGATAGAGGAGTCGGCCCTCTACCTATCCCAGTTGACGAGTTTTCGCTTCCTAAGTTGATTGATGCCATAAATTTTATGCTAGATCCCAAGGTAAATAAAAAGCTAATTTTGTTAAACCTTTATATGTTTATTAGCCAAATGAAAGGAGCTTGTGTGATGCTGAGGCTAGATTCCTTGTGTGATATGACTATTGCAAATTATTGGTTCATCTTATTAAATACTTCATATATTGTGTGTCCACCTAAATACAAGCTTATGAGAAACATTCTCGGAACTACTGAATTTCATCCCATGCATTATTTAATGATCCAAAACAAATATATAAGCAAGCTATGAATCTACTCTATAGGCAATAGTAGCCGTCGGCAAGAGGATATCAAGATCGCAAAACCTAAAATCGCAACCATAGTACTCTATCCATGGTTACTTGGCAACTTTAAGTTGGATATATTCGATTTACTCTTTCGCCTTGGGCATGGAGGAGAGCACCAAATTTTAAAGAACTTTCGACAAATTTGGGCAAAACAGGGCTGAACTGGAAACCACATGCCCTAAAACTACAATACAGTAAAGACCCACGACAATCCAGAAGTCGAATTGACCAACAAAAGTACTTTGGCCACTTGATGTTGGCACTCCCTGTTGTCACTTTGTCTTTCTATCTTGTAGTAGAGTTTCTACAAAGGAAAAATGCATTTTGGGTAACGTACTGCCACAAACCTGTTGAAAGTTGTGATAATTGGACCATTAGTTATGAGAATAATCAAAATTTGATTTTATGCTTGAAACTTAATTTTTTGATTATATTTGTTGGATGGGTAAGATTGAGTCTTGGCACAATAGTAAGGTTGCTGCCTGGTGAGTTGGAGGCCATGCATCTAAATTTAAGGCTCCGTTTGGTTGGAGGGAAAGAAAGAGGAAGGAAAGAAAATTGCGGAAATCAATGCATGTATTTGGACAAACATTAGTCTAAATACATGCATTAATTTCCGCAATTTTCTTTCCTTCCTTTTTCTTTCCCTCCAACCAAACGGAGCCTTAGAAAGAGTCCTTGCATGCAGGGGTAAGGCTGCGTACATCTACTCTCTTCAATTTCTACACCACCGATTTTATATTTGTTTGATGTGCTGATGTATTTAGATAGGTTTTATATTTACATGAATAATGCTAGTAGATGTGTTAAATAGTGTGTTGCTAGCACTCCTCTACATTGTATAGCCTCATAATTTGATATGTAAAGCAACCTAATGATAACAATTACAATTAATTTCTCACTATACTTCCAGGTAAAGGAGAACGCAATTGAACTTGCCAAGGCCATGGAAAATGAGGATGGGGTAACTGGAGCTGTGAAAGCATTTTTTAAGCAGCTTCCTCAAAAGAAACCTGAGTCTGATACAGAGCCGTCGCCATCTAGTTTTTTCTCTATAAGTAGATGTTTTGGTTGTTCCTGATCCATTGCAAGCCGGTCAAAGCCACCATCTTTTTTCAATCTGTATGTACATCCCCATGATATATGTTCTGCATCAATGAGACGTGCTCGACTTGTCACATTGTCATGTGATTGCAAAATGCTTCTATTTAATTTGAGCTTCAATATGTATGTATGTAAATTTTCCGTTGTCTATAGTTGATTTCCTTGGTGCTTGGGTAATGGTTTTGTTCTTTTTCTGTCTTGTACTTGTACTAGACAACATATATCAATTTTTCACCCTGATAAGATACCTGTGGTCTAATCCCTGTGTTGATTAGAAATATGTGTATGCTAAGTTGGTGTTGGTTTTGTGAGTTTATAAATAGTTACATGCTATATAAAATAGCATAGCACTTGGATAAACTATTTATATACGAGTACAGTCGTTTAGATCAAGGTAGTCAAATTGGACTCGACCGTGTGATTGAGCTGACCAAGAATCGGCCTGCTATTTCGTCTGTCAGTTAGACCATAGAAAGTTAACAAACTTGCCAAAGTGAAAGTTAGGTTTCTGAGTTCAAAGCAAGGCTTAATGACGTGAAATATTGACAAGGCATTGCATTAATTACACTATATTGACACACTATATCGATACACAACTCTGTGGCTGTCTATGGGTCTATGGTGTATAAAAACACTTTTCTAAATAAACACTTTTCCAAAACATCTGCATATGCTCCTAGTGATACCCTACTTTGGACCATTGATTAATTATTTACTCATGTTTGGTTTCGTGATAATGAAACTTTCTCTACCTTTGATTGAGATCCTCAGCTTCCAATCACTTTCGAATGGTTGTAAATGTAACGGGTCATCTGACAGATAATTACATACTAGATCCTTATCGTTTTTAGCAGACTAGTAAATAAGAATAATTTGTTTCCTATTCACAAGTGAAAAGGGTAATATTGTTGTACAACCGTGTCTTGTTTCCATCAGGATATAAGTTCGATTTTTAGTCAATGCGAATTAAAATTATGTTAAGAGAGATCAACTCCTTAAATGAATTCTAACTATTTTAAAAGATTAGTCTATGTAATTGTGACGAGATATCTAATACTATTTTTTTTTTTTTTTTTGAATTCAACTGTTGAATATTTTTATTTTTGTTTACATAAGAATATACTTAAATGATTAATCATACAAAAGTTTCATATTATCTACATATATCCTACCCAATTTGTCTAGTTGCTTCATGCTATGAAAACGAAATTTCTGCCTGTTTTCAACGTAATAGCAGCCATTAACTTGTCAAAGAATTATAATAATTCTAATTAGAATTTTTAAAAATAATGTGTATTATTTTTTCCCAGCTTAATAAAAATAATCCCTTCTAGAGCAAGGGACTTTCTTGGTTCCACATGAGTATTTGACATTGTCCTCTTCTTGTTTCCACTCCTTCCAGCCCCCATATTTGACACCCTCTCTCTCTCTCTCTCTCTCTCTCTCTCTCTCTCTCTCTCTCTCTCTCTCTCTCTCTCTCTCTCTATTTTTTTGAAAAACTTCCTTCTCTCTCTGCATTTGAATCTGTTGTTGCAAAGAGTTATCTATTTTGTGATCATTGATGGGACAACAATCGTTGATATACAGCTTTGTTGCTCGTGGTACGTTGATTCTTGCAGAGCACAGTGACTTCACAGGAAACTTCACCACCATAGCTTTACAGTGTCTTCAAAAACTCCCTGCTTCTAATAACAAGTTCATTTACAACTGTGATGGACACACCTTCAACTTCCTCGTCGATAATGGATTCAGTAATAATCTCTTTTCTTTTCTTTGTATTTTTTTTCTTGTTTTTTTCTTGTATTTTTGTATTTCTTTTCTATAATATTTGCTATGTTCATTAAAAAAAAAAAAATTTATTAATTAAAGCGACACTGATGGTCATTTTACAATAGATTCCGGGGGTTTGAATTTGAACTATATATGCCGAGGATACAAGGCTAATCTTTGTTAAGTTCTCATTAAATAACAAGTCATAAGTACTTGAAAATCGTTCGAATCGAACATGAATGATGCAGGCTTCCAAAATAGAAGTTTATGGTTCATCTTGTTGTATCGTTAGATAACAAGGCCAATTTGACAAAAACAAGCGAAAATATATTTGTTTCAAATTTATTTTTTTTGTCGAACTGGCATCAATCATGTGATCATGTCAAGTTCTCAATCATGAAAGTAAAGAGTATTTTGAGTTTATATTGGTCCAAACTTGCCTAATAGATAAATAATGACTAGTTGATGTTTTTATTGATATAATTAATGCTTAATGGTTGTGTTTAGTTTTTAATCGATCAAGTGTCAACGGTTGGCTAATGATAGTTTGTTTAAGATTTTCAAGAGTGTTTTTGTAAGATAAAATAATCCATTGATGCTTTAGATATTTGTGTAAAAAGCATAACTTAATCTGCCTTGGTTTATAATGATGAAAATCACTTTTTAATCTTTTTACTAGTTAATGTGAAAATAAATTTTAATCTTATAATTTAATTTTCCTTTTCTCATGATGCTATAATTTTAACACTTACCCTCCCTATTATAAAATTTATGATTTTTGTAGAATTTTTTTTATCTTAAGTAGTTCATTACTTCATTTCATCTATATTGTTTTCATTTTTCCTATTGAACATTTTTCATGATTTGTTTTACTATTTTGTAGCTTACTGTGTAGTGGCAGTGGAGTCTGTTGAAAGACAAATTCCAATTGCTTTTCTTGAACGGATTAAGGATGATTTTAACAAAAGATATGGTGGTGGAAGAGCTGCAACTGCAACTACTAGAAGTCTTAACAAAGAATTCGGGTACTTAATTATACGAGTAAACAACTATTTTGGTTTTGAAATTGTAATTTTTCAGTAATTTGGAACTCTGAATATACGATGAAACGAAGTTAATTGATGGAGGGAACATTTTGACTGATATTAGATAATTTAGAGAGTAATTTGATATTTCATAAATTTGAAGTCCCAAATTGATAGTTGTTTGCAATTTTAGAACCTAATGGTGGTTTACTCTAATTATGTTTATTTGGCTGTACAAAATATCCTTATACTTGTTAATTACTCTCTAATACTTATGATATATATATATGTTTTAGACCAAAGTTGAAGCAACATATGCAATATTGTATTGAGCATCCAGAGGAAGTTAGCAAACTTGCTAAAGTGAAAGCTCAAGTTTCTGAAGTCAAAGGAGTTATGATGGAAAATATTGACAAGGTAATGCATTAAGTAATATATATTATATATATGTAACATGTTGATGCTTCATGTATTTATGTGTCAGTGTCACGTTTGATGTCTTTGTATATATATATATATATATATCGGTGCTTCAAACCTACAATTTTCTGCGAAGTTTTGGAATTTCATTTGAAGTTAATATGGCAAATAGTAATATTATGATATCTTATATATGTGCAGGTTATTGACAGGGGAGAGAAAATTGAGGTTTTGGTGGATAAAACAGAGAACCTTCGTTCTCAGGTTAGATGATTAATTTTATTGTTTGTTTTCAATCACATGTAAAATTGAATCAAGAGATGATTATGGAGCAGATTTGTATTTGTATATATGTTTATAGTTTGTTAATCTCATGTATTGAGATAATAACTAATAAGGATATAAGTACACTTTCAACGTAAACCAATTTTACACGGATATCTAATAAAAATCAATTTAAATTTGACAATATGACGTGATATGATAGAAGATTCCTATCAGATGGCTACGTAAAATTAATTTACAATGACAATGTATACTATTAAACTTGAAAGAAAAACTCTTAAAGAAAAATGATATGACTTTGCAGGCACAAGATTTCAGGCAGCAGGGAACACAATTGAGGAGAAAAATGTGGTATCAGAACATGAAGATCAAACTCATAGTTCTTGCTATCATAATTGCATTGATTCTCATTATTGTTCTTTCTGTGTGCCATGGCTTCAGTTGTTAAAATTCTCATTTATCTAGAAATGTCACTATATATTGGATTGTTTTGTAATATATTAGTCTTATACTTTATGATTTGTTTATTAGACATTCAATTGTTTCATGTAAAAAAATGGTTATGAAGGGAAATGAATAAAGGGAAGTTAAATAAGTTTTTTTTTTTCTCTTAAGTTTCCGTGAAATTTGCCCAGTTAATAGGGACATTGCATTATATATAGAGGTTAAATGCGACGGAATTTTTTTGTCGCAAATTCCGTCCCAAATTGTAATTGGGGCGAAAACTTTTACTATTGTGCGATGGTAAATTCAGTCCCAATTTAATTGTTTTTCTAGTAGTGATGCTAGCTTTTTTTTGGGTACAGTGATGCTAGCTTTTATTAGTGACAAACAAAAAAAATGCAATATAAATTTGATATTACAAAATTATTTATTTTCTATCTTAATAATATGTGTGTATGTGTGTGAATACACAGTCTCTCACACACACACACACACACATTAGACACACTCATTAGCAAAATGCAAAAAAATGTATCGAAAAAATGGATTTGTGTTTTCTAAATATTAAGAATATTTTTAGTAATTTGATATTATAAAAAGTCAATCTAAATAGACATCAAACAAATAAAATGATGAAAGTCAATCAATCCACTCTACTGAACATAAAAACCATGGCATACTAGCTTTTGTCGGTGATAAACAAAAAAATAAATTCGATATGACAGAATCATTTATTTTTTTTCTTAAATGTTTCTAATTTTATTTAGAGACATTTATACTATATATATATATATATATATATATATCAAAAATCTACAAAAAATGTCATGGTAAAGATATTTTAAAAAGTCAATATAGATAGATGTCAAACAAATAAAAAGAAAAAAGTCAATCAATTCTAACGAGCGTAAAAACCGCAATAAAAAATGACATGCTAACTTTTATTAATGATAAACATACAACAGATGATATAAGCTTGATACGACAAATCGTTTATTTTCTATCTAAATAATTTATAATTTTATTTAGAAACATTAATATTTTTTTTTGACATAAATTTCAGCTTACTCCTCCGGTCAAATAATATAAACAAATTTATGATTTCTGATATGTTAAAAAAGATGTATTTAGTCCAATAATAATGACCGGAGGGGTTGGGTCGTTAAAATTTAGGGACACACTCTCGTACCCGTAGATTTTCATTAGATATAATACCCAAAATCCAACCATTTCATCCCAAATTGTAAATGGGATGGAAATTTGTATTATTGTGTGACGGAAAATTCCATCCCAATTTTTTTTCTAGTATAGTGATGCTAATTTTCTTAGTAATAAACAAACAAAATGCAATATAAATTCAATACTACAAAATTATTTATTTTCTATCTTAATAATATGTGTGTATGTGTGTGTACACACACATATTAGACATACTCGTTAGCAAAATGCAGAAAAATGTATTGAAAAAATGGATTTGTGTTTTCTTCTAAATACTAAGAATATTTTTAGTAGTTTGATATTATAAAAAGTCAATCTAAATAGACATCAAACAAATAAAAAGATAAAAGTCAATCAATCCACTCTACTGAACATAGAAACCGCAACAGAAAATGGCATACTAGCTTTTGTCAGGTAAATAAACAAATTAATTCGATATGACAAAATCATTCATTTTATATCTTAAAAATTTCTAATTTTATTTAGAGACATTTATGCTAATTAAGAATATATGTATGTATCATGACTACATATTTGATAAAAATCTACAAAAAACGTCATGGTAAACATATCTTAAAAAGTCAATATAGATAGATGTCAAACAAATAAAAAGAAAAAGTCAATCTACTCTAATGAGCGTAAAAAATGACATGCTAACTTTTATTAATGATAAACAAACAACAGATGATATAAGTTCGATACGACAAAATCATTTATTTTTTATCTTAATAATTTCTAATTTTATTTAGAAACATTTATATTGATTATATAAGTATACATACATTTCAACTTATTTCCTCCGATCAATATTATAAACAAATTTATGATTTTTGACACGTTAAAAAATTGATATATTTAGTCCAATAATAATAACTGGAGGGAGTGGGTCGTTAAAATTTAGGGGTACACTCTCGTACTCCTAAATTTCCATTAGATGTAATACCCAAAATCCAACCATTTCATCACACCACATCATTTTTTATATTTAATTTTTTTTAGTTGAATTTAAACTTTGAATTAATAATTGCTCCTACGAAGAATTAATTGCTTTGCTATAAACATTTAAAGTCTCTTATCAATAAAATTGTAATATATGTTAGTTCTTGTATTATGTAGTAATTACTTAATACTTAATATCGAAGTTTCCAGATTACTAGAGCAGTCAGTGATTATTTAAAGGCTAGTGTTGAAGCAAAAGGAGATTATGAGAAAAACTGCTGAGTAACAAAAAATAGAATAACATATCCAAAGAGAGACTATGTTGTTTTCCATTCCATTGTTTATTGTCTTTTCAAGCCTTTGCTTGTTAACCAATCAAACAGAAATGAAAGAGAGTGAGGCAAAAATCAATGGCGACCATAATACTGAAGAAGCGTATTACGTTGAAGAACCTATGTTGAATTTTCAAAGCAAGGAAATTTACAGAGAGTGTAGGAAAAATCACGCTTCAAGCATTGGGGGCTATGCTCTTGATGGTTGTTGCGAGTTTTTACCTGCAGGAGCGGAAGGTACTCTTGATTTTTTCAAATGTGCCGCCTGTTACTGTCATAAAAATTTTCACCGCAAAGAAATTATTTCTAAAAAATCGACTCATTTTCTATCCAAAGTCACCTACTGTCCTCAACCAACTCCCATCTCGACGGTCTTTCAGACTAAGAATGGTTACCACCATGTGACTGGGGCATCCAGAGAGACCACAACTGCACCTCATTTTCATGATACTTATCCAATCAATGGTGGTGGTGGTGGAGAAGGTTCGTCGAGCTCTAAGAAAAGGTTTAGGACTAAATTTAGTCATGAACAAAAGAAGCAGATGTTGGATTTTGCTATGAAAATAGGCTGGAGGATTAAGACACAAGATCAAAATGTTGTTGAGATGTTTTGCAACAAGATTGGGGTCAAGTTTCAAGTGTTTAAGGTTTGGATGCAAAACAATAGACACACCATCAGCAAAAAGCCTTAGAGAAAAAATCATAAGAATTAATAATTATAATAAATTATATTGACAATAGAGTTGATTTTGTGTTTTTGTATCAACCTATACTTCATGGATGCATAAGACCTATTAATAAATTAGTTTAATTTAATTTCAGTATCTTTCATTATTGCATATTTGTATTTTTTTTCTTAATATTTCTATTTCTTCTATTTCGAATTTGATTAATATTGTTGCGGTGCCTTGACGATATCAACTTGAAGGATGAAGGGTTAGTTGGTTTGTATTTTTTGGTTTTCACCATTAGTATCTGGTACACCGAACTGTCTAATTTATTTTGGAGGTTTGTTCTGACATTAAATGTTTTCAGTCCTGTAGTTCTTCTCCCTACCAAATTTAACGTCAATAGTGTATCCTTATTTTGACTAACCATCATCATGACTTTTAAATAGTTAATAAATACATATAAATATATTGATGTAATCCTATTTGTAGTTGCAGAAATTACATGAACTAAATGTTTCATATTTCAGTTCCCCTACACCATAGTTTAGAAAAAACAAAAACACACAGTTGCAAGAAAATATAGCTATTAGCTGCTGATGTCAAATTGTATTGCTACTGATGTTATTAATGATGAGTTAAATTTGCTATCGTAAAAAAAAAAAAACTATAGTTAATAATTGTAACTCCATTATAAATAGTATTATTAGCTCTAGACTGTCCATCCTGTGTATGTCTATTTAATATCACTAATCACAGGTGAACCACTCAGACACAAAAATCAAACACGACACTAACATGTTGATACTAATTGAATATAATTACATATGTCGGTATATTAGACATGTAACACATGTCGGACACCGAACATGCTTTGGATCAGAGGTGTCCTATGCTACAGAGCTAGCCACACCTTTAGCATGCATACTCAATAGAGGAAGAAGCTTATGCAGATTGGTAAAACTCAGAACCACACAATATTCCTATATAGTTATCACTTATCAATTACCAAAATTATGAAAACCTACGTTGTTAACAAGCAAGGAAAGGTCAAATGTGAATAGATAATCAAATTACTGCAAACCATATTTATAAGTTCAGCTAAAAACAACAAATAATTTTCAGCCCCTTTATAGTAAATCTTAGATGGTAACTAGATAAAAACATTTGAGAGACTAGCAAAACTGGAATTTTACACGAGTGGCGCTTAAAGACACATTCTAGTTCTTGAGAAGTTGGGTCGAAATGAGACATCGGACAATCAGCACAAGTTTCAACCTGCCAATGAACACAGTACATATTATCATGATGAAAAATAACAGTAAATATTTGATATATCATTATAAACTGAAGAGGAGAAAATGAAGAGAACCTACACTGGTTATGCTAATGGAACAATTCTTTGGTTAGATGTAGATCCTTAACTAATATATATCCATTGAACATTCTTATTAACCTGCTAATAGAACAATTTCCATTCTTATATAATGATATATATGACTAATACACAATGTTAGCATTTGAAGTCACATGCTTACCTCAAAGAAAGGGATGTTAATTATTTATTTGGTCACACTAATTGCAGCTACATTCTTCCATAAGCAAGATTCCAATATATCTTCATATGGCAAAATAAACAACATATTATTAGATAAGGAATGGAATAATCAACAAATAAAACCTATTATCAAAGAAGGTAAACGTCATTAATTTGGATTAATAGAAATAGATATTTTCAACCATACCAGCTCAGGCTTCGGGCAGCTTTTGATATCAAACACTTGCAGTGATGTTACCCATTCAGGTAAAGATGTAAGATTGACACAATATGTGATTCTTAGAGTTTGTAATGTGGTAATGTGCTGAAGCCCCTCAGGCAAATATTTCATTTTTGGGATTTTTTTGAAAGTCAACACTTTGAGGTTTGTGAGTTCTTTCCATTTCATGCTGTAACAACCATCTTCATCATCGCACGGATCAAACTCCTCGCAATCTATGATACTCAATTCACACAGTCTAGTGAGATGTTGAAGGACTCCACGTAGAGATTTCAAATTAAGTATATCTTCTATATCTAGAAACTCCACTTTGGAATGAGTGACTGCTTGTTGTAATATCCTTGCTGTGACATCCATAAGATTAATTTTCTTGATATCTATGTGCTGTGGAATGGAAATTAGATCAGGACAATCATGAATCCGTAACTTTTCAAGACTCTTAAACTGATGACGACAACAACCCTTAGACATTTCTTCTTCACTACACCTACACCATCCTTTAAGATTAGCTAATTTAGAAAGATCTATCTCTTTGAGTGATGCACAAAATGTTGATGAATTATCACCATTGTTGTTGTCGTTCACTATCCACTCTAGGGACCACAAAATTGACAACCGGATGCGTTTGGCATGCAACTGTGCAAGTTCGAGATATTGGAATCTTGAGCAATTGTGTATTCTCAATTCATCCAAATTTGTAGATAAATTGACCAAACTAGACATTGTCACACCACAAAATCCATCTATTTGTATGACCTTGATGTTGGAGTGCAGAAATATGTCATGTAGAATTATACCATCTTTTTCCAAGTCATTCAAATCACGAACAATTTGTGAATTCCAAATTAATGTTACCTCATGAAGATGTGGCTTCCCCATTAAATTGATATGCTTTGCTTCTGTAGGACAATGCCTCAAGCATTCCATGCCTTTTATCTCTAGTTGTCCCCTCAAATTCAATTCTCTTAGCTCACTAGCTCCAGCACTGTCTTTGGAAGTCGTATCTAACACAAAGTGTGTCAGTGTTTGAAGATTAGTCATTTTTCCTATTCCACGTGGCATACAAGTTAAGCTACGACAACCATCCAACTCAAGATGTCGAAGACTTACCAACTTCCAAAGATCTTTTGGCAACTCTCTCAATCTAGAACATTGATTGAGTAAAAGAGTCTCCAAATTAACTAATTCAGTTATAGACTTTGGCAGCTCTTTAACTTTATGACTACAAGAAAGGTCAAGATACCTTAGATGTTTCATCCTACCAACACAAGATGAAATCATCATTGACTCTGTGTAGTTAAGATGCAGCACACGAAACCGTCTAAAATTTGACAAGATGGAATTACAAGCATACACAATTGGAAAATTATTATAACGTGTAAGATGTGGTAATAAAAATGTCCTTAGTTTGTAAGCATTGACAAGAGAAATTGGAACTTGCCGGGAAAAATACAAATTGAAGCCAAAAGAGACATGACGGATTTTTTGGTCAACATGTTGCCCTAATTCATTAACTAAAAGATAGTCACTTCTTGAAATAACACTTGCCAGATCATGCACAATATCATGCATTTGGAAACATACCTTGCCATCATATCGTTTATGGATATTTTGAAAGAAAGACTTATGAACAAAATCCATGAAGTACTTTTCACCAATATCTTCTAAACTTATATTTTTATTTGATGACTGAACAAATCCTTCTGCAATCCAAAGTCGAATCAACATCTGCTTCACAATTAAATAATCTTTTGGAAACAAAGAACAAAAAGCAAAACACTTTTTCAAATTGAAGGGTAGATGATCATAACTTAGTTTGATAAGTTGAAAAATTTTATTGCCACCTTGTTCATCAATTTTCACAAGATCTGTGTTCTTGAAAGACGACCAATCCTCCATGGTAAACATTAGGCTTCCAATGATTCTAATGGCGAGAGGAACCCCTGAGCATTTTTTCACAATTTCCTTGCCAATTGACACCAAATTCTCATTCTCTGGTTCTTTGTCATTCTCAAAAGCAGATTGACTGAATAATCTCCAAGATTGTTTTTCATCGAGACCCTTTAAAAAGAAGATTGAAGATGACCCACTTATCTTGGCTACCTTCTCACTTCTCGTGGTGATAATTATTTTACTTCCCTTTGCTCCGTCTTTCAGTAGTGTCATCAATTGAAGCCAGTGATCACGATCCTCATTCCAAATGTCATCCAAGACAAGAAAATATCTCTTCCCCTCAACTTTTTTGCGAAGTTCCAGCTGCACTTCATCCATCTCAGCATTAGTGTTTGACTTGATGATCTTTGCAGCAATACCTTTCACATCAAAATCATCAGAAACACACACCCATTTCTTCAACTCAAAATGTTGTTGCACTTCTTTGTCTCCGTATACAAGTTGAGCAAGCGTAGTCTTTCCAAGTCCTCCAACTCCAATTATGGAAATAACTGAAACATTCTCTTTCACATTGATGCTTTTGTTAAACAACAACTCTAGCAACTCTTTCTTCTCCTCCTCTCTTCCAATGACTTCTTCCTCACGAACAAAGGAATGAGTTTCTCTTTGTTTCAAGACTCGTTGCTCAGGAGTGCGATTTGTAAAATTAAAAGTTCTTTTACCAACATTAAGCTCCTCAATTCTCTTACCAAGTTCCTTAATTTTCCCAGCCATTTTGAAAGAAAAGAGAAGTTGGTTAGAAGACGAGAAGAAGATGCGAACCTTTTTAGCTTTCTTGTGATTGGTCATCACCTGCCGCCTTAACTCTTCAGTGTTGAAGTCATCAAGCAAGTCATCAGCATCATAAAGAGCATCATTGAGGTTTTCCAACCAAAGTTGAATTTGATGGTTGTTGGTGCTTTGTTGCTCCTCTGCATCCAAAACCACAGCCTTGATCTCAGACATGTTCTTCTTCAGCTTTTGAAGATCATCTCTCATGTTCCAGCTCTCCAAAGCCATAGAACCCAGCTTCCCGATCAGCTTCTCAATCATGTTAAACAATAGACCTTCAGCCATTTTTGTCACACAAGTGAATAAGGTGCACAAGATTTTGAGAGATTGAATTCAATTCACACGGTAAAAGTTTTGAGAGGGATAGTGCATGTCCTTAAAAGATAGTATATGATATAGTTTATAAAGATGTCATTAGAGCCAAGCATCTTCTTTTTTTTTTTTTTTTTTTTTTTTTTTTTTTTTTTTTTTATCAAAGCAAAGCATCTTCGTTTCTTTCTTATTTAGCAAAGCGAAGCATGTTCTTTTCTTCTAAAAGAAAAAGTATAATTGAAGAAAGGTTTAAATACGTTAGGTTCTTTGCATGGTTTAGGATCAAGCATAACCGAAACAATTCAAAAAACGCCATCAGCTCCAGCTCTAGCATCAGAGTGATCCACTACTTAAGTAATGAACTACCATCTGCTACTTAACTAGCGAACCTGGCCAGTACGTACAATACGTACATGGTCTGACGTAATTCAAACAAAATGCATATGCAATAGAATGAAGAAAGTTTTTTAGCTTCCCATTACCATTGGATTTAGTTCAGTGTGATGTCTGTGGAACTCCTTGATGCTTTGTTTGTGTGTTGGAAACAATTTCGCGGAAAAATGTTGGTTTTTGGAAGGAATTGGAGTGGAGGAAAGAAAGTTGGTGGAGAAGGATATTGTTTGTGTCCGAAGGTTATTGCCTCTGTATATAGATACTGACTGCTACTTAAGTAGGAAATTAGTACGTCCAATGGTACACCTCATTTTTGCTAGATAGGTAGCGGATGATAAAAAACAAAAATTTTAAAATTCTCAGGGGTCTCTGAATATCATACGTGTTCTAAAATAAGATACTCTTTCGATTTTAAAATAATATCGCTTAATTTGTTTTACAATATATTAAGAAATGCAATGATTAGAAGAAAGGTAATAGTTATTTTATCAAATTATTCTTATTAACTATTGGTATTTTTTCACTATAAATACAAAATAATAGTAATGCCTTAAGAGTATTGTTCATAGAGGGCACAATTTAAAAAAATAATAATTAATAATGCATTGCAAATTGAAAACGAAATTCATTTTAAAACAATTTTTTCCTTTTCTAAAATGACGTTGATTTTGAAATGGAGAGAGAGTAGGAGATTATGGATCACATTAACAATAAGGGTGCACAGTGCACTAACAAAAGATGTAACACCTATGCAAAAACCATCTACACAAAATTGGATTCTTTTGGATGAAAGATTCTTAATTGGATTCAGAATAATTCCCTGCAATTAGAACAGTTTTCAACATATATATACTCATTTAGTAGTTAAAATTTAGACACAACAGTATCAAATGTCTTTAACTTAATTTAAAATTTTTCATAGATAACCTTATTTTTAGTCTTCTTTTAAAGTGAATTTGTAATTATGTCTTCACTTTGGAACTCTAGTGCCATTTAAGCTTTATTTTGGAAGTCCTTGTAAGAAGGAAGACCTTACTTTACTTTCTTGTTGCGACGAATAAGACAGTCTTCTTCTTCGAGACTTTTCCAACGCTAAGGCATATTGTTCATAGAAATTCCAGCCCAGCATTCACTCATTCTCTTGTTTTCTAATGATACGATGGAAAAAATTAGTAAATACTATATGACGCTGCATGATTGAATCTTGTAAAGATTTCCTATGCATGATTTTGGTCAAATTTTGCGCAATTTGTATATAGGTTGCATTATGTAGCACTTCTATTGATAATAAATGGGAATGTGCATTGCTTGTAATTATTTTCAGTGAAGCGAAGAAATAAAATAGTCGAACTCCACAAAATCCAGACGAAACAGACTGTCTGCCCAAAAAAATCATAATCTAAATATTCCAAAACAAAACTATAGTCACACAGTTTATTGCAGAACATGCTTCATAAAAGGAAGCTCACATATTGCTGATTTTCTTCATGCAGCCCTTGTGCACCTGTTCCGTCAGAAAAATTAAACTGTTAGTTCACAAGTTAAACATAATATTAAAATAGTGTCACAAAATAAGATTCAATTATGTTGAAGGTATTTCTGTAAAAAGAAAAGTGTATTACTGGTATGTTTGAGTTACTAACAATGAAATATAGTAGTAGCAAATAATGTGACTAGTATAATATGGGACAAGAGATAACATATTAGTAATCAACTTTTTGTAAGAGCAAAGAGTAATAGTATGATGAAGCTCTCAATGACTTAAATATAATAATTCCATCTCAAAGACTTAAATACAATTGTACATATGTTTGTTGTGTGAGAGGCATATTCTAGATATACATGTGCTAGAATTTTAATTCAGCCCCTTTACACAAGCGGCGCTTAAAAAATTTAAGAGTAAAGACACATTCTAGTTCTTGAGAAGTTAGGTTGAAATGAGGCATTGGTACCATCAGCATAAGTTTCAACCTGCCAGCAAAAATGAACATAGTACATATTATCATCATGATGAAAAATAACAGTAAATAAATACTATCATTATAAACCAGAGAGGAGAAAACAACGAGAACCTACACTTGTTATGCTAATAGAAAATTTCTTTGGTTAGATGTAGATCCTTAACTAGTATATATCCATTGAACATTCATATTAACTTGCTAATAGAGCAATTTTCCCACATTATTATATAATGATATATATTACTAATACACAATGTTAACAAATGTAAGTTGTGAAGTCACATGTTTACCTCAAAGAAAGGGATGTTAATTATTTATTTGGTCACACTAATTGCTGAAACATTCCTCCCTAAGCAAGCTTCCAATATAACTTCATATGCCAAAACATACAACATATTATTAGATAAGGAATGGAATAATCAACAAATCACATCACACCTATTGAGTTTTTATTGACATAAAACTCTTTCAGATTTAAAGAGATGGTTTCAACTATACCTCAGTTGATAAATCCCAGATTTGGGCAATCTTTGATATCAAAAACTTGCAGTGATGTTACCCATTCCGGTATAGATGTAAGGTTGACACAATTTATGATTCTTAGAGTTTGTAAAGTGGTAATGTGCTGAAGTCCTTCAGGCAAATATTTCATTTTTGGGATTTCTTCAAAAGTCAACACTTTGAGGCTTGTCAGTTCTTTCCATTTCATGCTGTAACAACCATCTTCATCATCGCACGGATTAAACTCCTCGCAATTTTTTATACTCAATTCACACAGTCTAGTGAAATGTTGAAGGACTCCACGTAGAGATTTCAAATTTGGAGGATACAATATTTCAAGAAACTCCACATTGGAATGAGTGACTGCTTGTTGCAATACCTTTGTTGTGACATCAAAAAGATCTATTTTCTTGATATCTTTGTGCTGTGGAATGGAAATTAGATTATGACATGCACGAATCGATAAATAATCAAGACTGTTAAACTGATGACAACAACCCTTAGACATTTCTTCTTCACTATATCTACACCATCCTTTAAGATTATGTAAATCACCAAGATGTATCTCTGTGAGTGATGCAGAAAATGCTGATGAATTATCACCATTGTTGTTGTCGTTTACTATCCACTCTAGGGACGGCAAACTTAACATGATGATGCGTTTGATATGCAACTGTTCAAGTTCAAGATATTGCAATCTTGTGCAATGGTATACTCTCAATTCATCCAAATTTGTAGATAAATTGACCAAACTAGACATTGTCATACCACCAAATCCACTTATATCTAAGACTTTGATATTGGAGTGCAGAACTATGTCATGTAGAATTATATCATCTTTTTCCAAGTCTTTGACATCACCAACAACTTGGTAATACCAATCTAATTGTAACCGCTGAAGATGCAACTTCCCCATTAAATTGATGTGTTTAACTTCTGTAGGACAACGCCTCAAGCATTCCAAGCCTTTTATCTCTAGTCTTCCCCTCAAATTATTTAATCCGCTTAGCTCACTAGCTTTAGCACTGTCTTTAGAAGTCGTATCTAATACAAATTGTGTCAGTGTTCGAAGATTAGTCATTTTTCCAATTCCACGTGGCATCGAAGTTAAGCTATTGCAATGATCCAACTCAAGATGTCGAAGACTTACCAAACTCCAAAGATCTTTGGGCAACTTTCTCAACCTAGTGCAACCATTGAGTAAAAGAGTCTCCAAATTAATTAATCCAGTTATAGACCTTGGGAGTTCTTCAACATTATTACTAAAAGAAAGGTCAAGATACCTTAGATGTTTCATCCTACCAATACAAGAAGGAATGTTCATTGACAACATGTGGGTAAGATTCATTACACGAAGTTGTCTAAAACTTGACAGGATGGAATTCGAATTATCCATTGAAAGATATTGTGGTAATAGAAGTGTCCTTAGTTTGTAAGCACCAAGAAGAAAAGTCGGAACTTGCCATGAAGAACTAAAGCCAATAAAAGAGACATGACGAATGTGTTTGTCAATATGCTGCCCCTTTTCATTAACTAAAAGATAGTTATTTCTTGTAATAAAACTTGCCAAATCATGCATAATATCATGCATTTGGAAAACTACGATGTCATCAAGGAAAACTTTAATGGTGATATTTTGAAAGAAAGACTTGTGAACTAAATCCTTGAAGTACTTATCACCAGTATCTTCTAAACTTGTATTTTCATCTGATGACTGAACAAATCCTTGTGCAATCCAAAGTCGAATCAACATTTTCTTCTCAAATAAAAAATCTTTTGGAAACAATGAACAAAAAGCAAAACACTTTTTCAAATGAAAGGGTAGATGATCATAACTTAGTTTGATAAGTTGAAAAATTTTATTGTCACATTGCTCATCTATTTTCATAAGATCTTTGTTCTTGAAGGTTAACCAATCCTCCTCAGACTGCATGGATGAATACATTAGGCTTCCAATGCTTCTAATGGCGAGAGGAACCCCTGAGCATTTTTTCACAATTTCCTTGCCAATTGACACCAAATTCTCATTCTCTAGTTCTCTTTCATTCTCAAAAGCTAATTGACTGAATAATCTCCAAGATTGTTTTTCATCGAGACCCTCTAAAAAAATGATTGAAGATGAACCACTTATCTTGGCTACCTTCTCACTTCTCGTGGTGATAATTATTTTACTTCCTTTTGCTCCGTCTTTCAGTAGTGTCATCAATTGAAACCAAAGATCACGATCCTCATTCCAAATGTCATCCAAGACAAACAAATATCTCTTGCCCTCAACCTTTTTGCGAAATTCCAGCTGCACTTGATCCATCTCAACGTTAGTGTGTGATTAGATGATCTTTGTAGCAATACCTTTTACATCGAAATCATCAGAAACACACACCCATTCTTTCAAATCAAAATGTTGTTGCAATTCTTTGTCTCCGTATACAAGTTGAGCAAGCGTAGTCTTTCCAAGTCCACCAACTCCAATTATGGAAATAACTGAAATATTCTCTTTCACATTGATGCTGGTGTCAAACAACAACTCTAGCAACTCTTTCTTCTCCTCCTCTCTTCCAATGACTTCTTCCTCACGAACAAAGGAATGAGTTTCTCTTTGTTTCAAAGCTCGTTGCTCCGGAGTGCGATTTGTAAAATTAAAAGTTCCTTTACCAAAGTTAAGGTCCTCAATTCTCTTACCAAGTTCCTTAATTTTCCCAGACATTTTGAAAGTAAAGAGAAGTTGGTTAGAAGACGAGAAGAAGATGCGAACCTTTTTAGCCTTTTTGTGATCGGTCGTCATCACCTGTCGCCTTAACTCTTCAGTGTTGAAGTCATCAAGCAAGTCATCTGCATCATCAAGAGCATCTTTGAGCTTTTCTAACCAAAGTTGAACTTGATGGTTATTGGTGCTTTGCTGCTCCTCTGCATCCAAAACCACAGCCTTGATCTCAGACATATTTTCCACCAGCTTTTCAAGATCATCTCTCATGTTCCAGCTCTCCACAGCCATAGAACCCAGCTTCCCGATCAGCTTCTCAATCATGCTAAACAATAGACTTTCAGCCATTTTTGTCACACAAGTGAGTAAGGTACACAAGATTTTGAGAGATTGAATTCACACAGTAAAAGTTTTGAGAGGGGATAGTGCATGTCCTTAAAAGATAGTATATGATATAGTTTATAAAGATGTTATTAGAGCAAAGCATCTTCTTTTCCAAAAGAGAAAGAAATAGCAATAATTCAAGGAACAATAACTGATGATCGATAGACAAAAGCAAATGCAACATTGTATGTCCAGAATTTTAGATATTCTTTTAATGAGTACCATACAAAATTGTTCTAAAACAATTTTGAAACGGAGAGTGTAGCATATTATGGGTCACAAATCACTAACAAAAGATGTAATCAGAATTGGATTCTTTTGGGTGAAAGATTCTTGATTGGATTCAGAATATCAGGAATGTGCAATGCTTGTAATTATTTTCATTGAAGCGAAGAAATAAAATTCGAACTCCACAAAATCCATACGAAACAAATTGTCTCCCCAAAATATCATAATCTAATTATTCCAAAACAAACTAGCTCACAACATGCGGATTTTCTTCATGCATCCCTCATGCACCTGCTCCGCCAGAAAAATTAAATTGTTAGTTCACCTTAATATTAAAATAGTGTCACAAAATCAGATTCAAATATATTGATGATATTTCTGTAAAAATAAGTATATTACTGGTATGTTTGTGAGTCACTAACAATGAAATTTAAGGCAATTGTTTCCCACAATAGCAAACACATGTATTCGGGAGTAATATAAGTTCCTAGATCTGAAGGTCTGTGAGAAAATAATAAAACAAAATAAAAGGCTAGGTTGATCTAATAGTTGCTGCATAGGCAGTCACAATTTAAGAGGAAATATGTTCTGCAATTAATAATCAGCATTTAGTACAAAATGTTGAATAGTTGCTATTGTTCCGCGATACACTATTTAGTACAAAATGTTGAGTAATTGTTATAGTGGCGCTATAGTACTGTTGCGTAACGCAATTTAAACAAACCACTATATTATGCGGTCCACATGACAACATTGGTTTTTTTTTTCAAAACAAAATGGTTTTTGATTGATCCAAATATACTCAATTTACTCCTATGATTGTTGCATTCTTAGCATGCATAATCAAAAGAGTAAGAAGCTTAACTGGTTGTGCAGATTGGTAAAACTCAGAGCCACACAATAGTACCAATAGACCATAAACCAGTTTTTATTATAAACCAGGTCTGAACTGGTTATAAATCATATCTAAACTGGTTTTACAAAATAACCGACTTATTCAACGCTCAGAGGAAACTTGTTAGACTCATTTTTTTGTTTTTCTAATGATACAATGGAAAAATTAGTATATACTATACGACACTGCATTATTGAATCTTATAAAGATTTCTGATGCATGATTTTGGTCAAATTTTGCGCAATTTGTATGACAAATATTAAAACAAAATATATGGCATGGCTTGGTACATAATAATCAGCAATGATAGATGAATTGGGAACCTCAAACACGCTGATGTGACCCGCCACATGCCTTTGACAAGGATGGACTCGAGTGGAAGGATTGAAGAAACATGGAAGACATGAATGCCAAGATGCATCGTTTCAATTCCACCACGAGGATCAGATTTGAGATTTTGGATAAATGAGAGAGAAATTTAACAATTTGGATGGAATTTTTCGATTGTCGAAGAATTTAAGTAAGCAAAAAGAGGCTGGCTTGCGGGAAGTTGTAAGAACGTTAGAAATAGCTAAACTTAAACACATGAATCATGATCGATCAAAGGCATCTTGATGTTCATTCAGTGAGTTTAAGAAGGATTTTTAGAAAGTTGAATTGCCCAACTTCAGATGTATGGAAGGAATTTATATTCATTGGTTTAGGACTTTAGGTATTAGAAGAGAGACCAAAAAAATTGAAAACAGAAACAAAAACCAAACATAACCTTAGAAATTCAAGTAGTTGATAAGCACCTCAATTACTTCCATACACAGAGAATAGAATTTTCTTAAGAGATGATTGGATAAGAAAACTCGTGTCAGGAAAATTGGCTTGGTGCCTTTCTTCATTGTATTTGCTTCTTTATATAATTGTATGAGCATTTACGACTATTAATTACAAATATTCTATGTTTGACTTTCTAGTCTATTCTAGGAATGGAAATATATACAATTAAGGAAAACCAAATTATTTGCGGTTGGTCAAGGAGCATCAATTTGCTAACAAGAAACTGATGACGTGGACGTGGAACGGCCTTTGTAAGAATATCTGCAACCTGAAACTGAGTACTAACATGAGGAAGTGATATTAGTTTATCATCATAGGCATCACGGATGGAATGACAATCAACTTCAATATGTTTGGTCCGCTCATGGAAAACAGGATTTGCAACGATTTGGATGGCACTTGTGTTGTCACCATAAAGAGAAGTAGGCTCTGTTTGAGGAAAACCAAGTTCAGCCAAAAGACCACGAAGCCAAATTATTTCAGAACAAGCAGCAGACATAGCACGATACTCGGATTCAGTGGAAGATTTAGAAACTCGTGCTTGCTTCTTACTTTTCCATGAGATCAATGAAGTGCCAAGAAACATGCACCAACCAGTCACAGATCTCCGTGTGTCTGGACACCCTACCCAATCAGCATCACTGACTACGTTCTTGCAAGTGGATCAGTTTGTCGTCGAGCAATGATTCACACTCTATGTGTCTAGAATGAGTTCATATCCACATGGATCGTGTCAAACCTTCGCTAGTGCTATTCTAGTTCATGTGTTTTTGCATTCGCTTTGGTTTTTTTGGAAAAAGGTTTTTAATTTATAAAAGAGCGATATGCTTTGCAAAGAAAATAAAAGGTTTGATTCAGAAACATAGAGGATAGGTATGGTGGTTGAACTTACTCCCTCCCTCATACTTGGCATAATCGGTGTATAACATAGTCATTCTTACTATTATCGGGCGTCAATTCTATCCTTGTTTTAGTAGCACCTTACTGCTACCCTATGTAGGCAAAGTCCCACTACTTTTGCAACTAAGGTACCTATGAGAGTCTAACCTCGCTTTGTCACATACCCTAAATTACTAGGTAGAGTTATTTACAAACATGCATTATGACCATCGACCATCCAATACCCCTAGATCTTAGTTACGGTTATTCAGTTCTAATTGTTTTTACAACTAGTTCCTGATTCTTCCTCTAATTATTAAGACATAACTAGTTCAAGATTGATGTGCCGTTCCTTTAACCTAGTGTTATTTATTACTAGATCCGGACAAATAATAGAGAGAACCCTAATGTGTTACGATTAAAATAAACCCTAATTATTTATTCTAAGACGTCGCCGTTTATCCGGCCAAGATTCCGACTAACGATATTAAATCAAGTAAACAAATAATAAATAATAATTTATAAAGACGATTTATTATAACTTTGACTCAATTACATGACCCAAATATTCATCGGGGAATTCATATTCTCCACCACAACCTAAGGAATTATTACAAAAGACTACATAATTAAATTACAAGAATCTAATTATAAAAAGCCTAAAGAATCATACCTTGCTGAGTTAGTTTTCCCGTAAGGGGAGAAAACTATGCCCTTAGAGCTCCTCCGAACTTCTCTCCAAAAGGAATAGAAAGTTCTTCTATTTCTGAATGAAAAATAATGAATTATGGAGGCTCTATTTATACTTTTCGTAATGGGCCTCAGCAAGCCATCGTGACACGCTAGGTCCATCGTGTCACGATGGGCAGATTCAGTTCAAAATTATAACTGATCCCGTGCGTTTGATCTGTGTGATCACCACGCAATGCCATCGTACTGCGTTGAGCTTCATCGTGGTACGATGCTAAGATTCTTTCCAAAAATATAATTGATCTAGTCTTGGCATGCAAGGAGCTTCCATCGTGTTACGTTGGGTGCCATCGTGACACGATGGGCTGATATTCTTCATTTTTGGGTTTTTTCTTGTCTTTTGCGTTTCTTCACCTTGTCTTGAAGCTTTTTCTCGATTCATCAGGTTTTTGTTGATATTTAGGTCTGTCTTGGTCATTTTAATACTAATAATACTACCTAAAATACTGCAGAAATTCTTGTCATCAATCACTATAGGCACTCAACTTAGGAGCTATTCCGACGGGAAAAAATAAACCACGGTGACCGGTTCCTTTCAAGTATCGAATGATACGACGGACTGCTGCCAGGTGAAGATGACGAGGAGAATGCATTAATTGACTTACTTGCTGAACAGCAAATGAGATATCAGGGCGAGTAATAGTCAAGTAATTCAAGCTACCCACAAGTTGCCGATAAAATAAGGGATTAGGTAAAAGATCACCATCATCACGATGATATTTAACATTAACCTCAAGAGGGGTATCCACCGAATTAACTGATTTGAGACCAGCCATAGAAATCAAATCTGTGGCATACTTATGTTGATGGAGAAAAATTCCCTTAGACGTAGAATCAACCTCAAGACCAAGAAAATAATTTAGAGTACCAAGATCTTTCATGTGAAATGCGGACTGTAATTGTTGCTTAAGTCGCTGGATGGAAGCAAAATCAGAACCAGTAATAACCATATCATCAACATACAAAAGAAGAAGAACAATACCTGCAGATGTGCGATGAATAAATAAAGAGGAATCATATTGACTTTGAGTAAAGGAGAACCCAAGTAGAGTGGAGCGGAATTTCTCATACCATGCTCTAGGAGCCTGTTTCAAACCATATAAGGAACGATTGAGCTTGCACACACCTTTAGACGAAGAGAATATGCCTTGAGGCGGAGTCATATAAATATATTCTGTCAAGTCACCATGAAGAAAAGCATTCTTCACATCCATTTGGTGAAGAGACCACCCACTAGAAGCAGCTATAGAGATTACTGTACGAACCGTTGTCATTTTGGCAACCGGTGCAAATGTCTCATCATAATCAATTCCATATTCTTGCTTGTATCCTAAAGCAACCAAACGAGCCTTGTAACGGTTGAGGGACCCATCAGAATTCAACTTCACAGAATACACTCATTTGCAACCTATGGGTTTGATATTAGGAGGACAAGAGACAATATTCCATGTGAAATTCTCTTGAAGAGCTTGAAGCTCTTCATTCATTGCTTTTATCCAACGCACATCTTTAACAGCCCGTGAGTAACAAGTAGGAACATATATGCTAGAGAGTGAGGCAGTCAAAGAAGTATGTGAAGAATCATATCTATCTGGTGAATATAGATCGGGTGGTCTAGATATTCGACCAGAACGTCGTGGTTCAACTGTCACAGGATCAGGTGGCAGATCAATGTCTGGAAGGGGCGTGGGAACATGCTGTCTGGATTTTCTGACATACACATATCCTGGTTTATAACGTTCCATAGATTGAGGCATAATTGAAAAATTAGGAAGAGTAACAACATCATCAATGGCAGGAGAAACATGATGAAACATAAATTGATCCTCAAAAAATGTCACATTGCGAGAAATGTGGAAGCAACGATTAGATACATCATAACACACAAAACCCTTATGACAATGACTATACCCCAAAAATGCACATTGAACAGACTGTGCTCCAAGCTTATGTCTCTCAAACGAAGGTAGGTGAACAAAACACACACACACCTAAAAGTATGTAAATCATTATAATCAGGCTGAGTTTTAAAAAGACGGAGAAAAGGAGAATCAAGATCAATAACCGTAGAGGAAGTCGGTTGATCAAGAAGACAACTGTGGAAAGAGCCTCCACCCAAAATCGAGATGGCACTGAAGCTTGAAGAAGTAATGTGTGTGTTACATCAAGCAAATGACGATTCTTGCGTTCTGCTATCCCATTTTGTTGGGGGGTATTAGGACAAGAGCGCTGAGACAAAATGCCTTTTTGTTGAAGAAACTCCTGAAACTCATTAGACATGTACTCACCACCAGAGTCAGAACGAAAAATTTGAACACTCGCATGAAATTGAGTTTCAACATATGTTAGAAATTTCTTAAACATAGAAAACACTTCAGATTTAGACCGAAGAAAATATATCCAAGTAAAACGACTATAATCATCAATAAATGTGACAAAATATTTATAGTGACCATGAGAAACTACAGGAGACATACCCCAAACATCATTATGAATCATCTCAAAACAAGTGGAAGCACAATGAGCACCAGACGGAAAAGGAAGTGTTTTACTTTTCGCCAATTTGCAAACAGAGCATGAAAGATAGGTATTAGAAACAATATTTTTATTTCCCAACAAACCATTTAAAAATAAATGAGACAGAATAACAGAGTTTGGATGACCCAGTTTCCTGTGCCAATCCTCATAGGAATTCAAAATCTTATTCCAAGCAAGAGATAAATGACTAAAAATAAACTGAAGTGGAAACAATCTTCCCACTTTAGCCCCCTTCGCAATCACATTCCCCGACACCTGCTCCTGCACAAGACAACCATCACTAGAAAAATTAACAGTACAATTGTTATCCACCAATTGACCAACAGACAATAAATTGGAAGCAAGTCCAGGTGATACAAGCACATCCCGAAATTCAGAGTTAATGTCACCAACATCAGTGATAGAGAGGGTATTACCATCAGCAATTTGAATTTTATGATTACCATGATAAGAATGTAAATTGTGCAAGTATTCAGAAGAGCCTGTCATGTGATTTGATGCACCAGAATCAAGAAACCATGGACGAGAAACATTAGAAGCCTTACCCTGAATTCCTAAGGCTGAAAGAGCAGAAAGTACCATCTGTTGGATTATTTCAGGCTGTAGAGCACCACCATTAGTTGCACCAGTAATAGAAGAACCAACTGTAGAGCATGTAGTGGTATGGAAAGCTTGCACTGGATGTTGGATTGGTCGTGGAGGACGGGTGGGACAATTAGAGATAACATGGCCCCGTTGCTTACAATAGTGACAAAACTTGTTAGTGCAATTGTGAGCAAAATGTCCAAATTGTTTGCAAGAAAAGCATTGGACATGTCTCATATCACGGCCTTTACCTCTACTGTGAGCAGCATATGCAATCGCCACAGGCTCAGGAGTGACAACTTCATTAGACATGACTCCTTGAGTAAGGAGGCGTTGTTCCTCTCTGAGAAGTTCTCCAACACATGTATCTAAGGATGGAATAGGATTCCTATTCAACAAAGCACCTCTGACAATCTCAAATTCTGGACGAAGCTTCATGAGAAATTGATCTTGCCTACTGATGTTGTAGACCTCTAGGACAGCCGCGAGAGAGGTCTTAGGAACATCAGCATGTATAATTGCAGAGTGTTCTGTCAACAAATTCAAAAAACCAGAATAATATTCTTGAACGGACATATTACCTTGTTTGTAATTGGCTATGTCTAACTCCAACTGAAAACGTTTGGCCGCATTGTTCGGGTTGTAAATGCGTTTCAAATAATTCCACATTTCTTGAGCAGTGGAAAAAGACCGCAAATTATTGATCATTTGAGGATCAATGGTACCGAGAATCCAAGTGATAATTTGAGCATCTTTGGTTTCCCACGCATCTAAAGCAACTTTATATGTCGGTGCCTTAGAGACATCATCCAAGTGACTCCATAATCCCTCTCCTTTGACATACATTCTAAATTGAAATTCCCAAGTAGAGTAATTTTTGCCGGTAAAACGGACACAATAATTATATATTTCTTTCACCGAGGCCATGAAAACTACTACTGGAAAAGTCCCAACACCAAATATCACAAATAGAAGCAAAGCACTAAAACGGCACACTGTTGTATCAAAGAAAAAAGGGTTAATAGGCTTTTACCCCCTGCAAAGTAGGCGAGTTTTGCGTTACCCCCTGTAATATTTTTTTTTGAGATTACCCCCTGCAAAATTTATTTTTTTGACTTACCCCCCTATTGCTGACGTGACAGGCAAAAAAAAAACAGAATAACCGATTTAAAAACAACACTTTTTAGATCGGTTGAACAAAATAACCGATTTAAAAAGTGCATTGAATGTGGTAAATCAAAAAAATAAATTTTGCAGGGAGGTAATCTAAAAAAAAATTACAGGGGGTAAAGCAAAACTCGCTTACTTTGCAGGGGATAAAGACCTATTAACCCAAGAAAAAATAACACGTGCTCCACCAACTAGCAACACAATAACAGTACGTGTATTGTACGTAGGAAAGCACAAAACACCACGGGATTCCACGAATTTCAGACAACAGCGATGCACTCTGCAAACAAGAACGAACCACACCAAGAGAGTAACGGCGAGGCTGAAAAATAAAAGTCGACGACGAACAGCAAGAGTGACAACTGGGATTGTCACTGACCAAGAACGCACAACCTACTGGTGCGCAAAGAATTTCACGGAAGCAAGATGGATCGGAATCTGACGGCGACGGAAAATTTAGGGTTTGATCAAGGAGAACCAAGCTGATACCATGTCAGGAAAATTGGCTTGATGCCTTTCTTCATTGTATTTGCTTCTTTATATAATAGTATGAGCATTTACAACTATTAATTACAAATATTCTATGTTTGACTTTCTAGTCTATTCTAGGAATGGAAATATATACAATTAAGGAAAACTAAATTATTCCCTTATTAACAACTCGTTCTAAAGCCTAATGGATATTCAGAAAAAAAAACATAACAGTTACACATCATTTCATAACAAAACAGACAAAACATATGGTGTGGAGAAATATAATTGATTCCTATTGTACTTGTACAATAGTGTATAATTAATTTGCACAGACAAATCATACCAATAAACTTTATACCAAATTCAAAACGAAACAACTTAAAGTTGAGTAATCAAGAATCTAAGATTGTGTGGAAACTGATAACAAAGAGCATTCTTTAGAGTAGACCTCCTGATTTTGTAGCAAAAATTTTGTGCCTGACCGATTTGTTGCATTCTCTTATTAAAAGTAATACATCTGAGGGAGTTAAAGATAATGGATCTAGTGATGAGTATAAGTGTTTCAATAATTCAACAAACCTAAAGTGGTGAAGGACATCACTCTTGTTTGGTGCGATCAAGTGCATACTTAAAAGAGAAGAATTTATTACATTTACATTTTCTATCATGGTAGAAGCTTAACTGGTTGTGCAGAATGGTAAAACTCGGAACCACACAATATTACCAATAGTTATCACTTATCAATTAAACCAAAATTATGAAAATCTCTAACTTTTTTAACAAGCAAGGTAAGGTCAAATGTGAATATATAATCAAATTTCTTAATATGCGTAAAAATGCCAAAGTGACATACATTTTGGAACGGAGGGAGTAACTTCATATGGCAAAACAACAATATATTATTAGATAAGGAATGGAATAATCAACAAATCACACCTATTAATATAGACTGAAATTAAAAAAAAGCTAAACGTCATTAATTTGGATTAGTAGAAATAGATAGTTTCAACCATACATCAGTTGATGATTGAGCCTGACTTTGTCCACCGTGGAGAATCAAACACTTGCAGGCAGAGACGTCACCTTCAGGGCATGCTTTAATATCTAACACTTGCAGTGATGTTCTTCATATGTCAAAACAAACAACGTATTAATTTAGATTGAAAGACAAATCTTTTAAAATGAAAGAAGGTAAACGTCATTAATTTGGATTAATAGAAATAAATAGTTTCAACCATACCTCAGTTGATGATTGAGCCTGACTTTGTCAACCGCAGTTGATGATAAATCACAAATCGAACCTATTGATCTTCCACCGCTGCCGGCAGAGACGTCACCTTCGAGCAACCTTTGATATCTAACACTTGCAGTGATGTTACCCATTCAGGTAAAGATTTGAGGTTGTAACAATTTATGATTCTTAGAGTTTGTAAAGTGGTAATGTGTTGAAGCCCCTCAGGCAAATATTTCATTTCTGGAATAAAATCAAAAGTCAACACTTTGAGGTTTGTGAGTTCTTTCCATTTCATGCTATAACAACCATCTTCATCATTGCAGGGGTAAAACTCCATGCATGTCTTGATACTCAATTCAGACACTCTAGTGAGATGTTGAAGGACTCCACATAGAGATTTAAAATTAAGTATATTTTCTATATCAAGAAACTCCACATTGGAATGAGTGACTGCTTGCTTGCTGTAATATCTTTGCTGTGACAAGGCTAAGCTTTATTTTCTTGATATCTATGTGCTGTGGAATGGAAATTAGACCTTGACTACAATCAATATGTAAACTTTCAAGACTCTTAAACTGATGACAACAACCCTTAGAAATTTCTTCTTCACTACAACTACACCATCCTTTAAGTTCAGGCAACATAAGATCTATCTCTGTGAGTGATGCACAAAATGTTGATGAATTATCACCATTGTTGTTGTCGTTCACTATCCACTCTAGGGACGGCAAAATTGACATGACGACGCGTTTGACGTGCAACTGTGCAAGTTCTAGATATTGCAAACTTGTGCAACAGTATAATTCCAATTCATCCAAATTTGTAGATAAATTGACCAAACTAGACATTGTCACACCACGAAAATGATGTATATGTAAGGTCTTGATATTGGAGTGCATAACTATGTCATGTAGAATTGTATCATCTTTTTCCAAGTCACCATCAATTAATCCATTCCAATTTAATTCGCACCGATGAAGATTTGGTTTCCCCATTGATTAGCTTCTGTAGGACAATGCCTCAAACATTCCAAGCCTTTTATCTCTAGTCGTCCCCTCAAATTATTTAATCCGCCTAGTTCACTGGCTTTAGCAATGTCTTTAGAAGTCGTATCCAACACAAATAATGTCAGTGTTTGAAGATTCGTCATTTTTCCTATTCCACGTGGCATACAAGTTAAGGCAGTGCAATCCAACTCAAGATATCGAAGACTTACCAACTTCCAAAGATCTTTTGGCAACTCTCTCAATCTAGAACATTGATTGAGTAAAAGAGTCTCCAAATTAACTAATTCAGTTATAGACTTTGGCAGCTCTTTAACTTTATGACTAAAAGAAAGGTCAAGATACCTTAGATGTTTCATCCTATCAACACAAGATGAAATCATCATTGACTCTGTGTGGTTAAGATGCAGCACACGAAACCGTCTAAAACTTGACAAGATGGAATTACAAGCAGAGACTTCTATTGAAAATGTGTTATAATATATATGAAGTGGTAATAAAAATGTTCTTAGTTTGTAAGCATTGAGAAGAGAAGTTGGAACTTGCCAGGAAGAATCCAATTTAAAGCCAAAAGATATATGACGGGTTTTATTGTCAACACGTGGCCCCGTTTCATTAACTAAAAGATAGTCACTTCTTGAAATACCACTTGCCATATCATGCACAATATCATGCATTTGGAAATGTACGCTGTCATCATGTTGTTTAGCGATATTTTGAAAGAAAGACTTATGAACAAAATTCCTGAAGTACTTTTCACCAATATCTTCTAAACTTATATTTTCATCTGATGACTGAACAAATCCTTCTGCAATCCAAAGTCGAATCAACTTTTGCTTCTCAATTAAAAAATCTTTTGGAAACAAAGAACAAAAAGCAAAACACTTTTTCAAATGAAAGGGTAGATGGTCATAACTTAGTTTGATAAGTTGAAAAATTTTATTGCCACCTTGTTCATCAATTTTCACAAGATCTGTGTTCATGAAACTTGACCAATCCTCCATGGTAAACATTAGGCTTCCAATGATTCTAATGGCGAGAGGAACCCCTGAGCATTTTTTCACAATTTCCTTGCCAATTGACACCAAATTTTCATTCTTGAGTTCTTTTTCATTCTCAAAAGTTAATTGACTAAATAATCTCCAAGATTGTTTTTCATCAAGACCCTTTAAAACGAAGATTGAAGATGAACCGCTTATCTTGGCTACCTGCTCACTTCTCGTGGTGATAATTATCTTGCTTCCTTTTGCTCCATCTTTCAGTAGTGTCATCAATCGATGCCAATGATCACGATCATCGTTCCAAGTGTCATCCAAGACAAGCAAATATCTCTTTCCCTCAACTTCTTTGCGAAGTTCCTGCTGCAGTCGATTCAACTCAACATTGGCGTTTGATTCAGTGATCTTTGCAGCAATACCTTTTACATCGAAATCATCAGAAACACACACCCATTTCTTCAACTCAAAATGTTGTTGCACTTGTTTGTCGCCATATACAAATTGAGCAAGCGTGGTCTTTCCAAGTCCTCCAACTCCAATTATGGAAATAACTGAAACGTTCTCCTTCGCACCGACGCTGGTGTCAAACAGCAACTCTAGCAACTTTTTTTCTCCTCCTCTCTTCCAATGACTTCTTCCTCACGAACAAAGGAATGAGTTTCTCTTTGTTTCAAGACTCGTTGCTCAGGAGTGCGATTTGTAAAATTAAAAGTTCTTTTACCAACATTAAGCTCCTCAATTCTCTTACCAAGTTCCTTAATTTTCCCAGCCATTTTGAAAGAAAAGAGAAGTTGGTTAGAAGACGAGAAGAAGATGCGAACCTTTTTAGCTTTCTTGTGATTGGTCATCACCTGCCGCCTTAACTCTTCAGTGTTGAAGTCATCAAGCAAGTCATCAGCATCATAAAGAGCATCATTGAGGTTTTCCAACCAAAGTTGAATTTGATGGTTGTTGGTGCTTTGTTGCTCCTCTGCATCCAAAACCACAGCCTTGATCTCAGACATGTTCTTCTTCAGCTTTTCAAGATCATCTCTCATGTTCCAGCTCTCCACCGCCATAGAACCCAGCTTCCCGATCAGCTTCTCAATCATGTTAAACAATAGACCTTCAGCCATTTTTGTCACAAGTGAATAAGTTGCACAAGATTTTTTAGAGATTGAATTCACACAGTAAAAGTTTTCAGAGGGGATTGTGCATGTCCTTGAAAGATAGTATATGATATAGTTTATAAAGATGTCATTAGAGAAAAGCATCTTCTTTTTCTTTTTTTCAACAAAGCATCTTCTTTTTTTCCAAAAGAAAAAGTGATAATTGAAGAAATCATGCTTTTATTATTTATTATTGATGATAACAACAAAAAAGAAAAAGCAATAGCAATAGCAATAATTCAAGGAACAATAATTGATAATTGATAGACAAAAGCAACATACTAGCAAAAGCAATGTCGTTTTAATGAGTACCATACATGTTCTAAAACAAGTTACTCTTTCGATTTTAAAATAAATATTGTTTAATTTTTTAACAATATATTAAGAAATGCAATGATTATAAGAAAGATAATAGTCATTTTATCAAATTATTCTAATTAATTATTGGTATTTTTCACTATAAAAGCAAAATAAAAGTAATGCCTTAAGAGTATTGTTCATATAGGGCACAAATGAAAAATTAATAATGCATTGCAAATTGAAAACGAGATTCATTTTAAAACAATTTTTTTCTTTTCTAAAATGACTTTGATTTTGAGGCGGCGTATTATGGGTCACAAATTAACAATAAGGGTGCACTAACAAAAGATGTAACTCCTATGCAAAAACAATCCACACAAAATTGAATATTTTTTAGTGAACGATTCTTAATTTGATTCACAACAATAGCCAGAATTAGTACAGTTTTCAAGATATACTCATTTAATATTTAAAATTTAGACACAACAGTTTAAATAGACTGTTTATCTTTTTTCAAATTAAAATAATCTTTTATCTTTCTAAACGACTATAATAATGTTGTATGTTTAGTAATTTTTCATGCATAACCATGAAAAAATAAGTTCATACGTTTTTCCTTGTGTGAAGATCCATGGCCTTTGACATCATTAAAGAGATCGAATTTGGAGTCTGATCAGCATCGTCATTCTCCGAGGACCTTAATTTAATTACTTTCTTGTTCCATGAATAAGATGATCTTCTTCTTCAAGACTTTTTCAACGCTCGGGCGTAGGGTTCTTAGAAATTCCAACATAACCTCCACTCATTCTCTTGTTTTTCTAATGATACGACGAAAAAAATTGGGAAGTACTATATGACCCTGCATGATTGAATCTTATAAAGATTTCCCATGCATGATTTTGGTCAGATTTTGTGCAATTTGTATGAAAAATATGTTGCATTATGTAGCGCTTCTATGGATGATAAATGGGAATGTGCATTGCTTGTAATTATTTTCAGTGAAGCGAAGAAATAAAATAGTCGAACTCCACAAAATCCAGACGAAACAGACCGTCTCCCCAAAAAATCATAATCTAAATATTCCAAAACAAAACTAGTCACACAGTTTATTACAGAACATGTTTCATTAAAGGAAGCTCACATATTGCTGATTTTCTTCATGCAGCCCTTGTGCACCTGTTCCGTCAGAAAAATTAAACTGTAAGTTCACAAGTTAAACATAATATTAAAATAGTGTCACAAAATAAGATTCGATTATGTTGAAGGTATTTCTGTAAAAAGAAAAGTATATTACTTGTATGTTTGAGTTACTAACAATGAAACTTAAAGGCAATTGTTTCCATCAATGAAACTTAAAGGTTATAGGTAGTAGGTACATGTTACTTAGTGTTAAGAGTCTCACATTAGTTGAGAGATAGTCTGAAAATATGTTAATAAGTAGAGGCAATTCTCATGTTAGGTCACCTGCTATCAGGCAACCCACAATTTATATCCAGGCACAAAGCTCAATAGTGTTGAGCGCGAGGGGTGTATTAAGTGTCTGACCCGTTAGACACCTTTGACAAGGATTGGAGAAATGTATGCCAAGATGCAGGGTTCCAATTCCACCACAAGGATCAGATGTGAGATTTTGGATAAATGTAGAGAGGATTAGATGCAGTGGTGGATGAGTGAACAAGAGAAGTATGAAATAGCAATTAGTGAGAAGAAGATTATGCAAACTTGCCTACAGTAATTTGGTCGCATGAGAAAACCAATGGAGGCTCGAATGTAAGAAGGGAGTCAAACAGAAGACAGTGTGATTAAAAGGAATTTAAAAACCATTAACAAAGTATCTTAGTCTACACGGTTTTTTCGGTATTGTTAAATAGCAGCTATACCGGCACTATAATGTAACGGAGAGCATCGCAACGTTATGAAACAAAATAAAGGAATTTAAAAAAGTATCTTATAAATAGCAGCTATACCGGCACTGTAATGTAGACTAAGATTCTGTTAGTGGTTGTTGCATTCTTTGAGAAACATCAAATATAAAGAATGACCAAATACTATGTGTTAATATTTAATTTACTTCCATAAGTCAAGAACTCCCAAAATTTTCTCTCAAATTATTACATGTACACAACTGATAAGATATCCCTAACAAGCACAATCTCCATTTTCTTAAGAGACAATTGAATGAAACAACAACATAGACATAAAGGGAAAGAAATAACTGGCTTTTTTTTAATACAAACACATAAAGTTATAGAACTAGAAACCCTCAAATTCTTCCCTAAATACAACTTGAAACCCAATTTAAGGATTTGAACACATCAATTAAGATGCATCATTACCACATCTAAAAATGCTACTAAACAAACGACAAGACTAAGCAGACATCACGTTACAATTTCAGAAAGAGTAAATACACAATTTGGTTGTAGGACTTTGGGCCTGTTTGAATTGGCTTATTTGAGCTTATCTAGTGTTATAAGTTTAGTGAGACTGTTTGGCAAAACTTACAAAAATAGGCTATGGCATTTTTCATAAGCTTTTTTCAGCTTATTTAAATAAGTTCTCCAAGATAGCTTATGAAAACAGCTTATAGCATATATAAAAACAATTTAATTTAATTTGATGTTATAAAAGTAGTGTATGTAAGCTTATACATAAGCGCTTATCATGATAAACGCTTATGCTATAAGCTGCAAATAAGTTATTTATCCAAACATGGCTTGTATCAATATAGTCCCCTATATTAATAACATTTCAAAATAATCCGTTAAATTACGATTAAGTTATAAAAATAGCTTATGTAAGCTTATCCTATAAGCTGTTTATCCAAACAGGCCTCTATCAATTTAGTCCCCTATATTAACAACAGATTTCAAAATAATCCGTTAAAAATCACCAATAAGTCGATTATGTCTTAAGATTTTAGGATCAAATTTGATATTTACTTATTTCAAAAACTAAATTAATGATTCAATATAACATTTTCCATTGAATTATAAACTATCTAGCATGAATCCACCCCCTCTCCAACAAAAAATTAAATTCTGAAACACAAAAACGAAAATGAATTATACAGAAGGGATTATTGAAGAAACAATTTACCTAATTAGTGATGGCGGGGGCTTGTTTGTCAGCGTAATTAGGAGGAGAGTAGACGAGAGCAGCCACCATGGCACCTGGTAGCACACCAAATCTCGCCAAAGCTGCCACTTTAGTGATCACTGCTTTTCCCTTCATGAACGCCATAGCTCAAATTTCTCAGATTCTGACAGATCGCGTTTTGCGTTTTGGTTGTTCAGCTCTGAATTAATTATGATTATGAAGAACAGATTTTTTTATTTTTTTTGGCGAATAAAGAGTGAGTTTTTTGAATTATAAAATTAAGATTCTATTGGGCTTGAACTTGTATGAAAGAAAACGGGTTACTTTTCGCACCCCCATTTTTAATGAGAGTGGAGTCTCGTTTTATATGGAAGAATACATGACAATTGAACTTAAAACAAAAAATATCAATCTCAAGGGAAGTTAGTGCATTTATCAGCCGAAGAAGGTTTACTTTTATCGATTAGTTTGTGTTGAATTTTAAGTGTGAGTGGTTAAATCTCACGTTGACAATGAATTTGCTTCATTATAAATGGCCCAAACTGAGACAAAAAAATGTTAATGTGTTGTTAGCTTCAATATGTCTGGTGGTGATGTTCCACTCCAACTAAGCATGCGAGTCAAGGCTGAAAAACTTTATCCTAATATATTTTGTCATGGTTTGGTTCCAATAATTTTGAACATTCTACCAACTTCGAAGCATATATATGATTATTGGGTAAATTAACAAACAGTACATTTGTCTTAGTAAAAAAAAATAGGACATTTGTCTGTTGTCATTTGACGATGTGCTCTTGCGATACTTTAAGTGCAAAAAAGAGATTATTAGTCTTTTTTTTTTAATTAAAGAAGAGCATGTTAAAAATGTTTTCTTCTTTTTCCTACGTAGGACCCGTAATCCCGTATAGTACCCTAGTGCATTGTTTGGTTTGGTGTGATGTGAGAAACACGGGTGAGTAAGTAAAAGGTATCAATGAAACACGTTTTCAACATTTGTTTTCGTAGAATTATTATTATTTACAATTTGTAAATATTAGGCTCATTTGTCCTAGCTTATTTTTTAACTTATGTAAACAGATTATGAAATATAAATTAGATTTTATGTTATTTTATAAGTTCAAACTAGTAAAAATTGAATTCTTATAAGTTATTTTATTATAAACTAACTTGACAAACTTAAAATAATATATAAAAATTACATAAATTATTTGCATAAAATCAAAAATAAATTAGGCCCTCAATATCTTAAATTAAGTGAAAATTATTTAAGATTAACTTCCTACGACAAATATTTTATCTTACATTACATACCTGCTAGAAAAAGATCCAAATAGAAAAAGAAATCCAAATTCATAGACCAAATTTATTAGTAGATAGACCACTTTCCTAGTAAGCTTCAAATAGTCCTTTGTCCGTCCATATGTGTTCAGAGATACAATATTTTTAAAATTCAAGAAAAAAAAAACAAAAGTTAGACGGTTAACTTTTTAAAAATTGATTTAAATACTACGAGTATTTTTTTTCTTAATTATTATTTTTATATAATTTTTTTTTGGTTCTTAATTATTATTTTTATATAATTTTTAGTTGTTGTGTGTGTAAATAAAGTTTTTTTTTCTTAATTATTATTTTTATATAACTTTTAGTTGTTGTGAATGCAACTTGTCATTGCGTTTACTCAATTTTCTTCAAGTCAATTTATTCTTTATATCATCCATTACATTCATTGCACTGGTGGTAGCATAGTAGTATAAATGTATAATAGAGTTTAGCAGAAAAAATAGAGAAAAAAAGTTTGTTAATTAAAAAAAAATGGAGAAAGCAATTGAAAGACAGAGAGTTCTTCTTGAACATCTAAATCCAAATTCTTCAAATTCAGTTTTTTCTCATCAATCCACTGATCTCACTGTAAGTTTACATCTTCATACAATTTTCATGTAGTAATGTGTTTTGTTGTATCTTTTGATTTTAGTTGTTTTGATTTTCTCTTGCAGGCTTCATTCTGTTCTGCTGGTCAAACAGGTGGATCTCAAAATGATGTGGTCATTGTAGCGTAAGTTCCTTAATTACAGTACATGGCAATATGAATTTAATATTGATCCTATGTAGCACTGATGAGCCGGTGACACTTCATATTGAAGGTGTGTCTGGTGTTTGACTTGACACTGGCACATGTAGTTAGATTTAGTTATTTATTTTTCTTAAATTATTATTGGTGTCAAAGTGTGAATGTCATGTACGGTGTCCGTGTATGTGTCAACAATGACGGAGCTAGGATCCTGGTCTAGGGGTTCAAACTTTTGAGGTATTGAGCTTTTTGGGCTAGTGTTGAAAAAAGTATACAGTATTTACATTTTTGTTAAGTTCGGGAGGTTTAGTTGAACCCTTCAAGAGGGCTAGCTCTATCTTTGTGTGTCAATGTTTCATAGATAGACATTTTATATTGAAAGTGTGTCTGATATTCGACACGTGTTGGTGTTGCTAACGCGAAGCTAACACATGTAGTTAGACTCAACCACAATATTCTATTTTCTCAAATTAATATTGATTTCGGTGTGTCTGTGTCTGGTGTTCGACACGTATTGGTGTCACTAACGCAAAACCGACACATATAGTTAGATTCAATTACAATATTCTGTTTTCTCAAATTAATATTGATTTTGGTGTGTTAAGTGTTTGTGTTTATCTGAGTGGTTCATAGATGTGAACCTGTTGTTTTAGTTTTGTAATTTTTTCACTTTTTTAAGGGCAATAATAAACTTGACTTTGATTTTACTGCAATAATGATTAGTGCATATCGTACTGCTATTTGCAAAGCAAAGCGCGGGGGATTCAAGGATACCCTTCCAGATGATCTACTAGCCTCAGTTCTCAAGGTAACTTCTTTGTTTAATCAATTGGTTGGTATGTAAAAGATTGAAAAGGGTGATATCAGGTAAGAAAAATGGTTTAGGCTTTAGAAACAGTGGTGTAATCTCGCCCACGAGCTGGTCTGTCTGCACAATGCGGCAAACTGCCATTCAAATCTCCTTTAGGATAGACATCCACAAGTGGGTCAGACGACTCAAACTGAAATGTCTGCGGTGAAAGGAGAAATGTGAAATCCACGATAAAATACATGTTTTTCGAATAGTCAAAAGTACTTTTCGACCCAAAGTATCATGGAGTTCCTTTCGGGAAAACATACTATTGGATCCAAATGCATATTTGCAACAAAAAGCCAAGTTAAGCCATTGAGATTGTGAGAAAAAAACATGTAATAAAAATCAGAACAGTTGAGTTTCTCAATCTTAACTTTAGAGAAACAAAATCTTTAATTTGGATTATAATTGATGTTATCAATTAACAAATGTTTTGGTTCATAATTATCTTAAGCTTCTTTTCTTAATTATTGTTTTTTTTCTTCTACTATTGATTTCTTATTTATTAATTATGATGTGTAGGCTGTGATAGAGAAAACAAATGTGAATCCAAGTGAAGTAGGAGACATAGTTGTCGGCACAGTTTTAGGACCAGGATCAGAAAGAGCAATTGAGTGCAGAATGGCTGCATTTTATGCTGGTTTCCCAGGTAAATTTTCCACTCCCTAAATGTAGAACTCACAAAGTAAGTTCATTAGATTTAATGCTTAACCACTAGGGCTAAATCGAAGTGGTTGCTCCGTAGTGTGTGTGGATGTCGTAAACCCTGGAAGACTAAGTTTGATTGCTATTGATGAAAAAAATTGATTTAATGCTTAAAGTTAGTATGTTCTTTTAGCATAAATTCCAGTACATGATTGATTGATCTTCTCCATATTTCAACCAGAGACTGTGCCACTTCGAACTGTCAATAGACAATGTTCATCCGGACTTCAAGCAGTTTCTGATGTTGCTGCTTACATAAAAGCTGGGTTCTATGACATTGGTAAGAAAAGAAGCTAAGAATGATTCTATAGTCTATACTATATTTAAATACTATGAATTTGTAATATTTTTGGCCTAATCTTCTTCCTCTTATTTGATGAAGGAATTGGAGCTGGATTAGAGTGTATGTCACAAGATAGTATTTCAAGGATTCGCAAAACTAACCCAAAGGTATATTGAAGTTGTGCTTTTCAAATTCCTCAGAAACAACCTCTTAAATTGATTTGTTAGTTAGTTAAAGAATGTGAAAATTGATTAGACTATGGCTGCGTTTGTATTGGCTTGTGAAAAAGTTATTTGAGCTTATGTCCTAGGATAAGCACTCGTCAGGGTATTCAGGAGTGCTTATGAAAACAACATACGAAATGTTCTTAAGCTGTTTCTAGTTTATTTCAATAAACTCTTCATAATAGTTTGTGAGGACATGGTACAGATGAAAATAATTTTAATCACATAACTAGTTCCTATCATTTCCACACATTTTCCTTTGAAACTTGGTTTACTTATCTTTATTTTATCATTATTTTATCAGACGGAAACCTTTGTACAAGCCCGCGACTGCCTTCTTCCTATGGGAATCACTTCTGAGAATGTTGCGGAACGTTATGGTGTGACAAGGCAGGAGCAAGACCAAGCTGCTGTAAGCATGAAACATGCATTTAATGTACTAAAAGAATCTATGAAAAATATTATTAAGATGGATGAACTCTTTTAATGTTTAATTAGGTCGAGTCTCATAGGCGGGCCGCAGCTGCAACAGCTTCTGGTAAATTCAAAGAAGAAATCGTTCCTGTTTCTACAAAGGTACAAGTTCCAACTGCCAAAACAAATTTAGTTTTTGAGGATTTGTAATATTATTATACTGATGATTTTGTTTATGAAGATTGTGGATCCTAAAACTGGAGAGGAGAAGCAAATTATTGTTTCTGTTGATGATGGTTTCCGGCCAAACGCAAATTTGACCGATCTGGCAAAGCTGAAGCCAGCATTTAAAAAGGATGGATCCACCACTGCAGGTACTCAAAAGAATTTTTTCTTGTTAATTTTTGTTACTATGAAAAAATCTGATAGCTTTTGAATGTGTTCCCTCTAACTATTCTTAATTTCAGGGAATGCTAGCCAAGTTAGTGATGGTGCTGCAGCAGTCCTCCTCATGAAGAGAAGTGTGGCTGTGCAAAAGGGGCTTCCCATTCTTGGAATCTTCAGGTATATACAATAATGATACTAAACGTTCACTTTAGTCCTTTAATGTGTTAATTAAGCATGAAAGTCTGTACTAGCTTTAATATTAGACTATCTTGTGCTGCAAGAAATATTCCTAATTCGTTACAAACTCATTATTATAAGGAAATATAAGGGGAAGTGAGGCCAATAGTACAACCTCATTCTTTTTCTTTTCCATCAAATTTAAAATCAGTGAATTAAATGTTGTAGGAGTTTTGCTGCTGTTGGTGTAGATCCTTCTGTCATGGGTGTCGGCCCAGCTTTTGCTATCCCAGCTGCAGTTAAATCGGCCGGTCTTGAACTTAATAACATTGACTTGTTTGAAATCAATGAGGTAAAATTTTATCAGTTTTCATGATAACCAAGTAACTTTCTGTTGCACATTTTCTAAGCATTTAACAATTTGATGGTCTTGTGTAGGCATTTGCATCACAATTTGTTTATTCCAGCAAGAAATTGGGGCTTGATCCAAGTAAGGTCAATGTTAATGGTGGTGCCATTGCTCTCGGACATCCTTTGGGCGCAACAGGTAAAGTTGAGATATTTTGTGTCCATATTTCTTTGCTAATTATCCCCTCAATATCATCTCATTAAACCAAAGAGGAAGTTCAAATATAGAGGTATTTGTAATCTGCAGTTCGGTCACGAGTAAGTAAAGTCTGCCTAAAGATTGTTCAAATCGAGGATCAAACTCTGGTGCTCCTGATCATATGCATAGTGTTTATATTATTGCAACATGTGAACTACTAATATTTTTGTACTTTATGACAAGCACAAGCAATTTTACAATCACAAGAGTTGAACTTGAACAGATTGATTTAATGCTGACTTTCTGATGCTTACAATATTTGGTGAATTTTCCTCCTGTCTATTATTCAGGTGCTCGCTGCGTCGCAACTTTGTTGAATGAGATGAAGCGCCGTGGCAAGGATTGTCGCTTTGGTGTAATCTCAATGTGCATAGGTGATTTCTTCTTTTGACCTTTCTCCAATTCAAATGCCAGAAGAAAAAAAAATTTAGATTATTTGGAAAAAGTATATTATTAAGAATAAGAGCTAAGATGCACAAATGAAAGATATTCTTACTACCTATAAAATAAAAGCTGAAAATAGAAAGAGAAAATGCGAGCAAAACTTATTGCTTATCTGCAAATTAATCCATTTCTTTTGTTTAAGTAGACTACATATACCTAAGGAGAAATATAAACAGATTATTAGTATCTGATGTGAAAGTTTTTACTGTTATACATTTCCTTGTTTGATTACATTATTGAATTGTTCTTTGTGCATCATTTCAGGTTCTGGTATGGGAGCTGCTGCAGTGTTTGAAAGGGGAGACTTTTAAAAATCGGTGGAAGTTTAGAATGGTTAGAAAATTTGTTTGTCAAAAGTATAATTGATCAATGCATCACTTGAAGTAGCTGTATTTTGAATTGAAGTTGTGAAAATGAAATAAGAAAAATAGAACAAAAATAATGAAGGATGCAGGCAAAAGAAATCATAGTGGAACATCAATACATTATAATTCACTCTTGTCTAGATGAAGTAACCAAGTTGCTCTACCTATTGCTTTTTATGTTTCCTTTGAGGTTTTTGTTACTAATCAAAAAATTAATAAATTTTGTTGTTTTGAATGAAATTATTAGTCTTTTCTTGTTATACCGTGATTGTTTATTATCTCATTCCATTTACTTCTTTCGGTGTAATAAATAGTTAAAGTTATAATTTAAAACAAAAATATTAAATGTAATTGTATTCATAAACCAAAAACTACAAGCTTGTCATTACTACTTGTGGAACAAGCATCCATACATAAGAAGAAGCTTCATCCACTTAGTTGAAGTCAAGTACATAACACCCCAAGATACAAACCAATTTAACAATCACATGTTGAAAAATGGAAATTATGAAAACAAATTGATGCAAACTTTGAAATATAATTTTTATAAAAAAAAAGTTGAAGTAAGGAGAATTATCATCAATTAAAGTGTGGTACTAATTGAAATTTTGGCACACAATGGACACACTAATAACTATTTTACACATGTTTTAAAGGGATTTAAACTCTGTGATGTCGTCCGTAAATGTAGCTTAGTTGGTAGATACAAGGATACTATTGGAAGGGTCGGAATTCAAACTGTGAATTCTCTACTAAACTATTAAAGTCTATAATGAACTCTAAAAAATAACATTAACAAAAAATAGAAGCATTTTATCACCGGACACATCTGTATCAATTGAGGGAAGACTCTACTCTTCTAATAAAATAAAAATACCTGTATTTGTCAAAACTAATAATAAAAAAATGAATAAACAATCATGAAATTCTTAAACAAAAGAACAAATGCTTTGACCTTACATCTTTGCAAACTAGAAGATCTGATATCTTTAACCACAAAACTCTAAAAACTTGTGCCTGTGTGAATTCAATCTCACGAAATCTCGTGCACCTTATTCACTTGTGTGTGAGAAAAATGGCTGAAAGTTTTCTGTTTAACATGACTGACAAGCTGATTGGGAAGTTGGGTTCTATGGTTGTTGAGAACTGGAACATGAGAAATGAACTTCAAAATCTGGTGGAAAACATGTCTGAGATCAAGGCTGTTGTTTTGGATGCAGAGGAGCAGCAAAGCACCAACAACCATCAAGTTCAACTTTGGTTGGAAAAGCTCAAAGATGCTCTTTATGATGCAGATGACTTGCTTGATGACTTCAACACCGAAGAGTTAAGGCGACATGTGATGACCGATCACAAGAAGGCTAAAAAGGTTCGCATCTTCTTCTCGTCTTCTAACCAACTTCTCTTTTCTTTCAAAATGGTTAGGAAAATTAAGGAACTTGGTAAGAGAATTGAGGCCCGTAATGTTGATAAAAGAATTTTTAATTTTACAAATCGCACCCCTGAGCAACGAATTTTGAAACAAAGAGAAACTCATTCCTTTGTTCGCGAGGAAGAAGTCATTGGAAGAGAGGAGGAGAAGAAAGAGTTGCTAGAGTTGTTGTTTGACACCAGCATCGATGTGAAGGAGAATGTTTCAGTTATTTCCATAATAGGAGTTGGAGGACTTGGAAAGACTACGCTTGCTCAACTTGTATACGGCGACAAACAAGTGCAACAACATTTTGAGTTGAAGAAATGGGTGTGTGTTTCTGATGATTTCGATGTAAAAGGTATTGCTGCAAAGATCATCGAATCAAACACAAACATTGAGATGGATAAAGTGCAGCTGGAACTTCACGAAAAAGTTGAGGGCAAGCGATATTTGCTTGTCTTGGATGACATTTGGAATGAAGATCGTGATCACTGGCTTCAATTGATGACACTACTGAAAGACGGAGCAAAAGGAAGTAAAATAATTATCACCACGAGAAGTGAGAAGGTAGCCAAGATAAATGGTTCATATTCAATCCTCTTTTTACAGTGTCTTGCTGAAAAACAATCTTGGAAATTATTCAGTCAATTAGCTTTTGAGAATGAAAAAGAACTAGAGAATGAGAAGTTGGTGTCAACTGGCAAGGAAATTGTGAAAAAATGTTCAGGGGTTCCTCTCGCCATTAGAATCATTGGAAGCCTAATGTTTACCATGGAGGATTGGTCAACTTTCAAGAACACAGATCTTGTGAAAATTGATGAACAAGGTGGCAATAAAATTTTTGAACTAATCAAACTAAGTTATGATCATCTACCCATTCATTTGAAAAAGTGTTTTGCTTTTTGTTCATTGTTCCCAAAAGATTATTTAATTGAGAAGAGAATGTTGATTCAACTTTGGATTGCACAAGGATTTGTTCAATTATCATATGAAAATATAAGTTTAGAAGATATTGGTGAAAATTACTTCATGGATTTTGTTCATAAGTCTTTCTTTCAAAATATCACTAAACGATTTGATGGCAAGGTATGTTTCCAAATGCATGATATTGTGCATGATCTGGCAAGTGTTATTTCAAGAAGTGACTATCTTTTAGTTAATGAAAGGGGACAACATGTTGACAAAAAAACTCGTCATGTCTCTTTTGGCTTTGAATTGGATTCTTCCTGGCAAGTTCCAACTTCACTTCTCAATGCTTACAAACTAAGGACATTTTTATTACCACTTCATAGAGATTTTTCAATAGAAGTGTCTGCTTGTAGTTCTATCTTGTCCAGTTTGAGACGGTTTCGAGTGCTGAATCTTAAATACACAAAATCAATGAAGATTCCATCTTCTATTGGTAGGATGAAACATCTAAGGTATCTTGACCTTTCTTTTAGTCATAAAGTTGAAGAGCTCCCAAGGTCTATAACTGAATTAATTAATTTGGAGACTCTTTTACTCAATCATTGCGTGGAATAGGAAAAATGATTAATCTTCAAACACTGACAAAATTTATGTTAGATACTGCTTCCAAAGATAGTGCTAAATCTAGCGAGCTAAGCAGATTAAATAATTTGAGGGGACAACTAGAAATAAAAGGCTTGGAATGCTTGAGGCATTGTCCTACAGAAGCTAAGCATATCAATTTAATGGAGAAGCCACATCTTCATCAGTTAACATTATATTGGATTGAACAAATTGTTGTTGATGTCAATGACTTGGAAAACGATGATATAATTCTACATGACATAGTTCTGCACTCCAATATCAAGGTCTTAAAAATAATTAGATTTGGTGGTGTGACAATGTCTAGTTTGGTCAATTTATCTACAAATTTGGATGAATTGAGATTGTCCCATTGCACAAGATTGCAATATCTCGAACTTGCACAGTTGCATATCAAACGTGTACGCATGACAAATTTGCTGTCCCTGGAGTGGATAGTCGACGACAACAACAATGGTGATAATTCATCAACATTTTGTGCATCACTCAAAGAGATAGATCTTTCTAAATTACCTAATCTTAAAGGATGGTGTAGGTGTAGTGAAGAAGAAATGTCTAAGGGTTATCATCATCAGTTTAAGAGTCTTGAAAAGTTACGGATTCATGATTGTCATAATCTAATTTCCATTCCACAGCACATAGATATCAAGGAAATAAAGCTTTGGAATGTCACGGCAAAGATATTACAACAAGCAGTCACTCATTCCAAAGTGGAGTTTCTTGAAATATATAATATACTTAATTTTAAATCTGTATGTGGAGTCCTTCAACATCTCACTAGAGTGTGTGAATTGAGTATCATACTTTGCAATGAGTTTGATCCGTGTGATGATGAAGATGGTTGTTATAGCATGAAATGGAAAGAACTCACAAACCTCAAAGTGTTGACTTTTTATGAAATTCCAAAAATGAAATATTTGCCTGAGGGGCTTCGACACATTACCACTTTACAGACTCTAAGAATCGTGAAATGTGTCAACCTTACATCTATACCGGAATGGGTAACATCACTGCAAGTTTTAGATATCAAAGATTGCCCAAATGTGACGTCTTTTCATGTAGACGTGGAAGATCAATAGGTTCGATTTGGTTTTTATGACGATCTCAGCAGTGGACAAAGTCAGGCTCCGTCACCAACTGAGGTATGGTTGAAACTATATCTATTTCTATTAATCTAAAATTATAGGTTTTATTTGTTGATTATTCCATTCCTTATCTAATAATATGTTGTTTGTTTTGCCATATGAAGTTATATTGGAAGCTTGCTTAGGGAGGAATTTATCAACAATTAGTGTGACCAAATAAATAATTAACATCCATTTCTTTGAGGTAAGCATGTTTACTTCACAACTTACATTTGTTAACATTGTGTATTAGTCATATATATTATTATATAATAATATGGAAAAATTGTTCTATTAGCAGATTAAAAAGACTGTTCAATGGATACTTGTTAAGGATCTGGTTAAGGATCTACATCTAACCAAATGGCTAAGAGGTATAAATATCTACCACTTCTGCTGCACTATCTTGGCGAAAGTGCGACAATGATCTTACAATAAGGTAAGCATTATTTTTTAAATATGTTATCATTATTATATAAAGACCATGATTTCTAGCTATTGAGATTTGGCTTCCTCATTGTTGTGTCTACTGACATGTCTTTCTTTAGGAATCATTTATTTCTCCACACCATATCATTAAAGAGGAAGTTCAAATATAGAGGTCTTAGTAATCTGCAGTTCAGTCACGAGTAAGTAAAGTCTAGCTAAAGATGTTCTAACTCAGGATCAAACTCTGGTGCTCCTGATCGTATGCATAATGTTTGTATTACTGCAACAAGTGAACTACTAATACGTTTGTACTTTATAACAAGTGCAAGCAATCTTACAATCACAAGAGTTGAACTTGAATAGATCGATTTAATGCTGACTTTCTGATGCTTACAATATTTGGTGATTTTTTCTCCTGTCTATTATTCAGGTGCGCGCTGCGTCGCAACTTTGTTGAATGAGATGAAGCGCCGTGGCAAGGATTGTCGATTCGGTGTAATCTCAATGTGCATAGGTGATTTCTTCTCTTGAGCTTTCTCCAATTCAAATGCCAGAAAAAAAATTATAAACAACAAGCACATATAATATAATATAATATAATATAATTGAAGTAAAAATGAGATTCTATGATCATTAGTATCTAAATGTGAGAGTCTATACTGTTACACATTTCCTTGTTTGATAACATTATTGAATTTTGCATCATTTCAGGTTCTGGTATGGGAGCTGCTGCAGTATTTGAAAGGGGAGATTTTTAAGAATTTGTGAAAGTTTAGAGAATGGTTAGAAAAATTAACAATCATTTGTCAAAATTATGCTTGAAATGATCAATGTATCATTTGAAGTAGTTGTATTTTGAATTGATGTTGTGAAAATGAAATAAGGAGAATAAAACAATAATAATGAAGTATGTAGGCAAAAAAATAGTGTGGAACATAACATCAATACATTATAATTCACTCTTGTCTAGATGAAGTAATCAAGTGGCTCTATATGTTACTTTTTGTGTACCTTGAGGTTTTGTACACTAATCAATGAAATGAATAATTTTTGTTAGTTAAGCATGTCATTTGATATTATTTTATATTTGTGAAACATTTTACATGTTGTACTTCAAAGTGTTTTTTTTTTTTTTTATCTTTTTGGGCCTTTTAAGAGGTTATCTTAATTCAAGGTATCTTTCGGTTAGAAGTTATAGATCGGTCCTTCAAAGTATATAAGATCTATTTAAGATGTTTAATATTGACAACTAATTACTGATTTTTAAGCATCTAAAAAAACAAAGATGCGGATATCTCCTAACATGTGTAATGCGTTCTTTGTATGCATTTGCTAGAAATTGAACTCATGATCAAATATGCTCATAAAAGACTCACTTATCTATAAATTGTGTGTCGAAACATGTTAATTATTACTAGATTTTTTTTATAAAATAAAAGTTTAAGTGAATTGAATTCTAAAAATTGATCAGAATCAAGATAAACTTCAAAATTCAAAATTCAAATAACACTTGCAAATACTTATAAATAACATATAAAAAATTCTTAACTCCAATAATAAAAATTGAACTCACGCCCAATTAAATTCTTACCAACTACTTTTTCAAAAGAACAAATCTTAATCTTATAACTCTTAACTCAAATCAGTTGAACTATCTAATATCTTCAGATTAAAAGAACCTTCATAAACAATTCTATAATTTTTATCTCTTATGCATGAATGTGTATATTCTTAATTAATTAAGACCTAATCCATATTTTATTGGTTCTCACTCCCATCACTCTTCTCAATTATTAAAAGTAAAAAATTCCTAATATAGCTCAAACAACCCAAACCAAAACATAACAATCCCTTTCATTTGTCATAATAAAAATCAAACATTTTCAACCACTAAACAAACCACATGACATGACATTATAACACAACACTCACACTTACATGTGACTTTACTTCTCTTATGGTTTCATCATGGAACACGCAACTCCTATAACTCCAACCACAAATCCACCACCGTTGTTACCGTTCTCAGCGCCACCACTCACGGAGGCACAAATCGCCATCCTTACAACACCACCACCACCTTTCCCCGGTCCATCTCGCTCCGTTGACCTCTCTCCTCTCGAATTCCTACTCGCTCTTATAGCTATTGTCACCATACCTGCTTTAATCTATACCTTCATCTTTGCCTTTGGATTTCCGTTTTGTCGCCGGCGACCGGAGCAAAACTCCGGTGAACTCTCACTTGCTTCTGATGAACATATAAACGGTGAATCAGCAGCTTCTATCTCTGAACTGAAGTACTGTACGGATGTTCATGTGAAGGAAATCGGCGGTGAGTGTCCTGTTTGCTTGTCGGCGTTCAGTGACGGTGAAAAACTCCGGCAGTTGAGTTGTTGTAAGCATTATTTTCATGCTGATTGTATTAATTTGTGGCTTAGAAATCGGTCTAGTTGTCCGATTTGCCGAGCTTTGGTTGCCGGTAAACGGAAGAATTCGTTCCCGGTGGCAGCTCCGGCGAGAGATAATGATCTGATGCAGGGTCTTCCAGATGCTTCTGCTTTAGTGTGAAGTTTCTTAATTTTTAATAAGTTTTTCTTTTTTTTTTTAGGAAATTATTGCGTTTTTAAAATGTTAGTTATTGAAAAAATTGAATTGTGATGTAGCAAATTACCAATGTATTATAGCAATAGTTAACTGGTCCAACGGTGATTGATGTTGGACTTGGTGGGAAGATCATAAGTTGATCCCGCAACTATATCGAAAGAGTTAAAACCACTTGATGTCAGATCTGATCTTTGAATCGGATTAGACGATTTAGTGGATCGGATAATAGTTGTTTCCAAAAAATTACCAATGTATTACGGGTATATAGAAAGAACATAGATGTATGACTAGCCAAAAAAGAAAAGAAAAACAATATCAAGAAATGTTTTTAACAAGCTTGGTGCTCTTTCTAGTTGTATATTATCTATGAATGAAATTCTTCAATAATGAAATTTAAACCTATACTTTGATGTGCTATAAGTCAAATATTCGTCAATTAGACTATTTGTCTATGGACTTTGAAACTAACCTTTGTCAAATAGAAGAAACATTTGAATATTTCTATAGTAACATCCAAATCAAGATGAATCTTACCTTCCACTTAACTCTCTTTCACTATCTATTTTGCTAGATTCCTAGGATGGAAACGATGATTCCAAATTAGAATCATATGGTATCTAAACTAGTTAATCTCAAATGATAGATTCCAAATGATGATTCCTAGGTTGTCATTCAATTAAATTTTGACTTTGATATTTTTTAAAATTAACAGAATGTGTAATTGTCGAGATTAATTTTTTCGAGGTAATTGAAATTCTTTTTAAGAGGTTGATATCTCTTAAAAATTGTTTTCCATATGCATTGACTAAATATCGAGCTCTAGAATGAATAATTAAGAGACTTAAGTATTTAGCATTTGTTTCACATTATGTTGGTAAACTTTTACTAGGTTTGTTTGAATTTGAAGGAGTTTTTGGAGGGTTTTGAAGGGAATAGTTTTGGAGGGCCAGCTAACTCTATATTTTAAAATATATTTGATATATTAAAAAAAAAAATCAAAATAACAGTAAAATATATAATCATGCAATGCAATACTTCAATCATACTTAATTCATTTTAATTTATTTATTGAAAAATGCTAACATGTGGCCTAATATAGAAACTCGAATATGATTTTTCTTAATATTTATAAAAAGAACTTTAAATTACATTTAATTTTAAATAGAGTGAGTAATAGCTCTTGACAAAAAAAAAGGATGAAAGTAAGGAAGTGTGAGTAATAACTTGGATAAGAAGTAATGCATCATCCTTTTGACATTGTTTATGTAAGTATATAAATGAATAAATACAGATTACAGAGGTTCTATATTCAATGACAAGCAAAGGAAGTTAGATTCACTATATAGCAGAGTGCCAAACTACCAATAGTCCATACAAGAACATAAACCATTTTCAAAATGGTGAAAACGTTTTCTATCTCTAATAATTATCCTACGTTGATAAAATTTTGAGATTATTTTCATTGATGAATGACAATCATCACAAATTCTCAAGTTTTTCACAATCTGAAGTGGTGTCTTTGGTGATGTACTAATTAATCCAAATGCAACAGCAATTTTTTCACTGTGATAGTGTAACAAATTCTCTTTATGTTCCTCATCCATCTTAAGCAACACTTGTGTAGTATCTTGAATATGACCTACCGAGCTTAACTTGTTCGAAATTTCCTTCAACATTGAATGTATTTCTTTGGCTCTAGGATGAGAATCGTCTTCAACAAGAAATTCATGTATAACACCATCAATTTCGATCCAACTACATCCAGGGTCTTTCCTAATATCCAATTCTTTCATCATCATTCTCACCTCAGCAACCCCATCCCAATTTCCTGACGATGCATACAAATTCGAGAGAGCCACGTATGCCCCGCTATCATGAGGAGCAAGTTTCATCAAAACCTCTGCTGCACGTCTACCAATTTCGACGTTTTTATGCAATTTACAAGCACCAAGCAAGGCCTTCCATATGACATCGTCTGGTTTTATTGGCATATTCGTTATAAGCTCCTCGGCTTCTTCTAGATAACCAGCACGTCCAAGGAGGTCAACCATGCACCCATAGTGTTCTATCCTAGGCTCTAATCCAACCCTATTAACCATGTCATTGAAAATTGATCTCCCTTTTTCGACTAAACCTGCATGGCTACAAGCACTCAAAATTGCAATGTAAGTAACATCACTAGGTGATACTCCACTTCTTTCCATCCTTGAAAAACAATCCAACACATCTTTGGCTTTACCATGCATTGCTAGACCACCAATCATAGCATTCCAAGCTATAACATTAGTTTTCGACAACCTATTGAAGACCTGAATTGCTTTCTCAATGTTCCCACACTTAGCATACATATCAATAAGAGCAGAACCAAGAGCCTCATCAATCCGAACACCATTCCTCTCGGCGTACAAATGCACCCATTTCCCCAACTCTAGTGCTCCAAGCCGCGATATCGCAGGTAAAACACTAACCAAAGTCACCCGATTCGGAGACACATCTCCCATCTCCATCATCGTATGAAACAAGTCAACAGCCTCCTTAAAAAACCCATTTTGAGCATACCCAGAAATCATCGCATTCCAAGAAACCACACTTTTTTGCTGTATTGCGTCAAACAACTCCCTAGCAGCATCAATTTTCCCAATTCTTACATACCCATCAATCATTACATTACAGAGAACCACATTACCCTCTTGCCTCCTCTTATCTCTCACCCTTATTTCACTACTCAAATCACCAACATTCTTATGAAACAAAACACTAGCATCCTCAATACTCCCACACAAGACATACATCCTAAGCAAATTGCTAACAACAAATTCATCATCAACGAAACCAAACTTTACAACCAAACCATGAACCTGTTTCCCTTCTTCCAATCCAGCAACAACTGAACAAGCCTTCAAAACCGAAGGAAAAGTGAAACTATTAGGCTCAACAACTCCATCAAACATCATTCGACAGAAAATCAACAAGGCATTATTAGCATTACTGCTGCTGCTATCAGAAAATGCCCTTATGACAGTGTTCCAAGCAAAGCAATTTGGTTGAGGCATTTGGTCGAACAGGGAGAATGCATAAATGGGGTCACGAAAATCTGAGGTTGCAGTGAGTTTGAGAAGTTCTGTTGATACTGTTGGGTCATGTGCTTTGTTTGTTTTGATGAAAATTGCGTGAAGTTGCTTTAATTCTTGTATGGTTTTGCAGTTTTTGATTTGTGGGATGAGATTTTGTGGACGTTGGTAGTAAGGTGTTGTTTGGGGTTTTAGAGTTGGATAATTCATTTTTGAAAAGGAAAAAATAAAGATTGAATGAGAGGAGATATATGTGGATGATGGTAATGGCAGAATAAATTGTTAATGTAAGGCTATCAACAATGGTTTTGGGTTTAAACCCCAATTTTTTCACTTTTCAATACTCCACGTCATTTTCTCTTTCTTCCACATACCAATTAAACTATTATTCAACTTTTACTCCTACAATGATTTAGTTTAAACCAAATACTCTCTCTTCCAACTCACTTTCATATACCCCACATTCTTTATTTATATTATTTAATTTTATATAATAATAATTATTATTTATATTTTTTTGAAATAATGAATATTTTTTTACATATTTAATATTATTATTCTTCCTTAATTTATCAGCTAAATTTATGAATATGACAATAATTTTGAAAGTAAAAATGAGAGGAAGTGTAAAAATGAGTTTTTTTTTTTTTCATGTTGAAAATATATCAAACCATATCTCTATTTATAGAGTTTTAAAAATTATGAATTTTGGTATTAAAAAAAGAAAAATTTAAAAAAATATACTATGAAATAATTGCCCTGAAAGTATTAGAATAAATAAAAATATACACACCCAATCAAAATATGACAAATATATATACATTTTAAAAAAAATTCGAAAAATCAAAACCCACATACTATTAAGCAAGTGCATCACACTTGCTGGAAATAGCCATCCTGATCGCGCCACGTGTCTCATGATTTCCCACTCTCCCACTTTTTTCTCTTTCCTCCTCTTTTCACCATTCAACCGTATGAATTTATTCATCCTCTCTCTCCTCCAAGTAATTCACCTCACATATTAATACTCACCATTGTACCATTTAAACCCAACTTTTGGAGATTAATACACACCATTGTATGTAGTCTAAGAGAAATGTGTGGATAATTCATTTTGATAATATTCGTAACAATTAAAGAGTAAAAATAGGACAAGATCAAAAAAAAAAAAAAAGAGTAAAAATAGGATAATTTAGTCTCTAAATTAAACAACCTAGTATAGTAAAATAATTTTTTTTAAGGTGTATAATCTATTTTGCTAACTACTCTCCGTTTAATCATTTTGTAAGCTTTTCTTTAGGGTCCTATGGCCCTCTTGTTTACCAAAATATATATATATATATATATATATATATATATATATATATATATATATATATATATATAATTTATCATTTTTTTTGGGTACAATCATTTTAATTTTTTTAATTAGTCTCTTGAATACATTAAATTTTTTGTTAATTTGTGTTATGATACATTTGTTGATATTAGACGATTTTAATAGGTTGATAAATAACATGTATGAACTTTTCTACAATAAACAATATATGTTGACCTATTAGAATTATTTATATCGATATGCATCTAAATAAAATGTGTATCAAGTGTTTACTGTTTTTTCTAGAAGATCTGTTTAGAATTCATGACTCAATTTTATATTAGTATGAAATTATAAATCCTCTATTAATTTTTTTATTTTGTTTCTAGATATTTCTTCTGTTTCAAAACAAGTGTCGTTTAATATGTCTGTATGCATGTTAAAAAATATAATTATAATGTCAAAATGAATTATATTTTGACTAAATTAATAATATACTCCCTTTATGTTATTTTATAAACAAATTTCATCTTTTTAAATTCTCTACATAATTAATGTATTTAAAATATGATATAGCATAATCTATCTCGACTAAAAAGGAGAATCATAATTAAGAAGGTGGGAAGAGTTGGTGTTATTGTATATAAGGAATAATGCTGTCATGACTCAATTTTATATTAATATAAAATTATAAATTCTCCATTAATTTTTTAATTTTGTTTTTAGATAGTCCTTCTATTTCAAAACAAGTGTCGTTTAATATGTTTATATACTACATATTAAGAAATATAGTTATGATGTCAAAAGAAATTATATTTTAATAAAATTAACAATATACTCCCTCCACAACATTTTATAAATAAATTTCACCTTTTAAATTCTTTGCATAATTAATGTATTTAAAATATAATATAGAATAATATATCTCGACTAAAAAGGAGAATCATAAGAAGGTGGGAAGAGTTGGTGTTATTGTATTAAGGGATAATGGTATCTTGATAAAAGTTAGAAGTTTTTTAATCTGCACATATAAAGGAAGGTGCTAAAATGAAATATGGAAGTAGCTAATAACATTTGGTAGAAAAGGCCAGTGAAAGAAATATATTGATCTTTGTATCTAGAACATATTTCGGGCTGAACTAAAGTATTTTGAATATTTCCCTTCCACACCCCCCCCTCTCTTTCCCCTCGCATTTCTTTTATCCCCTTGATCTATCTCTTTTTACCCCTGGACCAAAATTTTGGAAAATATTATCCGTTTGCATGGAAGAATGGAGATTTTTTTCCTACTCGCTTATGTTCAGATAATATTTTTCAAACTTTTTCATTTTATACTTAGAAACGTGACTTCTCTTTTCAATAACGTTTTTCATTCCAAAAAACGTGTTTTTCTCTCCTAAGCGAACCTCTAAGACAAAAATTTAACATGGTAACGTTGTTTATGGTAGGCAATGTCTATTTGTGATGTAAATGTTGTTTACGGTAATGGTAATGTTTTATGAAAAGTGGTAATGGTTACCAGTTGTATGTAGCACCAAATTAAATGATGAATTTTTAATCGCTAGTATTTGACATTATAAATATATTATATTTCAAGAATGTTGCACAAAATATAGTGCTAATTCGTATAATATGTTATAAGATCGTTTCATAAGTTTAACTTAGTCAGGGATGGATCCAGAAATTTCAACCAGTGGGGGTATGAATTACTTTAAAAAAATATATACACACACAAAAGTGGATATTAAACACAAAAAACTACTAAATTTGATTCAGTGGTGAAGAATTTAACTAGTATGCATGAAGTCTCGAGTTTAACCCACAATTCCATTGTAAATTTTTTTTGGATATTACAAAATTTATAATATTATATCATAAAAACTAAAAACACCTTATCATCTAAGAATTATAATTGTTCACTACATTATTTCAACATGTATACATTAATATTTTATGACAAATTAGCTTGTAAATTATCGTTAATGGAGCTTGTGTGGGGACAACACCATATTTTAAGTGGGGTCATAACAACATAATAGCATTTAGTTGGTTAAAAATTTGTTAAGGTAGTGGGATCAGCAGTCCCCATTGTCCATAGAATGCATCTATCCCTGAACTTAGTTGATAGGAATATTATGTTTCATATGTAAGAGTCGAAGTTCGAACTCCGAACATTTTACTTATCCATTATAATGATAAATTTTTTAACTATTAGACTATCTGACAAAATAAAAATTATAAGAATATTTTGAAATGGCAAGAATAAGTATCTCCATTGGGAGAAAAAGTAAATAGTGCCTTGTGGAATAGAATAGCTATACAAAACCTCACATATTTAAAGAACTTTATCTATCTTTATCCATATTAATTTCAACATCCATTTAATAGGGAGACAATTTAAACTTAGTACGGATTGACCCAACATAAACAATAGTTGGGAGGGCTTGAATCTGAAACTTTAAAAGAAACATGCTATAGCTATATTAGATTCTTTGTCTAGGGATGACAATTGGTAGGGAATGGGTAGGGTACTATAGTCCCCATCTTCATACCCGCAGTTTGAAAAATTATCCGTACCCATCCTCATACCCGTGTGGGTGACAGTTTTTGTCCCCGTACCCATGCTCTATGGGTACCTAAGTACCCATACCCGTACCCGTTACCCGCATTTTTATTAAAAATAAATTGATTAATTATAAAATATCATATCATTTTAATAAAATTTTAAAAAATTCTAAGATTTTAATGTTGATTCATGAAAATTATAAACAAAATTATTAGTAAAATCATCCTAAAGTTCATTTCTCTATTGACATATTTGCATTATGTTATAAATAAGAGGAGGGATCCGTTGACTCCATGAGTAAGTCTTCATCGACTTACTCCGCTTAATAACTCGATATCGGCATTATATTTCTTCAATTCGACCGTTGAATTCAAAGATCTCATTGAGTAGATCAACTCTACAAATTTTTATAAAAATTCAAAACCGTTTGATACTTTTTCTGATAACTTCAATTGAACGTACGACAAACTTTTCAAAAAACCGTTGAATTTCAATAGTTCGAATACATAACTACATTTTTTGAATTTTTATAAAAATTTGTAGAGTTGATCTACTCAATGAGATCTTTGAATTCAACGGTCAGATTGAAGAAATATAATGCCGATATCGAGTTATTAAGCGGAGTAAGTCGATGGAGACTTATTCCTAGAGTCAACGGATCCCTCCTCTATAAATAAACATTTTTTTATTCAAAATGTGTAGTAATATAATAATGTTGTATTTTATATAATTATATATATTATTATATAATAATATAATTAAAAATATATATATATACTATATGGGTATATGGGGTGGGTACCTAAGGTACCCGTACCCGCACCCATACCCGCTCAATTTTATGGGTAACCCATGACCATATCCAAAATGTGGGTTTTTACCCTACCCATCATGGGTATTTTTTGTGGGTACCCACTGGGTATGGGTAAATTGCCATCACTATCTTTGTCTTTAAATATATTATCATTTTCAAATTTACCATTTATCTAAAATACACCAATTCAATTATAAATATTTGGTTTGATGTGTCTTTCATTATAAAGACTTGCAAAATCTGCGGATATTGCAAAATTCATTGATATCTGTTTATTTCTTTTGAACTACAAAGTATTTTTTTTTTTAATTCGAAAAAATTTCTAAGGAAATTGATCAAACTCTAAATTATTACAGTCTTTGTCCTATAAATAGTGACTTAACACACAAAAAGTGTATATTTTTTTTAATGCTATTTGAAGTGTAGTCTTATTCAGATTATTTCTCAAGTATGGCAAAATCGACTTGTGTTATGTATATCGTTGTATGGGCACACGCAACTCATTCCACTATGTGTGTCTTATCTTATGTCATCATATATTTGTTTTGAACGAGCAACATGATAATGCACTTTGCAAAAGGTAGAGAGTTATACATGCATTCAAAATATTGTACCTCTCACTCGTGACCTCTAATTTGTTATGAATTGTCTCACTTTAAAATGGAGTACAAAATGAATTTGAACCCGTTACGGAACTTTCTTTTTTGTGTGGGTGTGAATTAGATATATCTATACATACACACTATTTTAAAAACTACTGTAATTTATTGCGTAAGATGGAATTGAAATAATAATAAGTGGTAAAAGATAAACACATAAATACTAATACCAATATACCATGCACAATATTTTGAATAAGTAATATTTCACATGATAAATTAATATGTCAATATGGTTTGATCAGAAGTAGTTACCCATTTTTTTGTATAATAACTTAAAATTTCACATTAGAAGTCATGAATTCAATGCAATTTTTTTTTTTTATAGAATTAGATAATATAATCATCCTCTTTAAATTATAATTTTAAGATGGAGTTAGCTAGATTCAATAAGTGTCAAAGTAGATCTTCGCATTTATGCATGTGTGGTTTGCAGTGCGTAATACATTTTTAGCTTAAAAAAGGACACATGAAATGAAAATAGGGGTCCATATGATGCCATATTCTCATAAATAAAAGAGAAAAACATTACAAAGAATATCTCTTTGTAAGTAATTTCTTCCCCTTTTTATAGTACAATAATGATGATATATATCCGTTTCTGTATCAAAAGGCTGGATAATAAATAAATCAAATTAAAAAAAGAAAACAAACATATGATATGAATTTGTTATCTCACGTACCGTCAAATTATAAAAAGGTAAATTAAAATTTCCTGTTAATTAATTATTTTTTATAAGACATTTGTTAATTATCCAATTTTTAATGGAAGGGGCCTTGGTTTTTTTTAATGGCAAATAACTTATATATATTAGTAAAAGAAGTACATTTAGTACTCGATTCAAATAGTAAAAAAAGAAGCAAAAAACCACCAACACCAAGAGACACTTAACGGCTACCCTAAAAATTATCAAGGGAGAGGAATTAGTTTCTTGATGAGGGAAGGCAACTATGAATGATAAAGATGCCCGAGGATGAAAATCCTTTTGTTGATCCTTAACTATCTATCAGGTCAAAAACATTCTTAGAGTCATATTCCATAATTACCGACCTATAACCAAAATCCCAAGTCAAATGAATGCCCCTCCAAATAGGTGAGGATTTCTACTAGCACAATAGAAGTTCTACAACAAGAACAAGAAAAAACCATGTAACCAAACTCCATTCTCATCTCTCAAAGGCCTCCATAACTTACACTCTCGGGGTTACCTAAGAATACATATAATAGACATGTGTCAGCGCTTAGGTGCAAAAAAGATAATAGACACTTGTTTCAACGATTAGGTGCAAAAACAAGACAAATGCTAAACTTGTTTTCCACGAGGGAATGGGCTCGAGTATGAAGCACCAGTATGAGAATGGGTACGATTAATACTCTATTCAGAGGGTGTCTATTGTCATTCGTTAAAAAATTTGGAACATATAAGATGAATTTTTTCTCCTAACTAAACTTTTTTCATAGCAAAGAGTCGGACACCCAACATTTAATCATATGCTTAAATGGTCCAAATTCGTTATTATTAAGACCAATTAATGGTTAATTGACCGCTCTATTTAACTGGTCTTCATTTTTTACTTTTTATTTTGTGTATAGGGTTTTCTCAAGGAAATTAAGTAAAAAGAATTGATAGGGGACCTCAAGCAAGCTTGAACAATATAAAGAAAAAGCAAAGCAGCTATAAGTAAGGTGTGTAGTGGCGTATATATGTTTGTTTTAAGTGGATATGGGTCATGTCAAGTTGGGCCACATCTTCTCAATTATTTTCCTTTGCTAAGCAAATGAATGAGCTTAATTAATTGATAAAAGTAGGAGGGGAATCTAAATTCCAGCAACATGTGCATGATTGAGAACATGTGGGAGAACGTGAGGATTCAGAACACAACTTAATTGGTATCACATTTTTCTTTCCTTTTAAGTCCATGCATCTGTCCATGAAGATCAACATCGAGACAATAGAATGGATTCTCTCAAGTGTAATTTTCACTTGAGAGAATAAAGTGTGATCTTATACAATTAAAATTTATTATATTCATGTTTCTCTTTTCTATTGAATGGTATAAGATCACACTTTATTCTCTCAAGTGAAAATTACACTTGAGAGAATCCATTATCCCGAGACAACGATATGAGAAAGGATAGATAAAAAACCGCGGTCCGACTCAATCTGAGGAAATCGAGAAAAAAAAAAGGAAATGGGTGGTTTGAATCGAGCCACGTGTTAGCGGGTTTGAAAATTCAGTTTGAATAGAGTTGACATGGGCGGGTCCGGGTGGAGAGAACCGGACCGATGGAACCCGAAACCCATCCACATTAGAAAAATCAAAATTTCGCGTTTAACATTTTTCTTTTGTGATATACATACTCTAAGTTCTTTTTCCGTCTCTTCTTCACACTTTCTCATTTCACCTCAAGTTCATAGAGACTGGAATAATAATGGAACATTTTGAAACTAAAACTTATCTTTTTTATCTTTTTGATCTAACTTCACTGAAATCAAATGTTATTTTTTTAATTTTATTTGAGATTTTTTATTTTTTTCTTACTTTTTATGTTTATTTTGAGTTTGTAACACTTTTATTTTGTGTTTGTTTCTTGATTCTCTCATCTCTTGTTGCATATTCTTAGAATTTAAATTGCAAAGATTGAGTTTGTTACTAATTTTTTTATTTTTTTAATTATTTCAAACCGAATCAAACGAATTAAACCGTTCAATAACTCGATTAAACCGTAACCCGAATCCGCCCAAACCCGCTCACTTTCCACCCCTAGATATGAGGGAGTGGGTCTCCCCTTCTCATTTTATAAAACTATATGACACATTCTATGCTCGTTAAAACAATGTAATATATCTATTACCATCTATTTTGTGGGTATGAAAATAATTCGGTTAAAAAGAATTCACATTATATATTTTATAAGTTTTTTAATGGAGATTAAATACCGTTAAATAGCGGTGAAAATTTTGTACATATAATATGATATTTAAAATAAAAAAATATAATGTATATCACATTAAATGTAAAGTAGGATTAAGATTATGAGTTGAGAGTGAAGCATATAATATTGAGTTGAGAGTAAAAAACATAGTGTATTCACCTTTACTATAAATGTAAAGTGGAAGGTATTGAGTTGAGAGGGAAGCACGTACAAGTACTTAGGATTAATAACTTAACATTGATCTAATTCACATATATTGATCTAACTATAAATTCAATCTCCACTCAAATGTTTAAATAACAACTTAACATTCTTCATTTTACTTTAAAATTCGTTGTATAATGAACTCTTAAAATATGTTAATCTACACTACTATATCCAAATGCATAACATTCTTAACAACATTTAACCAACTAAATCACACTCATTATATGTTGACAGCATAAATTTGTTAGTGTCTTGGAATTCTGAGCCCTCTTAAAATTCCATTTAGTACACTTTCCATTAGTACAAGGTTTTATTATACTTCAAATTATTTTTTGGTCTAGGTTGTCACTCCAATTCCAAATCATTTCAACCCATAAAGAACATGGAATCATCATGACATACCCAAATCTCAAAAAAACGACAATTTTGGGATCAAGTTTATAAAATCCAAAATTATATGTTCCCATTATTGTTCAATAAAATTTCAACACAATCAACACCAAAAGAAGTGAACTAGTATCAAACAATATTATTACTAACTCACTAATAACTATAATGTGCTGACTCAAAGACCGACCAACCGTGAGTGAGTGAAGGTGAAATGTTAGTATCTCTTTCTAGGTTTTGAATATGCTTTATTCCTTCTTGGTAGTAAAATATCCTTGGTTCTAGCAAAAGCTATATACCAACCCAAATACCTTGACAAAGATTCCTTTCTTTCAACATAGCCAATCCAATTTTCAAATTTTATAAGCACAAAAAGTTTATTTTCCTCTTTCATATAAATGTATACTCTTTGTACTATTATTTTATTTTTGTCATTATTTACTATATGGGTGTGGATCAAGAGGAACTTAAGATCGGAACCTGCAGCCACCATTTTATTTTATAATGTACATTTCATTATATTATTGTCTTGTGAGAGTTAATTCCAAGCATTTGGATATAGTAGTGTAGATTAACATACTTTTGTTTTAAAAAAAAAAAAAAACTTTGTTTTTCGCTTATATATTTGAAAATTCAACTGAACACAAACAGCTGGTAGTATAAATACGAAGTTTTTATCGTCGATAGTTGTGACTAATATTCGTCGAAGAACTTGTAAAACATATAATTGTTTTTTTCCTTTCAATCAATTTTTTTTCCATGCACAAGAATAGAGATAAATCAAATTCTTGACCACCTGCTTAAAAAGCCAAAAAATATTACCATATATTAATTTTAAACTAATCTTAAATATAAAAAGTAGCCGGCCTAAAAAGCCAATTGCTATTATAGATTAAGCTAGGGCACCAATTCCAGAGCCCATATTTAACGAAGAGGACTTTTAGCTCAATATGTAAATGTCACAAATTTGTTGCTCCAACCTGATGCGAGTCCATTTTAATTTGCTCCCAATTTTTCTTCTTAAAATGATCCATTCATTGGAATGCATCGAATGGTTCAAATTTAAAGCCATAAATAATTTGTAAAACATATTGTGGAATGTTGATTAAAATTGGATAGAAATTATCTTCCTATACTAGGGTTCTATTTTGGTTAACATGCCCTTATTTGAGTGTAGTGTGTATAGTACATTTTATAACAAATAAAGAAAAAGGAAAGTGCAGTACTAATACTAATAGTAACATCTGCAGAAGAATGAAAAAACAAAACAAGGCCACAAGGGTATCTTACACATTCTTTGGTTGGACGCAAACTAATAAAAAAATAAGAAAACAGTGTGATACACCATAGGAATTAAAGGCATGCATATCTGAATTTAGAATGTTCAATTCAAAGCTACAAATTCCAATGCTACATTGAGGCGCGTGCTACGAAGGATCCAATCACTATAACCAATGTTGTGATTCCTAACTGACAAAGCAATTCCTTGTCTTGTTTTGAAGAGTGGGAGTTTCACGCGCTTAGTCGCGTGAAGTTGTGTGATATGTGTGACATATTCCTTGGCATGATATGTTGTTGCTAGTAATACTAATAGTGCTGTTGGCAGATTTGTATTTGCTAAGATCTTTGTGCTTTGACTATGCTTGACTCATAGATTTTCTTTGACAACGTTAAAATGCAAGTGTATGGATTATGGATATTGGGATATGATTTTGTGGATTTGGATTTCCTACATTACTATATGTATTGTATTTATTATTCAATCATTGTATATTTTTATTGGTTGCTTTTTCCTCAATTAAATTTTAATTTTGTGATTAGAAATGGACGATTAAAAACAATGTGAAACCACGTAAATTTTCTACTGCACCAAATTCAAATCTTGATTCCGTAGTTAATATGTACTGTTGTGATGAATTATATCTAATGATAATATAGAGATTCAAATTTTTGTATTGATGTTTTGTAATTGATCTTAAATTGGTATCTAAAATTTATTACTGTGTGAAAATATGAAAAAAATGATTAATATGTGAATGTTGTAAAAGATAAAGGACTAAAGTCTTATAAATAAAAGATAAAGAACCAAAATGTTATAAGTATATAAGATAAATGACCAAAATATTACAAATAAATGATAAAAATATTACAAAAAAATAAGATAAAGTACCAAACATATAATTTTACCAAAATAATATTATGGCCTACAAAGATCCTGTCCTAATTACTATGATTTATTAAATATATAGTATATATTGCAATATGCAGAGGTTGATAAAAAAAAAAAACCTGCAATTTACCCTTTTGTTTATATTGTCATTTGTAACTTTTACTTATGATTTTCCTAACATTTTAGTTTAAATTTGCCCCACTTAAGAAACTCAATGGAATACATATCAAACTAGGCTAAATATTCCACAATGAGGTTTTTGCTGCACAAGATTTTACACACAATAGGTGCACTCTCGTTAGCATTTCTCTTTTTGTTTTTATCCAAAATAGAAAATCAATATGGACTTTAAAACTAAAGATAATTGTCCTTGAATATTTTTTACTTTCCCAAACAAATAGATATTGTGTCCTCGTTTTTCATCAATTTGTAACAAACATGACAATCACAGCCTTTTTAAGATGTATTCTGATTGAGTCCATGTATCATGTATAATTGTGTATTTTCTGTCTCAAAATATAAAAAAAATTGATCAATTAAAGTTAATATATTTAGTTCAAATTTTTAATCAAATACATTAATTTTTTTGACTAATTTTTTCATATATTTTGAAGCGGAGGGAGTATATTATAAATAAAACATTAATCTTGTTATTTTTCAACAATTTATACGCAATCCATCCTCCTCTCTAATGTGGGAGGGATGCCTTAACTAGCTGAATATTGTATTGCTTTACAGTCACATTCTCTAGCTTTTAAAGCAAAACTTAGAATTGATTAGTTAATTACTATAATTTTCAATATAAAGGCAAACATTTTTAGAGTTGAATATTAGAAAGGCATGATTGTATTTCTTGTTATTCTTTTTTTTTTTCACAAATAGAAGGAATAATTCTATTTACTTATTGGTTAAGCAGTAATTAATAGTTAATATTCATCCATTAAAATGAGTGGCAAAATTCAAGTTTAAACTTCGATCTTTGCATATTTCAATATCACTATCAATCGAGTTATATTCAAGGAAAAAAAATCTATGTATTTAATAAAAATTAAAAGCATATATATATATATATATATATATATATATTATTTTATTTTTGAATGGCAAATATATAAATATGTATAAATAAGAAAGAACTAGTACATCCAAAATAGTTCACAAATGGGAGTACAAGAAGTACCGAGCCCCAAAATAAAGAGAAAATACAAAGAACTCATATATAGACAACTCCTAAACATCCGGCGATCAAGAAGAGAAAAAGAAGAAATCAAGAAAAGAAAACAAAAAGAAAGCCGACACCCCTCGAAGATCACCAAGCCCAGGAGCACCACCGCACATGATTCTAGTGGTTCCAACACAAAATAGGTTCAACCTCCCACTCATAAAGAGAGCAAGGGTTGACATGGTTTTTAACTAAATACCATTTCCAAGAAAGAAATTTCATCCTATCAACCAGGTATTCAATAGATGAAATTAACTTAATAAAAGGCAAATAAAAAAACACTAATTTTTAACAAAAAAAAATTGCACTTTTAAGGTAGATGTATTTAATAGATCTACAATCTATACTCATGTGATAGAAAAGACAAGCATTTTACTAAGTTTGTTCTATAATAACTTTACTCTTCTCCCAAGCTGAAGTTCCTGTATAGCTCTTAATCAAAGCTGACTTTCACTATAAGTTATACAGAATAAGTGATTAATAAAAGATGTTTCTTCATATTAAATTGTGGCTGCAGTTATGCTTTAAACTTAGATATTGGCATATTGCTACAAAATTCAATACCTACAACCACAACTACAGTCACATATATAGTCATTTAGAATTACAATTAGAATCGGTATAGCTTAATTGGTAGAGATATTACATTTTATATGCAGAGCGGAGCATGAATTCAGGATCTCCCACTTATTCACAAAAAAATATAAAAAAAAAAATTACCTAAGGATTACTTGCATTACTATTGTATAGAAAAAAGTAGGCTTAAATGCACTTTTGGTCCCCCTATTTTGAAATTTGTGAACTTTTGGTCCCCCTATTTTAAAACTCAACTTTTTGGTCCCCCTATTTTAAAAATCAACATTTATTTTTAGTCCCCCTCATTTTAATGATGTGGCACATGACGTGGCAATGATGAATAGTAACAAAACTTTCCACATCATTATTTTATTTCTTTTATAATTTAAAGTTTAAGAAAATAAAATTAATAAAACAAAATATTAATTTTTTTGTAAAAACAATTCTTCACGAAGAACCCTAAATTATGACCCTTATCTTCTACAATTCTCCAGCAATCTCCATTGAAACAAAGCTTTAATAGTGTGAAGCCCCTCAGCTTGTTCTTGCACTGTATTGTCACCTTATTCAGTTTCTGTTCTATTTCTATTAAAATAGAGTTACTCTGTTCTGTTAAGAAGAAAGAGAATGTGTTGTTAATTGTGGTTGAGCTCAAAGGACACAAATGGTAAGAGAAGAAGGGTAAAACGAAACAGTGATGTTACTAGGAATAGATGAACTTTTTGAAAATGATTGGAGTCCAATAGGGGCACCACTAAACTTTGATAGTTATGTTAATGTTGTCTCTTTTGATTTTGTTGCTACTGCCATTCTTATTTCCATGTTCTTACTCATGGCTATTTTAGAAAGGTTCCTTGCACCTTCTTCACAAGCTTTGTTCATTTGTTGTGTGTTTTTCTTTTCTTTGGATTTAGGATCATCGAATGATACAGACAAATTGGAAACATAAAATTTAGAGTTCATGGAATTTGGAGTTCAACGAATTAATTGGATCTTCGATTTAGGAGTTTGGGTTAGGTACTTCATAGTATAATATGGAAACACACAAATTGGGAATGAATTTTGTTTAAATTTTTAACTTTGATATTTATTTATTTTTCATTTTTTTTTATTTTAAATGAAATTATATTTATTATCTTAATATTTAAATTATAAAAGAAATAAAATAATGACATGGAACGTTTTGTTCCTATTCATCATTGCCACATCATCATCTACAGTGCCATGTCATTAAAATGAGAGGGGGACTAAAAAAAATTATTGACTTTTAAAATAGAGGGACCAAAAGTTCACAAATTTCAAAATAGGGGGACCAAAAGCGCATTTAAGCCAAAAAAGTATTAATTTTCTTGAGGGATGATATGATCACAGCTCTCTCTAACAATTTATGAAATTTGCAACTAAATTAAATTAAATCAAAACAAAATTCTTCAACCCAAAATATTGATAATAATATCCATTCCTTTGAACTCACAATATTGTTACTATATATATCCCACCTTCTCATACAAAGAAACCTAAACCTATTAAAAGGAGATAGAAAAATTACATATCATAAATAAAAATAAAGCAAATTAAAAGAAGAAAAAAAACAATAAGTTAACATATCCCTAGGGTTTTCAGTTGATCTAAACAAGCAATTGATGTACTCAAATTGAAGCCACTATTCAAAACCATAAGCTTCACTTCACACACAATAATACTATAGAATTCTACATCTGATTGCTAGTAGTATTAGATGAAGAACTAAATCCAGAAACATGATCATTCCAATTAGCTGCAGAAGAGTTACCACCAATAACAACAGCACTATTCCAATATTGTTCACTTCCTTGATTATTGTTATTATTATTGATAGTGCTAATTCCCAAAAAGCCCCTATTAATACTATCTTCCATTTTCACAGAAGCTAGTTGAGTCATAATTCCAGAAGTTGAACTTATCTTTGGCCTCACATATCCACCACTAGTTATCATCTCATTATTTTGAACATTTCCTTCAAAAGGGTATAAATTACCATTTGTACCCTCCAAATTAGCCAAAAATGGAAATTGATGATGTTGTTGAGGCATTGGCATAGGCATAGGCATAGGCATCCTCCATTGTTCCAAACTACTTGAAGATAAAATTGAAGAATTACCATTTCCACCAACTAAATCACTTCCTAAATCTCCTACTCCTCCTCCTCCTCCTCCCATGTAACTAAATCCATAGTTTAACCCTAAATCTCCTCCTCCATAATCATTAGGGTTATTAAAGTTATGATGTAATGGTGTCATGAACCTTAATGATGACATTTGAGGTGTAAGGCCTAATATATCCGCGGACGAGTGATTATTATTCGAGGTGATTGAGGTTGTTGAACTAGCACTACCGGTTTGGCGGTCAGAGCTAGCCGGAGACTTTGTTGAGTTACCATGGTTGCTACTTTTGCTTGATCTCTTGTTTCTCCGGAAGCCTCCGCCAACTGGGACATTCCTTAGAGCTCCACCTCTCGTCCAATACCTTCTGCAAGTCTTGCAGAAGTGTCTTGGCTGAGAGAGACTGTAGTTGTTGAAGTAGCAAAATTTTGTGTTGGTTGATTCGCAACGTGGACATTTCAGTGCTGCTTCCGGCATAGGCATGTTCGCCGTCCTTGCCTTGTCAGTCATCGATCCCGGCCTAATTGATCCACCGGTAGTTGCTCCTCCATGAGATTGAGACTGTGTCTGTGGTGGTGCTGGTGTCTGAAACAGTTGTTGAGAAACCGAACCACCATTTCCGGGATGTTGAAGATGATTCTGTTGTTGCTGAAATATCAACATAAACAAAAAAGAAAAAAAATTAGAAAAAAATAATGGTATAAATAAAGGTAAAAGAAATCAAATATTTTGGTATATTCAAGATGAGGTATAAATAAAGGTGACAAGAATAATTTTTTTTCCTTTTTATCTTTTGAATTATTTTTCCTTTTAGACAAAATAACAAAAGAAAGAACCAAATTCAAAAAACCCTTAAAATTATTTAATTTACCTCATGTTGTTGCCAGTTGGCTGCATCAAGATAAGCTGCTTGTATGGAAGTAAAAGCCATGGTTACTCTCTTTGGAGCTTTTTCTTTTGTAAAAGGGTTAGAGATAATAGTGGAGAGAAATATCACATCAACAAGATAAAGAGAGAAAAGAGTATATTATGTATGTGTTTGTGATGAGTTGCAGATAGAGTAGAGAAAGCAAAGAAAAAAACAAGAGGAGCCAAAATGAGAAGCAAAAGTAAAGGAGGGGTGTTTTGAGTATTTATATATAATTTTTTTGTGTACTCTCTCTTCTCTTCTCTTTATGTAATATTATATTTTATTTTGTTGCTTTCTAGGGTTTTGAGAAGGTGGTGTGTTTCTTAACTGGTAAGGTTCTTTATTTTAAGTACTGTGCTAAGACAGTGAGATCGATCAGTGTGCTAGTTGCTGACCAGTCTTTGTTTGTTAGCAAATAGTAATTAATTATTAGATGTATAGAATATATATGGCCATCTCTCACAAGTTTAATTATGATCATGTGCTTAATGTGATTATATGTTGTAAAGTTCATTGTTGAATGAATGATAGTATGATACGATATCTTATCTTATTGGTTTTCTCATTAAGAATATATAGTTGTAGATGAAAAAAATGTGTCATGAAAGTTTTAATTTAAACACCTATATGGTCATTCAGTTTAAATCGAATTAATCAAAGTGTAATGTAATTTAAATATAAATGAGTATGAAAAATAATTATATTAAATGTTAAGGAGATCATGAGTCCAAATTTTTATAAAACAGCCTCTTTGCTTGCAAGGGTTGTAGACCACGTATATCTATATCTTACAATTCATTCGATCGATGATTAGAATCTCATATATTGAATTGTTCAATCGCTTTTTTACTATGATTTCAATGTTTTTAGAACTAGATTGACAAATTCAATCGATCGAATGTTCAAGAATCGATTAGTCAGTCAATTAGTTCAACCATGATCAGCTCTTAGTCTCAAAACTAGACAAAACCTAATTGGTTACCTGTTCATTTTTCTTAATACATTTTAATTTATTTATTAGTCATCTGATATCCACGTTGTTCGGTTGATTAAATCATGACCCAAAAATCTCATCAATCCAATCTCTGGTTTAGTTATTAAAATATTGATGTGAATATCATGAAGAAAGTTATGTAAATCATATGAGTAATAATTGATTAAACAATATAATTGTATAGAGTAATATATTTTGTATGATATTTAAATGAAATAAAAATATATGTAAAATGAAAACTATCATAAATTCAATTATATACATGCTTATTGCTCCCACTATTCAATTTTATTTTTTTTGAATTTATCACACTGACTGTAATAAACTGCATACATACATCTACTATTCTGAAACTTTGTTTGATTAGAATTACCTCGTGCATTGTACCACTCAATCATAAATTTAAGGTAAAGAATGAGATGTATGAATGTTTTTTAAATTATTAAATAATAAAAAAGGTATATATTGGTGCTTTAGTGATGGACTATAGTCGAATTAGTGTCCCGACCAAATGAAACTTTTTCTTGGTCCGGTCTGTACCCTTCCCCACTATTGTTTGCTTTTGCATTGCATGGGAATATTTTTTATCCATTCCACTCACTCCCACGCGCCACATGATCCACATATTTCAATTTTTTAGTCAAATTTGTAATCACATTTTATAGGGAAGAATAACTCTTTTTTTTTATCAAAGTGTATCTATGTTGATATATGGAATTAGATTATATGATCATTACCTAATTGATTTTTTTTATTTCCTTAAAAGGTGGAATTTGAACTGAAATTGTGGATTCCTATGTTGTGAAGTTTCTCATTCTTTCAGTTATACTCATTGAAAGGAGATCCCAAAGATTTACACTGTGGTATAAGTTGATTTGAAATTTCACCTTTTACTTGGACCAATGTGATTGTGGTCTAAATGAAGTTGTATAATTTTTTTTTTTCTGTACAATTTATTGTGCTACTTTTTTTTTTGGTTTGTTATAATTATGTGTAAGATAACATTTTTTTTGGTAAAATTGGTGCAAGACATGATGGCAGCCTTAGATTACTTAAAAAGAAGAAGAATGATATTAACTTGTACTCTTTTTAAGTAGTTAAAAAGTTGATAATAATATTAACTTATGAAGTTGTATTTTGATGTTATTGATTAAAAAATGACTTTTTAATGATGTTATTTACAAATTTTAATGTTTTTTTTTTTGAATGGCAAATATATTATATATAAAAGTAAAGAGATAGTACAAAAGATAGGATAAAGTAACAAGAGGTACCAGAAGTACACTCTAAGAAGACAAGAAAAATAGATAAGAACCTACAACAAAAAGAAGGCACACAACAATAAGCAAAAACACTTCAACAACACCACTACAAGATGAATACCCCAATGAGAAAGAGAGAGATAAGATGAATCACAAGGTAAGAAAAAGCAATAAGAGGACCTCCAATCAACTACAATCATGAGACCCAAGTCCACACCCAACCAAACTCTATCGGTTCCAGTAGAAAGGAGAGTGAATACCCCACTCATAAAAGGAACACGGGTTACCAGGATTTTTACCTAAAACCCATTTCCAAGATAAAAGTTTCACCCTATCAACCAGACACTCGACATAAAAAATCCCATCCGAAAATAATACGTCATTTCGGGAGTTCCAAGTTGTCCACACAATAGTATGTCAAATTAACAACCACCCCATTCTATTTTTCCTACTTCTACCCATGCCTAAAAAACCCTCAAACAACCCTAAAATACTACGAGGAGGCACCAACTCAAAACCTAACCACCGAAGGATATCATACCAAACAGGTGAGATTTGGCTACAAGAAGAGAATAAGTGTTCCGCTGATTCAGGCCCTACTCCACATAAAACACAGTTAGACGCATTAACATCCCCAATGACTCCCTATTGCCAGAGATTGTGACGATTTACAAATTTTAGTGTTACTTACAATTTAAATAGATAATGATTCTTTTAAATTATTTTGTGCTTCTTTTTAGTAGGGTTCAATGTTTAAAATTAGAACAAAACCACCAAATTATTTGACACGAACTAATCAGTGAAGTAGACAAAGCACTTGTTAATTTATTGCATTCATTTTTTTTATTTTTTTTAAATAAATTATAATATATATTAATTTATTGCATTCATTTGTTATGTTTTGAGTTTGATTATGGGTTAGAAAAATGTGGTCTCACTGGCCTTGGATTTGCAACAAGTGCTTATATGACCACATAAAAAACATCGAGCTAGGAGGCAAGCACTAAGATGGATATGATTTTTCTCAGATGTTTTTCAAAGGTCACAACAGAATATGGCGCTATGGAAATTGTTTACCACTTGATTTCACTGCTCACCTTATGGATTTGGAGACGCAGTGCATTAATAGATTTCAATAGTTGATTTGAGATTAGACAATCTAAAATTTAAATACAATTTTATAAAATAAACTTATCTCAGCCGCTGAACAGCAATTGAACGGTTCAGATTTATTACAACATTCTGCTGTAACTGTGGAAAATCTTCTTCCTCATTTTATAGCCATGTGTGGTATGGTGTTTTGGAGTTGTTAGGATTGTTTAATACTTTCTCTAATATAAATTTGGATCATATTCACTTTGATAATCCTTTTATGACTGATTAGGTGCTGCCTCAAATAACCAAATATTATCTGGTTAGCAACCATTATCTCCCTATCTTCCTCGGTATTTATTATGCCTTGGTTTGAGGTGTTTTAATAAATTTTGGCTATTAAAAAAAAATTATCTGGTTAGCAACCATTTGCAATTGGTGAATTGGAAGTCAAGACATGATCCCATTTTTAAGTACAAAGAGGCTATTGTGTGTGATATTATTGAAAGTATCAAAAACTTTTATTTTTGGAGTCAAATTAACTTAAAAATATGTATAAAAGATATAAACTCAAAGTTCAATTGAGAGGTAAATTAACTTAAGAATATTATGGGTGTGTTTGTTTTAGCTTTAAAAAAATGAATTTTTTCTTTGTATTTTTTAAAATAGATTTTATAAAATTGTTTTTCAAAATATTATAAGTTTATTTATATTAGTTTTTTCTAAATTCAAAAAGTAATTTTGACATTATATATATAACATAAACATACATTATTGAAGATCAAAAAATAGTCAAAATCTAAAGTTTTACAAAAAGTTGTATTTCAAAAATGATTTTTATGAAAATCTATTTGAAATAACTTCAAAAAAGTGATTTTTTTAAAATTTTGATATCCAAAAAAAGTTTCAATAAAATGATGAAATGTCTAAAATGACATTTTAAGAATAACGTAGTCAAACCAAATTTTCATTTGAAGCTTTTATAAAAAAAATCTTTGCAAATTGTTTTTACACAAAATTATATTGCACTATAAGAATCTATTTTCAAAAAATCTATAACAAAGAGACCCTATATTTCATTTGAAAGTTTACTTTCTGACAAGAATATTTTAGGGGAAAACATGAGTTATATAGGAGGTGTCAATAGCATTTCCCAAACCATTTTGGATAAATGAAGGCCCAATATAATCTACACAGTATTTTCAAGAACTAGGAGCTAGGATGTACATTAACTACGAATATACCGCCCTAATACTAATTTGACGTGCTTTTTTCTCGCATCCGGATGTTGTTAATTTGGAAAAAAAAAAAAACAATCTTTTTCTTCGTCGAGATGGATAAATCTAGATGGGAGCAATTTTTAAGAACTTCAGTGGTGGGAAAAGAAGCTCTCTAATCAAATAACGTGATATTAAATTAAGTGGTTTAGTTAAGTGGTTAATGAACTTCAGTTAAAAACGAATTTCAAAAAAATCCATGTTTAAATCCTAACCGGAACAATTCTTAATCTTATTTTACTTCTCATCCAAATTTTGAATTACTATGTCACTTTCTCCTGAGAATTGAATGGTTAAGACCAAAAAAAACATATTACATCTTTCATCCCTAATTATTATATGATCATTTTCCACTTTTTCTTTGCCCCTTAATATAAGACCATTTTCAAAATTCAACACATGCATTAATGATTTCCTTACAAAACTACCCCTATTCAATAGTACTGTCGCCAAACACAAAAAAAATAATTGTTTTCAATGTTTTCTAATCATTCTTTGATGGAGAATGTTAACTTGTGCCCTTAAGGCACATGATAAGAAGATAAATATGGAAAATATTTATTAAAACATGTATACCATTTATTTATCTAAGCATGGAATTTTTTGCATCATTAAATGCTACATTTCTATTTTTAGGTAGCTTATCATGTGCCCTTAGGGCACAAGTTAACATGACCCTTCTTTGATTACTTAAGTAATTACATTAAAGTAATTACAATTTGACTAATTCATTAAAACAAAAAGAGGTTGGTCAAAATATAGCATGCATAACTGTTCACAAAGTTAAATTTGCACATTGTAAGAACAAAGAGTCAAAGACTATTTACACTGTTTAGGCCTGAAATTTTCAGAATCCAATAATTTCAACATCAATTTCTCTAGAATCTTGGATCTTAAACTAGGTTTTACAACAATAGGATTTCCATAAACACCACAAGGATCATTTCCCTTGAGAGAATCACCAATACACCAACCACCATGAGTAAAGCCGCCATCCGATCTTCCCAACAGTTCCTTGTCGATTTTATCAAGAACGGGATCATCCTTGTCGAACTTTCGAGCAAAAGGTGCACCACTATGTGCCATGTCTTTGAAATGCTCCAATTTTAAAGACAATGGTTGTTGTTTTGGTGGGTTGTCCCACCTTAAGTAACGTAGATCGTTGTTAATGGTTGTGTTTTGATAATCCTTGTGATTGCATATGACGGTATGGAAGTAGCCTTCGTTCGATGAAAGGAAGTTTGTGTAGTACATGAGGAGAGTTCGAGGAAGGTTGTCCCAACCCCATACACAGAACTCGAGAAATGGTTTTGTAAGGACAACCCATTCAGAGCCTGAAAACCAAATATGCTGTTAGGTAAATGATTTTGAGCAGCATTAGAAAATTGTACATGTTAGGTTAGGACCAAGCAAAAGGCAGAAATTGTGCAAATTCGGTTACGGCATAATTGTAGGCCTATACACTAAGAGGCGAAGAGCGACTTATGTACACACATATGTACATACATGTTAATAGGACTGTAATAAAAAAAATTATAAATTGAACACAAAAAACAAACAACTATGATTGACAGTTCATGGACTCTCTGTCACGGTTCAGTTCTTTTCAGTGCAGTTCGGTATTTTATTTTACTTTAAGCAGTTCGATTTTTAATAATAACAATTTGGTATAGTTAGGTTCACAAAGAATCAATTCAGTTCAAAAAGTACAGTTCGGTTTTCTATAAAGGTAGTTTCGATTCATTTCAAAACCACGGAACTGGTGCACGAAACTGTTATACACTTATGAAGTTATACAAGTTTGGTTCTGGACAAACATATAACAGTTTGCTTCAGTTTTACTGAACAATTGTATCGGTTCAATTTCCTTCTTGAAGAGAATTATGAACAGTCCTACATGATAAGGAGTAAAGACAAAAACAAAAAATGAAAGAAAGCATAAAACCAAAACCTGTGAATAACTTGAACGAAGATGGCATAGATCTTTTTTCTTTAGCATAGTAAACACTAGATACCCTTGAATGATATAAACCAGGATCTATGATGATAGGCCTGGCTCTTTGAAACCTGATATCGACATTACGATTTGAGTACACAAATCATAATCATATATAGGCTTTATTAAAATTTAGTAACAAACGTAGACAATAATATCAATGGATATGAGTTACTCACTCTTTCCAACCCAAATTACTTGTATGCTCAATGAAGTTTATGTCCCTAGGCATGAATGAAAAGATATGCAAGAGATCTGAAGCAACAAGGTATATGGCAATCAGTCAGCAAAATAACAAAAATTATGTTTGTGAAATTAGAGTTTATTAGGATCCAAAACAAAAACTCTAGCAAAGAACTTAAACGAGCACGGTAAAATGGGAATCTAAAACTTTAGTATCTGCTAATAGTCCCGCATCGGATGAGGTATAGCCTGAAAATGAGTATATATGGAGACATCCTTTACCTTATAAATCGATTTTGTAGGTCTTGAGTTAGGCTCGACCCAAATTTTAAGAGTATCTATTGGATACTTAATGACAGCAACCCCAAAGATCAGTAGCAAAGAAGTTACAAAGATGGAGAACAAGAATCGTTACAGTGGAGAAGACGCAGAGCAAGGAGCCAAAAATGGAGAAGACGAAAATCAAATGAATAAATTGTAGGACTGTAACAACCTAGTCTCCTACAAAATCAGTGCTCTAAAGTGATCCCTAGAATTACAAAATGATAATCATGTTCAAAGTTCAACGCAATGACATTGGCTCTTTTTTGTTCGGTGTGGACCTTAGCACTAAATGAGATGGGAATCATTGCAATAATATGCACTTCAAAATTTGGGATTTTTATTATATCTTGTAAACAAGAATTATAGAGAAATTGAACGCTAGATTTGGAGCTGATGAAGTTTTAAGAAGGATCATCTAAACTTCTGCCACTGTCTGTTGTTTGTTGCACAAAGTGCGAAGGCCAAGTATATGACTATTGTTAGATAACTACACTAGTTAGTTAGTAGCCTTAGTTAGTATGAAAGGATAGGATATCATATTGTATATAAATAATTAGCATTGGTGAATCACATATTGTGGAAAATAGCTTCTGTTCAAATTCTGCTACGGTAGACTACATTAGCACCACTATAGTCACTATTTGGCAACACTTGATACTAAATCGTGTATTGCGGAAAAAAATGGTTTATGAAAATTTTGCTACACTATACCGCTGCTATAGCTACTATTTGATCACACTGTAAATAATTGAAGAGAAGAGACGAAAAACATCTAGTCATTTAAGAGAGCTGGGGCATTAAAGGAGGTACGGAATTTCTATCCAACTACTTATCTAAGGTCAGTAAAATTACATAGTGAATTGCTAGAATGGCCTGTTTCTTTGTGACACAAACAAGGGTTCCACTGCCAAAAGCCTTAGCAAGTAAACCACCTATCAATATCAAAGATCGCAATGTAACTACGGTTTTAAAGAAAGTCAGCAATTATGATCTAAGAGTCACGACATCAAGGTTTTTGATGGCTCCACGACTACAATAGACCCGCAAATGAGGCGCATCAGCCTCAATTAACTATGATTCCCCACAACATCAAGGATCGTGTACTGACACATCAAATTCAAGATGTGTCTGGTGTCTAACATGTCGGTGTCAAACACTAACACGACGCCTACATATTGTTATTGGTTGTTACATTCAATCACTTTGAGTTTCTCAAATCATTATCAATATCTATTATTCAGTTTCATGTCGGTGTCTCAATCACTGCTTACAGATGTGATTGATTTATAACATGTAACCACTACGGCAATTTAAAACCTTAGTCTAATTTAGGCATTTAGCCTATATTTAATCTATATGAGATTAATTAAACTCTAAAATAAAAACAATAAAACACTAACCATCTTGTGAGAAGAGAGGGTAATCAGAAGCACTAAGATTAACAAACCAATCCCAATCACCAACCCTTTTAAGAAACAAAGCAACAGAATGAAGTGTAGAAGCAATCATAGTAGGACCTTTAACAGTAACCAAATCACCTTTACCAACAACCATAACATTCCCAAAAACACCAAAAACTCTCTCAGATTTCACATACTTTGCAATCTCAACCCTCTCTTCAACAGAAGCTTCAAGATCAAGATGAACAAGATAATAGTTTCTTGGATGATACGTTGCTTGAAGAACCCTTTTGAGCTGTGAAACTTCCCCTTTTGTCCCTGTTAACAAGTATGCAAATTTGGGTAGTTTTGGAAGAGTCAAATGGGTTGAAAAATTTGGATTTTCAGAAGAAGAAGATGAAGAAGAGGGTTTTGAATGAGGGAAAAGTATGATGAGGAAGAAGAGAAGAAGAGAGATTGTTAAGATTGGTATTATAAGCCATTTTCGTGGTGGGTTATGGTGGTTATTGTGGTGGTTTTGGTGGTGGTGGTGGTGATGGGAACTGTGGTTTCGTTTCATCGGAGAATTTAATGTTGTTTTTGAGATTAGATTCATTTGTTTGTTGTTTTGTCGGTTTGTTAAGGTTGTGTTGTGTTTTTTTTTTTTTGGTGGAATTTTTGGACATTGATGAAGGTGAAGAGGGAAACGACACCTTACTTGATTTGTTAGTTTTAAACTGAAAAGAGAAATTGATTATAACATGTTAACTGATGATGACTGTCATGGGGTGTGTTACTGTGTTTGTATGTCAAAATTGGACTACCTGTACTTACATTTTATCGGGTTTGGATTTAACACGCGCAACAACTGTTCTGGATCGTATGATCTAAGATTGATTAAAGTATTAAACTGTCAAATCTGCACTGAATTGTCTGATTAAAAATCAACGATCATTGCCAACATTAATTATTGCGTGAAATCGCTACAACAACCAATCCAGGTCCTATTTTATTGAACTCTACGACCGAAATATAAGAAAGTGGAAAATTCTTCTAAACATGAATAAAGCAAGAAAAAGGTGTTTAAGTGTATTTATGATTGAAATTATGCATACTCATGGTGAGATTGAAGCCGATAAAATAATTTAGCTTACATGTGACGAAGAGTTTAATATGATGACAAAAAATGGCGTAAAATACTTGACATTTTTTCTGTATGAAATGAAAGAGAGGTGATTTGCTTTTCAGACAAAGAAAATGTTAGGTATTTCTCTCTATTTTTTATTTTCTCATATCACTTTTTCATCATATATGAGTAATATTTTATGGGTTGCAATATCACTATGAACATACAAAATTTAAAACATAACTATACTTGAACACATTTTCCTTGCTATATTCATGTTTGAGAAGATTTTCCACTTTTCGATATTTCAATTATAGAGCTCAAGATAAATATGGTGATTTCTTTTTTGAGTTTGGAATCAAATATACATGATCTTGAAATATCGACAATTATGCATACAAATGTTAAAAAGAAAAATACAATCAACAAAAACTATGTTAAAAAGAAAAATACAATCAAGAAAAATATGCATCCATCAATTAACGATATTTTTAATGTGAATGATAAAATGACATGCAAAATTACACACTAATATTTTATGAAGAACATTGCTATTTAGTAAGAATTACTTTAGAGAATAAAATATTGCTATATATATAAACTTCAAAGAAAAAAAATTTGATAATTAATCAGCGTAATAAAATTTAGTAAAAAAGATGATTTGCATACCCAAATTAAAAGTATGCAGTATTCCATCAATTAAATAGTTTTTGAAAGAAAAAAAAAACTTATGATTGAAATTTTCGTGAATTTCATTCATCTTTTTCTATACAATTGTTTCTACAGAGGAAATGGGAAATATAAAATTACCAAACGAGAGAATAGGAAGAAAAACTTACAAATTTTGAACAAAGAAAGTCGAAGTAAAAGTAGAAACTTAGTTATATATCTACAACGTCTCTACTTGTCAAAGGGTATATACTCTCCTGTTAATATTTTATGTATGAAAGATCATGTTGTTTGGTCTCGATAGTATTCTTTATTTATAGTATGAAAAATCGTAAACAATATTGAATAAAAAAAGTATATAATCACATATGGTATACAAAAACTACATAATGCTGACTCACTATTAAGGATTACAATTCAGAAAAAGTCAAACTCCTAATGATCGTTACTTGTACATATTACAGATTGGGTTCATTGTATAGCGGTTCTTATATTTTTTATTTACCACCTTATGGAGTTTTCTCGAGTAGACTTTGACCATTAAACATTAAATTGAATTTGACCTAATTTATTGTCGGACATTATTTTAGTTTTTCGATGAATAAAATATTGGTCATTCTCTTATTATTTGCATCTGTCATGTTAAGTTTATTTACGTATACCAAACATGGTATACATCGAGAGTTGGGTATATGAACTAAGACTCGTGGACTGACCCATTTAAATTTAACCTATTGATTGTTCGGACTTAAGACCAATTTGTTTTGGCCCATTTATATTTTGTTTTGTATGGGTTGAACAATTTAGACTTTGAATTATTTGGATTAAATATACGAAAATTGTTTTTTCTACCCCAACATTTATCTCTTTACCCCTACATTTTTCATAATATTCCCATTTTATCCTTTGTTTAAAATATAATTTTTTACAATATTTTTTTTAAAAGTGTTAAATTGGTAAAAGTGTTCCATAATTTTTTTATCGATACCGGAACACTTTTTAAAAGTGTTCCGGTTTATATTTGTGCTAGAAAACATATTTTATTGATACCGGAACACTTTTAAAAGTGTTCCGGTTTGTATTTTTCCCTATATTTTAATGATACCGGAACACTTGTAAAAGTGTTCTGGTTTGTAATTTTGTCTATATTTGGTTGATATCGGAACACTTTTAAAAGTGTTCCGGTTTGTATTTGTGCTTTTATTGATACCGGAACAGTTTTCAAAGTGTTCCGATTTGTATTACTGTCTGTATTTTATACCTACCGGAACACTTTTAAAAGTGTTCCGGTTTGTATTTGTGCTCTTATTGATACCGGAACAGTTTTCAAAGTGTTCCGGTTTGTATTTCTGTCTATATTTTATACCTACCGGAACACTTTTAAAAGTGTTCCGGTTTCTATTTATGCTTTTATTGATACCGGAACAGTTTTCAAAGTGTTCCGGTTTGCATTTTTGTCTATATTTTATACATACCGGAACACTTTTAAAAGTGTTCCGGTTTGTATTTGTGTCTAGAAAACATGTTTTATTGATACCGGAACATTTTAGAAAGTGTTACGGTTTGTATTTATGCCTAAAACATATTTTGTTGATATGAGAACACTTTTAAAATGTTCCGGTTTGTATTTGTGCCTAGAAAACATATTTTATCGACACCACAACACTTTCTATTTGTGCCCAAAATATATTTTTTTATACCGGAACACTTTGTAAATTGTTCTGGTTTGTAAAAAATCACAGAGGAGGCGACACCACGGCGATACATCGCTGGCGAAAAATCGACACACTACTTTCGCAAAGTATTATTATAAATTATGACAAACCGAAACAATATTTTCTTACCGCCGTTGATGGGTGTGCATGCATATATCCCGAAAAGGTTGAAAAAAATATCATAAACGACAACAATTTCATATTTTATTTGCAAATCGAAACACTTGTAAAATTAACATACCGGAAAAAAAATACCTTACCGGAATAGTGTTTCAGGGGGTACAATTTTCTAAACATGTTGGGGTAAAAAGATAAATGTAGGGGTAGAAAAAAAAAATGATAAAATGGAAAAATAATAAATAATAAAATATAAAAAAGTAAAGTAAGGGTAAAATGGGAATATTCCAAATTATGTTGGGGTAAAGAGATAAATGTTGGGGTAGAAAAAAGAATTTTCTAAATATACGGATCCGCAGTTGGTCAGTGATCCATCTAATTTTTTTAATTAACTATGCATTTTATTATTTATAATTTGGCTTATGTTGTATTATTTTAAAAGGAAGGTCTAAATATTTTCAGTAAGAAAAAATACAAAAAAATGTAAACCTAAAACATTTTCATTTAATATGCGGGACCAAGTTAAACTACTTGACAAAAAAAAACTATTTTCTAATAACTTTTACTCACTCCGTCCCAAATTATAATTAAAAAATATTTCTGGCTTACTAAAAAAAGTAAAATATAATAATTTGAAGTATGACTTTTTTGTTTTTATTGAAATATGTTCCATCGTTTGAAATAGCTTAGTTTTTAGGTTGTGCAAAGCAACTTATGCAAATATATATGTCATTTTGGCTTGTTAAAAAAAAATTATAAAAATAAATAAATGTTTATGTATTATTATAAATTTGTCAAGGTGGTTTATGCAAAAATGACTTATAAAAACACAGTTTTTGTTAGTGGAAATTTATAAATTAATATAAAATCTTATTTATTTGTATAAGTTGTTTTATATAAGCTCAAAAAAAAGTTGGTCCAAACGAGTCCTCAATGTAATTTGCATTTAATTTTATGAGAATATGTTCATTTGAATTAACTTATTTTTTAACTTATGTGAAACATCTTATGCAAATAAATAAACTTTTATGTATTATTATAAGTTTTTCAAAATATTTTATGAGAAAATAGCTTATAAAAATATAATTTTGTCAATAAAACCTTATGAATTAATTTGCATAAGCTATTTTCATAAGATAAATTCAAACAGACAATAAGTAAAAGTAAATTTTAAAAACGATGAAATTAGTATTTTTTTGGATAATAGAAGGTGCATATTTTAAGAACGCCGTCCACCAACCCTTCTTTTTCACAACGACTCCAAATCACCACCCACCAACCTTTTCTTTCACATCCGTCGGCTCCTAACCGCCGTCTCTTCTGCTCTCGATCTCAACAGCCGTCGACGAGATGTAGACTGGGCTCGCGGTGGCACGATCTCATAGTCGTATTTGGGATCAATTGGTTGTTAGTGACTCAGATGTGGGTACTGCTGATTATGGGTTGTGGAATCTCACCATACTTTTCAGCTTTACAAGATTGCAATATTAACAGTGGCTGTTGGAAGTTTCCCACGTGCCAGATTCATCAAAACTACATAGGCCTAATGTTGTTCGAAAGGGCTTGGTGCGTAGATGCTTCGTGTTGACGGTAGCAGTCGTTCGTCGTGTCAATGGCTTAACTGGTTTTGGTGTTTGTTCATGTGGTGCTTTTAAGATTGCTTTGGATTGCGTCTGAGTTGCTTTTAACACAACAAGATTCATCTCTCAATATCCGTATTATTCCTTGATCTCGGACTGTTTCGCTTGAAAGAGCACTATCGCTTGCTGCTAGTCGCAGGGAGTGGTGGGTATGTGGACCTTTCTGTGTTAACACTCGGTTCATTAGCCTTGAAAATTTTAAGACTTCTATTTTGTCTATTAAGACTAAAAGTTGGTATGTTTTATTATCCAACACACTTTTGTGTGGACCCACTGAGTTATGCCTATGTTCCTCATTTTTTGTATAGAGGACGAGCCAACTAGGTTGGAATGTCTTTCCATGTTTTGATATCTACATGCTCTTAATTTATAAAATAAAAATGTGCATATTTTAAAATAATTTTTTAATTAATCAATTTTAAAAAAAATGAGTGTTGACTTTTTAGTAAAAAAATAAAATAAAATAAAGTGTTTGACTTTAGATAAAATATAAACCCTGTCACGTCACATCATCATCAATCATCATGTGCTTCTCCATCTTCTTCTAAACCTAAAATCTCCGATCCTTTTTTAATCTGTTATTGTTCCATTCTCATTGTGTTATTGAATTTTGCAGAAAATGGAAAGTAACGAGTTGAAAGATGAACAACAGGAAATCTACGAATCCTTTATATGCTGCGTTTGCCTGTAAGTCTATTTTGCTTCTCAACGATTTTGTTAGCTTATTTATTAATTTCTTTTTTGTTGAGTTTAATTTGAGTTTATGTAAACAATTTCAAATTTTGATAACTGAAATTTCAATTGAATATCAATTTGATGGATTGATTGTGTCATGATAGAATCCAATTTAGGTTAAGAATGAATGTAGGGATTGATTATTGTAAATTTAAGTTTTAATTTTTATTGAAAAATTAAAATTTCACTTGTATATTTTGTTGGGATTCGAATCTTGTCGAGTGAGTATTATCAACGATTGATTAACAAATCGAAGGTAAATATTGCATATGCATTATAAATATCAAAACCACGCGGTTGTTGAAGTAACAACTATTGATTTCCTTAGTTTACACTTTACTTACTTTTGAGGAGCCACATTCCTTTTTTTGGTCGCTTTCTAGTGGAAAAGGGCTCTGATAATTTGTAGTTTGACCTGAAGGTAAGTAAAGTTTGTCCAAAGATTGTTCGAGCCAGTCATTTTAACGTGTATATAGTATTTGATTGATAGTGCAATTGGATATTTAGCTACACATTTAAGACTGAATTATCGTGTTTATGACTTGGTTTTCCTTCCGGGACAAAGATTGTACATTGACGAACTTTGTACTTTGGGTTAAAACATGCTTTTAGCTCTTATAAGACACTCACTAATCAAGTTTAGTATCTACAAACCATCAAAGTTTACTCCCCAACTTTGTGATTTTAGGGACCAAAAATCGATGAATTTGTAGGGACTAAACTTGACAGGAGGGTATTTTATAAGGACTAAAAACACAATTAACCCTTGAACTTTTAATTATGTTGTCTATATTGGATAAAGCTGATTTTTATCATTGTCTTTGGTTAAGTTGGTCTATAAATTGCTCTATTAACTTTATCGAATCTTTGTTACTGAATTTAACTTAAATTTTATAATGCAGGGATCTGTTATACAAGCCCATTGTGCTATGTAAGACACAACATCAATTTCTGAAAATACTTAATAGTTTTAGTAAATTATGATGAATTTTCATTATATATATTTTTTTTTACTTTTGTTTGTAGCTTGTGGCCATGTATCATGTTTCTGGTGTGTCCATAAATCAATGAATAGTGCGTCCGAATCCCATTGTCCAACTTGTAGGCATACATACTATCACTTTCCAACAATCTGTCAAATGCTTCACTTTTTGCTTCTTAAGACATATCCTGCAGCTTACAAAAGAAGGGAAAATCAGACACTTGGTATGTTTCTCTTTCTAAGGGCTTATGCATGAGCATAATCAAATATAAATTTGCAGCATGCCTCACATAGTTGCCTTCTGTAAAAGCATTTCATCATATTTCACTAGAATGTTTAGCGAATGGAAGGACCGGTAGCGGTTGTTATTTTCATGCAGTGTTGACAATCGCAGATTGTGGAGAATAGCAGTTTATTCAAATTCTATTACGCTGCAGTGATATAGCGCCGCGATAGCCACTTCTTTTACAACACTTTATACTAAATAGCATATTGCAGAACAACATGAATGTGTTCAAATTACCCTGCTCTTGCACTTAATTTGACAATACTGTTTTTATGATAATAATTCTTCTAGAAAATTTACTTTGTCTATGGTTAGATATTGTTTAAGATTTGATAAATCTATTTTATTATATTTACTGTATTCTTTCCTAGCTTCCTGATTTAGCTGATTCTAATCCTTAAGTTTAAAATTTGATTTGTTAAACACTTCAACCTTATGTTATATATTGTACAATTGTACACATCATCCAAGCTCTAATACATAGAATATGCATTATTGAGTCTTAATATGGTCCAATAGTTTTCTTGTCCAGTGTCAAAACCCCATTGTTTGGTTCAGAGGCCTCAATCGACTTTTCCCTTGAGCACTTCCACCATAGGAGTGTTTGCTGACGTTCACACACATCCATCCAAGTCCAAAAAGTTTCTTGCTGTCATGTGTGGTGCAAGCTCCATCTCCTTGTCGTCTCTTGGCCGCAGTGCTATTTAAATTTTGTTTTCATTCCTAGTTCTGTTGAGACCACTTTCAACTTCTGGGTCTTTTATTTGGGGTTGTTTGTTCCATGTGATTTGTTTTTGCGATGTCCCTTTTTTTTGTAGATTAGTTTTGCAACTGTTGCTTTTAGTTGTCTCTAGTTGTGCATCAGTTGTATATTTTGGTTTCTTTATCATGCAAGAAACTCCCAAAGGTTGAATTTTCACTATTATTGCTTGTACCAGTAATTCTACGGTTTACCTCTCTAACATAACACCTGTTGGATCTTCGGTTTTGGACTCTGGTGCTTTTGATCCCTTGAATAGCGACCTATCTTTTTTCTCTGAATTCTACGTTCTGTTGTTATTTTGGGATATAAAATATGTGTATATTCCCTTGCAATCAGAACTTCAATATATAGAATGGCTTTTATTGCAACACATTGCAAGGAAACTTCAATATACATTGCAAGGAAACTTCAAGGCCTACTAAAACAGAGAGGTGTTTTGAACCACTGATGCCCTATAAGTGTCTTGTTGTGCGTTCTGAATAATTCCTTCCCATGTTATATGTATGTATACACCTAACACCTTAAGCCTCAGCCTCAGTATGTGATTTATTTGTATTTTAATTTTTTTCTAATTCTTGGTATTTCTTGCACTCATTGGCAGCTTTCTCCTCTCCTCCATTATGGTGTCACTTTCTAGTAAAATTGCAGTTATCATAAAAGACAATTAATCCCTTTATTGTCTACTTTGTGTGAAAAGTTTGACCACAATTGCCAATTTAACCTTATGTTTCAGAGGAGGAAGAAGAAAAGGATTGTTTCTCCCCTCAATTTATATGTGATCGTCCTGAGAATTCGCCTACCAGTACCACCATAAATCAGCCGTCTAACTCATGCAGCACAGAATCTCTTGAAAGTATGGAGCAATCAGGGTTTGCAAATCATAATGGAGATGAAGGCATCATTTCTGAGTACTCTTCTGACAGGAAACCTCAAATTATAGGGACTCCTGTTGAAGGAGAAAGATTGCCTCAAAATGAGCTCAATCAGCAACCAAAAATAGTAATTGCAGATTTAATGTGTTCAATGTGCAAGCAAATGTTCATTCATCCTGTTGCTCTTAATTGTGGTCATGGTAGGTGTTTTACATTTTTTTCTCTTGTTTATAACATATTAAGCTATCAATAGCAAATAACTTCATTAACATGTTTTTATATAATTTTGTGATCATTCTCTGCAGTATACTGTGAGACTTGTATAACCGACTTACCTCATGAGGTGCTTATATGTCAAGTTTGTCAAAGTCCACATCCCGGAGGATTTCCAAAAGTTTGTTTGGCTCTTGACCAATTTTTAGAGGAGCAATTTCCTGAAGAGTACACACAGAGAAGAGATGCAATTCAACTTAGCCAAATCAAAGTCCAACCTGAAACCACATCTTGTATGTATCTTTTCCTACAATTTTTTTTTAATATATATTGTGATATTGTGAAGCCTACTGTTAGTCAAGTCACACACACACACACTGAAATGTATATTGCTAATTGAAAACGTAACTATTAGAAAACCCTCAATAAACTGACTTGATAACAAAGTGCATCCTTCTGAGCCATGATGGGAGGTGCACTAGACTGAAGTTCCTTAGGAAGTTCTTCCACATATAAAAAGGCCAATGCAAACACCTTACAAGATCATGGTGGTCGAACCCACTACTATGCAAATAAAGAGATGATATTATGAGAGATTGTTTTCGTGATGTACGAGGGATCCTGGTATAGTGTACACTTTTCAAAAAAACAAGTTTAATGTATATGATCTATATATTCCACCTTGAAGCATAAAGTTAGAAATAATGTAAACAGGGTAGTTGTGGTTGTATATTTTATCTGTTTATGACATAGCTCATCTGTATTATACACCTTCATTTGAGCACTCTTTCATTTTCATCTCAATAGTTTCTATCAATTTCTCATTTCTCTTCCCTAGGTTGCTCATAATTCTCATCATGATTTCTAAAGGATTTAGGTTTATAAATATTTATTTCTTTTTTTGTCAATTATCATAGAAACAAAAAGAAAATTGCAGAACAATTTACCAGTGATAGTAATAGGTATCTATATATGGACTTGTAGGCCCAAATTGTGAGGCCCATTAGGAGGGGAAAGTTAGTTACAAGAGTGAGTGAGTTTGTTATATAGGATAGAGGCTAGAATAAGGAAGTATCTTTTGATCATTATTCAGTTAGAACCAGGTTGGGCAAATGGGGAATTCTTTCTTCATTTGAAGAGCTTTTGCTCTGGGATTATGGGGATTCAATCTCTGTAATCGTTCTTTTAAATCATTAATAATACATTTCTTTTCTCTATTGATTCACGTTTCTATCAGATAGGTACTTGGGTGATTCTTTGAGATATTGTTTCATATTGTTTTCTTTCAGGTTCGTTGTCCAAGGACAGTGGAGAAAAGATAGCTTTTGGGTCTAATCCTGGATTGATTGTTCACACAGGAGCTGGTTGTGATTTTTGTGGGGTAAAACCTCTTTATCATAACATTTATATTGTCTTTAATCGTTGATTTATTTCAACGTTTTGTCTAATTATGGCCTGTGAGAGTGGAAAGCAGTGTATGGAATGTGAGTAGGAGGATTTATACTTAGTCTAATCTCTCTTTCATAATATGTGGCTGCTTCTCTTTGTTGACTGTTACTTGACTTGGGATTAATATTTGCTCCCATAATCCATGTCAAGAAAGGACATAACCCTGTTCTGGCTCTTAAATTATACTCCCTCTGGTCCTTAATATAAGAAACAAATTATTTTTTAGGTTCATTGGACAACTAACACGTATTCAGATACGTTAGTTGTCCAATGAATGAATCTAAAAACTTATTTGTTTCTTATATTAAGGACCGGAAGGAGTAGTTTGCAACTAAACTAGTAAATTACGATACATTATTCAATATAGTTTGAGTCTTTGAGATGATCACCGTCATATAAATAATTACCTTAGAGATACTTATAATGAATTTCAATAATGTGAGGGCAAACTTTGGCACAATGGCGAGGTTGCTTCTTGTGAGTAGAAAGGGTTAAAGTTGCAGACATACCCACTTCAGACTCCACTTGGTGGGAGCCTCGCACATCTGGCCATCCCTTTTAGATGTTGTCAAAAAAAAGTTTATCTATATTGTATCACTTGGAAGTTGCATTATTATGCTAAAACAGTGATGCATTATTCAGTGCTATTTGATATGATATTACCTTGAATTCCATTTGTGCTTCCAGTTTTCCAATGTATTAATGTTTTTAACTGGTTCGTACAGATGTACCCAATAATAGGGGACAGATATAGATGCGTTGACTGTAAAGAGATTATCGGCTTTGATCTTTGTGGTGATTGCTATAAGAACCGCTCAAAGCGTCAAGGCCGATTCAACCAGAAGCACACCCCTGACCACAAGTTAGAGCTTGTACTATATCGAAGGATGCTAATTAGCCGTGGACAAGATTCTTCAGATTTAATGGTTATGCAAGATGACACTGATTCCTCTACTGATGAAGAATAAAACCAGAGTGACTACGACACCACCAGCTGAAAAATTGAAATCACAAAATCCCATTATCTTTTGGGGGTACAATATAGATAATGTTTATCTACATGCTACTCTGAGGACAAGATCCAATGCTTCATATTTCAATCCACTTAAGTTGTGAATCCTCAAATCCACATGGTCTATCTGGTTTTCCTGATTTGTGCATATTGGTATTTATTTTCTATCACAGTTGAATCTGTTTTGTTGGTTGTATTGTAGCAATTTGTGACTATTTTTGTATGAGTTAGATATAGGCAAATTGTGTTGACTTTGGCCTTGACTTGACAATAAGCATATACCTCTATTGATAAGTCAAGGTACATATTTCCAAGAGTTTTCCTAAATTTACAACAATTAAGTATATTATAAAAACATTCCCGTAAAAAAAAGTATATTATAAAAACATTTTAGTTATGATATTAATCAACTTATACATGAGAATGAAGTACTATGCTTGAACCCTTTCTAGTAAAGGCTATGTATTGCAAAGATAACTTTTTTGTATTTTTACGATTAAAAAAAAGTTCATATATTTTTGGACTAAAAATAGTGAGACATGATTTTTTGAAACACTCAATAGGAATCATTTCGTCCAAGAAGCTATGAGTAAATACTCTTATTTATAAGGAGCATGCTCTCTTGCAAATGACAAACACAACAGAATGGGACCATCCTTTTTGTAAAAGTAAGATGGTATTGTATATTCCTTGTTCTCTATTCTTATGGTGTTGCACGAAGTAAAAAAGTACTATATTGTTGTAAAGTGCTAGTGTGAAATTATGAAGTTTTACAGTTAATAATGGCTTAAGTAAAAAAGAAAATATTTATGGAGACATGTATTTATTATTACTGTAAGGTTTTTGTCAAGATTTGGTTTTAGTACATACATATTGTGTTGGCTCATACCCTAAGTAAATGAAACTCTTGTGAAAATTGCTTTGTAAAATAAAATTGGGTGCTTCGTTTTCTCATGATTTTATGATGTTTCCAATTGTTCATATTCTCTACTAAACTATTTTTTAGATAATATTCAGAGAACTCAATTATTTTTTCCTTGTCATTTTTATTTTTCATTACAGAAAAATACCGTTCTAATTCATACTCTTACAAACAAATTAGAAAATTGCTAAATAGGCCCCATCTTTGCTCCCAAGCCCCCCAATTTGACAAAAATGCCCCTGTACAACAAATTCGTTAAGTAGATGACGATCAAAAATTCATTTCGTTGACAAACTAACGAAACTATTCAGAGATACTGAATTTCAAACCGTCTGCATATTTTTCATATCACCGATTTTCGTTGCGTAGTCAACGAAAACACGCGTGTTCGTCAAGTAGACAACGAATTTTAATGTTTCGTCATGTAATTTACGAAGACACAATTTTCGTTGTGTAGTCAACAAAATGTTGGCAATTTTGTACAGGTCAATCGTTTCATCGTCTGGGTGCCGAATATTTTCGAATTCGTTACGTAAACGATGAATTTTTTGTCCACTAACTTAAGGGTATTTTGAGATTATTGGGGACTCTGAGAGCATACAAGGGGAACTAGATAGCAAATTTCAACAAATTATTAACAACACATATCTTGTACACATGCACGGTACACACTAATACATTTAGCAAAATGAAGTAATACTTTCTGTGAGCTTAATATAAAAATGCATATGTATTTGGTCTTGACTAAATAAACATTATTTTCCTGACAAAAAAATAAATAAAAAATAAACATTCTTTTCCTGACAAAAAAATAAATAAAAAATAAACATTCTTTTTGTCATATTTAAATTTGGATGGAACAATATTAGGGACTACCAAATATATTTTATTAGGCCTCAAAATTTTATGTCAATTTTTTTTAAAATTTATTTAATTTAGTTATAAATATATAATATAAGAAATTATAATAAACTAATTATATATATTTATCTAACTTAGTTGGATAGGAGGCTTCATATCTTATATTTTTTTGAACATTTTAACTAAACAAATTGTTATAAGACTCTACACTGATTGTGGTGGTCTGTGGAGTAGTTCCTCCCATTTTATATATAAATAAAAAATTATTTTTTTAAAATTATTTACTTGTAAGAAGTACTAATAATTAATGTATTTAATCTATAATATAGATTAAATATAATAGTTTTTAAATGAATCTATTAAAATAGTCTTTTGCTTATAGAAAGGAAGTATATGAGAAGAATATTAGTCCACCAAAATAAATATAAGAAGAATTTTTAAAAAACAAAAAATAAAGAAGTGTATAGCTAATACATGTAATCATATGAAAAATATCTAATCTATAGTTACAAATGCACATGTCCATGACTTTAGGGATCTTGCCACCATACATATTGTCATGCCCATCACTCTATATGTAACACATGGCACTGCTCTTAAAAACTTTGACTTGGTTTGGACCCAACACTTTTTTTGTTCCTATCTACATGAATAGAATGGAATCAATGGTGGAAGATAATGTCATATCAATATACCATTATGTGAGATATATAGGATCATGAGTTACCCTACTTCATTAATTCCTATTGTGTCCTACATAGCAGGTGGTGTGCAATCATAAATCATAATATTATCGAAAGTGGCCATACCTATCTATTTCCATGTATCATTGTTCTTTCCTTTTTTCACCTTTATGTGTTTTCTTTCTTTCACGTGTAAAGAGATACGTATCATTTAACATAAGTTTGCTTTTATTCATTTGAATACATTTTTTTAATAATCATATAGTTAGAAATTCCAAAGTTAAATAAATGAAGTATTTAGAATTCAAATTATGACTCCTGTATAATATATATGATGTCTCTATTAATGAAATTAAGTTCACAGGAACTCATATTTTCTTCACGTGAGGTAAATAATATATTCGTGATACAAAATATTAAATATAGACATAATTTTCAGTTTAAGATGTGAATCTTAAATCTTAATTTGTCACTTATGAAATACTAAATTTCTTTCGTTAGATCCAACTCCAATTAGTACATGCACTCAGAATTCAAAGAGGATATAAAGATATGTTTCGTTTTTGTTTCATGTACCTCAAAATTCAAAAAGCATTTGAGCTTTTTTTTTTGGGACATATTTTAAGTTTGAACAATTGACCATGTCAAAATTCATGAATAGGCTAGATGCAAGTATAATTTGTCTCTTTATTCATAAATCATAATTATCACTTTATTTCGTTTGTGATAATGTTTTTAATAATCAAGTTGAGAATCAAAAGAAAATCATGTTTGGATGTATAGTAAAATAAAATACTAAAACAATTAATATTCCTTTCTTCTTAAACTTATAAACTATTATTAGCTCTTTATAGGTCCTCATCAATTTTAGTTTCTTTTCATAATAGCTTTGAAGTATTACAATAACTTTTTCATATAGTATAAGATTATAAAGACACTTGCTCAATTTTATTTTATTTTATGAAAACACAATAGTCTATGAGTTTATTAAGAAGAAAAAAGTTATGGGTATACTTGTTTTAATAAATAAGTTTCTTTTTTACATTAATTTTAATAAATTAAAATCAAATTTTACTCTCCCGTTCAAATTATATGACTAAACTCAAACTTTTGGTTAGGCGTGTTCAAATATATGAGTACTAAACTCAATGTTAGATATGTGGAAGAGAGCAAAAATCCTATATTATTATACCAGTATATAATCAAATAAAATGTATATCGAAATGTTTACTTTATTTGTCTTAAAAAAATGTTCACTTTATTTTATCATGTGAGAAATGAATTATTTAATTTTTTGATAAGACAAGAAATGAATTATTGTATATTTCCTTTTAAATATTATTCTTATATATAGTGTCATATTGTCAATAAAAATAAGACAAAGTTGTATAATAAAAAATTCACCGTTATCAAAGGAGTCCACAAATTCAGCACAAAAGTAATTTGCATCTGTTTCTTGGTGACCAGACACTCCTTTATGTTTAAATTTTAAAAATGAAAAATCATCTCAAATAAAAATATTCATATATTGTTGACAAAAAAAGCACTATTTTTCATAAGAGAAAATGATTAAATTTGAAGTAAAAGGGGACAGAAAGAGTAACATGACAAAATTGTCAAAACCTGCTTAGCAACTTTTGTTCACGCTTTCATTCTTTTTTTCCTATGTAATGTAAAGTCACATTTTTGACTTTTTTCCTCACATTCTTCAACTTTTTTGCGCTTCTTCAGCCGTTGAAACGTTAATCAAATGCATAACATACATTTTAAATTAACCAAATAAAGCAACTCACTCACAAAATATCACACCACACTTAAATTAGAGGATAAGCGGATCAGAAAAAATCAATAAACAATCAATCTAATTCAAATCGAAAACTTAGCACTTCTTCTTACTATTAGAATTATAAATAAATTTCATGTTTCGGTCCATTATGTCATATAAGACACTTTTCTAACGTAATATGCGTTTGCGTACCAATTTCATGTCCCAAAAGCGTTTTCACCATGAGAATATATCTATAAGCTATAAGACTAAGCTTATGCGTTACCGTGATTTCTTACCCTCCATTTTCTATACGTGCTGCGGAACCAAATGTGGCTTAGAAGTCGCGAAACGAGTGCTGAAAATCATCAAAAGAAATAGAGGGATGCAAAAATAAGTTTGCAAGAAACTTATTTATTTACCTTAAGTTTTAAAATTCAAATCAATGATTAGGTTTCCATGTCATGGTATATCCGATTTAATTAATTAAATTACGTTTTTATACCGAATTAAATTTACTTTTAAACAAATAATTAATATATAATCAAGGATCATGTAACCGAAGACAAAATTGATTCATGAACTAACTTATTACTCTTTTTGAAATCTAAACCATTAGTTCAATTCAAAGTGTACACATACACACTATAGAATAGACATTACACACTACATTATTGCTTAGCTAAAATAATTATTGTTCCTTAATCATATGCTAACATAATTACATTCAATCTCAGATCGGCGTATATAAAATCACGTTAATATTCAAAGATTTTATGAATAAAAATCGAATTCAGTATCCGATAATATTTACAACAATCATACACACTGCACTGCGCGTCTTCGCACATCAACCACTTGTCTTATATAGTTCATGTTAACTATCATAAGACATTAGTTTCTGATTTTCATTCAAGGAAACCAACTAGATTCAAAGACAAAATGATTGTTATTTTTTCAAAAAAATTTGCATAAAAATATATGATTTAATCATATAACGTATAAAATAAGTATATGAGAAAGCAAGGTATGTCCCACATGATAGGTCCATTACTTTGGACAATTGCAATCTATGCATTGAGCACCATCTGTTCAATGAAAATGGCCAAAGAACTACCACAACAGCAACATCTTCAACTTGTTTACTGTCTCTTTCATTACTTCACTACTACTACCTTAAACACACTAATATTACTATACTTTTAATCTTTTATTACCTTTCTCTTACATTCTGTTTTTCTCTTTCACATCACAACTTTGTGTGTTTTTTTCTCACTCTCTAATATGGACCGTACTACTGACAAACATCAGCTGCAACAACAGCAGCAGCAGTTGTCTTTGGCAAAAAATGGCAGACAAAGATATAATGAATGGTTTGTTTCATATGCTTCTGTCTTAGTACCCTTCTTTTATGTTAAAGGGTTGTTTTAGTTTTGTTTGTTTCTTGTTTGCTTCACATAAAAATTGTTACTTGAAGGGTGTGTTCTTGTTAACCAAGTGTTTTGGTCTTAAGTGGTTAATGAGTTTTAGTTAAGGATGGATCGATCAGGATTACTCGAGTTTGATCCTGACCGGAGCAATCCTTGACAAGACCGGAAGACTTTATTTATCTCCTGGTTGAGCTCTGAATTACTAGGGTTCCTTCTCTGGGGAACCGGAGGGTTAAGACTTGTTACATTCTAATTACTAACACTATCATGAGTATTTTGAGTACTATTCCGGATAAAGTTGACTAGCATGTGGCCTTTGGTCAATTTTAGCCGGAACAAGTTATTTGTTAAATCTATGGTCTTCCATGCATTTTAATGTTTATGCTAATTAATTTTGCTTCTGTTGAATATTGTTGTTACTTCCTTTTTCTTAGGTTCTTTACAGAATTTGTTGCTGTAATGGAATGATCAAAAGATCTCTTTCTAACTAATGCTGTTATGAGATTATGTTATAATGTATCTTAATTGTGGATCTTCTATGATATCAATGAATTCTTCTACCATCTGATTTTTGCTTTGTATGGCTTCTGAAATCAACTTTTGAAATCATAAGTTGGTCTTTTGAATGATTTACCATTAACTTTTTTCAGGATTTTTCGTGATGTACCGAGTGATATAACTATAGAAGTGTGCGGAGTAACATTTTCATTACACAAGGTAAGTACTTACCTTAGTTAATTTGAGTGCATGTTTGGAATTACTGTGAGTTTGATTGGTGAAAGTATAGTTTTTGTGAAAGTCACTGTCAATCCAAACATGCACTGAGTTTGCACTTTCCCTATATGATTGTTCTAATTGTTGTTATTTCGGTTTGTAGTTTCCTCTTGTTTCTCGAAGTGGTAGAATTCGGCGGTTAGTTGCAGAACACAGAGATTCTGATATCTCAAGAGTTGAGCTTCTTAATCTACCGGGCGGCGCTGAATGCTTTGAGTTGGCTGCTAAATTCTGTTATGGTATTAACTTTGAGATTACATCCTCAAATGTTGCACAGCTATGTTGTGTTTCAGATTACCTAGAAATGACCGATGATTTCTCGAAAGATAATCTCGGTTCGAGGGCCGAGGAATATCTTGATTGCATTGTCTGCAAGAATCTTGAAATGTGTGTTGAAGTCTTGCGACAATGTGAAAACCTAATTCCTCTAGCCGATGAGCTCAAAATAGTTACTCGTTGCATTGATGCAATAGCTTCAAAAACTTGTGCCGAACAAATAGCTTCAAGTTTCTCGAGATTAGAGTATAGCAGCTCAGGTAGGCTGCACATGAGCAGGCAAGCCAAATGTGATGGTGATTGGTGGATAGAAGATATTTCGGTTTTAAGAATCGACATGTACCAAAGAGTCATAACAGCCATGAAGTGTCGCGGTGTCCGGCCAGAAAGTATTGGTGCTTCCCTTGTGAACTATGCAGAGAAAGAATTGACAAAGAAATCGAGTTTGTGGAATCAATCTAACCAGAATAAAATTGATTCAAATTCAACTTTGCATGAAAAGCTTGTGGTTGAGACTATTGTAAGCCTTTTGCCTGTTGAGAAACTTGTTGTTCCGGTTAATTTCCTTTTCGGGCTGCTGCGAAGCGCAGTGATGCTTGATTGCGCAATTTCTTCTAGACTTGATTTGGAAAGAAGGATTGGATCACAGTTAGATCTATCCACACTTGATGATATTTTGATTCCATCTTTCAAGCATTCAGGTGATACCTTATTTGACGTCGACACAGTTCATAGACTTTTAGTAAACTTCTGTCAGCAGGAAGATAGTGATGATGATCTAGAAGACGGTTCGCTTTTCGAATCCGATAGCCCTCATTCTCCCTCACAATCTTCGTTAGTTAAGGTGTCAAAATTAGTGGACAATTACCTTGCTGAAATAGCCCCTGATGCAAACTTGAAGCTTTCTAAGTTTTTGGTCATTGCAGAAACATTGCCGGCACATGCACGCACCGTTCATGATGGCTTATATCGAGCTATCGATATTTACTTAAAAGTATGTTTTTCATCTTTTCTTCAAAAAAAAATTTGCAAGATTTTTCTACTTCCAATGAACAATTTTTAGGATACATGTCTTAGAATTTTTTCCAAATTAAAGCTGATTCTTTCTGTAAATGCATTTTCAGGCGCATCAAGGTTTGTCTGATTTGGACAAGAAGAAACTATGCAAATTAATCGATTTTCAAAAGCTTACTCAAGAAGCTGGAGCGCACGCTGCGCAAAACGAGCGCCTTCCTCTACAATCAATAGTGCAAGTTCTATATTTTGAACAACTAAAGCTACGGAACTCTTTGTCCACTCCCAACGGGGACGATGACATAAAGCCAATGCACGCGTCATGGCGCATAAGTAGCGGTGCACTAAGTGCTGCGATGTCTCCACGCGATAACTATGCGTCATTAAGGCGCGAAAACCGTGAACTAAAACTCGAGTTGGCTCGACTAAGAATGAGATTAAATGATCTTGAGAGGGAGCATGTTTGCATGAAGAGGGATATGGCGAAGTCCGGATCACGTAAATTTATTAGTTCTTTTTCGAAAAAAATTAGTAAGCTTAGTCTCTTTGGACAACAAAGCTCCTCTAGAGGAACAAGTTCTCCATCTAGGAATTCTCATAGAACAGATTCAAAGGTTATTGAGAGAACTTGTGCTAGCACTGAATAGTTAATGTGTAGCTAGCTTCAATATTTTTCTCTTGTTTGTTTATCCTTTAAGTGTACTCACTCAGTAACTGTAAGTTATGATCATGGTGAATTGGTTGGCAAAAGAGTGAACGTGTTTATAAATTACCCTTAACCTCGATTTCCAGAAAATGTCAGACGTTTTGGTGTAACGGCACAATATACTACTGGGATGCTTCTATTGCTTGAAGGTTCAATTTTTGGTGATTACAGCATTAGCTATGTTTAACTATTCTGTATAAAATGTTGACATGAATGTGTAGTCTAATATGTTAAAATGTTGATAAGAATGTTAAAAGTATGTAATATAATTTTTGTTGATAAACAAAATGATAATAAAGTATGAGATGTTCTTGTTGTGGAAAATTTCTTTGTTGTGCACTAATTGACTTTTGAGAGAAATATACAAATTTGTTCTTTTGTGTCTATAACTTTATTCTTTCTGGTCCCAAAAAAAACTTTATTCTTTCATGTATTCTCAATTTTTGCTATCATTGAAATAAATGACTCTCAAATTCTATTCGAGACATTGTGAGACATTAAATATAGACACTTCACTCGATTAGAATTTGAACAATGGTTCACCACACTATAAAACATTAATTTATTTCGCTAATCAAATCCTAGTTGGTTATGCGAGTTGTTTTGGGATTTGGAATTCACACAAATACTGCGTCCACGCAATAACTATTGTTGACTGTTCAATAAAAAGCGAATAATTGAGATCAAATACTATGTTAAACTGATAAATTTGCACTGCATAAATCAGAGTCGTTCGATTATAAATCTAAAGCCGAAATAGTCTACTTTGTGTAACTGCGTGAAACAGTGCTCCGTTGTTTTGATTGTGCAAATATGAAATTCATTATTAAATTTTAGGTGGAAGAAAGCCAACAATTGGAAAGAATGATGTTAACGTGATAGTAGAATTTTGTGCGCATGTTACAATAAATAATGAAAGTGATAACAAAGATTACCCGCATGCAAACTTAGACATCATTATTGTGTTCCAACTTTTTTATCTATTTTTTCTTCTTCAACTAGAAAATAAAATAGTAAGTTAATTTTCTTCTTTTTACCTTTTCACATTAGAAATAGTACTATTCAATTTGTTGCTTTTAAGTAGTTAACGAATTCGCCGTAAAAAAATAGTTAATGAATTTCAGTTAAAAGCGAATCATCGGTCGATGAAACAATTATCATTAGTCATAACCCAATTATATGTTCAAATCATTCAAAATAAACTACTGGAAGCTTGCTTTCGAAAGTGTAGTAACATATCGCTTTTGAGAGCTCGGATTCTGTTATCAGATGAATTTCAATAACAATTATACGCATATATAAATTCACTACAATATCAACTGTCTTGATTAATTAATTTCTCCGGTAGAAGAAACTGTTATCAAAGTTACGCAAAACGCTTAAGTCCCTAGTGTCAGCGGAGTCTTGGGAAGCGCTTGGAAGAGCTTATTTAAACTTAATTGAAAGTAGCTTAAGAAAACAACTTATAATATATTTATAAGATGATTCCAACATATTTTTTGTAAGTTCTTTCAAATAGACTTATTATTTAAATCTAAAATTAGGAAGAACTTACCCTATTACTGAAAAGTCTCTGCTAATAAATGAATCTAAAACTTAAATCCCACTAGACCAAAAACCGTAAACTCATCAGCACACACGTTACCTTCTCAGTAAATATGAGAATGAACCAAAACTTTATACTGATAAAATAAAACTCCATAAAACTGTTACGATTTCAGTAACAAAAGAATGACAGAGAAAGACAGTATTAGATTTGACAGCAAATTACAAGGAAATGGCAAACAATCACAATATCACAGATTTTCACATTGCATACCCTAGCAAACTTGAAAACAAAACAGGCTTGTCTTTCAACAGTCAAAAATAACTTATTATTGCAAATGCTGCTAAAATTTAAATGTTTTTTTGCTGTTTAAATGCTTATGTCGATTTGGTGTAGAAACGAATACCAACTGCCACACCCAAGATAAGCAAAGGAACTAGAAATTGGAGGATCCTGATGATGAACTCAGACGTCTTGTCTTGATTATAGTGAGGTTGTTTCGGAGGAGTGTAGTCAACCTTAGAAGGAATGGTTGATGAATCAATATCTCCAACATAAAACTCGTCCATCATCGCTACTGCACTTGTGCTGTGACCGATATCATCAAAATCGTTGGATGCATCTTTCCCTGCAAACATATGTTATTTCGACCATCAAATGGGATTTATATTTACATCTCACTTCTCTGAGATTATGAGGTTTGATTTGAATGAATAATTAAGATCTTTTTTAGAGACAATGTTGGATACCTGTCGAAGATATTAGGACTTCATCACCACCAGGGTGGTCCTCTAAGAACTTTGTCACATCGTAAACCTGTTCCGAAAAAGATATGGTAAGGTAAAGGAGCAGAAACCACCAACACATAATAATTTCAGATCACCTTAAAAGATAAAAAAAAAAGTTAGCAGTGTGGTCAAACCATTCAAGTCTGAATTTCATCTACAAATGGCCAGTTTGGATGAACAATTTATTTAAGCACTTATATCATATAAAAGCTTATGTATAAGCTATTTTTCTATAATAAAAGGTAAAATAAAGTTAAACTGTTTTTATATAATCTATATGGTTTTGCATAAACTGTCCTAGAGAGCTTACAAAAACAAAGTTGAAAACAGCTTATGAACATGTCATTACATACGTTGTTTTCGTAAGTTCTCCCAACCAATCCTACATATTTTGATTTTATTTCAGTTTAGAAAGACATAAAAATGATAAAGAAAACATGCCGAATGACAAAGCCAAGGAAGAGTAAATCTAAGTAACATTCCAAACTCTTGTTTCCAATATAATAAAACAGCATGCGCTACTTGAAAGAAGTCAATTACAAAGAATAAATACGGGGAAATTGTCAAGATTTTTCTTGTTTCCACGTAGTATCAACACATTAGATTGAAGGCAGGTCCGATGTCAAAAACGTGTCAATGCCCGACACACACTGGCACATAAGTTTGCATAACTAAAAGTTGAATAGTAATACATTGTCCTAGTTTTCAACATCTGCTTTTCTCTCCTTGTTTACCAACTTAAGATTTCAAGACAATGAATAATGCAATCCTACATTAAACTATGTGTAACATAGAAGCCATATTAAACAGCTTTCAAAGTCTACTTTTCCCTAACGGAATCAAGATCAGCATTCCAGAATATGAAACTTAACAAGTATTATAATTTAATTCTAATCAAAGAAAACAATCATAAAATCTAATGAAAAAACCTAATCTTAATTTTCAAATGGCTACAAATTGAGATCAACAACTAAAAAATAGTACTTTGAAAAAAAGTAAACAAAAAAACATAAAAAACCTTCAGGCAATTAAAACAATCAACCAGAAACCGAGACTTAGTTTTCTTTCAGCTACTAATTAAAAAAACCATTGCTTTAAAACCAAATCATTATACTTCAAAACAGGATTGCCAATCACCGATCACAGAAAATAACAGCTTATCAAATTCCGCTTCACTATAAGGGTTATAACTTTGTAATAACCGCTACTTGACAACACTATACTAATTACTAAATAGCTATGAATCACTGACACAGACACGCCAACACCAAAAACAAATTAATTGAACATGATAACATGTGTCAGTGTTGTTGAACACCGGACACGCTTTCCATCAGAAGTGTCAGTGCTACAAAGCTAAATAGCACACCTGAGAACAATAACGATTTGTTCAAATTACGCTATTGTAGCCTCTATTAGATAGCACTTACAATTACAAATAACACACAGCATCAAAACACCATAATAAAAACACAATATAATTTTCAGTAAATTTTCATCATTAAAATAAAAAAAAATCCCTTTTATACAAAATTGAACCTTTTTCAATCAAAATTCACAACAAATCCAATCCCTTACATAGATCTAACTATCACATTCCTCTAACTAAGGTTGTTACAATACAACAAAATATCAAAATTCAATGTGAATTTCAACCATTCCACAATTCAATACCCTCCAAAAAAAATTCTAGATTTTGAAAAGAACTAAAGAATTATGCAAAACCCAGAAAGCAAAATGAAGAAGACAGCATTACCTTGTTATGAATGACAAGCCAACAGTCTTTGGCAGTGTTGTGTTGAGAAACATCAGCCAAAGTGAAGACCTTCTTGGTATTCTCTCCACCCATTGTTGTTACTTGTTAATCAGTGCTCACAAAAAAATTGAGAGTATTTGAATAAAGAGCAAACAAAAAAAAAAGGTAGGTAGTTGGTGGGAATGAATAGCAAAGAATTGTGGTTGGTATTGTTGGTAAATTGGTAATGGGTTGGTGAAGGTTGCAAATGTTTTGTCACTAACAATTACTATAAGTAATAATCTAGCTAACTTCTAGAAATAATTTATTTGCATGTACTGGTCTTAACTTTGAATTATTTGCATATATTATGTATTAACTTTGAATTATTTGCATATACTAGTCTTAACTTTGAATTATTTGCATATATTATGTATTAACTTTGAATTATTTGCATATACTAGTATTAAACTTTGAATTAATTGCATATATTATGTATTAAGTTTGAATTATTTGTATATATTATGCATTAACTTTGAGGCAATTTTTAATATTGATCACTTAAATAGGTGGTGAGCCGTAGTTTAGGGTAAAAAATTATTAGAAATTCTAACTATCGACGATACTCTTAAAAAATAAAAAACACACGACCCTTATCACAGGCGGAGTCAATGCCCGGCCGGCCCTTATATTTTTTCCCTTATTGGTCAAATTTTTTGACATTTTAGGAGTTAATTTAAGGCAAAATAAAAATTGTAGAGATTAATTTAGGACAAAACTGAGATATTTTGTTTAAAATTGAAATTTTCTGTGTAAAATTGAAATTTTGTCCAAAATTTTGAAACTTTATGACTCGGCCTATGACCCATATATTTTTTACGGTGGCGACCTTAATGTTGACGGATCAATACCATGTGTATATTTGTTTCATTATGTTTTAATAAAAAAAGTATCTATTTTTATTTTAAAAAATATTAAAACTGTTAACCTCTATTTTCAAGAGAAAACATTTATTATTAATGTTTTGAATATTTCTATCGATGTAATCCACGTGGACTATGTCCATAGTAGAATTTACCTTAATTGTGAAGGCAAATTTTAATATGGACCACTTCTTCAAGTGGACCAATCATAAAAAACATTATAACGAAACCGAATTTTATAAAATTTATCGCTGAATTGAAAATTTATATCATATAAGATCATCCGTATATTTTTTTAGAAAAATTAAAAATTATTTGGTATATTGCCCCCTAAATTACTAATAATACTGTTCTATAAATATTTTTTTGAGACTTTCATATTTTAAAGGTTCTGCTGCCACAGATATGTTGCACATGCATCTAGGTTGAGCCTGTTCAAACTTACAGACCTTGCTTGTACTCCGCAGAGATTAATAATTCAATTAAAAAAAATTAGTCACATGTTTTTTAGTTCAATTAATGATTGTACTATGATTGAATCGGCTTAACCAAATTCATTTTAATTTTTTAGTATGTAGACAAAATGAAAAAACCATTAAAATTTATATACAAAATTGTGAAGTTTCATCTTTAAATTCGAATAAAAATGTTCAACCTAACAACATCAACATTGTTGAGCTAAAACTAACGGTCAATTCAATCCAATTTTTATCTATTGTGCTAGGACTTGTGCTAGTACATTAGAATATTAGATCTAATATCTTTCAAAAGATACTCAAAATTGTCGCATAAGTCCTAGCACAACAGATAAAAATTGCCGAAATTGTTAGGTCGGACGTCGTAACTCAGATTCGAACTCAAGATCTCACAATTATATGAGTTTAATTTTAATGAATTATCACGTCATCAAAGACCAAAACAAAAAAATAATATTTTATCAATAATTTTATATGCAATATAATTTTCATCTTTAATTTATTCATTGTAATTTTTAAGTGGCCCACCCCAATATTATTTTCTGGCTCTGTCAATGCCAGAAACACAACTTAACATTTATGATTTTTCACTAATTTCCTCGACCAAAGATATTTGATCTGGACTTAATACTAGAATTAGATGATTCCGACAACGAGCCTCAAGACGATTACAGTGGAGGTATGTTTCTGGTACGTACGGTGGATCACAGTGGAAAGATATATGCAAAAAATATTAACACTTCAACGCTCAAGTAAGCATATGATAAGTGAAAAGTGATTGTATTATGTACATTGGCATCAAAGCTTGCCTTTATATAGGGGAAGATGGTTATAATTGTATACTCTTTCCGTCCGAAAATATAAGAAAAAATGAGTTAAAAAAAACTTAATGTATTTGGTTCAAAATTTGGACTAAATACATTCACTTTGATTGACCAACTTTGATTATATTTTAGGACGGAAGGAGTATAACAATTGGCACGTGGGACGATGGACGATGTGAGTAGTTGATATGGATCTAATGGTTTTACAAGTATGTGATGAGTATATTGGCTACAATGAGTGCACATGAACAATTGTGTATGTTACCATTAACTTGTATGAAAAGCCACCGTTAAAAAGTGAAAGTTGAACTAGATATGGAACATTTGAGTTGTGTGTGTTGGACTTTGGTCTAGTCCGAAACAATATTGAAAATAACATTAGACATTCAATGTAAACACATTTTTTAGGGCACTAAATATAAACACATTTTTCGATCAAAATTTAAATTTAAATATTGATAATCCGCTATGTTTTTTTTTTGACAGAACAATCCGCTATTTGGATTCTCTCCAATTTTTTTCCTCATGTTTTCTCTCCTTTTGTTGATCTAATGGTTGATAAATTATAAAAAGCATTAAAACATTTAAGAAGAGAGATAAATAAATTGAATAAATGGCTAAGATTACCATTAAAAAAAAAACATGAGAGAAAAATTTGGAGAGAATCCAATTTTATTGGTTCTTATGCGTCTCTTAGTATTTGTGTGGCGTCTCTTATTTATTTATTTTCATCATATATTGGACCTTATACGTCCTTTATTTTTCTTGTCCATACCTTATAAAAGAGACCCAAGTACATTGTCTCTCAGTATCAAATTGCTATAAAAGATTACTCAACTTTGTATGAAATAAATAATATTTTAATTCAAATAAATTTAAGTGTAAATATTAAAAGAATATTATAGTATGATATGTGAAGTCCACTATAAAGATTATTTTTTAAAGACCACTGTATTGGAGTAAAATAAGTAAAAAAAAAAATATTGAAACATTCTCGATATTTTTTGTTTTCACTATCAATATCCAATCCATTGAATTGTCTAATTTGATTCGGAGATTAGTTCTAACATTAAATAGTTTTAATTCCCTTCCAATTATAGTTATGCAGAATCAAACTGTAATACTTCTTATCAAATTGTCAATTACCATCAAACCAACTAAGGATTGATACACTCTTGAAACTTTTAAAATTGAACTAATTACACTCAACAAATGCAGAAAACCTGGAGCAGTGGTGTTTAGAATACTCAAAACTTACAATCTCGACAATGATCAACATTCCTTTCCGCCGACACTCTCTTTGTGTGTGCCATCAAAATTTGTACACAAAAAACTTTCCGACCATCTTTGCACAAATCCATACAACTACAATAGTTAATATTTTTCTCTCAGAGTAATTTAATTTCTCGCTCTCTTTAATGCTTTTCGTGTGGACCGATACTGGAGGGAATTAGTACAATCCAATCAAAAAAGCCTTTTATTTTGGACCCAACAGCTATGTTTCGCAATATCACATTTTGAACTTAGTAGTATGAACTGTTAGTTAGCTTATAAATTTATGATGAAAGGAAATTTAGGAGTTTAGACTCCCGTGATAAAAAGATTGAGTCAGTTGATTGTTGTATACATGTTAATATATAATTTTAATGATTAATATTTTTAATTATATAATAGTAAAATTTATAAAAATTTGATATTTTAAAAATACTTATTGAGATGAATCCAACAATATCTTATATACTAATATTTAATATTTTTATTTATTAGTAAAAAAATAAGTTCAAAGCAAAATATATAAATAGTACACTTAATCAAACTGGATCAATCATTTTGGGACGGAAGGAATATAATTTATTTTTATTATTTTATAATTTAATTTTGATAAAAGTATTAACTACTCCCTTCGACCTTAATTATAAGCAAATGTCTATTTTTAATACATTGAATAACTAATGTATCTAGTCTAAAAGGTGAACTAGATACACTAGATATTCAGTGTATGTTTGGTTTGGCTTTAGTGAGAATTGATTTTGATAGAATTGATTTTGGTAGAATTGATTTTAACAAAATTGATTTTAGCATAATTGATTTATGTTTGGATACTTTCGTGTAAAAGTGAGTTGAACAAAATATTTAAGTGTAAATGTGTGAAAATCAATTCTAGAAACCAGAAGCTACTATTTATAGCTTCAAGTAGAATCAATTCTGGAGGCAGAATCAATTCTACTTTTGAGAAACCAAACAAGTCAGAATTAATTCTACACCTCCAGAATCAATTCTAGCTCTTATAGAATTGAAACCAAACACACACACACTCAATGTATCTAAAAAGTAACATTTGGTTATAATTAAGGCCGTAAAGAGTAGTCTCTGCGGGCTAAGAGAGACACTAGACACTACTAGTTAAAGAAAACAAAAAAAGAAGAAGATACTTGATTAGTGTTAATGGACGCTACATAAATAAAAAAATTATGTTTTGAAATTCGTGCATTCAATACATTAAAAATATAAAAAGTTATTTTTATAAACATTAATTTTATGTTTTATTTCTATTTTTAATATGGTTAACAAGTGCACCAGATATATTGTTCAGCATGACATTTTTTTATAAGTTAATTTAATTAGTTTATATACGGGTGTAATTTAATTGTTTTCCAAAATGGAAATTTTTTTTTTCTACCCCAACATTTATCTCTTTACCCCAACATATTTTATAATATTCCCATTATACCCTTATCTTACTCTAATATATTTTATTATTTTTTATTTTATCGTTTTATCATTTTTTCGGTAAACTGTACACCCATCTCGAAACACTATTCCGGTAATATATTTTTTCTCCGGTATGCTAATTTTACCGGTACACTTTTTAAAAAATATATCGATTTGTGTTATCTGCAAAATCAATTACATTATAATACCGGATCACTTTTCACAAGTGTACCGGTTTTGAAAAATTTCAAAATGGTAGAATTGATACCGGTACACTTGTGTACTGGTATGGCAAAAATGCAAAAGTATACCGGTAGTGTAATTGCATAAGCTGTTTTGTAATTTCAACTACTATAAGGTATTTTGTAATTGCATAAGCTACAACCATGTTTGGTGTGGCTGCTGCTACTACAACTACTTGTTCTGATTCATCACTTTTGGCTTTGAAACTATCTTCTGCTCTTTTGTTCTCTACTGCAACTGGTTTGTTATTTATCATGAACAAAATCCAACCTTCTCAACTCACTGAAGAACAAAGAAATGCTACAAGATTGTTCAAACATCTTCAGTCACAAATCAAGACCATAATTACAATAGGAAATCCTAGTGAGGAAGATGTGAAGAGTTCAATGAAAAAGGTTTTGGCACTTGACAAAGCTTATCTATCCACTTCCTTTTTTAGGAGTAATGCTTGAAAAAATTTCTGCAAAATTTGAACCTGTTAATTGGTGGCCTTCAAATATGTTTCAAAAGAAAAACAAATCATCTAACAAAATGGGAAAAATGAGTAATGGATGGAGTGAAGAATTAGAAATGGAAATAAGCGAAGTTGTTGAAGTGATGAAGAGAAAAGATTCCGAGGATTTTGAAAGACTTGGAAACATAGCTTTGAAGGTAAACAAGAGTATGACAATTGCAGGGCCATTACTCACTGGAATTGCAGCTATTGGTTCTACATTTATTAGTAATGGCAGTTCTTTGGCTTCTTTTGTTCCTCTCTTGGCTGGTTCATTGGCTGCTGCAGTTAATACTTTTGAGCATGGTGGACAAGTTGGGATGGTTTTTGAAATGTACAGAACTTCTGGTGGCTTCGCTTCAAATTGTTAGAAAGTTCAATTGAATCAATTTTGGAAGAGAAAGATTTAGAGAGAAGAAAAAATGGAGAGTTGTTTGAAATGAAGATGGCTCTGTCATTGGGAAGAAGTGTATCAGAACTGAGTGAACTTACCGGTATACTTTTTCACCACCGGTATACTTTTGAATTTTTGCCATACCAGTCCACAAGTGTTCCGGTATCAATTCTACCATTTTTGAATTTTTCAAAACCGGTACACTTATGAAAAGTGATCCGATATTATAATGTAATTGATTTTGCATATAACACAAATCGGTACACTTTTTAAAAAGTGTACCGGTAAAATTAACATACCGGAGAAAAAATTATATTATCGGAATAGTGTTTCGGAGTGAGTGTACAGTTTATTGAAAAAATTATAAAACGATAAAATAAAATATATTAGAGTAAGATAAGGGTATAATGGAAATATTATAAAATATGTTGGGGTAAAGAGATAAATGTTGGGGTAGAAAAAAATATTTCCTCCAAAATGAGTACGATTTATGGTTAGGTTCGGCTCAAGCAACTAAAGCAGAGCTTTATATATCTTTCAAAATTTTGGAGCCAAAAAAAATCCCAAAAATTTAATTTAATTATAAATATATAATATGTCAACCTATTTTTTTTATCATGATATTGATATCATATTTTCAATGTTGTTTAACGATAAATAATTTTCTTCGAGAACTTAAAGGAGAGATACACAAGGCAAGTTTTCCATTCCACCTATTTTTTTCGCACACAAGAGCCAATGATCGAACATCTAATTACTTAATTAAAGTGTTGCAAATTTTTACCACTTTAATCAATTCATTGTTAAGTATAAACAACCTATTTACAAGAATTGCTTAGTTCAATTAGTTGGGATGAAGACTTCCTATCTTCTGAGACATAAGTTCAAACTTTGATTTAACATAATTTTTTTGGATTTTTTTAGTAGCATTGTTTTCTTTAAAAAAAAAAAAAAGAAATCTTCACTATAAAAATTGTTTTACACCTCTAAAATGTTAAGTCGGGCCTGTTTACACTTTTTAATATAGGATTATTATTTTACTTATACTCTTGGTTACTACTTTTCAAAAAATTACGCTAATAATAAATAATGTCAATTTAGTTAATTGTCATTGTCATATTTTATATATAAGTACAATATTTTAAATTCATTAAATAATTAATATATCTAATTTAAGTAGTTAAATATATAATTTTTTTTCAAAGATTTGAAAACTAAAAAGATGTTTGTACATGAATGAAAGGGATACCACACCAAAGTGTCCAAGTTGAACCTAGTTGATCTTTAATTTATCTGAACCGTTCATTAACATTCTTGAATTAATCTATGGCAAACCGATGTAGCCATCATTCATCAACTTTTTTATAATTTTTTCCACAAAACGCGTTTGTAGAAAACATTTAAAAATAAAATAAACTCTCTGTATGGGCAAATTGGCCAACAATAACACACTTCACGTGTTGAATCATGAACAAATTAATTGTAAAATATACTAATAACCAGAATTTGCAAGCCGTCAAGATGTTCATAATTCATATACGAAGCTTCAGTCTCACAAAATAGTGTCCATACGAAGCTACGTAGTACAAAGTATTGACCGATCGATAAATTTAGGCATTGTCTTCTTATACTCTTGTTTTTATTCACTTGACTCAAGTTATGAAAAGTATATATATATATATATATATATATATATATATATATATATATATATATATATATATATATATATATATATATATATATATATATATATATATATATTAATATTGATATTGGAGTTGAAAATCATCAACATATAGTTGCCTATACAGAAACAAGAAGCAACAAGAATTAGAAAAATATTTCTACTATCACTTTTTATAGGCGAGAGATCAAATAACAACGGTGTTATAAATATTTGATATGTTTTTTAGATTCATTAAGATTAATGGATTGTACGATTTTATTAAATATCAGTTATATTGATAAGTCTCGATACATATCAAATGAATTTATATTTTTATAAAATTTTGCATATCAATTTATATGATATAATTGTTGCGTATATTTTCCATATAGTTATAGCTATTTTTTTTTCTTTGGTATAATTATTGTGTATATTTTATGTATATATTGTTAATTTTTTATATTCAATATTTTTTTATAGTTTTAATATTTAGAGATATATTTTTTAAAATTTAATAAACTCATGTAGTAATTTGAAAAATTCTTAGAAAAAGCATGCATTCAATTGAATTTTATAAAACTCGAAAAATTAGTCCTCATAATTGTAGACGTATGATATCCGAATTATACCAGAATATTTTTGAATGAGTCCTTGTGTATAATAAGGAACTTTATTTTTTCTAAACAACACTTATGAAAAATGGTTGGAGGGAGTATACATTTCAAACTATTGTACTATAGTATTTTCATTTGCTTTTAAAAAAATGAAGAGTATGTCATGTTTCAAATTAAATAGTGTGTTTAGTTTAATTACACCACACCAAACTCTTGTTCAAAGACAAACAACAAGTAAACACAACTTTATGTAAAACTCAATTGTCAAGTATCTTATTATTAAATTTTTCTTTCGACGTCACAACTATTTTGGTCAAAAATATCTTTCAAACATAGATATCAAAACATAAAACAAGTAGTATACTTTAAGCCAATTGGTACGAGATGATGATTTGATCAAAACTCTTTCAATTAAAACAATAGAAATATAAGCTCAATTTCAATGTACTAAGTTTTATTTTTCTTGTTGAACCAACTTCAATTAACTATCTTTGATTCTTTGTTGTCAAGACAAATAATACTATTTTCCACTTAAGAGAAAATAACTGTTAAGTTTTAAATAATTTTCAAACAAATAACATAATAAGGTTGTTTGGATCAACTTTATTTGTAGTTTATAGCACAATCAACTTCAATAAGGTTTTATTAAATAATAAGTGTAATTTTTTTCTTTTAGATAAATATAAGTGTAAGTTAAATGTTACTAAAAAATGAAGAGATATTTTACATCGTCCCGATTTATAAGACATTTTTACAAAATTTAATTGTCACTTTTTATAAGAACCTTTTCAAAGATTAGATTAATATTTCATCAATTATTAGTTGGTCCAGTGGTGACTATCGTTGAACTTAGCAGGGAGGACCACTGTTCGATCCCCTGCAACTGCGATTAGGAGAAGACTGAAACTACTTGATGTCAGAATCTATCATCCGAACCAGATTAAACTGGTCGTAAATGAATAAAAAAGATTAATATTTCTCCTTTTTAATAATTGAAGGATAATTTTGAAAAGCAAAATATAATATTGATAAATTTAATATAAAACAACTTTTCTTAATTCGGATGCTTTTGTAAAAAAATTCTTATATATTAAGACGGAGGAAACATGTGATGTGAATGCGAGAATAAGAGACTCGGCATGCTAGTAGACCATAGGAGACATCTTTTGGTCACCAAGTCACCATGTTTTAAACTTTTTATTTTTTTACACTAACCATGTTTTAAACAAGAAAATGCTAAACAATGCACCTGATGCATTAATTAAGCATATAGATAAAGAAATTTTTTCTTAGAATTTGTGCATTTAATGTGTTAAAGATACTAAAAGTTATTTATCTATCATTAATTTTGTCTCTTTATTTTCTTTTTGGATATGCTTAACTAATACACCGAATGCACTATTTAGCATTTAATTAGTTTAGTTTTATACTAAGACTGTGTTTGGCCTGAATTTCTTTTAACTTATAAGTTACTTTTAACTTAAAGTTAAAAATTAAAACTTTAAAAATAAAGTTAAAGTTGTTTGGATTTTGTAGAAAAAAATTACGGAAAAGCTACTTCCAAAACAATGTTTTGATATTAAGAACTTTTGTAAAAATCTGTTTGGCCTACTTTTCAGTTAAGGAGAAATTAAGATAAAATTAAGGTAGGCCAAACACAACCTAAAACCAAGATATTTCAAAAGTTAAGACAAACGAGATTTTAATTAGTGTGAACAAATTGACGTTTAAGCATTTCTCATTTCACTTTTTGATTCCCAACAAGCAGTTCGGTCAGACTGCCCGAAATCGCGGTGGGCAGGTTCAAACAACAAGGCAGGCAGACAGCCATCACCAATCCATCCAATATACATAACTGCTTCTTTCCATACTTGCTTATACCAACCAACTAACTCACCAAAACAATATAGTGGCTGATCACACCGCCGTGTAAGGCGGCGCGTGAGGAATATTCCGGCCACTTATTCTTCACGTGCTGTTGATTGATTGATTGATTGATCCTTTTGGGAGAGGAAATGGGTCAGAATCAATCAAGTTGTGTGATGCAGCATAAGAAAAAGAAAGAGAATGGTGTTTTTGCTTCTGCTGTTGCTAATGGTGAGCTGGAGATTGTTGAAGCTATGATTAAGGATGATGTTTGTGTTTTGGATAGTACTGTTGGTCGTGCTAAGTTGTCTCCTCTTCATTTAGCTGCTGCCAATGGCCGGATCGAGGTAGTTCTTGTTCCTTTCTACTACTCCCTTCGTCCCAAAATATAAGATGTCGGACATGTTGTCGTGTCAGACACGAACACGGTGCTGACACATGTGATTATATTCAATAGTAATCACTTTAGATTTATTGAAGACGAGTCTTGGTGTTTGACATGTATCAGTGTTACGCCAACATGATATATGTGATTACATTCAATAGCTTCTTTTTTTAAAAAAAATAAAAATTATTAGTGATATTTATATGTTAAAGTTCATGTTTGTGTTGGTGATTTGCAGAAAAGATTTTTTTTTTTTTTAGTTTGATTTAGTGGTTTAAGTTTTTGTGGTGATTGGTTTGTAGTTGAAACTTTTATGACTAAATTGGGATTAGTTTTTAGCTCAGGTGAGTTTTTATTTGAAAAAAGTATTTTTTATTTTTTTTCATAAAAAAGCATTTATGGAATTTAAGAGTGTTTAGGAAGAAGTTAAATAGCTTCTGAAGAAATTGAGTTGACTAAAGCTAACTTTTGTCATTATGGGATGATATTTCAATTTTTGTGTTTAAGTGTTGGTTGAAAATTTATTCAAAGTGTCTGTATGTGGTATAGATTTGGATATTTTTTGTGATAATTGATTCGTGAGTTTATTAGAAGCGGCTCTAAATGCAACTTTGGAGATTCAACGAAATTTTGATGGCACCATAATTTTGCCAAACTCACCGCTAATCCAAGTGTGTTCAGTTTCCCGTTGGGAACTACCAGAATTTTTGTCCAAGTAAAAGTTTTACATCAAATTTGTTTTCCGAGTAAAAGCATCTGAATATAAATAATTTCACTTCAAACTCAATTTTAATCAAATCATTTTTTTCAAAATTGACTCAAACACACACTGGTTTAGAGTTCATCGGTTTAGGAATCTCTTAAATGTAAGAGTTTGAAAAGTTGGTGTGTCAGCTAATTCCAACTTATTATTGAAGTTATTACTTAGAAGAGTCATAGTCATTGATTCATACATCATCATATGTCACCTTTTGCATCTGTCTTGTTAATTTTCTTTGTATTGAAATCTTGGTTAGGTGCTTTCCATGTTGTTGGACCGGAATGTCAAAGTTGATGTGTTGAATCGCCATAAACAGGTGTGTGTCTATGTCGAAGTTTCTAATTTTCCGTATGATTGATTTTCTAGTTGGAAACACCTTTGTAATTTCTTTACTTTCTTGTATTTAACAAACAAACTTGGCTGTTCTATTCTGATTCTTGTTGCATTCTTTTACTTTTCGGGTCTCTAGACGCCGTTAATGTTGGCTGTGATGCATGGAAAGACTGGTTGCATGGAAAAGCTTATTCAGGCTGGAGCTAATGTATGTTATACTTCCGTCTCTTACTTCTAATGCTCAGATTCAATGCATTTTAAAGAGAAAAACCAATGACATGTTGGATTGACTTATTTGAGTTTATTTATTGACATAATCACTTTTGAACATGTAGCTTATATGAAACAATTTGACTTTATTTTATCTTTTATTATAGAAATAGCTTATACATATACACTTATGTAATAAGTGTTTATGCTACGAATGTTTGAGGTGTTTGTGTTTGATCATTGGTTACTATCAGGGGATTGATGTACCTGTTCTTATAATGTTTCAGATATTGATGTTTGATTCTATTCGTCGAAGAACCTGCTTGCACTATGCTGCTTATTATGGCCATGTAGATTGCTTAAAGACTATTCTTTCGTCTGCTCATTCCTCACCTGTTGCAGATTCTTGGTTAGTCACTCTTTCATGGTTTCCATCTACGGATGTGAACACACAAATATGAATTACGTAGAAAGAAATGGAAGATTACTTTTATATTTTGTTACTATAGTATTGAACTATTTTTCTGGATTTTCCTACAAAAGGTATACTAATTCCAAATTGTTCAATGGTATTGCCAGGGGATTTGCTAGATTTGTGAACATAAGAGATGGAAATGGTGCTACGCCGTTGCACCTTGCTGCTCGTCATAGACGGCTTGAATGTCTTCATTCCCTTTTAGACAACGGAGCTCTTGTTTGTGCTTCAACCGGTGGATATGGGTAAAATAGTTTTCTTAGAAGTTTTGTTAGTCTTATTAGATGAAAATTGATTGGTTTTTCCATCAAGACTGATAAAAGTACATTCTGCAGATTCCCTGGAAGAACGCCGCTCCATATGGCTGCTCGTGGTGGTTCTGTTGACTGTGTCCGGATGTTGCTTGCTTGGGGAGCAGAACGGCTTCAATTAGATTCCTCCGGGTAAGTAAATCCATGTTTATCACTTAAAGCGTCACAGACCCTTTATCGATTTCGTGAAGAACAAGAAGCAACAACTAACTGGAAAGCTTCACTGGTTGGTCATATCTTTTTACTTTTTTCACTTTTCAAAATTTAAATCTTTTGTAAATGATTCTTTGCAGGAGAATACCATTCACAGTTGCTCTTAAGCACAAGCACAGGGCATGTGCTGCCCTACTTGATCCCTCATCAGCAGCACCGCTTGTTTGGCCATCTCCGCTGAAGTTTATCAGCGAGCTCAATCATGAAGCCAAGGCCCTGCTGAAGAACGCCTTATTAGAAGCAAACAGGGAGAGAGAAAAGACCCTTCTAAAGGATAATGACATATCTTCATCTCCACTACGTTCTGATAGCAAATACGATGATGATATTGTCTCGGATTCTGAGGTACAAATTCTTCCTTTGATTTTTTTGGATAATTAGCTCATGACAATGTTGATGCTCGAGAGCGTGATTTTCCGTAAAATGTAAGTTACTTATTTGCTGGTTATTTCTCATATAGGAAAGCAATATGGAGTTGTGCTGTATATGCTTTGACCAAGTGTGCACAATCGAAGTCAATCCTTGTGGTCATCAAATGTGTGCTCATTGCACCCTTGCACTATGCTGTCTTAAGAAGCCTGACCCTGCAACCGGTTGCACCACTGGACCACTTTGTCCATTTTGCCGAGGTGCCATTCTTCAATTAACTGTTGCCAAGATCAAGACTAGCAGTGATTCAGAAGTGGAATCCACTCCAATAACTAAACCAAGAAGGTCAAGAAAATCGAATTTCAGTGAAGGTAGCAGCAGCTTCAAGAGTTTGTCTGCCATCGGCTCATTTGGAAGGATCGCTGGTCGTAATTCAGGAAAGATTGATGCCGAAAAGCAATGAGGGATTTATCAAGTCTTGATGATTGCTGGTGGTTTCTTTGCTTCTAATGACATATGAGTGGTGATTTTACACTTGCTGTGTGGAATCCGAATAGCTAACTATTGTATCATTTTATTTTAATTCAATTTTTCCCATTGTTCGAACGATCGGTAAGATTGTTCAAGACAATAGAGGAACTATATTCTTATATGGTCTGTTTGAGTCTTTGTATTCCGTTTATCGGTTGAACTTTTGACAGACATTTTGTGTTTTCATTTTTCGAAATATAAAATGTAAGTATGTATGAGATTTCAATTCTCTTGGATGTAGAACTCGGGTTTCGTCTTCATTAAACCAAGCTGTGAGCGTCTGATGACATGTAGCTTGGACTTATTTCAACTCGACGATTCCGGCTTTTTGCCTGGATTCGTTCACTCTCAACCTATTTTTTGGGCCATGATTCATTTGCAAGCCGGAACTTATCGATTTATTCAACTGAAGTAATGGTGTTTCAAATTTAAGTGGTTAGTTTCTCTCATTCTCTATATTCTCAATCAAGTTGCTCAGATATTGCACAGGTTAGTTATAACCGTGGCTGAGTAATGATAGGTAAATATTGTATAAAGCTTCAAATATAGTGTTTGGAGCATTCATTTATTCCCATGAGTTGGAAAATACAGTGTTTCGGATTCATTTTAGATGTTCTATTGGTTTAAATATACTTTTGGTTCCTGTAATATTCCTACCTTTGGTTATACTCTCCGATTTATTTTTATGTTTTATTAATTGATTTATCAGAGGCAACTGGAAAATAAAATCGGTATAGAACATGGAAACTTAAAATTTAATAACCAATTATGAGAGAAAAGTTGAGATTATGAAGTGAGAATAAGTGTGGTGAGACAAAAGCTTGGATTTCTAGTTTCATAAAATTGTGTCTAAACGACATTAGGACGCGGGAATCACAAATTGAATGCAGAACCGAACACCTGCTAAAACGAGTGACAAAAGGTTATCACTTTTCGATTTATCCACACAAAGAAGAGAAGGGTATTAGTGTTCCATATCCATTGTTTTGCTGCAATGCTCTATTTGCCTGTCTTCCACTAAGAGCAACTTGGCCACCAACGAGTGGCGAGTTCGACTCTTGAACTGGGGAGCAAGCATTATGACCCTGAATGAGAGCGCGTTGATTTCTTCTGAAATTACTTCTGGCTCTTCTCTCTGCCACAAGGTACTGACCAAGAGAGGGAACATGAACATGATTCGCGCTTACTGCATCAGTAGTTAGCTTTGTGCATAGTGAGAATAACCATGGTTTCAGCTTGTTATTCTTTCTGTTTTCCTTTAAGGGTCCTATCTCTCTTCTCCTGCTTGATCTCCTTGACAATTCCAGGAGATTAGAAATACCTAAGAGGCTTCCAAGTGTGATGCTTTTGTTATGGAAGAGTGATCCTGAGGACTAAAACCAATGTATACATGAAGTTAGCAAAATGACATTTTATAACATACATTAGATTAGATTAGACTTTGCTTCTGTCAAAGCATGGTGTGGTTGTCTAAGTCATGGTGTGGACCCTATATGGAATGGTAAAGAAAGAGACAGGAAGAGATTTTTGCTTTATGAGCATGTTCATTACATGAAGTTTCCTTTTACTAGAGTTAAAAAGCTTCATCTTCATGAGACAAATGAGCACAAAGTACATAGACATAGTCAAAAGCTATGGTTAAAACCAAAAAGAAAGAGCAAAGTATCTCAAATTTAAAATAGGGATCTATGCCTTTTTTCTTTTTCTTTATTTTTTATTTTCATTTTTACTGTTATTATTATAGTAATGACTTGAGTCTCGGGGCTTTTTCTAATTATGATGAACTTCTGATACTCAACTCGCCTAAACTTTTACTTACTAATAAAATAACAGTGGACGAAACATTTTCATTTGTTTGAATCTTGTGTGTTGAAATAACATTACTAACCTCTGTATCAAGATATGAGGAAGAATCATTAGAATGGATGGAAGAACTAGTGAACATAGTTCTGAAAGAGATTGATCCTGAGAACTCACAGTTTCTTACCAACCCAACTCTTGCATTCAATAATCCTAGTCCCAAAGGCCATCCTTCTTCCTGCATTAACACCAAAACCATCCAAACTCTATTTCAAGACAGAACATGACAGACTAATTCAAGACAATCCACTTCATGAAACCGCATACAAACAATGTTTTAAATCACAGTCGCGTTGTCATTCTAATAGAATAGGTTCAAATTGTGTTCGCAAAGCGGCACATACACAAAGAATCGTAATGTTGCAACCACAATTATGGTTGTAAACCATTTTTAATACCTTAAATGCAAAGTTATGAATTGCAGCCACGGTTTGTATGCAGCTAAATGGCCAACACAATATCCAGTGTGGATTGATTTATTTGAGTTTATCTGCTAATATAAACACTCGAGAGACTCTTTGTAAGAGTTTATGGTAACAACTATTGACAGGTTCATAAGTTGTTTTCAACTTATTTCCAGAAGCTCTCGAGAGTAACTTATGAAAACAATTTAACTTTATTTTATCTTTTGTTATTGAGTTAGACTTAGATTAAACATAAGAAATTATCTAATAAACAATTATGCTAAAAACACTTAATTAAGCTGTTTTTTCAAACATGACCTATGATTACAAACAATGTAGTATTTGTTGATAATTTTATATGTAATACTATCAAATATCAATCATGAAATAATCAAATTTTGAAAACCTTAGGAAGAAAAGAGATGAGGAAGTTAAAGATAATACCTGTTGAGCCATTACTGGAGTTGATGGAATGATACGTTTCAAAAGTAGAATGAATGAGAAAGGAAATGAAAGAATAGAAAGAGTCAAGAGAAGTCACTTCAGAGAAGAACAAAACATAAAAGAATGATGTTATGCATGGAAGGATAGTATTGTACCCTCTGACCAAAGGCAACACCAAATTCAACAAAGAATAATGATTTGTTCACTTCAAAATTTCAATGTAGAAGATGGTATTTTTTTTTTTGTTGCTTTTTATGCGAATTTTTAAAATGCGTGCAAGTTTTAAATGATTAAAAAAATAATATGCGTAAAAATGTCATGTGAAGGGTAAAAGAGAAAAAACATTATAATTTTTTACAACATTCACAAAAGTTATCAATTTCTTAATATGGTAAAAAAGTCAAAGTGACTTACATTTTGGAAGGGGGATTAGATACTAAGATACATATAAACACACATATATAGTGTCATATGCAACATACATACAGTATGTTCAAATAACATACTACTCCCTCCATTCCTTTTTATAAGAAACAAAAGTGAAATTTTTTTTATTCCTTTTTATAAGAAACTTTGACTAATTTTCAAATATTTTAAATGTTGAATTTCACTTATACCCTTATTTATTATGAAAGAGAATATTAAAAATAAGTAAGTTAATTTAATTTAGAGTAATTAAATAGGGGTATAGATGGAATAAGTTTAAATTTTTAAGAGTATTAAATGAAAAGAACTATTTACAATGTGTTTACTTGGTATGTGTAATTTTTTCAAACTGTTTCTTATAAAAAGGAATGGAGGGAGTATTCCGGTTTGGGTTTTGCTGTAACTGCGCGATGTAACTACAATTTTCAACCGTCTGATTTCAACCGACAGTTGAAATTGTTTTACCTACAAATAATTTAGATCGTTCGATTTCAAATCAACAACTCAAATTTATTACCGCGTAAAACTACGTGAATTGCTGCAGCAGGAGATCCAGATCCCATATTATTACATGTAACATCTAATACAATGCACAAGGAAACAAATAAAGGAAATTGTGGTACATACACATAGTAGAATAGATATGGACATGAGAGATAAAGAGAGGGGCAAAATGAGGTACAATCTGCCAAAGGGGAATTTAAGTACTGTACTGTCTCTGAAAGTCAAAAATGTGTGTGTGTGAGAGAGACAAAGAAGGTGTGACATGAGAGTGACTTGTTAGAAGCTTTTTGTGGGAGACACGGCAGATGGTGGCAGCAATGTGCAAGTGGGAATAATTTGGCAATCCCTCCATTCCTAATATTATGTAGTTATAAGTAATTTATAAACTTGTTAGGTTATGGCAAATTATTCCCTCCATTCCAAACTGATCGAATTGCAGCTGTTTTTGCCAAATTTAGAATACACATGACTAATTTTCATAGATTTTTTTTTTTTTTTTTATCTTTTTTAATTTCTGATTTTGTCTCTCATGCCTTATTGTTGTCTAATAGGATATAGGATTGTTGTGTCTTTCACACATTAGGTCAATTATTTTATGGTCATTGGATGAAACTCATATGATTCTTAGTTAAACTCCAATAAATTTTGAAGTATTACATTGTTATTTGATATGTTGGAGAGTAAATTTGAATATTTAATTCTTCACTTCTTTATATTAGTATGTGAATTTCGTCATTAATCTTGTTAAATAATTGAAGTTTTTTACTTCCTTTATTTTCTTAAAAATCACATCCCTTCAAATTCATCAATTCGAATGAAAAAAATATTATTTTTTCGCATCAGAATAATTAAATAAGAATTAAAAAAGTGTTTTTTCCATACAAATATATAATTTTGGCGTGAGCGGTTTTCAAAAACCACGTGTGGAAAAAAAACTCAAACTACTTTTTTTTTTTATATCTTTAGTAGCCTACTAGCCTTAGCATATTTAAGCTAAATTTAACGTTAATTACATTTTTAATCCCAAACTTTTAACTCGAATTAAGTTAAATTGCTAACATCGACAAAAAAAATTCCTCAAAATTCAATTTATATATTTCTTTTGTATTTGTTGAAACAACATGATCATGTTATTATCTCATGAGAATAGGATTTTCTGCGGTTAGTGCGTCATGTTGTAATTGACTTCAATCGTCCGATTTAAAATTGGTAGTTGAGATTGTTTTAATAATTAAACTGTATGAAACACTAAAATCGTCCGATCTTAAATGAGTGAGATTTAATATTACGTAAAACGGCATGAAAAATGTACAGCAGAGAATCTAAATCCATATCTCAAGCCATAAAAATGGGGAGATCCTATAAATTTCATATGGTAACACTTTTACTCCCTAGCAATTGCTCTAAATCAATTGTAACATTGATGCATTAAAAATATAGGTTAACAAACTAAATATAATAATTTTGTTTTAGCAACACCCTATTTTTATTTATTTATTTATTAAAACAAATGTAAGTTTAATTTGAAGACGCTCGACAGAAAGGAATAAGTCTATAAGATGGGAAGTATATAGTACGCGCCCAATTCACCAGATTCCCACTGCAGGTCCCATTCATACTCAAATAAGAGATTAATCTTGGCCGTTATATGCTTAACACATGCAAGTCGAACATTGTTTTCGGGGAGCTCGGTAGAACGATAAGAGACTCCTTTGTAAAAAATAAAAAAGTGTTGGAATTTGAGCTTCTTACATTAAATCATGTGCATCACTTTGCTTGGATTGGATAAATAGTGTTACCAACCATGGGAGCAACTAGAAGAATGTTAAGTTTTTTAATAGAATTAGAAGAATGTAATGATTCTATCCACAGCAATTACTTACTTGTGCATCTTTTTCTTGTACATTTTATTTAACTTATGGTTTCAAGGACAAATTAATTCAAACGTAAACTAGAAGAAAGAATCTAGCAAAAGTAAGAATTAAGAAAGAAGCTCAAGATCTAATACTACTATAACTATGTGATTAATCTTGATCTATCAGAATAAATTTCATTCTCTTAAAACATGATTGACAATGCCTTAATTGGCAAAGAAGCCAATGAAAGTAGTAAATTAAAGCTAGAACTTATTTTTACTAGATTAAAATAATTAAAGCTTATAATGACGTGAATAGTCATAATGATCTTTAATTTTATGTGATTTTTGCCCATACCTAAACATTGTGATCTTTTGACAATCTTCACCTTTACACCTTAGAAAAAAGTGTTTTGAGAATATCTATTTTGATCTCAAGAAGCAAAAACAAAAAGTCCTCAACCACATGGTTCTCACGTCAATAAAGGTATATATAGTTATATTAGTTATACGAAAAGATTTGTTGAATTTCATACAATATTTATTTTTTGAGTAGTGAATCATACTATTTTCTTTTATGGGTTAATACTAATTTAGGTCCCTGTAATATCGAGTAAATTCAGTTTTAGTCCCTGCAAAAAAAATAATTTAGATTCTACCCTTGTAATAATAGATTCTTCTTTTTTGGTCCCTCATTTAATTTTGTTCATGTGACTAAGCTCATATGGCATGCTGAGTTGGATAATTATACTGACGTGGCTTAATGAATTGGATTATATTATAATTATATATAATTTTTAATATATTTTAATTCCACGTGTCATTCTGAACATAAATAAATAAATTAAAAAAAGGAAACTAATTACCAAACCTAATTGTTCATCACGACCACTGATTTTGTTCTTCACTTTTTCAGAAAACTAATTACCAAACCTAACCGAAGAACATATTTTGTTTGTCGTTGACGTTCATATAAGTTCTTCTTCTCGTGTATTTTTCTTCATCTCGTGCCACTTCTTCTTCTACTGTTTCATCTCTTGTCTTTGTAGCCATTAATTGGGGTTATATTTCTTTTTCTTATTTTTCCAGATCTTCAGAAGAAAATTTTTGATTTTGGTCGTGACTATTTTCGATTCTTTTCTGCATCTTTACTGATTTAATTGTTTTTAAGTTTCATGGATTAATGTTGTTTATTATATGCAGCTAGAGAGCTCTGAGTTGTTTATTTGGAATGGTGAATTGGACATTGTTAAAGGAAGAAATACAATTCCATCCAATGTTGATTGATGGTGTTGCAACACATGTGAAATGATGAAGATTATTTTGAAGCGAAGAGGTTGGAGATTGAAAAAAAGAAGAAACACTTACTCATGTGGCTTTGATGATGTGTTGGATTTTAGTTTTTGGTTTAATTTATAAGTCAATGTAAAATTTGATGATGTACTCTCAATTTTATGATTTTATCTTGTATGTATGTTACAATCCAAAGAAAACAGGTTTTGGTGTTGTTAATGAATAATAAATTGATAATAATAATGTGTGTTATGTAATTTAGTTATGAATGAATAAATGAGAATTTGTGGATTTTTGTAAGTATGAACCCGTTTCAAATATGAACCTGATATGAATGTTTCAAGATTATGAACCTGTTTGAAGCTTTAATATAATTTAGTCATGAAGAACTTATTTCAAAGTGTTAATTAGTTTAATCAATTTAGGGTTTCATCATTAGTTTCCTCTTTCTCTATTATTTTGCCATCGATCAAGATTCTTGTTCTTGTTGAGTTTTATTGCTTAATTTCTTCTCTGTAGTTTTATTTGTTATCAAATTTTAGTTTTTTTTTGTTATGAAGTTTTCGTTTACAAAGTTTTATGTTAATGACACATGAAATTAAAATATATTAAAAATTATATACAATAATTATTATAAATATAATATAAAACAATTCATTGAGCCACATCAGCAAAATTATACAACTCAGCATGCCACATTAGCTTAGTCACATGAGCAAAGTTAAATGAGGGACCAAAAAAGGAGAATTTATTATTACAAGGGTAGAATCTAAATTATTTTTTTTACAGGGACTAAAATTGGATTTACTCGATATTACAGGGACCTAAATTAGTATTAACCCTTCTTTTATTGATAGTAAAAATTTGGATCATACAATTTGATTCTTGAAATTAATACATTTAAAATATTCAATCATTTTAGCAAAAAAAATAATAATAAAAAGATCACATTTAGTGCCTCAGAAGTCCAAGAATGAAATTAATTGATCCAAAATTCTCATAAAAATTAAAATCTATTTCCCCAAAATATATGAAATATTCAAACAATCTATTGAAAATTATTCATCATATACAATTGGAGGCCTAGATGAGTAATTAACTATTAATATTATGTCATAGTATAGAAATAATTTTTTTGGGTTACCATATAATTGCTACAAAATTTACACCCCAGTTTAGCAGTGATTAATTTTCATTGAAAAACTTATGAGACACACAAAATGAATTCTTCTCTTACAATTGAATTTTTTTCATACACAAAAATAAGAGATCAAATCAGATAACCACATATTTAAAAAGCACAAATACCTTACCATTTCAACCAATTCATTATCATAATAAAAATAAATTTTTGTACATTGAAAATGCAAAACTATAGATCCAATTAAATTACATCATGATGCATGTTGCTTTTTTGTTTTAAGTCACAGTCATTGAACTACACAAGTGAAAACTTCATATACTCATACTAATAACATGGAATTTAAGTGCATGTTAATTTTGATTATATGCACTGATTAATATTATTTTACATAAAAAAGAAAGAAAAAAAAGAATAAGTGTCATAATTTTACAAATTGTCCCAGGTAATTGTAGGCTATTATCACACTTGTCATAAACATATCTATACATCAATAATGGTTTAATATAATATGATCAAGTTACATGAAATAATTTGACAATTTAAATCCTTGATAATAATTAATAATACTAACCGAGCTTTTGCATTGGTCTATTCTCTTGGAATTTTCTTGGTACTTTGTTGTGAACTTGAAATTGTTTTGTGTTTGATTTGGAACAATAATTCAACCTCACTTGACACATCAAGAAATTGTTTGGATTGTTGTTTCCTTCTTTTGAAAGATGATTTTGGTTTTTTTGGTGCAAGTGGACATTGCTTTGCTATTGGGATTCTATGCTCAATATGAGGTGGAGTTCTAAATCCATCATTTTCTTCATCTTCCAACTTATCTTGTTTTCTTGATGATGTTTCATCCTTAATATTCTCATAATCTTCTTTGTCTTGAATATGAAACATCAACATTGGTCTCTTCAAAGCCTTCAAATTATTGTTCCTAAACTCTTCTTTGTCATCTTTGATATGAAACAACTCTGAATTTGACATGTTGGAGATATCAATGAAGAAGAATTAATGAGAGAAACAAAGGAAGAAAATATTAAAAAGGGAAATTAGTTGAGAGGTAGTTATAGAGATCCCAAGAATTGAAGGCTTATAATATTATACACACTTTTTTTATTCTCTCTTTCTTTAATCATTTCAACTTGCTAGCTTCCTTGGATATACTTTTTTGGCATGTGATTTTTCTGTCCATGTTTTGCATCTTACATATAGATAGAGTGTGTTTTGGTATTTGGGATTTCTATATTAATTATTTATATTTATTAAACTTGTAGAATTTGTTCTCCTATTTTTATTCGCTCATAAAATTGGTTTTTCTTTTATTTTTGTTCTCCACATATGTAGTTGTATTTTACAAAAAGAGGTTGAACAGTTTAATTTGATTTTTATAAGATGCATTGGATCTTACGCCCAAGAGAAGGTTATGAAAACTAGACTCTACCTCGTTGTTATTAACTGTCATCTCTTACCTTTTTTTAACTTTATTTTCTTCCTACTTTGATGAGTTCGTTTAGGACTAACTAAGAAATTATTACATTAAGATAAGATATTTTTTAGGTGTGGAATGTGCTTCACTTTCGTGCAAGGCCAAGTCTAGCATGGGTGAGTGATATAGGTCTCCCATTATGGGAGAGTATTTTTTTACCATTAGATTTATTATTAAAGTAATCAATGGATAGGATGAATGACTTGCAACCTGAAGGTGCATTGTTCTCTAGATTAAATTCTAATTTATAGTAATGCCCACTTGTTTTAAAGTAATTAAAAATAGTCCATGACCAATATAACCCCAATATTTTCTATTATTAAAATTTCATCCCAATCTTTTAAAAATAAAAGAAAAAACATATTTTTTAAATCATTATTGTTGTTTTAATTTTATTTTTTTTTGTTTTTGTACAAATACAATTTAATTTTAATATTTATGATATGGAAATTATTAATCTATTAGTGATGTCTCATATTACTAAAACATGAACATCACTAATTTTGCGTTAAAAATTTTAATTAGGGACTAAAATAGAATGATAATAAAATAGAGGGAGTATTTTAGTGAGTGAATGAAAATTAAAGAACTAAAATTGTAATTAAGCCATGTGGCATGAGATGTGTGGGCTGTGTGTTTTTTTTAGTGATTAATATTTTGAACGGTATGACTAAGGCAAAAAATATGATATGGTACATGTATGTAAGAACTATTCAATAATAGTGATCGAGTGTCGTACATACTAAATTAGGTCAACTAAAATGTAAAAACTAATCTGGAATAGTGATCGATTCATGCTGACACGAATTTTGATCAGCTAAAAGATAAAGACTAGTCGTGAATATTGATCGACCCATTCTCACATGATTTAACGTCAACTAAAAGGTAAAGACTTGCTGGGAATAGTGATTGACTAGTTCTCAGACGATTTCAGGTCACATAAAAGGTAATGACTAGCCAAGAATAATAATTGACACATTCTCACACAATTTTTATTTTTTCTACTAGTCGAGAATAATAATTGACACATTCTCACACATAAAAGGTAAAGACTATATGTTCTCATCTATGATCTATCTCACCTCACATTCATCCTCCTCAAGCTAATCTACTCGCATCAGTCATCACAGACAATTTGAATAAATTTTGCCATTAAAAAAAGCATGAAATATATCGAAAAAAAATACGATGTAAAAAATCGATTAAAGTATCCGAACCAAACCGACGAGTTTAGTTCAGATTCATTTTTGAAAAACAGTTAAAACTGAACCAATTGAAGAATCATTGATTCAAACATCGAATTCACTCAAAACCGAACAAAATCAGTCCAATTTTACACCTCTAATTGTTCAACAGAATGGGTGCATGCATATGTAAAAGAGCCTTTTTGTTTGTTTTTGGCTTTGTTTTTTAAGAAATTGTTGCAAATCAAAATTAATAGTAATGAAGCTTTTATTAAAAAAATTTGTGATAAAAAAAAAAAACCCGAAGGAGTCTATTTTTGGAAATATTTGTGAAAAAAGTTATTAGTAAAGGAGCCTTTCTAAAAAATTTGTGTGAAAAAAAAAAGTAATATTAAAGATGCTTTTTTTAAAACATTTTTTAGCAAAAAAATTTAATTGTCAAGGAGTTATTTAAAATATTTGTGAAAAAAGTTATTAGTAAAGGAGTCTTTTTTTAAAAAAAAATTGTGTAAAAAAAAATAATATTAAAGACGCTTTTTTATTTTTAACATTTGTGAGCAAAAAAAATTAATTGTCAAGGAGTTATTTAAAATATTTGTGGAAAAAAAAGTTATTAGTAAATGAGTCTTTTTAAAAAAATTGTGTGAAAAAAATAATACTAAAGATCCTTTTTTTAACATTTGTGAGCAAAAAAAATAATTGTCAAGGAAACTTGGAAACAAGTTGTTATATAATATAGCTTATATATTAGACTGAACATAATATTTTTGTTTTTACGAGGGAGTCCCAAAATTTGAAGGTGAAAATATGAAAAGGCTTTCATAAATATGTTATTTGTGTTTAAATTAAAATTTAAGATTGTTATGGACAGTTTTCATAAATATGTTATTTGTGGTAAATGTGTAAATATAGTTTAAATTATTATTATATTATTATTACCTGTTCCACCTGCAATAGAAGGTAATTTCTAACTCTCCCACCATGGGAGACCTAAGACACTCACCCATGCTAGAAGGGGCCTTCGTGCAATATCTGCTAACTTTGGTGCAGCTACATGTGATTTGTTGTTATGGACCACAAAGTCATAAAACTATACTCAACCCCTTTATTTTCTAACTTTTATAGTTTTTTATTCATTTGATACAACCATCACAACTTCCATACTTTTGTGTCTATTGCAAGCAATATACTAGTAGTAGTAATATAATTAATCATTTATATATAAATTTAAATGTGTTGATGTCGAAAGAAATTAGTTGAAGATTCAACTAATGTTTAACAAATATTGGTCTGAGTTATAGAGCTCATAAGAACTCAAGATGTTGATGACACCAATTCCGTACCAAAATGGGGCGGGGAGGGATATTTTAGACCTCTGAGCTCAAATGTCAAACCTGTCCCATTTATTTTAATATTTTTTAATACTAAAATAATTTTTTTAAATTTTTTTATTTTTACTTATAGATTTACTTTTTTTATGAAAAAAGTAATTTTCAACAACGTATAACAGAAAATAACTTTAAAAAATTAACAAACTCAAGTCATGTAGTAAATAGTAATAATTAAAATTCAACATGGATCACCAACTTTATTTTATTGATAATATATAACCATATTATGATAGGATCTCAAAATTAATCTATTGAATACATCTGATATTTAATAAAAACTAACAATATATATTATTTATGACTTCAAAATTTTGAATTGATGCCCTCAAAATTGAACTTTATACCGTACCTTACTTAGTCTTCCGCTAGACCTGAATTCTCTTTTGAGACTCGATGTCATCGCTCATCCTGCACCCCATAAGTGTCGGGCATGGTTGCCACATGAATCACGACCACCAACTAATATGGCTATTTCTCCAAGACTGGCATAACCAAATAAGCATCTGGTAGTATTCAACATATTTCCTAGTCACCACCTATTTGTCAGATGGCTATATACTTATAAATGATATGAGCCATTGATTCGTCTTTTCCAAAAACAAGAAACTCAATACCAATAGCCAAAGACTCTCTATTTGAAAACATAAATCGTACATCACAAAAAATTCTAGGTAAATCTATCCATCGACCACAATTTGAATTGAATGCCTCCCGTTGAAAGGAATTACAAGAAGTAAACCTAATATTCTACTATTCCCATTTTGCGCCTAAGTTGATATAACTTCCCTGTTCGAATTGGTGATTGAAAAGTTTTATTCAATGCACTAATTGAGCCATAATCGGACCCTGACAATAATGGAACTGTTAGGATATATCCTAAGAATGCCATTATTGTCAAGATCTGATTATGGTTCAATTAATCTATTGAACAAGACTTTTCAATGACTAATTCGAAGAGGGAAGTTGTATCAACTTAGGCGGAAAATGGGAATAGTAGAACATTGGATTTACTTCTCTCGTGATTCTTTTTAGTGGGAGGCATTCGATCCAAATCGCAGTCAATAGATTTTACCTAAAATTATTTGAGGTAAGCTTTATGTTTTCATATAAGGAGTCTTTGGCTGTTGGTACTGAGGTTCTTGATTTGGACGAATCAATGGCTCATATCATTTATAAGTAGGGTTGGGAATAGGCAATGTCATGTCATGCTTTGACAAGCCTGAGCCTGACCTATGATATTTCTTTAAGCCTAAGCCTGGTCTATTGCCTATTAAATGTTGTTTTTTCCGGCCTGGCCTGAGCCTATTTATAGCCTGGTCTGGCCTTATAGCCTGTTTAAAAGCTTGTGTTAAATATAGATGTCTATATAATCTTTTTAAATAGGCTAATTAAATAGGCTTTGAAGCCTATTTCACATTTAAATTTTCATAATTTCTTCAACATTAAAAAAAAGCTAATAAAATGATTAGCACAATAATTAAAAAATAATAAAATAACAAATATGATTACGACAAATAAATATTTTATATATATATAAATAATTATTATTAAATATAAATAGGCCGGCCTAATAGACTTTGTAGACTTTTTTAAAAGCCTAAGCCTGACCTATTTATGTAAATATGCTTTTTACAAAACCTAAACCTGTCATTTTTAATAAACAGGCCTGACCTGGCATGGCCTAAGTTATGCCATGCCGCATGCCCCTGGAGGCCGCCTGACCTATTCCCAACCCTATTTATAAGTATAGCCATCTGACTTATTCTTTGGAATGGACAGGAAAAATAATAGCAATCTTAGGATAAATATTAATACAACCGAGGAAAAAATTGCACGCAAAATCACAAACTTATCAAGAATAATTTTAAGAAAAATTAAGATTTATTTATATAACAAATACACACAATATATCATAATATCACAACCATGGTGGCGAATATCCGATTATTGATACCATCTTATAAAGAACAATAAAAAAAAAATTAAGATTAATTGTCCTAAAAGATATTTTAATATCAGATACTTGCAGGCTATACTTTACAATAGGAATTCAACAATGATGAAAATAAGATTTAATGTCCTAAAAAAATAATAATTTAGACTTATCCAGAAAAATAAAATTTAATCAAAATGACAACAAGCATATCCAAATTCAAGTTTTCATCAATAAAATAGTTTGTGATACCCTACTAAAATAAATAGTTTTGTGATAAAAGAACTTTTATAATTTGAATTAGCATGAATCTCAAGCACCTTTCTATTCACAAATATTTATACCCGGAAAATTGAAAGAAAAAAAAAACCACGTAGAAACAAAAACACTCAAATGAAAAAATCTGATCAAAATAAAAACGAGAGAACAAGAAAAAGAAAAACAAACAAATTTGTAAAAAAACTAGAAAACGTATTCTCTGTTTTCATCTTCTTTGTTCTTCATTATAAGTTTATTTATAGACACCTATAAAACATCTGTTTATTTTCTTTTAATTTTTTATTCTTCATTATTAGAAGTTTATTTACTTATAGATACGGGAAATTAAAAACCAATAACTTTTTTCATAAAATTTCAAAATAAATTTGTTATTTCCTCTAATGACTTTTTAAAAAAAAAAATAAAAAATTGGTGATGGGAAATTAATTAATAATATAATGACTCATGGAATGACTTTAATTATTTTTCCTATATGGATAGAATTAATTTGACAAATATTATGATCATTGACCAAAATAAATATTAGGATCATTGACCAAATATTGTGATCATTGACCGAATATGCAAAACACTTTTCAAATATTGACCAAATAGATTGTGAAATCAGATACTCCCTCCGGTTTTAAATATATAAGAGAAAACTTCTTTTTAAATTCATTAAGAATCTAATGTATCTAGTCAATAATATAGGCTAAATGCATTAGATTTTCAATAAATTTTAAAAGTAGTTTTCCTCTTATATTTAGGACCGGAGGTAGTAATTAATTGAGTCAGAGTTCCTAAAATATTTTCTTTTAAGAGTGACTGCATATTGCTTGTTAGATTTAATCATTCCCATAATTGACAAAGACCGACCCTTTCAAGATTTCAGTCTAGAATCCCATAATCAAATTATGATGATTTTGAACTAGAGTGAATTATTCTTTTCGATTTTTAATATAAGGGAATTTTTACTTTTTAAATTCATTAAGAATCAAATGTATTTAGTTTATATTGTTGACTAAATACACTAAATTCTTAATGAATTTAAAAAGTAAAAATTTTCTTATATTAATGACCGGAGGGAATAAGTTACTACTAAAATACTCCCGTACGTTTCCACTTTTTTATTTTTTCCATTATCAAAGTTTTGCAAATATAATTATGATAATGTGATATTTAGTAGATCCAATTAATTTTTATACACATCATAACTTTTTTAAACTATAATAATGAAGAGAAAAAATAAAAAGAGAAAATGGAGTGATAGTAACTCCTACGAAAGCATGAAGGTAATGCACCTATAAATTAAGAATTTAATGTAGATTGGAGAAAGGATCTAGATGGGAAACCAGAGCCTCCATAAATCTTATACTTTTTGAGTGAATTATTTGGTGCACATTTTATTTAAGTTGGGGTTTACTATATTTCTTAATAATTTGGGAGTATTTTCCCAATAACCAATGAGAAACCGGTTGCATAAGTATAATTGTATGTGTTATCCACAACTAACTTGTAACCAATTGATATAATTTGTTTTTATTGGCTGATGGATAAATACTCTCAAGTTATCAAGGAGTAAATTAGGAAAGAAAAAAAACTTTATATAGACGTGTATTAATGTTTATTAATTTTTCTTTATTAAACACCATTAGTAACCTATTAAAATTGTACACATTAACGATATATCAATAATATATACAAATAAGATGTGTATCGGAACGTTCACCATCGAATCCTCTAACCAAAATTTGGTTCCATACTCTTTCAACAAATCATGTATGTTTCTAGCATGTCTCCGAGTAGCTTTGCATAAAATCATCAAGTCAAGCTAGGAATAATAGTTATACCTGATCTGATGCAACTAAACTTGTTATGCTCCACAAGTAACGAACCAAACATGCTCAAAACTTCATCCGCAATGCAAACTTGAATTGCGAATAAGTGGTTTCCTTGCCTGACTCCTCTTGAACACTGAAAAATCCAACAACTTTACCATTTACCACGAGAAAAAAATTTGCATAATGCAAAATAGTGGAAATTCAACAACAACTTTTATGATTGAATCCAAAAATATGGAGAATTTTGAGAAGAAAAGCTACGGTCCAATGTGTCAAAAGCCTTTTTTAATGTCAATTTTTATGGCCATATTACCTCCAAATGATTTCTTGTTTAACATGTTGATGGCTTCTGATGTTACACATTCATAAAGAGGGCAGCTCCCTTGAATAAACCATCTATATCTTTGGTTTATCTATCCCCTTGCTTGAGTCCAACCATTTTATTGGAGACATGCCTCATTTTAATGAGCTTGTGAAAATAACTCGTCTAACTCATCATCACAAAACTGACTTATAAGGTGAGAATTGCATTTTACTTATAAACACTTGTTCAGGCCTTCTCGCAAGCGATGTGAGACTTCCTTAACACGCCCCCTCGCGCTCAACAATGTTGGGCTTGTTGCGCGGATAGGTGGAGGGCCCGATCAGAAACCTGATTGCAGGCGGTCCGACGAAGTGACCCAGCAAATCGTTGATAGGCTCTGATACCATTTAAGAATTGAGTTTTGGGCCTAACTCATCCCGCTCAAGAAATCCCTTGGACCCGATACTCTTTCGTTGTTGTTGACGGTTTTCCTTAACCCTCTTCTTCTAATGTCGTTGTTTAGTTGACTTGGATTGTTTTGTGACTCTTCTAGTTGGACCTGGCTTTTGGTTCTCACTATGTTTGGTGAATCTTGAGGCCTAAGTAAATTTGACTGAGGCTCCATTGTGGAGGCCAACATTCTTATATGAAACACGAGGGTTACCTCTCTTTGTAGAGGTTGCTTCTCACACGTTTAAGAATTGGTTGCACCTGAATTGGTCGTACATTCCTTCTCGAAGCGAGAGGACATGGGTGAAGCCTTATATAATGAATGGGGTATATATGAATGCATAATTGAACCTAATATATGTGCGTCCACATTTCTCATTTGAACACTCCCTTGATACTATACGGTTAGGCATTCTAGTATTTAGCCGAGATAAATAGACTAGACTTTTTTTATGACAACATTTTTGTATTTACCAAGAAGATCATTATTTTTACATTGACAAAATACTTATAAGCCCCTATAAGTGACTGCCTACTTCCTAGTAAAAAAAATAAAAATAAAAATAGAAGAAAGCAAAGTAAAGAGATAAGAAGCCGAGAACATTGGTGTCAACATATGTTGTCTTTGACTTTGTATTTGGTAAAAGAACAGATCAACCATTATTTATCCATATTCACCTCCACTTTCTGCTCCTTCAGTTAAGAGATTTATAAAATAATGCAAGGAGCTTAACTTTAATTGGTGTCACCTTTCTCTTCAATATTCATGGACAAATGCAAGGAATTAATATTCTCTTCCAAAAGGTGATGATTTAGTTACATAACCTTATGATTCATTTAATATATTGTTTCTTTCAACCAAATCCACATTGTTTTGTATTCTGTAACATGCAAAGAACAATCAACTGAAAGAACATAGAAAAGTAAATGTTTATAACAATGTTGGTTTTCTGGATTAGAATTGGCAATGAGTAATTAACCTTTTGTGTTTTAGATTCTTATTGCAGCATTTAATTTCTCTAAATGCCTTTCGAATCCATTCTCATCATTATTTCCGTAAAATGTGCCATGCATCCGCATTTATAATTAAATATATGAATGACAACTAAGATATTGAGCTCAGATGGTTAATGAGTTCGAGAGAACCCGAGCTCGATTCCTGGTGGGAATAATTCTTTGTCATACTTTCTTAACCTCGCGGTCCAACTCTGGATTATATATCGGGGCCCCTTCTTCTGGGAACCAGAGGGCTATAATTGCAGTAACAGACCACAATTTAGAAATTATAACTGAGATCTTCTGACTTTGCATGAAATCAGTGCAATTATGGCAAAGCAACACATCTAAGCCATAATTGATTTGTATGCTGATGCCTAATCAATAAAATTCTTCATTGATTGATATTTTATTCTTAAATTATTGCAGGATTATGACAAGAATCTAGCTAAATGCTGATTTAATTAATAGGTGAATCTTGTCAAACATGGGAAGGCAGAAGCATTCTGATTCAAATAGTAACAATCATGATCCTAAGAGTAAAAGCCTGTATCATATTATTAAGCACCATCCCTTATGTCATCATTTCATACAAAAAAGACATGCATACAAGAAGGGTGGTGAGGAAACAAATGATGCAGGTAAGTTCATTTCCACAACTCATCTTTATGCCACTTTGAATCAGAAGAAAATTAATGCAAAAACACAAAGAAAGAACACATGAAATTTGGTCACTATGTTCGGCCATTTGTGCCTACGTCTCCATCTACAAAGCGGCAGCAATACCTTTCTGTTATTCAAGCTTAGGGTTTAGTGATTACAACTTGTGTTTAAATGTTCTAATGTAAAATTTGTTACTTGTTTAAAAAGTATGATTACATTTGGTTTAAGTCCCCTTCCTTACATCTAATTTGGAAGTATAACATGTATCATGTATGAAAATTACTATTAATTAGAAACTTTAATCAAACTTTAGAAACCATCAAAGTATTTGATATGTCATTGTCATAATAAAGATGTCATTTCCTTCAAATCTTTGCAACCTTAGCACTTAATCTCATTTGCAGGAACTTTACTTGAACAAAGGGATGAGGCCTTTTCTTGTGACAATGGGAAGAACCTAAGCCTTGCCAAGTTAAGAAACTCAAATGTAAGTTATCATTATCTTGTTAATTTTTTCCCCTTTTCTACCCCTTCCTTCCCCTTTATTTCCCAATTTTGAAGCTTATTTTGTTTTTTTAAGTTAAAAAAGTATATATATGACAAATATATATTATATATAAGATAATTACACATGAATAAAAGGAAGACGGACAACAAGTTGCGCCGCTAAACCTTTCTGTATGGCAAAACCCAATCTTTGAAAAACTACATTCAAAGACCTAGGCGACACAATATTACTATGCATGATCTTTTGAACTCTTTTTAGAAGGTCCACGGCCTCTGGTGCTAGAAAGTCAAATGCAAACGGTATAAAAACGTGTTGATTGTCTGACAAATAATCATAAATAATTTTTCATTTGACAAGCATATACCAAACAAAACAATTTCTTATGTATTCTTTCATAGGATATCATAGCCTGAGTTCAATTGGTTTCTTCTTAATGCAGAATGAGTATAGTAACTTACTGAAAAAATAAATAACAATAGCATCTAATTTGAAGAATGCCAGGTTGAAGAAAAGGTGACACCACATTCTTCAGTTGGAAAAAGATGTGTACAATGTGTTGATGCTACATCTAGAAGTGATTACCGGGAATGTAACTTGTGTTGCAAGCTTCACCGACCAACAAAAAATGACTTACTTGCGCGAAAAGTAATAGACAAAAAGTATTATAGAGTGGAAAGTAATGCAAGGAAACACATATTTGGTATTTACACTCAATTATGCAAGCATTTTGTTGGTGGATTGGAAACAACCAATAAGAACAAGGAAATATTATTAACATTTCTTAATGATCCTGTCTTTCCTACGGTTTATCGCTTCCATAAACAACATGTGCAAAGACGAAAAATGAAACTAAATAGGTCTGAATCATCTCCTTTTCCTTACTCATCATCGAAACAAAAATGGAATAGAAGATTATATTGTGACAACATAATACAAAAGTCGGTTCGGCTTGAGTCCTCAGAAACAACTTATGAAAAGGTCATGCCATCGGTAACAAAAGAGAAAGTAAATGGAAATTTCAATATGAGTGAAGGAGTTATAATAGTAAGAAATGTTAAGTTTTCTTCGGTATGTGTGAAGGGTCAAAATTTTCTCAAACAAAAAATAGAGAATGTAACTAGAGAAAGCGAAAAAGAAAAGATTCGTGTTGGGATGGATTCGGTCATTGATAAACTTCCACAAGGTCAAAGGATATCAGATAAACTGAAAGAAGAAATTTTGAAGAAATTGACAGAACCTATTATTACTAGAGAACTTCGACACAAGAACTCGATGAGAAGAATCATGTCTCTTCAAGAACCATTAGTAAGTTATTGCCAACAACAAGAGACGCGTTCACCGTTGAGAATGTTGATACCTTCTCAAAGAATTCTTTCATTACCTGATCTTCAATCTTTTTTCTATGCTTCTATGAATGGAGATATTTCTGATTTGAGTCAAGAAAATCTTGTCATTATAGATGAAAATGATTTGGTGATTAGTAATAATGTGAAATCAGGATCAGATTGTATCAATAAGATTAATGGAAAGATGGATTTAATAATTGATGATTTTGGACATAGTAGTTTGAGAAACTGTGGAAATTTCTGTGACCAAGATACTGAGACAAATAAAGAATACAAGGCTGCAATAGCAGCATCAGGTATGTTACCAACCTGTGAAGCACGGACACAGACACCGGATAATGTGGTTTCAAAAATGGAAATTCTAAGCAAGAAATTGAACCATGAGATTCGTCATATTGATGTGGATACCAAATACAAAGATGAATTTAACTATGTGAAATATGTACTTGAAATATCTGGACTCACTAGTAATGAGAGCATTTCAGCATGGCATTCTAAAGACACTCCAGTTGATCCATCACTATATGAAGAAATGGAAAATGATCCTGATTTTTGTGCTAATAAAGGTGATCAATGTAATCACCATGTATTGTTTGATTTAATTAATGAGACAATGTTGGAAATTTATGGAAGGTCACATTGTTACCCTCCTATAGAGTCTCACATTCTTCAAAAGGTTTGGACTCATATGAGTAAGTCATTGTGTTTGAGATCTAAAGTTGGTCAAAAAATAGATGATCATATAAATAGAGATTTATCAAAAAGTGATGGTTGGTTCAATGTTAAGTTTTATGGTGAAGATGTTGGTTTAGAGGTGGAAGACATGATTTTTCATGATCTATTGGTGGAAATAATGTTGGACTTAGCTTGTTTATGAGATTGATGTTGAAATATTAATCTGAATTATCTCTTAATTATGTGCATTTCATTTATAACCCCATTATTTTTATTTTTAATTTAGAGGTATGTATCTACGCTTATTTAGCCATGATTAATTTTTGTTAAAAAATAGTTGATACGTAAGATGTGTTCTCTTTGTTCTTCATAATCAAGTTTTCTCTACTTCTATAAATCAACTATAATTAAACTCTAACAATTTGATTATGGTGTCTGATTCCTAGCTGTCACATGATTATGAAAATCTTGAAAATAGGAGATATATGATAATATAATCTCGAATATTATTGTCAAGAGTTAAATCGGATTAATAGCTTTAATTAAAAACAACAACACCAAGCCGGTCTAGCTCAGTTGGTAGAACGCAAGGCTCTTAACCTTTTGGTCGTGGGTTCGAGCCCCATGGTGGGCGATTTTTTGTGGTTTTTACAATTAACTTTGGTCTCACAAATTGAAGCGCAACATTAGTTTTGCAGAGAGGAACAATACCAAAAAAAAAAATGCTGATTAAACCTCTCTTCATGAAAACTTGTTTTAGATCATAATATATAAAATTTGATTATTGAATAAGATGATGTTTTTGTGTGTTGATTGATGATGTTTGTGGTTTTTTGCACTTTTTTTATATTTAAGCAAGTGCTAGTGTAGTGACTCATCATAATCAATTCATAAGGATCAGAGTTCAGATTTAAACACTTGAAATTAGTTCTACTTCACTGTAATCCAACAAAATTCAAGATTTGATGATGAAGTCACATAATTCAAATCTACTTTTTCAAAATTATTGTTAACAACCTCAGTTCATTATGAAACTCATTTAAAAATTAATGTTCCAAATTTGAACCAAACAAATATTAAATGATCAGCCTTGAACATCCTCTGCATATATACAAAGAAATAGGAGTTCTAAGTTCTAACAACAGATTCTCTAATACAATTATCCCAATAAAGTTTCTCTTTTCGATTGAAATTCAATAGTTTTTCACGTAAATTCGATGAAACTCAAATTTCAAACCAATAGAAAATAATGCGTTGAAAACAAATTCTCTCATTTTTGTGTGGCAAATCACTCATTAGAAATTGATTCCGTGCATAAGGTAAGATACAAAGTTGAGTTTGGTGATTTATAAACAAGATTAGCTTTTCTTTTCATACTTCATTTGTATCCTCCCTTTACAATACAAAAGAAATGTTAAAACTGAAATGATATGATTTTTGTTTTTTAAGGGTAAATGATATGATTTTATAGGCCAACTTATAGAATTCACTTTTCATATGATTACACTAAAGGATACATACATAAAATCAAAGAACTACAATTTCTATGGAAGACATTGTGAACGGAGTTTTGGTCCACATTTCTAGGTCTATAAGATACACAATCTATGAAGCACTAACATAGACACAAACACAATACTGACACTGAAATGTCGACACCAGTTATAATTTGACAAAATGTAAACATGTGTTCAGTGTCAGACACGGAACACACCTTCAATCTAAGTGCCGGTGCCGCTTTGTAAACAATGGAAGATTGGACCAATTTCAAGTCATTCAATAACTTCCTGCCAGACTCATTTGCAATAGATAGAATACATTTGATTTAAGCTCCAGCAAGAGTATGTGATACCTTGAGCTTTCCATTTACAAGAATATCATAAGTAGTATTATCAGGCACAAGACCTTTATCAAGCATCTCATCACGCAGTCTAAAAGCCTCTTGCAGATTGCCCTCCCTAAAATTTCCAGCAATTAAAATGTTATAAATAAGAACCGAAGGAGTTATATTATTCCCATCCATCTCCTTCAGAATCTTGCTTGCGTTTTCTAGTTGATCATGATTACAGAGTCCGTTTATTAGAGCTGTATACATGACTGTATCAGGCATGATACCCTTGGAAAGCATCTCTGAGTAAAGATCTAAAGCAAAACTCAGTTTACCTTCTTTCAAAAGCCCGTCAACCAATGTGGTGTATATCTGCAAATCACATGGAATGTTATTCATTATCATTTTCTGGTGCAAGTTAAGTGCTGCTTCCATATTATTCAAATGTCGGAAGCCACTAATCATGCTGTTATAAACAACTGCATTTGGAGTCAAACCAACATCCAAAAGTTCAGTGAAGAGTTTGCTTGCACTTTCCATGTCTTGCCTTTTGCAGAAACTGTCAATGAGAGATCCATATTCAACAACATCTAATTCCATACCCTTGTGTTTCATATCATTATGCATTTCCAAAGCACGATCAATCTTATTACATTTGCAAAATCCATTAATCAAACTAGTATAAGTGATAACATTAGGAGAAATTCCCTTTTTGCACATCTCGTCGTAGGCAGAAAGTGCAGAATCAATTGCACCTTCCTTGACAAATCCATTTATGATACTATTATAAGTAATGGCAGTGGGAACAAAACCTTTTGTGATAAAATTGTTCAACTTGTCCTGTGTCTTAGTCACCTGGCCGGTCTTACACAGACCATTTATAATGGTGTTCACTGTGTGGTCTGAAGGCGCAATATTTGCAGCCATCATCTGCTCAAACACAACAAAGGCTCTCTCTGAATCACCCTTTTGGAAAAAACCATTTATTAAAAAAGTGTAAGTGACAGCATTTGGTTTCAAACCCCTTTCAAGAATATTATTCAACACATTATAGGCATCGTCCATGCAACCCTTTTTGCAGTGACCAAATATTAAGTTGTTGTAAGAAACTAGTGAAGGTGTAATACCGTTACTCACCATCTTGTCCCATAAATTACACGCCTCATTAACCTTTCCTATTTCACAGAACCACCATAAAAGAATGTTATATGAAACAACATTTGCGATACCAAGTTCAACTGCCTCATCAAGCAATCCGTGTGCATTTTTGAGCAAATTCTGTTTCCAGAATGCTTTCAACAGAAAATTTACAATTGCGACAGTTGGCTGGACTCCCAAGAGTTTCATTTGGGTGTAAATTTCATATGACTTATCCATATTCCCAATCGTAGATAAGCCCTTGATCAAATTCGTGAACATACCCACATCAGGAACAACACCACCCTCAACAATCTCATCAAACAACTGCAGCGCAAGATTCATATCTCCTCGCACACAATGCCCTTTCATCAAGCTACATGCAACAGCTAAGTTCATACGGAAACCACTGCTCACCATCTCATCCTTAAGCCTCGATGCCTCCACAACATTTCCCTGCTTCACACAAGCAAGAATAACAGCAGTATACGCACCCTCAGACGGAACCCACCCCAGCTCTCTCATATCCTTCAACAACTCAAACGCCAAATTCAAGTCCAGCCGATTACAAACCGCCTGAACAACAATGCTATATGCAGCTGCATCAAGCTTCAACCCTCTAACCTTAGCCTCCTCGAAAAACCTCTCAGCCTCCTCATATTTCCCCTACTGCAAACACGCTTGCATAAGTACATGTAAAGTGCAACAATCACCACGTATTCCTCTCTCGACCATTTCATCATACAATTCGCATGCATCACTAATCATTTTCCTCATAACCATAGCAGTCAAAACTGTGTTCATAATCGGAACCGAAGGAATCACATCATGCTCTAACATAGTTCTAAAACACTCAACAGCATCTGTAATCTTATCAACTATAACAAAACTATGCAACAAATAATTAAAAACCCGCGAATCCGATTTAAAACCATACCTTCCTGAACACTCCAACAACTGTTCCACAATTACTTTTGCACAAGGAATAGCATCACCAGAAACATAGGTGCGAAGCAAAGATCGAACAGAACCGTGATTTTTTGGATTTGAAGATAGAATCTGAATCAATAAACAGAAAACATCAACGGTTTTAACAAACCCACGTTTTCTCTCAACAATTTGGAAGAATTTTAGAGCTGATTTGGGTTTGGACTTATGGCGTAAGAGGGTGTCCAAGACTTTATTTTGAAAACTGGGTTTGGAGGATTGAGATTTAGGTGAAAGAATTTTCTCGGGAAAATGTTGTGTTGGTGGGGTGGTAGTGGTGAGTTGTGAGAAAGAGCGGCGAAGATTCTTCGGATGGATTAAGGTAAAGTTGTTGGAAAACCTCATTCTTATCGTTGACAGAACAAAAAAAGAGAATAAATTTGATGTTTTTCAGAAAAAATAATGATTCATTTCATTGTTTGTTTGAATGCATGATCTTAAATCATTCAGTAATGCGTGAGGGATGGTGGAGAAACGGCGGAGATAAGTATTCAATTTTCAACACGGCGGTGATCGGCGGGAGAGTGGAGTGTGGTGTGGAGAAGTATCGTTCCTCTTGATTTATTTTGTTTTAGGTTTTGTTTGGTTTGAAAAAAGGAAAAAAATGCTTTTTTTTTTACAATGAGCAATTTTTATCCTATATGTGTGAGGTAAAAAAAAAAAAGCTTAAATAAGTAAATAATCGTTATAATTTTTAAAATTTGGTTTTTAGTTTTTAAATTTTTCTTTGCACTTTTTAGTCCTTAAAATATTTTCTATCTCATGATACTTTTAATCAATTTCTTGTATAATTTGACATTCATTATAAAGATATATTTTGATGGAAATTAAATAGATGAGGTTATCTGACTTATCTCTCATGAGCTTAGTTCTTTTTATAGGATAATATATTATATATAGATGATTGAAGTTTAAATTTTGATCATTCTATTAATTTATCTGATGGATGGAATTTCTAATTATTAGATTATTTGAAGAAAAAAAATGAGGTAATAAGTACTAATAGAGTAATTAAAATTGAAGAAAGAATTGAAGTAAAAAAAATTGAAGAAAGAACACAAACTAATATGGGCCCACCAAACCATATCTATCTCTTTTCACTTTGGAACAGCAAACAACAACAGCTCAAACCACCGCTTTCTTCCACACTTTGCCTCTCAACTCAACTATTTAATTTCTTCTTCAAACATTTTCCTTCTCCCTCATGTTCTTCCATCACTCATAAACTCATGGCTATTGCCACTACACACAAGTGGCTCCCAAACATCATCAACACAAATTCTTGCAACATCCCAGTACCTTATGTTTCAAACAGACAGCTACAATATCATCAACAATCTATGTATTTTATCCACCGCAACCATGTATGTTATGCTATCCAAACTACTCTCACTTTTTTGTTCTTTCATTTTTATTTATTTTTTGGTCAAGACATTCATGTTATCCTTTATATGTGGTGTAAGTGTAACAACTCTAATGTACTGTACACAACATTTTTTACTTTTTTTTTTTTTTCCTAATTACAAGGAACAACAAAGTGCACCGTTAACTTTTTTTGAATAACAAATCCTAAGAGTACATCTATAATTTATAGGTGTTATTTGGATAATCTTTCGAGAAGAGTCATGTTATCAACTCTCTGAACACTATATTAACTTAGGCCTGTTTGTTATCGTAAAATGTTATCTACTTTATAGATATGTAGGATAAAGTAGCCTAGTGAATAGACTTATACGCTTTAAGGAATCTGAGCAATTCTACCTTGGGCACAAATCTATTATATGTAGGCACACACACATTAATGATACTAAAAATTTAATCTAAAATAATTTAATCACATCAATTGTTATTCAGGTTTGTATGTGTGCCCAAATTTATATAGTTTCTGTTTGGGCTTATACAAGTGTTCCTCTTGAGCCCATACCCTCTGCACATATCAATGTCCTTGCAGCTAATTACCGAGTAATTACAAAAATATATGTTATCCCTGTTATTAGGGTCATGCTAACTAGTGTCCCAGGACGCTAGTTAAGGAGTCAAAAAAGGAAAACATTGCATAGAAAATTGTAATTTTTATATTTTAGTTTCCTTAACTAGTTGTTTATCCAAATATAGTCTAGATTTTTTTCCCTTCAAATATACTTATAATTAATACTACTAACTTGTTTTGTAATTTTAAAAATGACTATAAAATCAAATATAACATAAAAATATAACTTTAGATGGCAAAGGGAGTAATCTTAACTGTTGATAAGAAAATCATCAGTTGATGTATTTTAACACATCTATTATTTGTCATGCATGTGCACACAATTTGCTTAGATTAACTGTTAATTTAGATTACTAACTTTGAGAGTGAATTTGCTTACTCTAAAGAGCTAAATCTTGATTCTATATTTTGTTTCATGTCTTAAAAGTCTAATAGTCTATTCGGTTTTTGTTTGTTCAGAGACCAATGTGTAAGGGATGCTACCTATCAATGAATGGTTGCAGAGAAGGAGAAAATAGAAGAAAAGCAACTGAACCAGTTGGAACCATAGAAACACGAACATTGTCGCCAGTAGCATCAACTGCAATGGCTATGTACAGTCTCAAAATGGCAATTTCAGAGCTGAAAGAAGACTCTCCATTTTGTACATCATCTGGTATAGTGAGAGTGGAGGTTCCTATCGAGGAGCAAGTTGAAGCTATTGATTGGCTTCATTCACAGGGCCACCTTTTGCTTCCGAGATGCTACTTCTCTGGTAGGAAACAAAAATCTGTCCCTGGAAATTTGGTTAGCATTGCTGGTGTCGGTTCTGCTGTTTTCTTTTCTCAGCCACAGCCCTTTTCTCATTTCGATTGGATGTCTATAAGGAGGTAAGTCATCTTGGTTTCTTGAAAATTTTCAGCTTTAAAGTTCATTTTTTTCTTATAATTTGGGCTCAACCCTTAGAAACCGACTTAAAGAATGTTGAAATTTCAGCTACTATATAATTTGGGCTCAACCCTTAGAAACTCTTATAAATTCAGCTACTGGATAATTTTTTTGTTGGAATGTTTTACTTTGAAGGTTTCTTTCTGAGAGATGCCCTTTAATTCGCGCATATGGAGCTATCCGATTCAATGCAAAAGCTAAGGTTTCATCTGAGTGGCGGGCTTTTGGTTCCTTCTACTTCATGATTCCTCAGGTGCATACACTGTGTTATTTCCAAAAAAAACTAATTTGCTATTCCGTGTGTGTTACTTTGTTAGTATTTATAGCATTGACAGCCAGAGATACCTAGCCGAAAAAAATTGACAGGTTGAGTTTAATGAGCTTGAAGGAGGATCAATGCTTACCATTACTATTGCTTGGGATAATGCTCTTTCTTGGTCATGGGAAAATGCAATCAGTGCACTTCAAGAAACACTTTGCAAAGTGAGTGTAAATAGATTATTAGGAGGATTATTTTCAAGGCATTTTCAAGAAACACTTTACATTGAGTACTTTTATTTTCAAGGCATTTTCAAACATTGTTAATAGATTTAGTTGAAGGATTAACCATACATCTTTTTGCTGCAGGTTTCTTCTTCCATTGTGAAGTTTCCTAAGCAAGCTCCTCCAACATTGATACTAAGCAGCCATAACATTCCTAGTAAAGTAGATTGGAATCTTGCTGTTAATAGAGCTTTGCAGATGATAGAGCGAAACGATTCTTTGCTGTCCAAGGTAAACTACATCTCAATAATGGTGCTTATATTTTTTCCAATTTTTTTCTCTCGTTTCTTCTTTATTAGCTTTTTCTATCATTCCTTGTGTTGTAAGAAACCATTTGAAAAGCTCAATTTCTTCTGTCATATTGGAAACTCAGGTTGTGCTAGCACGGAGCACTAGAGTAGTGCCTACAGCTAATATCGATCCTCTAACATGGTTAGCTTGCTTAAAGGTATTAGAATTTTCTTTTTTCTTTTGTCTCCGTCAAATTGTGCAGTGTTATCTTACTGATAAGCACTAAGCAGTAGCAGGTTTCTGATGTCTTGTTCAAAACTATTGTAGGTTGAAGGTGAAAATGCTTACCAGTTTTTCCTTCAGCCGCCTAATGCACCAGCATTTATTGGAAACACAGTAAGTATGGCATGTATGTGACTAGGAAAATTTACATATTTTTCTGTTGGGTATGACTCATAGTTTACTGATAAGTAGGTATGGTTCAGTCAGAGGCGTAGGCACAATTGGCCGAACTCTGTGACCAAATCTTGTGTGTTCTGTGTTTACTATTTCAAGATATGCTGAAAAGTCGAAAAAAATATATCCATGAAATGTATTTCGTATGATACTTTAAGTTACTACTATATAATTATGTTTTATAAATTTTGGTCAAAATAGGATAATTTTGTTTACCTTAAAAGTCAAATCAGGTGGACAACATTTCTTGAAACCGTATTCTGAATTGAATCAGCAATGATACATTTTTCTCCTATGTTTCCATTTTAATTTTTATGAACTTGATGAATAGCCAGAGCAACTATTTCACAGAAAATGGCTACATATCACTAGTGAGGCTTTGGCCGGAACCCGTGCTAGAGGAGTGTCACTAGAACTGGACCATCAAATTGAACTTGACCTACTTACCAGGTTGCGTAGGGCTTTGTTATAAATTTGTTTAATTTTTTTTTTCACTGATGCTTGTGAGTTTTTCTTATTGTTTTCTGTTTGATTTTGGTCATACAGTCCGAAGGACGACATCGAGTTTACTATAGTAAGAGAGACCATAAGAAGAAAATTAGAGGCAAGTTTATTTTATTAATAATGGTTGTTAGCATGAACTGCTTTTGTTAAAGTATATACACTTCCCAATGCATCTTTGATTTTGTTTCTAAATTATTTTATTTCTTGAGTCGTTGGATATTGTTCATTTTAGACCTTCCAAGATTAACCTGAGGATGAATCCTTTATCTACGCACGTGCTTTTGGCAGGTAGTCTGCGAAAAAGTTACAATTGATCCAAAGAAAATGATTAGAAAACTACCGAGGATCCAACATTTATTTGCTCAATTAACTGGCAGGTTAAGAAGCGAAGAGGATGAGGTAACCATGATACAATTTAAGTTGGAAATAGGCTCAATCTTTACAAGTGAAGTAACTTTATTAAATTCACACCGTATAACTAAGGCATCAAATTTTCTCTTTTTTCTCTCTTTTTTTAGTTTGAAATTTTGTCATCACTTCATCCAAGTCCCGCAGTTTGTGGATTTCCAACAGAAGAGGCGCAACTCTTAATTGCAGAAACAGGTACATTCATTTTGGATACATTGTTGTTTCTGATTCAAACAGGTAAAATGTTCTTACTTTGAAACATGGTGTTCAGAAGTGTTTGATCGAGGGATGTATGCTGGACCTGTTGGTTGGTTTGGAGGCGGAGAGAGCGAGTTTGCCGTTGGCATCAGGTCAGCGTTGGTGGAAAAGGTTAGATATTTAATATTTTTAATGTCATATTCAGTTTGCATAGTTGAGATTTTCAGAAAACTTAGATCCCAACTGTGCTATAGCATCTATCGCAGAAAATAACGGTTTGCTCAAATTCTGTTAGACAACTGTGGTATAGCTACAATTTGTCATTCTGTACTAAATGGTGTATAACGGAAAAATAGTGATGTGTTCAAATTCGACTACATTGTAGTGCTATAGATGTTATTTAACAGCACCGCATGATGAATCATAACATTAGCGTGTTTTTTATATAGGAACTAGGTGCTTTGATATATGCTGGAACAGGAATAGTTGAAGGAAGCAATTCATACTTGGAGTGGGATGAGCTAGAACTCAAGACATCTCAGGTTCGTTTACCGGTGCACCTTAGTACATATACCATTCACCGCAAAGATAGCTAGCAAGTTTGTTATTCTACTTTGTTTCCTACAATGTTGCTAAATAGCGGCAACAACGTGGCAGACTTTGAAAAAATGGCTATAATTCTGAGATACGCCGCTTAGTATTTAGTACTAAGTCTTATCAGTCGCTTTTGTGGCTGTTAGAGTATATAGTTAATATAGCCTAGGCAGTTAGTTTCTATTCTGTTATGATATGTAACTGACTCACTCTATGTGCAGTCACTATATAAGCCTAGAGACTCATCTATTGTAACTAACTTTTGATAATCAGTGAAGTTCAGTTTCCCTCTATTCTCTCTCTCTCTCTCTCTCTGTTTCTATCATGGTATCTAGAGCTTTCTTTTCTTGATCCATGGCGGAGCAAAATCCATTCAAAGGTCACAAGATCTCTAATCTCATTGCTCTCAAGCTTGATGATAAGAACTTCAAGCAATGGAAACAACAGATTTCCGGCGTGATTCGCGGTTGCGATTTGCAGAAATTCATCACCGTTCCAGAGGTTCCAGAGCAATTTCTCTCTGATGAGGATCGTCTTGCAGGAACGATCAATCCTCTCCGTACGCAGTGGGAGAAGCACGATGCGTTGGTCTGCACGTGGCTTCTCTCTACAATCTCTGATTCTCTTCTTGCGAAGGTTGTGGATCTCACATTCTCATGGCAGGTTTGGGACGAAATTCATCGTCACTTTGATACTTTACTCAACACCAAAGCGCGTCAACTCCGATCTGAGCTGCGAACCCTACGCAAAGGTGATCGCACCGTCACTGAGTTTGTTCAACGCGTTCGTGAAATCAATGAATCGTTGATTTCCGTCGGTGATCCCGTTCCTCTTCGTAACCTAATTGAGATCGTTCTTGATGCGCTTCCGGAGGATTATGACTCCGTTGCTGCTGCGATCTCGAGTAAATCCACATCTGTTTCTATTGATGAAGTTGAATCGGACTTGTTAGCACATGAAACCAGGCTTGAAAAGAACAAGAAGCAGAGCATTACTGATGCAGCTACTGTTAATCTTGCTCACACTGCAGCTCCACCTGTTTTGTCATCAAATTCCACTGGTGATTCTCTTGAACCTTCTAATCCGTCGTTTCCTTCTGGTTCCAGTCATGTCACTGCTAATGGATCTCAAGGAGGTGATTACTCTCAGCGTGGTGGAAGATATGGAAGAGGAGGTGGACGTTCTGGTCGTGGTGGTCGCGGAGGAAGGTACAGTGGAGTCACTTGCCAAATTTGTCACAAAGGTAACCATGATGCTTCTATCTGTCACTACAGGCACACTGGATCTATGCCTAGCTATGGTTACAGACCTCCACAGTTTCAGGCTCCTTTTGCCAATCCTTATGGCTATGGTTACAGACCTCCACAACGTCCTCCTGCTCCTCAAGCTCTGCTCACTGGAGGCAACTCTAGCTTCAACAATCAGTGGTGGTACCCTGATTCTGGTGCTTCTCATCATGTTACACCTGAAGCTTCCAATCTCTCAGATGTTGCTTCCTTGCCTGGTTCTGACCAAGTCCTAATGGGCAATGGACAAGGTTTGTCTATTAACTCTATAGGTTCAATGTGCTTTACTTCACAAACCAACCCTAAAGCCTCCCTTACCCTTAATAATTTGCTTTTAGTTCCCTCCATAACCAAAAATCTTATGAGTGTCTCTAAGTTTGCACAGGACAATCATGTTTTCTTTGAGTTTCACCCTACCTTCTGTCTTGTTAAATCTCAGGCTACTTCTGAAGTTCTCTTGCATGGGACTGTTGGAGATGATGGCCTATATAAGTTTGCTTCATCCTTAGAGTCAATTTCTGCTTTGAATAAGTGTGCTAAACAGTGTAACTCTGTTTCTATTTCACACTCTAGTTTGTCTAATTCCAATTTGTTTGATTCTGTACTTAGTTCATATCCTACTATCAATGTCTCTACTGCTGTGCCTAATAATAATAATACTGATACTTCTGTTTGTGTTCCTATCTCTTCTTCTTTATATGATTTGTGGCATGCACGCTTAGGACACCCTCACCATGATGCACTTAGAGAAGCTTTAAAATTGTGTAATGTAACTATTCCATCTAAACCTCAGACTAGTTTATGCTCAGCTTGTTGCTTAGGGAAGAGCCATAGATTGCATGCACCAGCTTCTACCACTGTTTACTATAATCCCTTTGAACTCATTACCTGTGATCTATGGGGCCCTGCTCCTATTCAATCCTCAACTGGTTTCACTTACTTTCTCACATGTGTTGATGCCTTTTCTAGATTTGTTTGGGTATATCCCCTAAAACTTAAATCTGAAGCTATGAGTCAGTTTATTCAATTTAAATCCATGATTGAACTTCAATTTAGTTGCAAAATTAAGACTGTCCAAACTGATGGTGGTGGTGAGTTTAGACCTTTTACCAAATATTTGTCTGACCTAGGTGTTGTTCATAGACTAACTTGTCCTCACACTCATCACCAAAATGGCCTAGTTGAAAGAAAACATCGTCATATAGTTGAAACTGGTCTTACCTTGCTTTCACAAGCTAACCTACCTATGAAATATTGGGACCATGCCTTTGTCACTGCAGCCTTTCTTATAAACAGAATGCCTACTCCAGTTTTAAACAATCAATCACCCTATTTTGTTCTTATGAACAAGCAACCTGACTACAAGGCTCTTAAAGTCTTTGGCTGTGCATGCTTTCCCTTCTTGAGACCTTATCACACTACAAAACTAGCCTATAGGTCTCAAGAGTGTGTTTTTCTTGGCTATTCTTCCACTTATAAAGGTTATAAATGCTTAAGTCCTGAGGGTCGTGTCTATGTCTCAAAAGATGTTTTGTTCAATGAACAAAGGTTTCCTTATCCTGCTCTCTTCCCTACTGCAATATCACCATTAAACTCCAAGCCTAACACCACCACTCATAACTCCTCCTCTCAGGTTCCCTTATACTTCCCTAAGTCCCCTACCAACACTCAACCTGCACCATCATCTCCTCAACCTTTACCTACCCAATCCCAAGTTCTTAACCCTATTCCCATATCCATTGTTCCTATGACACCTGCTCCACTATCTCCCACCTCTTCTGCTGCTAACTCTCCTCCTGTCCAAACATCTAATGCCTCTCAACATATTTTCTCTTCCTCTTCCTCTGCTGAGTCAAGTCCTTCTCCTCCCTTATCTGTACCTGTGCCTAGACGCACCAAACAACCTCCTATCCCACATCACATGCTCACCAGATCTAAAACCAAAACCAACCCCACTGTGTTAGTAACTCACATTGAACCTACTAGTGTTAAACAAGCACTCCAGTCCACCCCTTGGCTTGCTGCTATGAAAGAAGAGTATGATGCTCTTCTCAGAAACAATACTTGGACCTTAGTTGCTCCTCCTCCTCATAAACAACCCATAGGCTGCAAATGGGTGTTTAGAGTTAAAGAAAATCCTGATGGCACTGTTCATAAGTACAAGGCCAGGCTTGTGGCCAAAGGATTTCATCAACAAGCTGGTTCTGATTTCACTAAGACATTCTCTCCTGTTGTTAAACCTGTAACTGTCAAGACTGTTTTGACTTTAGCTGTTTCTAACAGATGGCCTATCCAGCAAATTGATGTAAATAATGCATTTCTAAATGGTATTTTAGAAGAGGAGGTGTATATGCAACAACCTCATGGCTTTGAGGTGGCAGATAAAACTATGGTCTGCAAGCTTAATAAAGCCTTATATGGCTTAAAACAAGCGCCAAGGGCCTGGTTTGATAGGCTGAAAGCTGCTTTACTTGGTTATGGATTCAAGGCCAGCAAGTGTGATCCTAGCCTCTTCATGTTAAAAACTGGCACACTGCATTTAATTGTTTTAGTTTATGTGGATGACATTATTATTACTGGCAGCTCTCTCCCTCACATTCAGCAGCTCATTTCTAAGCTAAATGCAGAATTTGCTCTTAAGCAACTTGGGTCCTTGGACTATTTTTTAGGCATTGAAGTGTTTCACTTAGCCAATGGTGCTTTACTTCTGTCACAAGCTAAGTATATCAGAGATCTTCTTTCTAAGGCCAACATGGACACAGCCAATGGGATGCCTACACCCATGGCCTCTACTCTCAAGCTATCTAAAGTTGGATCTGTTCCTGTTGATAATCCAACTCTGTTTCGTTCTATTGTTGGTGCATTACAGTATGCCACTCTTACTAGACCTGAGATAGCATATTCTGTCAACAAAGTTTGTCAGTTCCTTTCCAATCCTCTTGAAGAGCATTGGAAAGCAGTCAAAAGGATATTGAGGTATCTTAGTGGTACATTACATTTTGGTCTTTTGATTCAAGCAGCACCTATTGCTAAGCCTCTGACTCTTATTGGCTTCTGTGATGCTGATTGGGCATCTGATCCTGATGATAGAAGGTCCACATCAGGGGCCTGTATCTATGTTGGCCCTAATTTAGTCTCATGGTGGTCAAAGAAACAAACCCTAGTGGCAAGATCAAGTGCAGAGGCTGAGTATAGAAGCTTGGCAAATCTCTCCTCTGAAATATTGTGGCTTCAATCCCTTCTTACTGAGCTAGGCTGTCAGTTTTACACTCCCAAGATCCTATGTGATAATTTGAGCACTGTTTCCTTGGCTCATAACCCTACTCTACATCACAGAACTAAACATATGGAGCTAGATATCTTCTTTGTTAGGGAAAAGGTTCTCAACAAAAGCCTTGTGGTTTCTCATGTTCCAGCTCAAGACCAGTGGGCTGATGTGCTTACTAAACCACTGTCTGCTATCAGATTTTGTGCTCTTCGTGACAAACTCAGAGTTTTTGACAAGCAGAGGCTTATCAAGCCATGCTCAGATTCTGCAGGGGAGTGTTAGAGTATATAGTTAATATAGCCTAGGCAGTTAGTTTCTATTCTGTTATGATATGTAACTGACTCACTCTATAGCATTGCAGCATAGCAAAATTTGAACAAACTACTATTTTCTGTGATATGCGATTGACAACACCGATTTCTGAGCATATTTTATATGATACTAAATGTATGTATGTATATTTGTTTTGTAGTTCACCAAGTTGCTTAAACTGGACTTACCTCTCAAACAAAAAGTAGACTGTAAATGAGCTTCATCAACCATAAGATTGGCAGTGTTAATGATTATTATGCAGATAAACTTCTTTGATAGCCTTTTGATTTGTTTCGTTTATGTGATTTTATGTAATATATGTAGAGCTTCAATATTTATTTTTATTTTGATGACCAAATATTAATTATATATATAGTTCATTTTGTACTCAAATATTTATGAAACATTCTAAAAAAAATTTAAAGAAAATTTTGATGTTTGATGTCTAGCTTCAAAGGTAAGATATGATATGCTATCGTTGATGGTTTCGTATATCATTTCATTACTTTAATATACACTGACGGTGCAAACAAGTCTTACTCGTATACATATACAACAACTGAAATTTGATTAGATGTATATGGTCATTCTATAGTTACTAAACTCTCTAATTAGTGTTATTTTTCAATTTATTTTCATGTAACCAAACAAACAGAATGTATCAATGACTTAGTTGTTTGATTTACAACTGACATGTGAGACATTATTTTAGGAGAAAAAGAAATATGCATTAAAAGTGTAAAATAATTTTACATTGTTAATCGATAACAATCATGTTTTCTGCCACATCACTCCATCTTCTTGATATAACATGGCAAATTGATAGCTTTTTATTGAATAATCGTGTAAAACTATTTTACACTGTGAGTGTATTTTCAAAGTTACAAAGCATGTTAAAATAGCTGTTTATACTCTTTTTATCATAAGAGAAAATCAAATGTATTCACTCATTTTTCAATCTACTCTCTCTTAGACTCTATACTTTAACAAAGCATGGCATATGGAGAGGGTACTTTGAACTTAATTCCTTGCTTTTTTTTTTTTTTTTTTTTTTTTTTTTTTTTTTTTTTATAGATAGTGGTCAAACTGATCAACACACGCCTAAATTCAATTCCATAATACTATTATTACTAAAACCACACATATTATTAGTCTTGATAAAAGAAAAGAGACTACTATTTCACTTGTAAGAACAGTCCTTAGTTTGAAAACATTTTACAAATATGAATATTTTTAGTCTCTCAAATTAGTCCCTATTAAAATGTAAAGAGAAACTAAAGATAAATACTTATTTTTTGAAGGACTAAACTTAAAAGAACATGATTTTTGTATAGACTAAAATCATATTTAACCCTCGAAATAATTATTGTGATGGTAATCTTATTATTTTATTTTTATTTTTTATGAAATGAAATCTGTTTTTAACATTGAGTTTTCATTAGATAGAACATTGTTGATAAAAAGAGTATATAATATATTTATCAATAAGTTTAATTCTGAAACATTGATGTGTGACTTTTAAGGTAATTGCAATTAAAATAAAATAGTTATAAAAAATTAGATAAAAAAATAAAAATAAGGAACAAGTCTAGGGATGCTATATCCCAATTATTGCAATTAAAATCAAATATTTATAATCATATAGTAATTATTATTATATATTGTCATTGTAAAAATTGTTAAATAAGTAAGGAGTCCCTATGGTTTTTTAGAATTTCATTTTTAGTTTATTAAGATTTTTTTCACACTTTTTGGTCCTTAAAAAAATTTCTATCACAACTTTTGGTCCCTCCTAAATAGCCATAGCAATGGGGTGGGGACGAATTTTGCCTTCCCCAAACCCAAAAAGTTATGTTATCCCCATATCTGTTCCAATTCACAACGAAGATGAAAACTAAAACTTCAAACTCATATCCAATGGGGTTCGGGTATCCCTATTTCACTCTACAAACATACCCAACAAAGTTGCGCTTTTGGTGTTTTTTTATTAAAAAAAAAGAGTTAAAATTAGAAAACTATTTAGTTTTAACAATATTTATACAAAGAAAATAAATAGAGAAAATAAATTGTTTAATACCCAACTTAAAAAGTAATAATCTACCCAAAAAAAGTATGAATGTAATCAGGAGTTTGTTTAACGGTTTCTAATTTAAAAATGATAAAATGTAATTTGATATAATGGAACTCAGATTCTCCCAAACAATTTATCTTTTATTAATCACTTAATATTTTAGTTTATTTTCACCCTATTTTTTTTTACTATTTTCACCCAATTTATAGATATGTAAAATTAAAATTTTCCTAAACAATAATAATAGTTTAATTAAATTTAATGTAATGTGTGGATTGTGTAAAAAAAAAACACTTATGTTTAACCGCTGTCCCCTCAAAACGACACTGACTCACCAAAGAATTCAAGTATATTTGTAATTTTAGATTAATTTTATTAAATAATTAAAAAAAAGTCACCAAAGAATTCACTCAAAGTCAAGGTTTTCAGAACCATACCGGTCATCGAACCGGTCAGCTTACCGGTTCAAGGTTCAACCGGTATATATTTTAATTAATATATAAATAAAAATAAATAAATAATAACTTAATATTTCTTATTTTTACACGTGAAAAAAAATGAAATGTCATAATGTTAATATAAAATTAAAACTTTATTACATTAGACATAAATTTTTTAATTCAAACTAAATTAAAAATTATATAATAACTAAATCTAATAACACAAAATAGTAGTATAACATCGTTTGTAATTTATTTATTTTTTTAATCTTTCTTTTACAAATAAAACCAAATAACATCGTTTGGTTATATATATATATATATATATATATATATATATATATATATATATATATATATATATATATATATATATATATATATATATATATAAACGACGCTGTTTTGACCTCCTTTTTTAAAAAACAAAACGGAACTATCGAACCGCCTGGACCGGCCGGTTCAACCGGTTCGCCTATAGACCATTTTCAGGCCTAAACAGACCGAGTACATCACCGGTTCATAGTCTGACCGGTCCGACCGTCAGTCCGGTCCGATTTTGACAACCTTGCTCAAAGTAATATATTTACAGCCAAATGTATATGTATTTATGTAGGTTTTTTAAATTTGCATTTGTATTAGGTATGTTCTTTAAGTTTCTTTTTATCATTTAAGTTCTTCTATTATATTCATTTATAAAAAAAAAAAAGATGATGTGACCGTAAACTTGATGATTAGAAACGACCTAAATGATACAAAATACAAGAACAAATTTTAAATTTTGATTTCTTTAAACACGTCATTTTTTTATAATAAAATAACCTAGATGATATATTTTAAAAACTTAAAAGATTTATTTGAAGAAAAAAAAAAATCTATGTAATACAAATGAAAAATTTAAATGACTGAAAAAAAATAATTATTGTGATTGTAGGAAGAATTTGTGTGTATACACAGGTACTGACAGCTGTTGAAACCGCATGCCATAATTCAATTACTCGTCTCACTCACTTCAATTTCTCTTATTATTACCGCTATCTCGCGCGCATCTATTAACTTTATCAACAAGCAACGTTTTATTACCGTTAAGAACCCTAAAAAAGATTATAAATACATCTTTTTGTTTTCATGATTTCAGAGTTCAGACAAAATATATTTGTTTCTTCTTCTATCCTCTTCATTCCTCTATTTCAACTTCTGTTACTCTCCCCAATTTTCATTCATTCTCAATATGGCCTTTTTCACTAACAATCCATCCTTCCCAGTTGGTCTCAAAGTTCTTGCGGTTGATCATGACATTGCAGCTCTCTGCACTATTCGGGACATCTGCAATAATTTACGATATCAAGGTTAGTTGTTTATTTCATTACTCACACCTTATTATTCTATTTATATGTTATAAAGTTTCCATTTTTATTATTTTATGATTCAAAGTTTTCATCTTTTTGTTATACAATAAAAATTCTAACTTTTCATGTTTCTTCCTTCTTCCAGTTATCACTTGTTGTACTGTTTCTGAGGCATGGAATTACTTGTTCGGCCAAAATTTAAATTTTGATATAATTCTTGTTGAAGCTTGTATGCCAAGCAATGATGCTTTTGCTTTTGTTGGGCAAATTACTTCACTTTTCAAAGTTCCTGTCATTAGTAAGTATTTCTTCCATCATTAACTTTACACTAAAACTCATTAATTCATTCATATACATGTGCTCAAGAAAGAATGATTTTTTTATGCAGTGATGTCTGATTACACGCATTCTTCTGTTATGGATTCTATTGCGGTAGGAGCTTGCGCATATTGGTCCAAACCATTGGACGAGAAACAATTTAGGAACATGTGGCAACATCTTGTACGAAACACTTTGAGTGAAAGTCAGCTGCATCTTGTACGGGAGGCTTTGAGCGAAAGTCATGAACTTCCTCAAACGTCAGAGGTTAAAGGGCATAAAAAACGAGGAAGAGAAGATGCTGATGTACCAAAACATTCTCTTGAAGAGAAAAGCCGTTTGTCGTGGACTCCTGATTTGCACGAAAAATTCTTATCGGCTGTGAATCAACTCGGGGTTAATAGTATGAATCTTTCCTCATTCTTTTTCTTTCTTTGCTTTTTGTTTGTATTTTTCAAAAACTCAATAATGATAATCGACTTATGTGCATGTTTCTCTCCGTTATTTTTCAGATGCAGTTCCGAAAGAAATTCTTAAACGGATGAATTTTCCCGGTTTGACATCAGGGCATGTAGCTAGCCATTTACAGGTTTGTTTTAATTTTAATTTCGTTGTTTTTCAAAATTTGATGATGCTTTCTAGTCAAAAAATAAAATAAAATTGATGTTACTTTATGGAGTTGTGTTTTTCACAATTTCGTTGTTTTTTTATTTTTGTTGATAATAGCTTAGTGTTTTGTGTGATTTGAAATTGAATTTTATCGAGTATCATCATCATTAACACTGTAATTGCTTGTTTTGCAGAAGTATAGAAACTATTTGAAAGGTGGAATCAAAAAGTCGAAGTTGAGTGGATTTGATTTTCAAGGACACGACAAAATTCGTACACAACACCGTTGGACTGAAATTGGCAAATCCAACACTGTGACTATTTCATGAGTTGATTATTTTTGCTTGAAGAAATGATGAAAGCAGAGAAATCAAGATTAAGAATGGAATTCCACATTCACAACATCTGTTTTTATTTTTATCATTAGTTTTACATTGCCTTTATGTACTCTACTTAGTATATTAGGCAAGCTTTTGTAACAGTGCCTCACTGTAAAAGGTCGATTTCTGCAATTTGTTCATATTGAATCAATAAAATTTTCTTTTTAATGCATTAAGAATTACTTATTCCATTCTTCATAGTGTACTTGACTGATCTAATGTTAACTATCTTAATCCGTATCTTCGCCTTAACCAGTACATGGCCTGCATCACCAATCTTGATTACGACTTTTAATAATTCAGTAGTACCTACAGGTTATTGTATAACAAAGATCACTCTTCCATATTTAGTTACAGATTTGTTTCAATTGTTCATGTTTCTAACTACTTTGAACAGGTACTAGCTTAGCTTTCAGTCCAAAGGTTTATAATACTTGTTTGATCACTTTAGCTTAGCTTTTGGTCATACAGCCGAAAGCACGGCATTGAGTTTACAATAGTAAGAGAAACACTCTCAATGTATGCTTGATTTTGTTTATAAATGATTTTTTTTTTCCTTGATATCATTGGTAGAATGACCTAAATGGAAGGAAAATATTATGTTTTTGTTAAATGATATTTATTTTTAGGCTTGGATACGGTTTTGGTCCGTTTATTTTGCCTCATTCATGATTTTCGTCCTCCAATTATTTTAAAATGTCTGACTTTTCTAGATGGATTCTCACTGAACAACACTTTCCCATGTTAAGTCTGTTTTTCACAGAAGCATCTCACTGATATATCATAAAATCTTAACCCCAAATGCAAAGGTAGGAAAAATGTTGAACATTTTAGAAACTGGCATGCCAAGGTCATGGATATAGAAATAGGGAGATCAAAATTGTAAATAAGGCAAAACCGAAGGACTAAACCTTTTTCAAGCCTTGTTTTTATGATGTGAATTTTTAGAATTAACTGTGAGCTTCTTGCTTTTGTGTAAAAAATATGATATACCAGATAATTGGTTCATATCACTAGCGAGGCTTTGGTCGGAACCGGTTCTAGATCATCCTCCATATTGAACCTGGCCTACTTACCAGGTTTACCTTGTTTCTAAGGACTTTGGTGATATGGTCCGAAGGACGACATTGAGATAACTATAGTAAGAGAGACCATAAGAATAAAATTTGAGGTATGTTTATTTTTGTAATTTTGAATTGTTAGTATGTACTGCTTCTATTGAAGTATATACTTCCCAATTTATGTTTGATTTTGTTTCAAAATGATGATTTTTTCCTTGAGTCTTGGATATTGATATCATATGTTTAGAATTCTGTTCATATTTTTTTCTCTAAAAAAACTGATAAACATACACAAGACAAACAATTGATCACGAGGTTCGGCCAATTATGCCTACTAACAAGAGTGCCTACTATAGTTTTTTTATCATACAACTATTAAGGTTACAGATTATAATGCAGTGATTTAATAGTATTGTTCAGATTACAAAATCACCCTTGAACCGTATTGCGAGGTATTCGCCCTATGCTACGCTCGAGTGACTGTCCGACTGTCCACTTATCATCAAATACGAGCTATTCTCAATATGACATTCTTTTTTCTTGATTTGGATAAACTAACTGAGGGAACACAGTTTATAATTAGACATGGTTATATCTCCTTACAATGAAGGTTCCCAAATGCGTAGTTAAGGCGGCTATGGGCAGACCGTGATTAAGAATTGTGGCCACACTTGAAATTCACACTTCACAAATTATGAGTCTTAATTGAAATTCAGAACTCAGACATCCATATATGCTGCAGTTGTTAACTATTAACATAAATTTCACTGCTATTCATGAACTTTGTGCAGCCAGAAAACTTTCTATTCGTGAAGTTTCTGCGAGGTTGCTTATACTTTTATACTCATAGCACACAAGCATGTGTTTTCTAAAATTAAGATTTATTGTAATTTGCAGCTTCAACAGATTTTTATCAAGTGAGAGTTGATCAAACTGGAAATCTTCTAAATCCTCTCCTCAGCATCATCTGGAACTTGAAGTAAACGATGATGAGACTTAGGAAGAAGCGACGATGAGAAATCAGCGAGCTAATTACGGTCACCACACCCTAGCCAGAGGAAGAAGCTATGCTCAAAATAAAATACAAGTTTTTCAGAGGAAGAATGAGAATGAGTTGAAAGGAAATGATAATGTGTTTGACCCTAAGAGTTACAAGGAAGAATTCACACATATATAACTTGTAGAACAAGCAACAGTTGTAACCAACTCGCCTAGTCGGTAAAGTTTTGTTCGAGTATTCTCGCGGAATCCTAACTAACTGGTAGCTTGTAATCTAGTGCCACTTCTTAGCTTTCTTTTTTTTGCATCCTTTCTCTGCATAAATGTAATTGTATTGAATTATTGCCATCAATAAGATAGAAATAGAATTCATATTGCTCTATTTTTTTCTCTATGAATTTTCTTCTCCTCCGTAATATCAATCCATAATATTGTATATATGAGAATGCGATGCTCACATTCATATCGATCGCTTCCTTATGGCTTCTTCAATTTTGTGATATCGTCAATCACTGTTTCCGCAGAATCTGGTTTCATCACCGTGTATGTCACTATTTTTTTCTTCCATCCTAGTCAACTATATCAATATGATTTGCTTGGAATTGTAAATTTATTGAATAAAATGATTGATCCGGAAAAGGAAGAAAAGGATGACCCAAAAAGGAAAAGGATAATGTGACACAATTAATCACTCGGACCATCCAATTTAAAATTGATGGACAATATAATTTATAATTCATTTTGTTTTAATTCATTTAATAACATGTAGTTTAAATTGTCTAATTTCCAATCAACATATAATATTATTAACTATAACGAAAAACTATGCTTTTGTAAATACAAAAATTCGAGATTCTTACAAAAAAAAACATTTGAATCATTCATATTTAATCATTTGAAATGATATAAGATACACTTCTCATCTTAAAGTCAAAATTCATTAAGAGATTAAAAAAGAATTCATTAAGAGAGAATCAATTTCTTTTAACTTACTATAAATAAATAAACAACAAAAGAAGAAACCCAGAAGGGGAAAAAATAAAATAACATAACAACCCTCACCTTACATTGCTTCAATCAACAATTTCAATATTCAATTCATCATTTCAATAAAGTACTAAAATAAATAAATAAATAAATAAATAAATAAATAAATAAAAAACATCATAGTATCTTGAAATTTAATTCATTCATATTTATTTGTTCAACACAAGTAAAGCAAAAGCACCAACCGAACCAAACCAACAAACAACAACCTTCTCTTTCTAATTCTCACGAAAACGCCGTCGTTTTGATAACACCGGCGAAATGGCCGAGAAACCGAAGCCGCAACAACAACAGCGCTTCGCGTTCTCGCTTCCTGTAACCGTCGTTGTTTCTTCAATCCTTTACATTTACATTTCAACCATCTTCGTCTTCATTGATCGATGGTTTGGTCTTTTCTCTTCACCTGGAATCGCAAACGCCGTCGTTTTCACCGCTATCGCTTCCATGTGTGTTTTTTCTTACCGCACCGCTATTTCCACGGATCCGGGTCGGGTTCCTTCTACTTATACACCTGATATAGAAGATAATCAAACCCCTATTCATGAGATCAAACGCAAGGTAACAACAAAACACTTCAAAACTGTCATAAAAAAAATTGTTTTTTTCTATGATTTAATAGTTATAATTGATTGAATTTGTAAGTAGATGTATCAATTAAATCCGTTGTTTTTTAGTTATAAATAAATTTCATTTTTTTAATTTTTTTTAACTTTTGTTAATTAATGGGTGATTTTGTTTTGTGGTGAGTTTTGGGAAGTTGGAGTTTATTGTTGTAGAAATTTAGCTGATTTTTTCTTTTCTTTCATAATGATGGGATTTTTTTAAGAGTGGCATTTTGTTACTGTTGTTGATTAGCTTCACTAGGAATTTTAGACAGTTTGAGGAAATGGCTACATTTTTAATTTCTGGGGGAATGCTACTTCATTAGCTGGATAGTTGAGCGATATTATTAGGGATATATTAACGTTGTCTTGATCGGTTTTCGGGGTCTTTGTAGCGTTGCACTCACTTGTAATCATAATTCTTGATATTGTAGAAAATAGATGTTGAATATGACTTATATACGCACACACTTGTGGTTCCGTTGTGAAGATATTGAAAACCTCGATAGTAGCCACATAATTGGCGCCAATCTCCCAAAATGCTGTTGTCGTATAGCGGGCAGGGGTATAGACACACGATTGAAGTTTAGGGACATTTAAAAAAATCTGAAGCTACTTTCTGTTTGTTGACTATCTGAAAAATCTTTTTTTTTTTTAAATGTGAAGCTCCTACAAGGCTACACGCCTGCACCTAAGTTCCTTGTTATTTAAAAGAAATAGATTTTAGAAAATATATTAGGATTAACTTTTCATTTCAAGGCTAAAAATGACTTTTTTATCAAAATGATTTTCTAAAAAATCTAAAACAAACACTATTAAAAAGATAAAAGTGATTATTTTTTTTTTGAAAAATAGATTTTTTCTATAAAAAATCTGTAACAAATGTACCCAAAATCATCTTCATAACTAATTGTAAAAAAACAATGGCAACTATAAGTGGAGGGCATATTCGGGGTTTCGACATAAGCTTCACTATAGTGGCTACTACAGCCGTTACTAAAATACGCTACACAGTGGGGTTTAACTTAGCGCCTCCTTTCAAAAAAAAATCAAAAACTTAGCGCCTACAACCTTATGGTTGGGCAGAGAGAATCTTTTCTTCTCTGAGGAACAATAAGTCTAGGGTTTACAGGGGACTTTCCTTCTGTAATCCATCAAGAAAAGATTCTCTCTGCCCAACCATAAGGCCGTAACTGAAAAAAAATCCAGAATTCTTCTTCACACTCCCCTTGCTGTCTCATATAAAGACTGAATCACACTTTATTGTAACATTTACTCAATCTTCAAACATAACATGTGTTTTTTTTTGTACTTTAATTTACTTAAATAGTTGAGTTGCAGTTGTATTGATAATCAACATTTTTTTATATAATTAATTAAAGTATTAGTAGGTAATGGGCATGAGTACTCATACGAGACACTAGTACAAGACAGATATTTAAATTGTTACTCATACTAGAATAAGACAGATAGTATAAACAAATAGAGATTCCTAAGCTAATATGATCTTAGCTTTTCTTTTGGTTTTCGCTGTTTCCTAGGCCAATATGATGTAAAACTGAGGTCTGAATTACAAAAGAGAAGGGTTTGTGCTGATTTTCATCTTTTTGTGAAGGGACATTTTGTTTATTTGCAGTTACTTACAGCTCATATACATTTCGACACCTGTGTCTGAGTTTGATGCTTTTGGTTCCATTTTTTTTTTTGGAGCTTTAGTAGTTAGAGGCCTCATCTCCCAGGTTATTCATCTTATACAATTGTCCTGGTTATGCTTGCGTTGCTTTATGACCTAACCCTTTTTAAGATACCCTTTACTCTCTCTTTGCAACAACAACCCCCAACACAATCAAACCTTTCTCACTTGTACAATAGATGGTACCATACAGACTTGTCTTGTAATAAGTTTAAAAGATAGGCTATTTATCTTTAAATCTCTCTCAATGTTGTCAAATAGTGACTATAATGTGGTATAATTTGAACAAATCACTATTGTTCCACGAAATGCTATTTAGTACAAAGTGTTGTCAATAGCAGCGTTTTTACCACTAATGTTTTGCAACCCGCAATTGACAACACTGATCTCTGTTAAAGGTTTAACCTATTATTTTCCTTGCTTACTCTTTAATTCTAATTATTGTACTATCTTCCATCTAGCCCATCCTCCTTAGCAGTATTTCTACTGGTTTTTGGAATTAAGATTAAGAAGTTGAAAGTTTTGCTACTATTCTGTGCTGATTAAAAACATTTTTTTGTGTCCTTCATTCAATCATATTAGTAAGAGATGGCTTATTTTATACAACATTCTTTTTCGTTGCCGATCACGTGGCAGAAAAGGAAAAGTATATTTATGATCTTCCAGTGATTCCCATAAACATGTGATTGTTTATCAATGTTGAACATCATGAAAATTAACTTTCATGTAAGCAGGGTGGAGATTTGCGATATTGCCAAAAATGTTCTCATTATAAGCCTCCTCGTGCACATCATTGCCGGGTTTGTAAAAGATGTGTTCTACGAATGGTATGCATGATCTAAATAATGAATCAAGGTTATCTTTGATTGTTTGGATAATGACAAAAACTCTTTTCTATTGGTTGTAAGGATCACCATTGCATTTGGATAAATAACTGTGTCGGTCATGCAAACTACAAGATCTTCTTCATTTTTGTCACGTATGCTGTAATTGCCTGCATTTATTCCATGGTATGTTCGTTTATTTTATTATCTGCATAAGTTAGTTTTTATAATAGTTATCAATTTACTACCAGGTTGTAATTGCATGAATGAATCTGTGGCCTGATTTGGTTTTCTATTCCTTTTCGTATTTTTCATGGTGTGATGCTTGATTTGATAGTTCTCGTGTTGACAATCTTTTTCTTTCAATATTGCTTAACTTTGTAGGTCTTACTTGTTGGTAGTCTAGCTTATGATGGTTTACCAGATGAAGAGAAAAATGGTGGCTCTTTCAGAACTGTATATGTATGTTCTACTAAAACAATTATGTATTTGTTTCAATAAAGTAAACAATTTTATTTTCTAATGAAGTTAACTTTTTTTCAGGTTATTTCTGGGCTCTTACTGGTCCCCTTATCTATAGCATTATGTGTTCTTATAGGATGGCATATTTATCTCATCCTACATAACAATACCACGATAGAGGTTATTAAATGCTTTTAATTCAAAACTGTTATTTTATTTGACCAGACTGATTTCGACTTTCTCAATTAGGCAGTTGTGTTGGCAGTATTATGAAGGAGTGAGAGCCGTGTGGCTTCAAGAGAAGGGTGGGAGTATCTATAAACATCCATATGACCTTGGCCCATATGAGAATTTGACATCGGTAAGAATTGAAAATTATGCTGCTGCTTCCCTGTTTTTTCTCCCACCCTGCATTTTACTCACTGAACTCCATTCATTGGGTCATTTTCGTTTCTCCACCCATTTATTTCATCTTTGATAATGTGACATCTTTAATGATTGAATTTAGCCATATTGTGTTCACTGACTACCCTGGACATTATTGAAAGTGTTAAATATACTTCGACTCAACCAGTGTACATCGGATTGATTTGATAATTGGCTGTTCTTCATATATGTTCGGAAATTAGTAGAACATTGAAAGTTGTCACTGTATATGGATTATTCTGTTTTTATGTTAAGCCATTTATGTTTGCATAAAGAAACATATGATACAAGATTAATTGTTATCCACTGATAATGTAAAATTTTTTCACATGTGAACCCAATCAAATCACACAATAATGGCACTTTAATATGTCAGTTCATTAAATATCTACATAATAAGATTTGATTGATTGCATGTGTAATTATTTTTTTACAATAACGGTGTGTATAAATTAATTCCGATGTGATATTAATATTATAATTCTTGTATCTGTAGCTGGAATTCTTTATGGTTAAACCTTTTGTTCTCTCGCAGCGTTTGACTAAAACTGTCTTTGAAATATAGAATCTACAGCTTCTCTTTCTTTTGCATATCGTCTATTTATCGTGGATTTTAGTTTATTAAACTCTTCTAACAACTTAAGATTATTCTTTGATATTTCATGAAAGCCCACCTGACTATATTGGTCCATATGTTGTTTTTTTACAACCCTAATCCTTAAATTAAAATTTTTGTATGATGGTGAGTCCCATTGTGTTCTTATCATGTGCTAAAATTCAACTTTTTATTAGAAGAATAGGGGGTGATAATGTCTGCACTCATTTCTTGGTCTGTGATACCATGTTATGGACTAATTTTCTATAAATCTTAGTTGGTAAATATTCATGAATGGCTATGTAAATTAACAATTGTATAAAGTATTTGCCGCTTAACTGAAACTGATTTGTTTAGACATACTGATACTGTAATTAAAGGTGAAGGTGATAGATGAAACAGATATTATGTGAATAAATATGTTTGCTTGTCTTTAAGAATGAATTTATCAATTATTAGAATTTGTAATTTTCTTCCTTTTTTAGTTCATTTTCTTTTATTTTCGAAGCAAACTTAGGGCTATATCTAAAAAATGTGAGTTTGAGCTTCTGTTTCATTTTGTTGCAGGTTTTGGGACCGAATATCCTTAGCTGGCTGTGGCCAACGGCAAACCATATAGGTTCTGGACTTCGGTTCCGCACTGTCTATGATCTAACAAAAGGTGCATCAACATCCAAATGAGTTTTCACATTGCTTTGAAGTGATCATTAGTAATATATTCTCATATTAACATTTATTGAGAAGAATGGTTGAGTGACGACACTGCTAAATGACGACTGGTAAGGTGCTATCTGCTCAATATATAGACTTAGCCTTTTCACAATTGCTGAAGTGTAGGTGTTGAAGAGCTGCTGTGTGCTGCATATACCTGAGGCAATTATGTAATGTATATGCTCATAAGGTTTATCGACAACATGCAGTTTTTTCTTTCTTTTTTTTTACTCGTTTATTAGACATAGAATAGGGTTCTTTTCCTCCTTTCCCCATCTTCCGGTCTTGTTAGGTTTTGGATGATGTCGGGTTACAACTGTAGAGTTTTGTTGATAAAACTAATGTACAAAGAAACCAGCTCATCAAATTGCTGTGCCGTCAAGGGATTGCTTAACCATTGTGAAAAGTTGTATTTTAGAACTGTATTTTATGTATCTTGAAATTGGATGAAATAATAACATAGTTAGTTATATTACATTTTTGTTGTTGATACTATATAGTATTGTTATTGTTCTTTGTAATTCTTATAAGCTAGTTTGTACCACTTGAGGTGGTGTGTTGTGATGTTTGTATGCAAACCAACATAAAAATGAAATTATTGCTGATGCTGGTTTTCTAGTGTAAATTTCAGTAAAATTTACATTAAAAATTCTGAAAATACTTTCCGAAATTTTTCGTGTAACGCTGGGGTGGAAAGAGAAACTGTCGTGATACTTTGTTATGCAGTCCACATTTTCTATTGGGTCTCTTCATTTTAATTGAGGCCCACTATTATGATATTGTATTGCATTTTTCATTTAATTTTAGGATTTGTTTGGTAACAAATAACGGATAAGCTAGTTGACAGCGGATAAGGCGTTTGGCTGAATTTGTAGTGTTTGGTAAAATTAGTTGTTAATTGATAATTTTTTTTATCAAAAGCTCGTGAATATGAAATAAGGTAAAAATATATTTTAAATCATTAATTAATTTTTTTCCTTTTGACAAGTTACTAAGGTGTAAAACTTAAAAAAAAAAAAAGTTAAGTTTAAATTAACTTTTAAAAAAATTGTTATCGAATAGGTCTATTTTAGTTGTACGAGCTTGAGCTTTTACTTTTTGCTATGGAAAGACCCTTGTAGTTAAGCTTTAGTACAACAGGTTAATCAAAGTTATTAGTAGTATATCTATTGAAAAAACTTAATATTATTTCAAACTAATACCATAAATATTCTCAGGACCTATTTCTATTTCATAAAACTTAAATTTTTATCCTTTGTAAAATAAAAAGAAACATTGGTTTTGTATTAAACAATCCATAATAATGATTTATTACACAAGCATAGAATACAATTTATTTTTTACACAAACGAAATAATATTCATTCATTCAAATCAATATAATTCATCAAATACAATCACAGATTCAACTTCGTTAAAAACGTAAAGGATGAATCTGCGAACAAACTCACAGCATCCAAGTTAATAGCATATAATGACAAAATGCCTACTACAAATAATATGATAAAATTAAAATCACCGGAATATCCATGCTCCCGGATCTGCAACGTTGATGTCAAAATCATTGATTGAATCTGCAATTGACTGAAGATAATCTCTCGAGAAGAATCAAATGAACACCGCACAAAACGACGACCAACATAACGCCGCACTTAGACGACAAAATTGTTGGAGTAAGGGGGTGCAATTAGTCTTTGTATGTAGGCTTAATAATGTTGGGCTTCTGTGTGTGTGTAGTGTAACCAAGCCCATTTGTGTAAGTGTGAGTTTGTGCCTATATAATGGCATGTGTGTATAGTGTTATTGATAATGAATGAGAAACTATTTCCTTACAAGTGGTATCAGAGCCTGGTTGCGATCCAGGGACCTGTGGGTTATGGGCCCACCACGCTGTGGGCAAAAGCTAAACAAGCTGTATGATCCAGTGGAGAAGAAAATAATTGTTAGTAGAGATGTGATCTTTGATGAATCAAAGGGTTGGAACTGGGATAGTAAAGGAAAGACACGAGATGTTCAAGCTGCCATTGTAGATGATAGTGAAGATGAGCTGACAGACAATTTGCCTGGCAATGTGAATCCTGCTCCTGCTGACAATGTCAATGAGAATGAAGCAAGTGAAAGTGAAAGTACTGATGTTGAGAATGGTATTATTGAAGACTCTGATATAGAGGAAGCTGAGCCATTACAAACCAGAATTAGGAAAACTCCTGGTCATTTTAAAGACTTTGTGGTTGGTAGAGAAGCTGAGGAAGAGCAGGAATTACACAACTATGCAGTCTATAATTCATGTGATGATCCTGCAAACTATGATGATGCAGTCAAGTTGGAAGTTTGGAGGAAAGCAATGGACACTGAAATAGAGTCTATAGAAAGGAATAATACATGGGAGCTGACAACTTTACCTCAGGGATCAAAAGCTATAGGAGTCAAGTGGATATACAAGACTAAGTACAATGAGATGGGTGAAATTGACAAGTACAAGGCCAGGTTGGTAGCAAAGGGTTACTCTCAAAAATATGGCATTGATTATTGTGAAGTCTTTGCACCAGTTGCCAGGTGGGATACAATCAGGGCTGTGATAGCTTTGGCTGCAAGCAACAGCTGGTGTGTATTTCAACTTGATGTAAAAAGTGCTTTCTTACATGGTGACTTAACTGAGGATATCTATGTGGAGCAACCCTTGGGATACAGGCAAGGAGGAATCAACAAAGTATATAAACTGAGAAAAGCTCTATATGGCCTAAGACAAGCACCAAGAGCTTGGTATAGCAAGATTGAGTCTTATTTCAATACTGAGAAATTTGAAAAATGTGCTGCTGAACATACATTGTTTGTGAAGTACGGAATCAATGGAGATATTCTCATTGTGAGCCTCTATGTGGATGACTTGATTTACACAAGCAATAACCAAGGAATGATGACTGATTTTAAAAAATCTATGATGAAGCATTTTTCCATGACAGATTTGGGAAAAATGAAATACTTTCTAGGGATTGAAGTCAATCAATCAGAACATGGGATTTTCATTCATCAAATGAAGTATGCTACAGAGATCTTAGCTAAGTTTGGTATGGAGAATTGTAACAAAGTCTGTAGTCCCATTGTCATAGGGTGCAAGCTTATGAAGAATGAAACTGGCAAGGCCTTTGATTCAAAAAATTACAAACAGATGGTAGGAAGCCTAATGTACTTGTTAGCTACTAGGCCTGACTTGACCTACTCAGTGTGCTTAGTTGCTAGATTCATGGAGAGACCAACAGAAATTCATGTTGCTGCAGTTAAAAGAATCATGAGATATCTCAAAGGTTCAATCAACCTTGGCATTTGGTACAAAAAGTCAGCAAATGAAAGTATCAAGCTGTATGGGTGGACTGACTCAGATTATGCTGGAGATCTAGATGATAGAAAGAGTACCTCTGGCTATGTGTTCAAGTTAGGGAATGCTGCAATATCTTGGTCATCTAAGAAACAACCAATTGTGAGCCTATCTACTACTGAAGCAGAATTTATAGCTGCAGCTTCATGTGCTTGTCAAGGGATATGGCTTAGAAATGTGCTTCAACATCTGAGAGTTGAAGAGAAAAACTCAACTGTGATCTATTGTGACAACAGCTCCTCCATAAAATTGTATAAGAATCCTATAATGCATGGAAGGTGCAAACACATTGATGTACGATTTCACTTTCTTAGAGAGCTCACTAAGGAAGGAATCATTGAATTGGTACATTGTGCTTCTCAAGAGCAGCTAGCTGATGTCATGACTAAGCCTCTCAAGCTTGAGTCCTTCTGTGACTTCAGAGACAGGCTAGGTGTTTGTAGTCCTGGCAGTGTAAACTGAAGCTTGTGTTTCTAGTTGTTAGCTGTTCAGTTTAAGGGAGGGTTATGTTGGAGTAAGGGGGTGCAATTAGTCTTTGTATGTAGGCTTAATAATGTTGGGCTTCTGTGTGTGTGTAGTGTAACCAAGCCCATTTGTGTAAGTGTGAGTTTGTGCCTATATAATGGCATGTGTGTATAGTGTTATTGATAATGAATGAGAAACTATTTCCTTACAAAAATCACAAAAAAAAAAAAACACAACAAAAAAACTTAAACTATGTGAAAATCACTTATTTATATTAAAAGAAGACAAAAAAAGGTGTAAATGGGTGATTCTAAGTAAAAAATGACCCAAAATCATCCCTCGCAAGAAGAGAATGTGGGATGAGATTTTACGAGAATACAAAATTATTGTATGCTTACATCTTAATCAATTTTTTGCTTGATCCGATGTATAATCTTTTTCATGAAGTGACAATTTTTTATATAATTCATCACAATTCGTTAACATTTATGATTAAAAATTCAACTATTGATTGTTATTAAAATAACACTTTTTTTTGTTAGATTATTTGAAAAAAAAATATACTATTCAAAGTAAGTCCTACCTAACATATTGAACACTAAACTAGAAATAATAAGTCTCACAAACATACAACAAAAAAGTGTTTAAATAGTGAAAATTAATCGCTTCTTTGTAGAAAATTGTGTCATAGGACACAACTCTTCTACCAAAGAAAATTACCCAATTATATGATATGAATTTGAGAACATTATTTAAATAACAACTAGTAATGAAGTAGAATTAATAATTTCTAGTCGTGAAAAACATGTGTCACTATCAAAATAGATTAATATATGTTTATATTTATTTACATGTCACTTTTAGGTTGGCTTTGCAAGGAATGAGCACGGTTGAAAGTGCTTTCTGCGTCAAATGATTATTATTCTATGTATACTATTACTGTTGAAAGCTACTATTAATTTACTTAGAAATGTAGAAAGTAAAAAAGAAAACAAATGCTTTATAGCTTTAGTAATATTTTTGTGTGTCATTATCATAGGTATTTGTGGTATCAATTTCCGAATATATCCCCTAATAATGGAGTTTAATCTAGCCACATCAATCGGTACTACGGAAAATGAAAACGTTAATCCACTTTTAGTACTTGAAACGTGATTTTGGATTAAGTTCATTTTTTATTTTTTGATTGATTTTATTAAAATTGAAGTACTAACTTTATCTATTATAAAAAAAAAGTACTAACTTTATCTAAAACTTATAAACAACTTCCTTCTAAAATTTTTATTAAATTTTTAACGTAATATAAAAGCTACTTTTCATTTCATCTAAAATCTTTGGAGAAGACTATTAAAAAAAAAAAGCTATTAAATTTTTAACGTAATATAAAAGCTACTTTTCATCTGATATGAAAGTAAATTTTCATTGTGAAATCAAACATTCATATGGGTCTAATTATTGTGAAAGAAAAAAAAAACACTCCTAATAATTGATCGAAAAGTGTTATGAATATTCTCTCTAACACTCACTTTTTTATTCGGTAAAATTAATTTTAATCTCACTTTGAAAATGAAATTTACACAATAAGACCAACAACGATTTCACTCAATAAAAAAATGAATATTAAAAGGAGTGTTTTGAACACTTTACGTAATAAATATTTTTTTCTAATTGTGTATTAATCAATTGATGATGAATATTGATGATTTGATTCTGATTTCCGGTACGAATAAAAAAATAAAATTGGTGATGTGTATGAACTCTACACAATAAAGTTAGAAGCAAAATCAAAAGAATCCTATGCTTGATATAAAATCTATCAAATCTAAGAACTTCCCATGCCCAAAGCAAAGCAAACATAAAATATTGTTGGGTTATGGCTTTTTCAATTATGTGTCTATAGTTTGTTTCTTTCCACATCACATGTTGTAGCTTTCTTAGTCAACAAACTTTACCTGCGGATCCCAAAACTCCCTTTTCCTTTTCTTATTGTTTCATACTACCAATCACCTTAATGGAAGATGAAAAGCTCCAATTATATGTACATATAACTATATTGAAGTGGAAAATGGATTGAGACTAAAGGCTAATGGAGTTGGCAAAGAGTTTCATTTTTTTTTTTCATAAAAAAGAAAGTGAAAAATAAATTTTCATCCTTCAACATTTCTAGCTGTCGCGATCTCAACTATTAGATGAAATCAAATAGTTAAAATTTATTTATATTTATGCTATTCTTAATGAATATAAGTTATAAGTGATCAATTAATGAATTATTAGAATTATGCATTCAAAATTAAGACAAGAATAGAAACTATTAGTTTCAGTTACCCCAGTGTAGTCACCAATAGTTGGGTAGTAGGAGCTCACTGAGACTTAGTAGTCTCACTCCACTTCATTTTTATTTTTTTCAGATAGACATGTTTATCAGAGCAAGGATCAGGTGGAAATTGATGATCGAAGCTGAGCTTTGATTATCGGATGAGAAGAATAGTCTTCTTCCTTGTTTTTGTATTAATCTATTTTGTTTCCATTAGCTTTTTTCCGCTGTATTGTACTAGTTTGTTATATAATAAACATAATTTGTTCTGGAATTTAATGTACTCATATTCAATTATTTATGTCTCGACTAATATTCTAAACAATATAGTTGAGATGTTATAATTGCAGTAACTACATCACTTTACAACGTTACAAAAATATCTAATTATATTGATGTGAAACAAAATCCAGAATCTAATGGTCTTAATGTCGTGATATATATGTCACCATTTTCTATAACTTATATGTCACCATTTTTGTATTAGTATATGCAACATTTCAAGTTGTTAATGAATTTGCGATTAATAAAATTAAGTGACATCAATAGTAATTATTTTATCAAGTTCACTATAAAAAAGTAGGCTGCTACAAAAATGCAACCAATGAATATGTTGCACACAGAAACAAACATAGCAAAATTAATAATCATAATTTAATTAACAATAATGAACTTATTTAAAAAGAAATGTCACAATCAAAGCCAGCCCAGGTGGTTGGAATTATTGGGGGTAAGGAAAGATTGAAATGTAGCTTTCAAAGACACACAACACAGAAGCAAATTGCATCCTCTCCAATTTTTTCCCTTATGTTTTCTTTCTTTTTGTTGACCTAATGGTTGATATATTATAAAGAATATAAAAACATTTAAGAAGAGAGAGAAATAAATTGAATGAATGGTTAAGATTACCATTGGAGAGAAAACATGAGGGAAAAAATTGGAGAGGATACAAATCCACAAAGAAGTACTATACACCTCAAATGCTAAGGTTTTGACAATTATGGGGGCGTTTGTTTCGGAGATTATAAATATATTCCTGGAAATCTTAGTCTGGAAATAATAATTCCCATGTTTGTTACAATGGAAATGAAAATTATTCCCTGGAAATAATTATACCCGGGAAAATATATTTGCCTATGTTGTATCCCTTTCTAATCCCCCCTAATAGAGGTGGGAAACTTTTATTCCCAGACAATTTGAGTCGGTTAGCGTAAAAGTAGTGGATACCCCCACTAACCTACACATGATTCACCTCCGTAAAAAATATAACCGTCACCTACCATTTAATTGCTTTTTTTTTTTGGAGGTGATTGTTTGATTTTGGAGGTGAATTTTATTGCTTCTTTGTTTCCATGAAACCTAGAGCACATATTAATAAGTATTCATACTAACACTATTTTTACATGATCCAATTGTTAGTGAACTTCATAAATCATAATAACAATATATATTATCTTACTATAAGATCGAATGAAATAAGACCAAGTTTAGTCTTAAGAGGTATTTTATGAATTATGATATTTGAAAATAAAATATATTAATTAATTTAAGAATTTAAAACAAATGATTCCTGGGAATTAATATTTCTATCCAAACACTTTATTAGGAAATTTATTCCTGGGATAGTTATTTCCAGGAAACTTATTCCAAGGATTAATTTTTTATCCGTGAAACAAACGCCTCTATGTAACCATCCTCACTTTATTTTAAGCATTTAGTGACACAGAAAGAATCAATAAACAAAAGTCTACAATACCCTATTTCTCACTTTCCAGCTTTTTTTCATTTACTTGGGTTGCACTTTTCCATGGCATGTAATTTTTTGTTCCAAGTATTTGATGCCAATCAATTAAATAATGGAAGCAGAAGCACACAAGTTCTACATGGTCATTTTCACCCATTATTAACGGCACGGTCTTAGTCTATTTAATTTATTACATGCATATATAGCTGTCAAGGGTCCAAGTTTTCAACCACTCAACTAGGGAAAATTACGACTTTAATTCTCGGAAGTTGATCAAGTTGATAAGGAGTTGATTCATATCTTTTAAATAAAGTCAATACAACTTTTAATTTATATGTATCTATATAAGCACTTTTTGAAATTAAAGGTCAACTCTGACCTTGTGAATCACCTAATTTTTTTTATAGAAACATTATCTTATTTTATAGTAACAAAATTTAAAATAAATTCTTAAATTTAAATTGTTACTTGGTCTTTTTAGTTGGTCAATTTTGTGCAAATTAAAGAGGTTAGATTCTACCAACAATGAATTGGTTCAATTGATAAGAGTTTTAGTCCATTTAAGTATGTGGTCAGAAGTATTAAGTAGTAAGGTTTTGATCTTTTTAAACATATGATCAGAAATTTGATTTTTGATTCATGCGTATGGAGAAAATTCAGTTGAAAGAGAAGAATTCATCTTATATACCTTACAGGTTCCCAGACGAAGATTGATCATTGCTAATAGCGGCGGGAACTTCATATCAATATCATTGTAATAGAAAAAAGTTAAGATTATTTTTTTTGGTATGAACTACTACTCTATATGTTCCCTATAATGGATTACATTTGACCATTTTACATTGATTAAGAAAATATAATATATAAAAGAGAGAGAGAGAGAGAGAGAGAGATAGAGAGAGAGAAATAGTAATTTTACTAATTTATTCTTATAAATAATTTATTTATATATTTTTATTATCATAAATACAAAATAGATAATTATTATAATTATAATTATTATTGTTATTATTAATATTATTATTATTAATCTGAGATTGGCACATATAGTATAGATTAGATGGTATATTCAACTGGAAAAACAATTAACATAATACTTAAATTAAAAAGTGATACTTTTTTTTTGACAATTATGAGACCATTTTCACTTATGCAATCCACTATGGATGACTTGAGTTGGCTCCACCTACCACGTCACTTAATGCAACTCATTAAATTTTTTTCCTCTAATTATACAATTCTTAACAAAACTTATAATAGGTGTCACAACTTACCTCACTTATTAATTATTTTTTTACTTAATTTATTTCATTGTAATTTGTAACAAATCAAAAAAAAAAAACAAAAAAAAAGTAAAGGATTGGCCAATTAGTTAAATCATGGTCGAACCAGATGACTAATAAAATAGTATAAATATGAAATGTACTAAAAAAATTATACTATTGATTATATTTTTAGAAAATACCAAGATCGAAACGATTGAACTCAATTCAACCCTATCCGACTCGAATCAATCTGATTATATGTGATTGAGAAAGAACAATAATTGTCACTTGACAAAATATTTTGTTTTTAGTTCAATCGGTTGAACTGACCAATCCGATTACGACAACACTATCATAAAAGTCCAAAGATATTTGCTTCACACTTTCAATTTTGAAGATGCTACGTGGAGTACTTGAGGACTCAAATAGTTATAGTACTATAGTTGAAGGACTCATTTTGTTGCATTAATTAAGTACCTTAGAAAGAAAAAGAAAAAAAAAACTCGAACTAAATCAGAGATTCACAATATATTATGCGAAGGATATTTGTTGGATCATGTAATATATATTCAATTGGTTGAAGTAATACGGCATATCTTGATTTGGAAATTTAGGATAACTAGAGAAATTTTTAGGTGAGTTTTCATATAAGCATTAATTATTAGGCACGACTAATCAAGTAATGAAAACTCATTAAAATATAAAATAATTATAAATAATTAATAGTGTAATAATGAAATCAAATCTAAACCAAATATAAAAAGAAAAAAAAAATGAAGACAATTTTGAATGACAATAATTATTGTTTGCATAGCTACAATATATTAGGCACGACCAATCTCAAGATCAACTCATGTATAAACCAAATATATTTTAAGTTTAATTAGGTGAACGATGTTTTAATTTATTATACTAGTTACAATATTATTGTTCTATTATTTGTTACGTATACCAATTGAGTTTTACTAATTTTTATGTTGATTTTAAGTTGCGATTATAATTTGGTATCTATTTCTATAGACTCTATTTTACAATACTCAATTTTAAGTTTATAGTTTATAGCTTATAAGTTAATATAAGCTATTTTGATAACCTAATTCAATTTACATATAGTTTATTATTTTTTCTCCTAAATTCTTACTTGAAAAAAAATTAAATATCACTTAAAAGATATAAATTGTCAAAATTATCCACTATTTTTTTTTATCGATTTGAATCATAATTGTTTGAATAATCACTGAATTTTTTGAAAAATATAGGACTAAAAAAAATTATAGCTTTTCTTAAAAGACATATAAATGTTTAAAATAATTTTTTGAGCTTATTAACTTATGATATTTTCTCTTAGTCTCTTCATATGTGATGGACAACACATACAAATTGAGAGGCAAGCATAGTTAATGACTACATATTTTTTTGTTTCTTCCTTTTTTTTTGTTTTTATATTTGGTTTAGATTTAGTTTCATTATTACACTATTAATTAATTATAATTATTTTATATTTTAATGAGTTGTCATTACTTAATAGATCGTGCCTAATAATTAATACTTAGGTGATGACTTACCTAAGAATTTCTCGGATAACTATTCTTATGGTCAATATAAATGCTAAGAGGTGTTTCAAATGTAAAAGATCTCTCAATTATTGATTGAAAACTTCATTATGTTCATATCTATATATATTTCACAATCCTTCAATCATAGAGGGATTAGCTTGCTTAATCTAGATTGTTGTGAGGATAATTATGCAATCAAAGATTGCTGATGATATCCTGTTAAAATTGGTTGGCGGAATTATATTGGATAATTAGTACAACAATTATTTATTATTTATTATGATTTTGGCTTTTGTATAGTTTACATTGTGGGGCTTGTTACACAAATAATGGCTTTGTTCAAGTTATATATATGGTAGTAGATGACCCTAATCTTTGGAGTTTGGATGTTTTATGAAATATCACTAATAAGACAGTTGGAAAATCATAATTTTATCTGCTCCAACTAATTCTCCTTCCCCTACTCAAAATAATAATAATAGTAACAATAACATGATTTAATCCTCATTTTGGTCTCATAATTTTGCTTACTTAAGAAATTAGTTTCATATTTTGAAATCATTTATTTTGATCATTTTCTCGGATTTTTTAGCTTAATAGTGATGACGTGGTATGTTTAATTGATGTTGCATATGATACTATGATTGATAGCCTTGAAACTGAAATTTTTAGAATTTTATTTTGTGATTTGTTTGCATTGATGAAATAAATTGAAATGAAGTGGTATAAGTAGGTATGACGTGGAGTGTAAAAGATGAAATACAAATACTTCATAAAATATTCAAATAATAATGAAATAAAATTTATGTTTTATTTCGCTCCGCTTTGCTGCTTTAATCTAATAGTTGTTGATCATTCTACATCATTAAGTATATCACATCATTTTTGAGTAAAAAAATCTAAGAAAGGAACCACATAAGAATATTCGAAGAACAGCAGCCCCCAATGCCAATGACTAGATATGTTTCTAAGAAGGGTCTGGAGTAGGGCCGGCAATGACCCGAACCAACTCGTGAATAGTTTGAAGCATGATTTGATATTTGACTCGTGAACTTGATTCGTGAACCGAATGAGCTGAACATGAGTTAAAAATTAAGTTCATTAAATAAATGAGCCGAACATAAACTATATATAGTTTGACTCGTTTGGCTCATGAACTAACTCGATTGTTTACACCAATGACTTTCATATTCTCTATATACACATCAATGAAGAATATTTGAGAATAATTGTGGAATTTTGTTTGTTTTTGCTTTGTAACTTTATTATTTGTATTAGTTTATGATTGTTTAAATTTTGTACGTCTTTATCTATTATTCACTTGGGAAGACTTTTATTTTAATGTAATATTTGCTTCTTTTTTTAAAAAAAATAGTTTAAAAGGTTATAGATTAAATTTTGAAATTTTGACAAAAAATTTGACTTTAAAATCATGTGATTTTATTTAACGAGTTGAACTTAACGAGCTGAACCGAACTATTCGTTAACTTAAACGAACCGAACTCGAACTAAAAAAAGAGTTCGTGTCGAACTTGAGTCGAGTTTTGAGCTGAACCAATTCCTAGCGAGCCGAGTTGAGTTCAGATGAGTTCGACTCAGCTCGACTCATTTTTAACCCTAGTTAGGAGACTCTCATAGTATTATATTATATGACACATGATTCTTGATCTTACTATAGGGTATTAGGGACTCTAAACATAAAATTACCTGCCCTGTATTTTATAATCTTAATCTATAGTCACGAAAGGTGTACCAAGATTAAAAATAACATTAAGGCATGTGGTTGATTTGTGCTTAATATATAGTACATTTTTTGTACTACGGAAAATACAAAAAACAATTACTTCACGAGAAATTCTATCATAAGCACAACCCCAAATTAATATTATTTGGACACACACACATCAATGAGAAAAATTTAAAGATAAATTATTAAGTCACATCAACTATCATTAATCAATCCTTTTATATTTAATTTTTTAAAAAATATGTATATGTACCTAAAAGATAAATGTTGGGTTTGTGCCCATGTAAGAGTTTCTCGTACTTCTTTACAATATAAAAAGTGGAGCTAATATTAATTAGCTGTCACCTTGTTTGTCAATAGTCCTCCCAGATGGACCAAGAGACCAACGATACAAGGACGGACTCCCATTGATTGTAGTAGTACAGGGTTCGTTTGGTTGAAAGGAAAGAAAGAAAAAGGAAGAAAAATTATGCAATCTAATTTATGAATTTGGACTAACATTAATCTAAATTCATACATTGGATTGCATAATTTTCCTTTCTTTTTCTTTATTTCCTTCCAACCAAACGGACCATAAAATCATGTCTTTACCACCAATCAATGGAGTTGAATTTAAAAGAATTAATCCTAAATTATAACATTGCAATGAGATGTTTCAAGATTTGAATTATGATTAAAGAAACAATTTTATAGGTTTATTCAATAAAAAGATTATCAAATTATTATGTCATACAGAAAAATGAAGTGATGTGATGAAAAATATAATTGTTATTAATTATTACGGTTGATGGTGTAAATTATTTTACATTATCAATGTATATTTTTTTCTCTTTTAAAATATACTATTACTTAACTCATCACAATGTGAAATTTTGTAAATAAATAAAAATAAAAAAACTCTCATAATGTGAACATTGTTGACCTTTGTTTTGAGTTTTGTTTAACCACGTTAAAAAAATTATGTAGCCATCATTGATTCATTGTTTAGGTGATTGCATCGCTGAGTCATTTTTCTTTCTTTTTTCGGATTTAGTTCCTAATTATAGTTAGACAAATGATATTATAAAGAATTTTTCTTTTTTTTTTTTGTTTAATAGTTAAAATTCTCCTCTTGAAATGAATAAGTGAACAAATTTTAAGTTAGAATCTCGGTCTTGTATATCAAACGAAATTTTTCAATCAATTAAATTATATTTATAGAGACAAAAATTAATATAGATATATATTCTTCTTAAAATTTGTGCATTCAATTTTTTAAATAAAATTTAGTATTTTTCAATATAAAAAATTTACTTTTAAATTTATTGACATGGCCACAAGACCTTTAGTTTAATCAACTATTTTTTATTTAAAACAAGTTAAAAAAAAATCCAAATATCAAATTTTCTCTTTGACATAGGTTGAATGTATTTTTTGTGCTTCTTGTTGTTTTAGGGTATTTCTAATGAGTGTCTTTGCAAAACTTTAACAATTTTATTTTAAGAAATAATTTATTAAAAAAATTAAACATTTTAATTTTTAATGTATTGATCACATATTTTTATAAAAAAATTAATATTTAAGATCCTTAAACAGTGTTTCAAAAACAGTCACCGATATTTCTATAAATATATGATATGTGATATCATCGTTCTAATTGAGGGGATTGAAAGATGAAAAAATATGCTTAAGACTGTTAAATTAAATGTATTTTTTAAAGGTTTATTAGATTTTTTGGTCCATGTATGTTCGTAAATTTTTTGTTTTAATTCATGTATCTTGTTTTGTTGCAAATAAGTCTCTCGATGTATAAAATGTGTTGGTTTTAATCACTAAAGTCAAAATCCGCAAGAAAATCTACAGTTTTCGTGTAGATTTTCCTGTGGATTTTGACTTTATGGACTAAAACCAACAAATTTTGTACATTCAGGGACTTATTTGCAACAAAACAAGATATTGGGACTGAACCAAACTTTCGCGAACTTACAGGGATCAAAAGATCCATTAAGTCTTTTTTTAAAAAATTTAAACAAAAATTTTTATTGTTGAAACCCTAGTTGATCTTGTCATGTTAGCTTCATTTAACTCGCTTCAAAACTTGGTCATAATTAATGACCATGTAGTTGTTGTTGTATTGGGTCACATAGTCAAGAGGATCATTCATATTGAGATTTAATACAACCATTAAAGTGAATTTGACACCATACTTTTATCAAAAATCTTAAACTCACTTGCAACGACAGTGTAATCTTCATAACGTATTGTTATGATTAATTCATTTAAAATATACACAAACAAGATTCACCGTTGCAGAAAGAACTTTTTAAGTCTCGGTTCTCAAAGCGATTAAATCGTCTCAACTTATACGTAGGTGAAGACTTTTCGAATCAATCAAGAAATTGAGTTAAAAATACTTTTGACATTGAATGTTATATAGTCAATTTAAAAAGTGGCGGTAAAATATGTTATGATGCATTTTTAAGTTATTTTTTTTAATTAAATTCGACTTTAAGAAGTATTTTATCAAAATTAAATTCAGGAAATTCAATCATCACCTAAAATTTAAGAATTTAAAATTGTTTCTTTATTTTATACAATGTGAATTTCAAATTGGTGTCCATGCATATTTTAAAAATTTGCAAATAGATCATCTCTATAATTTTAAAATGTAAGTTGGTCCCTATAATTTTTTTTCCTTCAAAAATTGTATATTTTTCTCTAATTTTGTAAATTGGTCCCTCAAATATTTGAAATTTCAAACTGACCAATTTTTAAGAATTCTTCCAACAAATTGACCAATAAAAAGAAATTGAAAATGAAGAATTTTATTATTCTAATAAAAGAGTTTAGAAATGAAATAAATTCAATTGAAACATTTAAATTGTCTAAAATTTTTAATTATTACCTCATCCAAACAATTTTAAGAGAAGAAAGTCATTTTTTGCTCTAAGTGATCGGTGTGAAGTTTATGATAGGTTGTTTTGTTTGCAAGGAAAAAATTGTAATCAATAATATTAAATCAAAAAATTGAGTGACATAAAAACTTACATTAAAGTGACTTTGGTTATGGACCAGCATGCATATATATAAAAGAGTGTCCTTAACAACGAATATCATGATTCAGGGAACTAGTACAATTTTTTGCTTTATATCAAAATATCATTGCCATCCCATTGTAACCATTTTGAGGAAAAATCCAATAATAATGAGTATACTTTTGAAACATTTTGAGGAAAAATCCAATAATAATGAGAATACTTTTGAACCAATTCATTACCCCAAATTTGAAATTTGGTGTTCAATTCATTTTATGTTATATTGAGCTGTATACGACTTGGTTTTTGTTTTGTCATAGCATCCTTTAATTATTCATTTCACAACACATTTTTTGGCATTGTTGGAGTTATACACGCAAAAGGGTAAACTATATTCCATATGAATAATTTAAAAGATTGTTATTTTGGTGTAAGATTGTTGTTCCACATTGTCATGATCAACACACATGTGTGGCTTCCAGTTGTTTTGAAAGAGAAACTTACTTCATAGTTCGATTTATAGGATTAGGGAGAGTGTTACAAGTAATATTATTATTCTTTCTAGTTTATGTCAAGTATATCTACTCATGTGCGCAATTATGTAGATTCAATTTATGAGTTATCTTTAGATTGCATGAATGAATATTATTTGTAGGTTTTTTTTTTTTATTTGATATCCGATTTAAGAATCGACTATCTTTTAAATTATATAGATTCAATTTATTAGTTAGTTTTAAATTGCATGAATATTATTTGTAGGTTTTTAACCGACAAATATTGATGATATTATTTGGTTAGAGTTAGACACTTTCATTTGAGTTTCAACTTTAAATCTTATAATTATATATATGTGTGTTTTAGTGATATTTTTCATTTTGTATTAAACATACAAAATTTGCCTTTAAATAATAATAAAATTAGTTTACCCACCATAATTTATGATTTTTGAACTCCATTAGGCACTCCAATGTATCCCACAATTTAGGCCTTTAGTTGGATGCATAATGAGACTAGTTTTTAAGTAAACAACAAGACATTTGATTTTTTTTTAGGGTTGAACAAACTCTCAAATTAATGACTTTAGAAATTGAATTCGTAATGTTTTAATTTTTTACCGAATTTTAGATTTTATATTTCTCCATTTTTAAATATGTGAATTTAACTAATAAATTATTTGACAAAAAAAACAAACTTATTGAAACTCAAAAATTTTAATCCTACAGTGACCTCAAAAAAAATTTAGCCGTGTAGTATATCTTGAGACGCATACTATGATGATTGATGAAATGATTATAATTACTGTGGGTTAAAAAATAGTATTAGTAATTTCATATATTTTGTAATCATAATGTGAAAAGTATAATAAAATTTACAAAAACATGCATACATCACTTGTGGAAGGAATTGATATAAAAAGATTGTCGTGGTAGTAAAATCTTATTTTCCCACTAGTATGGCACAATATATAATATTGAAGCATTCAAGAGGTTGAATATTGACCATATATATGCATGTTGTGATGGTAATGTGCTACGAAATTATGTGGACATTATGTAACATGTAATTAATTCCATTCTCTTTTCCTTACTTTATTGCGTGTAATAATTGCTTAATATCGGCTAAAGAAGACTTATGACCCACACAAAACTTAAAGTTAAAAATATGGCCAGCTTCTCCACATAAGCATTTCTATAATCTGTCGACTTCTTTTTCCTTTTGCGAAGGACATACCTATGATGTTCTATTTTGTTAGCTTTTTCCATCAATTTAATTTGGTTTATGAGTTAATTCTAAAATTAAGTGATTTCAATTCCTTTCGATTGCAATTGTAAGATCAAACTGTGATTTTTCTTATAAAGTTCAGCGTCAATTAACATTAAGTCAACTAATAAAATTTATGATATTAATCGCAAAGTAAATTCTTGTAGATGCTTTGGTGAACTTTGCATGTAAAATATATTGGCGTATGAGCAAAATATCCGGCTCAAATTAATCAATCTATTAAGATTTTCTACAAACAAATTAAAATATTTTCTGTAAACCTCTTAGGTATAAGTGTATAACATTTTAGGTATAAAATTTTAAAATTATTATTTGTGATCAGGTTTTACTCGACTCTATTAACTCTTGGATACTTTTTAATAATAACAAATAAAATGTAGAAAATAGGAAAAGTTATAAAATTAATCGACCTATTAAGATTTTATATAAACAAATTAAAATATTTTCTGAAAACTCTTAGGTATAACATTTAGGTAGGTTTGCTTCTGTAAAAAAAAAAAAGGTATGACAATGACACTAGTCCTACGCAGGACAATAAAATAATGGAAGGTTTAAACACATTTTTTTTCATCTATGTTTACTCGTTCACAATTTTGGTCATTAACATTTTTAAACTTAAAAATACAATTTTTCAGTTTTAAGAATTTTAATTTCTTTCATTACCAAATTTTTAGGCTATTTTTGTTGATGTATCTTATTTTACTATTTTATTTTAAGTTTTAGTTATAAAAAAATATTTAATTACAAGGGAAATAAAATAATACTTGTAACCAAAAACAGAAAAAGAAATTGAGTTGAATGAGAATGTTCAATTAACTTTTACGCGGATATTAAAGAAAATTGTAATGTAATTAACGTATATAACTTATATATAACAATTGCTAAATCATTCTTTATATGTAAATATATTCAATTAACTTTTAATATTTAAATATAAATTAATATGAGAATAGTAAATATATTTATAAATTTAAAAATAATTTTTCATATCTAAACAAATATTAAATATCGTACAATATAAAGTTATATAATTAGACACGGGGGTACAAAGTGCTTTACATGGAGGATAATAGGTTTATTTGAGTTCTTAATATGTATGAATTTTGGTAGGAGGGCTTACTTAAGGTGATTGTTAATTTGGCATGTTGTTATTTGGTCAATCTGTAACTCTCAGAATGACTTAATCTTTGTTGACGGGTCTTCATCTGTTGAATATCTGGTTGATAGGATGAAACTTCGTTCTTAGAAGTGATATCTAGTCCAAAACCCTGCACCCCCTTGCTCTTTTTATGAGTGAGAGGTGCAATCTACTTTGTGTTGGAACCATTAGAGTCATGTGTAGTGGTGCTCCTAAGCCTTGGTGATCTTGGAGGGATGTTGGCTTTCTTTTTGCTTTCTCTTCTTGATTTCTTCTTTTTCTCTCTTCTTGACCGATATATGTTTTGGAGTTTTGATGGCTTTCAATCTAGTTAGGATCGCCATAGAAATTTATCTTTGAGCTTCTTTTTTTTATTTTGGGACTCGGTATTTCTTGTACTCCCTTTTTTAGACTCTTTCAATGTAATCATTATTTCTTATTTATATTTAATATAATTATATTTGTCATTAAAAAAAAGATAGTTATTGTGTGAAAATATAATATATATTAAGTATATTTATGTTATTATATAATGAAGTGTCTGTGGGAAGGAAATAAAATTTTATCCTCATCTCTAAACTTCTTTTTAGGAGGACTTTCGCCCTCATTTTTGTCTCCACAAAAAAAAATCCATTTTCAGATTATCAAATAAAGCAATCTCATGGGTTCTTATTTCCAAATCAAATTGAAATCCCTAGAATGAAGCAAGATATATTAAATATCCATTGTTAATGTGACTTATCAACTCCTTATAATTAAAATTTGGTATAATATTAGCAAAAGTAAGCTTCAAATTTAGTCGTTGGAAAAATTCATAAAAAAATGTAAGACTATTTTTAGATTAGAAATTAAAGGCTAATTGTAAATTAGTAAATATATATAGAGAACTAAAGTGCATCTTTAGTGTTACTATACAAAATTTAGATTCTCAATAAATGTTAAATTGTCAAGGATGATGAGTGGGAAAGCTTAATATTGTAAGACAAATAGGAATGGAAAATTGAAAGAGATATATAGATTCATCATGCATGAACAATGGTGTGAGGTGGCATACTTCTTGAAGGCAATCAAAGATAAAATGCCAGATGTCATAATATGGATTTCCAACAAATTTATGTGTTGGTAAATGGAAGCATGATTGAGGGAGTCGTGAACATTTTGTCTTACAAATAACATATCATTTTCACTTTATAAAGTCTTTATGTAAGTTTGTAATCTTTTTGATAAGATTTTGCATGTTTAGTTAGGAATGGAAATGTGAAAAATAATGAGGGTTTTACATATATTTTAGCTTATAGTTTATATTTGGTCTTAAGCTACAAAGTAACTTAATGCGGAAGTAGCTACAAGACTAACATGAGCAACTTAATAAGGTAGGTGAGTTTTGGGCGGTTTAAGCAAGCACAAAAAAAGTAAATTTGAACTTCTACTTAAGAGTGTGTTTGGCCCTACTTATTTTTTACTTTACTACTTATTTTAAGAAGAAGTAGGGCCAAACATAATTTTGATAAAACTATTAAAATAAAAAGTGTCTTTTTTATAATGAAAAAAATACCGTATAAGTTACTTATAAAAAAAGAAGATAAAACCAACTCTAAACTGACTTATACGGAGGTCTCACACTCCTGGTCCGCTCATCGATTCCCGTGTCAAGCAATTTACGTTTTATTTTATTTTTTCGGAACAGTTCCAGCTTTTTCTTATTTTTGTCAGCACAGCACAATTCCTGCTAAAAATTGTACCTATTTACGGTTCTCCCTGCTATACATATATTATTTTATCCTTTCCTTGCACCACACTGGCAGGTAGGGATTTCTTTTTTCTTTGTTTATTTTATACCACTTCATTATTTTATCTTGTTACTTTATGCCATTTATTTTAGTACATCATTTAGTTTTTCTCTCTTATTCCTTAATTTCTATTTAATTATTTTCCTGAAATGCAAATACATGCAATGAATTAATAATTGTTATAAGACATGTCTATATAAAATAATTGTTATTTTTCCAAAATGCAAAGACTATTTCCTAAACTCTTTAAATTTAATTTATAATAATGCTTTATATAATAATTTATAAAATTGAATTCACATTATAAAACAAAAAATCATGTCTTTACATAATATAATTTTTTTATTAAAAAATATGAACTTCACATGTTATTTATGACAAATTTGTAACTTTTGTAAAAATATTTTACCAAACAGATTTTAACTTAAAAGTATTAATTAAGTTGAAAAAAAAATAATAAATATCAAACAACTTCTACTTTAACTTTAAATTTCTTATTTTCAACTTTAAGTTTAAAGTGACTTTTAAACCTTAAAAAAGTAGGGCCAAACGCACCCTAATTAACATATGAATTAGGCTTACTTAAATGCATTTATTCATGCATATTTATTTTCCCCAATTTACAAGTTTAATCACCCCATATTTTAATTTGAAAATGTAGTTCACTAGTTGAAAATTTGAAAAATGTTAGATTTTTCTACACCACTATTAAATTTGATGCTTACTTTTCCTGTCAAGTTGTATAATCAGAGAATAAGCCACTTGATGGTGGTGTAACATTGCATATATATATAATCAGAATCAAAAGATAGTAAAATTTAATAATATGACATTTGTGATAATTTTTTATCAAATATTCGTTTTATAAAATTGATTGTTGGATTAAAAAATATTATACCATAAATCATGTCTATAAAATATAATATTAATCGAAAATCATTTGATATGTCAATGAAATATATCAAAAAGAATTCATTTTTTAAAACTTCATAAGACGTTAGGTTTGATGTATTTCATTGGCATATCAAATGATTTTGAATTAATCTCATATTTTATAGACATGATATTTGTTATATATATTAGTATATTTCCATCCAACAATCAATCAATCTCATAATACAATTATTCGGTGAAAGTTTATCAAATATATTTATTTTAATTTGTAATGCAATTGAGTAATTAATCATCTACAATTGAATTGCAAGTAATTTTATGTTTCGAATAAATTTTCATCTCAAAATTAATATAAATCGTTCGCTCTAAAAATATAGGAGACTAGCTAATAGTTGATTTAAGCTATAAATTATTTAAAGTTCTGTTTTGGATGCTAAATTAAGACCTCTTTTTCTGAATAAAAATTAAGGACTTAAAATTGACTAATATATATATATACACTAGTATTATTTTGAGAACAATGATGAGACAGTGAAATTCGAACCTATAACATATAAATTATTTAAACCCTTCGTTTATTACAGGCTCTATCATAGTCATAGTGGCTTAAAACTGATTTAATTAGACACTAGGCATTAAAAATACTAGCGGTGCAAGTGCAACTTGATGAGTCTTCAAATGTCATAGATATTTTTACCACTAGTTAAATTTGATTCGGGAGTCAGTTCTAAAATCAAGTGGTTCTAGTCCCTTTCGATCGCAGTTGCGGAGGATCGAACCGTGATCCTCCCTACCAAATTCAGCGCCAATCATTACTGAACCAACTAATGATTGGTGGTACTGTCATATTTTAAAACAATTCTTGATTAGTCTTCAAATGTCAGATATTTAATTTTCACCAATAAGCCAATACTAATTTTGTAAATTCTCTTATTGTCAGAAAAAAAAATTATGTAATTCTCATCCGCACCACATTTTGTGCTATGATTGGTATAATGTGTTTATTGTGTATATATATTTTCTTAATTTTTTTGAAGCAATATATTTTCTTAATTAAAAAAAGGCATTTTATGGGTGCGTTTGTTTTAACTTTAAAAAAAATAGATTTTTCTTTGTATTTTTGAAAATAGATTTTATAAAATCGTTTTTCAAAATATTATAAATTTTTTTATACTTATTTTTTCTAAATTCAAACACTAATTTTGACATTATATAACATAAATGTACATTATTGAAGATCAAAACATAGTCAAAATCTCAATTTTTACAAAAAGTTGTATTTCAAAAATGATTTTTATAAAAATCTATTTGAAATAGCTTCAATAAAAGTGATTTTTTTAAAATTTTGATATCTAAAAAAAATTTCAATAAAATGATTAAATATCTAAAATGACATTTTAAGAATAACTATTCAAACCAAATTTTCATTTAAAGCTTTTATAAAAAGTTTCTTTGTAAAAAAAATTTACACAAAATTATATTACACTATAAAAATCTATTTTGAAAAAATCTATATCAAACGCACCCTATATATTGGCATCAATTGTGACTTTGATTCTTACTTGATATAATTCTATTCGAAACGTACATTATTAAATGTGTACATTTTTTTACTAAACTTAATCGGTTCATACTTTTTCCTTATCTTAGATGTTTATGCAAAAACTCAATTATTATATGATTAATTGTACCTCCACCTTAATTATCTTTTATTGTAGGAAAGTGTACACTTGAATCTATATAATCTTATGAATGTCTTGTATAACTAAGATTAAATGAGATGCTTACACATATATGGAAGATATTTAAGATTTTTAATCATGTTTAAAATGTGCACATGCATGGTTAATTAGGAAGTGGGAATCTCAATCTATAATATCAGATTTGTATAACCCAAAAAATGGGAAACAAGAGTGTTTGTTTTTTGTGTACGGTGGCAATTGGCATGCAAAAGCTCTTCACCTCTATTTTTGTGCTTGATGCAGCTGGCATATTCTCCTTTGTACTTTTATTTCTTCCTATAGAATTAAAAAATAAATAATCAGATTTTCATATGATTCATGAATAGTGAAAAAAATAAAATAAAATCAGACTCACAATAACCACAGTCCACATACATATGGTGGAATTATCCACTCATAGTGTTAAAGAGGTTTTCATCTAATAATGAGATAAGTTCTAAATATGAGTTTATAAATTAAGACGATTTTTATTTTATAAATTGATTTTGTAAAAATTAAATTTAGTGTTAATTTAAATTTTAAGATGTGATTTGAGTATATATAAAGATTTATTAGTCTATTCTATATTAAATGTAAAAAGTCTATAAATAGAAATTATTTTTCACCTTGCAAACTTGTTTGGTGAACTAAGTAAGTTAGTCATATATAATGATCGTTAGTTGGTTTATTGATGATTGACGCTGGATTTGATAGTGACGATCATAGTTGGATCTCTCTACAACTATGATTGGAAGGAATTAAAACGACTTAATACTAAAATTGACTTTTGAACAAAATTAGACGGTTCAATGGATCGATACTGATAGTAAAAATAAAATAAGTTAGCCATATATATATCTCAATTTTTTTGTTACAAAGAAGGCTTAGATCTCAAAGAGAAGGATCAAATTTTAAGACATAATAATGGTAAATTTCATTATAAATTATTATCAAAGTAGTTCTCATTGATAGTCTCTTTTAATCTAAATTTTTATGTATTAAAAAAAGGAAGAGGTTAACCAATCATATATTAGGTGTCATTTTCTTGGTGTGCTGATAATAATTATATTAATCATTGTACCAGTTCAAATGGTCATTGGATTTCAAACTCAAAACGTAACTAATCAAATTAATTAAAGTGATATTATATTCAAAAGACCCTACCACACAAGCAACCTTTGCCTATATATAACACATATTTGCCTCTCATATTTCCTCCCCCTCTTCTTCCTCTTTGCTTCTTTCAATTACCTAAGAACATATTGCTTTCCAAACCTTTGTTTCTTCATAACCTTTGCATTGCTCTTGAAACTTTGTTTCTTTACACCCTTAAACAATTATTCATTTTTCTTATTTTGGTAAGTTAATAGCATTTTTTTCTCCATTTAAACTTTTAACCATTATTGTCCTCAATCCTTCAACTTTTGATTTTCAATCTACCATCCATGGCTTCATAATCACTTAAAAAACATAATTGCCATGTAGTACCACGATAACACCATTTTTGTCTTAACCTTCTGATTCTTAAAAAATTACGGTTGAAATAAATCTTATTTAGATTTTATTTACCTCTTAGTTGAAATCAGCTGAGAGTCCTATCCTCTAAATTAGAGGAGGATTAAGACAAAAAAATTATTTAAATTCCAAATACAAGTGTCCATTTCCTCCGATAATTGAAGAGTTAAGACAAAAAAAATAATTTAAAATTGTACCACAGATTATTTTGTGATTAATTCTAGAGATTTCTAACACCCTTTTTTGCTAAAAAATCTGCATTGCTTTGAAGTGTTATTTTCATCTCTATATAATAAACTTTGAGCTTATTCTTCAAAGTTTGTTATATGATCCATACAACTTTGGAAAGTTGATTTATTTTTGAAAGTGTTTTGCTGTGTCACATGAACTCTGTTTGAAATATTATATTATTGCTTTTTCTTTAGACTCATCCATTTATTGTGGCTTCCAATTTTTATAATTAAAAGAAACTTTGAACCTTACACAAAAGTTCATTTATTTTCTGTCCACTCACAAACTTCACAAAAGCATTATCCTAAATGATTTGGATTAGTCCCTTTATTGTCTCCCTTAAGAACCCTTTTGCAACTTTTTATGCTAATCCGAGTCAACTATTGCATCTTTTTTTTGTTCAAAAATAAAAAGCCATGTTGATGTGTAGATTCAGAATCAAAATGATCTATAACATTGTTTTAATTTTGTTTTCTTTTGGATTTTTAAGGATTTTTGAATTGAAATGGCGTACGAGGATCGATTCGGACAACAGACTCAGAGATCAAAATATGATTGCCTTCTATTTGGTAAGTCTTTGTAATAATCAAAACAAATTTCAAGTATCAAGTTGAATTTTCATAAAAAAAATATAATGTTTTGTTACAAGTTATAACTATGAGAATTAATGTTATGCAGATTTAGATGATACTTTGTATCCTCTTAGAGCTGGCCTTGCAAAATCTGTTCTCAAAAACATTAAAGGTAATTACAACAATATATATACTTGTTACATAGTTTTATCATTAATCAATGCGTATGTAAATAAGAACAATATTTTTAGAGAACAAAAATAATTAAATATGACAACATGTGTCTGTGTGTCCAAATATCAGACACGTTTTTAATATGAAGTATCGGTGTTACATGTTATTTCTTGATGTGTTAAATATTGACATGAGTGATTGTATTATTGATCTTAGATTATATGGTTGAGAAGCTTGGAATAGACTCAAGCAAAATTGATGACTTGTCAAACCTCCTTTACAAGAACTATGGAACAACTATGTCTGGTCTAAGGGTATGATTTTTATTTCTTTATTTTTCTAATCAATAATCATTTTATGTAAAATATGTTTTCATTATTGTTAAATTGTGAAAAGTATTGATTATAAATATATTGGTTTTCATTTCATTTTCAATTCAGGCAATTGGTTATGACTTTGACTATGATGAATATCACAGGTACTTTTGCATTTTACTATTACCACATCACTTTCAAATTTATATTTTTTTATTATGAGAATGTGAAATTGATTTATGTATTTTTTTTAAATTATTTTTTGCAGTTTTGTTCATGGAAGATTACCTTATGAGAACTTGAAACCAGATCCAATTTTGAGGAACTTGTTGCTCAGCCTTCCCTATAGGAAACTTGTAAGTTTCTTAAAAACGTCTAAAAAAATAATCTCTAAATTATTAAACGTCAAAATTACTTCCATTTTTTTTAAACCGTAACAAACATACGAAATTGTAATATAAGATTTTTTGTTTCTAACTTTCTCTTGTTTTGTTTTATAGATCTTTACAAATGCAGACAAAGTCCATGCTGTTAAGGCACTAAGCAGACTTGGATTAGAAGATTGCTTTGAAGGAATTATATGCTTTGAGACCCTTAATCCAATCCACAAGAGCAATGTCTCAGATGATGAAGATGACATTGAATTTGTAGGTTCAACAAGCACTAGCAATAATAGTGCAAACAACTCACAAATCTTTGACATCATAGAACATTTTGCTCAACCAAATCCAAATGTATTAGTCTTGCCAAAGACACCAATTATCTGCAAACCATCAGAATTCGCCATTGAATTGGCTCTCAAAATTGCCAACATTAACCCTCAAAGAACCGTAAGTAAAATCACGAAAATTAATCCGAAGTTCAAATATCAGATGATCGTTGTGGTCAGTCAACCAGTACTATTGGACAAAGATTGTATAACTAAAATGTATCGCCTAATTTTTATCCAACGGTTCTGATATACTGACCGTAACAAATCCGTGATATTATGATTATGGTTTAATTTTGTTAGATTATTATTTTAATTGTTTGGTAACATTTTATATGTCATTTTCAGTTGTTCTTTGAGGACAGTGTCAGAAACATACAAGCTGGAAAACGTGTGGGACTTGACACAGTGTTGGTAAGTACTTAGAAATATATTTTGTTTTGTAATACAAAACTAACTTGATTTCTAGCAACTATTATTGGATACCTTTTTAATGTGTCACAACTCATAATGATCCTATTTATTGATTGTAACATTTTTAGGTTGGTACATCACAAAGAGTTAAAGGTGCAGATTATGCATTGGAAAGCATTCACAATCTAAGGGAAGCAGTGCCTGAATTATGGGAAAATGACATAAAATCAGAAGTGGCTTACCCTGGAAAGTTAACATCAGTCACAGCTTAAGAGAGAGAGATTATGAAGAAATTATTACTACCATTTTAATATTTGTTCATTTAATAAATTCAAAATCAAATCATAAGGAAAAAAAATGAACAAAAGAAATGAAGAGCATAGGGATAAATTCCCCAATTCCCCAAATTCAAAATGTAGTTGATGTAGATGCCTTTTTAAGGTTATAATAATAAATTAGTAAATGAAATAAATTCTCCTTTTTGGCATTATTTATATAAAGAATGTCTACAATAACTAATTGGATTCCTCCTTCATGAAAATTCCTGGGAAATTTCATTTAGACTAAAATCAAAATCAAGATACCACAATACAATTGAAAAACTAAAATATATAGTAAATCATACAAACAACAATTTGTGATATATGAATCAAGACATCGGACTCAAGTGATTAATTAATGAGTTCTTCTTAAGACAGTTCTTTCAGGAGAATCTAAGTTTGATTTTTGATGAGAACAAATCTTGGTCAGATTTTCTTAATCTTGTGACTGAACTCTAAATTATCAAGACTTCTTCTTCTGAAAATTAGAGGGCTAATGCCAAAAGAATAAAATGAATAATCTGTGATACGATGATTGATTGTGTTTAAAGGTTTAGACGGACATTACATCAAAACTATTTTCATGAGTAAACTGTGATATGTAAAAATGGGATTTTACTTCTCTACAATAATTGGAAGTAGAGTGTGATATATTACACCAAAATAGTGTTGGTTGTAAGAGTTGGTAATATGACTATTCTTGGAATCACCTATTTGAAAGGTAGTCCTATCATGGTAAAAAAAAAAAAAAGTTTTATTGTTGACTCAAAAGTTAATTTCATGATGGACTTAAAAGGCTAGGCTGTGAGAATATTTTGGCGGTTAGCAAAATATAACTCTTTTTGTTCCATGTTAAGTGAATTTATTTGAATATTTTATACAAATTAAAATAATTGTATAAATAAAATATATAAATAATATAAAATAAAAAAGACATTTTCTAAACTTTGAACTTAGCCGTCACTCCCTCTCAACCTTCTTTATACTTCTTCTTTCTTCCTTCCTTCTTTTTCATTCATCGAATTGTATCATTTTTTCTTATTTTCTTTAATCTAAATAAGTGGTTCGCTCATTAAAAAAATTAAATAAATAGTTATCTCATTTTTTTTTTTTCTAATTTTGTCTCTGAGTGTGGGATTATTTTGTTTGTCGTCTTGTGTATCTACTCAAGCTTCAAAATTTATGTGCAGTCATTATCGTCATCTTCATCTTATTGTTCAAATATTTATAGCATTTCCTCAGGAGTTTAATTGATATGCACTGACGGTGTAAAATAATTTTACACGGTCATCCAATAAAAAACCATCAATCTTCCATATCATATCAAGAAAGTGGGACAAAGTGGGGTGACGTAGCAGAATACATGATTGTCATTGGTTGACAGTGTAAAGTGCATACAAATTAAATCATTTCCTCAATACAAAACCTCTCAATTATATATATCTACATTTTCTTAATTTTAGTGACGTCGAATTTATATTATTTAAAAGAAAAACAAAGCTTGGAAAGCATTCCCATTAACACATGAAACATTTTCTTATTTGGACGGTTTGATGGTGTCCTATCGTGTCTCTAACACAACTGTTCGTAACGATCATAATTAGAAGCAGAAATCGTCAATTCAACATTTTTAAAATGTTGTAATATGCTAATTATATTATGAGAAATGATATTTGTACAATCAAAAAGTTGACAACTTTGAACAACTCTCTCTCTCATACTCTCATTACATTCTCACTCTCTCTCTTCTCCTCTCACTTTATTATTTTTGTTACTAAATAAAATGGGAGTTGTCCCAAAAAGGACAACTTTTTAGTTGTACAAATAACATCACTCTTATATTATACCAATGTTTCTAAGCAAAGTAAGTTTGACGGATTATTAAAAAACATAACATATGCCAAGCATGATATATATTCAATACAACATAATTTGAAATACGCGTACGTGATTGTTTCAATTAACTAATGATGATATATCTTATATTCATAAAATATAGCTCCATGATTTGCTTTCATTGATGATAACTAATTAATTATTCCCATCATCAAGGATAAATTGGATAATAGTTGACTCTACATAAAGCATAACATAAGCTAAGCTACAGTAGAGAACTAATCTGAATTATGAAAAAAAAAAAAAAAAGTAATGGGAACTTGGGCCGAGTATAGATTCGAAATTCAACTCGAAATCGATAATATATTTATTTAGATTTTGGTCGGGTTTCGTGTCAACAATTATAAAAATTGGATATGAACAGTTGCATGCAGAGGTATGCGAGTTTTTAAAATTTTGTCTCTTCGTAACCGAAACTAACCGAACAATCATTAATATGCAAATTAATTTGTTTTCCTTCTCTTCCTCTCAATCTCATATATTTTCACTTTGTTATTTTTGTCTGACTTTGCTATAGGAGAGAAATGTTTTATTTTACAATTTTAAATACGTTGATAAAGGATGTGTGAAAGATATTTTAATATATATTTTAGAACTATTTTAATTTCTACTTTGGACAAAGTTTAGAAGGTATGTATAAATTGACGGCTCTACTTATGCATCATGTTAGTTAAGCTTAATTTTTATACTTTTTGTTAATGATGACAATCCTAACATAATAAGTAGGTCTGGACATCGATCGGTTTCGGATTAAAAATCATCAAACCGATAAAAATTGCAACCATTTTAAATAGTTCAATATCTCGTACGCAATGCAACAAAAAATAAAATAACTAAATAAATAAAAAATAAAAAGATCTAAAACGGTCGTAATTAAGTCTAAATTAAATAATTACGGTTTTTATTGATTTGATGATTTTCAACCCGAAACCGATTGATATTCAAACCTACTATTTAATAATTATGTTAGGATTGTCATCATTAGCAAAAAGTATAAAAATTAAACTTAACTAACAATGATGTATAAGTAGAGCCAAATCCACATGTTTGGGTGAGCCAAAAATATCATTAATAGAGTTTTCAATACGATGTTATTTGCCCCACACTGTACACACCAATAAATATTACCAAAATTTATCTTCCGATAAGATTTATAATACTAATATTTGAAAGTTATTTTTAAATAAAATTTATACTATTATAAGATATTTTTCGATAGATGGAGAGATAAGAAAAATTTTCATCTATTTAAAAGAAGCGAAGAGTAACTTTCTAAGTTTCAAGTGCCAAAGAGTCTGTAAAGTTCTATGACTAAAAAGTTTGTCCAAATTGTCTTCTAAAAAAAGCATTCTCAAATAAAAAAATTATTATTGGAACATTTTTATATAAAAAGTGACTTCTAATACGTACTGACAAAATAATGGAGCAACGAATTTTCTAACTCTCAGTAGGGTCATGTTTTTCAACAAAAACACAAATAATTTCAGAGACATATTTTTGGACAAGAACATGATATAATTTTTTTTCAAAAATAAACATTCAAATGAGAAAAAAATTCAATGAACATCTGAAATAAGTTTGTGGAATTTTTTTCGTGTCCTTCTCGCACACTCTCATACTTTTAAATTTCTCTTCCTCACTACTTAACTTGCGAGTGTATAAAAACACAAATTCTAAAAAAACTCCGTTCACAACATAACATGCGAACCTAGTCGGTGGAAATAGTTAATGGTCTTGGACCAATCACATGCATCCAATAATTCTAAAAATTGAAACCCCTCACTTACTGAAATTGTATTCATGAGGTAGATTTTAGAGTCACATTACCTATGCATTCAATTCAATGTGATATTTGTGGAGTCTCTTGATGCTTGAATTGTGTGTTAGAAACAATATTTTGTCAAAAATGGAGTGGTTTTGGAGGGTTTGAAAATTGGTGGTGCTGTATACTTTTTTTTTTAAAGTCCATACATATATATATAGTGTGAGAATTTGCTATTTAAAATGCGAACACTTGGAAAGAGTTTGCATGTTATCTTACGAACTATTTTGTTTTTTAAGAAAAAAAAATCATGGGTCACAGGGAAGGGTGACGGGGATAAAACGTTCACATTTTTACAATACTCACTACTAAAGTTGTGAACGCACTTTACACCTTAAATAACGAGCGAATATTTTAAAAAAATTGCAGGGCGCACAAGTACTTATAGAGGGGAAAAAAATGTTCATCGAAATTTGAGTATGATTTAGGTTTAGCCCATCATCGCTCAAAAGAATTTGAGTCCATCAAAGGTCAGTTTACATTAATTGGGCCAATATGTTAGTCCATAGTTCAAATGAGTTTTAAAGAGCATAGGGGGTGGGAAAAGAATATAATTTTCTTTTTGTGTTAATACCATAAGTATGATTATTATTTTTTTTTTTTAAAAAATAACAAGAGTCCCGAAGCTCATAAAAAAATTAGAAACTTTTTTTTTCTATCTTGGTTTGAGTGCGGGTTCTATTTTGCCTTGGCCGGCATTCGGTGTACATACCGGACAACTAATTTAGGTTGTCCAAATAACATATCTCAAAGAAAATATATTGCTGGATTATATGTTCGAGTTAAAATACGAATAAGGTCGGCTAAAAACATAAAACTAATATGACTAACACAATATTCAAGTAAAGTCAAATGATACATCTTCACAAGTCATTTTGTCATTGTGTCCATAAAATTGTTACCCTCCCAATATGTTTGAACAGGGGTGTAACCGGATCAGAAAAATCCAATTAAACCGACGATCCAAACCGAAAAAAACTTATTTTAATGGTTCAGATAAAAAAACTTATTTTAGTAGTACTCCCTTCATTCCTTATTATAAGAGAAATTTTACTTTTTAGGTTCATTGAAAATTCAATGTATGTGGACTTTATTATAGTTTAGATACATTAGTTTTTCAATGAACCTAAAAAGTCAAACTTTTCTTATAATAAGGAATGTAGGGAGTAATTGCTTTTGAATTTGATCTTTCAAATATCACGATGTATATTATTATTATTATTATTATTATTATTATTATTATTATTATTATTATTATTTTGTATCAAAATTGTTTTGGCCTTCAAACTCGCACAAAGTGTTTGTAATTTTTTATTTTTTTTATATGAAAGTAGTTTTACTATCACATCTATTTTTATACTAAAAATAGCTATATATGTATATTCTAAATTTCAATTTTAAAATCAAAATTCTTTTCCAATTAGGAAAACTATTATGAACTCAAGCTGCTTCATGCTATGTATATAAACCCAAAAATTATATAATTAGATATATGGCCAAAGTGTGAAAATTCAATAAATAACAAAAATAATAAGATTTTACAAAATAGCTTAATTTTGAGCTATAAGGGGCTATTTGAATTTATTTATTTTTGAGCTTATGTAAAGCAGTTTATGCAAATAAATATGGTTTTATGTTAATTTATTAATTTATGAGTTTCCATTAATAAAAGTTATATTTTTATAAACTACCATAACAAATTAATAATAATACATAAAAATTATTTATTTGCATAAACTATTTTGTATAAACTCAAAAATAAATTAATCTAAACATTATCATAATGTGAAATGACGTTTCCTAGCTAGATGCATCTTTTAGCATTTTTTTTTTTAAGAAAGATAAGAATGTGCATGCAGCTCTCTTAACTATGAAAATTTAACACACTGAAATCGCATAGAATCAACCTTCTACTTTTTTAGTTGTTGTGGACCTTCTGATATAGGCATTTGTGCTGGACTTCCAATTCATTCCCAAATTATCTAACTTGTGTTTTTCAAACAAACAATTCAGTCAATGATGAACATGTAACCACAAATTCTATACACGTAGCAACAATTTTCTCCATCTCGATGTATATTATTTGAACAACAACTTTTTTTAACAATTATAGAACAACTAATGATATACTACTACGAAAATTAAGAATAAAACATATTTTTTAAAATTTAAAATGATTTTGTACGAAAAGTTGTCAAAGTATACTCTCATATTATATATATACATACTTTATTTAATATACTATGTAATTTGACTTACACGGGAAAAGCAAAAGAACCGATACTATCATTAGAATGGATCGAGTCCCTTAATTCAAGGGACATCATCCCATAGTCTTCAATTCCCTCAAACTGACATATCCTTTCTATGTTGTTTATGTGTTTACATTTATCATCTTTTTTCCCACCCTATAAACAAAGAAAGGACATATATGTAATTTGATAACATTGTTGTATGGTATTTTTGAAAAAAATATCTCAATGGTTTTTTAAAATTGTTTAACACTAAATATATTGTTATCGCATGAGTTTAATTAAGATAATTCAATTTCTTTTAACATTAACAATTTTAATTGATATCACATGAGTATGTAAAAAAGTTCCACTAGCTAGGTTAAAAATTTCCTAAAAAAATGAAAAGTAGTTGCATACCTTGAGAATGAAAGGTTTTGCATATTTATGCACCACACCTTTGTCATCTTTTATCATATCAAATGGTCCATTTTCTTCAAAGTAAAAGACTATAAAATCTTCTTTAAAAAAAATGAACGATTTGAATCATCTAAGTTGTTTACAACTTTATCCTCTGTCACAAATTCTTCACTTAGATGTCTCTTGCGCTGCATTTTTTTATTGGTTGTGACAAACTACTATTTTGGTTATTATTTAAAGTTTCAATTGATCTCTTGTCAAATGTCGCACTTCTCACTATTGTATGTGATGAAGTCATTTTGTGGTTATCTGCGAAGAGTGTTCATAAAATCAAGAACAAATAATTAGAAGTGAATATTTTTAAGATATAAAGGAGTAATATTAATTAATCAAGAGAAAAAAAAGAACGAAAAAAAAAAATACTTATGCAAATCGAAAAACATGATGTGATCCATCCAACAATCCAAGACATTGTACTGCTTTTTTAGATCTTTAGTTACCTGATCTAGAGGAAAAAAAAGAAATAAGAAACAAGAATTAGAAAGGAATTTAGCCTAAAATTATCAGTAGTGAGCTTATTTTATTATGCATTAAAAAAATTAAAATATAATGCTGAGAGAATGGTAGGTAAATTATAACTAGACATCCAATAATTTGGATCTCAAATTCATCATCAAAGTCACGCTATTATTATAAAATATATTAACAAAAGATTTTTTCCTAAAAAAACTCTAATCTTTTTTTTTTAAAAATCCTTATAAAAAAATATTGATCAGCGAATATAATATAAAAAGATGTAGTATTTTTTTTAAGCAAAAAAAAATGCAGTCTATTATGAAAACTTAATTGAATAAAAAAGAATATAACCTTTTTTTTACGAATAACTTTTTTTACGTAAAAAAAAGGTTATATTCTTTATCATAAAAGAATCAAGTTAGGAGGGTGTATTCAATTGAAATTTTGAAAGATAATTTTGACAAAAAATTATATTGACTTTGTGAGATTTTTTAGATTTTTCTTATAAGATTTTTTACAAGAGGAGTGCTAATTAATCACACACTCTTTAACACACTCCCTTTATCATTGGTCCACGTCACCATTCATTTTAAATATTTTACCTAGTAACCGGCTCTTACAGTTTAGAGAAAACTCATACTTTCCCTTCTTTTTCTTTCACAGCATCGATATCTTTTATTGATTGGAACACCGCCCAGATCTAAAAAGTAGAAAATACTGTGTTTCTTCTGCCTCTTGTCTCCTCCATTCCTTTTTTTCGGTGCTACACTTCTAAATCTAATCCTCCTTTTGATTTTGTTAGTGATAGATTCAAAAAAGAAAACACAGTATTCATGAATTTATGGGTTTGTCATAGAGTCGGTGGACAAATTGTTTTGTATAGTTAAGTATTATAGGTGATAATGAATTCACATGGATGCACTGTATTTGACAAGCATCATCTAGAAATTGAAAGTTGCACATTCTTTTGAATCCTTTGGAATCACTATAAAAAATAAGCCGCACCCTTTCGTATTGAAACCCGGTCCCTCAAGGAAAATGATAGAAATAAAGGTCCCAAAATTGATCATCAGAATTTAAAATGAAACGTCAAAGAGGAGTGAGGTGGGGTGACATTGAGAAGGAATCGACGGTAAGTTGGGAAGGAAGAAGTTTACATAGCAGTTTTCTGAGTTACAATACTGTGGTTTAATAATAACCGGCTAAGTGGGTTTCAAGTTAAGAGGATTTAAAGAAGTGATGATGTGGACCAATAATAGAGAGTGGGTTGAAATGAGTGTGTTAGAGAGTGTGTAATTAGCATTTCTCTTTTTACAATCAAGATTTTTAATGCATGATTTCAATGGATTTATGATACATTTTTTCAAGATTTCAAAATACTTTATAGACTTTTATAACTCAATCAATTTTAACACAATATCAATAAAATGAAAAGAAACTTTATAAAAAGAAACAATATATTAACAAATAAAAAATTAAAAAATGTCAATGAATCAATTGTCAATATAGAACATTGAATTGATGTAAAAAAAATAAAGAACAATCACAAAAAATTAGAACATTGAATTGATGTAAAAAAATAAAGAAAATAAGAAATTGAAGAAACAAGTTACGTTGTAAAAGAAAAACAAGGTTCATTGTACCCAAACAAATACAACAAGGTTTTTTTTTTTTCCGATAAAACAAGATTGCAATGTTTTTTTTAACTATACAAGATTGCAATATTGTTGATATAAGCATAAACGTAAAACAATATTGCAGAATTTGTTAAAAGAAAACGTTTGGGACAATGATTTTGCATCGTTTATAATCATGAACGTTTCTTAAAAAAACAGCAGATCAATTTGTTCAAGAAAAAAAAATGTTGCAAAAGGCATACTTGTTTTTTGATAAAAAAGTGAACAAAGAAAAAAAGAAGAAAAAATTTGGTATAGTGATGATGAATTTTTTTTAACAGATGGTGATCATGAATTGTGAAAGCAATATAAAAAAGTCTTAAAGAATTTGATAAAGTCTCAAGATTTTTGATGAGATTGTTTGAAGAGTTTATCAAGTGTATTTTTAACTAAAAAGTCTCACAAAATCCACTACATGAAAAAATTCATTAAAATCTATAGATTTTTGAATACCAATAGACATTTTATAAGTCATGAGAAATCTCAATCGAATAATGGCGGATTTCATTGCCCTGAAAAAAATAATCTTAATTGTCTTAATTGAATATCACAAGATTTTTTTCACATAAAAAAATCTTTTAAAATCCATTGAAATCTCAATTCAATACACCCCTTTATATTCTTTTTCCTTCTACTTTGATAAAATAGGCAGAAATTTGATTATCGATTAACACTGATTATTGGCAAAAAGAAAATCATAAAATTATTTATTTCCTTGTTTGATAATATTTTAATTGGCTTATTTAGGTTTAGAATTTTACTTTACATTTGTGCAACAATGTGACGGCTCATGCATCAGACGTAACATTCGTTTCTCTATTTAACCTTTTCTTTATTTTTTGTGACCAAAACATGGATCCAAGAATGAAATTAATTTTTTGTATAAAAAAATTATTTTAAAAACAAAATATATTAAATAAAAGTAGGACAAAATTAGTGTATAACAGAGTTAAATATGTTGTTTTTTTTTTCATTGCTACAAATATATCAACTTTCATTTGTCTTTCTAACATTTTCTTTCAAACTTTCATTTAAAATATTTTTTGTTATAAATTTCTTTTTTTTTTGGTACATGTTATAAATTTTTTATTTAAAAAAAAAATCTATTTTAAGGACGACCGACTAATTCGAGCGGTCCAATTTCACTGTTTCAAGGCCTTATTTAATGCCAGAACAAAGAGTTGTATGAACTAAAGTTGATAGTAACACATGTCTTTGAGATTGGAATTTTGAATGAATTAGATTGGGAAAAGGGTTTATGTAGAAGAGAAATTGGCTTGCTTGAATATGTGAAGGGTGGTGGTCGGATTAGATGAAAGAGAAACTCGTTAGAGAGAGAGGGGGCTAGAGGTGCAGAGGTAAAAGACAAAGATATGGAGAGGAATGACCAACATAGAGGTATGAAGAAGAAAAAGTTTCGAGTTTTGTGCTAGGTAGAGGACAAAATTAGAAAACGATAATTAATTAGGATAAAAAACTTCTAACTCGGCTTCTACTTAGGATAGAAAATACAAATGTTGGATAGGATTAAAAATAAAATTAGTGTATCATATCTAATTGATGCAATTATCCATCAAATGAAAGATAGGAAATGAAAAGAATAGAAAATGGAGAAAATCTTATCTCCCCTCCAATGTCATGGTTAGCAATTTTATACTCCTCCATCCCAAAAAGAATGAAACATTTGACTGCTGCACGTATATCAATGTTTAATGATTAATATTTTTAATTGTATAATAGTAAAAATTATAATAATTTGATATTTTGAAAATACTATAAATCCAACAACTTCTTATATGCTAATATTTATTAGTAAAAAATAAAATTAAAATAAAATATGTGAATAGTATAATTAATCAAAAAGACTCAATAAAATTGAGTCGGAGGGAATATAATTAATTAAGAATTGGAGCAACACTTACATAGGCACAACCCCAAATACAATTTATTTGGGCACACACACATAAAGAGAAAAAAAATAAATAGTAAATAATTTAATTACATCACTTTATATTAATTAATCATTTTATTTTTTTTACTTTTTAAAATTCATGTATGTGTGGCTAACGTATACTATTATTTATGCTTGTTTCTAACCAAGTATTTCTCTAAGAATCGAAAGAAAACGTATTTTTTGTTTATGTACTGTATAAGTGTACACGTGTTGCAATGTTCCCAAACTACCAACTTGTAAATAACAAGAACAGCAAAACCAGAAACTTGTTTTGTTTGTGATCGATCACTCATCAGTGTGTAACAGAGAACACTTACAATCTGAGTCTATCAATCAATGGCCGCTCCATCTCAAAGCACTGTCCTTGTTACCGGAGCCGGTGGTCGCACAGGTACTCTCTCTTTTCATACCCTTCTTTATCACTATATTTCAATTGCTTCTGGTTTATTATTATGCCTTTATTTCAATTTTACTATATTAAAGTTTTCATTTTTATTTTAATTTCTTGTTATTTGTTCATCATGAGTGTGTATTTTAATTGGGGGTTTATTGTATTTGTGCCTATACAATTTAACAATAATCAAGTTTTCAATTTTATTTGAATTGGGATTTATTTTGCCTTTAGGGTATTTTTTTCATCTTCAGTACCCTAAAAAAAATTAGAATTGTTTGAACAAAGAATGCTGCACAAACAGAACACTATCTATGTTCGTGTAGTTTAATTTAGTACCCCCTACAAATGTGCTTCTGTCATAAAAAGCCGTAGAAATCGTCTAACTGAATAATCCAAGGTTTTAAATTACTGTCGCGGTAGCGATACAATCTTGATGTTGTGGAAAATTACAGTCAGAATTGGCTGATGCTGCTACAGTTATAATGGTGATACAGTCATAGTTGTGCGAAATTCAGTCTATACCTTTCAAATGGTGTTGCAAATGTGTGAAAGATTTTTTTTTTTACGCTGGTTTTATTTTCAACGTGGAAAATGGTTACAAAGATTTAGATTTTATATTGATGTAGGGTACCATTTTGATCTATTTAAGGTTGACCGACAAATGTGTAAGTAAATCTATCGTTCTGTGCATTTTATGTTTACAAAACATATATCCTTTTCATAGTCTCAACTAGTTAAGATTATTAGTTTTTTTTTTTGACAGCTAAAATTATTAGTTAAGATTATTTGAAATTTTGCATTTTGATAGAGCTAGATTTTGTCAATTGATTCTGTATTCTTGTACTTCTATTAGTAGAATATGATATTTGTATGTTGTTTAAGACTTCTGATTAATTAATATATTTAAGCATATTTTTTGAATGTTTCATATTTTCTTGTTATCGTATAATGATATATGAGTTACTTGTACAGGACTAAAGGTGTTTTCCTGTTTATCACTAATCGAGAATTCTCAATGTGATTTGTTGGTTAACTTTTCAGGGCAAATTGTGTTTAAAAAGTTAAAAGAGAAGCGAGACCAATATATTGCCAGAGGTCTGGTTAGATCAGAAGAAAGCAAACAAAAAATTGGTGGTGCAGATGATGTTTTCATTGGGGATATCAGAGATGCCGAAAGTATTGTTCCTGCAGTTCAAGGTATAGACGCTCTCGTAATTCTCACTAGCGCTGTCCCACAAATGAAACCCGGTTTTGATCCAACCAAAGGTGGAAGGCCTGAGTTTTATTTTGATGAGGGTGCATATCCTGAACAGGTGCTAATGCTATTATTACATTTATTCTATGTATGTTAAGAATGTTTTTTAAATATATATTTTCTTTTGAGTTAAACTTTGGCCTACTTTTTCATATGATAGGTTGATTGGATTGGGCAGAAAAATCAAATAGATGCTGGTAAGAATCCATGCTTTCTATCCGTACAACTAGGGTGTTACAGGCGACGTTTGGTATGCAGAGTCTTTTTCATTTTTTGGGAGTCATGTTTGTTGGAAGTAATGATTCCTCTTATCCGTTAATCACGCTCTGACCGCACAATCATAATTAACGCACACGAGACTTAGGTTCATGTCTTCTTAGAAATCAGGAACATCGATGTATGAGCCTATAGAATAGATCATGTTCAATTTAGGTTGTACAGCCATGTGCTTGATTTTTAAGGAGACTAGAACCTAAGTCTAGTGGATGAATTGACTGTCTGATTAGCGACAACGACAAGGATAATGCTTAAAATGTGTTTGGAATGTGTAGAATACTTTTGGAAATCTTAGACAATGTTTGCTTGAAGTTTCCCATATTCTTAGAAATCTTGGAATCCCACCCCTCTGAGAATTTTTTTCCGTGAAATGTAACTGAAATTCATACAAAATTTAACAATATAACATTTCTAGTAAACTTTAAAAAGTCTCCTTACAAATTTCTTAATATTCGGTCATGCTTATGCCATTAAAATTGTTTTATCTCTATGAACAGCTAAGGCTGCAGGAGTGAAACACGTCGTGTTGGTTGGGTCTATGGGTGGAACAAACCCTAACCATCCTTTGAACAGTTTAGGAAATGGAAATATATTGGTGAGTCAGAGTTTCTCCAATACTTCTAAATTGCTTCATTTCATAGCATTTTGGCCTTGCTTTTATGTTTGAACATATATTTTATATTATTTCAAAGCATAATAAACGGCATCCTTTTTCATCTCCTGTATACTTCCTTTCATTTATATCGTTTGATAGAATGTATATACTTTTTTATTAATTGCAGGTTTGGAAAAGAAAAGCTGAAGAATATCTGGCCAATTCTGGCGTTGCATATACAATCATAAGGTAACACTAGTTCCTGTAACCTGGATGGATCGCCTGTGCATTGGATCGGTCGAAAACACTAGTAAATAAATTGTGACTAATGCCTTTAGTTACCTGCCAAACCAGGAAACTATTTTAAATATAATCCACAATATTATCTTTATATTTGGTTTTATGAATTGAAAAACTCTTTGAATACTTGATGTCATTTTCTGGAGAGAGAAGAAAAATTCTGCTGATTTTGAAATTGTATAAAGAAACATTTTTATCTTGTATGTAGCAATGTTTGCAAATAGTGGCTATAGCGTAGCAGAATTTAAACAGATCGCTATTGTTCTGCAAGACATTATTTAGTACACAATGTTGTCAATAAGTGGCTACATTGGTGCTATAGCACTGTTGTAGCATTGAGAAACTTGAACAAACTGTTATTTTTGTGATCTGCGATTGACAACACTGGTATGCAGATACTTGGTGAGTATATATAAAAGAAATTCAATCAACTATAGGGAACCACAAATTGATATTTGGTAGAACTTGTTGCAATTGATAAACGTACTAATATAATTGCATGGGTTTCTTCAATGTACTTCATTATAATTGCGCCGAGTGATTGTGTTTGTTTTCTTTATTATATTTTCTCACCTTCATTGTTGATTCAGACCTGGTGGCTTGCTTGATAAAGATGGAGGTCTCCGGGAACTCATTGTAGGGAAGGATGATGAACTTCTCGGGACCGAAACCAAAACTATACCAAGAGCTGATGTTGCAGAGGTCGTCGTTCAGGTATTCTATCTCTTATAGAACTCTGGTATTGCAATCTTAAACACCAGTTTTCGGTATATTTGGTTAACAATTATTCACTTTGTTCATCTGAACAGGCACTAAATTACGAGGAGACTAAATTCAAGGCATTTGACTTGGCATCAAAACCCGAGGGTGCAGGCGAACCAACGAAGGACTTCAAGGCTTTGTTTTCCCAGATCACTTCTCGATTTTGATCTCGAATGTGGTTGTCAGGGTGTAGGTGATTATTGTTTAACAATGAGTTGGAAACATAAAGTCATTGGTGTTTGCTGCCAAAGCAAATTACTTTTCATCAACAAATAAGTTGGATATAGAGTAGTCATAGACTTCAATAAGTGATTTCAGGAATCGAATTTGAGAACAAAAGTTCATTGAAATAAATGTATAAACTGATAGTTATAAATTTATCTTCTAAAATTAAAAGCACATGTCATGTTACAAATTTATCATGAACTTAATCTATAAGAACATTTGGGAAGCTCATTCGTAAATGATAACGAGTTGTGATATGTTGACCTAATTTTTGGTCTTTGTTCATCTACGAGCTAAACGGGTTGAAATTTTTAAAGTGCGAAGGAAAATTTTAAAGTAGGAAAAATGAAATTTTGTATATTTATGAACTAAAAATGTATTTTTTAGTGATTTTTTTTTTTGAATAACAAGAGGACCTAAGCCTGAAAAGAAGTTACATCATAACAACTCTAAAAGTAAAGAGTCGATAAAATCGAAGCAAGTTGTAACACTAATAGGACAACTATTATAAACTATTATCCCTCTATCACTTTCACATGCCAAATTTGCTAAAACATCCGACACAGTGTTAGCTTCACAATACGAATGACTAATTCTAATCTCCCAACAGCGGAGTACGCCTATCCGAAGAACCTTCTAAAGCTTTTTAGTGCATAAAGTAAATTGATTTTTATTTTTTTCAATTTAATTGATTTATTTTATAGTATTTCACAAAGTTTAGAATTTTGGGCATTCATTTCAATTCCATGGCCACCGTTGTTGTTCTGAACTCCATTCCTGCTACTACTCCAACCCAAATCACCTTCCTCCAACAAAGTAGAAGAAGAAGAAACTCCAATTTCTCCACTTGTCTCAAATTCAACACTCCTTCCAAATCCACTTTCCTTCGTGCATCATCATCAGACCAAGAAGATTCTAAAAACTCTGAAACAACACTGCAAGAACAATATGGTAAGGTTGAAGAACATGATATAGGAGTTAAAGCTGCTCTTTCCATTTTGAGATTCTACAAAACTCAAATTTCTCCAATCTTGCCTAGAAGCTGTCGTTATGTTCCAACTTGCAGTGAGTATTCCATGGAAGCTTATAAAAGATATGGTTTTTTCAAAGGTTCAACTTTGACTGTGTACCGTATCTGTCGTTGCAATCCTCTTGGTGGGTCTGGATATGATCCCCCAAGATGGTTTGGTGAGATTAAACCATCACCAGATGAAGAACAACTTGACGAAGATTCATAAATCTCTGGTAAGCAAAGCACTGCCAATTCAGAGTTTTTATATATTTAAATTTAAGTTCATTTCATGTGCTAATAGTACTAGGGGCTCATTTGTAGCGTAATAGGGATATGTTTGATTTACAAAATATAAATACTGGACAGACGGTATAAGATAGAACAGGATAGGACAAACACTTAAGATATTGAACAAATTTTGTCTTGTACGATGTTTGATAGACAAAATATTATTTTGATGTTTTGGACAACTTGAGCTGAGGACAAAAAGTTGTCCCGTGGTTCGGTGGATGACAAAATATCAGTTTTTGTCCAGTCCTGGGAACAGTTTTAATTTTAAAATCAAACATTGTACAGCTGAATTTTTAGCATATCAAATGCACCCAAAGAGTCACATCTCACAACTTATAAGTTAGTTTTGTAAGGATAAATTAGGCCTAATTCAAAATCTAATATTGTAACCAAGTCTTATCCATTCAGGCCACGTACCAAATCCAATAGTGCTAATGTGAAGGCCGTATTGGAAAAAACATAACTCGTACATTGAAAAGAGATAACCTGAAAAATGTATATAAAGAGTGGAATCTTTTACCTTACAAACCAGTTTTGTAAAGAAGAGGGTTTTATATGCAGGTTCCCGTGTGGGAGTTGCTTCACCTGTTCCCGGACAAGTTTGCACCTGTGCAAGTCCTTGTTTTGTATGGATTAAAGCAAGTTAGCATAAAGTGGTTTTAGAAGCCTACTAATTTGCTCCTTGCTCATGACTTTGTTTAAGCCCTGTGTTATCATCGCAGATTATTCGCCACATCCACGAGCTTACTAATTAACGTGAATGATACCATTCTAGATGGCACCTCATTGACTGAATTCCAATCTATCAAATCCTTGCGTCATTCCTCCATCAAGATTAAGGATCTTAGATGGAGTTAGCTGGCAGTAACAAATATCTAATTATGATAGCATGTACTGGTTAATCACGTGTACTATCATAACAAGTATATAAATTCAGATTGTATTTAGATCGATGGATTCACAATTATGTACTTGAGATAGCAAAACAATTTATCTCCCTTCTCTTTCACTGTTTTACTATGAGTTGTTTCTAGCTAACAATTTAAAGGCCATGTTCTTCCTCTTGATCACAAATTACTAAATTGCAAGATCAAGTTTTGAGATATTTGACATTCACTTTATATTTCTGAAAACTGATATCTTGATTTTATTGTGCTATTATTTTGCTTGACCCACCTTTATAAAAGTCAGGCCAAAAAGTAAACTTTATTTAACTTAATGATTTATTACAACATTTACAATAGCATCATCAACTACAGTTTACAATCAGCTTTAGCTTCTCCTCAATATTTGGAGCTTCCTTAAGCAGTTACAGTTGTCTCCACAGCAAGGTTCCCAGTGTATACAGCTTCTGATTTTATGTCAGACTCCCATAGATCAGGCACTGCCTCAGTAAGGTTATGGATGCTTTCTAATGCATAATCTGCACCTTCAACTCTTTGTGATCTACCAATCTGCATGTTGCAATCAATAAGTAATAGTTGCTAACAATATTGTTAAATTGGGGCAATAGCGATATAGACTAACCAAATCTGAATAGATTGCTATTGTTATGTGGCACACTATATAGTAAAAAATATTGTCAAATAGTGGCGCTATAGCACTATTGTTGCATAGCGGAATTTGAACAAACCGCAGTTTTCTACGATCCGCAATTTGACAGCATTGATTGCTGAATCAAAGTTAGTTTCTACTACAAACCCAAATATTCCAATAACTTACCAGAACAGTGTGTAGTCCCAAACGTTTTCCAGCTTGTATGTTGCGGACACTGTCCTCGAAGAACAACTGAAAACGACATAAAACCAATGTTATTAGTAAGCAAATAAAATAAACGTTAGATGATCATAAATGGTGATTTTCTTACAGTTCTTTGTGGGTTAATGTTGGCTATGTTGAGAGCTAATTGAATGGCATTTTCTGATGGTTTGCAAACAACTGGTGTCTTTGGCAGGATTCCACTGGGATTGGTCTGAGAAAAATGGTTTATGATGTCAAAAATTTGAGAGTTGCTTGCACTATTACTAGTGGTTGGTTTAGTAGTGCTTGTTGAACCTATAAAGTAAATATCATCTTCATCATCAGAAACACTGTTCTTGTGGATTGGATTAAGGGTCTCAAAGCAAATAATCCCTTCAAAGCAATCTTCTAGTCCAAGTATTCTCAGTGCCTTAATAGCATGAACTTTGTCTGCATTTGTGAAGATCTATTGACAAAAACAAGAGACACAATAGTAGCGGTTAGATTATATTTATGTTTTTTTCGACCAAAGATTATATTTATAATTTATGTTTTATGCCATATTTTGTGACATTATTGTAATGCTTCTATTTTGGTTATAAATATAAACAACTTACAAGTTTCCTATAGGGAAGGCTCAGCAACATGTTCCTTAGAATAGGGTCTGGTTTCAAGTTCTCATAAGGTAATCTTCCATGAACAAAACTGTGATATTCATCATAGTCAAAATCGTATCCAATTGCCTGAAAACAAATCAAACAATAAATAGGTTATCAACATATTCATGGTTTGACATTGAAAATCACATTTAAGAAAATATAAGGACACTAGGAAACCATACCCTTAACCCTGCTAGAGTTGTTCCATAGTTCTTGTATAGAAGGTTGCACAAGTCATCAGTTTTCGTTCGTTCTATGCCAAGCTTTTCGACCATGTAGTCTGAAATCAATGTAACATTCATGTTAATACCGAATGTATCAGCAATTGTAAAATACATTACAATTATTATGCAGAGTTGCTTACCTTTAAGATTTTCTAGAATTGCATTTGCAAGACCAGAACTAAGTGGATACAAAGTATCATCTAAATCTGCAGAATAATTACATGGTTATATATTATTACATATACACGAACGGGCGAAAATTTTAATTTGAAAATGTTACTAATTTGCGATATTTACCGAAAAGAAGGCAATCATATTTTGGTTTTTGTTTGAAGAGATCAACGTACTCCATTTCGTTAAGAAAACCTTATACATAAAAGAAACAAGAAAACCTTATACATAAATGAAAAACTGAAAATAAGTTGCACAAAAGAGTGAATTCATTTTGATTTTCGATATATTGATATTCATGTCTTTGAAGACAAAATTGTTTATGTATTTCTACATAAAGGAGTTATGTTATATGGTCAATATTTTGAGTTGCGGTCGCATTTGTGACTATTGACAATGCATAAAGCCACGATCAAATACGGTTGATAGAATTCTAATTGCATAAATAACAAAAAACATCGATGTTGCGACCATAATGGCAAATCTTGGTACATTTTAAAAATATTGTTCAAGATACAAAGGAGTTAATATTAATATGCCTAAATTATCTTGAAGCAAATGTTGATTAAAAATCAAATGGCAATAAAAATGAAAGAGAAAATATAAAAAATGCCATGCATGCATGAGAAAAATAGTTGAGGCAATTAAACTTACCAGGACAATTCATGATTGGTAAAGGCAGAGTAGAAGAGAGGCAAGATGATGTTTGCATGATTCTTGAATATAATATTTAAACAATTTCTTCAATAACTTTAAATTTTGAAATATTTGTCTATGATCAACAATGAAATTCTTAACAATTTTCAATTCTCTTCTTTGTGGATTGTAATTTGATTGGTAAAGTATTTGTTTTTCTTCCTTGATTTATATATATAGAATCAAAATCTGTTTTTCTCTTTGTTAAATAAAAGGAAATAAATCATTAAAAATGAGAATATGCCATCTTGTTACCAATTGCCACCCTACAAAAAACTGTTTCTCATATTTTTTGTTAGAAAAACAGAAAACAAACATATGGATATAGCCATAATAACAACGTTGTACACGTAAGGATCATATTTCGTATATTCCATTTTTAAGTTGGTAATGAGGCAAGAATGGAAATTAATAGCAAATTTAAACCTACAATATAATCCTTAATGAGATGATATATTCTATTTGAAGATTCCTCGTACTACGTAAAATTTTGGATAAGATACAAATTATCTTATGAAAATTTGGTACAACATAATTTTTTGGCACAAATATTTCGTGTCATACAATTTTTCAAAATATCCATCATACATAGTTAATCACATACAAAATTGTGATTAATTCGGTTGAATAAATAATTAATTAAGATTATATTTAAAAATTGTGGCTAAAATTATGTAATTTAATTAGTCACAATTTTTTTATCATAAATTGAATTAACCATATTTTAAAACGTGATTAACCATATGTCATAAATAAAGTAGTGTTCAAAATATTGTTATTGAAAATTTTATTTATATGCATATTGTACATATAAAGTAAAGAAGAAGAAAAATCATACTGTGTTTTACGTCTAATTGAACAGTTTGAACTGACAATGCTGATATCGGTAGATTGGACATCCTCACTAAGATTAGATCCTGAAACGTCACAGTTGTTGTGTGTGTGAGTTTCAAATGGTATTTGTAACTTTGTAAGTAAAAAAAAAAATACACATTAGTCAATTGCATGCCAATATATACACATACATTTCTCCATTAAGAAACTTTTCTATGTAGTGTTTGAGTCAAGTCATTAAATTTTTTTCTCTCTTTCTTTTTTACTCATGTAAATTTGTTCTCAAAAATAGCATTTCGTGAACATATGATGTAAATCCTAATCCTAGGCAAATATTGAAAGAAAAAATGGTTACCTTATAATATTTAATAAAGTAAAGTAGGTATAGGGTAATATATATTTTGAAAAATGTAGTTATAGGAAATATGTATAGTCAAAGAAACACACACTTTTAAGTGTAGAACAAAAAACAGAACAAGCAGAATGAGCAACTTATGTGTAGAAATTGTCATATAAAATTGACAAACTTAGGGAATATAGTTTGAGAAGATTCTTTTTCTGTTTTTTGGGAGATTCTACTATCTTAATGACATTCTAAGTCATCATAGATATTCACTTACCCTTAACTTTCTCCAATTTTATTGTCACTCTTATCTTCCTCTTTTATAGCTTAAACCATACCAAACATTGGCCTAAGCTTGCAAGTATATATAGTAAAAATTTTCACTTTTTTCATTTTTTGTAAATTTTCATTTGTGAGTGCAAGAATTAATAATATTGTTAAAATTAATGGTATCTACATTTTCACGGGTTAGAATAGGATGAGACACTCCTACACTTGCTATGACATGCAAATGGTCCAAAGGCCATTATAAACACACGTAGATAGTGATTTTGTGATATTTTCATAAATTTGTGCCACCTTATCTTATTCATGCATCATGATGAATTTCTCATTCATTTTTTCATTTACTTGAAATTGAATTATATACTTAATTAACACCTAACTTATAAGTAATATTTAATGTTTTAGGGATATATAAGGTGACTTAGTAGTATTAAGTAATATTTAATGTTTTAGGGATATAAGGTGGCTTGGTGAGAAACTCAAGATATGTTTGTGAGTTGAATTTTTGAAGGCTGAATCTATATTTGATAATTTAAGAAAATTGAAAGAACAGTATATATGATAAATGCACCTTAGTTTGTGTGCATTCCTATTCCTATGTGGTTAACCATTAATACTAACCTTATCAGTTAATGGAACTCATTAACAGTCAATTTTTTGTCTCAGGCAAATCCAGTTTGAGCAATTTGGTAAACTACAAAAAAAATTAATACATTCAATATCATATTAAATAGCTCAGAAATTAGCGTTGTCAATCGCGCAGATCATGAAAAATAACAGTTTGTTCAAATTCCACAGCGTTAAAGTGCTATAGCGCCGCAATGGTGACTATTTGACAACACTTTGAGGTTCATTGACAAACACAATTGAGATGTCTTGAGTTCTAGCTCTTGAGTTCCAGTCCAGCATATATCAAAGCACATAGTTCCTATATTAAAAAATTGGCTAATGTTATGATTCATGGTAAAAACAGGTTGAGTAATAACCTTGTATGTTATTACTTTGGAAAATTAAAATGAGTATTGAATATTGATCATGATAATGAGATTGCTGAAATTTCAGGAAAATTCTGAGTTTCTCTTTGCATAGTTTTGTCAAGGAATTACTAAAGGGGTTTATCAGAAGCTAAAATATATCAATATCAACAAAAGAGGAAAAACTTAGCCTTCATTTGTACAAATTGTTATAGAAACTTCAGAGGAAATTATTTCGAAAAAGGATATTTCGTAGTCAGCAAAATGTTTACTAATATGCAACAATACTCGTTTAATTACGTGGAATCGTGGATACAAATACAATAATCTTTTATACTGGACAAAAACCGTATGTTTATAGATTTTGCGCAACAGATGCTAGAAACATGAATCATTTAGGATTACGATCAAAGTTTTCCGAAAATATCAACCTAGGCAAACTCAATGTGACATTAAAAATATATCACAAAGCTAACCTGTTCCACTTCCACCAATGCTGATCTGGTGTCAACGGCAAACTCGGTCTTTCCTCCTCCGAAACACCCAACAAGTCCAGAAGCATACATACCTCAATGAAACACTTCTGAACATGTTCAAAATTAAGATGCTGATGTAGTATTAGTAACAGTTGGGAAATGCCTATAGGTACTTTTATCTAGGATGCTGTTGAAAAATTAGTCATCGACCAACTATGTAGCATTGACACTTTAAATTGAAGGCATGCCAAGTGTCTGAGGACACCTAGACAACACCGACATATATGGTTACCTATCAATGTGTCAAATATTGATGTGTCTGGTGTTCGAGTCTATTAGCAATTCATAGACCGAAATTTTATCAGTGCTTTTTTTTACTGGAGCTTTATGAATTGTTATTGGTTTGTTGTTATGCTTTTAATTTTATGGTGAAAGGTGTTACAAAAGATTCCTTCTGTTTCTAAACTTTTCAGATTATTTTATGCCTTGTTCTGTCCTTATAATTACACTAACATAACAGTATAACACTACCAATCTGAAGACAAAATAGCAAACAAATGGATTCACATAACACTAACCACATTTCTAGTACTAACAAAAAAATTCTTTAATAAAGTAAAGAAGAAGAAAAACGACTTTTTTAGATTTATTTGAACATATGAAACTAAATAATGCTTTGAAGAAATTTTATTCTAGGATCATCTAAATTCGCATTATTCTACATACACTTCACCAAGTTCATACCCTTTTTTTTTTTTTTTTTTTAATCCACCAAGTTCATACCGTTAAAGACACAAATAAGTACAAATTTGCTAAATCACAGACAACTAACATGGTTTTTTAACTCATAAGATTAAATTAACTAACTTGTTCAATTTGAATTTACTAAATTTGAGGGGCTAAATACAAAACATTATAAATGGATAACCAACACCGCCAGCAATTCTAACCACCGGCTTCGTTTGGTTCTATGGAAATAAAGTGGAAGGAAGGAAAATTGCGGAAATCGATGGATGAACTTAGACTAACTTTTGTCTAAGTTCATCCATCGGTTTCCGCAATTTTTCTTCCTCTCACTTTCTTTCCATAAAGACATCGAACCCCAATACGGAAAGAGTTGTGAGTGTGTGACTGTGAAAAGAAAACAGCAGAATCAACACCGCCAGCAATTCTAACCAAGTTTACAGTGCAGGACAAGGTGACATTGTGAATGATGCCAACTAATTGCTTCAACTTGCTCCTCAAAATGGAGAGCCATCTTTCAGCTATGTAATGGACTTTTTTGTAACTGTACAGTGTACACTACTTGCGCAGCTGATGCTGCTGGTTTCTATGGTCTCAATTGGTTCTCTTGCTCTTATGTTATTTTCTCATTCTCTACAACCATTAATTGAAACATACCAAAATTGAATATAGTATTAGATTTAAGACATAGAACAAAATATAGAATCAATATTGCAGGGCATGTGCTAGTTAAGGCGAAAGAGATACGGGTTAAGATAGTTAACATTAGATCAGTAAAGTACACTATGAAGATTGGAATAAGTAATTCTTAATGCATTAAAAACCAGAAGGTTTTATTGATTCAATATGAACAGATAACAAAAATCGACCTTTTACAGTGCGGCACTGTCACAAAACAAAGGTCTAATAAAAGGCTAAAATTCCTAAAGCTTGCCTAATATACCAAGTATAGTACTTAAAGGCAATGTAAAACTAATGATAAAAATAAAAACAGATGTTGTGAATGTGAAATTCCATTCTTAATCTTGACTTCTCTGCTTTCATCATTTCTTCAAGCAAAAATAATCAACTCATTGTTAAGAACTTTTATCAAACAGTGAAACTAAAAGCGCAAGAAACAATTGGACTAAATGACTTAAATTTCATTAACAGCAACATTGGCTTAAATAGCCATTTAACACACGATGATAAAACAATAACAGAAGCAACCCACTATCCTAAAATAAAGGCTAATAGCTAAATGATAGCAAAGAATAAGGAAAGCAAATTAAAATAAAGACCAAGTCTTTCCTACAAAATAGGACTTTTATTCTAACTAAATATTAATGCAGTAAGCCAGTAACTCTTTCATTCCCTCCCTTAAACTAAATATTGTGCAGCAACTAGTTTATATCAGAAATTTCACATACTCCCAGCATCTTTCTAAGCTTCTGAAAAACTTCAAACTTCAACGGTTTGGTCATTATGTCCGCAACTTGCTCTTCACTTCCACAATGGACCAGTTCAATTTTTCCCTCTTTAGTAAGATTCCTTAAGAAATGAAATCTTACATCAATATGTTTGCTGCGACCATGCATAACAGGATTTTTAGACAATTTGATGGTTGAACTATTGTCGCACATTACAATTATACCATCTCCATGAGAATGTCCCAGCACCTCTAAAATTCTCTTCATCCAGATTCCTTGACAAACACATACTGCAGCAGCCACAAACTCAGCTTCTGTTGTTGACAAAGTCACAATAGGCTGTTTTTTTGAACACCATGAAACAGCAGCTGAACTCATTAAAAACACATAACCGGATGTACTCTTCCTATCATCCACATCACCGGCATAGTCGCTATCCGTAAATGCTAACAGCTCGCCATCTCCTCCTTTCTTATAATGAAGTCCATAATTCAAAGTCCCTTTTAAATATCGAAGTGCTCTTTTAGCTAATTGTAGATGAATCTGCATTGGTTTGGCCATATATCTACTTATCAGACAAGTAACAAACATGATGTCAGGTCTTGTGGCTGTGAGATACATTAAACTTCCCACCAGCTGCTTGTAGTATGTTTCATCAATAGTTTTTCCATCTCCATCTCTACTTACTTTAAATCCTGGAACTATTGGACTGCTCACTGAGTTGCTTTCCATCATGCCAAACCTTTGCAAAACTTCTAATGCATATTTCCTTTGACATATATAAATACCATCAGACTTTTGCAACACCTCTATCCCAAGAAAAAACCTCATCTTACCCAAGTCTGACATATCAAACTCTCTTATCATAGAGTTTTTAAATTCAGACATCATAACTTCACAATTTCCAGTAAAAATTAAATTATCAACATAAACACTTACAATTATAATTTTTCCTTCTCTGTTTCTCTTTGTGAATAATGTCTGCTCACTATCACACCTCTGAAATCCTTCACCAATGAAATGTGCTTCGATTCGACTAAACCAAGCTCGTGGTGCTTGTTTTAATCCATACAAAGCTTTGTGTAACTTATAAACAAGATGCTCACTGCCTTCTTTTTCATATCGTCTTGGTTGTTCCACATAAACATCTTCATTCAACTCACCGTGGAGGAAAGCCGACTTGACATCCAACTGGAAAATCTGCCAATTCTTATATGCAGCTAGAGCAACAATCATTCTCACAGTATCCATCCTTGCCACCGGTGCATAAACTTCCGTGTAGTCGACTCCATGCTTTTGAGAATACCCTTTAGCAACCAAACGAGCCTTGTACTTGTCAATTTTTCCATGCTCATTGTATTTGGTTTTGTAAACCCATTTTACTCCAATTATTTTGGCCCCAACAGGTGGTTCAATTAGTGTCCATGTATGGTTCTTTTCAATGGATTTAATTTCATTATCCATGGCCAATTTCCAATTTTCACTCTTCACGGCTTCATCAAAACATAATGGATCAGTTGACACCATTAGAGCCAAGTGAGCTTCATCGTCAGACAAACCTTCGCCACTAATAAAATCATTCATCCATGCAGGAGGTCGCCTCACTCTCTCTTCACCATCACTATAATCGTCCCCCGTTTCTCCAACTCCCTCATCACAAGTTTCTCCAATCTCTCTATCAATAGTTTCTTCATTTTCACTTGCCATTTCTTCATTGTCAACACCATCCCATTCTAAATCTAGTGCTGCTTGTTTTTCATTCCAGTCCCATTTCTTTTCTTCCTCAAAAATAACATCTCTACTAACAACAACCTTCTTAGCAATCGGATCAAACAACCTATATCCTTTTGACTCTTCACTAATTCCCAACAAAATACAAGTAGTACTTCTATTGTCTAGTTTAGTCCTCCTTGCTTCTGGAACATGAGCGTGTGCTATGCAACCAAAAATCCGAAAGTGATCAACAGAGGGTTTTACTCCACTCCAAGCCTCTTCTGGTGTTACATCCTTGACTGCCAATGTAGGACACCTATTTAGAACATAAACAGTCCAATTCACCGCCTCTGGCCAGAAGGTTTTGGGAATGTTTTTGTCAGATAGCATGGAACGAACCATGTTCATAACAGTTCTATTTTTCCTCTCGGCAACGCCGTTCTGTTGTGGAGTATAAGCAGTGGTTAATTGCCTCTTAATTCCACTTTGTTTGCAAAAATCGTTGAACTCATTTGAATTAAATTCACCTCCTCTATCAGTGCGTAGACACTTAATAGACATCTCAACTTCCTTTTCAACCATGGTTTTAAAACATTTGAAAGAATTTAAAGCCTCTGACTTCTCTACCAAAAAATAAACCCACGCTTTTCTACTATAATCATCAATGAATAATAGGATGTACCTTTTGTTGCTGTTAGATATGGGGCTGATAGGGCCACAAATGTCAGAATGAATGAGTTCCAACTTCTGAGTTGCTCTCCAATTACTCTTCCTTGGAATAGAGTCACGGTGTTGCTTTCCATTGATGCAATCAGTGCATGTCACGGTGGAGATAGAGAGTTGGGGAAGTCCACGAACCATGTTCTTGTACAGCAATGTTTTCAAGCCTTTGTAACTTAAATGTCCATACCTTCGATGCCAGAGATGAGATAAATCTTGAGCTTTTGTGTGAAAGCACCGATCAAATTGTGCTTGTGAAGAGGCTTGAGTTTGGGGCAGCAAGATAAACATCCTATTGGCACTCATGTTGGTTTGAATTATCAAACCTTTCTCTGGATGAAATATCTTGCAACTCCCTCCCTTGATCAAAATTGCCAAACCTTTTTCTTGCAGCTGCCCTATGCTTAAGAGATTATTTTTTAGTTCTGGAATATAGTATACTTCAGTGACAACGAGATTCATTCCATTTAACAGCAACTTCACACTTCCTTTTCCCATCACATTCATCTTAGTGTTGTTTCCCAATTTTACAGAATGTCGAAATTTTTCATCAAGTTCATTGAACATAGTACGATCACCGCACATATGATTTGAACATCCTGAATCAAGAAACCATGCATCTTCTCTTTTAGCTTCATACAACTCCACATAAGACATCAAAAGCATTGTTTCTTCATCAATTTCTGCATAATTAGATTCTTTGTTCTCGGGACATTCATAACGAAAATGGCCGAGTTGATGGCATTGGTAACACTCTATGGTTGCTTTGTTGAAATCTGCTCGACCTCTACCTCTTCCTCTTCCTCTGTAGGAACCTCGACCACGGCCTCTTCCCCCTTCATATGTCACTTTCAAGGCTTGTTCCTCCCCACTGCGTCTTTGAAACTTCGTTCATGCACTATTAATGAGCTTTGCAACTCATCGATAGAAAAAGCATCGATGTCCTTTGACTCTTCAATAGAACAAACAATATAGTTAAACTTCTCAGTTAGAGAGCGTAAAATCTTTTCAACCACTTTAACATCTGACATTTCCTCTCCGTAAGTTCGCATTTTATTGGCCACTGTCATGACCCTAGAGAAGTATTCTGTTACACCTTCACCGGACCTCATCTCAAGAGTTTCAAATTCTCTGTGGAGAGCTTGAAGATGAGACCTTTTGACCCTTGCATTTCCTTCAAACTTTTTCTTCATAGCATCCCATATGTCTTTAGAAGTATCCTTCTTAAGGATGGTTTGGAGCACAGTACGATCAATCGCCTGAAAGAGATGGTTCTTTGCTTTGAGATCCTTCAACTTCATCTCATCATTCTTCTTTCGTTGTGCTTCTGTCAATACCACTCCACTTGCTGGCTCAACATAGCCAGACTCGATCAGGTCCCAATATTCCTTCGATCTGAGAAAATTTTCCATTAGCATGCTCCAATGATCATAATGACCATCAAAACGAGGAATTGTGGGTTGTACTAAACTCCCTTCTGTAGTCATTTTTGTTTTGCTGCTGCAAGAATATCAAAGACTGCTGCTTTGATAGATCAGGCCCAGTGGGGGCACTGATACCAAATTGTTAAGAACTTTTATCAAACAGTGAAACTAAAAGCGCAAGAAACAATTGGACTAAATGACTTAAATTTCATTAACAGCAACATTGGCTTAAATAGCCATTTAACACACGATGATAAAACAATAACAGAAGCAACCCACTATCCTAAAATAAAGGCTAATAGCTAAATGATAGCAAAGAATAAGGAAAGCAAATTAAAATAAAGACCAAGTCTTTCCTACAAAATAGGACTTTTATTCTAACTAAATATTAATGCAGTAAGCCAGTAACTCTTTCACTCATGAATAAGTCACAAGGTTGGATTTACCAAATTCAGTCCAATGTTGTTGTGTACGAATTTTGTCGTGCCCTTGAAAATCAAATCCACTCAACTTCGACTTTTTGATTCCACCTTTCAAATAGTTTCTATACTTCTGCAAAACAAGCAATTACAGTGTTAATGATGATAATACTTGATAAAATTCAATTTCAAATCACACAAAACACTAAGCTATTATTAACAAAAATTGAAAAACAATGAAATTGTGAAAAACACAACTCCATAAAGTATCATCAATTTTATTTTATTTTTTGACTAGAAAGTATCATCAAATTTTGAAAAACAGTGAAATTAAAAATAAAACAAACCTGTAAATGGCTAGCTACATGCCCTGATGTCAAATCGGGAAAATTCATCCGTTTAAGAATTTCTTTCGGAACTACATCTGAAAAATAACGGAGAGAAACATGCACATAAGTCGATTATCATTATTGAGTTTTTGAAAAATACAAACAAAAAGCAAAGAAAGAAAAAGAATGAGGAAAGATTCATACTATTAACCCCGAGTTGATTCACAGCCGATAAGAATTTTTCGTGCAAATCAGGAGTCCACGACAAACGGCTTTTCTTTTCAAGAGAATGTTTTGGTACATCAGCATCTTCTCTTCCTCGTTTTTTATGCCCTTTAACCTCTGACGTTTGAGGAAGTTCATGACTTTCGCTCAAAGCCTCCCGTACAAGATGCAGCTGACTTTCACTCAAAGTGTTTCGTACAAGATGTTGCCACATGTTCCTAAATTGTTTCTCGTCCAATGGTTTGGACCAATATGCGCAAGCTCCTACCGCAATAGAATCCATAACGGAAGAATGCGTGTAATCAGACATCACTGCATAAAAAAATAATTCTTTCTTGAGCACATGTATATGAATGAATTAACGTAAATAATGAGTTTTAGTGTAAAGTTAATGATGGAAGAAATACTTACTAATGACAGGAACTTTGAAAAGTGAAGTAATTTGTCCAACAAAAGCAAAAGCATCATTGCTTGGCATACAAGCTTCAACAAGAATTATATCAAAATTTAAATTTTGGCCGAACAAGTAATTCCATGCCTCAGAAACAGTACAACAAGTGATAACTGGAAGAAGGGAAGAAACATGAAAAGTTAGAATGAAAACTTTGAATAAAAAAAATAATAAAAATGGAAACTTTAGAATAGAAATAGAATAAATAAATAACTAACCTTGATATCGTAAATTATGGCAGATGTCCCGAATAGTGCAGAGAGCTGCAATGTCATGATCAACTGCAAGCACTTTGAGACCAACTGGAAATGACGGATTGTTAGCAAAAAGGGCCATTGAAATTCAATGAATTTTGTATTAATGAGAGAAGTGAAACCAATCAAGCGATAGAAAGAATGTTGTTTGTCAACAACGTTCTGGAAACAGTACAACGTTGTTGTAGATGATGAATGAATAAGTAATAGATGAAATGAATGATGAGTGAAGATGGTAGTAGAAGAAGAAGAAGAAGAAAAATTGTATAAAAACCCTGTAAATAAAAATTAAAGAATTTTGTTTTAATAATGAGAAGAGAGTAAGAATCAAATTAGAAAAAGAAAAAAGAAAAGAAATTAATTACCTTAGAACGAAGAACAGAGAGTGAGTGTGGCAGCTCAGAGTTTGTGTCTTTGTTAGTTGAAATCAGAAAGTATTTATAATAATGTTTTGTGAATTAGGTTTTAGCCAACGGTCACAAGAATTAATCTTGTGGGTCAAGTCACCCGCCAAACGGCGGCAGCCGAGCTAGTCAGTGACTTCCTTCCAATTTTAATCGCACATTATTTTTATTTTCTTTTTTCACACATAATAATAATAATAATAATAATAATAATAATAATGATTAAATAGGTCTGAGTTAAATATAGTTTTTGTCACTACAAAATTATGAGTTTTAAATTTTTTTTCTTTCACTTTTATGTTTGGTTAAAACTTAAAATAGATGTGTCAAAAAAAAAGTTAAATATATTTTTAATCTTTATATTTTGTAAAATTGTCAAGAATAGTCCCTAAATTTTAAAAAATGGTCAAAAAAATCTCATAAATTTTTCCGTTATAAAAAATGATCAATTATGTCAGTTTTTTTCTACATTAGCTAACGAAATAATTATTAGTGAAATATATTATTTAAATTTTAGTCACCACGTTTTACGAAATAGGCAAGAATTGACCCTATATTTTAAAAATGGTAAAAAAAATCCCATAATTTTTTAAAATATAGGGATCATTCTTGCATATTTTGTAAAATGTAATGACTAAAATTAAAATGGTGGGGTTCACTAATAAACATTTTGTTAGCTGACCTTGAAAAAATAGTCGGAATGGACTGTTATTGATAACGAAAAAACTTATGGGATTATTTTAAACCATTTTTAATATGTAGGGACCATTATTGCAATTTCACAAAATGTAGTGACAAAAAAATAATTTTAAATATGTTTTTGATATACAAACTAAAATTATTGTCTTTAAGCCAATCGTTAGTTGGTTCAGTGCTGATTGACGCTGAACTTTGTAGAGAGGACCACGGTTCGATCCCCGCGGCTGCGATCGGGAGGGGGCGGAAACTACTTGATGCCATAACTGACCCACAAACCAACTTAAACGGGTGGTGAAAACAAAAATAAAAAATTTAAAAAATTATTGTCTTTACTAAATTGTAAGACAACTATTTATCTAAAATACAAATTGTCTAAAATATCAAAATAATAATTTGTTTTTGATGTTCAAGTTTTATTTTCCTTAAATTAATGTTTGGTCGCGTCAAAAAAATATATTTTATGTTTGGTTCGATTAAGTTTTATGTATATAGTGTGTAGGTCTAACAATTAAATTATTACATAAAAAAAACTTGGGTTAAACATGTTTTTAGTCCCTACATTTTGCTCTATATTTAAAATAGTCCCTACATTTTAAAAATGATTTTAAAAAATTCTATAATTTTTTCCGTTATCAATTTTAGTCCCTACCGTTAATTTTCTTAACGGAATGTTGACATGGCAATTATGGACCCGTTATTTTAATAAATTGGCCAATAATATGGCGACACTTGTCAGCTGTGGCATTTTTAATAATAATAAAAAATGCAAAGAATTTTATTTAAAATAAAAATAAAACAGGGAGAATGAAAATTTATTAAAAAAATAAAAATAAAAAATCCAGACAAATGGTTCAACGCAAAACTCTTCTTCCTTGATTCCTTCTTCTTCTTCGATCTCAAAAAATCCTAAACACAGAACACTCTTCTTCCATGGATTCCTTCTTCTTCAATTCCACTATCTTCCATATCGAAAACCTTCCCTTTCAATGAAAACCCTAATCACGTAAAGCCTGGGTTGTAATCGAAAGGGCGATTGAAAGAGTTCTGTATTCGAAACAGTAAATTGAAAGGTAGATTCCCGTTATCTGCATGTGTTTGTTGGATTATTGCAGACCTGTGTTAAATCTTGGAGAGTTTGATTTTGTTGTTGTTGGGTTGAAGAAGTGTTGTTGTTGCTGGGTTTATGATCGTCGATTCGATTGATAGTGTTGTGTAGTGAGATTGGGTACGGATTGTTGCTCTTGTTGTTGTTACTGTTGGGTTTGATCTATGAAAACTTTAGTTGTTTTGAGAAGGAAGAAGATGGAAAGGAAAAGAGTAATTGTATTGAATTAAAAATTGCATATGTACATGACTTATTTATATTGCTTCATCCACAAGTAACTATGGTTCAAGCAACACTAACTCTAGTAGACAGTTACTAACCAAAATAGTTAATAACTAACTAACACTCTAAACAAGCTAACTAACTAATCAAACTAGATATTTGAATTACTCTATTTACATCATACCACCCTAATTCAAATACTCTAATGACACAACTCCAAGCTTGTTTCTCATCTCCTTGAATCTGTCATGCTTCAAACTCTTAGTCAATATATCAGCTTCCTGTACTTGTGTATAGCAGTGAGCTACTGCAATCCTCTCTTTGCTTACTTGATCTCTGATAAAGTGAAATCTAGTCTCTATATGTTTGGTCCTGCCATGAGAAACAGGATTTCTAGCAAGGTTGATAGCTGACTGGTTGTCAACAAAGAGTAGTATAGGTCCTGATAGTTCAATGAATAGATCCTTCAACAATGACTCTAGCCAAATGCCTTGGCAAGCAGCATAGGAGCAGGCTATATATTCAGCTTCACATGAGGATAGAGCTATCACAGGTTGCTTTTTGGAGCACCATGAGATAGGTGCATTGAGATATTTGAATATGTAGCCTGATGTACTTCTTCTATCCACTTGATCTCCAACCAGTCAGAATCTGTGAAGCCAACTAGTTGATTTTCTTCATTGGTTTTGCTGTGTGGAAATAGTATGCCATATTCTAGTGTACCTTGTACATATCTTAGAATTCTTTTCACTGCAGTCATGTGGGATTTCTTTGGAGTATCTACAAACCTACTTACAACACCTACAGCAAAGGATAGATCTGGCCTGCTGTTGCATAAGTATCTTAGTGAACCAACCATTTGTTTGTAGAGAGTAGAGTTAACCTCTTCACCATTTTCATCTAAACACAGCTTAGTGTTAGTCTCCATAGGTGTCTCAGCAGGGTTACATCCCGACATGTTGAATTTGATTAGCAGCTCTTTCATATACTTCTTCTGATGTAGCAATATTCCTGCAGTGGTTTCTTCAAATTGTAGACCAAGGAAATAGCTCAATTTTCCCATATCATGCTCTACTACACTTTTCTGAAAGCCAGCTTGTGTTAAGAATCCATCAATCCTCTTGTTCCAGGCTCTAGGTGCTTGTTTCAAGCCATATAGAGCCTTGTTCAATCTATAAACCATTCCTTCCTTGCCTTCCTTAATGAAACCTGGTGGTTGAGAAACATACACTTCTTCATCAAGTGGTCCATTAAGGAAAGCTGACTTTACATCCATCTGAGTCATAGGCCATTTCTTCACACTAGCTATAGCAACCACAAGCCTAATAGTTTCAATCCTGGCTACTGGTGCATACACTTCCTGATAGTCTAATCCAGCTCTTTGTAAGAATCCTTTGGCCACTAGTCTGGCCTTGTGTTTAGCTACAGATCCATCAGAATTCAGCTTGACCTTATACACCCATTTCACTGCAATTTGCTGCTTATTTGCTGGTAGATCAGTCAAATACCATGTATTGTTTTTCTCTATAGCATTGATTTCATCTATCATTGCCTTCTTCCATAACTGGCTCTTCATTGCTTCATCAATGCTAACTGGCTCACAATCAGCAAATAGTGCAAAATGCACTAGATCCCCTTCTTCAGTTATGACACCATCATTGTAAACTTCAAAGTCAAGATATCTTCTGGTTGCCAGTCTATTTCTTTTGGCAAGAGTTGTATCTACATTTGTACTAGTGCCTGCAGCCTGTGGATTTGCACTAGAGCTTGTAGCCTGTTGATTTGCAGTGATGTTCATTATGCCATTGTCTACACTATTCTCTTCATCTTGTGAGTCATTAATCAGTAAGGGATTTACAGACATAGTACCCTTGTCCTTCCAATTCCAGCTTTCAGATTCACACACTACTACATCTCTATTCACCTCAATCTTCTTACTAATAGGATTGTACAGCCTATATGCTCCTGTTGGATGATATCCAACAAGTATCATCTGCTTACTCTTGTCTTGCAGCTTAGTTCTCCTTTGATCAGGTATATGACTGTAGCATAATGAACCAAACACTCTCAGGTGACTAACCATAGGCTTGTTTCCACTCCATTTCTCTTCAGGCACAATGTTGTTAAGCTTTTTGGTTGGACACTTGTTGAGAATGTATACAGCAGTGTTAACTGCTTCTCCCCATAGGAAACTTGGTAAAGACTTCTCCCTTAACATGCTTCTAACCATGTTTAGCACTGTTCTATTTCTTCTTTCAGCTAGTCCATTATGTTGTGGGGTATATGGTGCTGTGACCTCATGTTCAATTCCTTGTTCAGCAAGAAATCTCTCAAACTCATTAGATGTGTACTCCCCACCTCCATCAGTCCTTAGGATCTTGATGGACTTCTCACTCTTGTTTTCAACTTTCTTCTTAAACCTTTTAAACACATCAAATGATTCACTCTTGGCCTTGATCAAGTATATCCACATCATTTTACTGAATTCATCAATAAATGAAATGAAATACCTATTTCCTGCCAGTGATTCAACTTCAAAGGGTCCACATACATCAGAGTGAACTACTTCTAACTGGTTTCTTGCTCTAGAAGGAATATCTGACTTGAATGATTTTCTTGACTGTTTACCAATCATACACACTTTACACACCTTTTCTGGTACACTTATAATAGGCAATCCCTTCACCATGTGATTTGTACCTAACTCTCTTAAGCTTTTGAAGTTTAAATGACCATATCTAGCATGCCAAATCCAATTCTTATCATTTGTCTCTACTGCATTCAAACACATTACACTAGCAGTGCTCATGTTAATTTGAAAAATCCTATTCTTTGACAAAGGAGATTTCAAAATTAACTTATGATTTCTGTCAAACAGTGCTAGTGAATTGTTTTTCATTTTAACTTCAAACCCTTTCTGAATTAACTGGCCTATGCTTAGGAGGTTACTTTTCATACCTGGTACATAAAGCACATCTTCAATCATTACATGCTTTCCATCATCTCTGTTGATAACTAGTTTGCCCATTCCTTCAGCTTGCAAATTTCTGTCATCAGCAAACCTTATCTTGCTTTTTCTTGAGGGATTCATCTCAATTAACCACTCCTTATGACTTGTCATATGGTTGGAACAGCCTGTGTCAAGGTACCAGTAATTTGTATGTGCAGCATCATCACTTGCTTCACTGATGGTAGCCATCATTAGTTTCACTTCACTATCATCATCTGATGAATCTTCTTCCTGAGCTGCACAAGCTTCATCACGACCCTTCTTCTTATCTTTGTTCTTATTCCCCTTTCCAAACCAACACTCAGCTGCATAGTGACCAAAATTTTCACAGTTATAGCATTGAACATTCTTCTTGCTAAATTTTCTTGGATTTTTGGAATTCATAGAACCTCCTCCTTCTTTACTAGAGGATTCAGCTCTATCATTTCCATTTGTTACTTCTTTGGTCTCTTTGCCTTTATTCTTGCTCCATGGTTTCTTTCCATTACTACCCTTCTTCTTTGTGTGAGTAAATAGAGCTTGATTAGTATCTTTATCTCCACTCCTGTCATTGAATCTCAATTCTCTTGCTTGTAGAGTACTCAACAACTCAGCTGGTGTCATTGTGCTTATATCCTTAGTTTCTTCTACTGTGCACACAATATAGTCAAATCTTGGAGGTAAAGATCTCAAGATCTTTTCACAGAACTGCTGATCAGAGATTGTCTCACCATTTTGAGCCATTGAATTGGTAACTATTCTTACCCTGTTGAAGAAATCTTCAACCTTCTCTTGATCCTCCATCTCTATATGCTCGTATTGTCTTCTCAAGGCTTGAAGCTTGACCTTCTTCACTTTTGCACCACCAGTGTGACACCTTTCTAGTGTGTCCCATGCTTCCTTTGCTGAAGTGCAGGTCGAAATCTTATCAAAATTTACCTCATCAACACTTTGATGAATGAGATAAAGCGCCTTGCAATCTCTCTTCTTGTTGGCTCTGAACGCTGTTCTTTGAGCCTCTGTAGCATCATTACCAAGAGCTTCTACACCACCTTGAATCACATCTGCAACATCTTGAAAGCCAAAGATTGCTTGCATTTGCACGTTCCATCTGTCCCAGTTATCACTCTTCAACTTAGGTAACTGAGTTGGAATGTTGTTTGTAGCCATTTTCAAGAATCAATCTTCACGCACGCAGCAATGATCTTGAACCGGCGCTCTGGATACCACTATGTTGGGTTTGATCTATGAAAACTTTAGTTGTTTTGAGAAGGAAGAAGATGGAAAGGAAAAGAGTAATTGTATTGAATTAAAAATTGCATATGTACATGACTTATTTATATTGCTTCATCCACAAGTAACTATGGTTCAAGCAACACTAACTCTAGTAGACAGTTACTAACCAAAACAGTTAATAACTAACTAACACTCTAAACAAGCTAACTAACTAATCAAACTAGATATTTGAATTACTCTATTTACATCAGTTACTGCGATGAATTATAAAAAAATAAATGTGTTGTTGTTGTTACAGTGTTGTTGTTGCTGGGTTGAAGAAATTGATTATTACAAAAAATCAATTTTGTATAAAAGCTTTGTTGTTGTTGTTACAGTGTTGATGTTGATGCTGTGTTGTTTGTTTTTTATTTTTATTTTTGAATTTATAAATATGTATGTGTTGTTTAAATTGTTAAAATTATTATTATCTTTATTATATCTAATACGAATAAGAAGCTACTACTATGAAAACTGATTAACCCTAATTGCTATGCTTAAGGGCGGGAGATTCTCTTAATTAATGCAATCTTGCTACTCAACCAATCCTTAATTAATGCCTCCTTAATGTTCTTTTTCGTTTCTTGAAAAAAAGAAGAAAAAAAAAATCTTCAGCCACGAAAATTGATTATATTTCCTTAAATATAGCAAAACAATAACCGCATGTTTCTATCGGTATTGAAAACATAAAATAAATCAATTGCCTTGGAAAATAGAAATCCTTTCACGCTTTTCTCTCCCAAAACATTTTTCCAATTCCCACAGAAGCTTTTCTTCTCCACCATTCTCTGAAGTTTATCTTTCTAATAAGGCCCCTTCTAGGGTGGGAAAGGAGAATGGGTCTCCCATGGTGGGAGACCAAATTTTTTGCAAGTGCATCCTACTCCTGCCTACACTTGATCATTTACTATACTCTTTCATTCAAATTTCTGTCAAAATTCTGAAATTAAAAACCAAAGTTTTTTAACCTTAATGAATTTAATAGTAGAATTGGAACTAATATGGGATCTATATATCATGAAACTTGGGCACTTCATACTTAATCATAGGAAAAGTTGTCAACGATGAAGATCATTATCACACTAAAAATACAATGAACAATTCCAGCACTATGATACTTGATAACAAGCCATTGAAATTAAATATTTAACTAGAAATCTTCACACTATCAATATCATAAAGGTCATGAAGATTTCATATGCATAACTTTTGGTTGTTTTTTCTTTAAAATAAAACAAAATCCCAAATTGTATTTTGACACAATTAAAACCCAGATTTGAGAGTTAGAGAAATTTGAAGTTTGGTTGTTCATTCATAATATTCATCTTCTTTCTCACTTTTATGTTCATGACAGCGACAATTCTCAATTTCATCAAAAATTAAAACTCAGTGAAAACACATTGAACCCCATATCCATTTCTCCCTCGGAGCATTCCAAATGAAGTAACGACAGAACCCAATTTCTTCTTCAAGATTGCAAAGCCCGCTTGGAACATCCAATTTATTTCGTCTCCCTTTCACTGTGTCTCTCTCAGTGGTTACCGCAATGGTTAATTTCACAGTCGGAATCGCTTGGGTTAAGATGGAAGTTATGTCAACAAAGAAGACAAAAACACATTAACATTCTCAAATTTTTTGTTCTCTCCATCTAGGATTTGTTCCTGCTCACTAGTTTGCTTAGGAAGAAATGCATCTGGGTTCATATGGGTTTCAATTTGGGAATAAGTGTTTTTGTATTTTTTTTTATAAAAAAAATCCTTAAACTCTTGAGGAGAGTACAACGTGTGAAAAATTTAGTATGGTCTACTGTGAGCCTTCATGATCTAAGGGTGAAATTAAGTCTCCTACCATGGGAGACCTATTTCACTTTCCCACCCTAGAATCAGCCTTCTAATAATAATAATAATAATGTATCATCATCCTCATATACATATGTTTCTCTCTCTGCAAACCTTAGATCAAACACCACACAAAGTCTTCATCTCTCTCACTTCGAATTTGATAAGATTTACCTTCTCTATCATAAAATAACAGTTACTACTTTCTCTGTTAGAAAACAGAGTAGTTTTTCATTTTTTCATTTTCAATCCTCATTATATCTCACCGTTGTTTCAAAGTTGAAATTATGCGGCGATGGGATAACGGTGAATGCTTCGTCATGGAAACCTGTTTTACCATGTACTATTGAACAACACAAGACTGACCTTCAATTTTCCATCGAATGTACCACTCGGATTCTTAAGGTATGCATTGAACTAAAACTGTTGTACTGAAATTATTGATGTTCAAATATAGTAAATTTTTTTCCTACTCTTTGGATAGGTTATGTAGGTATAGATAATTGATATATGCATAAAAATCAAGTTTGTATTTTTGCCAAAAATTTATAGCATTATACAATTGCTTTCTATACTATTTATTTTTGTTTTTGAGGTTTTCTTTTGCTTCTTGGAGAGATATGTAACGTGCATTGTTTCTCGCAAAGCCGTTTCTGATTCCAAAAACTTTCAAACATGTTGTTTTTCTGACTCATTTTTATGCTGTTTAAAATATATTTGGTTGAAGTTTTTCTATACTATTTGCAATTTATACTGGCTAACCGGAGGTTATCATAACACAATTGTTCTTTTATTTCTATGGTAGGTTGAGGAATCTACGATTTCGGTGCTGACTACGATTGTTGAAAGGGTTAATAGGTCTTTACCCCCTGCAAAGTAGGCGAGTTTTGCGTTACCCCCTGTAATTTTTTTTTTTGAGATTACCCCCTGCAAAATTTATTTTTTTGATTTACCCCCTTGGATGCACTTTTTAAATCGGTTATTTTGTTTAACCGATGTAAAAAGTGTTGTTTTTAAATCGGTTATTCTGTTTTTTTTTGCCTGCCACGTCAGCAAAAGGGGGGTAAATCAAAAAAATAAATTTTGCAGGGGGTAATCTCAAAAAAAAAAATTACAGGGGGGTAACGCAAAACTCGCCTACTTTGCAGGGGGTAAAAGCCTATTAACCCTCGTTGAAACCCAGTGTCACTTTTGTAAAACAATTTGCAATAGAGGGTATTGTTGTTTTTTTAATCATAAAGAACACATTTGTTTTGAGTTTTTGGAAGTTTCATGACGGGGTTGGTTTTTGAATTGCGTTGGTATATATTCTTGCTATAATATTCCAATATAGAGTATTGATAATTTAGTTCAATGGTATTATTTGTTGAGATTTTAAATGTGGCTACTATCAAATATTTTTTCTTTTGGTTCTTTATTTTATTTATTTGGTGTAGTTTATATATGTTTTTTTAAATTGCTAATAATCAAGATACTTTCAGTCTCACTGTTTATTCTTCAAGATTTTGCATTCAGTCAATACACTTTCACTTCCATGATAGGCGTGTGCAAGGCTCATATTGCAATAAATATGTGATTGTTTTTAAAGCTTCTTGAAAACTGAAAATAATCATTGCTTAGTGGTCGATTGTCTGCATTCAGAAGGCAAAGATTCAATGTAGAAGTCCTGCAAGAATTATTGAGCAAAACATAATGTGAAGGTTTGCAAGTAAATGAAATCATAGGCGTGCAAGCCTATTAGGATAATACAAATGGGTGCAAGCAGGATATACATTAACTTATTTTGTTTCAATATAGACTCATGTGCTCACTATTGTGCCTGCAATTAAAGAATGTAAGATCAATATGCAGCTATATGGAGGTTTTTTTGGATGAGAATGTATTCCCTTCATTTGCTTTTTTAAACAAATTTTTTTAATGTTGAATCATGGAGTGGATCATGGATCTACGGTTGTTATTATTGTGATATTGTGATGTTTTTTTTTGCTAACATGTGAGTAGTTGTTATCCATGTTTTCACATGCTACTTATTTTGCTAATATTGTGATGTTCTGTTACAATTTATTTTCCTATTGTTTAGTAGAGTAAATATTAATTTGTTCTTATTTTTATATCCATAACTAAATATGACCCGTGCGAACGCACGGGCAAGGCGTCTAGTTTTAAACAAATATGACATATACACATGTCACAACATGATTGGTCACCTCATTAAAATAACAGGTCCATAATTGCCATGTCAGCATTCCGTTAAGAAAATTAACGGTAAGGACTAAAATTGATAACGGAAAAAATTATAGGGTTTTTTAAAATCATTTTTAAAATGTAGGGACTATTTTAAATATAGAGCAAAATGTAGAGACTAAAAACATATTTAACCCAAAAAACTTTAACAATAATAATTACCGACAATAAATTAATTTAAGTGGTAAGAGTTTTGAACTCTCAATGATCAAAAGTTCCATATCTTAATTCCATATCTTAAACAGAAACTAGAATTGAGTGCAGAATAATTTCTTAAAGACTAAAAATTGTATATCACCAATTTGTAAGAATAAAAAATATATTTAATTTTTATTTTTTTGACAAAATATTTAATTATTTTTTTAAATCATTAAAAAAGTAGTGTCCCATTGGTGCAAGTAAAGTTAAGTTGGTAATCTAAAAAAACCCAATTTTTTTGACTCCTTCATCTTCTTCTTCCTCTGACTTCGATTTCCAAACCCATTCTCTCATCAAATCAAATTCAACCCCAAAAACCCACACTTTCTCTTTCTCCACATTCTCCTCTTCTCCATGGCACCTCCAGGTGAACAACCACCACCATTACAGATCCATACCAGAACCAACAACAACAATATGGGTCACTCAGTTTCAGTACCAATTCAAAATCAACAACACTACAGTAATGGTTTTGTTAGAGAAGTGAAACACTATAAAAAATGGTTTCCTTGGTTGATTCCATTCTTTGTTGTTGCTAATGTTGTTGTTTTTGTTATTACTATGTATGTTAATAATTGTCCTCGTAATTCTGTTTCTTGTATTGCTCGCTTTCTTCATCGCTTCTCTTTTCAGCCTCTCAAAGAAAATCCTCTTCTTGGTCCTTCTTCATTGACGTTAGTGTTTTTTTTTTCTTTCACTATTTTTTATGTTTTTATGATAGCTTATGTTGAAATTCATGGAAATTAATTAACTTTTTTAGAAAAATATATGATAGCTTATGTTGAAATTCATGGAAATTAATTAACTTTTTTAGAAAATTATATGATAGCTTATGTTGAAATTTATGGAAATTAATTAACTTTTTTAGAAAATTATAGTGAATTGAATTGGGTTTAGTATAAAGGGTTGGTTTTTGTAACATGGTGGACCATGGTTTGAATTCACACTATGGTTTTTAACAGCTGTGAATGAGTTGATGTGACTGCATAGTGAGAGAGAGAGTGTAGGAAAGTTATCTCGGTGAAGTAGATGAAGGGAGATGGTGGAGAAATGGCGGTGTTGCATCTGCAAAGACTCTAATGCTCAAAGGCTAATTAGTGGAAAGAGTAGTTGCATAATGAAAAGTGTAACTTTGACTACACACCCTTTTGTTGTATAGTAGTTTGGTTTGGTTGAATACTTTTGACTTGAAATGTTGTAACTGCCTAAGGTGTTGAGCATCATTAGGTGCGGTGTGGATAGTGGGCGACAGTTGATCATGATCGAAGGACTTGATTGTGATTTGTGTGCTTCATTGAGGTTAAAACAGATGTGGTTCCTCCTTTGAGCTGCACTCGAGGGTTGGGTCTCTAGGTCTAGTCCAGAATAGGTTTGAATTCCCCTTGCTAGGACGTTAAAGACCCAACCTAGTCTAACCTAGCCCAAGTCATTTCAGCTCAAGTTTGACCATGTCTCATAGTGACTTGATCATAAGTTTGACCATGTCCCATAGTGGCTCAGGCTTAAGTTTGACCATGTCCAACAGTAAAATAGGGATGAAGTATCTCATTTTATGAGCTGATATCGAGTGAGAGACATGTTAGAGTTAACCTTTGAGTTTTGGGATATGCTATTTAGTAGAAAGTGTTGTCAAGTAGAGGGTATATAGCGAGCGGCCCTATAGAACTGTAATGTATTGGAATTTGAACAAACCTGTCTTTTGCGATCCACAATTGACAACACTAGTTTTGCTGTATGTAATATACTACTGGTCCATGTTAGAATTATTCCTAATTCCGATGTAGTTCTTATTCCATAGACTAAATTATTAGAAGGACTAATTGAAGCATTGACCAATGTTATAGAGACAAAAACCAAAACAATGAGGAACCAACAGCAAGTTAAGGACTAATTGAAGCATTGACCAACCTTATAGTTAGTGACAAAAGCTAACTTTTCTAAATTTTGAGGAGTAAGAGCCGAGGAATTTTTTTTTTTTTTTTTCAAGAATTATAAGCGGAGGTGTATATTTGTGGATACATAAATATTTAAACCTTATTGATATTTTGTTATGAATGGATTTTAATATCTGATAGAAACTTCAAATTTTGAATTGATTTTTATTGTGATAAAATGACTGACGATTGGTTATGTTGCTCAGGCTACAGAAGATGGGGGCTCTTGATGTGAACAGAGTGGTTCGCAGGCACCAGGGTTGGCGCCTCATCACTTGTATGTGGCTACATGGTGGAGTTTTCCATCTATTAGCAAATATGTTGGGTATTCTATTCATTGGAATTCGACTCGAGCAAGAATTTGGGTTTGGTATGTGTGACATTACATATTCTGCTTTACTCGATCTTTAATAGGATTAAATATATTTTTTGATTCTTACATAAGTTGTCCCTATTAGTTTTTCCAAACTTTAGTCTTCTTAGTATAGAAATTTGAGTTTTGCTTTTTGTTCTTTGTGAAAAGTAAGCAATTCTGGTTCCTGCCACTAACAGGTGTCAGTGCAAGTTAGTTTTTACTTTTTAGTATTTCTGCCAAGTTTTCTTCTTTTATTCTGTATTATTCAAATTTTATGCTTTTAATATGGATTCGAGTATGAGTTAAAACATGGATTCAAGAAGTAAAGTAGTAGATAGATAAAACTAACTAGGCAGAAAGCAATTAGTCCTGTATTATGAAAAAATCTCCTAAACTTAGACTACTAGTAATTTATAGTTGGTGAAAGGTTAGGAGACGGTATTGGTAACCTATAATGTATAATGTGAGTTGTACTGCTTATTATTGGTCAATGGGTCAAAATGATACCCAAGTTAGTTTCTATTTGGAGAGGTACGATTTTCTCAAGTTTCTCATTACTAACTTATATATAGTTTTGCTACAGTGCTTATTGGACTGCTATTTGTCATATCTGGATTTGGGGGCAGTTTGCTTTCTGCTCTTTTCGTTCAGTCAAACATTTCCGTCGGTGCTTCTGGTGCGCTCTTTGGGTTGTTAGGAGCAATGCTATCAGAGCTCATCACTAATTGGTCTATGTATGATAACAAGGTGCATATTAAATTTCTTAATTTGTACTCTTTAGTATCTTAAATGTAAAGTTTGTGCACTTAAAAGAAAACACTGATAATCAATATTTTGTTTCATGTTCAGATTGCAGCACTTCTCACACTTGTGATCATCATTGGTGTCAATCTCGCAATCGGGATCCTTCCACATGTGGACAACTTTGCTCATATTGGAGGCTTCCTTACAGGATTTCTTCTTGGATTTGTGTTTTTGATACGCCCTCAGTTTGGATGGATAAACCAACGATATGCTCGTGTAGAGTATTCTCCAACACGTGCTAAGCCTAAATTCAAGAAATATCAGTGCATATTATGGGTCCTATCCTTGATCATTCTAATTGTTGGGTAAGATCTGAAGTATGATTTTTTTTTTTCGACCAAGTTGCTCTAGCTAAAGTATATGTATCGAGAGACTTGACATGATTAGCCCTGTTCACAAATAGCATGAGACCCGGCCTTTCTAGTTTAGTCGCTTTCTTAATTTTTTTCCATGTATATGATGTTGTTACTTGTTAGTCATTGCTACCGTAAGGATAGCTGCTTTCTAAATTTCATTGAATATCATGAGAGAAAACACCTGTCTTAAATGATAAAGAATGAAAGATCTTGATCTAACTCTCGAAATTTAGTTCTGTGCACGAGTACATTGAAACTTTTCTCTCTGTTAATTTGTCTAAATGTCACAGACTTTCTGTTGGACTTGCTGCACTGCTCCGGGGTGTTGATGCAAATCATCACTGCTCTTGGTGCCATTATCTGTCTTGTGTTCCAACTTCAAAATGGAACTGCCATACAGAGGCAGCATATTGTTTGGTAAGCATTTTACCTCCTCAAAACCTCCTCATCTGAATAATTTGGCAGCATAGTGTTCCAACTTTACTCATGCATCGTAAACTCTCTAATGTGAGATTCTTGGGAGTGTTTATGGAAACAATTTATGATACGTCAATAAGTTGTTTTCAGCTTATTTCCATAAAGTCTTCTGGATAACCTATGAAAACAACTTATAGTTTATATGAAAACAATGTAACTTTATTGTATCTTCTGTCATAGGAATAACTTGCACATAAACACTTACATGATAAACACTTAATTAAGCTGCTTATCTAAGCAAGTTCTATATAATGCGGTCGTATTTTTTTGTTTGTTTTCGTTTGGATATTCATTTTGTTGAAATGCCATAAAATGCAGTCAAACCAGCTTGGCAATCAACTGAATGTAACATGCTCAAGTAATGGTAAATCAACGATATACTTCATGGAAGATCCTTCTAGTTCCCAGATCCAGCAATTGTGTACTCAGCTTTGTAATTGAGTTTTTACCGAAAAGAATGACCGTTGAAGGAGATGAACAGTTGTTGATATTAGGGTTTCAGGCTCTCATGGAGCACTATGATGCTATGCCATGTAGTTTATACCTGATTATTTTATTGTGTGTATATAATAATAGATTGGTTGATACCTATTTTATGCTAGGATCAAAATTATACTTACAGTTACAGATGATTTACTATATCATTAACAGAGATAAAAGCTATGTTCTAATTGCTTTGACATGATGAATACACTTTACTGGATTTTGAGTTTTTATTTCTGTGTGAAGTTATCTGATAGTTGAGTAAAGCACTAACTTATTTCTTAAATTTGTAGAATACTCTTTTCTCCATGTCAAAAATTTGTTAAAAATAAGAAAATGTTCTCAAATAAATTAAATGAGTTAATGATGGTTTATATCAAATAGTTCAGGAATAACTTCTATTTTTGAGCAAATTATCATAATTTTTTTTTTTTTAAATATAAAGTGATTTTGGTAAGGATCACATAACAAATGGGCCATAAATTATAAAACATGGTTAAATCTATACTATTATTATTTGCCTTACTCAAAGTAAAAAGTACACTTGGCATCCTCACGTTGCTTCTCAAAGAGTAAATGTACACGTGACACTTTTTAAAATATTTTAATTTAATGTGGCGTCTACGTGTCCTTTCTTTACAACTTAAAAGAACATGGTTCGATTCCCACTAACAACAAAATATTTTTATTTCAATTTAATTTTTTTATCATACAAAACAAATACTTTAAAAAAAAGGATTAGCATCACTAAAATAAAACAAACAATTTATAAATTTAAATTTAATTTATCTTAACTCCAAAAAAAAATTACCATCATTAAAAAAAGTATAAATAATCGTGTATCATTCTAGGATTAGCTCTAGGAATAGAACAAGGATTGGCTCTAGGAATAAAACAAACAATTTATAAATTTGAATTTAATTTATCTTAACTCCAAAAAAAAAAAAAAAGATTAGCATATTCTCCCTCTGTTCATTTTTGTAGGTCTTTTTAGAATAGTAACACCAAATTAAGAAAGTGTATTTTTGCTTATTATCTTTCTATTATATCCTTTTTGTTTAAATTTGAATATAACAAGAGACAAATTTTATTTTGGTCCAAAAAAAGAGACAAATTTTATTTTAATTTGTTTTTAAAAAACAAACTTTACATTTTCAAATATATAGCAGTATTTTTTTTATACTAAATATATAGTATTATTGTCAAAAATATATATAGTGTTGTTAACAAATTTTATTGAAAAAGATAAGAGTAATTAATAAAGGGTATAATTGACAAATCGTATCATTAAAATACAAAAAAGACTTATAAAAAAAACGCTAAATCTAACGACAAAAGACTAATAAAAAGGAACGGAGGAAGTATAATATTTTCAATAATTTAATTCTTTTTTTTAATGGATTTGGATATGATATATATTTACACATACTTGATTTGATTCTTCACAACGTGAGATATTACCATCTTACTGTTAGACGAAATTTCTCTCAATATCTTAATCTTACTTTAATTGATTTTTTTACAAAAATAATTAATTAAGATGTGAGACCTAATGTTATATTCTCAATTGCATAAGATTACCATTATCCATTAGAACAAATTTCTCTAAATACCTTAATTGATTTAGTTCTTCACGCCATAAGATGTGAGAGCCTATTTCATTCGATCATATCTCCTTAGATATTTTAATATAACATTTAAAAAAAAAAAAAAAGATTAAGATGTGAGACATATGATTTTTGTCCAAATTGATTTACTTTTTACATAGGCTTGATTTAGTTCGTCATATAGTAGGAAATTATTAGATCAAAATTTTCTACATACAGTAAGATGCGAGGTCTAAGATTATATATGCTTGATTTAGTTTTTCACACCGTTAGAGATAACCCACTTCTATTAACTAGATCAAACACCTTTTGATATTTTTATTGAACTTTTTACAAAAAATAATTAAGATTTGAGGCCTAAGGTTATGGTCTCAATTACATTACAAACATTAATTAAGATCCGAAGTCTAAGATTACCCTCTTTCATTAGATTGTATAATGTTTTTACAAAAATTAATTAAAACACAGAGGTCTAAGATTGTGTTTTCAATTACTTTACATTTTAACGGGCTTGATTTAGTTTTCATACCGTAAGATATTACCCTCTTCGGTTAGAACAAATTTCACTAAATATTTTAATTGATTTACAAAAATAATTAAGATGTGAAACCTAATATTATGATCGTAATTGTTTTACTCATTACACGGGGTTTATTTAGTTCTTCAAGCCGTAAGGGATTACCATATTCCGTTAAATTAGATCTCTTTGGATATTTTAATTGAACTTTGTACAAAAATAATGAAGATGTGAGGCTTAAAGTTAAGGGAAAAATAAATTTACTTTTTACACGGGTTTGGTAAATTTTATATTTGCAAATTAAATTAATTCAAGCGCATATTTTTTTATACAGCAAAAATATGGACTCTAATGAAATCAACGTGTCTTTGGTTGGGAGCTTAAAAGAATGGTTGACGCGTATAACGAATTGGCGAAAAAATTTCGTCAAGTTAGGGATGTCAATCAAGGTGGTTCGACAAACTTATATATCAGACTATTTGGGAGTCGCACAAAGGATTCCAGAGTGCATAATTTACCTACATGTGATGAAGTTGCAATTCTAATAATCGGAGAGGATAATGCAATTGAAAAAGGTAGAGACATCATTGTGAAAATTTCGGCAAGTTAGAACGTATTTACGAGACATCTGTGTCATTTCTGCCACTTTAACATGCAATGTTGTTTCCTTTTGGCAAAGATGGTTTCCATTTAAATATAAAAATTAGATAAGAGAATCACGAAAATGTTCAGTGAAAAAGAATAAATGTTACCATTGAGTATGGCAACATTGTGCGCTCGAGAAGACTCTTTCAACAGTTTGTAGTTGATTGCTTCACGATATTGGAAACACACAAACTTACATACGAAATAATCAGCAGACGATACTATGTGACATATTAAATGATGTCCAAGAGGCTTTGACATGCGGTGAGACTAATAATGCCAAAGATGTCGGTCGTAAAATAAATCTGTCGGTGTCGTTTGTAGGAGGTCCGTGATATATGTTTAATAACTGTCAGGGTGCTATGGCTATTTGTAAGAAATTTAGTTATCCGAACCTATTCATCACCATTACATGTAAGTCAAATTGGAGAGAGATTCAAGATTTTATCAAAATCCATGGCCTGAAGACACAAGAGAGAACTGATATTATTTTTAGAGTCTTCAAAATGAAGCTTGATCAATTGATGGATGATTTGAAGAAGAATGGACTATTTGGAAAATTTGATTCAGACATGTTGTTATTAATTAATAATTTATTAAATTGATAAGATCATTTCAGCTGAACTTCCTAATCATAAATTGTATCCTAAATTGTTTGAAGCAGTAACATAGTTTATGATACATGGCCCTTGCGGTGAGATTAATCAGGGGTCACCGTGCATGAAAAATTTTAAATGTTCCAAATTCTACCCTAATGCATTTAAATCGTCAACTACAATTGATGAATATGGTTACCCTAGATATTGAAGACGTAACAATGGAGTGTCATTTCAAAAAAAACGGTGCCACCATTGATAATCGATCTGTTGTACCTTATAATCCACATTTTTTAGTCTGTTATGGAGGTCATATAAATGTTGAATACTGCAACAAATCAAATTCGATCAAATATTTGTTCCAGTATGTTAATAAAGGTCCTGATCGAGCAACAATTGGGGTTTCAAATAACGCTGAAATTGCGGATAAAGATAAACCCGTTGATGAGATACAACAATACTATGACTGTAGATATTTTTCTCCATGTGAGTTTACTTGGCGAATTTTTGCATTTAAAATTCATTTGAAATGGTCGTCGGTCTTGAAATTGACATTTCATTTGGCAAATAAACAAGCTTTATTATTTAAAGACCATGAGAATATTCAGACAGTAGTTGATAGGGGTGAAAATTCAAGCACTATGTTTCTGACATGGTTTAAAGCTAACTGCATGTATGGTGAAGGAAGGGATTTGTAATATTCATAATTCCGATCAAGATTTTGGTACATAAAGCATGAAAATAGGTGGCAACTTCGACTAAGGGGAGATCAAATTGGAAGACTGCAATACACATCACCCGGTGTTGGAAACCTATTTTATCTAAGGTTATTGTTGACTAAACAAAGAGGTTGCATGGGGTACAGATGCTTGAAACCTGTTAATGGAAAAACTTATGATACCTATAAAGAGGCGTCTCAACTACTTGGATTATTGAGGAATGATAATGAGTTCATTGATTTGATAAAGGAAGCAAGTGAACTGCGTTCTGGTCACCAATTACGCAGTTTATTTTTTTATTTGCAGGTAATTACTTCCATGGCAAATCCACGTCGATAGAATTTGTTGTCGGATAGAATTTTATACAATAGGAGGCGTGAATTAAAAATTTCAGGTGATTAGCACTTTTATTATTAATTATAAATAATTTATATTCCTAATTATAAATAATTTATATTCCTAATTATGTGTATTGTAGATAAATTAAAAAGTTATTTTTAGATTTACAAATTCCAGATGATGAATTGAAGAACTTATGTCTAATTGAGATTGAGAAGTTGTTGATAGGAAACGGAAAATCACTCAAAAATTTCAACAAAATGCCTCAGCTTGATTATACCAATGTTGCTTAATTTGGTAACAAGTTCATTGGAGATGAATTAAGTTATAATAAGGATGAAATGACCAGGATACATATCAACTACCTAGCATGCTTTCACATGAGCAGAAAACCGTTTACAATCAAATTGTGGACTCTGTTGAATCTGGATATGGGGGTTTTTTCTTTTTATATGGGTATAGAGGACCAGGAAAAATATTTATTTTGAGAACATTGTCTTCTGGACTACGTGCAAAAGGATACATTGTACTTAATGCAGCGTCCAGTGGCATAGGATCCTTATTACTACCAGGTGGTCGTACAACACATTCATTGTTCAAAATTCTACTGCAAATTAATGAGACATCAATATTTACCTTTTTTTTAAAAAAGAGCGACGAGGCTGATTTTTTCAGAAAAACAAAATTGATTATTTGGTATGAACCACCTATGATGCATCGTTGGTGCTTTGAGGCTTTGGACAGGTCATTAAGTTATATAATGTCTTACGATGGTGTGGACAATAGCAATAAACCATTTGATGGAATATCAGTTGTTTTGGGGGGTGATTTTAGACAGATTTTACCGGTTATTAAGAAATGATGTAGACAAGACATAGTGGCAGTCACCATCAATTCGTCAAAGTTGTGGGATCATTGCAAAGTTTTGGAGCTTACAACAAATATGTGTTTAACCGCTTCAACCGTTCCTGCTGAGCAACTTGAAATAAAAATGTTTGCTAAATGGATTCTCTCAATCGGTAATGGACATGGGTCTGCAAATGAGAATGGAGAAATTATTTTGAATATTCCTGATGATCTATTAATAAAAGATTCAACTGGTCCATTGCGCTCCCTTATTGATTTTCGGTATCCAATTTTTTTGGAAAATATGAAGAAATCCTATTTTTTCAAGAGCGTAGTATACTTGCCCCAACTTTGGATGTTGCCGAGCCTGTTAATGATTATCTTCTATCGTTGGTCCCCGGAAGTGAGCAATAATATTTTAGCTTTGATTCAATTTATAAATCGGATGCAAATAGTGAGATACACAGTGAATGGTTCACAACCGAATTCTTAAATGATATTAAGTGTTCCGACATTCAAAATCACAAATTGATCAAATTGTTGGGAAATGGAACTAGATTAATCATTGATATTCTTGGAATAAATTATATTGGTGCAACCATTATTACTTGAAAAATGTGGGTGATAAAATCATTATTCCAAAATTGAATTTGATACCAAGTGACCCTGGATTACCTTTCAAGTTTACAAGAAGACAATTCTCATTGACCTTATGTTTTGCAATGACAATAAATAAGAGTCAGGGTCAATCGCTTTCTCATGTCGGCATATATTTTCCTAAACATGTATTCACTCATGGACAATTATATATCGGTTTGTCTGGAGTCACATCAAAGAAGGGGTCTGAGGATGTTGATATTAGATGAAGAAAATCGAGTGTGTAGTGAGACCGTTAATTAGTTTATCGTGAGGTTTTTAATAATGTATAATAGTGTTTTTTTTCATTGTAAGAAAATGATGGTCAAATGATTTATTAGATTTCTCACATATTCATTTTTATTTTTTTTTTATTTTTTTTTTTACATTTTCAGAATATTCAGCTCAATTCTTCTAAATCAGCTAAAATATTATATTGAGTATAAAACCTACAAATATTGTATGTTTGTCTAAATATTATTTTTCTATAGTTAAAAAAAGAATACGGATAATATGTGACAATAATTAATACTTTAAAGAAAAAAAATAATATAATAATATATGATGAGTTAAAATATTTTTAAAATAATTTATTTAGACGAAATTCTAGCCCGTGCTTGGCACGGGTGCATATACTAGTAAGTAAATAATTCCTATAATTTTTTAAAAACATTTTTTTAAACTTTAAAGATTTTTTTCGCACTTTTTGATCCTTGAAAAATTAATTCCAAGCATGATTATTTGCAAATTGCAACCGTCCTAGGTACCACACTAGGTCAATCTCTTGGGGGTATTTTAATGACATGAATTCTTTTTTTCTTCTTTAAACCAAATTTAAACTCAACTCAAGTGACTAACTAAAAGACGAATCGTTCAGAAGAATATAAATTTAATTTTTTGATAATATTTTGTTTTTAATAATGATATGAATTCAATACATCAGTGATACATTTTTTTAGACGGGATTTACTTTATCTCTCAACCGAACTTCATCTTCATGACACCAAGAGGTTTAACGATAAAAAATAAATTCTAACACTATTCCACCACATGACAAAATTTTAATTATTTTTTTTGAGATATACGAAATCATAATAATTATTAGAAATTCTAACACAAAGGAAGTAAGAGTTCAAACTATAATCACAACGTTCAATCTAATAATTTAACATTTTTATCGGCCGAACTAGAATTTGTGTAAAATTTTTTTACAATTAATTTTTTTATTTTTTTTTGGATACAAAATAGTTTATACTTTATCCCATCAATTTATCTGTTATATTTATGGTGACGAAAATGGATTAAAAATAATCTGCATAACAAGCCAAACACGCCCTCAACTTTGCAACAATGTTACAATACTTATCAGTTCGTTTATCTTATACCCTTCTCCAATGAACCTCTGAACTGAACCCTCTAACAATGGCCATTCGAGCAGTTAACAACTGCTCCTTCTTCCGTCCTTCTTCTCCTTCTTTCTCCTCTCTCCCTCACTTTTTCTCCACTTACCGCCGTCTTCCCTCCGTCATCCGCTTCCATCCTCTACCCTGCTATGGCTGTTGCCATACTCAAACACGCTCCATCAAAAGCCTCTTCGAAACCGTCATGGAAGAGCTCAAAGCTAAGCGTAAACGCCGTAAGAAAGTCGTCGTCACCGTTAATGCTTCTGCTTCTTCTTCCAAGTAGGTTTCTCTTTCCATTACTTAAAATTAATCCTTTGCTTAATTATAGTTTAGAACTATCAAGTTCTTCTATGGAAATGCAGTTTCTAGCATATGGCTTTGTAGAATTGTGGTTTTCGGGTACTGATATGAATTCAATAGTGATTATTGCTATGTTCTGATAAATAACTTAATTAAACAATTATCAATATAAAACTCATTTGTTACACAGCTTTTTTTCAAACAAAATCATCACTTTTAAAAGTTTCCATCCGTTTGTCACAGTTTTTTAAGAAAAAGTCTAAAAATTGCTTCAAATGAGAAGCTGTTTTTAGTAGCTTCTCAAAAAATCATTTTTTTAGTAGCTTCTCAAAAAATCATTTTTTAGTTGCTTCAAATCCTTTTTTTTTAAATGACTTTCATATTGATAAACAAACACATAACAACTGCTTTTTTTTTTTTTTTTTTATTTTTAAAATCTATAAATTATTTAATATCAAAATAACTTTTTTTTATAAGCTTTGTATGAGCACAAACTGCATTTATAAGCTATGAAGCACGCACACTATTACACAGACACACACCTGACATAAAAGTGACATGTAGTCTATGTAGACACGGTGGTAATTTATAAAAATAGAAGTGATTGAATATAATTCCATGTGTCGGTTGTATTGGACACCAGACACACCTTTAATTTTAAGCGTTGGTGATACATAGTTTATAAGCAATTGCGGAGAGCTTAGGAAATAAACTGACAACATATTTATAAGCTATTTGTATAAGACGTTCAAAACACTGCTTACGTAATAGTTTTAATTCGCAGTGAAGGTTTTGGAGGTTTTGTAACATCATCGCGACCGCAATTTCAGCCGTATTTGTATGCAATTTTTTGCTATACCAAAGATTGCAACACAACCACAGATCCACAATTGCAAGTTAAAAAACTTTGGCTTATTGCATAGAGAATAAAATAAGTTTAAAGAAGCTTTTATAAACGCCCCGCTCACCATAGTATTTTACTAGGGCTGGGTTTTTATTTTTTGTTGGATCTCTAACTATGTGATCTCAAAGCTATAGGATACACAGATACTTCAACACTCTTAAAAAGGACAATCTGGAAGAAAAACAATAATGTTTTAAAAAATTTGAAATGTGTTTTTTATTTTATTTTATCCTTCTCCTTTTGGTTTTGCTGTTTAAGCAACCAGAGAAACTATTTTCTGCAATAATATTTTGGATACCCTGCTTTGAAGAGGAAGACAAATAAACTTTTCATGCATGCCTAGATTTGATGTCACCTAGCTTTCCCATTCCCTCAGTTACTATCTTAATATTATTTATTTGTTTGACAGTGCGGAACTGTTGAATGAAGTGCTTACTGAAGAAAGACTTGTGAACCGTTTATTGCAAAAAGGTTTGCTTTTGGAATTCAAGAAAGATTCTGATAGAATATTGCTAGCAGTTGCTCAGAGACCTGATGGCAAGAAGAACTGGATGGTTTCAGATCAGGTTCTTGTTGAAACAGCATAATGCAGCATATTTAATAGGTTGCTAGGTGTTTGGGACGTATTGCATTTTTATTAAATGCTAGTAAAAAGTAAAAACTATTAGGTTTTATGTAGTCTGACTATACCTCGATTTTTTGTGCTGAAGAATGGTGTCTCTAGTTCCATCAAGCCACAACAAGTAACATATATTGTTCCTGGTATATCAAATTTTGACCAAGCAGATATCGCCGGTTTTCTTCAGAAAGCTCAGGACAATATGGTAAGTTTCACAATTGGATGGTAGCAGATATCACTAATTATTACTTTTCGCTTCTGTCTGTAAGTAAATACTGGATGATCTGATGCAGGACCCATCACTACTTGAATTTGCTTGGTCTGAACTACTTGAAAAGAATAAGACAGTGACGGTTGAAGAGATGGCCGAGGTAATATCCATATGTTTTCTGGATTGGATGCCAAAGCATGTTTCTATTTCCTTATATGTAATACTTGTTCTACAGATAATATTTGGTAGTGTTGAGCCTCTTGAGAGTTATTCTGCTCATCTCTTGCTATCAAAAGACGAAATATACTTTACTGTACTTGAGACTAAAGGATCTCGTTGCATTTATGGACCTCGATCAAGTGAGCAGGTAGATGTATTACTTTCAGGTGTAGAGTATCGATAAAAAATTAATGTTTTCATTATGCATCTAAGTCAACATAAATATGTTCTCCGATAGCCTTATATGAAGGCCAAATACTTTATACAACACGAATACGGCATGGATATGGGGATACACAAAATTCTTTAAAATTAAAGATACGATAGGACCTAAATACATTAACAGAAGTTTATAAAACTGTATACATATTTGTCATAAATGCATAATACTTCTTCAGCGACATTGATATTTTTTTTGAAGAAGACATTGACATTATTTAATTTTTATTAATATACAACTAAGTGCATCTGACAGTCGGTCCTACCAAAAGATACTTGTGATCATAACAAAAATGCATATACACACCTATCTCTTTTAAAAAATGTATTATTTTCTTTGTAAATGACTAAATTTCACAAATGTGTTTTTTTTCCTAACCAATGTCAACATGTCGCAAAATAACATTAGTTGTATACTCCAATAAGTCTTAGATTATGGTTAATTGCTCACTATTTACTGTGCAGTACTAATTGTATCATATTTTGTCTCCCCATTCTAACAATTAAAAAAATCATCGCTTGCAAGTCTAGTTCACCAAGAGGCAACTAAGCCAACTAAAGAAATTGGTTACCACCATCATCAGAAGGATCTTTTACAAATTACATCTCCAGTACCATCCCACAACCATGTTTCTCTTAGTTTTGTATCCTCAAAATTAATAAAGGAGTATGTACTCTAATTTTGCTCACAACCTAAAGAACAAAGTTGCAAAAAAATATTTGAGACAGTTTTCAGAGTTTTCTTTCAAAGCATAGCAGAAGTCTGCCAAATATTTGAGGAGTATCATACACATATCAGTATTGGATACGGCCTATGGGTACAACATGATATTTTGGAAATTTTGGAGTATCTAGGCTTCATAGATATCCTTGGATTGTTTTGGTTATTTTAAACTGTTTTGTATTTTTTGTAAATTGTGATCCCAAAACAGTAGTTTGAAGCCACTGCTTTTGAGAAGCTTTTCATTAATTTATTATCTATCAGCTGAAATTTTCCTCAAGTTGTGAAGTGCTACTCCTTTTGTATTAAAGAATATTTAAAACATTGTTATTGTGGCATCTTTGTCATATTAATCATAGGTTTCTTTGGCACAACAGCTAGGGTTAAATTAAGCTTTTGGCTTCTATTTGTTGCAAAATATGTGGTTTTTTCATGGAGGTTTTCCTGTAAATATGTTGAGGGATTGGGCTTCTAATTGTCGCCACTCATGTGGTTTTGTTAAGGAGGATTTTTTATTCTCTAAAGTTTACTTGCTATTCTCTTAGAAGTTAGAAATGGGGAAAATTGCTAAGTGTGATATTTTCACGTTGCAGTTGTCTTTTGTTTTGTCTTGCTATAAATATTAAGAAGTCTAAGCAGAAATGTATATCCCTTTTATTTTATTTATAAAAAGGCAGGTTGAGGAACTTATTCGTAGGAAGGCGGCAAAGGAGACCGCTGTGAAAGAATTTCAGGAGTTTATTAAACTGCTGGGCTCTGCGAAATCAATGCCTTCACAAGATAAACCTCCCAAATCTTCATGGAAGGACGATGAGAAAATTTGGAGCAGAATTGAGTCACTTGAAGCATATGCTATTGATGCTTGTATAAGTGATGAACAAAGGGAAACAGCTGGGATGGTAACTTTTCACCCTCATAGTTTGTTTTGATTTGTTGTATTTAGCAATTAGTTTGTCTGTTTGTGTTTGTAAATAATAAGAAACAATAACCACCAAGTCCTATTCCATTAGGTTTGGTCAGCTACATGGATCTATTTACGCCACAAAGTTCATATAAGTAATATGGAAAGATAAGAAAATAGGGAGGAGAATCCACAAATTAGATTCTGTAACTTATTTTAATGTCTCCTTGTACTATATTTATGCTTAGGAATTTGATCATGTACAGGTGCAGTACAAAACTTACCCTATTAATGCTCTGTTCTTATAAAAATACTGCTTTCTACAGTGAGAAAGGCTGATCTTGATGGATGCAGATGTCTTTTTGTTTGGAAGTTTAGTAGAAAAATCATTTAACTCTAGTTGGACAGGATTTAAAGAGTCATGTGGGTTGAACATCTAGAGAGTATGAGGGTATTATGATTTATGATGTTGATTCATCCATGCAGTTTTCATCTAGTTAAAGTTTGGTTGTTATTGTAATCATATGTCTCCAGATTGTTGGTTGTTATACATGTCACCGAAGTTGACTTTCTTGTTGTTCTAATAACTTCACCCTCCATGATTCTAACAGATACTAAAGGAAATGGGTCTGGCAAAAACAACAACTTCAGCTGTGAATCTCTTGATAGATATTGGGTATTTTCCTGTACATGTCAATCTTGATTTGTTGAAGTTGAAAATTCCCACTGATCACTCTGAGAAGATCATATCGGCTGCTCAAAGTCTTCTATCAGACTCGTCTGATCCAGATGAAGTAATTTTTATTTGCTTTATTGCCTCATAATATTGCTCAAAATCTTCTAATAGTTCCCTATGTCTGGATTCTTTATTATGATATTTTGATATACCTGTGTACTCTCAATCTTCAAAACCTAATATCACTTAGAGAATTAGCATACAGGTGATGCATGCTAACTGAATTTTTTATCGCTGACAAGTTTATGGTGCATATATTGCTAAGATAAAGGGTAAATAGAAAATTTGTTAATGAATAACTTTTACAAATACTGTTGTTAACAATCAACTGATCACTGTTGATTGTCAATTTATTTTTTAAAATTTCTAAGCGTGGCATCTATATATTCATCCATTAAGGAGTGTTTTGGATAGCGTTTACAATACAACAGTACCACTAAGCTTAAGGGAAATGCACCATCTTATCCATAATAGGGTAGTATGCCAATTTTTTCCTATTTTGTCTTATACATTGTTACATTCCCTTATCTACAACATTGAGCCTATTTTAATGTTGACTCTTTGCTACTTTGTATTCAACCCTAAACAACATTACTTCCTAGGGGATATAATCTTACCTTGGGAAGTTCGGTAATGTGTGGAGAAGGACTATTGCTGGCCTTGTAAGGAAAGTAGATCAGGTGGAGTGTGGTCCAATAGTTAGAGGTTGATGGAAACTTAGAAAAAAGTATAGGGCAAACCATTAGAAGAAATTCATATTTAAATGGTTTGTCACTAGTCATGGTTTGTGATAGGAGAGTATACCGTTGTTTGATCCAGATCTCCAATTCCATCTTTGTTGTTTTGTTTACTAGTTACTATACAAAGTTGGAAGAGGATATTGTTGGAAATTTAAAGTTGAATGTTCAAAACTAAGTATTTGTGATCACCCAAGGGCAAAAATTTAAGGAGTTGTGTATTCAACTCCCTCCCCACTAACATTTCTAACAATTAATTTCCGACATTTATCATTTTAAAAAATCCACCCTAGCATATAGGTACCAAACTTCTCAAAGAAAGCTGGATTAGGCTGATTCCTTCCACTAAATACATGGACCATACACCTTTTGGTTGTTTTGAATTTCTATAGAGCTGGACTAAACTTTTAATACATCTTGATATTCTTATTTTCTTCTGTAATTGCTTTGAATCCTCTGATTGTTACCTGTACACATCTCAATATTTTTGCAGTTAGATAATTAGTGTTTCACCATGTTTAGGATATCAGGAAGAACCTTACTAACCTGAAGGTCTATGCCATTGATGTTGATGAAGCTGATGAGGTGATCAATCAATCATTTTCTATTGGTTCTAATGAGATTCTTGCAAGTGGTGCTCCATTTATTTTAATGACCCTAACATTTTATTAACTAACCAATAATATGTAGCTTGATGATGCTCTGAGTGCAACAAAGTTACAAGATGGTCGGATTAACATTTGGATACATGTTGCAGACGCAACTAGATATGTTCAACCTGGAAGTATTGTGGATAGGTATGTTGTTGACGTTCAAAGAGACGTTTTAAATGTTTGGTGTCATGTTCTTCCTTAATGTTCTTAACTAATGGCATTTAGGGAGGCTGTGAGAAGAGGAACTTCTGTTTTCTTGCCCACCGCTACATATCCTATGTTTCCGGAAAATCTTGCCATGGGAGCTATGAGTTTGAGACAAGGGGAGCTTTGTAATGCTGTTACTGTATCAGTTGTGCTGCATGACGATGGCAGGTAAACTTAGATTTGTCAATTGCATGTTGTGGTAAAAATTCACCCGATAACACATTAGCAATATAACATCAAAATCCACTAAACCTTGCTATGTTGCTTATATTAATTTATATCAACTTGAAGGAGAGAAAAGATGGAAAATCTGGATATTTATTTCGATGATCCAAAAATAGTCATTAATTACACTTTTATAAACTAATGTAAGTAAATCCTATTAATAGCTATTCTATAATTAACCCTTTAAAAATAAGCTATTCTATAAAATCTGAAAAAATGGAAATAAATCATATTAGAATAATTAAGGAAGTACAATATTAGAACTAAGGGGACATCAGGAGATATGCAGAAGTGATAAGATGTAGGGAATAATATCTGTATAATAGTCGAGATGCATTTTCTAATATGACATGAGAAATTTATCAAGACCTGGAGTAAGCTCTTTTACAGACTAGTAGAACCAGCGACACAATGTGAAATAGTGTAAAGAGGTTATATGGAATGAGATACTTCACTCTTCAGAGATTAAGATGGCAATCTGTTTATCAGATAATCAAAAGTGAGCAAAACACCAACTTAAAATTTTACTGGTGTATTGACATGTATCAAAAGGGTACAAGTAGTTTAAATGACATGACACTGTTTTCATTTTGTAATACTAATTTGTTGAGCGCATGGGAAAAGTAGATTGGCAGCTAGAAATGCCCAAACCGAATTTAGTTTTCATTACAATTTTTTTGAAATATAGAAAATAACTACGGACGTTATTTCATTTGGATTATCAACATATGTCTTGAAACTCATCAATGAGAATAACTTTGAAAGGCTCAACAATAATAACATCTTTGATTATTATTTTTAGAGATGGACTGGCCTCTATTAATAATATTCTATGTGCATTGAACAGCATTGCAGAATGTTCAGTGTTCAACTCAGTGATTAAACCAACATACATGCTAACATATGAGAGTGCATCAGAGCTACTTTATTTGAACCTTGAGGAGGAGGTCGAACTTAGAATTTTGTATGAGGCTGCAAAGCTTCGGTTAAATTGGCGGCGCCAGCAGGTAGACATTAGTTTCTTGTTTTGATTCATGATTATTTGTTTTTAATATACTTAGGGTTTTTCTATATCTCTTTTGATAAAAGGAGGTGATTCTAAAGTCAGATCATATATAATTTTGAACAAAGATAAACTATGAACTAACTATTTAATCACATTTGACAAGATCTTCCAGTTGACCTCATCACTGATTTACAATTCATATCTCTGAATGTTTCATAACTGCCTAAATAAAGCATCACCTGAAACCTTTTACTTAAATCTCATGGGTCTTAATATATTATATACTCTAAGATAAGTGATGAGAAATTGCATTTGTATTTTATATATTTATGTTATTGAATAAAACAATCACAATATTGTAAACTGATAGCATGCTTTAATGAACACAGTTTTACCTATTTGTTTGCATTCCTTCAAATCACTTTAGATAGCTTCATAGCTAGTTAAAGTATTGAAAGTATACTGAGGCTGAAAGTTTTCTAAGTTAGAAATTTGTACCCAATACGTGCAGTCAAATATTGTGAGAATTTTTGAGGATCTCTGTTGAACAAAAGTTCTAGCTGAATGCTTGAGAAAAAATATGGCTTAGTAATTGAAATCCACACTTGTGGATCCTTAGTGACATTATGACTTATGGAGTTAGCTATTTATTAGGAAAATATTTTAGTTAGCTGAAGCTATTGAGATTTATTAGTCTGACATTTTAGGATTTCCTTTCTCTGCCTTTGTTAAGGGTGCAGTCGAGACAGCAACAATAGAAACTCGCATCAAAGTTTCTAATCCTGAGGACCCAGACCCATCAATAAACCTATATGTGGAAAACCAGGCAGACCCTGCAATGCGATTAGTCTCTGAGATGATGATACTCTGCGGCGAAGCTATAGCTACATTTGGATCCTTGAATAACATTCCTTTACCCTACAGGGGACAACCCCAGTCAGATATAAATCTTTCTGAATTTTCCCATCTTCCAGAAGGGCCTGTTAGAAGCTTTGCTCTGGTTAAGATAATGCGTGCCGCTGAAATTGATTACAGAAAGCCAGCACGTCATGGGGTTTTAGGAATTCCTGGTTATGTTCAATTTACCTCTCCCATCCGTAGATATTTGGACCTTCTTGCTCATTATCAGGTATATTGCTTTGAATTTTATAATTCCAAATTACTATGGATTACATTTTTTGATGCTTCTAGCTGCTTGCATGAAATTGTTTGGGAAACCAGCAAGAAATCAAGAAATTGATGGAAACTAGATTAAAAATTGTTAAACAAAGTCAAACATCTCATTGATATGGCTCTATCTTAACAACTTAAGCTTTTGAGATAGAGCCATATCAATGGTTTTATATTACTTCTAACACGCCCCCTCACGCAAGAGACCACTTGGCCTTCAAGCGTGGATAATGCATAGGCCCACCTACCATATGCTTAAATTCCACTTTTTAATTAGAAAGTGAGGGGAGCGGGGATCGAACTCTAGATCACATAGTCATAGAGGCTCTGATATCATGTCAAACAAACTATAACTGATTTAATGAGCCATTCACAGTTTCACAATCTGAATTAGTTCATACTTGCGTGAGGGGGCGTGTTAGAAGTAATATAAAACCATTGATATGGCTCTATCTTAACATCTTAAGCTTTTGGGATAATTGGTTATTTGACACTCTTCATATTTTATACGTCAGTATTAGAGTGCCTTCATTCTACATATTCATAGTTGCTCTTCAATTTATCCCTTTTTAAATAAACTATACTCATTTATGCTTTCCTTAAATGAGCCACCTATAGTATGAAAAGTATTCCCCGTGTCATTTATGTTTGTGGAGAAGCATTATTCGGGTTTATATTCATGCAATGATTAGAACCTCAAAGACATTATTTTATAGCTCCAAATATATCATATTTTAGTATTTTTTTAATATATTGGTTATTACTCTTACCTATGTCTTTTGCAATGTGATTAACTTCATCTTAATATTTTCTTCTAAGATGTTTTTTTGTCGGTTTTGGATGTGTCGGTTTTTTTTTTCTTAGATAAAGGCATTTCTTAGAGGTGAGCCTCCACCCTTTACACCCGGTCATCTTGAAGGGATAGGAGCAGGTGTAAATGAGAGATTTAGAGAAGTGAGGAAACTCTGCAACGGTAGTCTCCGCTACTGGATATTAGAATATTTACGAAAACAACCAAAAACGAGAAGATACCGTGCTTTGGTCCTTAAATTTGTTAAAGGTCGAATTGCAGCTCTATTGTTGGTTGAGGTAAGCAGCTAATGATTCCTTCCTATTATATAATATTTTTCACAGGGCATGCCATTGGTTAATTGTTCAGAATATCTACAGAAAAGATGATTTACTGAGAAATTATCCTTACTCAATAGTTGTACTAGTTGGGTACCTTGCTAGTGAGTAAGAAAAAGAGAATACAAATAACTACAGAAACCCATATCCTTGTATTCCAGATATCTATAACATCATTAGTTTCCTTTCCAATAATACTCAAGATGGCTCTCTCTGATCTTCCACTCTCATTATTTATAAAAATCATCTTCCACTTTGATTAACTTCTTAACTAACTCACTCACTAACTAACTATTCCATGTAACTAATAGGGTTATATAACAGGTAGCTGCTTAAAATTAACGCATTGATGACCTATTGACAAGCGAATCAGTCAACAAGTATGTTTTGGGAAGAGTATTATTTTCACAAGGATTGATATTTCAAGTACCAATTGACAAAGAAATGTTCTAGTTGAATAAGATCGATATTCATTTGTGATAGAAAATGAGATTCATTTTAGAATAAGAACAAGAGAACCGATGGAAAATAAATTTTATGACAGCACAACAGTTAACTGTGATAATAATGACAGTAACTGAACAAGTATAATTGACAAATACACAATAACAGGATATTTTATTGTGGTTTGATTCCCCTCTTATTCCAGACCTCATGTATATAAGTGTCTCAATCCAGTAGTTACCACTTAATTGATGGTCAGATTCTCAAATCTCAATTATAGCTAAACCTTAATACCTTGATGCTATAGTCCTAGTTCCCAATGTAGCTCCCTAAATCCTTAGGTGAACTCAATCCTGACCTGCAATATTTGCAGGAATCGCAAGATCACACCATTAACAATTCTTATTACTAGGCAAGTTTTTAATTCTGCTTGTTACTTAAGATCTAAGACACATTACATGGCTGAGTTTAGTTATCCTTGGGTATTGCTCTTACAATGTTTTTACACCATGCAATTATGATACTCTATTGTTTGAGTTTGACTTCTTCAGATGATTCTTGTTTGCAGGTTGGATTTCAAGCTACTGCTTGGGTCTCAGTAGGAACACAAGTAGGTGATGAAGTAGTGGTTAAGGTTGAAGAATCACATCCACGCGATGATATTATTTATGTGAAGGAGATCGCAAGAGGTTGACTTAAGATATGTTATTGAAAGGACCTTTTCAGTGTTCCACAATTTGTTCAAAAGGCTAAGCTCAGTTCCATTTGGGAGGATAACCTTACCTTGTTGAATCCCACTCAGCTTGGCTAGTTTGGTGCAACCTCGTTTTTCGCATGGTAGCGAGGTCAAGCTTCACTGGCCAAATTTCAACATCTTAACATTTAAGTTGTTCAAATCTTGAGGGAAGTTCATGAATGTTTCGGCCTTCAGTTATGCTGCAAGTGGACATCATTTTCTCTAAGCATGCAGTGACAGAAAGTTAGCAGGTTTTCTATCCCTCTGAAAACTTGTCCATTATTGTTGACATGTTAAGATTTCTCTGATAGAGATGGTAGTCAATGTCATACATCGCCAAACAAAGATTTTTCTCATCTTTTTTTTACTGAAAATTCATAGCTGAGGCCTGACGGCATATATATTTTTTGTAATGATAACTTTTAATTATTTGTTAGATGTTAGTGGAGAGTGGGTTTCAAATCTTACCAAATATTATTCTCTAGACGCGCGCGCCTTACAATTTGATATAAATATGTAATTGAGTTTTTGTTGTTGTAATATCTAGAATTGGAGAAGTTTGAATTTTAAATAAAACTTGTGTCACAAGGTTAACTAGGGAGGGAGTTTTTAGGAGGGGAAGGAAGGAGGGAAGAAAAAGAGTTACGATAAACCATTGTCGTTTGGATGTGTTGTACATTATTACAATGAGAGGGATTCCGAAATATTTTTTTGACAATTTTTTTTTCTGTAAATATTTTAAAACTCGTCTTTCTTTGCTAATATATATATTTTTTTTTTTCAAATTGGTGGCCTTTCCACATTCACACAACGCTGGAATTTAAACTAAAGTAGTGCAAGTAGAATTTTTTTATTTATAATCAACCACTATGCTGGGTGTTTCAAGCTCTTAATGATAATGTTAGGGTTCTACATCTCACTTATTTGCTCTATAATTTTTTCTTTTTAGACTTAGGCTCCGTTAAATATTAAAGAAATAGTGTCTTGGTGGAAAGATTTTTTTTCACCCCTAAGCTTCTCACAAGCCTCTGAATTTTTTAAAATATCTTGCTTGAGTTTTAGAACTTAAACTATAATTTTTAAAATTATGGACTCAATGATAGAACAAGAATTGTGGTAATAATTTCGCACAAGTATATATCTTTATTGCTTCTTGACCGTCAAATCTTGTGGCTTTCATGATATGAGTGGGAAGGTCTATGATGAAGAACATGAACATAGTATTTTCTACCTGTGATCATTAATTTGGTTACTTGCAGATGAGTTTTCATCTTTTATTTATTTTTTTCAAATTTTAGTAGGGGGAATGTTTAAGCGCTTTTCAAAATTGTAAAATTAAATATTTAGCTATGGTTTGGTGGCGATTGCCTTGGGTCGTGATAACAACAATATCATACTAGCCAATTGGTTCAATGAGTTTGCATTTAGCTATGAACAATGAGATTTTTTTTTTTCCTCCCATCCTATCTATTTTCTCACGTGCCAGAAATATGTAGGGAGGTAAAAATACAGTCATGAACAATTATATACCTTTTTACATACACATGCATGAGGACCAAAGTCTCAAAAAAGATCTCCAAACTTACAAAGTTTATTTGGATTGTAACGAGTTTTAGGAGAAAGAGAGAAGGAAACACAAGGGCTATAGTGATAAGATAGGATAGTATTTCACTTTTTGCGAGGGTTTATTTTTCTCAAAAGGATTAAAACCCTCCAAATGTAGGAGTGTAGGACTCAATAAATGAAAGGGGGGGAGGACTTTGGAGGTCTTCAAAAACTTCTTGAATCGTTTCCCTCTTCTTTTTATAACATTCTTAAACAAAATAAAATAGAAAATATACTGTAGAAAAAAATTGGACGTTCAAGAATAGTTTTTTATTCTCTTTTTTATCATCTAAAATATTTTTCATTTTCATTCCTGTTTTTTGCTTTGAAGAGCATTTTTTCTCCATATTTTCTACAAATAACAACAATATATATATATATACCTCACAATGAAGGAGGATATGTGCACGCAAAAAAAAAAAAAACACTTAAAGACAATGAAGGAGGATATGTGGATGTATATCAATAAGAAAAAAACTAATAACAACTTAATCAATCATTATAAATAGAAAAATATAAGAAAGAAATTAATCAAATTATAATTGGTCAGGAAATAAAAGAAACATAATATAACAACCTTCAAGCACTAGAGGTAATGTATTGATACTTTGTGATTGAGTTCATTCATATAGGTATGTAGTGATAAAATTGCTTTTAATTTATTAGCATATATGTATATTAATATTATTATGAGTTGCATCAATACTTGTTAATAGTTCACTATTTATTAATAATCCTTTTGTTTTATTTGCAGTTTGCATTTGCTTTTTAGTTGTTGACTTATCAAGTTATCATGTATTATGAATTGCAGATATACCCGAAGTAGAGGAGATACAATTATATGAAAAATCAAGTGTTCAAGAAGAGACTTAGGCCGAGAAGTTACTTAATTTATAATTTACTTTATGTATTTTGAATTGATAGGTTAAAAGTTTAGTTTGTGATGTAAGCTTGAAATTTATTAGCTTTGAAGGTGCACTTTATGAATCATCATCCACAGATCTCGATCTTTTTCGTGAATATTTTGTAGTATTTATTATCTCGTGAAATTATGACACCCATTTTTTTATGTATACTAATTAGTGTGTGATACATATATGTAGTTTTATTGTCCATCGAATTTATTTTTTTAAAAAAAAGTTGCCAAAAATAAAATAAAATGAAAGTTTATCGGGCCGACCCATCGGACCATGTAGCCCTTTGCTTATCGGGCTGAGCTAGGCGGGCCGAGCCACGAGGCTTAACGGGCCGGCCCACTAAAGCCCATTTCCGAGGCAGGTCGGGCCGGCACCTTTGACAGCTATACCAATGAGCCTCGCCCCACCCCGACGGCCCGACAATTTTGTTATTGAGTCTCCCACCATGTGAGACATAAGGTGTGAGTCTCTCCATGTCCACGATCATCACCACTCACTTATTTCTCCAGCATCAACCGAGCTCTAATACTATTGTTGAATCGTAAGGAGGAGCTTCACTGGACTGGATCGACACATTGAGTATTGAACCACCATACAAGTGACCATATATAACACCACATATTCACACAAAACCTCAAGACAATGAATTTGTGAGTCATCTCACTTATAATGTTCTCAAAACTACTCCTCGAAACAATGTGAAACTTATCTCACACATGATAAATTTCAACAATTCTAAAATAACATCTAATTACTTAGTGGATTTAAGATTACAATTAAGCACGAGCGAACAATAATTCTTAATTGGTTTCAAGAATTTGCATTTCTGATTCCTAGACTACAAAGACAAAAATTTCTTATCTCAATGCATTCATTAGTTCAAGTTCCATATATATATATATATATATATATATATATATATTATAAGCAAAAGATAAGAAAAATAATTCAATAAACTTTTACAATAATATTAATAAAATCAATAACAAAAATTGTTAATTAGATTTATTCATCCATAACAATGAAAAAATTATGGCTTAATTAATTCGTTGGTCCCTTGAAGACATTTTTTATTTTATATTGATCCCATAAAGAAAAAAGGTTCTATTTTTAGTTCCTTAACTATATGACCGTTAGTCACAATGGTCCTCTCTGTTAATTTATTTTAATCTGAACCGTTTGATCTTTTTGTTCAAAATGTAATGGTAGGATTTGCATGTCTAGTGAATATAATGGTGTACCATTGACTACGCTCTGGCAAGTGGACCAGTCTGTCGTCGAGTAATAATTCACACTCTATTGAGTGGAATGAGTTCGTATCCACATGGATCGTGCCAAAGGAACTAATTTACTTTAGGAACTTATGAGTTGCCTCTTCTTTATAAGTTGGGATAATTTTAGATTCATGAAACAGAGAATATAAACTAGAAAGAGACAATTAGAGAGAATAAGTTAAGTAGTTGGAATCCCTCCCTTATTTCTACTGGGTTATATCGTTGACTATTCCTTTTTATTATTGACGAACTAATATAAATAGTAATAACCGCGTGCGAGAATTACCCTAATTACGAGTATAAAAAGCCTTAATTACTAGAACAGGGTACTTGTGTTAGACACAATGTCACGTCCCCACGCTAATGATTAGACCCTGAATATGTAGTCAATTAAGTTTGATTTCAGAAGTTCTCTAGCCCTTAATCACGAGAGTGACTAAGCTATTGTCTATTGATCCAGGTTAGCTGCTGACTTTTTGGATGTATCCTAAGCCTTGAGGCACAATACTAGGTATCACTAACCCTAAGAGCGTTCCCCTAAGCCTTGAATAGTTCTCAAAATTTAAAGTTTTATTGTGAAGGAGAGGAGCTCTATTTAAAGTTTTTATAATGGGCCGCAGCGTCGCCATCGCAGTACGATGGACTCATCGTACTATGATGTGTTGATTTGTTTCAAAAATAACACTGCAGATTCTGTTCTTTTCTTGGGCGCGACGTTTCCTTCCCATCGTACTACGATGAATGCCATCGTACGGCGACAAGACTTCAAGATTACGTTTTTGCTTCAACACGAAAGTTGTAGCTCTTCGTCTTAGCTTTCCAATGCATGGTCACAGGCCTCATTCCAATATTCGTAGCTCAAGTTATGATCCGCAGACTGAGAGCTGCACATTTTCTCCCTTTTAGTCTCTTTTTATGCATTTTTTTCAATTCTTGACTTCTTGGACAAGTAGCTTCACTTCTTTCGGTTTTTTCTTTGTAATTGGTCTAAAACTAATACTAAACTAATAATAAATAAATACTGAAATCATCATAGAAATCACTGTCATCAACCATCATCAGGTAAATACTTTTCTTCTTCGTCTTCTTCTCTCTTTTGATCTTCATGTTCATCACAAACTTCATCAAACAAACCCCCCGAAAACACCAAATCCCTAAACTGAAATCCCTAAGAAGCAACACGAAGAAACAATGGTCACGTTTTCATCAAAGCTTTGGTAGGTCAGATCGAGAAGAAGGTGGTGGTCAGAGAAACAGATGGTGGTTGTTGCGAAAAAGGTGAATATTTGAGGAAGAAGGTGATGGTTCAATATAAATTAGAAAATTACTCTTGTGATAAAATCGTGTATACATTTAAAAATTGATTATTATTTTTTAATTTACTATCAAAATATTTATTTTAAAATATTTATTATAGAATAAATCAGTAAATCATTTTTTATCTTATCTTGCTCGTAATTCGGTTCAAATTCTGATTAATTTCTTTAACTAGAGCGACAAAATATGATAAATTCCAAGATGAGACAAGATATGATAGTTTTATTCTATCATGTCTCTTAACCTGTGCACCAAACAAGCCCTTAAAGTATTACAAAATAATTTTTAAAAAATGTTTTACAAGGGTAATTTTGTTATATGAAGTTTGTATTTAAAACATGATATAATAAATATCATGTTTGTTATTCTGTGTGCACCATACACATGATATTATATTGTTATCCTGCTTTATATCATATCATTATCTTTTTTATATCCTATCTTATCACTATCAAATCATGCGCACCAAATAGACGCTAAATGTTAGATTGCGAAGCTAAAATTACATAGAGTAATGTGTTATTAAACTATAGTCGTGTTTATTAGAGGTTTCTTGGAAACATCGAAGATTGAATTGAGAATCTAAAATGTTTTATTGAAAATCTAAAAAACAGTTAATATATGTAGAAGTTTATAGATTAAAGATACCATGAATAGAGTGTCATTAAAGATTGTGCGTTTACCAAAGTTGATTTTAAAAAATTATGTTACATTGGGAATCTGTAAAAGTTCAGTGATGCATATTGGAAAACTAAGTGTGGAATAATGTGTCATTATAGCTTGACATTTATTAAGAGTTTCTTAGAAACATCATATGTTGGATTAAGAAACTAAATTTACAGTTAATAAATGTAGAATTTCGAGATTAAAGTTGCATTGGAAAATGATGTGTGTTTATCAAATGTTGATTCAAAAAGTAAAATGTTACATAGGAAAGCTGTAAAAATCAAGAGATGTATTGGAAAATGATGCTTAAAATAATGTGTCATTAAAGCTCATACGTTTATTGGAAACCGTAAAAATGGATTCAAAGACTCAAAAAACAGTTAATAGATGTAAAAGTTTAAAGATTAAAGATGCATTGAACAACATGTCATTAAAAACTTTGTTTATCAAAGGTTGATTGAAAACATTAAATATTAAATGGAGAAAATAAAATGATGATTAATCAATGTAAAGTTATTGGAATTTAAAAATAGATACATTGGAAAATGGTGCATGAAGCACAGTGTCTTTAAATCTTTGCGTTTATGAAAAGTTTGATGAAAAAATCAACTAAGCAACAAAGATTATAATTGAATTTTTTGAAAGTTGTTGCTATTTTATGTGGAAAAAAGATTATAATGGTGCGTGAAAGAGGGCACCCTTTAAGCCTTTTATTTATGAAAAGTTTATTGAAAATATAAGAGAAGCAACACAGATTAAAATTGAGATTTTTGGAAGATATGTTGCCACTTTACGGGAAATAAGATTATAATAGTGCGTGAAACAATGTGTCATTTATGCTTTTACATATATCAAAAGTTCATTGAAAATATCTAAGAAAGAACAACGATTCTAATTTGAGTTTTTTGAAAGTTGTTGTCATTTGACGGGAATAAAAAGGTTGATTGAAAACTGATAATGTGAAAAATTATAGAGAGAAACCAATACTAAAAATAAAAAATGGTGTACATTTCTACCAAATAAAAAAGAAAAGAAAATGGTGGAAATCATTTTCCAAAGCAATACAATAATTATTTTGAATATTTAAAATGGTGATCATGAGCTTTGAGAACACTACTTGAAGAACTCATTGGGCAACTCTTCATATTCAGGGAATGGGTCATCCATGTTTTTGCCCTCATCAACGGCTACTATGGCTTTATCATCAATGTTTTTCAACATGTCTTCCAATGCTCCATCATCCGAAGGAATGATGATTTGTATTTCATTTGAGACTTCTATCTCCGCAGTCTTTTGACAAGAAGAAGAAGAAGAAGAAGAAGAAGAACCAAGAAAAATAGTTTTCTTTCTTTTTCTTGAAACTTCTTTAACCTAAAATTTTTAAAAAAATAAAAAAATTTAGTGAAGATTATATTTGATAAAATCATGAACAACATAATGTGAAATACTGTTTTGATGCATCACCTTTTTTTTCTCCTTCTTGGTGTGTAACTTTGGGTATCCTTCAGGAAGTAAATGATTCACCACTTCATTGACAGATCGCAATTTCTTCGTTCCAAGGCTTTGATGCGAATAGTACTTCAAGAAAAAAAAAGTTGATGAATGTTATTTATTACTTATAAAATAATTAAATAAAAATGATTAAATATTTTTTTACTGTATCGCATGTATCATCCATGTCTCGTTTGGCGCCTTCAATTTTCCAGTTATCAAGTTTGGAAAACATTTCTTCTATGCCAGAGAAGCTACTAAGCTCCTCTTGACCACGAAGAAAGTCAAATGAAATAGTTTCTTTTGCTATTTCAATTGATTTTTTCTTCTTTCCTTCTGATGATTTCTGAAAAACATCAAATGAAACAAAATAAAAAAAAATATAAATGATCAACAAACATATTGTTGAATTAACTTATTGAATTCTTAATTTTTTTAACTACCGAAATCAAATTAAAATAAAGGTACAAAGCATTTGGGGGATCAGACGAAAACTCAAGACAAAAAACAAAGAGAATTCAGGCTCTGTCTCATTAAAAATTGTGCCAAGAAAATCCTAAGAGATAAAACCCGATAAGAGAAAAAGAGATGAGTGTATATACCGATACTGGTGTAAATTCTTTTTCATTTATTATTCTTCGCCACTCTTTTCTGAAGGGTTTCATTACTCCCTGTATGTCAAGTAACAATAAAATGTATAAAGTTAGTTACAAATCTACTTAAATACAGTTCAAATTGATCAAATAATTAATACAGAATAAATAAGAGAAAACAAATAGTTCGATACTAACATCAATTTGCTTTCGGAGGATCTTCCCGAGCTCTGTAGTGCAAACTTCTTGTTGAGGGTCAACTGCTTTGTTTCTGTGCGTTGTAGCCATGAACGTTAGTACGTCCTAGTTACAAAAAGAAATGAGAAGGATATGGTATACAATTTCTCTCTTCTACTTATATAGAGAAAAGAGAGCAAGAGAAACTTTTAATTTGTTTATATCAAACCTTTAAAAAAATTATTTCTTTTTTATGTCAAAACTTTTTATTTTTAGTCAAAGCAAAAAATGGAATCTATTAATTAATGGGAGTTTTTTTTATGTTTTATATATCTAGCTTAACAATTAAGAGAGAATGGCAAAAAGAAAAAAATGAAATTTCATTGAGGAAATTAATAAAAGTGGTAAAAACATTTTTGTCCAAATTAGCTTAAATCATCTTGCCATATACTGGCACAGAATATATAGGAAATAACTTTTCTATTGGTTGATATCACATGTATATTGAGAGCCTATATAATTTGTATAGGAACAAATATTTGATAAGCATGAACTGTATAGCATTACCTCTTTTTTTCTTAAAAAGTATAACATATTACCTTTTTTTGCGGTAACATATTACCTTAAAATGCTACTTTTAATAATTTAGTTATATGCACTTTTAAAGAAAAAATAGTAAAAGATAATTGTCTTGTAGAATTTTGTACCCAAAAAATAATAAATTCACTTGTGGAAATTATGTACTTAATCAAGTAAAAATGATATATACGTCCCTCAAAGAAGAAAAAAAAGATTGAAAAGATACTGTATAATTCCATGATATGTTTCAAAAATGACAATAATAATATTTTTAAGAAAGTTAAACTTTTTCAAATTTTTTTTAAAGAATTATAATAATGGTATTAATGATTTCAAAAAAGTTTTTTTTTTTTAGAAAAAAAAGTTTAATTTTTGACTAAAAATAATGAGAATATTTATATACGTATATTAAATTTTTACAATACTTATAATATTTTTATTGTTTTTATAATTGTATACAAACCATAGTAACTTTTTTAAAAAACTTGATAATAGATATACCAATCTTATTCTTAAAAATTCCTCCCTATTATTAACTAGTGGTAAATCATTCCACCAAACAAAATTATGCAAAATAGACCTAGATTAGTTAATTTATCTGCACAATAGTTTCTTTCTCTAAAAACATGAGTAATCAAGAAAATCATACTTAAAACATTAACATTACCCAAAGACACTGCAAAGCTGCCCTATGATCACCATAATTGTTTCTAAAAATTCCACCACTTGGTAACATATGTTGCTATTTTCCCACACTTGATAACACCCAAATTTTTAACAGTAAGAATGTATCTTTTTTAAAACAACTAATACATAAATAAAGGTTTCATAATCATCCTTGAATTAAAACAGAATGATTATTTTTCTTCAAATTATCAGTGTTGTTGTTGCTTGAGCATCGTAAAGTATAGACGTAAGATTTGTTTACCATGTTTATAATTGATGCTTATATGTGATCTTTATGCTGTGAGTTAACGATACTATGAAATTCTTGTGATGCATTAGTTTATATGCTTTCTTATTAACCGTTCATTATTTATTATGTCTTGTGATTGAGGTTATCATTGTGGTGATCTTGTCTCTAAGACTAAATTGAAGTTAGAACATTCATCATGCGCTGGTGGCCTGGACCTAATCATAAATATGTGACGACAGTTCCTTGGATAAGCGATGTGCTCCGAACAATATCTTACGGTGGGGTTTCAGACATGAAACTCTACCGAGCATTACTATACTCATGTGTCCAACGATGAGACACTGTCCAATAATGAGACATTTTGCACTACAGAGAGGTGATATTCATATCATATAGGCTGCATTAGATTGTCATATAAAGTAACAACTAGTATTTGGTGAGGTATTAGTGATATGTATCTATGGTGTGACGAGATAAATGATCGTAGCCTACATGTTCTTTTATTGATAATTTTATGAGCTTTCAATATACATGTATACTTGACTTATGTTTTCCTATGTTTTGGAGTAACTCTTGTGTATTTGGCCAAGTTACCAATCCAGTAGACGAGTTTGAAAAAGTGTGGTGAAGTGTTGAGACTTTGAGATTTGTGGACATTGGTATTAGTCTTGTTGAGAGAGACACAAGCATTCAGGGTTATGACCAGCTATAGGTTGAGTGTTTGGGTAGTAAAAAGCCAAAAAATTTGGCTTAAAATTTTATCTTTGATTTACAAATAAAATGAATTTTTTGTAACATTTAATAATTACTTTTAATAATGAGTATTATATAAGTTTAATGTCCCAAAAATCTAGTGTAGTCTCTTACAAATCAACACAAAAGAGTAAGTCTCTCATACGGATCAGGATTGTCTGCTGTAACTGTTTCACGTAATTATTCACATTAAAAATCTCAACCATTCAAAAGTGATCGAACGGTCCTGAATGATCAATATAAATTGAATACAATTTTAATTTTAGCTTTTCATTTTTTGTCAGACGGTCGAAAATGACTGTTGCATTAACGCATTTACAATATGCATGTAATCTTTTTTTCCTCTCATAGACTAACACTGACTCAATAAAATTACAGTAAAATTAAAGTGAATCTCTATCATAGACAACATCAAATTGTGTCGACCCATCACGAAGAACTAACAACATATACTATAGCCTTATAAATAAAGTCGATCGAATTCTATCTAAGACTTCCTTTCTCAATCTTGTGCGTTATGATCTGTATTGAAATGATGATTAATATTTTGAAGAAATTAAATAGAACACTGAGTCTATATATGTTTCCACTTCGTTTACTTATCTTAACCATCTTAATTAGTTCTTTTTTTGTTTATAGAAAATAATATATATATATATATATATATATATATATTAAAAAATAAAATGGGATAAAAGTTAATACAAAAAGTAGAAACTAAGTACCATCGAAATATATCGAAAGTACTAAAAAAATAAATAAAACACTTAACAAACATCAAAATCCGACTACCATAACAGGAACATTGAATACACACTTAATTAATAACCACGAAAAACAAGCTACACCAAAAACAAAAAAGATAATAGAGAAAGTTTATGCTAGTTCAATGTGTTCATTGTGTGTGTTCTTTTGTTTATTTTTTTATTTTAAATTTATGTAAATATGATTATATGTTTTAAATTTCACTACATATGATTCTTTTTTTAAAATTTTCTGTAAATTGCACTTAACTATTTAACTTTTCTGTTACATTCGTTTGTTTGCTTACTATCTTCTTCACGTGTATGCACAAAACCACAAAGCAAATAATAAGAAATTATTAAAGAAGTGTCAAATGGAGGAGAAAGGATTCTCTCAATTTTAAAAAACAATTGAGGAAATAAAATGTACTTTTAGACCATTGGATTATAAATATAGAGTAATATTTAAATTGAAAAGAAATGAGAAAAAATTAATTGATGGTTGAGATGTGAAAATTGAGAAAAATTGAGGAAAAATAAATTGAGAGGATCCATTCTCCAAATGGAGACATCTTTTCTGCAATAAAATTACACACGGTTTTTACGCAGTTTAACATTCTGACTGTTCAATCTAAATTGTGCAGTCGGGATCATTTTAAGTGACTTCATGATAGCTAGCATATTAATAATAATCGTCAGATTTAATACAATATGATAACTGTGTGAAAGCTGACAACAGCTAACGTCAATCTGTAATAAACACACAAGAAATTTGTGATCCTGTTCAATCCAACAAAGACCTGCATCGATCTAAGTTAGAAAGTAACTTTGATTCACTATTCCAACTATATTTATAGAGATCAACAATAAGTTTCAAATCCAAGTTTTAGTACATCCTACAAATTATAATGATAATCAAACACACCTTCCTCCTAATGAATTTCATAGTGCTCAATACATAAACCATATGATATGACGTCAAACAAATATTTGCCACTATGCATTCCAAACTTTTTTTCTTCAATACCAATGATAAAAGAAAAACAAAATTAAAGCAAATACAAACCCAATTTTTCAGGAACACGACAGCGGAACAACAATATGATGGAAACAAACTATAGATACCATGTTAACAATAATGAGATAATATAGCAAAACCTAAAAGATTATACTAAGTTACAATAATGAGAAAATATAGCAAGACCTAAAAGATTATTAAACTGACTTAAAAAGATAAAAACCCAATAACATGTCATCTAACAATTAATCCAATCATCACACTCATGAAAATCTTGATCACACTCATCAACTTCTTCTGCAATCTCCTCGAGTGTGTTATTCTCCTCTTGTATCAATTGATTATCAAAATAACCATTAAATGTATCTTGATCGTATCCTCCTTCATTAAGAGGAAATTCAACCTGCAATAAATATATTGATAAAATATAGTTATAAAAATAATATTGATAAAATATTTAGTCTAAAATTCGGTATAAATTAGCTTTATCACCTCATTTTGATTACAAATATCATCTACTCCATAATTGAGAGGAGTGAAAGCCAGCATTTCCAAAAGATTTGATGAAGATTCATTTTTTAATGTTTCCATTGAAACATCTTCTTCTGGATTGTTCTCAACTTGAGGAAAAGATGAAGAACCAGGACAAGTCTTTATTTTATTTGACTCTTCTTCAACCTGAAAATTACAAACAATTATAAAATATTTAAGCGTTTTTGTTGTTGTAACATTACCATTAATTATCACTTAAAATATAAGTTTGATGCCTTGTTTTCTGTTATAATATTTTCCAGCCCCCCATCATCGGAAGGAATGCCATGCTGCATTTCCGAAATTCCTGGTGGGAATGGAGTCTGAAGTGCGGGTAGACTGGGCAATGTTTCGAACTCTTCTTCAACCTGAAAATTACAAACAATTATAAATTTTTTTTGTTGTTGTAAAATTATCAATAATTATCACTTATATTAAGATTGATACCTTGTTTTCTATTATAATATTTTCCAGCCCCCCATAATCGGGAGGAACGCCTTGCTGCACTTCTGAGATTCTTGGTGGCGATGGAGTAAGAAGTGCGGGTAGAATAGGCAATGTTTCTGTCGAAACATTTCCCTCTTTAGGAGTGTTCTCCTTATCCTGAAGGAATCGAGCCAGAGAGAACGAACCACAACAAGTATTTGTTAGAAGTAATTTATATTTAAGGGTATTTTAGTATTTACTATGTTAAGTCTTTTCATTTTTAGGGCCTATGTGGCAAACTTTACTCTTTGTATAAATAGCTACTCTTTTATCAATACAATTAATTCTCCCTTTCATATTTTGTGGCTGCTGTCTTTGTCCTCTTCTTACTATTCCATTGATTCATCACCTTGTACACCAACAAATTGGTATCTAGAGCTCCGGTTCGAATCCACGGGAAACACGAGTGAAACGTGAGTTGTGTGTGTTTGATTTTTGGTTCTTGATTTGTGTTGAATCTTGAACAAAAATCTGAACAGAATCACTTTTTCTGATTTTGTGGGATTGGGAAACACGAGTGTTAGTGAGATTTGAGTGTACTGTACAAGGTTTAAGATGAACGGAAACGGTGGCATGAGTACCAAGCTTCCAGTGTTTGATGGCAAAAACTGGAATCGTTGGATGAAACAAATGCTTGTATTGTTCGGTGCTCAAGGTGTGCTTGAGCTTGTCACTGAAGGATATGTTCCTGTTGCAGCAGATGCAACAGAGGAGCAGAAAGAGGCGCAGAAAGCTACAAGAAAGAAGGATCAGAAGGCGTTGTTCTACATTCATCAGTGTGTGAATGAGAGTGTGTTTGAGAAGATTGCTGATTCAGTGACGGCGAAGGAGGCTTGGGATCTTCTGACAAGGTGTTACGGTGGTGATGCGTCAGTAAAGAAGGTAAAGCTTCAAACCCTCAGAAAACAGTATGAGAATCTCAACATGAAGAACAATGAGAAGGTTTATGAGTACATCTCCAGACTAATTCTGATTACTAATGAGATGAAAGCTTGTGGAGAAACTCTTTCAGAACAAGTAATCATTGAGAAAGTATTGAGATCCCTTACCCCTCAGTTTGATTACATTGTTGTATCTATTGAACATTCCAAAGATTTGGAAACCATGAGAATAGAAGAGTTACAGAGCAGTCTAGAAGCACAAGAGTTGCGTCTAACTGAGAGAAACTCTGAAAGAGAAGTAGAGCAGCAGGCTCTGAAAACAGCTTCTGAGAAGAAGCTTCAGAAGAAGTCTTGGTCAGAAGCCAAGAATAGATCTGAAGGAGCTCAGAATCCAAAAACCTCAACTTCTGGAAAGCAGAAGTATGCTCAGAAAGGAAAAGACAAGACAAAGGTACGGTGTTACTCTTGTCAGAAGTTTGGCCATTTTGCATCTGAGTGCAAGTCAAACAAAGAAAGAAAGTCAGAAGAAGCAAATATAGCCAGAAGTTCTGATGACTCTGATAGTGAATTTGTTTTACTAATGGCTTCTGAATCTGATGATGTGAATTCAGAGTGGTGGTATATGGATACAGGGTGTTCAAACCATCTTACTGGAAACAAGAAGTGGTTGGTTGATTTTGACTCTAGAAAGAGTACAAAGATCAGATGTGCTGATGATAAATACCTCAACGCTGAAGGTATGGGAAATGTCAAAGTCATTTTGAACAATGGGAAAGCAGCATTGATTCAGAACGTGTGGTATGTACCAGGCATGAAAAGCAATCTGATGAGTGTGGGTCAATTGATTGAGAAAGGTTTTTCGGTTACTATTGAAGACAATCTTCTGAAGCTATATGACGGTAATCAGAAGCTGATTATGGAGTCAGAACAGGGAAGGAACAGAACATTCAAGGTGAATGTTAGAACTGCAGACTCTGAATGTCTTAGTGCAACAAGTGTTGAGAAGGATAGTGAGCTGTGGCACAGAAGATTTGGTCATCTGAATTTCAGAAGCTTGGGGCATCTGAAGTCAAAGAATCTGGTACATGGAATTCCTATAATCAAGAAGCCTGAAAAATCTTGCGAGGTGTGCATGAAAGGGAAGCAACCAAGACTGCCGTTTGCATCAGAAGTAGCTCCAAGAGCAAAACATGCCTTGGGAGTAGTACATTCTGATGTGTGTGGACCATTTCCAGTACCTTCACTTGGAGGAAACAAGTATTTTGTATCTTTTGTTGATGAATTCACAAGGATGACATGGGTAACACTCATCAAGTTCAAGCATGAAGTGTTTGCTGCGTTTCAGAAGTTCAAGGTGAAGGCTGAGAAACAGAGTGGTCAGAAGCTGAAGATTCTCAGAACTGATGGTGGTGGTGAGTTTAATTCTAATGAGTTTAAAACTTTCTGTGAGGAGAATGGAATTGAGCATGAGGTTACAGCTCCTTATACTCCTCAACACAATGGTCTTGCTGAGAGAAGAAATCGTACTTTGCTTGATATGGTGAGAAGCATGCTGAAAGAGAAGAAGCTTCCTCATCATTTATGGGGAGAAGCTGTTGCCACTGCAACATATGTGCTCAACAGATGTCCAACAAAGAAGCTGAAGGAAATAGTTCCTATTCAGAAGTGGACTGGAGATAAGCAAAGTGTTAGTCATCTGAAGGTGTTTGGATCTGTATGCTATAAACATGTTCCAGAAGCCAGAAGACAGAAGCTGGATGATAGAAGCAAAGTAATGTTACTGGTGGGGTACCACAGTACAGGTGCGTACAAGCTTTATTGTCCAGAGACTAATAAAATTGAATTCAGCAGAGACGTCATTGTGAAGGAATCTGAAATTTAGGATTGGAACAAGTCCCAATCAAATTCTGATGTGAGAATCTCAGAGGATGGCTCTGAAGGTGAGTCAGAATCTGAAGGCTCTGAAGATGATTCAGAAGATGGAGATGACTCTGATGGTGACTCTGAGTCTGATGGTGATTCTGAATCTGACTCTGACTCTGAAGACGATTCTGAAGGTCAGAATTCTGAAGGTCAGAATTCTGAAGCCAGTTCTGAAGGTCAGAATTCTGAAGCTAATTCTGAAGGTCAGAATTCTGAAGAGAATTCTGAAGGCCAGAATTCTGAAGAGAATTCTGAAGGCCAAAATTCTGGAGAAAGAATTTCTGAAGGTGCTTCTGAACAAGTTCAGAGGCTACGGAGAATCAGAAGCATCCCAAGAAGATTTGCAGGATTTGAAATGTTGCAAGACACTGAAGTAGACTCTGAGGGAGAAATTATTCAGTGTGCAATGTTAGTAGATTCTGAACCTGTGAGCACAGAAGATGCTCTTAAGCAACAAGTCTGGTTGCAGGCCATGAAAGAAGAACTTGATGCTATAAAGAGGAACAAGACTTGGAAGCTTTCAGAACTTCCAAAAGGCAAGAAAGCCATCAGCCTCAGATGGGTTTTCAAGCAGAAACTAAAGCCAGATGGATCAATTGGCAAACACAAAGCGAGGTTAGTAGCAAGAGGATTTCTGCAGAAACCTGGACTAGATTATTCTGAAGTGTTTGCACCTGTAGCAAGACACGAAACAATTAGACTAGTAATTGCAATAGCTGCTAACAGGAATTGGCCTCTGATGCATAATTAGATGTGAAATCTGCATTTCTGAACGGTCCATTACAAGAAGAGGTATATGTGTCACAACCTCCTGGTTTTGAGAAAAAGAATCAGGAAGGGATGGTGTATAGATTGCATAAAGCCCTCTATGGATTGAAACAAGCGCCCAGAGCCTGGAATATGAGGATTGATTCATTTTTCAAGAAACAAGGGTTTCAGAAATGTGAGTTGGAGTATGGTGTTTATGTTCAGCACACTTCAGAAGGCAATATGTTTCTGGTATGTTTGTATGTTGATGATATATTGCTGACAGGAAGTTCTGAACAAGAGATAGCTAAGTTCAAGAAGGTTCTGATGAATGAGTTTGAGATGACAGACCTTGGAAAAATGAGTTACTTTCTAGGGATGGAATTTCTATATTCTGAGAAAGGAATCATTTTGCATCAGTTGAAGTATGAACTTGAGCTTCTGAAGAGATTTAAGCTGGAGAATTGCAAAGTTGCTATCACACCCTCTGATACGAATCAAAAGCTGGATTCCGATTCTGATGGAGAGGATGTGGATGCTACAACCTTCAAACAGTTGGTTGGTTCTCTGAGGTATTTGTGTAATACCAGACCTGATATTTGTTTTGCAGTTGGAATGGTTAGCAGATTTATGAGTAAACCAAAATGGTCCCATTACCAAGCTGCTGTCAGGATTCTGAGGTATATCAAGGGGACTCTGAAGCATGGAGTGCTATTTCCCTCTGAAGGAAGGACTTAATCAGAACTTCTGAGTTACTCAGATTCTGATTGGTGTGGAGACAGAGTTGATAGAAGAAGCACTTCTGGATATTTATTTAAATTTCTGGGAGGTCCTATTTCGTGGTGTTCCAAGAAGCAACCTGTTGTTGCTCTATCAACCTGTGAAGCTGAATATATTGCAGGTGCTGTGACTGCATGCCAAGCTGTGTGGCTTCTGAACTTACTGCAGGATCTGAAGATCAAGGTAAACAAGCCTCTGAAGCTGATGATTGATAACAAGTCTGCAATCAATCTTGCCAAGAATCCAGTGCTGCATGGAAGAAGCAAGCATATTGAGACCAAGTATCACTTTCTGAGGAATCAGGTTCAGAATGGAGTGCTTGAAGTTGTGCACTGTAGCACTCAGAAGCAGCTGGCAGATGTGTTGACAAAGGCTATCAAAACTGATCAATTTCTTCGTTTGAGGGATGGAATTGGTGTTGTCAGTTTTGGCTAAATATAAATTAAGGGATGGTGTTAGAAGTAATTTATATTTAAGGGTATTTTAGTATTTACTATGTTAAGTCTTTTCATTTTTAGGGCCTATGTGGCAAACTTTACTCTTTGTATAAATAGCTACTCTTTTATCAATACAATTAATTCTCCCTTTCATATTTTGTGGCTGCTGTCTTTGTCCTCTTCTTACTATTCCATTGATTCATCACCTTGTACACCAACAGTATTCGTCTTTCTTTTTTTTGAACATTTTTTTTCAACCTAGAAATAATAATAGCTAGTATTTAATAATTTAGTCAATTGGTTTAATAAAAAAAACCATTAAAAAATTATATAACATAAAACATTATCATTAAATAATGTCTCACCTTGTTTTTAATATTTTTTCTCTTCTTTGTTAAGGGGACACCGATAGGAGGTATATCTGCATCCCTCTCTTCAACATTTTTTTCTTCCACCTTGGCCTCAATGTTCTAGAAATTTTTAAAAAATATAATTTATCATTATTATATATAACATAAAACATAAAAATTTATACATAAAGTTTTTTTGCACACCTTTCTTTTTCTATTTCTCGATGGGAACTTGGTGTACTCTTTTGGAAGTAAATAATTTACAACTTCTGTAACTGATTTGAATTTTGTAGGATTTGTACTAGTACTAGCAGCTGGAATAAAATACTTCAAGAAAGAAAAAAAAAGATAAATGTTATGATTGACAAATATATCTTACTTATCATATATAATAAAAATATCAATTATTGATCAACTTATGATAGATTAAATACAAACTAGAACAATAAGAAAACATAAATCTTGATTTATTCCTAGTCATTACAAGTGTGAAAAATTCATATATTATATTAACAAAAAAAAGAGAGAATCATATCATGTTGGAACAACCAAAACCAACATATCATATCATATCATATATACATATAAAAGAAATCATATTATTACCGGATCACAAACTCCATTTGTCCGCTTTCTGTACAATAACTTCCAACCTTTAAGACTAGACAATAAATTGTCTATGTTTTTGAATTTGGAAGTATCAAAATATGAAGGAAAAGCAAAGGAAACAATTTCTTCGCCAATCAATTTTGTTGTATCACACCTCCCTCGTTTCGCTGGTTTCTATAAAAAATGATGCATCAATATTATAATTAAAGTGTATATTACCTAATATTAATCCAATGTATTTATAATCCATTTTGGATTGATCAAAAAGATGAACTTGGAGAAGATAAAATTTTAATGAAATTGTGTATAAATATGCATTTCATATACTTTTACAACGAAAAATCAATCATTTTATAGTCTCCAATTTCATTTTTACGCTTCAACTTTTTCTTACAAATGTGTACCTTTTCTATGATCATTGGTTGAATTTCCGGATGACCTTTGTATTTGGCTTTAAAATCTCGTACAATTTTCTTTGTCAACATAAATGCATAGAATCAGCTATGGAATAATTCATTAAGATTGAATGAAAAATAATAGTATTGATACTTACAGTAATGTGCTTTTGTAGTGCCACTGCGAGTTCTTTGCCATAAAGAACACCTTTGAAATTCGACCTTGGAAATTTTCTATGCATGGTGAAATTGTTCTCTCCTCAATATAAAATCAGATTGAATCTGAATGAAGAACAAACGAGGGATCTGAATCTGGAGATGTAGATTGAATAGCTTAGGGTAAGAGCGAGTTTGAACGAAGAATCTGAATAGCTTTGGATTGAATTATGAATCTCACACGAGTTTGAATCTTACAAAGATTGAAATTTGATGATTGGATTTGAATCTTACCTTGAGAAAGAAGAAGTTGTGAGTGAAACAAATGTAGCGGGTTCTGGAAAGAAGAGGGAATGGAAGTGAATGTTTTCACCCTATTGTATAAGCCACGACAGTTTGAATTGAACAGCTGCAATCCTTAAAATTCAAAACAGTGGCGACGGTTTCAGTAAACAGCCGTGGTGAATCAGTCACAAGTCAAAGTTTTTGTTGTAGTGTAATGGTGTCAATTTGAATTCTTATATAGAGAGGATGTGGAAATGTTTGTCTAAATTTAATCAAAAAAAATTAATGTCTTTTTTTTTACTGATTTATTAAAAACATTAGTCAAAAAACAAAATTAGGAATTTTTTTATTAATTGTTTTATGGTTCATGAATGTTATTTGGCAAATATTATATTATTTATATTGGTTTTCAATTAAGGGAAAATTTTAATAATATACTTTTTTTTTTTGTTGAATTTAATAAAAATAACTATTTCCTTTTATCACATTTTTCCTTAATTTTGACTACATTTATTTTGCAATGGAGTAGCAAGAAAATTAAGTATAAAACTTTTTAAAAAAATCCGATTATATTCATTTTACTGATACGACAATCTTCAAAAATAATCTAAAATTCAACGATGGTGAAATTTTCTAAAATTGATATAATTTTGAATCAATGAAAATAAAGGACAAAAAAAAAGCAATTTTTTGTTGCATAAATCAAGATATCATACTGTCAAAATTGCAAAGGCTAATGAAATTCATTTTAAAAGTCAAACGTTGGATCAAATGGTTAAGATCAATCAAATACTTGGATCAATTTGGATCTCCGAAACCAATGATCGCTCGATTGGTTCGAATGGTTTAGTTTTTGGTGTTTTCGAAAAAGAAAACCGAATCAAACTAAGTGGTTTGCAACACATTTTTTTTTCACGATGTATTCCCTATTATTTTTTTCCGATATATTTCCGGCTATTATTTTTTAATCACATGTAACACTTGATGTAATAAATTATAGTTGGGAGGTATATGGTTCAAATCTTAAGGGCTAAAATTGAGCCATTGTGAAACTTAGGGGTTAAAATCAAACAATTGAAACTTGTGGGGCAAAGTTTTCTTAAAATATTTTTATGAGATTGAGGTATATATGAGAGTTATGTTATGTAAGTTAGGGCTTTTTTTTTTTTGGCTTTTAAGTTGGACCAATTTTAAATGTTGATGGGTTGTTGGGTGTTAATGGATTGAACTAATTATAAATTCTTTGATGAAAATTGCTATTGAGGCCCCCATGTTTGCTCCCAGGCCCCCCTAACTGACAAAAATACCCCCGGACAGAATTTTCGTTGTACCTACAACGAAAAAAAATTACTTCGTTGCCAAAGTGACGAAAATGAATGGTAATGGTGTCCAAGCGCGCGCCCTCCAGAAAATGCCCATAATTTCGTTACGCTGGCAACGAAACTAGATTTCGTTGTCTACAATACGAACACGCTGTGTTTCGTTGCATAGGCAACGAAATATGCCAAATATAGTATGCAGAGCAGCTGAATCATACGAGCTGTACTGTTACAGATTTCAAAACCAAAAGTAGATCTAGGGTGATTTGTTACTGTGGAGGCTTGGAATCAACTTGGAAAGATCAAATACAAGGTGCGGAAGGCTGATTGGAGGTCTACAACAGGTAATGAATGTTAATTTCGTTTGATTTTGTGTTTTTGTTCAAGTTCTCTGTCGCACCTAATTTCGTCAGTTTGGCAACGAAAATAGGCTTTTCTTCACTTTGGGATGCGAAAGAGGCGGAGAGTACAAAGAGTCGAAAAGGAAAGGCAAGAGAGATGACACGGCGACTAGAAAGTGTCAGTGTCCGTTCAGGCTGCGAGGTTACTTTTTGGCATCTAAGGAATGGAAGCTAAGTGTTGTGTGTGGTGAGCATAACCACGAGATGGCCAAGAATTTGGAAGGTCATATTCTTGCGGGACGTTTAAAACCCGAGAAAAAGGAGCATGTGAAGGAGCTTACTAGGAATTTGGTGCAACCAAAGAAGATTCTGAACAACTTGAAGGACAGGAATAAGGATAGCAAGACCAACATGAAGCAAATTTACAACATCCGGCAAAAATACAAAATTGACCTTAGGGGTCAATTTTCTGAACTTCAACAACTTCTGAAGTATCTTGAAGAGCACAGATACTTCCACAAAGTTAGAACGGTTGGTGAGTCGTCGATCGTATAAGATATTTTTTGGGCACATCCTGATAGTGTGAAATTGCTCAACACTTTTCCTACCGTACTGATTATGGATTCTACATACAAGACCAACAAGTATAAAATGCCACTTTTTGAGATAGTCGGTGTGACTTCCACTGAGAAGAATTTCAATGTTGGTTTTGCTTTTCTGACAAATGAAAAAGAAGACAATTTCATTTGGGCTCTTGAGACTTGTAAGAGTCTTTTCAAGGATAAGGATGTGATGCCGAATGTTATTGTAACTGACAGAGATAAGTCACTGATGAATGCAGTTGAAACTGTTTTCCCACATTCAACTGCAATGGTGTGTCATTATCACGTCTACAAGAATGTAAGGGCTAAGTTCAAGGCACTTTGCCGAGCAAAGGATCAAAAGATGGAGGAGTTGCTTAATACTCTGAAATATCAATGGGAGGCAGTTGTGGACTCTACTTCTGAAGAGGCATTTACAGATGCAGTTATGGAGTTTAGGAGAGTCTTTGCTAGATTTCCTAAATTTTTGAAATATTTTCAGGAAACGGTTTTAGATCCGGTGAAGGAAAAACTTGTCAGAGCTTGAACTGATCGCGTCATGCACATTGAAAACACCACATCCAACAGAGTTGAGTCTCAACATGGTGTTTTGAAGCAATATATCCTTGATTGCAAGGGTGATTTTGTGAAGTGTTGGGACGCGATGAATCAAATGTTGTCCAACAAATTTACCGAGATAAAGACATCATTTGGTCAGAGTACTTCACAAGTTGAGCATCATTTCAAAGATCATTTTTTGTACTCCAAGTTGGTGTATAACGTCTCAAGGGATGCGTTACGCTTTACTCGTGATGAAGAAGAAAGATCAAGAGAATGTAGTAGGAATCGGAAGAATTGTGGGTGTGTCATAAAGATGACTTACGGATTGCCATGTGCTTGTCTCATTGCTTTGAAATGCGAAAAACAACTTCCAATTAGGCTCAACGAGATCAATGCTCATTGGAAGAGGTTACACTATGAAGAAGAAGAGGGCAAGGTCGCGGATGTTTCTATATTGGAAGAGCTTAATGCAATTCAGGTATAATAAACTTAAATTTGTTATCGATTAATTGAATTTAAATTATTCAATTAAAACATATCATTAGATTAGTAGCTTGATGCATTTAATATTTTTATTTATTTTAGGAACGCTTCAAAGTAGCGGATCATGATATGAAGTTGCAAATCAAAGAAACATTGCGCTTGATCGCATATCCACAAACAACTTCTTTAACTCCTCCGGTTAAGAAATGTGACACAAAGGGTGCACCGAAGCGAAAAAAGGCTTCCGTAAGTGACAACTCTACCACTAGAGAGCCATCTAATTGGGAGCATATGGATTCCCAATTTCCCGACTCACAGGCGTCACAGTCAAAACCGTCGAGGCCTCCAAGGAAAAGTGCTCGGATCGGAAAGCTTTCGTCGCCTTCATCATCAATGAAGAGGATTCCGTTTATGTGGAATATGCCACATTTCATGCATCCATATATTGAAGACATTGTTGATGTTAAGTCGGACGGGCATTGTGGATTTCGGGTTATTGCTCAACATCTTGGTAAGGGTGAAGACAGTCAAGGGTTGATACGTTTGGTTATGGTTAGGGAGTTAACCATGTTTAGAAGTGTGTACTTGGGTGTTTATGAATCTGAGGAGCGTCTGCAGTACATACTTGATGAGTTGTACCCTCCGAAGATAATGCCTAAGAGTGGGGTTGCATCGAAAGATAAATGGTTTACATTTCCTGATATGGGCCATATCGTTGCAACCGCATACAACCGGGTCGTGGTTGAATTGACATCCCCCACTATTGGTCACTCTGAGACTTTCTTACCATTGTGTGGTCGTCCACCAAGCGATCCTGCTACACGCATTTTGTGTATGAGTTTAGTGTCAAATCATTTTGTGGAGGTCAAGCTAAAGTCATGGTGTCCACTACCTCCTACAAACAAGCAATGGAAAAAACATCGTGCCGGAGATGCCGAGGGGTGGGAGGAAAAGTTTATGGATCGGATGGTTGAGTTTGAAGAGCTGCTCGAGTATGAGAAAGCTAGCTTGCCAAAGATGAAGTCCAATGTAGATGAGCCCATCATTATAGGATAGGATGAGTAGTTTCATGCATGCTTTAGTTTTTATTTGTGCTTGTAATGTGTCACACATTTTGTAGATGAGCCCATCATTATAGGATAGGGTATGTAAATCGAATGACACTTTTTGTAAGACACATTTTGTGATTGATCACTATATATATATATATATATATATATATATATATATATATATATGTATATGTATTATTAAAATCATAACTCTTATGTATTATTATCATAGGTATGGAAAAAATAAGTGAAGCGGAAAAAAAAGGGCTGCGGATCGTTATGTGTCGAATCATACTTCAAAAAGTTTTGATTTTGCTATAAGGTTGACAGGTATTCCAGAGTTTCACCTTCATCTGAAAAACAACATTACGACTCTGGAAGGGTTGAAAAATAAGATTGAATTCATGTATGCCTTCACGAACGGGAAGGAAATTCAAATTGATAGAATTCATTATTATGAATCGTACACAGATATTACGGGTCACAGTATTTGATTTGATGATGCTGAGACAAAATATCATTGGAAAGAGTTAATATCTGACAACTGTGTTCAAATGATGTTTGACAGTGTTGAAGGTGACCCAACTCCACATCGTTTGGCCGCTCGTTTATTTTAATTAATTAGTTATTAATATGTAATAGTTATGTAATGAAGAAACATGAATTGTTAGTATGTAATGACAACACATCAATTATTATGGTGTAATGCGTTTTAATTAATCAAAGGCCAGGATTGCACCGACAGTTTGAACGGTCATGATTTACTTGTATTGGTCTATAAATAGAGTGGTGTAGTTTGTTTATGTTGTCACACATTACCTAATAAAATGGACATCGGTTACAAAGTTAACACACACCTCGCCGCCGTTTACTTCAACAAAGAAACCCCAAATCTGTTTCGGATCCACATCCATGTCACTCTAAGCGAGCTTAAGCAACAGTTGGATGAATTGAATGGTCGGCTCACCGGCCATCGTGACAATAGAAGGGTAGCCACAATTGAGTATCGACGTCCGTCAGTCATATGTCACGGTCGTGTCGTTAGATTCACAAATATGGTTCTTGACACGGATGACGATGTCAAAAGCATGTTTGAGATTTTTTCGGAACACAGCACAAAGGGTCCGATAGAACTAGATGCAAAGTTGCTCAGATCTGTACCGGAGATTTTATCAAGTTTGCGTCGCCTAAGTCGCCCAAGGACCTATGAAGAAATCGAACCTTTGTGCTACGCATCTGAGGAAGAAGAAGTTGTTAATTTAGCCGATCCGTAATCGTTGGTTTGTTTATGTGTATTTTGCAAATGTACTTTATGATTATGTCTGATGTTATGTTTGTTCGTCTTTCATGTTAGTTATGTTGTTTAAATTAAAGCAGTCTACGGACTTCATGTGTGTTTGTTGTTGTTAGTTTCAAAAATTGCAGGTTCTGTCAACTAGTTTTTTAAAAACTTCTGCAGAACCTATTTTCGTTGCCAAACCAACGAAAATCTGGAAAAATTTACAGATTTCGTTGCCTATTCAACGAAAATTAGTTTCTCAGACCCAGTCTGCATTGTTTACGCATAATCCAATGGTTTTCAAAACCATGCAAACCTGTCCAGACAAATTGATTTATTTATTTAGTGTTTACGCAAAATATAATGTCCAAATTCAATTTAGTATCCAAAATCACTAAATCATAATCCCCTAATCCAAAATCCCCAAATTAATTTATATCATGCAATAGAGTTTGTAAACCAACTCTAAATCGTACTTATCGTGCTTACACGAATCCTAACTCTAAATCGACAACACAAATCGCCTACAAAACTCTTCAAAATCATTTCAATGTATTGAGCTTCCAATGCTTTTTTCGTATCTGATATAACATGATTTCGTTGTCTCTGCAACGAAACCAAGCGCTTTCGTGTTATAGACAACGAAATTGTGTTTTTCGTTACTTAAGTGACAATCAAGCTTGTTTCGTTGTCTAGACAACGAATTTCAAGTAAATTAGGCCAGGAACGTGCCTTCGTCCTATAGGCAACAATTTATTTGGATTTCGTTGCCTAAACAACGAAAATTTTGATCATATCCCCAAAGATATTTTGAGATTTTAGGAAGGCTTAGGAGCATGTAGGGGGGCCTCAATAGCAAATTTCTTCTTTGATTTCTAAAAACTGAATCAAACAACCAAACCACCTCAATTTTTAAGTAGTTCAGTTCTTCAATTTCTAACTAATGACAATTTGTCTTTCACTTACTATAACTTAATTAACTTTTCATGTAAATTGAACGAGGCTTTCAATTTTTATAATAAAATCAAAATATAGTAGAGACATGTATCATTATTCCGTCATATTATTTATCTTTTAGTGTATTTAATACTAAAAAGTAAAAATATTGTTTGCCCAAAATAGTGGCCCACACACGGGCATATAGTTGAGGCATATATCACTGTTCCAATTGTATTAACGTCAGCTATTTTCAGGGTTTGTTTGGTTGCTATATAAACCTCTTTATATTTCTCGCTACTTTTCTTCTTCATCCTTCAAAACCCTCACCCCTTTCCTCCCCTCAACTCGCAAAAGCCTAAGAAATTAAGTTTTTTACTACTTAAAACAATCTATTATTTGATAACATTAATCGGTAACTATTTCTTTGTCTCAGAATAAATAACGTAAATGAAATAAAATTTTATTTCAAAATACTTGACATAAACAACTTTCAATACAACATTATACAATTATAATAAATCATAATACTATTTTATAGATAATAAAGTAAGTCATTAATATTTTTTAAAGATAGTTAAGCAAGGGTCATATTTTTTCTCTTTAATTAATATATATTTTTTAAAACGGTGAAAGATGACAAATCATTTAAAATAAGAGAGAGGATAACTTATATCTATTTATTCAAACAAGTAATCATATCTATAAACAAAAAAATAGAGTTAACATTACTTTCTTCGGTTACTATTATAAGCAAAAAATAATTTTTTAGATTTATTAAAAAACTGTTGTATCTAATATTATATTATGGACCAAATAATTATTTTTTTAATAAATTTAAAAAGTGATTATTTTTTTTTTATATAATAGTAATCGGAATGAGTATTAATATTAATTAACAAATTGATCACGAGAGAATCACACTACAATTGACTTGGAAGGAGCAACTAGCAAGCATGCAACAATTTGTACACCGCAAGAATACGTGAGATGAAAACGATGTCTACGTGGAGTTATTCCAATGGTGGGGTTGTGGACCCAATAAACACAAGATTACACCACGTGGATGGTCAAGATTTCACTATTTATTCTCTTCCACCTTATAAATTGAGGTCACCAACATTATTGAAAGACAGCAATTGTAGTGAAGAATCAACCAACCAATAATTGTAATTGTTCTTTGCTTTGCAAATATTTGTTTGTGAGAAAATATGTCTGGCTGTAATTGTGGAAGCAGTTGCAATTGTGGCGATAGCTGCAAGTAAGAATCAAATCAACCACCTTAATCCTTAATTTGTTGCTTTATCTAAAGTTTTTTTTCTTCTATAAAAGTATGTGTGTTTATTTTTATCTTGTGATTTTTGGATATTATTTTAAAAAAATAAATATTTGGATTGGCTGCTCAGTACCTCTTTTGGCTTATTAAGTTGTTTTAAAAATAAATTATTTCTATTTTTTCCCCTTTTTTTTCTTGGTACAACTATTTTTTCCCTTTCTAGCTAGGTGATCTTAAGCATGGGGAAAACTATATGTAGTACGTCCTCTTATAAAGTTTTTCTTTTTATATCATTTATTGGGCATGTTTGGGTACCAAGCTGATTTTGATGAAATTTTTAGGAAGGTATATTTATATTAAATTTTTTAGTGTTTGACAAAATTTGAAAATTTGTTCATATGTTTCTTACTTAATTTTTGAACAAGATATGTTCTTTACTTGATTTAATTTATTTATGTAAATTTTTAAAAGTCGTCAACTCAACTGAAATGAGCAAGAGTTGGTCATTTAAGAAGTATTCCGATTATGATAAGAAAAATAGATATTTGTTGTTGATATCAAACTCAAAGGATCTAAGTCGTTAGAAATATATTGGGGAGTCTACTAACTACTAAGGTCACCAATTTTAATTACGGAGGGTTACCAATAAAAAAATGATTAAGTATCTTTTCACTTAGCCGGCCATAAATTGAAAAATATCTTTTTTTATCTTTTATTTAAAATATTTATGACAAATTCAATTTTATATAGGACTTTTTGTTTTAAAGGTGTCATGAGTACCTTTTATTTTCAAATCAAACTCTCCACAAGTTTTCACAATTCACGTGTTTAATTATTGATTTTTATAACTTCACAGATGCAACAAGAGGTCTAGTGGATTGAGCTATGTCGAAGTCGAAACCATAGAAACCGTGATTCTAGGTGTTGCTCCGGCGAAGATCCAATTTGAGGGTGCTGAAATGGGTGTTGCAGCTGAGGAAAGTGGCTGCAAGTGTGGATCAAACTGCACATGTGACCCTTGCAATTGTAAGTGAGAATTGAAGCATATGAAAGCTTGAAGCAGAGATAATAATGGAATCAATATGTGTAATTGTGTGTATGAGTGTACACATTTATTAATGTATAAGAAGCATACTAGTATTTGTTTGCTTTTATAGAATAATATAAAGTGTGTTCATGGAACTCACTTTCAACAAATTTAAATGTTCTTAGATTTTGTTGAAGGTGTTATGGGAGCTATGTGGTTGTTTTGTGTTTGGTTGTCTTGTGTAAAGTATAACTAATTTGAATCATAAATCTCTGCATATTAATTATAAATGGAATATGTTATGTATTTTTTAATAAATTTTTTGTTGATTCATAAAAAAATAAATGTATTAATAAGAGATTTGTATTAGGTTCATTCAAACTTCATTGACTTAACCTCAAAAAAAAAAAAAAACTTGATAAGTTAAGACGAGAAATTAAAGACTAGTGAGACTCATTAAAGTGAGTACTATTAATTTGTGGACTCCACTTGTATTTATTTCTCTTCAAATAAAAAATAAATGGAAGAATAACAAATAGAAGAAATTCAAACTTAGCTCTCAAAATCAATTTTAGTTGAAGCTCAAATTTCTAATTTCTACTATGACTTGAGTCAATTTCCCATTCGATCTTTTACTTCTTTTATATTTTTTGGAAAATGTTAAACAGTGTCCCCGGAGCATTGGTTAAGCATATAAAAATAGAAATTGTATCTCAAAATGCGTGCATTCAATACTTTAAAAACATAAAAGGTTATCTTTTTATATTAATTTTATTTTTTGGCATGCTTAACGAATGTCCCGAGACACTGTTTAGCATGATCCATATTTTTTTTAGGCTTCTTTTATTGAACAATTATGTTTTGTAATTCCTCATTTATCTACTTTTATTTTCAACCAACATCACAAATATTTTCATCTCATTTATCTATTTCATTTGCATAAACCATAGTGCAAAAGAACAAGTGCCTCTGATTTTTAATGAAGAAGGAAATGACAAAATTGGATAAACTTTGTAAAGAAAAGGTGAGGAAGCTAAGCCTTATAATGGATAGTATCATATTCGAGTTTTTTGAAAGAAACAATATTCTAACCGACCACACGGTATTTTAAAATTTTTATTCAACGACTTTTTATCTTAAACCAAACCGTGATCTTCTAAACTATAGCGACAAGCAATTAATTTAACCTAAAATATTAAACTAAATTCATGTTATACTGTTTTTCTTAAAACTCAGCTTAGAGATTCTCTTTAGGCGAAATCCTTTACTCACTTATTCATGCACTACATTATGCTAAACCTTCCTTCATCATGCTAAGCATAGTAAATCCCATATTACTAATCTTTATCAACTTTTCCTTATTCAATCTTTTTCAGATAAATAATTTCTTTAACTAGATCTTATTTTGACCTTCAAAATTCCACACGAAACTCTCCAACATACGTTTCCACTTAATGATCTCACCGGTCTTAACTTCTGACTGTAACATTCCTTCAAGAATTTCCTCTCGGACTTGGTTAAATCTGGCATACTAACTCTACCTCAGGATCTCATAATCTTATCCTCATCTATTTGAAAGTCCTCTTCTTCAATTCGACTGATTTTCACCAGTTAGTCCGTTAGTTTGAATCCAATTTTCGGTTCTTCTCTAATTTCTTCAAAACGAAATCATCTGCCAACTTATTCATACTCGCTCCTACACTTCTAAGCGTCATCTGACATACCAACATCACATTTCTGAACTACTCAATCAATTTCAATTCTCTTGTCACTTAAGTTGACAACTACAAGGACTTAATGCTTATAGCATCTTTTATCACACTAACTTCATCCGGTAGTAATCCAATTCCAAAATCATAATCCTTTAAATTTTAATCCATCTTTGTTTACTCCGATAGATGCTTCAAACTTTCGCAATCACTGCACATTCTAACTTCGAATCATACAACTAATACCTCCACACTTCCAGTGTACATACTACTACCGTTAACTCCAAATCAGAATCCAGGTTACTCTTCTTATGGTTTTCATCTGACGATAACTTGATCCCGAATCCAACTTAATTATCATACGAGCACTGTTCAGTTAATCCATAACATCACCCGTCTGTATCTTCATCCCATTTTGGATAATTAACACACTACTTAGTATCGTTGTCATCCTCTTCCTTACCCAACATTACTGGCGTTCTTCATGGTGAAATAATTTATCTCACAACCTTCTCCTTCTAGCAAGTATTCCAACTGTCCTTCTAATATTTTCAACTTCAAAACAAGCGTCACTAACATCTTAGCACTCTCTTTCAACTTCATCTCTACTTGTCAAGTTCCTACACTTGAAACATCTTGGAAGAATACAACTTTCTCCCCCACTTATCTTCGGCTCAACTGCAACTTCTTAAATAACTCTCGTTTCTCTCACGTAACTATAGGCTTCTACGGTTCTCATACTACAACCTTCATAAGGAAACAATATCGACGGTGTTCACACACACGTCGCATACTAAGGGTACATCACGATATACAAAACATAAACACAGCGCATGAGCATCAACGCAAACTCATGCAAAAGCAAGGCATAACATAACAAATCTATGTAAGATTATTCAAAAGCAAACACAACATCTCACATAAACGATGTAAGTAATAATACACGTCTTTTCCTAATTACCAAAATTAGGAATTAAATCAAAACATGGAAATGATAAACATTACATAACCACAATTTCTAAATGATTCACATTCCAATAGGCATGTCATGTAAGAAAATAACTAATTCAACATGGTAGTTAACATAGTAAAATAAAGTAGTCAAACTTATGTAACACATTTAACAAGTTCATTCTCTTGAAAAGATAGCATGGTTATCCAACAAAAGGAACAACACAACATTTCCTAAAAATAATCTAGCATATGATATAACCAAAATAAAACATATGCCAACATGTCTAATAACATGTTACAAAACTTAGAAGGATTAACAATTACCAACAACTGCGCAATTACACATCATGAGAATTAATGCTAGTTCTAAGCTCATCCTATGTCATAAGTAACCACACATCAAGATATACATGTAAGCATACATATAAGATTCCCATAGACATCTAATTCAAGTAATTAGATTCAACTTCTAATCCTATCACATATCCAAGTCATGTATGAAACAATCACATCATACAGACTCATAAATAATAGCTCATGCCTTATACACATATGTTAGAAATCAAACAATTAAATCAATCAATTCTAACTCTCCTAGCATATTAGCTAATAACATGTAACAACAAGACAATCATCAGTTAGTCGATAACTTGCAATTAAAACATGTGCAACAAATCAACATGTTATGAAACATATTCAGAACTTAATTAAATCACATAGATATAGGCAATCAAACTAATCATGTTCAATGAATGTATAAAGCATAGATAAGTCACTAGCTCACAAGTAATCATAAAGAAAACAAAGAATTTCATGTTTCAAGAAACTTAGAACAGATCATCACATGTTATTCAAATATAACAAGTTAACACTTAGACTATTGTCATGTCAATAATCAAACATGAATCAAAATTGTAAATACTAAAGTCAATACTCATAAAAGACACAATTTCAAACACCAAGTAAATCAACATGTCAGCAAGGAACCAAAAATCAATTTCGTAAACTAAGCAGACATCTGCAAAATATTTAAATGGTAACTAAGGTGCAAGTGTACTATAACTATTAACTCACAAAAGAACACAACAAACACACGGGCACGACTGGCATTACGCTCACTTACTCTGATTTCCATATCAAACTCTACTTCACGCTCATGCGGCACATCTGAGATGTCATTAGGGAATTCCTCAGGAAACTACATACGACTGGTACATTATCAACTCCGTTATCATTCTCCAACTTCAATGAATCAATTTCCATAAATAACTCGGCCTGGTCTTTTAACGACTTCTTCACTTCCTACTTCCTCAATAACTCCTCATTTGACATTTCTTCAATCTTCGGAAAAGTGATTATCTTCATACAACAGTTGATGTGAACTTGGTTGGATTCCAACCAATTCAATACAACCAAACTACTAAGTAGCAACAATGTTTTTACACAATGTCGTACCAAATGGGTAATCTAATCCTAATTGGTTCTAACATTAACCGACCTGCTCTGATACCAATTGTAACACCCTAAACCCTTACCGCTATTATTAACTGAATTGATCTAAAACTGTTTTTATGAAAACAAAAATTGTTCATGATTCATCTAAAACTGAATTGATCACATCCTGACCAGTACTAGGATGTAAGGTTATTATGACAAGTGCAACAATGTAAGTTAAACCAATAAGTTAATCATCTAATAACTTAACTTACAAGACCCGTATATATGCTCAAGTTGCTTATACAGCCAATTTTCAACAACTAACAAATATGTCTTGTATATGACAACCACCATTAAACTTGAAAATGATATAATACACTACAAGTATTTTTTGCACAACACACCTTAGTGAATGTAATATAACAATTGAATATGAAAGAGACAATCAGATATCTATCTTCAAAAAAAGTATATGTGTAACATTTTGAATTGCAGTTCAAGGGCAAAGGAAATGTCATTCCTTAGAGATGACTCAACTAGAGGTTAGTGAGCTATGGAATAATTTGTCAAGGTCATTGCCTAGTAACCTTGGAAAAAAATCACCATTGCAATGGTCGGACTTGGATGAATCATCCAATTCACTCTCTGGAGTGATTCCTGAAACTATTTGTAGCCAAGGAAATAGCACTAAGCTCATACTTTTCAACAATGCTTTCTCTTGGCTCTCATTACTTTCTTTAATTTCATTGATCTCTAAAGAAACAAACTCTATTCTTCTCTCCCTTCCACCATCCTTTAGATTCCAAACCTTCAAGTTTTCATTAGACCCAACAGACGACAAGTTAGAAGGCAAAATTCCAAGACTCTTCTTCACTTACTGTACTTGATCTCTCAACCACCTAAACGCCACTGCCTGCAAGAGAATGGCGAGCTACTACGAGCACCTAAATCAACCAAACATCCTTCATAGTCATCACATTCTAAGATACAAACCGGAGAAGGGAAGTTCATTGAAAGTAGAGGCCTTATCGAAGCAAAATCTAGTTTGAACATTACATTTTAGAATGTACACGGGGCATTTTCTCACCTTAGCCAAAAGACCAAAAAAGGTTTATTTTCTAGTATATATATCTATAATACATGTTCAATATTTCGGCAAGTAGTGCACAATGCACATACATCATACACTCTTGTGTGGAAGGGAGAAAATACACCAGTGACAAACTTTAAAAAAAAAAAAAAACCAATTTCCATAAAATGATAGTGATTGAGATATAAAATAAAACAATCAGTAAGAAAAGGAAAAGAAAAGCTGACAGAAGCGATAATGAATTCTAATTTCATGAAAGCCAATATATAATTAAAAATGTATGAAATATATAGTTGACAAAACAAGAAAGATTTATGTCTTTCAAACACCATAAAATCCTACTATTAAATATAAGAAGAATCTACCAAAAACAAACTAGACAGGTAGGAAATATTATGTGTCCTAAGCCTTTATGGATCAAACATAATCATACAGGTGAGGGAGCCCCTTCGGAACGCAACTAATTTACACATCACCCGGTGCTGAGCATTTATATTCATGGATTTGGCATTGTGAATTGTCACAGTACGTAACACCATTGAATTTTTCAAAACATACTGTAGAAATTGAAGCTCACTCTGTCTGCCTCTAAAATCTCTAAACAAGCAAGTTGTAAGGTGAGATGAAAGGCATTCCGGGACAAGTTTAGGATCCTTCCAATTGGCCTCACAAATTCCATCTTCCATCTCCTGTAAATTTCCATCCAAAAAACAACAGCATTAAGTATTAACAAATTAAATCAACAATTAATTAATTATCTTAAGAAAAATACCTGATTAATGATAAGATCTTGAAGCTTGGGAGTGTGTTGAAGCATCTCTAACATCCAATTCCACTTATCGTGCCAAGTTGTACCCTTAAAGTTGTTGAAGAAGAATATCTCCATTCGAGTTAGATTGTGAAAAGCAGGGAGGTCGTTAAAGTTGAGGAGAAAAGTGAGTTTAGCGCAGGTGAAATTAGTACGATCTTTGGGCCTATACACCATGTGAAGGGTTAGGGTTTCAGTTCCAATAATTTGGTTGTATCCTTTAAGATGCGGCAAAAAAGTGATGGAGTCATTGAAGGTTTGGTGATCGTAGTCGAGATCGAAAGGTGAGAGCCACAATGGCTTCCATCTCTTCGAGAGTATGCTTGTGGCGGCGGAGGATTTGGTTGGAAGTAAAGAGAGAATGTGAGAAAGTATTGAGTCTGGAAGGATGCTAATCCTATCTTCAGTTGGAATAGAGGATCGATTATGGTCAAAGGAGGAGGAGGAGGACAATGGCATCATCGCAGTTGCAATATCAAAACTAAAACTTTCAGTGCCATTTATATTCATCTCATCTCATCAATCAATATATATATATATATATATATATATATATTCATTTTAGGGTTTTACATATTTAAGTTTTAAAATTCAAATTTTGTTAAAAAAAAAAAAAAAAAAAAAAAAAAAAAAAAATCTAAAATTTGAAATATATATATATATATATATATATATATAGGGATATGCTACAATACACCCGAGTATTTTAGCATCCTACACCTTTTCTTTTGGACCAAATAACCCTCCCTTTATGTCAAAGAATGCCACTTAAATCTATGGGTATGACTGTAACTTTCATTCCTTGTGGTGTTGTTTCTCCTGCTGCATTCATTGTTGAAAGAGAAAAAGAAAAAAAAACTACTTTATGCCTTCTCCTTCCTCACGACAGTGACCATGCATGATGCGACTGTGTAACTCTAAAGCATGAAGATTGAAGATGAAAAACAATTATCTCTATTTCTCCTTTAATTCTCTCTAAATTAATCAAATTGGGATGAAACAAAAAACATCATTGTTGTTGCTTTCTATTTCTCTTTCTTTTGCTAAACTTCTATTAATCTAATTTTGAGCATAACCAAGGCAAACTAAATTATGTAATGTCAATTTTGTGGATAAAATTTAGAAATAATCTGAGATACAATGATTTTCATTCAATAAAACACTGTTGAAACAAAGTATGCAGTGTCATCTTAGTTTTATTGTGAAACAATGTCTTATTTGTTAATTGTTGTCTTGCTTGTTCACACTTAATTACTTCTTGTCATACAAATTAGCAGCAATATTTACATTGACCAAGATGATAGAGGGAGGAGAATGGTTAAGATACAGAGAGAGATGGAAAGGTAGAATGAAAAAAAGAAAAAAAAAAAATCAGTTGGAATGTTAAATGACTCAAATACCCACAATTTGACATTATTATTAAGAAGAAAAAGTTGGAGTTTTTGGTCCAAAAGAAAAGGTGTAGGATGCTAAAATACTCCTTCACAAAAGTGAGTGGGTGTATTGTAGCATATCCCATATATATATATATATATATATATATATATATATATATATATATTTGAAATATATTTTGTTAAAAAAAAAAAATCTAAAATTTGAAATATATTTTGTATTCTAGAACTTGAAACTTGTTTATTTGAAATAATTCTATTTTTTTAAAGTTGTTTATGTTGTTTCAGATTTGATACTCGTTATAATTCTCCTGTTGATGTGAAGCTACACATATTGCATCTAAATTTGTAGATCATTCCGATGATGAGATTATTGCAATGTATGGCTCTGCATCAATGGAAAGATATGCAACTATTGCTGCACTGTTTAGTTTCACATTAACAAGAACATCTAAAATTTTAGGTGCAATGTCTAGCTTCGCATTAGCGGGAGCATCAAATAAAATCCGGAACATGAAAGTTGTAGCTTTTTCCGTCAGCTTTCCAATGCAATTGACGGTTTCTTTGTCTGATACTCGAAGCAGAAGAAATACCCTACACAATAAGAGGGTGTCAGTTTACCGTTTATTCAGAAAAGAAGTAGCAAAACGAATTAAGCAAACACGATAACGAACGTGATTTAACGACAAAGAGACATAAACAGTGATTAAAATTAGGAATAGAATCTTACGAATTAAATCAGAACAATCCACGAAATAACGGATTCATCAAATTCAATTTCATAGAATATAATTGAAAGATAACGAAATTGAATTGATAGAATAAAATCTCAGAGCGTTTTAGTTCTTCATGAGAGCAGCCGAAATTCTCTTTTTTTTTTGTGAACAGTGTATGGTACAACTTGGCACCGGAAATTAGTTTAAATAGCAAAGGAAACGGGCTTTAAGTGCCTCGGGTCAAAAAAAACTCTTTTGACCCGGTTTTGGATTATTTTTATAAAGTCAGGAATGAAAACGCTAACAAACGACCCCGTTGCACTCTGAATTAGCTTTTTACCGGAACATGAAAGTTGTAGTTTTCCGTCATCTTTCCAACGCAATTGACGGTTCCTTTGTCTGATACTCGATGCGCAAGAAATACCCTGTGCAATAAGAGGGTGTCAGTTTACCGTTTATTCAGAAAAGAAGTAGCGAAACAAATTAAGCAAACACGATAACGAGCGCGATTTAACGACAAAGCGACGTAAACAGTGATTAAAATTAGGAATACAATCTTACAAATTAAGTCAGAACAATCCACGAAATAACAGATTAATCAAATGCAATTTCATAGAATATAATTGAAAGATAACGAAATTGAATTGATAGAATAAAATCTCAAAGCGTTTTAGTTCTTTATGAGAGCAGCCGAAATTCTCTTTTTTTTCTTTCTCGTGAACATTGTATGGTACAACTTGGCACCGAAAATTAGTTTAAATAGCAAAGGAAACGGGATTTAAGTGCCTCGGGTCAAAAAAATTCTTGTGTTCCGGTTTTTTATTATTTTTATAAAGTCAGGAATGAAAACACTAATAAACGACCCCTTTGCACTCTGAATTAGCTCTTTACCGGAACATGAAAGTTGTAGCTTTTTCCGTCAGCTTTCCAACGCAATTGACGGTTCCTTTGTCTGATACTCGAAGCGCAAGAAATACCCTGCGCAATAAGAGGGCGTTAGTTTACCGTTTATTCAGAAAAGAAGTAGCGAAACGAATTAAGCAAACATGATAACGAACGCGATTTAACGACAAAGCGACGTAAACAATGATTAAAATTAGGAATACAATCTTACGAATTAAGTCAGAACAATCCACGAAATAACAGATTAATCAAATGCAATTTCATAGAATATAATTGTAAGATAACGAAATTGAATTGATAGAATAAAATATCAAAGCGTGTTTGTAATAGTGATTTTAAATTTTTTATCAACAATAAAAATTGTCATTTCCCCGTGATTTTTAAAAAATATTTGTAATAACTTTATTAAAGAAAAATATTATCAACTCCTCGTGAGTTATAAATTGTTATCAATAATAACTTGTAATAGTATATATTAAAGTTCACTGCTAGGTAGAACCCTTGCGTCCCTCTGATTTTTAATGAAGAAGGAAATGACAAAATTGGATAAACTTTGTAAAGAAAAGGTGAGGAAGCTAGCCTTATAATGGATAGTATCATATTCGAGTTTTTTAAAAGAAACAATATTCTAACCGACCACACGGTATTTTAAAATTTTTATTCAACGACTTTTTGTCTTAAACCAAACCGTGATCCTCTAAACTATAGCGACAAGTAATTAATTTAACCTAAAATATTAAGCTAAATTATCCGTGTGTACATTAGATATCCTTGACAAAGATTTTTTGTTTTTTCTATAGAAGAAAGATATCTGTCAAAAAAATTTGTTGGTCATTATTAAAATGATTGTTTGTTTATCCTTATGAGTCTAACTCAATTAATAAAGAATATTGTACATTTGTGTTGGGATCGGGGTTCAAACTCAATATATCCACTTATTCACTTTTAAAAATGATTGTTTGTTCAAAATATTCGGAGAAATATAGGAAGGAAATATTGAACAAAACGAACACCACAGTGGAATGTTTGGTTCTATTTATAGAGTAATAGAATTGGTTTTAGAAGTACTTAATTAATTTTAATATTTTTTATGATACTTTTAGAGTATAACTGATTTTATATCATCTATAAATTTTAACTCAATTGATAAAATGTTAAAATTATTAAATTGGACGCTGTGATCATAGCTTGAATTTGACTTTTTCATGTGTATGTGTGAGTTTCTATCCGCTTTTATTATTTCCTTTATCTATAAAAAGAAATTGCATTTGATTGTAATTTCTAATTCAATAATTAATTTTTTACATAAATTTATTGTTCAATTCATTTTTATAAAAATATATGTAAATCAAAGTCACTTTCTCTATTTTTAATTTATTTGTGGAGTGAGTAAAAAAAGAGTAGATATGTGTTTACTTTTCATGCTAAATTTTCTCCTTTTACCTTTTAAAAAAAAAAATCATTTTTCTACATAAATTTAATTAAAATGAATTTATTAAAAAACAATTTTTCTCATGACATAACCAAAGATAAATAGAGTCACCCTACATAAGCAAAGGAACAATTTTATCGCTATGGGTTTTGGACCCAGGCAACTCAAGATTGCAACACGTGGATGGTCAAGATTTCACTTTTTATTCTCCTCCACCTTATAAATTGGGGTCAAGAACATCATTAAAAGACATCAAATTTTGTGAAGGTATAACACAGCCACACCAATCAATAATATTGTTCTTTGCTTTGCAATTTGTGTGGTGAATATGTCTAGCTGTAATTGTGGAAGCAGTTGTAGTTGTGGTGATAGTTGCAAGTAAGGATTAACCACCTTAATTATTAATTTGTTGTTTTCTAATTTTTTTTTTCTATACAAAGTATTTGTGTGTTTATTTTTATCTTATGATCTTGGAGATCTTTCTAAATATTTTTATTGGTTTTTTTGGGTACGTACCCTCTTTGCTGGGTTCTATGATTATTATTTTCCTTTCTATTTTGACAAGTTTTTAAGAGTAGTGGTGTTCTAATCTCTTTCACCATTTTTCACTTTTTATACTTTATTTATCTATTTGGGTACCTAGCTGATGATTTTGATGAAATTTGATTTGTGTGTAGAAGGGAGTTATTTATATTTATTTTTTTAGGGTTTAAAAAGATAGTTGAAAAACTAGATCATGAATATATGTTCGTGCTTTGTTTTCATCTACTCTTATTTATGTAAATCTCTTAAAAAATATCAATAGAAACTAGTAAGAGTCTAAATAGTTTATTCTATTTATTTTTTAATTAGAAAATTGAAGTAGACAATTTTTTTTCTTTCTTTTGGTGCATACTTGAAGTTGACACTTTAAATGAGTGATTAAGAATTCTATTCTTGAATTTTGGGTAAAGAGATAAATTAATCAATTAAAAATGAAATATTTACTTATGTGTGTATATTTATTTATTATTTATATAAATACTAGTCTAGACAGAGTTAACAATCAAATTAATTATATCAAGGAGACGATACTCATAATAATTTAGCAAAGAAAAAAGATGGAAAGTTTGTATTCTCTAGCTACAAAGCATATTGAATATATAATCTTTAGTGACATGTCAACATAATAGAGTGAGTACTAATTATATAATCTTTAGTGACATGTCAACATAATAGAGTGAGTACTAATTGTCAAAATTTAGAGCTAATTATAAAAATAAAAATGAAAATAATCAGTGAATATTGTTCTTTCTTTAACGACCTTTTAACCTAAAAACGTACACAGTTTTTCAGTTAAATTTAGAGAAAGTAGAATATCATACATAGAGTTTCCAATTTTAAATTAGTACAAATAAATATAATGTAGCAATGCAATAAAGAAAAAAATTTAAAAAATCAATAAATGGATAATGACCCTTAATAAAAATAATTATATATTATATAAAACAACATATATATAATATGGCTTATTAATATTATCATTCATTACCTAAACTAAGTAAAATAGAAATTGATAAAATCAAAAGGTTACATTAGCAAAATCAAGTGAGAAGAACCGATAGATAAAGACTCAAAAGACAAATATATTTAACTTTTTTTGCTTATATTTAAGATCGGAAAAAACTAAAGAAGTATGCTTTTTTCTTTTCGGTACATGAAAAAAATTATATTTCCTTATTCTCATATCTTTATTCACTTTTTGATAGTGTTAAAATTATATAAGTTTAGCCGGCAAAAAATTCAAAACATAATTTATTCTAAATCTCCAATTTTTTTAAAATAAATTATTTTGGTAGTATATTTTGTTTTAAATTTCCTGTGAGTACCTTTTTGCTTCATGTTTTTTCACAATTCATGTGTATAACTAAATTTTATCGTTTCGCAGATGCAACAAGAGGTCTAGTGGATTGAGCTATGTCGAAGTAGAAACCATGGAAACCGTGATTCTAGGCGTCGCTCCAGCAAAGATCCAATTTGAGCGTGCTGAAATGGGTGTTGCAGCTGAGGAGAGTGGCTGCAAGTGTGGATCAAGCTGCACATGTGACCCTTGCAATTGTAAGTGAGATGCAACATAAGAAAGCTTGAAGCAGAGATATTAATTGGAACCAATATGTGTAATTGTGTCTGAGTACACATTTAATGTACAAGAAGCATACTAGTATGTGTTTGCTATTTTAGAATAATTTACCAAAGTTGTGTCATGGATCTCACCTTCAACAATTTGAAATGTTCTTGCAATTTGTTGAAGGTGTGTGATTGCCTTATGTTTGGTTGTCTTGTGTAAAGTATAGCTAATTTGAATCATAAATCTCTGCTTAGTATAAATGAAGTCAAATTTATAATACTTTGTGTTATTTGAATAATTAAAAAAGGTATCTTGATTTATCAAGTTGGCACATCATAGTAGGAGGATTTCGGAGGATCTTCAAGAGGAGCGACCGCATGAGTATCAAAATTTTAGGGGCACCGATTTTTATTTTTAACTTAGTGTGCATGTGTGCATGCTTCCGTGTGTGTTAAAAATTTAAAATAAATAAATTATATAGTTATTATAATTACATTTTAAAATAAACTTAAACATATAGCTCAGGGTTGAAAGATTTGAGGCCCCTATATATAGTTATATTTTTTCCCATATATCTTCTACTATTGGCTATTTCTTCTTTGTTTTTGGTGTTACAAAGCCTTTTTAAAGAAAATGCCGACGCACAAGAATGATTATGATGCTGCCGCTGAAAAGGGGTAATTTATTTGGTAAAGAGTTAGGGTATGGTATTTTAGCTATTGTAGTATTAGGGGTTTTATATATTTTGATTAGAAATTATTTAGATCGTCGAGCACGTGATGCAGCTTAACGAGCACGTGATGCGGCTAAACAAGCACGCTGTGAGGCTCAAAGAGAGAGGGTGACAGTGTCAACATCTGACACATATAAAAAATCAATAATTTTTTTTTTTCAAGTGTTAGTAAATACATTTATAAATGTATTTTATTCAAGTGTTAATAAGTTCATTTATAAAGAGAGACGATCGACCGCATAGGGCACCAAAATTTTAAGGGTGCCAATTTCTATTTTTATTTTTATTTAGTGTGTATATGTGTGCATGTGTGCATGCTTCCGTGTGTGTTAAACTAAATAAATTATATACTTATTATAACTAAATTTTTAAAATAAACTTAGACTCTTATGATTTTAATAGTGAAATCTATGAAGAATTAAAAGTTATCAGATAAATTCTAACAATTGAATCTATTTGATGTAAACTTTTCTATATTAATATAATCTGTAACTTTTTTGTCCTATAAATATTTATAATTAAATGACTTACAAAAAAAATGGGACACCAAAATTATATCTTGCACAGAGCACTCAAATTCTCGAAATGACTCTAAGCAATAGTAATGTTGCATCAACTAAAGGAGTTCGCTCGGAAAATAGTTGAACTCCGTATATAAAAAATATGTTTCACAGACAATTTAATGATTAGAGTCATTGTAAACGTAAAAAATTTAAATTGTAGATATTCTTTAAAATGTTTACTAGAGAGTCAAGGACCCTAGTTGCAAAAAGATGATTCCTTATAAATATCAAAGAATACTCTTGACTTCACTCCAATGTGATTCAAGTTTACAAAGAATGTTACTTTTGTTCTTGTCAATGTCACAAATTGAAGAACTCTAACAATAGATTTATATATACAAGTTAGGAGCATGTTAAATGAGGAGGGTCACTCTAATATTTTTTCTCGGTGAACAATGACATTTTAACCTTGTTTCCATTTTATTTTAATCAAGTCGCTTGAGGCATATAGCAAAATTGCAAAGTCCAATATATAAAAGACGCAATTTATGGCCATGCTTGCATAAAGATGATGGCTGCGAGAAACAACGTTTGAACAGTAGCCCAAGGCTGATTTGATTACAAATGCAAAGATGCTTGAGACAGTGAAACATACGAATGCACCAGATGCAGAGAAGAGAATGGTCGTGTTTGTTGCGCTTGTTGGAGCCCACACTACACCAAAAATAAATGGCAATCCAACAAGGGCATTTATCCCTATCAACCCATCAATGACTGCAATTTGTCTAGATTGGCGAGTATCAACCATTACAAAAGATAATAGTGTTACACCTAAAGGGAATTTAGAGAATTTTTGTTCACACTATATATTTCATTTACAATGATTTTACACAATGCTCTACATGCATATTTATATATAGGCTCTGTTTCTTAATACATAAGCAATGTATTAGTCAAAAAGATACGTGATATAGACTAAGTAATCCCAAAAGTAATAATGGTCATTGTCAGAGAAGAATGCACATAACTCCATTTGTTGAGGTTTAAATATAAATACATGTGTGCATGCATGCACGCATGCGTTACTTATAAAAAAAATAGGATAGAAAGCTCATAGTTAAATGGTTGACCGCATTTTAAAAGAAAAGAAAAACAAATAATGACTATATAATTATAAATTATGAATTGTTATTTGAAGTGTGTTTGCTATTTTAAAGTTACTATATATATATATATGAGGAGAGATCAAATTACACCAGTGTAATTTTAAAATAGTTACACTCAATAATAACAATTGATTTTATTTTGATCTGATGGCTATAAATGATTCTCTTATACACTCATAAGATTCCATTAATAACTTAAAAAATTTCCTTTTTTTCTTTAATTCCATTAATAAACTAAAGATTTTTTTTTTTTCAAAATTATCCTTTGAGTTTGAGTTCCCATAGTTTACGGGAAAAGACTTTTGATTCTCAAAATTTATCATTTAACGTGTTAAAAACTCAAACAACTCTTTGCAAACCCAGCACTCATTGAATGATTGATCATTTGTTTGTGGAAAAGAGGTTTGTTGGTCTAATCTAACAATACTAAACTCTAATTTATCTTTGTGTCACCTTGTTTCAATTTTTATGCCCTTTATTTTACCCATATTTTTAAACAAATTTCTATTTATTTCTTTCAAGAAAACATAGTGGTGAGCATGATTTTGTGATTGAGGCTATGTCTTTTTGTTTACCAGAAATAGGATTATAATGCACCAATTTTGTATTTTTCCTACTTGATGCTTGTTTTGTTAGAAGAAATTTGTGGAATTGAGGGATGTACAAGTTTTGATTTCTTGATGGTGGTAAATCATCGAATCTGATATGAATGATGATGGTTGGGTGGGTTGTGTAAAAAAAAAGGAAAGAAAAGAAAAGGAAGGTAAGAAAAAATAGGAGATTTTTTAATTTATTAATGGAATCTTTTGAGTGTATAACTGAATCATTAATAGCAATCAAAATAAAATCAAGGGTTATTATTGAGTGTAACTATTTTAAAATTACACAGTGTATAATGTTACACCGCTCAATAACGTTTTAACGAATTTAAATTTTACGAAATCCACCGTTGGATTGAAAGTTTATATCATATAGATCATCTATGTTAAGTTTTACAAAAATCTAAAATCGTTTGATATATTATCATGACAAATCAAAATTAACGGTATTCAATAAAAACACAAAAACCGTTAATTTTGATTGCTCTCAATAACATACCAAACATTTTTAGATTTTTATAAAACTTAACATGAATGATCTATATGATATAAACTTTCAATCCAACGGTGGATTTCGTAAAATTTAAATTTGTTAAAGCGTTATTGAGCGGTGTAACACTACTCAAATGTTACACCGGTGTAATTTGATCCCTCCCCATATATATATATACTCACTAATAAAAATTAAAATATAAATAACAATAAAGTGTAAAACAAAATTTTAAACTTTTTTTAATCAAATTTCTAAAAGACTTGTTACACTAGGTAATAACGAGTAAAGAAAAAAAAAAAAAAAGATGTGGCCACAAATCATAGAAGTAGACAAATTTTTCTCTTTACCCTCCTATATTTCTTTTAGATTCTGTAAAATTTTCTTTTTATTTCTTTAAAAAATTTCACGGGAGTGATTATGGTGTATAAGCAAGTATGTACCATGCATAAATAAGGAAAAATTGCTTAGCGCGCTCTCCATAATTCTCGCGCACCCCTCATATTTCTCGCGCGCCCTCCAAATTTCTCGCACGCCTCTCAGATGTCTAGCACGCCCCCCAAATCATGTCCAAACCATTTTGCTGTGAGAATATTTTAGAAATTTGCACTCCAAAACCATTAAGTGCATAAAATAATTTTGGCTAGAAATTTTGGGGGGGGGGGGGGGGGGAGGATATTTGTTAGGTGCATAATTATAGGGTTGTACTACAAAACCATTTTATGCACTTATGGTGTGTTTGGTTGTGAGAAGAGTTTGAAAAGAGAGAAAGAGATGAGAAAGAGAGTGAAAAGAGAGAAATAGGTGAGAAACATGATAGATTTCATGCATTGTTTGGTATGAGAGAGATAGAAGAGAAATAGAGAAGAGAGAAGTTGAATGATTTTATAAGTTGACAAAAAAGTCCTTATCTAAAAATTTAATCTTTGTAGTAAACAAACCAATAAAAAAATTGCTTGTTTTTACTAGAATAAAAAAATTTCTTGTTAATTGATTTAATTTAATTTTTACTTATTAATTATATTACATAACTATTTATTTATTTTTTTAAATTTTAAATTCACTAACATTTTGATTACATTATGTGATAATTAATGTGAATTTTATGTATTTGATGTTTGCCAAATTTTGTTTACCAGATAATTTTTAAGTATTGCTATTTTTTTTACAAAAATTTTAAATACTACTACTAATATTAATATATTACTATTATTATTATTATTATTATTATTATTATTATTATTATTGAGTAATTCATATAACACGTTCCACAAGCATATATACAATGATGGTATTTACTTACTAGAGTTGATTTATTGAAAGAAAATGAAGGGTATATATGGAAAGATAAAAAAAGTGGCATGTATCTGTCTCATTTCTTCCCTCAAGAGAGAAGATTGCAAAAAGTCATGGGACCCACATAATTTGGATCTCTCTTCCCTATTTCTTTGCTCACCAAACGAGAGAAACACAGTATCTCTCTCCAATTTCTCTCTTAGCTAACCCTCTCTTCCCAATTTCTCTTGAAACAAACAAAGGCTTAATGATTTTGGAATACAATCATTTGAAGAGGAAAACAATTAGGGGGTGCGCGAAAAATTTAGAAGACGCACAAGAAATCTAAAAGGAGAGGAAAACAATTTTCATTGTTTATGCATCATATCTTCTCTCACTCTTATGTACCCCTTGAAATAATTTATTATCTTATTACATTTGACTTTTCTTTTATCAATTACTTATATATAATATTGCACATTGAGTTTTTTTCTTCAATTTTGATGAACTTGCGGTAAGCTGTTAGAAACAAAATTAAATACTTGAAGAAACTATTCATTTTTAGATAGTCTACATCTAGTCGTGGAAGCACTGATGCAGCCTCCACCAAATTCAAGTGAGATAACTCATGCTGGACGCTCTTTGATAAACACCTCTCTCTTATTTTTGTGATTTGTTTTCATTACGGGTTCTAATGAATCAAATAAAAAGTAGACAAGTAATTAAATAAATTCAATTTTTAAATTAGATATCGAGTCTTAAAAAAAACATAAGTTTTATTGAATAATTTCACAAGAAAAATTTACTAAAGAATAATGCAACAAAAAAATTATCTACATCTACATACTCAAAAAACAACATAAATAAATTATTATGAGATAGATAAAGTAATAAGCAGAGATTTATGATTTATATAAGCTATACTTTTACACAAGACAACCAAACACAAAGCAATCATAGCTCTCATACAACTTCAACAAAATCTAAGAACGTTTCAATTTTGTGAAGGTGAGATATCCATGAACACTTTATATTATTCTAAAAAAAACACATACTAGTATATATATATATATATATATATATATGCTTCTTATACATTAAATGTGTACTCATACACACATATTGGTTCCAATTAATATCTCTGCTTCAAGCTTTCATATGCTGCACTTCACTTGCAGGTGCAAGGGTCACATGAGCAGCTTGATCCACATTTGCAGCCATTGTCCTCAGCTGCAACACCCATTTCAGCACCCTCAAACTGGATCTTCGCCGAATCAACGCCTAGAATCATGGTTTCTGTTGTTTCCATTTCAGCATAGTTCAATCCACTAGACCTCTTGCCGCAGCTACAAAGTAAAATAAAAATCGATATAAGACACTTGAATAAAAAATACCTCAAAAAATTGATTTAGCATATGTAACGTTATCTATAGATTTTTTTTTCGTTATGAATAAAATACCTTATATCCTACGATAATAAAAATGTTTAAAAAAGTATCATCGTCAGTACAGTTTTTTTTTTGTCTGTACATAGTAGTATTTAGACATTTAAAATATGTAACATAAAAAAAAAATTAATGAGAGATTAAATTAATGTAATTTTACGTGTGAAATATCTATTTTTGTATAATAGTGATAAATCTATCTCTATTGAAAAATATGTTGAATACACAAAATAATATCTTCATTTTCAATTAGATTTATTCCACACATAAGAATATAGTATCAAACCGGCCCCTAGCTAATCATTTTTATTTTTTTGTTTTATAATGAACCATTAATCATTTGTTGCAAGTGTTTGTGTTTTGAATACATAACTCTTGTTTCTATTGACAATTTTATACGTCCACAAATAAATTATTGATAGGAACATATATCATGGCTCAATTTTTCAAACACTTATAAAATAAATAAAGTATCCCCTCATAAACACTCATCAAATTTCACTAAAATCAGCTAGGTACCCAAAAAGCCCAATAAAGTATAATGAATAAAAATCCATGCAGGAGGAACTATACGACCCCATGCTTAAGAACCCATTCAGAAAGGAAAAGAAAAATAGAAACATGGAATTTCAAAAGCCAAAAGAGTACTAAAAAACCAATCAAAATATTAAGAAACATAAATACGAAAATACTTGTATAGAAAAATAATTATTAACTCTCTAGTTCACAATAAAATGAGTCTCTATAATAATTGAAAATTCAACCGCAGAATAAATAAAATCTGACAAATAATTATTATCGCAAAAAATCGAACTTTGTTTCTCTCATGATTAGAGAGCAACAAATTATGAATTAAGACGGTTGATCCTTTACCTGCAGCTATCGCCACAATTGCAACTGCTTCCACAATTACAGCTAGACATATTTTCTCACAAACAAATAGTATTTGCAAAGCAAAGAACAATTAATATTGGTAATTGGTTGATGTTACTTACTTCACTACAAATTGATATCTTCAACGATGTTCGTGACCTCAATTTATAAGGTGGAAGAGAATAAATAGTAAAATATTGACCATCCACGTGTTGCAATCTTGTGTTTCTTGGGTCCACAATCTACCATTGGACTAATTCCACGTAGACATCACTTTCATCGATAAAATTGTTGCATGCTTACTCCATGCGTCAATATGTAGTGTGTTTGAATTTGAGAAAAAATAATTTTATGTGACTTTTTTAGATGATAATTATCAAACTCAGAATTTTAATTAGCTTAGTTAATAAATATTAAACTATGAATTTTTTACTTCTATATCTAGTATATAATATGTGAGTCTAATCACTATAATATTTAAAGGAAAAAAATTGTTACGTTTTCAAGAAAAACAAATTAATACCGTAATTTGAGTATAAAATTCGTCATAAATAAATAAATTTGGGCCAATAAGAAGAGATTACGTTTATAGTGAAAGCTGCAATATATAACTTTAAATTAGAATTAGTTGTAGATAAAAACTATTGTAATATAAAAATGCTGAACATACTTAAATCAACCTTTACATTTTTGGAATCACTTTTTATTTTATTGGTTTGGGGAATCACTTTTCATAAATCATCTAAAAGTGAATTCAGACGTACCTAGCACATTTATTTGGTTACATACTTCATTCTTATGTTTCTCCGCTCATGGATAACTTCGTTGGATAAATAAATATTTAAAAGTGACGATAATGACAAACAAGTTAAAGTTTTTAATTATAAAAATTCTTTATAATGATTTATGATGTTTACAGATAATTTATTTTAGAGGGAAGATCCAATATTGTTCTTCGAAAAAAATGAAGATTCATTGTTACCTATGAAAAATACAGAATCTAGTTTATTTTCTAGCTAAAAAAATGTAATTTTTAATTCTTGAGAGAAATGAATTGAAGCCTACAATTATCTTTTAGCACAATTTTCATCGGGAAATTAGTTTATTTTACTAGCTATGTTGACTCTTCAAGCATAAAAAAGTTTATAATCTTGAATAAATGAGACTTAAACAAGCACATTCCTAAGTGTCTTAAGTTAAACAATTGAATTCTCAAATATGTCATTTATGTGTTTAAATGAATTCTTTTATTAGTCAATTTTATTTCTAAAATTACAAGCATAAGAAATATTTAAAAATACATTTACAAACAACCGTCGTTAATTTGGAAAGCAAGAAGAGAATTAAAATAAAAGAGGCCATATAACCTCTTTAATTTGAAAAGCATTGACTATAACATAAGTGGTTTTAAGAATCATAAATTATGCATAGTTGGAAAACAAGTCATTGTATTGTGGCTCTTGGCGAAAGAAGTATTGAATATCATCATGTGAGAGGTAGATTTTCAAGAAATAATCTTGTTATTAAACTTTTTTATTTTTACATAACCAAATCACATCAGTTAAGTTTATAATAACAATAGTTATAACAATTTTGCATTGAAGAGACCAAGATAAATTACATGAGAAATGATATTTTGACACAAATCTTATAATATATATATATATATATATATATATATATATATATATATATATAGAGAGAGAGAGAGAGAGAGAGAGAGAGAGGTAGTTTGGTAATATTTATCTCTTCATCTTTTTCTTTTTTCTTTGTTTTCCTCTCCTGTATATTAATACATTGTGTAACAAAAAATGTGACAAAATATCATTCCTCAAATTACATATATCTAGACCAATATTGACATAGAAATGTTAAGAGTAGAAGCAAACTATGTCCAAGTTTTTTTTACAAAAACACAATCACATAAAAGATGTTGACTAGTTATCATTATTTTGCCACACAAGTTACACTAAGAAACAACAATGAAACCTCTAGCACACAACTTTCATTACCAAGAAAAGATTTAGATGTCTAATTAAATTGAGGGGTTCAAGACCACTAAGCCAAATAAACTTCATTAATGGGAAGTTTTTTTAACAATGTAAGCATCCCAAAAGTAAAGTTTCCTATTAATGGTGTGTACTTCCAAAGTAGTTTATCATCCATCCTAAAATTGGGAACATTAACATCTTTCAAAATAATGGTAAATTAGGAACATTATAACACACACATAACACTCTTTTTCCAATTTAAATTTTGTTTTCAATGGCAAAAATAATTCTGGTGAAAATGTAAATTCAGAAGATAAGAGAGTATTATGGAAGGGGGACGGGGGTGGAAGAGAATTTGTCAAATGCTACATGAGTCCAATCGTAATGATGTACCCAATAGGGAACATGCAAAAGGCCCGTAACTTATCTTCCATAATCAAATGTGAAAATTTCTCGTCCCATTCCACGTTTCCTTTTCACCTTCTGGTTTCCATTTATGTCTTTGATCCATTATTTCGGTAAATACGGACCGAATTATTATGAGTTTTTCAGAAAATAGAACTCGGAAATTTATAGGTTTGTTGAAACATCAGTTTTTATATCACAAAACTTTGATAAATATTTTTTGATTTTTCCAAAAATTCGATTCGTATTTACTAAAGCTTTGTTTTCGAAAATTAGAGGTACAATTGGATTTTTGAGAGATTAAAAGGAAAAGTGAGGGGTGGGAAGAGAAATTTTCATCAAATGTTAGGCTTCCTAAAACTATTTTTGCCTTGAAGGAATTTTTTTGGAAATCTCTGTCTTGAGAATATAAAAAAATATATAATTCAGAATTTAATGGAGACTTCACTGAACAAGATAATAAGATATTTTGACGAATATCATTCACTCAAAAATGTGATTATTCACACTATCACATTGTAACCCAAATTTTTTATCAACTCTCTAATTTTTAGGATAAGAAGATCTGATAACTCAGAGAAGGGGTGAGCACGAACTCGCAATCCTAGGGGTGTACGCGGGTTGGGTTGGGCCTAATCCGTTATCCAACCCGTTCAATATTCATTGGGTTGAGTTCATCAACAAATCTGCACTTTTACTATCAAATCCGAACCGAACCAATCCGATTGTGAACGGGTTGGGTTGGATTCGGTTCGCGGGTTGTTCAAAAACTTAAAATAAAAGTTTGATAGAAAAAAAATACGTTTTTTAAAAAATTCTAAAAAAAAATCTATAAAACAATTTTACACAATTGTAATACATTTCTAACACTTAATTCGAATAAAACACAATCGTTTAACTTCAAAAAAAATTTCATCCATAATCATTAATAAGAGTAGCAAATTTCCACAAAACATATAATTTCCATTAGATCCTTAATTTGAAAATGATATTTAGTAACAAAAATAATACGAAATACATATAAGTTTCAATAGACAGTAGCAACAAACTAAATAAGTTCAAGTAGTAAATTACATATATTCAACAAGCAAAGTGTATAGTGTTGTATGACAACATATTTCAAATATGCATTCAATGATCGGATTGGGTTCGCGGATAGACGGGTCCAAAAACTCAAATCCAATACCTGAACCGATTACTTGAGCGTTTGGCGGGTTGGGCCGGGTTCTACCCGCAAATGAATGGGTTCGGGTAAATAATGGGTTGGGTTGGATTGGGCTCGCGGATTGACCCGCACCCATGAACACCCCTACGCAATCCGACTCGAAATCGACATAACCGCCAACATATGGAAGTACTCAGCCAGATGCGGGTCGGATCTCGGGTCAACAATTGTGAAAAAAAATAGGTCGTGAAAGGATACGGGCTGATGCGGATCTCTAAATATTCATCACTTCAAAATCGAAACCGACCGAAAACAATAATTTTTTTTTCAGTTTCGAGCACTTCTTCTTTCTCTTAATTTCTTATGCTCTTCGCTTTGTTAATTTTTTCATCTTTGATAGAAGAGAAAAATAATATATTTTACAAGTGCATGCTTGTAATATGTTGATAAAGAATATGTGAAAGATAATATTCTAGATTTATCTTAATTTTTACTTTTCATATACTATATATTATTGTCGTTGTATTTACAAATTTGAAACAAAGTAACTGTATCTCATCATTTTTATTATATTCTTTGTTGCAGTTTGTACGAAATATTGAACTATTTGAAAAATAATAATTTTTTGATCAATTAATTAAATTTTACATGTAACAACAAAGTTTCAATCTAACCAGTTAAACTCATCACCCGTATGACCAAACACCTGAACAAATCGAAGATGTAGACGGACATAATTATGTCCAAATTAAGATACCACGATTTTCATCGATTTGATTATTTTTGACCCGAATCCGACCGATGCTCACCCCTAAGTCAGAGTTCAACTAGAAAGTAAATAAAGATTTTTTTTTAGAAAATCAAATTTTTTTCTTATAATAAAGGCTAAATCGCATTTTTTTTGTCCTCTAATTTTCACAAATTTGCAAATTTATATAGCACCATTAATCCCTAACTTTAGCCCATTTTTCATAAGGCTACCTCCACAAATTTTGATCAAGTCAACACACACATGAACAATGATTCACATGACATGTTGACGTAGTGTGTGAATCATTATCAATGTGTGAGTGCGTTGACTTGGACAAAATCGATAATGACCCGACCTTTTACAAAATAAGCTAAAATCAGTGGGTTAAAAATGCTATTATAAAAATTAGAAGGTTAAAATTACAAGTTTATAAACTTTAATGGTTCAAAAATGTAATTTAACCAATATTAGACTAAAGTTTACTTTATTCAGTTGGGTCGAATCGGTTATTCGGAATCAACCCGACCCATTGAAATTGCAGTGTTTTAGGGTTTAAGAGCACACACGCTTTTTTCCTACTCTTTTTTTTTTCTCCCAGAAAAAACAATGTCGTTGGCATAAACCTTAAACCCTTCAAACCCATACCAAAAAATACAAACAGAGAAAAACCCAAAACCTCTGTAACTGTTTTTTTTCTTTTTCTTTATTTGTATTATTAATTTAGTCTTTTGATTGAAAAAATGGATAAGAACATTTTTGGAGATATTGATAATCTTCCTGAGGAAGATAAGCAAAGAATGTCAGCCATTGTTAAACAGCTTCAAACTCGAGATAGGTATGTTTCAAATTTTTATTCTTTAAATTTTTTGTTACTGTTTTTATTGGAATTTGGAATTGTTACATGTATGAGTTCTCTTCAATTGAAGGAAAAATTAATTAGTTATTTGATTTGGGATTTGATTATCTATATGAAAAATGTTGTATGCTTGAAATGGATTAGGTTTTTTTTTTTTGTTAATGGGAATTGCTGAATATTGGTTTCATTGTTTCTGATATCTGCAATGTGTGAAGAATGATTTAGAATGCGTTCATTTTGGTTGGCAACTACACCGTGTTTGGATAAACATCTTAATTAAGCTCTATAAGCTATTTCTATAACAAAAAATAAAGCTTTGTGAAAATAAGCTAAAACTAGCTTATGGACATGTCGTAAGTTGTTTCCATATACTATTTCAAACTGTCTCGCAAGTGTTTATGTTAGTAGATAAGCTCAAATAGTCAATATGAATAGGCCTTAATTTTACAGTTTAATATCATGTTTGGATTTGGTAAAAAAAAAAAAAAAATGTTTGGATCAATGTTGGCATGCCAAATTTCGCGTGACGTGATATATGTAGCTTTTGGTCTCCCGCTAAAATCCACCGAAATTTTTTAAAAACCAACGTGGATCCAAACATTAGCTAAATTGTGGTTGCATCGTCATCTTTTGATATTACATACGGTGTTGCCAAATATTGGCCATGGTGGATTGTGGTGGCGTAATGTTTGACAAACACCATGGCCAATTTGTGAATAATGCACCGTTGTAGATTTTTGGCTTTCCGCCATGGTCCACAATTGATAATATTGATTATGGAGAATTGAGGTCAAATACGAATAATAGGACCCGAATTGCAGTCGTAGAGACATTGAAGATCATGATGTTGCGGTTAATATCAAGGTTGTAGATCAGTTTTTTAAACCATGTTTAGATCATGAATACACTTAATGCAATCAATTTGATGCGCACAAGAAAATACATCACCCTCTAGAATTTGAATGTGTATAGTTCTCTATACTATGTCTCCGGTGAATGTGGTATTTGAGTAGGCTGATTCATACTTTGTTTCTCTGCGTCGTGTTTTCAATTAATCCATGCCAAATGGATTTATTGTTTAATAAACTTCAGAACTGATACTTTTTATCTCAGGAGTAGTAAATCTAGTGACAAGTTTTGACTGTGTATGAACCATTGCCACAAGCATAGACACTGGACACGACATTGACACGTCTACACCAGTAATTGTTTGAGAAAATGACATAATTGATTGTAATCACATGTGTCGGTGTCATACACTGACACGTGATGGACACCCAACACGTCTTCGATAAGAAGTGTCGGTGATATAGAGGTAACTGTAATGACTTGCATAATTTTTTTTCTCTTGCAGTAGCTTTGGCTGAAAATCAGCGTTAAAGATGTTTAGTGTTGATTTTGGTTGGAATAGACTGATTGAATAGTAAATACCAATAATCTAGAATTGTGCTTCTTAAGAACTGACAGTTTACATATCTCACTGTGGAGAATCTTGCAATAATTATAGAAATATGTTTATTTAGGAAATAAATAATATCTCTTCTATTAGTGTACAGATTGATATGATTAGATGAGAACTCCTTTATTCAAGGGATCCTCAATTAGTGTAGTATATTTATTCCTTCCTTAATTAGCATAGAAACTATGTATATATTCTATGTACCTCTCAATGGAAATATATCAGAAATTATTCATTCAGCCCTAATTTCTTACATGGTATCAGAGCATCCGTTCTGGGTGCCTCTGTCCGCTGCATGCTGAAACCCTAAAAACGCCAGCCTTCATTGCTGTTGCGAATTTCTGTGCATTTTTAGCACATAGTTTCTTTGACTGCTACTGCAGTTTCTATTGGTGGAATTGAATTTCAAACCATCAATTTTTCCACTCTTTTATCCTACAATGTCTGGATCTGGAACCCCTGAGGATAAGACCAAATCTGAGACAGGGGATGTCCCTTCTCAAAATCCTGCAGAATTGCAGAATATTCATTCTGCTTACAGGCTGAATGAGAAAAATTATCTCAAATGGTCTCAACTCATTAAAACAATCTTGAAAGGAAAGGGAAAAGTGAAGCATATAATGAATGCTGCACCTAAGGAGAATGATCCCAACTTTACCAAATGGGATGAGGAAGATTCAAGGATCATGGCATGGTTGTGGAACTCCATGGATCCGGACATCAGTGACACATGCATGTTTCTAAGTACAGCAAAGGAGATTTGGGATGCTATGGAGGAAAGCTATTCCAAAGCCAAAGATGCTGCTCAAGTGTATGAAGTAAAGGTGAAAACTTTGGCAGCAAAGCAAGGAAACAGAACTGTTACTGATTATGCCAATCAGCTAAAGGCACTATGGATGGAACTGGATCATTATAGGGTCATAAAGACCCAGTGCTCTGCAGATGCAGCAACTCTGAAAAAGTTCATTGAGCAAGACAGGGTGTATGACTTTCTGGTTGGTTTGAACTCTGAATTTGACCAAGTTAGGATTCAAATTCTGGGAAAACAGGAAGTTCCAAGCTTCAATGAAGTGATTGCTATTGTGAGAAGCGAAGAAAGCAGAAGGAGTCTGATGTTAGACACTCCAACAGTTGAGAATTCAGCTATGATGGCTGATCTTAATAAAGGAGAGGAGAAAACAATGAGTGTAGACCAAAGAAAGGGAGAATCAACAAATATTGAGAGTGAAGGTGATGGTACTCGGTGTACCTATTGTCACAAGCCTCGTCATAATAGGGAAAATTGCTGGAAATTGCATGGAAAACCCCAAAACAGAGATAAAGCATGGGGACACAAAGGGAACTTCCAAAGAAAAGGAGGACAAACCCGCATGGCTGCTGTTGGGACAAGTGAAGGGCATAAATCTGCTGAATCTGTGTACTTTAACCAGGAGGAAATTGAAAAAATGAAGACTTTCTTGAGTAAACTAGAGAAACCAGCAAGTTCCACCTCCTTGGCATATTCAGGTAAACTTCTATCTCTTAATTATGATAAGCTTCCAATTTCTTTTGGATTAAATGTCTCAGATACACCCTCTAACCGTTGTTGGATATTAGACTCCGGAGCCACTGACCACATGCCAATCTGAGCAGGCTACTCAACCCGAGCGTGTTGAATCTGAAACTGAAACCAACCATTCCAAACAATCCAGACCTGGAATTGATGATGTCAGACATGGAAAAAATCTGGTTTATTCTAGAAAACTTAAGGCTGTTCCAGACACTATGCAGGTTCAAGAGTCCACCCATAGTCAAGATCCTAATGAGGTAACAATTTCTAATTCCCCTTCAACTTTTGACTTACCTAATGAGTTAACAATTTCTATATCCCCTTCAGTTTCAGACTTACCAAATGAACCTGCAAGTACCAAAAATCATGACCTTCCAATTGCCATTAGAAAACAAACCAGACAATGTACTAAGCGCCCTCTTTACCCTCTCTCAAATTACCTATCCTTTAAAAACTGCTCACCTGCCCATAGAGCCTTCCTTACAAATTTAAACACTTCAACACCTACTACCCTATCTGAGGCTTTTTCTGATAGAAAATGGAAGCTTGCCATGGATTTAGAGATGGAAGCTTTAGAGAAGAATAATACTTGGGAATTGGTGACTTTACCAACAGGGAAGAAACCAGTTGGATGCAAGTGGGTATATACAATCAAATACAAGGCTGATGGTTCAATCGAGAGATATAAGGCAAGGTTGGTAGCCAAGGGATTCACACAAACTTATGGAGTTGATTACTTGGAAACCTTTGCACCTGTTGCCAAAATGAACACAATAAGAGTGATATTATCCCTTGCTGCTAATTATGGATGGGATTTGCAGCAATTTGATGTAAAAAATGCCTTTTTACAATGCCTTTTTACATGGGGAACTTGAAGAGGAAATTTATATGGAGTTGCCCCCAGGATATAGTGGAAAAGGTGCTGCCAACACAGTGTGTAAATTGAAAAAGGCCTTGTATGGGCTGAAACAGTCCCCAAGAGCATGGTTTGGCAGATTTGCCAAGGTTATGACAGGTCTGGGATATAAACAAAGTCAAGGAGATCATACCTTGTTTATCAAACACTCAAAGTCAGAGGGATTAACTGTGTTACTAGTATATGTGGATGACATCATACTAACTGGAAATGATGTTGAGGAGCAGAAAATGTTGGGTCAATGTTTGGCCAATGAATTTGAAATCAAGACTTTGGGGAGGCTGAAATATTTTTTGGGAATTGAGGTATCTCACTCCAAGAAAGGGATCTTTATATCTCAGCAGAAGTATATAACGGATCTACTTAAAGAAACCGGGAAATCAGCTTGCAAACCTGCAAGTACTCCATTGGATCCGAACCTAAAACTTGGGCTTGCCGAAGAAGCTGCCACAGTAGACAAGGAGATGTATCAAAGACTTGTGGGCAGACTTATTTACTTATCTCACACTAGGCCAGATATTGCCTATGCAGTGAGTTTAGTCAGCCAGTTTATGCATAACCCAAAGGAAAATCATTTACAAGCTGCACTTAGAGTCGTACAGTATCTGAAAGGAACCCCAGGGAGAGGAATTATATTCAAACGAAATGGGAATGTTAGTCTTGAAGCCTATACAGATGCTGACTATGCAGGATCAGTTGTGGATAGAAGGTCAACCACAGGGTATTGTACCTTCCTTGGAGGAAACCTTGTGACATGGAAGAGTAAGAAACAAAGTGTGGTAGCAAGGTCTAGTGCTGAAGCAGAATTCCGAGCCATGGCACAAGGTATATGTGAACTCCTTTGGCTGAAAATCATCCTTGAGGATTTGAAGATAAAGTGGGAGGAACCAATGAAGCTTTATTGTGATAATAAGTCTGCAATTAGCATAGCTCATAATCCAGTGCAGCACGATAGAACCAAACATATTGAAGTAGATAGACACTTCATCAAAGAAAAGCTTGATAGTGGCTTAATATGCACATCGTTTGTGTCTTCTCAAAATCAACTTGCAGATGTTCTAACTAAGGGACTAAACAGCCACAATTTTGAAAGGATTGTATCCAAGCTGGGAATGGATAATACCTATTCACCAGCTTGAGGGGGAGTGTGGAGAATCTTGCAATAATTATAGAAATATGTTTATTTAGGAAATAAATAATATCTCTTCTATTAGTGTACAGATTGATATGATTAGATGAGAACTCCTTTATTCAAGGGATCCTCAATTAGTGTAGTATATTTATTCCTTCCTTAATTAGCATAGAAACTATGTATATATTCTATGTACCTCTCAATGGAAATATATCAGAAATTATTCATTCAGCCCTAATTTCTTACACTCACTTAAATGCATGTATATTATGAATTTACATAATATATACATTATCACATGTCATTTACTAGAGTTCCAATTTGATGTGTTTTTTTCTTTCCTATTATGATAGTTTAATTGAGAAGATTGATCCAATGTTTTAAATTGTGTTCGCATCGCGATCTTTGATATTACGGTGAATCATAGGCTCATGGTCAAATATGGACAATGGGACCTTAATTGTGGTAGCAGAATGCAGTTACATAAAAAACAATGGCGTTATGCTTTCAATCAAGGCCCTGTGTTGTGTTTTTAATAATAATAATCCCATGTCAAATGGACAGTTTTATCAAATAGTGGTGCTATAGCTTTATAGCATAGCAAAATTTGAACAAATCACCATCGTTCCATGATACACTATTTAGTACAAAGTGTTTTCAAACTGTCGCCATTGCAGCGCTGTAGCCTAGCGTAATGTGAGCAAGATGCTATTTTCTGCAATTTGCATTTGACAACATTGCTAATTTCAGAACTGATACTCTTTTATCCTAACAGTAATGACTCGAGTGATAAGGTTGAACTGCGATGGCTTGCATAAATATTTTCTCTTGCAGTAGCTTTGGCTGAAAATCAGCGTTAACATGTTAACTAGTGATTTCTCTTAGACACTGTAATTGATTTATTCGATACTGATACTTTAGAATTGTGCTTGTTAAGAACTTAGAATTTACATACCTCACTTAAATGCTAGTTTATGTGGAATTTACATAATATATTAAAATTTCTGTATGTTATTTACTATAGTTTAACCTAAATTTATAAAAGCAGTACATTTATTTAAATATTGAGAGGAAAGATGCAAAAATATGAATGTAGCATAAGGTGGATTTTGTTGATTTATTTTCTGCTCCAACAAAATTGCAGTCTTAGGTTGTATAATTCATTAGTGGAGAAATGTTTCAACAATTGTGTCGGTACATTCTATCGGAGTTCGTTGAACAGGGGAGAGGAAACATGTGTCCTCAGATGTGCTGAAAAATACTTGAGGCTTTCAACACAAGTCGGCATTAAATTTTCAGATATCAACCAAGGAGCACCTGACAACAGATAAACAATAATGGTTTGTGCGACCAATTTCGTTAGATTTGTATTCTTTTTTTACAGTCAATAACTGGGAATTGATTGTTTTTGACTGATTAAATTCCTTTATAGATAGAATAAACTGAACTGGAATTTATTGAGGTAAGGTTTCAACATCAAGTTTTTATGTAGGGTGCTCTTGTTTTTGTAGTTTAATTTGAGCTGATTTTGATTTCTGAAGTGATTTTCCATAGAAACTATGTACTATCAAAGGGTGAAATTCAGCCACTTCTCTCTTGAAGGGTAGCTTTTAGTTAGGATCATATTGACAAAGAAAAGTGTCATGGAGGTGAACAATGTCCTATAATGGTGTTTCTCTAAATTCTCATTGTTGTGCTTGAATCATTTTTGTCTGGTAAGATATATCAGAACTATTCTGCTTCATTCTGTATCTTATTTTTCCATCTGTAATATGTTCGGAAAGATCTCAATATCGAAAGGATTATTATCTGGCTCTCGATCGGGATACCTTTTATTCAACTTGAGTAAGGATCATATCATATCCATTTCTCGAAAGAAATTGAGATGACAATTACTATAGTTTTAGAGTGACTGATAATTATAAATTCACCTCGGATTCGCACAAAAAATATATTTTGATGGGATAAAATAATAAATATTATAGTTTTAGATGGAAATTTTATTCCTTTAAAGCAGCAGAGAGAATCTAAATTCACCTTGGATTCGCACAAAAAATATATTTTGACCCTCCGATTCACTTCACTTGAGAGCAAGTTTTTTTTCCCCTCTTTTGCTTCTTAATATATCTTGGTAACTTGAGTCAAAAAAAAAATAAATATATATATATATATATATATATATATCTTGGTAACTGGTAGTGTGATTCGAAAAACAGACTTTATCTGCTGTAAACAACGTATATTTTCAAACTAATGTTTATTGATTAACACTTTGTTTTTAATTTTTTTATTCATCAAAATAGAGTGTTGAGCGATAAATCTTTAATTTGAACTTAGCAAAATTTAGATATATGGTCTTTTGAAAACTATCTTTTAATCCATCCATTTCACAAAACAAAAATTGATGGATTGGACCTCAATCATCCATTTGATAATTAGGATTATGAGTAATTCGTCCATTTTTTAATTTCATTAAATTATTTTAAAAAAAAAACATAAAATTCATGGGATAAAATAACAAATATTGTCCTGTGAACTTAGATCAGTTGGTAGGACATCGCATTATATATGCTGGGGATCGGAATTCGAATCCCGATCATCTCACATATCCATCTTATGGTAGAATTTCTACAAACTAGACTACTTAACAAAAATAAAATAATAACAAATACTTTTGTTTGCCAATAAAATACAAAAACAAAAATAAATGTGGCTGGTCGGTTGCCAAGGCAAAAGCTAATGGTGGTTCAAGGTTGTGCTAACGGCTCACACATGCAATGGTCATTAGCGACCGATAATAAACTATGACAAAAGTTCGGTGATAAGATAAAAAATAACTTATCAAATTAAAGTTGCAGTTTCAATTCATCGTGAATATCATATGGGATTTTTTTCTTTTGATTTTTTTTCCCTTTTGATGTTTTTCCTTTTGCAAACATTTCTTTTTTTTCCGCTTTCTCTTGGTAAATTGTTTTTCCTTTCATAAACGTTTCTTTTTCCACTTTTTTTTTTTTTTGGTACAATTCTTTTTTCAAAAACTTTCTTTTTCCACTTTCTCTTGGTAAATAAAACTACTCATGCATGACCAATAGAATGTAACATAAGTATTAGATGTTTGGTCCCATAACTATCTAATTTAGAGTTTGATCTCTAGTCAGAACGTATAAAAAAATATTTATTACAAGAAATCAATCTCTTAAATGAATTTTAATACCACAAAACAATTAGTTTTTGCAACACTTTTGGTTTTAAAAAAAAAAACACACTACTCATGGCCTTTGAAAAATTTCCAGTCAAGTCTATTTCCACATCATATCCTTCGGTTTGTGGTCTGAAATTTGAGGGTAATTTGACGTGAATATCAAGTTCAGTTAAGCCAATGATTTAATCATGGGGTTCAACATGTAATTATGGTTTTCATATTGGATGGTGGGTAAGGAGATATTATTCACCAAATGTAGTAGACAATAGCCCATAAATGAAGGCGGATTCTAGCGTGAGAGAGTGAAACATATCTCTCACCCGTGAAAAGTGTTTTTTCACCATTGGATTAGATGACAAAATAATGAAGGGTAGAGATGAATGACTAGATATTTGTTGCTACAGTGTTTTCTGGGTTATTACTTATTTTAAATTCCATTTTTGCTTTTTTATTTTTTAATCAAGGTGAAAGATATAAAACAACAAAACTTGGGTCATAGCCACCCCGTCACAACTGGCCAACCTGGGTCATCAGCCCTGTTGCCAAACTCTAACTCTCTAGGTATAGACCGATCCAACCCGAAGCTTTTTCCCACAATAACAGAAAAAACCCCCTGGACCTGCACAACAGCACCAGAAAAAAAAAAAAAAATCACTCAACTTACTTTTTTTTTATTCGAGATTTAAGGTATTATTGATTGAAAATACACTTGGAAATCATATGGAAATATATTTTTTTAGATTTATATGCTTTTAAACATTAAGTTTGGTGTTAGAAAATGTCCAAAACAACCGGGGTTTTACAAGGTATCCGGGTCGTATTTTGACCCGACTGGAGGTTGAAGAAGACCAAAAGTGAAATGAATCAACCTGAGTATATGTGTCTATTGTTGAAAATTACAGGCAATATTTACATTATCCCAGCAGTAGTATATGTCTTTTTTGAGGTAAGTGTGGTTGTGTTGGTTACCCATTTTGGAATTTTCAAAACAAAATAGTAAAGTAAATTTTTATTAATTTTTTTTGTAAATATATTAATTAGAGAGTTAAATAAGACTTTTATTTTTGTGAATATATTATATTTATCTCTAAATTTTTTTATTAAACAATGACCTTTGAAATATTTTCTATCATAATTAGTCAAAATAGTTGAGATTTGAGACCATCGTTTAATAGGAACTATGTTTTTAAAATTATAGTTAGTCAAGCTAGTTTAGATTGAGCAGCTATATAACTTATATTATTTCTAATTGATTATTAGTTCAATTAGATAAATATTGAACACTTGAAATGAAATTTTTTATATTTATTACTCATAGTCAACCCAATTAGTAAAATTTGAAGGTCATTTTATAAATAAAAAAAATAGGTTTATAAAGTCATAAATAGTCAGACTAAATTTAGATTGAACCATTATATTTATATTGTGTAAATTTAAATTATTAATTCATTCTTAGTACATTTAGGTAAGATTAACACTTCAAATGGTAAAATATAGATTTATTAGTCAGAGTTAGTCAAATTAATTGAGTTTATGGTCGTGTACCAAAATAAAATAAAATTAGAGTTTATGGTTTTTCATAATAAATAGCATCTCAAGTAATAGACAGGTAGCCATCATTCTAAAATCATAAATTCTATATTTTTTTTCTTGTTCATTTATTAGAGAGGGGTGATTTGGGATCAATTTTGATCCGAAATCACCATTCTTGATTGATCATTTTATATATTTTTTATTTAAATAAGTAATTTTCACACATTTGTACGTTTTGTTTTAGTTTTCTTTATACGATGTTGTTTACATCTCGTCTTAGTACGGATTTGTTTGTTTTGTGTTACTATCATGGTAGTGCATTTGTTTTGATTTTCCGTCTTAGAACAGTGTTTGTTTTGTTCAGATTTACAGATTTGCTTCGATCCAAATTCATCGTAAATTCAATGACTTCAGTGTCATTAAGATTGCAGGTATCTAGGTAAAATTTGTGATTTTGTTTGAATTTTATAAATTTGGGATTTCATTTTTTGGTTTGTTTGAAGCTTGGTTGAAGATCCGGAGTTTTTCATGAAATTTGTGAAGAAAGATAAATAAAAGGGATGAAGAAGATAAAGAGTAAATAAAGTTACATGTTGATGGCTCACTATTAGATGTAATAGACTTACAAAATTTAATAGTTCTTTTTTATACAAAAATATTAGATGATTGAAATTAAAATTTTGAAAAATGCTAACTAGTATCCAGGGTAAATTTGAAAAAATTTATTCCTTGGTAAATTAATTGAGATTTGACGGACAATTCAATAAATATAGATGTATTAAATTATAGTTGGTCAAACTAGTTTATATTGAACTATTACATTGTCGAAATTCGAATTTCTAAGTAACTATTAGTCCAATTAATTGAGACTAAACGCTTCAAATGAGAAAATTTTGATTTATTAGTCACAATTAGCAAAACTAATTGAGAATTGATTATCTTTTCAAAGGAAATATGTATCTTTAGTAAAAAATAGTCAAACTAAGTTAGACCATACCATTATATTGTCAAAATTTGAATTATTAATTGCTTGTCTAGTTAAATGAGATTGAACACTCCAAATGATAAAATTTAAATTTATTATTAATCACAGGCAGTCCAATTAAATGAGATTGATGGCAATTTTTTTCCACCACCATGACTTATTAGACCATTTAATCTGGTTCGTAGGCTAGTTTTGACATTAAATGGTTTCAGTCCCCTTTCGATCGCAGTTGTATGAGATCAAATTGTGGTACTCCTTACCAATTCTAACACCAATCATATACTTAAGGTTTAATAGGCAACAAAATTAGATTTAGTGTTAAATGCCTTTAGTTACAACCGTTTTATAATAATAATAATAATAATAATAATAATAATAATAATTAATATATTATGTAATTGAGTTTTCTTTGTCTTGTTTTTTTCCCTTATAGATCATTTATACCAAAAAGAGACGAACAATAGAACTTAAAAAAATAACTATAGAGTTTAATTGCTATGAAGCGTATAAAAACTTTTTGCACGTACATTCAATTAAAATACAACATAATGCCACTTTTATTTGTAAATTCTTAAAATATCTTTATAAACATCTGCATGACATAATTTAATCGGAAGCATAATATATGACAAATGAATTTACTTTTTCCTTTTTGTGTTTATTAAAGGTGTGCCAATAAATATAAAAACAAATAAAAAAACCTTAAAAAAGGAAGAAACTAGTATAAGAAAAAAAGATGTTGTCTAGTTAGAAAAAAATAGACAAATATCACATTGAAGGATTATAACATATACAGAGAAAATTCGAATTAGCAATTATTCATATTCTTGAATGAACACGACTTTAAAAATATATACTCAATTGTTAAGTTTTATATTAAAATTGTTAAGCTTCAAAATAATGCACGGGTTTTTATCGGTTTTCACCACTAGTTGAATCTGGTTCGGGGGTCAGTTCTGGTATCAAGTGGTTCCAGCCCCCTCCCGATCGCAGTTGCGGGGGATCGAACCGTGGTCCTCCCTACCAAGTTCAGCGCCAATCACCACTGAACCAACTAACGATTGGTAATGCACGGGTTTTTAACTAGTATCACATTGAAGGATTATAACATATACAGAGAAAATTTTAAGGGTTAAATAAGTAAATGGTCTCTATAGTTTTTCAGAATTTTGTTTTTAGTTCATAAAGATTTTTTTTCGCATTTTTTGATCTTGAAATATTTCTTGTTACGATTTTTTGTCTTTATTTTTCATTCAACTCGTGTATATCATTCGAAATTTTAAAACTTTTTATGCGGTCATATTTAGTACATTATATGAATTTCTCTTTGCAAAGTTTAAATTTTTTTATCAAGAGATGAATTAAATATAATTTTTTAGTTTTTTGCAGATAAAAATTCATCTTATGTTAAAAAATTCTAATTTTTTATCAAAGATGTTTTTATAATATTATAAATATAAATAAAAAAATCATTAAAAAATATGAAAGTATATAAGAATTTGATTAAAAATAAATCAAAAGTTGTGATGAAATGTTTTTGGCTAAACTATACATTTGATCATTTACGTTTATTTTATGTTTCAATTTTGTACCTTACATTTAAAAAGTTTCAATTTGCTCCCTTACGTTTTCACCGTTTGCATAAGTTGATCATTTCCGTCAATTTTGTCTTTCAATTGGACACGTGTCGCAGTGTCAAAATATCCACGTGTCTATCCACATATGTAAACTGTTTGCCACATGGGACAAAACTAACAAAAATGACCAAATTGAAACATAAAATAAATTTAAAGGACCAAATTAAAATATTTTAAACATAAGAAACCAAATTAAAATCTAAAATAAACATAAGAGACCAAATGTGCAGTTTAACCAAAAAATTTCAAGAACCAACCGGTGGAAAAAATATCTTTAAAGATTAAAAATGAAACTTTAGACTTGTTATAAAAAAATGAAATTTTAGAAACCAAAAATTTTCAAGAACTGTGGAAAAAAATCTTTAAAGATTAAAAATGAAATTTTAGAAACCACTGCGCGGTTTGGCTTTTTAATCTATCTCGGAAAATTCTTGTGTAGGCACAAACACAAATAAAAGGTGTTAGACACACTCACACAAACAAATAAAAATTAAAAAGAAATAAAATATAATGATGTTGATTGATGTCAATATATTATTTTTGCTTTAAATTTTTGGATTTGTGTGTGTCCAAATATATTTTATTTATATTTGTGCTTATGCAAGTCTTCCTCATCTATCTCTTGGTTGTTTAATACTCCCTCTAGTCTTATATATAAGAAACAATTGACTTTTTAGATACATTGTAAAATTGATGTATCTATACAATAATATAGTCTAAATACATCAATTTTATAATGAATCTAAAAAGTGAAATGTTTCTTATATATAGGACCGGAGGGAGTATATAATAATCAAACGGTTATATCTCTGTTTAAAAAAGTTAAAAGTCATAACCAGGTCGAAGCAACCCATTTTCTCACCTGCGGACTCAAAATGAAACCTGACGTTTTTAGACCATTTTCAACATAAAAAATGACAATTTATAACCCAGAAACATTATATAAATTATTTCTAATACATTTGTTATTATAATTTTGATTAGAAAGTTAAAAAACGAAGCATGGTAGAGGTTAATACTTAAATCTGGTACCAATTATAAGAACTCAAATTCGATTTTAACATTGTCAAAAGAGATTATGCAGCACCACCCCAAAGAAACAAGAAGATAAGAGGGATAAATTTTTGCAAAGACACGTACTTCCTCTTTTTTTATGTTGAAGACACGTACTCAAGCATGTGAGTTTTATTTTATTTTTTTTATAAATAACCTTTGTCAAATATTTATTTATAAATAATTCTAAGTAAAAAAATTATTATTTACTTTTACCTGCTACACCTCCTATAACCTGTATTTTGCCTCTCTCACAGGTGAGCGATATGTTTCATTCACTCACGCTAGAATCCGCCATAAATGAAGGGGGAAATTATAGTCAATTTAGGGTGGGGTTTACTATGCACAAGTTATAAAATTTGTGCATGGGTGCACAAGTTTATTCCTTTCAATATGGATCATTGATATATTATATATATATTTCAATGGCTGGGATTGGTTTAGATTTTTGACTTGTTAATTTTTTGTGACTTATTGGTATACATAACATAAACAAAATGTGACCCCACCAACTATTATTTAAAATGATTAAATTTTTGTTTCTTTTTTGGTGTGTTTTGGGATAATAATTTTTTTTTTTTTTTTTGACGCATTGGGATAATAATTTTGAGTCGCAAATAATTTCATGAGACCAAAAGACTTATTGAAGGGAAGGATATAATGTTGCTATATATGAAATGAATTAATGTGTCAAAAAAATGAATGAATTAAATGTTTAATAAAATAGTTCAGTTAATTAATCATTAAAATTAAAAAAGAAAAGTTCAATTAACCACATAATAGGTGATATACGTATCAAACAAATATTCAAATTTTTTTTTTACCAAACAAATATTCCATTTTAAACATTGGTTATCATAAAATTAAGTTGGATATTGTAAATATTTTTCCTTCAATTTCAAAAAAATATTCATAACAATCATTGACCCTACTAGCTTAAAGAGACGTTAAGAGTTTGTGCCAAAAAAAAAATATATATAAAAATTTATAAATTATAGCTCAATTGGTAAAAATATTAAAATTGTTAGGACGGACACTATTAGCGTGGTTCAAACTCCGATCCTTCTACTTTCTAATATCTTATCACTTTATTTATGTATAAAAAATAAATTACGTAACGATAATTAAACTTAAAACAAGTTATTGGAATATGAATATATTATTATGCATAGAAATATGAAGTTAGTGTAAAAATAAATTAAATATGAAGATATATTTTTTTACATTGATAAATATGAAAATATATTGTTTTACTTATTTTACTTAAAATTAAATGGATTAAAATTTAATCTGACTAAATATATCAACTTTTATCAAGACATGAAAATGTTATTAATTTAACTATTTGATTTTTATTAGTAAAAAAAACTATTCAATTCTTAGTTAACAATTTAATCTTTAATTTATAATTTATAATAATAAACAAATTAACAAAGATTAAACAGTTAGATTATTAAACTAATGAAAATATATATTAGAATTATTAGACTAATGAAATTTGTTATATTTTGAGTACCAAAATACATATTTAAATGGACTATCAAGTCAATGAGAATGAATTTTTTTTATGATTGCACTCCGAATTTGTAGAACGAATGGAATAAATGTCTCATTAGATACCTAGTTTTCGTGAAAGGGTCATGAAGTTTAACTAAAACTACCGCCTTTGTGTGAAGATCTCAAATCTCACCAATCTGATCGTTAATATCACCTAATTTGACTAACAAACGGATGAAAATGAGAAATTTGATGACCGAACTCAAAACATATAGACCGATTGTAATAAATGTCTAACTAGAAGCCTAGTTTCTCTAAAGGGTCATGTCGTCTGACTAAAACTACAGACTTTGACTGAAGATTTCAAATTTTATCAATTCGACCGTTCAATATCTAGATTATTATTATTTTATTAATAATAATTAAATAATGATATAATGCATTTTGAAAAAACAAAACAAAAAATGTTATTAATTGAATTATAATTAAAAAAAATAAAATCAACTAACGAATGAGAATGAGGATTTTGATGGTCGGACTCCGATTATGATAATCGTCTCATAGGTGCCGCAATTTTTATGAAAGAGTCATGAAGTTTGACTAAAACTACATATTTTGAAAAAATATTTTAAATTTATCAATTTGAACGTTCAATCATCTAATTGAACTAACAAACGGTTGAGAATGGGAATTTTGATGATCGGATTCCGATTGTAATACCTGTCTCATAGGAGACATAGTTTTATAAAAGGGTCATGAAATATGACTAAAACTACAAATTTTGACCGAAGATTTTAAATTTTATCAATCTAATCGTTCAATATCACATAACTAGACTAACAAACGAATGAAAATGTTAATAATCGAAGTAATAAGTGTCTCACTGGAGAACTCATTTTTATGAAAAGGTCATGAAGTTTGACTAAAACTACTGACTTTGACTGGAGATTTCGATTGTTATCAATTTGACTTTTCAATACCTAATTGAACTAACAGACGAATGAGAATGAGAATTTTGATGATATGACTCATAATGTATAGACCGATTGTAATAACAATTTCATCGAAGACCTACTTTTTATAAAAGAGTCTTGAAGTTTGACTAAAAATTTCAATTTTTATCAATCTCACATTTTAATATCACCTAATTGGATTAAAAGGCGAATAAGAACAAAAATTTTGATTAATATTTAATGCTATAATCAGTTTTTAAATTAAACATGGTATGATTAAAAAAAATAGTTCAATTCCATAAGGTTAATATTATTTTATTCGGTTAAACCCAGACTTTTTTTAAAATTCCCAAAATATTAACCCTAATTTGTTTTCTTTGGATCCATTGATTTTTTTTGACAATTTTGACAAATTTATTCATTCCAATAACATAATGATCTGAATAATTCTGTTTCATTTGTATTATGTGATAACCTTTATTTTCATGTAAGTGCATAGTTTTAATATAGAGTTAAGTTAACTATTGCGGTTTGATTCGATTTTCTAAACTGAAAATCGCAAATCAAACCGCACGGTTTAAATGCAACTTTTTCCTATTTTCCATTTAAATTGGTTCGATTTGCGGTTTTACTTTTGGATTGGTTCGGATACGATCACCCCTAATTACGAGTGCGGATATGGAAAATATAAAACCCGCATTCGATCCTACCTGTTGTCATTCCTAAGGGTGTGTTTGGTAGGAGAGAAAATGAGAAGAGAGAAATAGAATTGCGGAAACCAATGCATGTATTTGGACTACCATTAGTCCAAATACATGCATTGGTTTCCGCAATTCTATTTCTCTCTTCTCATTTTCTCTCCTACCAAACAAGGCATAAATGTGGCCTAAAAAATGACGTGGCACAACAAATATTATTAACGTATAAAAACCTTTTTAATTAACAATTATAATATTTATTTTATTTTATATTTTCAATACTTTTTTTTTTCTTCTTCATCTTCTCCAATACCTCTACTCAACAGCATTCATCACCTCCAACACATCTCTACCCAAAAACCTTCATAGCCAGAAAATCTACAATTAAGATAGTTTGACACATCAATCTATAACGAATTGAGCTTCAATTCCTTTTTTAAAATTGAGTCACCTGACTTTGTTTTGCTACTAGAGATTGCCGTTTCGTTTCCTTCCCTGCCAAATTTGTTCTTGGTTTCTGTAAATACACACACCCTGTAATTAACTATAACCTTCTATCCTATTATTAGCTCTTTATCAATGCATGTCAATTTTTATTTATTTTAAAATGTGGGAACCTCCATGAATTTCCAGCAAACTAAGAAAATAAGTAGTGATCACCAATCACCATTCACCGACCCAGGAAAAGGTCCAATTTACAAAATCTAAAAACACAAAAATGCAAGGAGATTGGAACCGGGAGATGACGTTGTTGAATCAGATCCTCTGTCGGTAACTGCTCCGTCACAGGTCGACGGCAGGTGGAGGGTTGAAGCCGAGCGGTGGTGGTTTAGTGGAAAAAAAAAGACAACAGCGGTGGAGCGGTGTTGGTTTGGTGTGAGAAGATGGTTTGGTTTTGGTGGCTTCTGAGAGAAGATGAACCGAGAAAGCAAAAATGTGGGGTTGATTAGCAAAAATTAAAATAGTAATATTTTTTTTTCTCAATAACCGGTAAAACACAAAAAAAAGTGGACAGCTGTCCTTTTTTAAAAACTTGTGTTTGGTGCACAAATTTTAAACTTTGTGCACCCTAAATGCCACCGTCAATTTAGTGCTTCTTGTTTTATAATCTTATTGTTGTACTAAGAGTTTGGGAATGTATCAAAATATTCTTGTAAAAAAATTAAAAAATTAATCATAATGCACCATCTTATCTTAATCTTAATCTTTATCTTTATTATAATAAAAGTAAGGTTTGTCCCCTCTTAAAATCCTACTTAAGAAACTACTTAACCCTAATTTTTTTCCTCCTAATTCATTTCTTAATGACCACCCCCAACAACTTATTTATGACCTTCTAATTTCTCTCACCTAATTTACAAACACTATGCACATATTTTTATGTTATTATTTTTTTTTTTTTTGTATAGAGTTACATAAAACTTTAATGTTATTATCTATATTTATCTTAATCTTGATCTTAATCTTTATCTTTATCTTTATCTTTATCTTTATCTTTATCTTTATCTTTATTATAATAAAAGTAAGGTTTGCCCCCTCTTAAAACCCTACTTAAAAAACTACTTAATCCTAATTTTTTCCCTCCTAATTCATTTCTTAATGACCACCCCCAACAACTTATTTATGACCTTCTAATTTCTCTCACTTAATTTACAAACACTATGCACATATTTTTATGTTATTATTTTTTTTTGTTTTTTTATATAGAGTTACATAAAACTTTAATGTTATATCTATATTTATCTTAATCTTGATCTTAATTATAGTAAAAATTATGTTTAGCACCAACTAAAACTCTAATTAAGCTCTTAACTTAACCCTAATTTTTCCCTCCTAAACCACTAATTAATACTCTCATCTAATTTCTCTCACCTAAATTTGAATTTTGAATTAGCTATTTTCTATGTATTGAAAATAACACATTTCTCTTACCTGAATTTGAATTTTTAATTAGTCATTTGCTATGTATTGAAAATAACATAGGTATACAATCAAAATAGAAAAAAATTGATTGATATAAAAATTATAACTTTTAAAATACTTTTTATATAAAATTAAATACGACACCTTAAACATTAACATGATTTGTTATCTTCTCAATCTTTTGAAATCACTATCATTTGACTCAATTATTCAAGATTGGTCTAACTAATGTAGAAATCTAAAATGGAATTTTTAGTAAGTACGAAAGTGATAAGAATAAATTAAATATATTTATTTTACTGAATGTATGACTTTTTTTATCATCACTGTTGAATCTGTAAATTGAACCTGGGTCAAAGAGATACGAAGTCTCCATCCTAGCCACCCAAACAATCCAAACATTCATATTAAATTTATTAAATTATATTGAATTTTTTTAGGTATATTTTTGACCCAAAATTTTAAAACCTAATACATTTGCTTCGGCTCTTTGGCTTTTAGCCAATTTTGCAATTAATTTTATACTATCATTTTTTAATCAAATTATTTTGATTCTATATGATTTCGATTTTATTGTATCCTCTATTTTTATTAATTTATTAGTATTGTTTAGTTTCATTTGTACTCTCTGTTTTAAATTTCAATATATTTATCTTTAGATTTCATTTTCTTTTTTTATTTGCAATTTTTATTATAAAAATTTAAATCGTATATCTATCGTTCAACGTGCAACGCACGGGTCAAAGTCTAGTTATAATAAAAGTAAGGTTTTGCTTCATGTTAACCCTAATTTTTTTCCTCCTAATTTCTCTCTTAATCTCACAACCACATACTGTATTAATTACTATTGCCCGCCACTTATTAAATTTTTTTCAATTTGGATTTTGAATTTGCCTTTATTAGTTTCTATTTTATTATATTTTTTGACAAAAGTCTTTATTAGATTTTATGCATTGAAAATAAAATATTATTAAATGCTCATCTAAAAAATAGCACAATAGAATATTATACCTAAAAATGTGGCATCTCTCCATTATCTCTCTCTATCATTATACGCTTCTGATTCTTTTATTCATAATTTTCTCTTCTTGCTTCTCACTCACCGCTCTCTCAACCCACTTTTTTTTTTACATTTTTTATCTTCTCCTTCAATACCTTTCTTCTTCTGTCTCTACATCTCAACCCAATTTTTGATCGGTATCAACCTGCACACCCTCTCTCTAGAAAATATAGTACTACGAAGGAGAAGAGGAAGAAACACTGATTTTTGTTATTGGCAAAGAAGATGAGTATACCAATCTAGATTTGTAAGTAATTACTTTTTTTTATAGTTATTTATTGTTACAATTTTTAAGTGTCAAATCTAAAATAGTTTCATGTGTTTCATTTGTAGATTTGATTTTTTGCTTCGTTTTGTTGCGGTATTGATGTTAACATAGAAATTTTGTTGATGCTTACGTGTTAAATCTTTCTCTTTTTCTTGGTCTCATCGTCGTCGAAGTTCGTTTTTATCTTCCACCTTTTCTACTTTCTCAATCTTTTCGTCATTTTACTTTTTGTTTTTGATTCGCTCAATACCTTTCCTATGTGAGAATGAGGCATCACCTATATCATATTTGTTATTTTTGTTATGCTAATGAGGTTTTTCTACTGCTGCATAATTGAAAGAAAAAAAAAAAAAAATCTATGAGTGACATTTGTTATTATCAAGTAATTTTAAACTTTATGGAACTTTATTTATTTATCTGTTTCACTCATCTACTTAATGATTTATTATTCTTTGCCACCATTTGTACTGGTTAATTTAAGTGTCAATATAGTCATGTTATGTTTTGATTTCATTTTATTTTTTTATTTGTAATTTTAATTATGACAATTTAAATCGTATATCTATCACTCCGCAACATCCGTGCAACGCACGGGTAATAGTCTAGTTAACGGTTAATGGTATTAAGTATAAGCACCTAATCATATATATATATATATATATATATATATATATATATATATATATATTTTAATTAGATGACGTATTTATTTTGTTTTTTGGTAACAAGATAACTTAACTTTTATATATGTGTACTGCAAAATCTTGCCAGTCTATAAATCACTTTATATTAATATATAATGATCTTGCACTAGTTTTTGTAACCTTGCAAGCCACGTCTTTCATTTGTCCTTTAGAAACACTAATCTCATTGTTAATAGGAACGATGGGTGACTAATCATGGTGCTAGGACATGGATTTCTACTTTTAATTTATACATGACATTCTTCCACCAATAATATGACACTTAGGTGACACACTCTGAATTATATTATATATAGGAATAGTGGCTTTTAAGGTTTAGGTAAATGTTGCTTCATTACTTAATCATTTTATGTATATACGCTTTCAAAGAAAATCTAGGGTCTTTTATAATACTTAGGCAAATCAGCATATAATCCAAATACCATCTTTTAATGATCGAGACATTCGCTATGACAGTTGGTAAAGACTAAAGAGTAGGCTTATATCTTATAAGGATTTGAGTTTAGTTTTTGTTGTGAGCCTAAGGAATTTATTGGTAGTTAATTTGTAAGTACATGTGTTCATTCATTTGAACTTGGAGATTTGATGTTGAACTTTAATGTGTGTTATTTTGAGTGGATCGTTGATGGATGACATTCGGAGGTGGTGGTGTATCTGAAAATACTCTAATGATTTAGTAAATATTGTGAGTGAGAAGTATAGGGTCGGAATTGTGCATACCTAGACCTAATTAGACTTTACAAGATTTGGATTAGGGTCTCAAGAGATTATAACATTTTATGAGACAAATGTCACTTTAGATATATGTTGTCAGATTGCTTAAAACTCTAAATTCAATGTTTGAGACGGTTCCAGACTTGTTCCATTGCGCTTCTAGGGCATGTCCAAGTGATGCTCTTGGTGAACTATATTGGCTTGGATGATTGGATCCAAAGCGATATGCCCAAAACATATGCTAAAACTTTTTCAGTCTTGAGATCAACCGTAACACTAGAAAACTCTAACAATCCAACTTAAATAATTTAAAAGGGAAAAGCTAGGATAAATGTTAGCAAAACCCTATTTAATATTATTTTATTTTTAACCTTTTTTGTCCAAATTGATTCAATTGAATTGGAGAAAATACCATTTTATCCTTATTTACTCATCCGAATGCGAGAAAAAAAAAATAGATTTGTCCTTTTCCCATGTTCATAAGTCTAGAAGAGTGTGGTTTATAAGAAATCATTACTAGTTGCTCTTATTATGTCCACATGTCCTAACTCAGCTGCCAAAAAAAATACCAAAATTGTTAGTTTAGATATCATGATTGGAGTTCGAACCCTAACTCCTTTATTTATATGTGAGTTTATAATGGCTTTGTCATTTCCGTTTATTTATCCAAAAAAACAAAAGTAGCTCTCATTATTATTTCACTATTATACGCTGATGTTTAATGATGGACCAAAAGGCCCGATTCAAACTACATGATTGTGTTGTCTAAATAATGAAAACCTCTCTATCCACCCTTCATGTTTCTTTTCTACCCCATTTCTCCAATTTTGTCCTTGTATAAAAATTTCGGAACATATTTTTCTAGTTTAAATTTGGAAAACACATTTCGAAATTTTTTTCCAAGATAAAATAATTTCGGAAAATGCGTTCCGAAATATTATTCAAGGAAAAAAACAAGGAAAAACGTGGGGGTAAAAAAGAAAGATGAGAGGTGGGAAGAAATTTTTTTCTAAATAATTGATATCGTAGCCCAATCCTAAATGTCACTAAATGTCACCATCATCTTGATGCTAATGACAAACTAGAAAGAGATTTACCACTTCAATGTTTTCCAAAAAACATTAAACTAGATTTTGTCAAAAAAGAAAAACATTAAACTAAATTGAAAAAGGGGAGTGAAGAGGATTAAAAAAAAGGATAGACAATAAAATATCATTCACCTACAACAAAATTATAAATGTCACTATCCAATTAAAAAAAGATTAGACAAACACAAATAAACGAGAAATTAGTGTAAACAAGAACCAAACCAATTTTACAATGATTTTTTTTTATTGCACATCAAATTAGTGCGTGCCCTTTTGTCTCTTATTTACATGGAATAATGATGAATTGATCCAAATTCTATCTTCATGATATTCTCTTCCATACATATTATTATCTTGTTCAATTATTTTATTTATGTGGAATAATGGCCACATATGTATAATGTATTATCAATTGACATAGAAAACTCCTTACCAAAAAAAAATTCACATAGATAACTTGTTGAGTTTATTTAGCTATATGAAAGATGAATTGTCTTTGTATCTCAAATGAAGATTCAACTGCGGCTCTTAGAATTTAAGTTGTATCTAACTCAGCTTTTATAAAATCAACTGCAAAATAAAAAATGCAATCATTTAAAAAAAAAACATTTTTAAGTCATATATTCAACTTAGACTTTTGCAATACCAACTACTACTATACATAATCTTTTTTGTACAACCTAGTACTTATTATTTATGGTAAATAAAGGTACAAAATGATAATAAAAGAACATTGCTTGGAATACACATTGATCAAAGTGTGAAGTCATAAGGTAAAATAGTAAAAGGCTCACACATTGAACCCAATAAAGTTGTGTTTCTTTTGAACTCACATGTCTCTATCAACCTTCTTCTTTGTAAGAGTTGTCCAACACTAAATGTTGAGTCTCAATACCCAATAAATAAGGAAAAAAAAAGGTTTTTAATGATGTAGTAATGATGCTATAGCATCCAATATTCTTAACAAGTTATAAGTATTTAGATAATAACTTATTTGTATATCCTAGAGATAGAAAATGAGAGGGAGGAGTGTTAATTAGGTTAATTGAATACTTCTTATTTTTGTTTTTATTTTTTTTAATTTATTTTGCTTACAAAGAGATCAAATAGATACAAAACGAGGACAAAGATGTGAAGATGCTAAAATTTGGTCAAAAGTAAAGTCAAGGGGACAAGATGGAGTTGAGGGACCAAATCCTCCACTTAGATATATATATATTTTTTATTTGTGACCAAATATATGTATGCATAGAATCAATGGAGAGGTACCCTCCACCATCCATAACCTAAAATATTTCTTCCCAATTTCCCATGATTGTCCTCATACATGGATCCCAAGTTCCTCTTCCACACATTACTTATTTAATAAGGTAGGCTTTGAAAATAAAGGCATAGAGCTAATATAAATTATATCAAATTGTACCTCTCATCTTCTTGTTCACCTAAAAAAATACTATAATTTTATAGTACTCATCCCCAAGTTGCTAATTTTATATTATATATAAAACCATTTGAGTTTGTTTTCCTTTTCAAAATAATATTTTTATTTTCACAAAATTGTCAATTAACAAACATGCATTTCCTTATATTTAATTTAATTATTTTTTTACTATTTCACAATTTGTGCATATCATCTTTTGTAGAAAATAAGTGTAAAATCAATTCAGATTTCATTCGTTTAAAAAATAAAATACATGAAATGATATAAATTTTCAATCGCAATTATATTCCAAGACAAAAATAAAATTCAATAGAAATCAAACTCGATACCCTACAAATTTATAATATTTACAAACATTACACACCAACCATTTCTTTGAGATATCCATGATGAAATGTTATATATCAATGGATTTTTCTATAAGCAATAATATATATATATTATAAATTTCAAAGAAATGGTTGGTGTGTAATGTTTGTAAATATTATAAATTTGTAGGGTATCGAGTTTGATTTCTATTGAATTTTATTTTTATCTTGGAATATAATTGCGATTGAAAATTTATATCATTTCATATATATATATATATATATATATATAATCAATTATATATAGATGTTTTAATTATCTAGATATAAATTTGGAAGAATGGATGATGTCCATTCAAAGATGTTATGATATGACAAAAACTTTAACAAAAGCTTGTGATAGACATTAATTGATCAATAAAAAACTACCAATAGGATCAATTCAAAACCTTTTTAGTTGAAATTATTTTGAGTCCATCAGTTAACTTGATCATCATTGATCAATTGAATTAATAAAAGATAAGCTAGCTAGTGTTAAAAGAAACTACATTATTCACACACTTAAAAAGGCTGAATTTAAATAAAAAATAGTTTAAACTCGAATGAAATGTTCTGTTTGTGCAGGCCAAGGAATAACAAACAAAACCATGTTGGTTTCCACATGGTGTTTGCACAAAAAATTTAATAACAAATTCCCCCACCAATCATAGTACTGTCTCTTTTTCTCATAAATATACACACATTTGCAACAAAAATGCAAGCTTATTGCACGGTTATTAAACTAAGATTTAAAGCTTAGTTGTCTCTACTCTATCATTCTATAAAGTTGAATAAAGCATTCCTTATTAGAAGGGTGGTGGTGGGGTTTGGATAATAAGCAGGCATGTCTTTTTATAAAAACTATAGAGAGCATCAATTGGAAAAACCTATCACAATAATCAATCATTGTGAGAGCTTCCATTTCACATCATCCCTAAATTTATTTTTTAATTACTCAAGTTTATAATCAATTAAATATCGAGTACTTTCACCAACATAGTATAACATAAGTGATAGATGTTTGGGTTCCTTAACCATTTGGTCATGGGTTCGATCCCCGGCCGGTGTGTATGGAGAAGCATTTTGTTGGAAGAGGTCAACCCCTTAAATGGATCTCAGTTCTACAGTTGCGCGCGGAGAGGATACCTTTAGTTTACCAAAAAAAAAGTATCAAGTACTTTCTTGTCTATAAATTTTAGCCCAATTGATAATGTCGATATTGTTAAGTTAAACATCTTTATTTGAGTTCGAACTCATGATCCACAATATATGTTAGTTTCAGTGATATTATTACTTCGTCTATGGACCTAAAAAAAGTGTCAAGTACTTTCTTGTAAAAAAAAAAGTCAAGTGTTTGAATTAACTCTATAATTAATTAATCATACAAGACATGTTTTCTAATAATATATATATTGTGGAAACTTAATAGTCAGGTAAGAGTATCTTTAATGGGGTGAATTAAAATGGGTAGACTAAGTTATTTTTTGTGGGGTCAAGTTGTCATGTAAGTTTTAAGGAATTTATAGTTGATTTAAGTAGTTTTTACTTTAATAGTAGTAGCTTATAAAGAATCCAAATTTGGCCCCACATATTTATATTTTTATCACTAATTTACTTTAATAGAGTTGGGCTATTTATGAATTATTATTTTTTTGACAAATGAATTTTATTATTATGACATAAAATAATAACATTTATGTGCTTTAGATGAGATAGTTGACGTTGGCTAAATAGTTGCCGTGTAAAAAATATTAGTGCACCCATCCATTACTTCAATGCAGGTTTCTTATACTTTATGTCAACAATAAGGAATTTGGGTTTAGCTAACAAGCGCTAAAGTTGCTCTAAGCATGTTGTATACACCAAGAACATACATAAAATCTTGATAATCTTAATTAGCATCTACTACAATATTTGATTTATAGTGATATATATGAATTTTCATGGCTAATAATTTCTAAGCAAACATTTAGGATTGACTTGAGCAAGATTACAAATATTCAAAGGGTTGTTTCAATCTAAGCTTATAAAAACTCAAAATGAAATGCTCGCAACATAAGATCAAAAAGCAGTATACCACAATTTCTGAAACTTGGTCTCCAAGTATATGTACGTTGTAGATGAAAGTTATTATTGATGAGTTTGCATTTACTCCTAAAAATAAGGACCCTCAAATTGAAGCTTTATTAGATATTTCTAAAATATTTGTTGAAAATAATTAAATGCGGTATTTAACTATCGAAAGTGACACAATATTGTAAACATTAGCTTGATGGTTGTATTATTTATGTGAAGTTATATGAGTGTTTGCACATTCAAGTCCCACATACTGCATTTTTTATTTTTGTAAGGTTAATTTGTTAATAAAAACAAACACAAATGAAATATTGTTATTTCTGAAATTTTTGTGTTTCTTTTCATAGGGTCTACTTTTTAATATTAGAACATGACCCCCAAATTATTTGAAACGATTACGGTAGATTTCCTAAAAAGTTTGCAATTGGTTCGATTGCAAGGTTATCCAACTATTGAGGTTCGTGTGGATTTATCGGTACGTGGCGGCTATAACGTTAATGGTGGTAGTAGTTTTAAAAGGAAATGTAAGCGATTTTTATTATAATTCTATAGTTAATAAATAATATAAATAAATAATATAAATATGGATATTTCTGAAATTTGTGACATTAATTTTGTAAAATTAAACATTTATAATCCATAAATCATTTATAATTTATAAATTAAAATTACGGTATATCAACCAAAAGCGCCCATGGCCTAATGGATAAGGCGCTTGACTTCTAATCAAGCGATTGTGGGTTCGAGTCCCACTGGGCGTGATTTTTTTTCACAAAAAGAAAAATTAAAGTAGCATAATAATGTAAGTACAACTCGCTTGATAGATACAATGAGTTAGTTGTATGCAAGGGTTTAGACTTTTTTTTACCCTTTTTTATATCTAAATATGATTTTTTTTTTTTTTTGTCGTTTAACTACGAGATCATGTTGTTCCTCATTTTGATAAGACGCTTGTTGGTTTCTCATCTTGTTGCAAACCTACAATGTATTCTTTAGTTTAGATTGATAAGTTAACTTTAATCCAATGCATATTCAATTAATGACTTATGCATAACATTACCAATCCAAAAATACAGGTATTCGGACAATTTAATTTTGTCATATTTATAAATATGTTCCGTTTTATGCTTTTAATTATTAGGTGTTCTAAATTTTGTTCATAAATTCAGTCTTTTTCAATTTTAGCAACATTGACCTTGTGTTATTTTCTATGTATTCTATCAAATAAGTGAAAGAATATTTTATTTTAGCCACGCCAAAATATTAGTAGCAAAATTAATAAGTGAAATTTATACAATGAAGTTGGAAAAAATAGACACTAATTAGCATGATCCATAAAATTTCTACTATTACGAAAATTTAAATTTAGATTGACACCATCAACCAAACCAAGACGACAACAACAACAACATCATGAGAAATATAGAAAAAAAAGTGGCAAAATGGAGAACAAGAACCAAAATTCATAAAGATTTTGGAAAAATGATGTGGTGAACAGTAAATAGATTAGACTTTGAAAACTCTCAAGGTTTATTAAAAAGAAAAATTTGATATCCAACTTAAAAATTGACTAATTTCATTGTTGTTCAATAGTGGAGACTCTTTACAATTTGATATCCACCGGATGAGGAATATTCTTATTTAGTGTTTTATTTTTCTTTTCTATAATGGAGGCTATATTTAGTGGCATCGTATTCATAGATCTGCAATTTAATTTATGATGACCTTAATTAAGAAATTGATGACTTTGATTTGAAGAATCATTGTGAGACAGAACAAAAAATAAGACCATGGAACTAGACAAAAAACCGATCAAATTATTATCCAATATCAAATTATATATGATAGAGTAAATAAAAAACTTATATATGAAAACAAAAAAGTTGTCTCACTACAAGTAACCAAAAAATAAAATATATATACATCACACTACAAATGTTTTTAAAAAATTAGACGTAATTGACAAGTTCTAACTTGTTAATTTGTCGGTTAACAAATCTCATTTAAATTGTACTCTAATCAATTTAGATTGAACCATCGGTTTAACTAATTGTTCCAAATGCTTCTTGATAAGTCATTGAGTTTTGATGGTTTTAAGCCGGCCTTTTATCAGAAGTTCTAAGAGCAAAAATTTATTAATTTTAACCGGAATATTTTCATCCAAATTTTTTTAACCAAAAATTTAACTCTAATTTACTACTGCAATATATGATTATTTTTTTATTGGTATAATATTGTTAACTTGATTTTATTTTTTTTAAAGATCAATAGATAATTGTTTGATTAGTTTGCTAAGAAGAAATTAAATTATTAGCAACAATTATTGAACTATGTATCTTCTTCTCAAATCTCAATACTCCTTCAACGTTACAATCCATGTGACTATAGTCCAATAAAAAGAAGGCAAATGCTAAAAAAAATCATCAAATTTAATGAAAGTTTATCATGAAAGTTATAAAAATCTATTGATCGGAGAATTTCAAATTTAATATTTAAACCGGACTACAATATAAACGTGTAAATGTGAATGGAATGTCCAATATTCATACTTAGTTGATAATTAAAGTGTTCCAAAATATTCTTTTCAAAATTCAAATATATGATTGTATACAAGACGTATCAACAATTTTGTTAAAAAAAAAAATCAGTATCAACAATAAAATCGAAAAATGACAAAGTGTGTTTTCAATTCATAGAGTTAATTAATTATTAGTCAAATAAAGTTACATGATGTAAGCTGAAATAACATATTGCGGCTCATTAGTATTTGGAGAATATATAGGGTGTCAATTTAAATTACTATACCAATACCAAAAAAACAAAATGAAAATGACAAAAAGAAAAATTAAAATAAAAAGAAAAGAATATGGTTGAAAATGAAGAGAATAAAATTAAAATTAGGTGACAACTTGGCTACCCATTCTATAAGATTGGGTCATACAGCCCATCCTAAATGTTTTAAATGTATTGGTCCACCAAAACATCATTTATAATATTATTAAAGTATTATTATTTTTCAATTGTAGCAATATAACTTTTAACAATTGCAAATTCACCCATATTCCAATTCAAAATTTCTAATTTTTCTATTATTTTCTTCCACCTTCTTCTTCATATGCACCTGAACAAACAAAAAATGAACCTGTTGGAATTTCTAAAAAAATCTCATTTTTCTTCTTCTCACTAATGCCTTTTCTTCTTCTTACACACTTTCATCTCTTGCATAATTAGTAACATACTATAAAGTTACTATGGATTAGGTTCAAATCCTGGCATTTTTTTAACAAATTTGGGTAGGATCTTCACCAAATCTGGATGTTCGATAATTTCCCAGATTTTGATTCAATACTTTTTTAATCGAAAATTAAAATCAAATTTATATTAGAAATTATTTGTACGATATTTATGGGTTGTATCTTTTATGTTAAAATCGATCTCAAACATGCGGGTTTGAATCTTTATGCGCGGGTCGGAATCCGGGTCAAACTGACCCGCTGGAGGTTGAAGACGAGTGGACACTACTCTGTTTTTTACCCAGCTTACACAGTATATATATTAAATAACCAGCTAAAAGAACGAAAAGCAAGTTTGTTCCGGTGGTTAGTGAGTGTATCCTCAATCTGCAGGTCATGTGTTCAAGTCACAGCTATGACACTTTTTTTAATCTATTGCTTAAACGTCACAGCTATGTCTTTGGTTTGAAAAAATTATAACTTTTTTTTAATTGACACTTTATGAGTTCAATTCTTAGTTAAATTTAAAAAAATTATGAAATTTTGTTAACATATATTTTAAAAATAACTATATTTTTTTTAACAAAAAAACTAACTTAAACTAATAATTAATTTAAAGTTTTAATTTTGAATTGGTGAGATTAAACCGTCTAATTGTCAAAATTCAAATTTTTTTTTGAATTTGTTATGTTCTTGCTAAGGTTCCGATGAATGAGCCGGTTGTGTTTATGGATTGAACTCGACAGAAGTATTTTTCTATCCTACGTATCCCTCTGGGTTGATGGGACTCCTCTATATTAATTAATTAAATATTTTTTTAATAATATTATTGTGAAAAATAATATAAGTTATAATTGGTAAAAGTAGCGGACGAGCGGAGTGATAAGTTAGTTGATAGTTGGTGTTGGAATAAATAGACAAAGGTCGAACTAGGTTTAAATAAGTAATTATGTTTATTTTTAATTTACATTTTAAAAATAACTTGTTTTGATACCCGTGCGAAACATTCGCACGAGTCTATTGTTATTCTATATTTAATTTTGTTATAATATTAATATTACTTTGAAAAATGATATAAGTTCTAATTGGTAAAAATAGTGGACGAGCGGAGTAATAAGTTAGTTGATAGTTAGGGTTGGAAGAAATAGGCAAAGGTCAAACTAGGTTTAAATAAGTAATTATATTTATTTTAAATTATAAAAATGAGATTAAACTATCTTTTGATCTTTAACAAGATATTTTGGAGATTTGGACTATTTATGACATCGTATTTCAATTATAGTTTATATATATATATATATATATATATATATATATATATTTAATGTAGATTAATAAACTCAAACTACTAAAAAAGTTATTCATATCTACTTAAATAGGTCGACCTAATAGGCCTAATTAGTTATTGCTACCTTTAAGCTAGATCGTATGACCCTTTGTTATGAAATATATTTAAAATATAAGTGAAATTATTGTGTAGTTTCACGTAAAATTATTAAATGAATTTTCTATTTTAGTACAATATACAATATTCTACTTTAGTATAATATATTTCAAAATTAACTTATAAATGCACATGGCCATTGATTTTTTTTTTCTTCATGTTTAAATTTTAAAAATAGAGCATCTCATCAACCCAAAGGGATACGTGGGATCAAGAATACTGCTGTCAAGCCCAATCCATAAACGCAACCAACCCATTCATCGGAACTTTAGCAATAACATAATTTTTTTTTCTTCAAATAAGACAATTAGTTCTTATCAATAAATATAAAATAAATATGGGCAAATATTTTTCACTCATACATAAATATTTGTCACTAGTAATTATAATTTATTATTAAAATATACACGAGACAATAATTTTAATAAAACAAATTTATTCATTTAATAAATTTACATAAAACAACACAATTTATATTTTTTAAATATATTTTACCATATTTCTAAATATTTTATTCTAAAAAAAATTAATACTTTAGTATAATATCAATCTTAAATATCAAGAAAAAACCAATGGACGGCTTTCACAAATAGTTTTTTTTTATAAAACAACACAAGAATGAATTCTCAACGATAACAAATATAAAAAAAAAAAAAAAAATACTTATCACTGATACATAAAAGAAATTGAATAAATAAAAGTCATTGATAATAATAATTTATTAAAAAAGTTAAACACGGGGCAATTAAAAAATTTAATTTAATAAGTTTTAGCGGCGCATCTTGTTGCCCGTCTAACTTCCGTTGATGTGTAATTATTAAGTATATATATATATATATATATATATATATATATATATATATATATATATATATATATATATCAGTTTATTAAAATAAGTTTTACATGAAAGAGCACAATGACTTCACTTATATTTTAACAATATTTTATAACTAAATTTTAAATATTATATTCTAAATACAGGAAATGTGTATTATTGATAAATATATACTATAAACTCACGGGATTAATATTTGTTATTTGCACTTAATTTTATCTTCTCTTATATAAAAAATCCATAGAATGTGTATTATTGATAAATATAAACTATAATAATTATGGGATAAAATTACACAAGACAATAATTTTAATAAAACAAATTTATTCATTTAATAAATTTACATAAAATTACACAATTTAATTATATTTCAAAAATATATTATACCATATTTTGAAATATTTTATTCTAAAACAATTTAATGCTTTAGTATAATATCAATATTAAATATCAAGAAAAAACCAATGGACATGGGCTTTCACAAATAGTTTTTTTTATAAAACAACATAAGAATGAATTATCAACGATAATAAATATAAAAAACATAGAACAAAATATATATCACTAATACATAAAAGAAATTGAATAAATATTAGTTATTGATAATTATAATTTATTAAAAAGATCAGACACGGGACTATAGCTTTTATATTAAAAAAATTAATTAAAGAAATTTTACAAGAAAGCGCATAATGGTTTCACTTATACTTTAACAATATTTTATAAATAAATTTTAAAAATTTTATTCTAAATAAATTTTATATCTTAATATAATGATAGAAAAACTCTAACAATATACACAGGATAACAATTTTAATAAAATAAATTTATTCATTTCATAAATTTTAAGAGAAAACTACATATTAGTTTCACTTATATTATAAAAATATTTTAGAACAAATTTACAAATATTTTATTCTTAGAAGGGATATATTGACTTCAAGAATTACTCCACATCTCCACCCTTTATTTTGACTTAATCTAACAGATCAATATTAACTACTATCATGTGACTTCATGTTTCTTAACTATTCTCACCATATTTATGAATTCCTATAATTACTCAATATCTTTCCTTTTATTTATTTTTTTGTGAACTTTTTCTTTTATTCTATTAATAAAGACAAAAAGTACTTTTTTTTTTTTTACAAAAATTACTAATCATTATTTTCTCTTTTGCTAATTACAACAAAACCATTCGTCATTTCGTCTTATTTATTAAAAAATGATCCGATTTCCAAAAAAAAAAAAACTATTAAACAAAACATATTCCATTAATCATCGGCATAGATTCCTATGTAGAATACAAATAACTTGATTATAAAAAAAATAAGAAAGAATCAAAACAGTTTGAATATATAGAGGAAGATATATAAAAAAAGAATGACCGATTTTTTTTGTTTAAAAAATAAGTCAAAAGAAAAAAAAGGAGAGGAATATATATAACCATCAAAATGAGAGAAGAAAAAAAATGACCCATTTTCTTTTTCTTTTTTAGAAAATATTTATAAAAAAAAATAATTCTTTCAAAGGGAAATTAATTTCTCTTTTTTTTTTCACCAATAATTAATTTTGGATTCTTATATTATAGAGTAATAAATGGAAACCATATAAATACTATGAAAATAGTTAAGGAAGATGAGGTTACATGATAACTAATGATAATTAATATTGGATCATTAGATTAAAACAAAATAAAGGGCGGAGATGTGGAGTAACTCAAAATAATTACTCTTAGAGTCAATATATCCCTCATCTTTTATTCTAAATGTATTTTTTACTTTAGTATAATATCAAACTTAAATATAATAAAAAATAAATAAATGAGTGTTTACTGTGAAATTTGGTAAACAAGCGCTAGTCTAAGTATTTTAAGACTTACGAGATCGACTAGTAATCTCAGGACAATTTTATGCTTGTGTTTTGAGAAAGTTTTTTATATGTTCGTAGAAAATCAACAAACATTCACCAGTTTTAGTCTTTTAATTCGAAATTAACACTAAAGTCTCGAATCGCCTCAAAACAGAAGTATTTTGATAATAAACAACAGTGAAAATACAGGAAAAGCAAATTGCATTAAAGGTAAAGCAATTACAAAAGAAAAGGAGCACAAACATACATTCTTCCTTCGCAAATTCCTTTCGTTCTTCGCTCGAGTACTCAGAATTTTTAGTAAGAAAGTTCTGTAAAATATTTGTGATCCCAATTACAAACAAAGAAACTATCCTAAGTACTTCGAAAACGGGCAAACTGCCGCTTCGAATCGACGCTTCAGATTGCTCCACGCGTCCCATGTTTCTTCATTTCGAACCGTTGATTTCGAACTTCAATCCTGCTTCGCGCGTTGAACTTCGACTTTAGCTGATATCTTCGAACGACACCGTTTCCCATCTTCGAATAATATAACTTCGCTGACATTGGCAAATAATTCGAAACATCAAATACTTTAACAAACACCAATTTATATTTATTTGGTATTTATTTAGTTAGACCAACCATTAAATATTTATTTAATTAAGTATTAAAATTTAGGTCTAACAATGAGCATGTGCATTCACAAATGATTTTTATAAATAACAGAAGAATTAGTCTCATCAATGGAAAATTTAAAAATATATGACAAATATTTGTCACCGTTACATAAAAGAAACTGAATAAATATTTAAAATGTATTATAAAAAATCATACATGGGTCGTATGTTTGTCATAAATCGATAAGTTGAATTTATTACTAATTGTTTAACATCTTCTAAATAAAAATTTGAATAGTTAGAACATATTAATTATAATTTATTTAAAAATATAACAGGACAATAATATTAATAAAACAAATTTATATGGTAAAAAAATATATTTAGTAATTTATTTAGTTTTACAAAAAAAGTAATATTAATATTATTTTATGACAAAATTAAATATAGAATAAAAATCAATAGACTCGTGCGAATGTTTCGCACGAGTATCAAAACTAGTTATTTTTAAAATGTAAATTAAAAATAAACATAATTACTTATTTAAACCTAGCTCGACCTTTGTCTATTTATTCCAACTCCAACTATCAACTAACTTATCACTCCGCTCGTCCGCTATTTTTACCAATTAGAACTTATATTATTTTTCACAATAATATTATTAAAAAAATATTTAATTAATTAATATAGAGGAGTCCCATCAACCCAGAGAGATACGTAGGATAGAAAAATACTTCTGTCGAGTTCAATCCATAAACACAACCGACTCATTCATCGGAACCTTAGCAAGAACTTAACAAATTCAAAAAAAAAATTGAATTTTGACAATTAGACGGTTTAATCTTACCAATTCAAAATTAAAACTTTAAATTAATTATTAGTTTAAGTTAGTTTTTTTGTTAAAAAAATATAGTTATTTTTAAAATATATGTTAACAAAATTTCATAATTTTTTTAAATTTAACTAAGAATTGAACTCATAAAGTGTCAATTAAAAAAAAGTTATAATTTTTTCAAACCAAAGACATAGCTGTGACGTTTAAGCAATAGATTAAAAAAAGTGTCATAGCTGTGACTTGAACACATGACCTGCAGATTGAGGATACACTCACTAACCACCGGAACAAACTTGCTTTTCGTTCTTTTAGCTGGTTATTTAATATATATACTGTGTAAGCTGGGTAAAAAACAGAGTAGTGTCCACTCGTCTTCAACCTCCAGCGGGTCAGTTTGACCCGGATTCCGACCCGCGCATAAAGATTCAAACCCGCATGTTTGAGATCGATTTTAACATAAAAGATACAACCCATAAATATCGTACAAATAATTTCTAATATAAATTTGATTTTAATTTTCGATTAAAAAAGTATTGAATCAAAATCTGGGAAATTATCGAACATCCAGATTTGGTGAAGATCCTACCCAAATTTGTTAAAAAAATGCCAGGATTTGAACCTAATCCATAGTAACTTTATAGTATGTTACTAATTATGCAAGAGATGAAAGTGTGTAAGAAGAAGAAAAGGCATTAGTGAGAAGAAGAAAAATGAGATTTTTTTAGAAATTCCAACAGGTTCATTTTTTGTTTGTTCAGGTGCATATGAAGAAGAAGGTGGAAGAAAATAATAGAAAAATTAGAAATTTTGAATTGGAATATGGGTGAATTTGCAATTGTTAAAAGTTATATTGCTACAATTGAAAAATAATAATACTTTAATAATATTATAAATGATGTTTTGGTGGACCAATACATTTAAGACATTTAGGATGGGCTCCATGACCCAATCTTATAGAATGGGTACTTAAGAATTTGCCAAAAAATAAAGTGAACCCAAATATTTTTTTTTATAATCAAAGTTAACCCAACTATAGGAGGCAACAAAATTGGACCAAATATATAAATAAATAAAAGAAAAAACAGAGAGTGGTTTATGTCTGAATGTATGTATGTGTGAAGTCATTCCAACCAAACAACTAACGCCGTTTAGCTTCTCATAAACATAAACAACAAACCAAGCGTCGTTTGAAACTGCTTCTGTTACTGTTTTCTTTCTGTAACCGTTTTCATTCGATTATTGCTTCTTGTTACTAGCTACTACTTCAACTAGTTAGTAGTTGGTTTTACGTTACACCAAACTAAATCACTTATTCTTCTAATTCTGATTCTGATTCTCAATTTTTCTTCAACTACAAAAATTCAAGATCTCGTTATTATTATTCTCTCTTTTGATTGGTTCATAAGAAACCTTAATTTGCAAGAAGAACAAGAGTGTTGTTGTTTCTGTTTATGTCTTTTTGAGTTGTTGACGTGTGTGTTGATTATGATGTTGAATCGTTCGTCAAATGTTTCGTCTGAAGGTAACAATTAAGAATCGAATATTTTTTTTAAGAATCTTGTGTTTTTTTTTTTTTTTTGTGGTTAATGGTTTGTTTTTTTGTGATGAAGCTGGTGGTTGTTCAAATGAAGAACTATGGAAAGCATGTGCTGGACCATTGGTGGATGTTCCTCGTTCTGGTCAAAGGGTTTTATATTTTCCTCAAGGACACATGGAGCAAGTGAGTTTTTTCAATTTTTGATTTTTTCATTTGTGTTATATGTTGAAGATTTTCGTGTAATTCGCTATTTTTTTTAATATATATTGTGGAGAATTGCGGTCGAATTGAGTTGATATGGTTATAATTTGAGTCATGAGAATTGTGACCGTTGATATTGCGAAGAATTGTAGTCAAATGCTGCTGATGCAACCTCAATTGTAGTCTCGGAGAATGACGGTCGTTTTGTGATCGTTGATATTGTAGAGAATTGCAGTCAAATATAGCTGATATGACCTCGATTATCGTTGTGTGGATCGGAGGGTGGAAATTATTTTTGATTGCTTTCTTCTTTTAGCAGGATATTTATGTTGTCTGAAAATGGAATTGTGTAATGATTATGGTTTTGCAGGATTCTATTTTTGTTTTTTTAACCCTTTTTGTTTGTTGTTGCAGTTAGAGGCTTCTACTAATCAAGAACTGAATCAGAATATCCCTTTCTTGAAACTCCCTTCACAGATCCTTTGTCGCGTCCTCGATGGGAATTTATTGGTAATTTTCTCCCTAATATTCAGCTTTTTTTTAATGATGTGAAAGGAAAGTAATAAATCTTGTTTGGTTTAAATATCAACTAAAAAAAGGAATCTTAAGCTTACCTTGAATTTTGCTATGTTTTAGGCTGAACAAGAAACGGATGAGGTATATGCAAGGATGACTTTGGTCCCGGAACCAAATGTAAGGGTGCTTTTGCTCCTTTTGATTTTCTGTACTTTTTATGGTCAACCAAAGATTCTTTTCTCCCATTGTTTAGATTCTAATGTAACAAATGTTTTAGCAAGATGAGCCAACAATTCCTGATCCGATCACTGATGAACCTCCGAGGCCGAAAATCCACTCATTCTGCAAGATCTTAACTGCTTCGGATACCAGCACACATGGTGGCTTCTCTGTTCTCAGAAAACATGCTACAGAATGCCTTCCTCCTTTGGTACTAATACTATCTGTTTCATTTTTATTGATTTTTGTTTATTGGTTTCTAGTTTCTACTCTATGATTGCATTAGGTAGACTATTACCGATCTTTGAAAATCTACATTTGAAATTGTTTTTAGGATACGTCACAACCAACACCAACCCAGGAATTGGTTGCCAAGGACCTTCATGGTTATGAGTGGCGCTTTAAGCATATATTTAGAGGTAAAAACGCGTTAGAATTTTTTTGTTCAAGTGTTTGCGCTTTTACTTTCTACTTGGTTATTCGCATAATGATTTCCCCTTGAACTTTTATCTGTTTATATCAGGTCAGCCGCGCAGACACCTACTCACAACTGGATGGAGTACTTTTGTGACTTCTAAAAGATTAGTTGCTGGAGACACCTTTGTGTTTTTGAGGTAAACATTCAATCCTCTCTCTGTTTCATTCACATGGTTCATAATCTTGTAGATTTCTACTATAAATTCATGAGCTTATTTGTTTTGCTATACAAGCATTGCTATAATGATGATTTTATGTGTAGAGGGGAAAATGGGGAATTGCGTGTTGGAGTGAGGCGTCTTGCTCGTCAGTCAACTAGCATGTCATCATCTGTGCTCTCTAGCCAAAGCATGCACAATGGAGTTCTTGCAACTGCCTCCCATGCTGTTGCTTCTCAGACTCTTTTTGTTGTATTATATAAGCCAAGGTAGAAATTTTACTTACAAATGTGTTCAGGAAAGAAAAAAAAATTACTTGATGATTTTTGACATGTGCTTTTCTTTTTTTAGGACGAGCCAGTTCATAGTTGACGTGAACAAGTACTTGGCAGCCGTGAATAATAAGTTTACTGTCGGCATGAGGTTCAAGATGAGGTTTGAGAGTGATGATTCTGCTGAGTCTGACAAAAGGTAGAAAAATTTATCGCAGTAGTTTATTGTATGACCTTTCTGTAGCTATTCTAATGCACGGCTTATCAGATTTTCCGGTACTATAGTTGGAGTGGAAGATATGTCTCCCCACTGGCCGAATTCAAAATGGCGATCACTTAAGGTATTGTCCTCTTGGACTTTGCAATTGTTCGTTTGATTTTCCGTGATTGTATGTTATTCATCTCAGTGTTGCCAAATAGCGGCGTTATAGTGTTGTGTTGCGAAATTTAAATTAGTTGCTATTGTTCTGCGACACTATTTAGTATGAAGTGTTGTCAGACACAAGCTACAGCGGCGTCGGCGCTCGCTATGGCACTGTAGTATAATGGAATTTGAATAAATTGCTATTTTCTTCTACTGACAACACTTTATTCATCTAATTTTTCTTTGTGTGTGTGAATCTCTAGGTTCAATGGGACGAACCTTCAGCTATTCCAAGACCTGACAGGGTTTCACCATGGGAGATAGAACCGTTTGTTTCCTCAGCTTCTACATCCTCAGTTCAACCTACGGCTGTGAAGACTAAAAGGCCTCGACCGCCCAGTGAAATTCCCGACGTTGGTGAGGAACTATATCTAATAACTCTTCCCATTTCTTCAGAAAAAGAAAAAACTCTTCTCATTTCTTATTTTGATTTATATTAGTTTTATTTGACCTTCTACTTGTTTTTCAAACTAGGCACAACATCGGCTGCCTCTATTTACTGGGATGCTAGACTGACTCAGACTGATAAGACACAACGTAGTGTTTTGGCTGAAAGCCAACAAAGTGATACTGGTATGTGGCATCATAAGAAAATCGATATGATACATAGTCAAAGCAACATCAACCCTTTATTTAGAAACCATACAGAAGGAAGTTGGCTATCTTCTCCCCGTTCTAGCTGTCCTTCTCATTTGCTTCATGACACAACCGATGATAGCAAGAGTGTCTCCGCTTGGCCTATTTCACAGTCTCAATCATCTGTAGTAAACGTTGATCGTGTGCTTGATCAAGTTGATAAGGACAACAAAGCTGAAACTGCTACAAGTTATCGATTGTTTGGAATCGATCTTATTGATCATTCCAAAAATTCGGCTGCTCGAGGAAAAGCATCATCACATGTGGCAAACATAACCGGAGTTACCACTGAAGTTAGTACCAGCACTTTGTCCAGCACCGATACTGCCCGTAGGTCTGACATCTCAAAGGCTGCTTCTATGGAGAAGAAACAAGAATTGCAACTAGTATCACCAAAGGAGACTCAAAGCAAGCAGATTTGTAGCAGAAGTCGCACCAAGGTATTGAACATAGAAGATATATTTAGACAACAGTTTAGATTTTTTATTTTTTATTTTAGTTCAATAAGAATAGTTTCTGATATAAACCTTCTATTGTCGTTCAAAACCTTCGTAAAGGTTCAAATGCAGGGTGTTGCAGTGGGACGCGCTGTGGATTTGGCAACATTGAATGGATATGATCAACTTATTGGTGAATTGGAAGAGTTGTTTGACATCAAGGGACAGCTTCAACATCGGAATAAATGGGAAATTGTCTTCACTGATGATGAAGGAGATATGATGCTCGTGGGAGATGATCCATGGCCGTAAGTATATCCTTAATCAACTTGAGACACTCGCACACACATATTTTGTTGAAAGAATAGACACTAATATTAGACAAAACTATATGTAGCGACTACTTTTTACAGTGACTAAAAACATATAGTAGTCACTACATATAGTTTTGTCTAATAATACTATCAACTATTGATGAATTAATTAGTTGAGGATATTACATGTACATATATGACAAATAATAGGTTTGTTGAAATATCTTGCAGTGAATTCTGTAATATGGTGAAACGAATTTTCATCTGTTCAAGCAATGACGTGAAGACAATGAAGTCGGGAAGCAAGCTTCCGATTAATGCTCACATCGAGGAAGGGACAGTCATAAGTCCCGATACAACTGAAACATGAAACTTTGACATTATTTTCTTGTCCTTTTTACCTTTCTGTTTGTTTGTCAGCACCAAACTGTTGGTTTTATTGTTCGTGAGAGGAAGGAAGTTGATCTTATTTTAGCTAGGTGAGTTTTTCATGTTACTCTTATTTAGATGTGAAGCACTAGCTAATTTTATAACTTAATTTTTAGAGACACAACATTGATTGTTGTGGTAGAAAGACCAAAATAGAATTTTATTTTAATAAATTTTGTGGATATGGCAAATTTGGGGTTAGCATTGAATATTCCTATTTAGTGTGGAGAATATTATGTTGGTTGTTGTTTTATCATGACTTTCCTTTTTTAGCTAAAAGGCATCTTTGTGCTTGTAATGCATAGAGTGTAATTTTGTCTTGTAAAATTCTAATTTGGTTGAGTCAATGTCTATTGCTGTCAACAGTGACAACTAATTATGACATTGAATTGTAAGAACTTTATTGTTTTAGGATTCAGTGGTCCATTGTACTAGTGAAGCAGTGATTCTCTAGACAAGGGGTTAAGTGTGGCAGTGTGGTGGCACCACCCACAATTCACTTTTGGGTCCATACTTTGAATAGTAGTGAAATTTCACTTTACTACTTGAAATTCTCAAAAATTGTTATGTAGTACATGTGAGCTCAATTGTAAAGGTAAAAAAAAAGTTATGTTCATTGGCATATGTTCTTGCCAAGGTTATTTGTGTGATTTATCTAGTCTAGTTAATAGAGATGCTGAGCTAAGGTTTAATATATATTAGAGTATTGAATGTGTTTAACCCAGTGATTATAGGTAGATATATATAGGCGCCCATCGCCCAAGGGAGGTGGCGATTGTGCCTCCTGAATATGAGAAGTGGTTGAGCTCGTGCTCCCTTGATTATTGGCCAATGTGGCCTATATAGGCGGGCTTATCTGTTATTTATGACTTGGCCCGTCCTTATCCACTCCATTGGCGGGCGGTTCAACCTTTACTGGACCTCTCGCCTATGGGCATGGCGAGTCCAACGATCCAAAGGAACTCACCCAGTCTAGTATAAAATATGGTAAGTTATCTCGTGCAGATTAAATTTTTGTTTGCACCGGTACATATGGGTATCAACCAATTGGGGGGAGCCATGTAAACTATGTTTTGTAGTGGGAAGGCCTCCGTGTGGACCCTGCCATGTGGTCCTTTTACAAAAACACCATTCTATTCAAACTTTTAAGTTACATTACATTTACCCCAACATAAATCAACAAGAGTAATTAATCACCTTCCCTAATTCCTAATTAATCATAGGTTAATTAACCTTTCCTCTTATATGATTTTTAAACTTTTCATCTTCAACCTTTTGTGAAACCTAAACCCGTGACCATCTATGATTCACCGTGTACTGGCGCTATACGGTTCTCTTAGAAATTTAGGCTGACAATTTCAATCTTTTGTTTTGACCTACTACAAGTTGGATTTTTTCGTCTCACTTTAGGTTTTCTAGCTATGTTGGTTTTCGTCGAGGTACGTTTACAAGTATATGCTTGCTTTATTCAACCCCTTCATGTGCTTTGTAGATTTGTTAATTTTAGACAAGTTTATGTACAACGTAGATTTGGATGACGAGATCTAAATTGTGGCTGGATGACGAGACATGTGTGTGGCTCGTCAATGGTTGTAGTAGATTTTCTCTTCTTTTGCTCACCACCAATATTTTTGCCAACACGTACAAATTTTGATTAGAATTAATAAAAGAACAACATAACAGGACATTGTTTATGGGGTTAGGTAGTATAAAGTTCCCTTCTTGTGGGTTTGATTTGGGAGTCGAACACTGGGTACGTGGCCATTTTGGCTATCAGCTAACGACACTGATACTTGTACATTAAACATACTATATTTTTTTTTTAATTTTTTTCTTTTTTATGTGAGTGTGTCTAACAATGAAGTGTTAAGATTGTGCCTAGGTTAGACTTTCTCGAAGATTAAACATACTATGATTAAAAACAACATAAGCCATCATTTCACTAAAAAAAATATAAAAACCCAAAAATATGTAAACCTGCATGCATTCATATCAATCGATTCATATTCAAATTGCACAATGGACATATCGACGTCCCACTTTAAATTGCTACGTGCATGTAGTATCGGACAATTAGTTATGTTGTGACTGGGATTTTGACAATGGGCACACCTATACTCCCTTTTTTCTTTTTTTGTATTTGCGAGGAACGCCTTTTGATTAATTTCGCTTTAGTTAATGTTATCATTTTCAAAACACCTTTCAATTAATTTAAATTTTACTAATATTCTAATAAAACAAATGCTCAAATTAAATGAGAATAAAAAGTTAAAGAAAAAAAAGAGAGAGAATACAAAGTAGTTTGAAGAATGCAATTGGTCTTATGGATTATATTAAGAAAGTTAATAAGATTAACTATCATTCTTAATTAGTTTACACTTAAGTAATTTTTTATAATGTTTGAGTTGAAACTTGGAAGGGAGTATGTACAATGGTATTTTGTACCAACCTATGTATCCAGAATACTCTAAAATTGGAGAAAAATTGAATAGATATTTTCCAACCAACCACATCTCAATTCTCAATAGTCAATAGTAAACCATCATTGTAAAAGTACACTAGTAGTATGATTTACTGCCTGACAATCAAAATTTGTACTTATATGTAAATTTTGATGCTATGTGGATTAGCATTAGAAATGATGATAGAATTCCGTTGTTTTACCTTGTTTGGACAGAAATGGTAAATGCAGTACTTATTTATTTTGTCAATTTGTAGCATGTTTTGGAAATAAAGATTCACAATGACAATGTGTGTCCCACAAATTCTGAAATTTTATCCAAAAGTCATACTAGTGTCATTGATCTTGGACAATGGACACGACATATATAGTCGATCGATGCAGATCCAAACACGGTGTTATGTTTGTTTGAGATTTCTAAAACAGCCAATAAAATGTGATGTACTAGGAGTACGGAGCACACTAGTTTATTTGAGTAAAATTAGAGGAAAACAAACTTGTATACAGTACAAAACTACTATCAAACTTAAATAGTTAATGAATTTCTCATAAAAATAAATTATTTGAAAAGACAAAATTTTACTCTTTTTTTTATCCATCTCTAAATTACCAAAAGTGTGTGCAACAAAAGTGATGCAACTTTTTCATCCAAAAAAATTAAATTGTTACAAAAAAATTCTAATTTTCAAACCCAAAATCTTTTTTTTTTTTTAACTCACTTTTTATCGCTTAACACTTTAGTAGTAAAAATTGAGGAAATATTCGGCTGGCTAGTCGCAATTTTATGACCACTCTCTCTTTGCTCAACTAATGTAAGATGAATTTTTTTATTATTTGTATTCGTTGTTGGCTTTTAAGATAAGTTCTTCTTTCATTGCATTCGGGATTGTAAGTTTCTCTTGTAGCCTTTGACATCATGTACATATTGCATTTAATAATCTAGATTGATTCTCAAGTACAAACTCAATTTTTTGGTTGGTGCTTAGTGGTCTTGGAGACCGCGGAGTTTGATGTCCTTAAATAATGAGATTTAGTTTTTAAGCCGATTTTCCTTCAACATTCAGATTATGGTCGAAACGTTTAGAATTGCTTCTCCCCCGATTCTAATGGTGACCAGTTGATAGATTTGTCAAATGGAACAATAATAATTATTCTTGTGTCATCTTTAATGTAGACGGAAGTTGTCTCGATTTTCCTATTAGATATGAATTTGATTGAATCGTTGGAAACACCCTCAATTACTATTTTTTAGGATTTTCAAGCTTCATTCAAGGGTCTTATGACGTGTTGCTTGATGAGTTGTATGCAATTTACAAGGGCCTTTGTTGGCCAAAGGCATGAAAATTGAGGAGCTTGTTCGCTATTCTGATTTTTACGCTGTATCAACTACACAACAAAAGTCCCAAAGTTAAGTATTATATCACATTTACTTTATATTTTTTTTTTTCTATTTTTCAAAACTATTTATTTTAACTTGGCAAAAATATATCAACATACATTTTATTTTTATTTCTACCTTTTTATAATGTTGTTTAATTTAATTTTATCATAATTAATTTCATCAAATTTATATTACTTTTTAATAACTTTTGAATTTTCAATATATTATATTCATTACTTTTTATATAGCATGGATATCTAAACAAACTAATTATATTATACTCCTATCATATTTCTTTTTTGATTATTTATTATATTTAATATTTACTATCAAACTTTTGAAATTGCTTAAATTATTTTGTACTTCTTTATCTTTTAACGTTATATTTTAAAAAAACTAAAGTATATTGATATAAATAAAAAATAAAAAAAATCAAGTATTGCTCAAGTTATATTAGATATCAAACTTGAATACTCTTGATTAAAAATTAAATTTTGAACTTAATCTAAACTTAGGAATTTTACTTTTAATTTAGAAAGTTGAATGTTGCACAATTTAATCAAAGAAATCAAGAAAACACAAATAATAAAATGCCATACAATTTAAATTTTTATTGAATATTTGATAAATAACACACAATTTGTTTTCTTTCATTTTCATCTATTAAATATGACTTTATGTCATACATAGTTGGGTCTTAGTTGGGTTCAGTTGAACCCAACATAGTTGTTAAGACATTAATACAAAATCAATGTTGTGTTTTGTTGAATTTTAAAGTCAAAGATGTCAATGTGTTTAAAAATGTTACTCCCTCCATTTCTTATTATAAGAGAAATTTTACTTTTTAAGTTCATTGAAAACTTAATGTATGTGGACCTTATTATAATTTAGATACATTAGTTTTTCAATGGATTTAAAAAGTCAAACTTCTATTATAATAAAGAATGAATGGAGTAAACCATAGATTAGTGGCAACATCCTAGGGAATTGTGAGGCTCTAGGAACAGGCAAAACATTTTGTATTGGTGATAATTTATAAACATTTATAAACAAAATAATGTCGATGCAACACAAAAACAGACTAAGTAAACTTTGAGATTCTCAAAACAATATTTCATTCTATTGCAAACTTAGAGAGAAGAGAATCAATGTGCTGATTTTTTTCATTAAACATAAATCCTCTTCAGATGCCGACATCTCCATTCGTGCTTCTCTGCTGAAAAACGTTCATGATCTTCTTAAGAGTTGCATTATACACATTAATCATAAAGAATAAATATGCTCTCAAGAAAAGGTAGAAGGTATTTTAACGAATAAAACAAAATAAAAAACGAAATACGGATGCAAATATTAAGAACTAAGGTGAATTTTTATAATGAGAATAACCCACTAATAACGCAACCAAGCCCAAAAATAAATGTTTTTTCTTTTATCTTATCTTCGTGTTTAACACTTTTTTTTCTTCCAAACCAATAAAAATAGAAAATGTTATGATCAACTTTTAGATAATAAGTCATTACAGTCATCCGATATCATTATATAGCATTAACAAAACTTACGAATGTCTAAATCCTTCAAAAAACATAATTAACCACTCACTTATCTAATGGATATTTAGACCTATTAAACCTATGATAGGAACCTACATCTAAACAAAATTAGTATGTAGCTGGGAATCCGCACATAAAAGTGCAGGACAATGCCTAGTGTTGGGAAGAAACTAATCGCTTAATCACTCCTCAATTACGAGCCTTTTCCTGAATTCAAGCAAAAAAAGTGAAATTTGTTCAATGAGTTGAGAGTGAGTGATGGGCCCATTTTGTCTTTCGAGAACCTTTACAAGGAGTAGGCAAAAAATGAAACACCACCTTGCAAGGGTCTAAAGTGGTTCATTCCATAGGTTTGTTTTTCAGCAGAGCTACTTGCGGTCAATATCACTAACAATATGTTCCATGAGTTTATCCAGATTAAGACACGACATATAAACAAACGGAAATTGAATTTTCGACCACGGCACCATACCAGGAGCACCACATGAATTAAGTGCGGCGGTAAAAAACACGCCTGCAGATCCAACCACATGTTTCAAGGTAGAAGGTTGAAAGTAGTATGCTCTTCGTCTTTAACACTTCGAATTCAATTCCTTCATTTTAGAATATCTGAGAAGCCTATAGAATCATTCACAACATCGAATCTCATTATCTCAATCTTTCCAATCTGAACTAGTCTTGAGATTCGTGTATTCGCACGAGTCTATTATTTTTATTCGATATTTAATTTTGTCATTATATTAATCTAAAAATTTGTTTAATATAAATTATTTAAAAAATCGTTATAAAAATGTTGCTAAAATATAATTAAACTATTGTTCTCTTTTTTATAAAATTTACTAAATTACTAAATATGTTTTTTTACTGTATAAATTTGTTTAATTAAAGTTATTGCCCCGTGTATGATTTTTTGAAATAAATTATAATTATCAATAACAAATACTTATCCAATTTCTTTTATGTTATAAGTGATAAATATTTGTAATGTATTTTCTAATTTATCATCAATGAGAACTAATTCTTCTGTTGTTTATCATCAATGTAAAATTTATTAAAAGAGTAAATTTATTTTATTTTTGCAACAAATAAATTTATTTTATTAAAATTATTGTCCTGTGTATTTTTTATAATAAAGTATACTAGTCCTTTGACTGTTTTTCAATATTTATGTTCGTCGTTATATTATGGTAAAAAAAATTATTTAGAATATAATATATAAAATTTTGTTTTAAAATGTTTTAAAATATAAGTGAAATCATCGTGCTTTTCTTGTAAAACTTATTAAATAAAAAAATTTATTATTAAAGCTATATTTCCGTCTATGATTTTTGTAATAAATTATAATTATTAATAACAAATTTTATTCAATTCCTTTTATGTATCGATGATAAATATTTTTTCTTGTGTGGAGATTTTTTATTTTTTTTTATTATATTTAAGATTGATATTATACTAAAGTATAAAATTTATTTAGAATAACATGTTTAGAAATATTTGATAAACCGTAAAAAAAAGAAATATGTGATAAAATATTTTTAAAATATAAATTGCGCAGTTAATATAAATTAATTAACAAACTAGTTTTCATACCCGTGTGTTCGCATGGGTCTATTAACTTTTATTTATAAAATATTGTTAAAATATAAGTGACGTAGTGTATAAAAAAAAGTGACGTCATTCTGCTATTTTTTGTAAAACTTATTAAATTATGTAAATTGATTTTATTAAAGCAATTATCCCGTGTATGATTTTTGTGTAATAAACTATAATTAATGATAACACATATTTATTATTCAATTCTTTTGTTTATTAAATCAATTGTCCCGTGTATGATTAAATATTTTGTATTAAAACAATTGTTCCGTATTGTTAAAATATAAGTGACGTAGTGTACCAAAAAAAATAATAAGTGACGCCATTCTGCTATTTTTTTTGTAAAACTTATTAAATTAAGTAAATTTATTTTATTAAAGCAATTATCCCGTGTATGATTTTTGTGTAATAAATTATAATTAATGATAACACATATTTATTATTCAATTCATTTGTTTATTAAATCAATTGTCCCGTGTATGATTAAATTTTTTGTATTAAAACAATTGTCCCGTGTATGATTAAATTTTTTGTATTAAAACAATTGTCTTGTGTATTATTATAATATATATATATATTCATCAATGATATATTTATCAACAATTGTCCCGTGTATTATTATAAGTGACGTAATGTACCAAAATAATAATAATAATAATAATAATAATAATAAGTGACGCTATTCTGCTATTTTTTTGTATAACTTCTTAAATTAAGTAAATTTATTTTATTAAAGCAATTGCCCCGTGTATGTTTTTTGTGTAATAAATTATAATTAATAATAACACATATTTATTATTCAATTCTTTTTTTTATTAAAACAATTATCTCGTGTATTATTATAATATATATTAATCAATAATATATTTATCAACAATTGTTCCGTGTATTATTATAATATATTATTCAATTCTTTTTTTTATTAAAGTAATTGTGCCGTGTATGATTAATTTTTTTTTATTAAAACAATTGTCCCGTGTTTTATTATAATATATATATTTACCCTGTAATTATTATTAGTATAATATATATTCATCAATAATATACTTCTCCTGTATTTTTTATATAAGAGTAAACAAAAATAGAGTAGATTTTTTTTAATAATAAATATAGAGTACAATTTAACTATTATATATAAAAATAGTAAATTGAAAAATATAATTTATTTTTTTACGAAATAGAAGTTTGAAATCTTTTTAAGAATTGATGATGACAAATTAAAATTTTTAATAGTAATACCTTTAATATATTGAGCCCGTTTGAACTTCACTTATTTTTAAGCTCATGAAAATACTTTATAATTTTAATTTATAATTATAATTTATAAATAAACATTTATGTTATTTCATAAGTTTTTTTACGCATGTTAATTTATAGGATTTCACCGACAAAAATTATATCTTTATAAACTGTTTTCATAAACAACCTTAAAAAATTTATAATAATACATAAAAGCTTATATATTTGCATAAGTTATTTCGCATAAAATCATAAATAAGTAAATCCAAACGGGGTCATTATATTTTTTATTTTGTTTTTATGTTCTTTTATTTTTAAGCTCATAAATACGTATCTTCTTTTATTAGGTTCTTCTATTTTTATTTTTTATATATAAGTTTTTATATGTTAGTCAGAGTTACTATTCTTTCATTAAAAAAAAAAGTGTTTTTTGATAAAAAAAAAGTTACTATTTTTTGCGCGTATTTTTTATCGTGTTTTTTGTTTTATTTTTATGCGTAAATTTATTTTAATTAATTTTTCGTTTCCTATTTTTTAAGTTAAAATAGATTGAATTATTATTTTATTTTTTTAGAAGTGGTTTCCGTTGCTATTTTTAAGGGAATATTTCTTTTATACTTTTTTTTTTTGTTTAGAGATGTGGTTTTTAATGTTATTTTAATGAGAATATTTCTTTTATACTTATCTTTCTTTCTTTTTTTTTATTGGTTTAAAGTTAAAATTACATTTAAGGGCGCAAAACTTGGAACACCGTTAAAAGTGATAAGGACAAATTTGGATTTTTAATAGTAGTTTCTTTTAATATATTGTAGTAGACATACCCCTTTCGGTATAGATAAAGAAGTTTAGTAGTTATCAATTAACAAACATATTCTTATCAAAACAATTAACAAACATAATTTTATTGAAACTGGATAACTACATCGTATATATATATATATATATATATATATATATATATATATATATATATATATATATATATATATATATATATACGATATCCATGTTTCATCGGCATAAATTAATTCTCCTCTTAATATTATCAATCTTTCCTTATAAAAATTTTCAATCAAAGTGCATCAACCGACAATAAATAAGCTAAGATGAAAACTTTCTTTTCAACGAGGAAATATAAAACTTACGTAATTCATATTGCTATAATTTTTTTTTTCAAGGTAAAACTTTACCTATGTTGTAGACCAATACACATAAATTACAATTATTATTTTGAGATAAATTAAAAAGAGTCAACTTAATTTAAATAAAAATCAAATTTATAAAAAACAAAAATTCGCTGATAGACAGGCAGGACGTTAGTAATAAATTATAATTATTTGTGATAAATATTTATCCAATTTTTTTATGCATGAGTAAAAAATATTTGTCCATAATTTTTTATATTTATCGATAAAAACTAATTGTTTTATTTAAAAAAATTATTATTTAATTTTTGTGCAAGCTCGTTTAGAAGTGGTATCTATAGTTATTTTTATGAGTAGATTTGTTTTATTTTTTTAAAAAAATTTATTTTATTTTTTTTATGAGTTGATTTGTTTTATATTTTATTTTGTTATTTGTGTTTTTTATCTTTTTTATGAGTAGATTTCTTTTATAGTTATTTTTTTTTAATTTTTTTTTTAGTTTAGAGTTAAAATTACATTTAAGGACATAAATGATGAAATATTATTAAATGTACTAGGAACAAAAAAAAAATTTAGTAGTAGTTTTTTGTAGATTTGTTTTATTCTTTTTTTTTTAAATTTATCTTTTTTTTAATATTTTTTTATGAGTAGATTTGTTTTATATATTTTTTTGTTATTTTTATTTTGTATCTTTTTTTACGAGTAGATTTATTTTATTATTTTTGTTTTGTATCTATTTTTAATTTAGAATTAAAATTACATATTATTTTTGTTTTGTTATCTTTTTTTATTTTAAATATACATATTCTAGAATATGTGAGAAGCTCCTAGAATATTCGCAACCTATATATATAACCGAATCCCATTATTTCAGTTTTCCAATCTTAATAATTTCTCGAGGTAGTTTTGTTGCAGAATCGCAAAACGTTTTGAATTCTCTTAATCAGTAATATGGCTAAAGAAGGACCCAACTGGGATGGATTGCTCAAATGGAGTATTGCTAACTCCGATGGAACTCGCCAACCTCGCAATTTAAGGTATAGATTCAATTTCATCCCAAATTTTCAGTTTCTGTGCTTTGTGTTTTTTGTTTTCCGTTGTTAAATTTAGTTAGCTTTTGATAATGATTTAGGATGATACAATATGCTTAATTTTTTGTTTTTATTAGCTTTAGATGCAGAAAAACGCATACCCATTATTTCAAAATTTAATTTTTATGAAAAAATTGGGTGTTCTTGTTTACTATTACGAATGAGGAAGATGAAAGGGTTTGATATTGTTACAGTTTTCTAATTATGTAGTTAGCTATCAGAAAAGTTTCTTTTTTTAGTTGTTGTAGTTGCTTAAGGCCTTAAACCCTATTATTGTTTTGTAAGTATTGATTAATATGACTAAACCATCAAATTAGTCGCAGACTTTGTAGGTCAGGTTTCTAGGATATTTCAATAAGGGTCAAATTTTACTCATTAGTCCTTCTCAGAATATGCTAGGGATTTAATTGATAGTAAGTGAATAAAGTTAGGGACCAAATTGATTGATAGTTAGTGGTTAAATACAATTAATAGAGTATTAGGGACTTAATCGATAGTAAGTTTCTTATATGTATACCATAAGTTCAAAATTTAGGACATCATCATGCAGTATTATAGGTAAAAAAATGGTATTGTAGTTTAATATGAATAAATAATATGGCTGAATAGTTGAAATTAACATTCAGTGGCTAGGGTTTGATTTTGATCTTCTATGATTCTGTAGTGAGGAGGACCGGAAATGGTTTATGGAAGCGATGCAAGCACAGACTGTTGATGTTGTAAAACGTATGAAAGAGATTACACTTGTAATGAAGACTCCCGAGCAAGAACTGGAAACCCAAGGGGTTACTCCTGAAGATATTGAAGGTATTCAATGCATAATGAGATGCAAAACTAGGAAAAAAATACAGTGTTTTATTTAAATAAGTATTTTTTCTTTAATGTGATACTAATGCACGGTGGGTTTCTGACATGATTTTTTCACAGATATGTTGGATGAGTTGCAAGAGCACGTTGAATCGATTGATATGGCCAATGGTGAGTTTCTAGAACGACTCTGAACTTGATTTATTAATTAATATACTCCCTCCAGTCCCCAATATAAGAAATTTTTTGTACAATTTTATAGTCCTTAATATAAGAAAATGCACAACTTTTGATGTCTAATTAGTTTGTAAATGTCATTTTTACCCTTCATGATTGTCTCACTTTATTTATGGTTTCCAATGTACTAAAACTAGAAAGAAGTTAAAAAGACAAGAGATGTGAGAACAATCATTTGATCATAAGGGCACATTTGGTAATTAGGTGTAAAAATTACAACAATTGATGTGTTCCTTGGTATTGATGTTTTTTGTTTTTGTTTCTTATAATTAGTACTGGAGGAGTATTATGCAGTTTTTAGTAGCTCCCTCCTTGCATTCACTTCGCTTCACGATGAAGTGTGTTTCTTTAAATCTAGGCTATGAAGAGTTGGTGGTTATAGAATAGTTTGTTTTGAGTGGTTATTATTTTGGACAAATGGATGTATTAGGTTCATTAGTTCTGCGCTTCAATTCCAATACTCTAGATGTTAATCGTTGTAGTGTTTTATTGAGTTTCTTCAAAATGTTTAATTGTTTTTGTTCACTTCCATGTGATCATGGAAATACTTGGCACCGCTGGAATACAACTTTGCTTTAACTTTTATGTACATTTATCCTTTATGCATCGGATTTCCATTGATAACTAGTTGGTTAATGGATCTGTGTTTTCTTTGATTGCGTCAAGTGTATGTCTCACCTATTTCCTGGTATTTACCTGTGTTCTAGATCTCCACACAATTGGTGGGTTGGTTCCTCTTCTTGCCTACCTCAAGAACTCTCATGCTAACATTCGAGCTAAGGCAGCTGATGTTGTGACCACAATAGTCCAAAATAATCCTCGAAGTCAGCAACTTGTTATGGAAGCAAATGGCTTTGAACCACTTGTTTCTAATTTCAGTTCTGATCCTGATGTGAATGTACGAGCTAAAGCGCTGGGTGCCATATCTTGTATGTATTACTATTTGATGTTTTTATGATATTTTGTTTCTCAAGTTGGAATGATATTGACTTATTTAAATTTTTGGGAACTTGACAGCACTGATTCGTCACAACAAACCTGGCGTTGCTGCATTTCGTCTAGCAAATGGTTATGCAGCCTTAAAAGATGCGCTGACCTCTGATAATGTTAGATTTCAAAGGTAACAAAGGTTTTTTCTGTATAAGTTTTGCATCACGTTTATGAGTTTATGGGTAAGTTCTACGCGGACCATCTCATCAGGCGGTCCACCGTGAAGCGTGAACTGCTGTCTGATAATTACTCATATCACCGATGTCGTCATTTAGAAGTAGAAACTCACATTTCTTGCCGTCCTCACAGCTTGAATGGTGACTTGATTGGTGCCAATTTCATAATAACAAGGGAAAACAAATACGAGCCAAGTCTTCAGTCGCACATATATTTTTTCTCTTCGTTTTTCTAAATTGTCACCAATTAGATCATTGTCCAGACCTCACAACAAGGAGTTCACTGTAGAACTTGCCTATGTTTATGTTGAATACTTTTAATTTTAGTTCATCATTGATTAGAATCTTGAACCATGGGATGCCTTCTAGTTGATGATTAATTTGGGATTTTCAACACCATTAATTATTGTTTATGGGAAAACTCATTCCGAATTTTACAATCTTTCAGGAAGGCTCTCAACTTAATCCATTACTTATTGCTCGAAAATAGTTCAGACTGCAACATTGTGAAGGAGCTAGGGATCCATCGTTTATTGATGCACCATGCTTCTAGCGAGGATGCAGATGTCCGTGAAGCTGCCCTCCGTGGCCTCCTTGAGCTTGCTCGTGATGCAAAAGATGGCTCTGAGGCCTCTTCAGAAGATACTGAGAAAATGAAGCAACTTCTTGAAGAACGAATAAATGGCATAAGTTTAATGTCAGCTGAGGATCTTGGAGCGGTTAGGGAAGAAAGGTTGCTTGTGGACTCCCTTTGGGGTACATGCTTTGATGAGCCGTCCTCGCTTCGAGAGAAAGGTCTTCTTGTGCTTCCTGGAGAAGATGCACCTCCTCCTGATGTTGCTAGCAAACACTTTGAGCCTCCTCTTAGAGGCCATATTGGGAATCCCAATTCCAAGAAAGATTCAAACAATGAAAAGAAAGAGGCACCTTTACTTTTAGGGCCTTAAGTTGCAGACACTAACAATGAAGTTAAATATGCTACAGATTTTACCAGATGAAGCATAAGTGTTTTGTATTATGTTACTCTACTCTTGACTTGTGTTTTTTACTTTATTGATTCTATTTTATAGGGAAATGCAATAGTCATTTATGTCTTTCATTCCTAATACTTATCATGCTACTTTATTGATTCTATTTTTGCATGATAATGATCTCAACTTGCAACAATTGCAGCACCAACATTACTCATCTCAAAATTGAAATCATGCCAAAATATTCTTCCATTAATAAAAATTATCCCAAACATTTCAATCATCAAAGGCTACCCCATAATAATAAGCATCTAATGCCTATTGCAAAAAACAAAGAGCCAACTAAGCAAGTTAACACAATATTTTTCAACTTTTACCAATTCAATATGTTTCCCTAAATTCATTTTAATAATTACATTATATTACTATCAAAGTATCCTCATTCGCAAATGCAAAAAAAAAAAAAAAAAATACTTGATTGCCTACACCAATGAATTATATCTAGGTAAAGTATGTCTAATATCTTATTCACCTATTATTGGTGTAGGATTAATTTATAGTAAGGACCTAGTATTAATTTATAGTAAGGACCTAGTATGAGTTTGTGAATCCATAACAAATCACAGGTTTGAAGTGAACTACTAATGTTAGAGTGTAAAAGTAATATAAATTATTGATGAATAAATCAATATTACATAGGCACACATGACAAATCTAAGTGTGTTTACAAAAAAGAAAATCATTGAGAAATTCTATATCTCATAGGTAACTATATTTATGCCATCTTAGGCCGTTGATTTACAAAGGCAATTTAGATATCCACTTAGTGAACATGGCAAAACATTGCTCAGGTGTATACTGAGCACCTGTATGTCCTGAACCCTGCAAATTTATTTACTGAAAATCAATATAACAAACTTGCACAATCTTATCAAAGACACTTAAATACTACACCAAATTGAGTATTTTTTTTTTCTTCTTAATTAGTCATTTCTTACCTTCACAGTTGCAAATGTCATTCGATTCAAGTAAGTTCTTGTATATCTGCATGAAACATATTATTGATTAAGATTAGGATACATATTAAAATCACAAGAGCTGATGCACACTCAGAAACTTGGTTATGAAGCAATATTTTAAAAATTAGACCAGAGATCGAACTGGTCAGACTTCCGGGTCATATGGTTCAACTATGGTTAGACGAGTTGACAAATAAATTAATACAATGAGTATTAAGAAAATAAAAATCAGTTGAACCAACTGCGGTTACCCCTATTCAACTCGGTTCGATTGTGGTTCAATCTGATTCAACAGGACTATGATACAACTGAAATCAAGCCAACTAACGAATTGGCCGTTCCCGGTTGAATTGGCAAATTCAATCCGATTTTGAAAACAATGATGCAAAGTTTCATGCTTACCCTCCCACTTGGCCATCTACAAACCATGGTCTCCAATCATCCACAATGGAATAGTTTAGAGCTCTTATCCAAGCTTGAGTAGACATGAAAGGAACCACAAAATCATGATCCCCACTGCACATAACACACCAATTACCATAAAAAATCAGACAGAAGAACGACGAGTTTCTCTTCTAAAAGCGGGTCTTAAAAGAAATAAACACTACACCAGAAAGAGAAAATCTTCACTTGTATATCAAAGAACGGTATCCTTTTTTGCTTAGATTTGCATGAAACTCAAAGCTACTAAAGATCTCTTTCTCAAAATCAGTCTTGTAACAACGTGTCCATTTCCTTATGGTTCCCTGCAGTGCTCAAAGCTATGATATTAATATCCATTAGGTGTTGAGACTTTGATGCATTCAACCAAAGATTAAAAATATTTGTAATTTAATATATAGAAAATCACTAGATATATATAATGAATTTATAATAAGTTTATCATATCAAACCTCTCGAATATGCAGTGCCTTGCGAACAAGCTCATCATTAGCCCATTTAGTAGTGAGGTAAAATCCATAAGTCTACAACAATAATGCAAATGAATGAGATCAAATTTAAAACTTTATGGAAAAAGTGTTTTGACTCTAGACCAGTTATGAAAAAAATTACTCGGCAGCTTAATCCGGGCGCTGTGAGATGAGAACTAAGAGATTCCTTCAACTCTTGAGTCAATGATCTCCTCCAGAGTGGTGAATCATCTTTGCAATAGGGATCCAAAATGTGGAACTCATTAATTCTTGAAAGGCACTGAAGATAAGAAATAATAGTTTAACAATATGGTGAACAAAGTCAGTTGGCGGGGTTATCGTCATCATAACTAGCATGCAAACATACACTTCCGCTTTTCCTCGTATCACATTTCTCTTTATCAATTTATTTTGTATCTTTTGTATATTTTACTTCAGTCATCTGTGACTATATATATGTCTAGCATCAAAGTATCGATACAAATTGGATGGTATTACTTGCCTCATCAAAGTACTTAAGATCTTTTAAACACAACTCATTTCTGGAATCTACATCAATATATTCTCCTTTACAATTTTTCTGCAGCGACTGTTTAAATTCAAGTAGAAACATATTATCATTCTGAATAACAAAAAAATACAATATATTTATCTAGGAATAATAAAAATAAAAATAATACCGCATAGAGTTCATCAGATATGAGTCCCATTCCATGAGCATATTGGATTTGATCATTATCTTCTCTGTTTGTTGAGATGGGATTCCCTAGCAGGTATCCCTGAAAATGTTAACATTGGTTTGACTTTCATAGTGCATATAATAAGACAGTATTAGAAGCAAAAGACAGATTGCAGTTGAAACCTGAAGATTTATGAATGGTTGGAGACCTTTTTCATTTCCTGTTAATCAAAGAAATGGAAACAAATCAGTCCTTTTTCATGTCTTAATTCTTCGATTAGAGAAGGGGTTCTAGTAATTCGGATAGTCAACGTTAATACACTAAACTTTTGCTTTGCTTAATTTTAAAAGAGAGTACAAATAATTATAATGAAAATTTTCATTATTTAAAGGACTAGTTCATCTAAAAAATTGAGCCATTTATAATTTCTAACCATTTGAAATTTCTTGAACAATGGCCGGGACAGGAATGCCAGAGTATGAATCACCACCAAAGTAGAACTCATTTGAAAGAAATTCAGGGTGATCAATCAGCCACTACAAATACATATAATTGTTACAGCCACAAACTTAATTTTTTGTCATGATTCGAGAAATCGGACAGATGGGAATGTTACCTTCCTAAGAAATTGATGAGCATGGTGAACAAATTTCCAATCGCTTCGGTGAGCAGTGAGATTTTTCGCATATGAGAAACCAGTTCCAAGTGGCAAATCTGCAAAAATGATGTTGCATAGCTGACCAAAATATCATTAATATTACTACCGGTAAATCACCGTCCAATAACAAAATGATGAAAAGAAACAAAAAAAGAATGAATATTTCGACTTGTAGAGTCATCTGAATAAAAACTATATACCGGCATTATTACCACATGACGTAACCAATATCAGTCATAGTTCTTATTAGTACCTTCAGTAAATGAAATCAATGTCGGATAACTTAGGTTCTCTCAATACCTTTGTCCATGACTGTGGCCTCGAGACTAAACTAGGCACGCTCCCGTCGTACTCCTTGTTTTCGAATTCAAATGGATCTATTAGCATCCAATTGATGACAATGTCACTCTATGAATGTTGTTCAGTGGATCACTCTCAGCAGATTTATTTCATATAAATAAAACATGAAAAGTTACCGAAACAATATAAAAATAACACAAAATGTAGTAATATATCTTTAGATTGGGATAGGTACAGGCCTGAGTTATGATATATCCTGTTATTAAGAGGCAGTTAATTATGTTAGTTGCCACTATTGGGCAGTTTGCAGGGATGTTGTATGACCCCAATTCTTTGCTGATTTTTGTATTCTCCAATAAAATTTTAGGTTGTAGTTTCTAGCGCTCTGAATAGAAAGGTGTAGTAAAGCGTTGTAGAGTACATTCGCCAGGATTTAGGGGCGCTGCTATGATAGGGACTTGGGTATTATGTGGTGCCTAAGTTCCACACTGAGTAGTACGGGATGCTCAGTGGTGTATTTTAATTTTAGTGGTTAGATTCTTCCACCATGATAGCAACTTTTATGGGAGGATTTTGTAAGTGCTCAGTTACTTATCAATTAGTATCAAGAGTCTAGACTGCTACAAAAAAAGCTTATATTTTGGTGGCTAAGAAAGGGCTGCCTATGAAGCGGCGGGCCAGTAAAGTGTCGTAAAGTGTCAACTGTTGGGATGTCGGCTCTCGGAGGCGGTGCTATGATAGGGAGATGGGTGGGGTGGCGAAGTTCCAAGGAGGCTGAAAAGTGGCACAATTTGTAGCCTGAGTGCACAGATGGCCAAATTATCAGCAGCTAAAAAAGCGAATTGTGAAACCTATGTGCAACCTGTGTAGCTAAAACAAAGATTATATAGAGTTGATAGAATTGCGTGGTTCAAGAGTTTAAACAATTCTTTCAATATCAAAATACTCTTTAAAACTCCTTAATACATAACTTTCTGATCTGAAGTACAATAAGAATCTGAATCTGATAGTAACTAACTGGTAATATGCCAAAAATAGGGAAAATATCTAATTACTTATCGTTCTTAGAGTAATCAAGAGACTCTATAATCTGCCAATCACCTAAAAGGCCCCAAATTTAGACAAATAACAAGATAATGCCCTCTCTTATCACTCATCTCTATATATAAACTATGTATCCCCTACACTTCGGATTTAAGACATGTCTGGTGTATGACATGTGTCAGTGTCCAACACCAACACCAGCACATGTTAGTATGTTACAATCACTTCTTCTTTTTAAATCTAAATTCTCATATCCAAAAACCTTGAATCAGATAACCTATTTTTTCGCAAGAGTGTCTTCATTCAAGAGCAATAGTTAGATTTCACAAACCCGGACAGTGGTTCGTTCATCTCTAGTGTGATGCGTGATGAATAGGCACCTGAGTTTCGTGTTAAACATAAGTTGTGGTTCACACAGTCACAGAATGTAACATAAAGGGCAATGGTGCATTAAGAACATAACTTAAAGGCTAACAGTGGAAACAAAATGTGACGTAAAGGACCGCAAACGTAATTTTGCCTAAATTAAATTGTTCTCCCTATATCTGTCTAGCTCACCCACTAGCTAACCAATTAACAAATTTTCTAACTAACTAACTTAACATCTTAACCGAAACAGGATAGACCTGTCATAATAAGTGCTTTGTTGATTTTCAATGTTTTGTATTCATAAAGGAATTACTATTAAAACATAAGAGTTAAGAATTGAAAATTACCTATTTCAGAGACAAGGCCAGAAAAAGAAGAACAACCAGGACCACCAGTTAACCAAAGCATAAGAGGGTCTTTCTTAGGATCATTCTCTGATTTTATAAAATAATAGAACACTTGCATGTCATCATCTGTTTCTCTCAATCCCACATACCTATCAAATGTCACACAATTACATTACTTGCCACACAGCCATTTCTATTTCTTATGTCTCCATAACATATTTCAGTTGATAGAGAAATTGCAATTACACAAGAGTTATAGTTCAAATTCAGGACTCCCCACTAATTCACTTAAGGTGTGGAATTCTGGTCACTAAAATAGTTTTAGATATTCATACAAACAAAAATAAATTATGGTCAGAGGTAACATAGCGGCTAGAAATTTTAGCCTTGAACTGAATAAGTGAGGAATCTTGGATTCAAATTTTGAACCTTCTATATAATACGATGTCCCTACCAACTGTCGTGAGATATTATTGTATAATTAATATAACAAAGTGACATAATAGTAATTATACTAGTTAAAATTCTATCAAAAAAATACTAATTAAATCCATACTTGAAAATAAAAAATATACACCCATCTCAAGGCCATTAAAAAAAAAAAAAAAACCCCATCATAGAACCGGTTGGTGATTGGCCCAATGGGGCTCCGTCGTGTATTGAAAACCATCTCCTTAGGGATATGATGAACCTCTTGTAATTTGTGGTTGTTGTTTGTTTTTAAAACATATGGTTTTATTAAAAAAAAAAAAAAAAAACTTATTTAATTGATCTGACAAAGTTTTGAACCAGACAATTCACTTATTCAGCTTAAGGATAAAATATAGTAAAAATACCAAGCTATACAAATTAAAATTCCATATCCTACTATAGTTAAAGTGAAATTGAAATAGAAAAGTTTCATTCCTATATATATATTAAAAAAAAAATTCTTAAAAAAGAAAAGAAATAGATTAAGATTGTTGACCCTGTTTCAAGTTGAAAAGGAAGAGGCCCTTGAAAACCAGGAAGCACTTCAACCTTTGAGCCATAAGCTTCAATGTGAGTTAATATCTGAAAACTGAAAAGCACAAGAGCAAGTAGAATCTGACAACAATGATGAAATGAATTATGAGAATGAGGAACCACCATGTTCAAGGCTAATGCTACGGTGGACCACCGTCACAAGTGGTTTACCGTGGATCATTTGATCTACCGAATTTGAATTTTACAAAATTTATTGGTAGATTGAAAGTTTATATCATATAGATTGTTCATAAAAAAATTTAGAAAAATTGAAAATCATTTGATATTTTATTGAGATTTATCAAGATTTACGATATTTAATAAACCGTTAATCTTGATGGGTCTCAATAACATATCAAATAATTTTCAATTTTTCTAATTTTTTTTATAGATGATCTATATGATATAAACTTTCAATCCAACGGTGAATTTTGTAAAATTCATATTCGTTGTAATAGTATTCATAACTGCTCCACCATGGACCACTTGATAAGATAGTCCATGTTAGAATTTATTTGCTAATTTCTCTGACTTGGTTTTTATACTTTTAAAATATTGAATGCACAATTTTCAAATTTTTTTTTTATAAAAACTTACTTAACTAGTGCACTGCACTGTTTAGCATTTTTCATTATTTAATGCCGCTGCAGTAGGTGTAAGATAAAATATCAAAAGGAGAAAATAACAACCCTTATTTTTATTTTTGACAGAAAGAAAATAACAACCCCTTAAAAATATAAAGAGTTGAAATTTTTAAATGAGCAGATAATTCAATTGGTTTGAGGTAATGATTGAACCATCATGTTCATATTTGATAGGTTGAATTATTTTATTTTTTTTGTTTTTACGACCAGTTGAATTATTTTCTCTTGACTCTTATTTAAATGTTTTTGTGTTGATTATTATGAGTTTCTTTTGTTTTTAGTTATTATTATTATTATTATTATTATTATTATTTTTTATTTTTATTTTTTTTTTAACCATCAATAGCCGGTTCATTGGACTGTTTAATCTGGTTTATGGTCAGTTGTGACATTAAGTGGTTCCTATTAGCGGCCATCACTCGGTGGGATTCAGTTCCACATCAGATATATAGGATTCTTGATAAGAGTTTATAACCAAGTGACAATTCTCATCTTACAAGCCGGTTTTGTATGAATGAGTTAGACCGCGATATTTATGATATGGTATCAGAGCCTATCGGATCTATCGTTGGACTTCCTACATCGTTCACGCTTCAGGCCCATTGGGTCGGGCTTAAGTGTGAGGGTGTGTGTTAGCGGCCAACACTCGGTTGGATTTAGTCCCACATCAGATAGATATGATTCTTGATAACAGTTTATAAAGAGGAGGCACTCCTCACCGATGAGTTAGGTCTCAATATTCGTGACATGGTATCAGAGCCTACCGGGTCTATCGTTGGGCTTCCTACATCGTTCACGCTTCAGGCCCATTGGGCCGGACTTAAGCGTGAGGGGGTGTGTTAGCGGCCATCACTCGATGGGATTCAGTCCCAAATCAGATAGATAGGATTCTTGATAAGAGTTTATAACCAAGTGGCAATCCTCATCTTACAAGCCAATTTTGTATGGATGAGTTAGGCCTCGATATTTATGACAGTTCCAACCCCCTTCTAATCATTGCAGTTGCGGAGGATCGAACTATGATCTTCCTTTTAAGTCCAACGCCAATCACCACCAAAACAACTAACAATTAGTGTTATCATGAGTTGTTGAGAAGCACGTTAATTAGTTGTATTCTATAAAATATAAAAAGTGCATACGATCGAGATGATCATATCATTGTTTAATGGTGGTGCAGAGTATACTAAAGATCAAAAGAAATTTACTTCTATTACTCTACTAGTTTTTTGCATATCCTATGCCTATTTCGTTTTACCCTTATACTATTAAATAGTGAACATTACAAAAATGAGAATTTTTTAAAAATATCGTCCGCTATTTAAATAACGGACATTATAAAAAACAAATATGGTAGTTTTTTTTTTTTTTTTTTTTTTTGTGTATCTGCTGCCTAAATAATGGACATGGATACTTACACAAAAGTAAATCCTAGATTAAAATATCAAAAGGACCCAAAATAATGTTTAAGACCCAAAATAAAATAATATTTATATTTCTACCTTTAAAATTGTTGGTCATTAAGAAAATCCAAAAGACGATCATATTAAGACAAAAAAATCGCATAAAAAGAGTTGCTCTTTATATTTTAACCCAAAATTTATAGACCTTAATATATGAATCGTTTCATCTATATGTTGTTACTCAATATCAACTTCATTCAATGTGAGAATCTAATTCACATTTAACACAAAGATAATCTCTCATTCAAAAAGAAATGGTACTGAATATGTTGTATTGTTCATGATCCAAGAATCAAGCTCACCATAATTACAATGATTCACAATCTGCTAAACATAGAAACATAATAAATACAATCTGACATAGGGATTATACTATGAATACAACCTGATATGGTCAAAGGTAGTTAAATCATGTTTTAACTCATTCAAGTGTGAGTCTATTCATTCTTATGAGCATGTTTTCTGTTGATCTAAACTTGGTCGAAGAACAATAACCTCTAATTGTGGTTTTGATAGTAACAAAGTGTAAGAGAATAATTTTACCCTCTAACATTTGTTTTATGTGTCGAAAATATTCTTTATAGTCTCAGAGAGAACATGAAAATACACACTTAAGAGAAAAGTGAACATCTAACGAAGCGATTATCTTAGCATGATCAAATTCTATCATCTGAAAGTTCATCAAGTAAAAATTAAGGCATGAACATCTGAAAGACTATCCTCTATATGTCAAATCTCTAAAAGACTCTAGAAGTTGAAGCTATATATGAAGATTCAAACTTATTCGCTGGAGTTTTCCCTCGCATATTTGAATTTAGAGATGACAGAAAAATAGTACATAACATACACCTGTATGAGTCATACGCAACCAAATATTACAAGTTATGCGCCACAATATTGTACGAATTTAAAAAGAAAACAAATTGAATATCTCATAGGTAACTATATTTATGCTATCTTAGGCCGTTGATTTACAAAGGCAACTTAGATATCCACTTAGTGAACATGGCAAAACATTGCTCAGGAGTATACATAGGAGCTGTATGTCCTGAACCCTGCAAAATTATTTACTGAAAATCAATATAACAAACTTAAATATTTCACCCAATTGAGGGTTTTTTTCTCTCTTAAAAGAACAAATGAATACTTGCGATTTAATTAGTGATTTCTTACCTTCACAGTTGCAAATGTCATTTGATTCGAGTAAGTCCTTGTGTATCTGCATGAAACCGTATTATTGATTACGATTGGGATACATATTAAGATAAAATGGGATGATGCACACTCAAAAACATTATGAAGCAATGTTTTAAAAATTGGACTAGAGATCGAACTGGTCAGACTTTCTGGTCATGGTTCAACTATGGTTTGACGAGTTGACAAATAAATTAATACAAAGAGTATTAAGAAAATAAAAATTGGTTGAAACCAACTGCGGTTACCCATGTTCAACTCGGTTCGATTGTGGTTCAATCTTATTCAACAGGACTATGATACAACCGAAATCAATCCAACTAACGAATTGGCCGTTCCCCGTTCAACTGGTCAAATTGCCAAGTTTAATCGATTTCTAAAACATTGATACAAAGTTTCATGCTTACCCTCCTACTTGGCCATCTACAAACCATGGTCTCCAATCATTCACAATGGAGTAGTTTAGAGCTCTTATCCATGCTTGAGTAGACATGAAAGGAACCACAGAATCATGATCCCCACTGCACATAACACACCAATTACCAAAAAAAATCAGCTAGAAGAAAGACAAACTTCTCATCTAAAAGCGAGTTCTAAAAGAAATAAACACTACATCAGAAAGAGAAAATATTCACCTGTATATCAAAGAGCGATATCCTTTTTTGCTTAGATTTGCATGAAACTCAAAGCTACTAAAGATCTCCTGCTCAAAATCAGTCCTGTAACAACGTGTCCATTTCCTTATCGTTCCCTGCAGTGCTCAAAGCTATGATATTAATATCCATTAGTTGTCGACTTTGATGCATTAAACTAAAACTTAAAAATATTTGTAATATAAGACATAGAAATTCACTAGAGATATATAATGAATTTATAAGTTTAACATATCAAACCTCTCGAATATGCAGCGCCTTGCGAACACGCTCATCGTTAGCCCATTTAGTGGTGAGGTAAAATTCATAAGTCTACAACAATAATGGAAATGAATGTGATCAAATTTAAAACCTTATGGAAGAAAAAAAAGTGTGTGAATCTAGACCAGTTATGAAAAAAATTACTCGGCAGCTTAATCCAGGCGCTGTGAGATGAGAACTAAGAGATTCCTTCAACTCTTGAGTCAATGATCTCCTCCAGAGTGGCGAATCATCTTTGCAATAGGGATCCAAAATGTAGTATTCATCAATTCTTGAAAGGCACTGAAGATAAGAAATAATAGTTTAACAATATGGTGAACAAATTCAGTTGAGCTGTATAACAAGATAGAACTTCCAGTTTTCCTCGTTTCTTTTTTATATATGTCTAGCATGAAAGTATAGATACCAATTGGATGGTATTACTTGCCTCATCAAAGTACTGAAGATCTCGTAAACACAACTCATTTCTGGAATCTACATCGATATATTCTCCTTTACAATTTTTCTGCAGCGACTGTTTAAATTCAAGTAGAAATATATCATCATTGTGATCAACAAAAAATCCAATAATAATAAGAATGAAAATAAAAGTAATACCGCAAAGAGCTCATCAGAAATGAGTCCCATTCCATGAGCATATTGGATTTGATCATTATCTTCTCTGTTTGTTGTGACGGGGTTCCCTAATATATATCCCTGAAAACGTTAAGATTGGTTTGGCTTTCATAGTGCATATAACAAAAGCTATGGTAACAAAGGTATTTAAGGTTTTCAAAATCCCTCATTAGATTATTTTTCGTCAGTATTAGAAGCGAAAGACAGATAATGGTTTGAAACCTGAAGATTTATCAATGGTTGGAGACCTTTTTCATTTCCTGTTAATCGAAGAAATGGAAACAAATCAGTCCTTTTTCTTGTCTTTATTCTTCGATTGTTAGGAGAAAGGGGTTTCTGGTAATTCAGATAGTCATCAAATGTATTAAGGTATAAGGACTAATCAAAATGATCATGTAACTTTTCGGTTTTATAACCATTATAATTATAAAGAAAATTTTCATTACTCAAAGGACTAATTCATCTAAAAAATTGAGCCATTTATAATTTCTAACCATTTGAAATTTCTTGAACAATGGCCGGGACAGGGATTCCAGAGTATGAATCACCACCAAAGTAGAATTCATTTGAAAGAAATTCAGGGTGATCAATCAGCCACTACAAATACAGATAATTGTTACAGCGACAAACTTAATTTTAATTTTGTCATGATAGAGGCTGACTATGGTCTTTATTCGAGAAATTGGACAGTTGGGAATGTTACCTTCCTAAGAAATTGATGAGCATGGTGAACTAATTTCCAATCGCTTCGGTGAGCAGTGAGATTTTTCGCGTATGAGAAACCAGTTCCAAGTGGCAAATCTGCAAAAATAATGTTGCATAGCTGACCAAAAGATCATTAACATTACTACCGGTAAATCACCGTCCAATAACAAAATGATGAAAAGAAACATAAAAAAAGAATGAATATTTCGACTTGCAGAGTCATCTTATCGAAAACTATATACGTATTATTACCACATGACATAACCAAAATAAATCATAGTTCATATTAGTAAAAGTTTTGGATAACTTCAGTAAATGAAATCAATGTTGGATAACTGAGATGTTCTCAATACCTTTGTCCATGATTGTGGCCTCGAGACCAAACTAGGTACGCTTCCGTCATACTCCTTGTTTTCAAATTCAAATGGACCTATTAACATCCAATTGATGACAATGTCACTCTATGAATGTTGTTCGGTGGATCACTCTCAGCAGATTCATTTCATATAAATAAAACCTTAAAAGTTACCTAAACAAGATAACAAATAAAACAAAAATACAAATATAAAAATAACACCAAATGTAGTAATATATCTTTAGATTGGGATAGTTCCAGGCCTGAGTTAAGATATGTTCTGTTATTAAGAGGCAGTTAGTTAGGTTGGTTAGGTAATTCGGAAATATGTCACGGTCTCTTTTGTGTCCGGTGTCTGTGTCTGTGTCTATGTCTGTGCTTCTTATCTAGTAAAACAATACTTTGTGCTTCAGAACTAATAAAGTGGCAAAACAAGATTCAGAAAAATAAAAACATAGAGTTATGAATTGAAATTACCTATTTCAGAGACAAGGCCGGAAAAAGAAGAACAGCCAGGACCACCGGTTAACCAAAGCATAAGAGGGTCTTTCTTAGGATCATTTTCTGATTTGATAAAATAATAGAACACTTGCATGTCATCATCTCTTTCCCCCAATCCCACATACCTGTCAAATGTAACACAACTACATTACCTGTGTCTTTGTACACTTGTATGTGATAAAATGTAGTAAAGACAAAAGAAGATTAAGAGGAAAGATAGTATCCTAAAATTATTAGGGGTGGACCAATTTATGCATTAATACATTGTGCTATTTTGTACACACCTTGTGCTAAATTATGTAACACAACACACACCTTGAATAGACACCTCATGCTCCTTCGTTTGTATATGGTTTTTCAAGTTTCAAATATGACGATTTTTCTTTTAGGGCATAAGATATATATATATTTATCATTGAGAGTGCACAATTTGAAGTTTGAAAATCATATTAAAACATGAAAAAAGGATTACACCAAAATCAAGCTTCATTAGCTCATTCAATTGATCCGGCAGAGTTTCGAATCCCAAATACCTCACTAATTCAGCTTAAGGGTGAAATTTCTAGTTACTAGACTACAGGAAAAAAGTATATATATACTACAAATATTATCCTATACAAATTAAAATTTCATATCCTACAAGAGTAGTTAAGGTGAAAATGGAATGATTAAGAATGCTAACCCTGTTTCAAGTTGAAAAGGAAGAGGCCCTTCAAAACCAGGAAGCACTTCAACCTTTGAGCTAGAAGCTTCCAGCTGGTGAGTTAACATATGCAAACTAAAAAGCACAAGAGCAAGTAGAATCTGACAACAATAGTAGAGTGAACTATGAGAAGGAGGAAACATCATGTTCATCTTTGAAAGGATCAACTATTTAAATGTTCTTGTTGATTATGAGTTGTTGGGAAGCATATGTTGGTTCTATAATAAAATATAAAAAAATGAAAACATGGAGTTGAACATGTCATTGTTTAATGCTGTAGTGCAAGATTAAGATTATCAAAACGAGAACCACATTTTAATTTTAATTATTAATAAATAATAATAAAAACTAGTTTCGTGATGCACGGGTAATTAAAAATTTCAAGTGTTGAAATTTCAAGAATTATGTCAAAGTCAAAGATACATCTAGAAAACTAGGGATACAACTTTTTGTTATAATTATTAATTTCTACTACTATTAAAGAAGATTAATCTTCGTCTGAGAACCTGTAAGATATTTATGATGAGTTATCTACTCTCAACTAATTTTTTTATACGCAAAAGTTAAAAATCATACTTCTAAGCATCTATTTAAGGTGTTCAAGACTCTTACAACTTTTTGTGAAAAAAAAAAAGACTCTTACAACTTGAATTTATTCATTGTTGGTAAACGAGTATAAAACTTAATATTTTGATTTAAATATGATTTTAATTCTTATGAGTATAATTTATTTATTTTAATTAGAGCTGTCATAATGACTAGTTTATATTGATGGGCCGCTAAACCCAAATGAATGTAGGGTTTAGACCTTAAAATATTAGCCCAAATTCTTTTAAGGCTTTTTAGCCGGCTCGAAAAAGCCCGTTTAAAATACGAGCTACAATGAAGCTAAATAAACCCCCAAAAATTTAAAATAAAAACTAAACTAAGTACCTACAGTGACTTAATACAATGGTTTCATTAGTTAACACCGTAATCCCTACACTAAATGATATATAATTTGGTTTTATTATTAAAATATGACTTGTAATATATCAAACATTTGGTAAAGATTATTATTTTCACTACAAATTTGCAGTACTTGGTACACAATATTTAAATATTGAAAATTTTAAAACAGAAAATCATTGACAAGTCAAATCTTATAGATAACCATATTTATACAATCTTAAGCTGATGATTTACAAAGGCAATTTAGATATCCACTTAGTGAACATGGCAAAACATTGCTCAGGAGTGTACTCAGGAGCTGTATGTCCTGAACCCTGCAAAATTAATCACAAAAGCCATATAACAAAATTGTAAAATCTTGTGAAAGACGCTTAAATATTTTGCCAAATTGAACAAGGTTACTTAAACGAACAAAAAACACTTGTAACTTAATCAATAATACAATTTGCTACCTTCACAGTTGCAAATGTCATTCGATTTGAGTATGTTCTTGTGTACCTGCATGAAATGCATATTATTGATTATGATTATTCGATTGGACCAACTGTGGTTATACCGGTTCAATTGTTGTTCAATCTGGTACAATATAGGATTATGATACAACCAAAATCAAGCCAACTAAAGAATTGACCGTTCTCGGTTCAACCAGTTGAACCGACAAGTTCAATATGATTTGAAAACATTGATATGAAATTTCATGCTTACCCTCCCACTTGGCCATTTACAAACCATGGCCTCCAATCATCAACAATGGAGTAGTTCAGATCCCTTATCCAAGCTTGAGTAGAAATGAAAGGAACAACTGCATCATGATCTCCACTGCCAACACCATGTCAATTGCCATAAAAAATTAGCTAATCTCGAAGGCATCAAGAAAGCAAACCAAAAACCGAATCCCCCTTTACCAAATTTGGACAAATTACTTTAAAGGAGCTAAATTCAAGAAAAGCATTACATCGGAAAGAGAAAATCTTCACCTGTATATTAAAGAGCGGTATCCTTTTTTGCTTAGATTTGCATGAAACTCAAAGCTACTAAAGATCTCGAACTCAAAATCAGTCGTGTAACAACGTTCCCATTTTCTTATGGTTCTCTGCAGTTCTCAAAGATATGATATTAATATCCATTAGTTGCTCAGACTTTGATGTATTCAACTAAAATTTATAAATATTTGTAATTTAATATAGGAAATCAATATATCTATATATAACGAGTTTATAAGTTTATCAAATCAAACCTCTCGAATATGCAGTGCCTTGCGAACACGCTCATCGTTAGCCCATTTAGTGGCGAGGTAAAAACCATAAATCTACAACAATAATGAGAGTATGATCAAATTTAAAATGTTAACGGAAAAAAAAAGTGTGAACTTACACCAGTTATACTTATGACAAAAATCACTTGGCAACTTAATTCAGGCACTGTGAGATGAGAACTAAGAGATTCCTTCAACTCCTGAGTCAATGATCTCCTCCAAAGATGCGAATTATCTTCGCAATAGCGATCCAAAATGTGGAACTTATTAATTCCTGAAAGGCACTGAAGATAAGAAATAATAGTTTAACAATATGGTGAACAAATTTAGTTGAGCTGTATAACAAGATAGAACTGACGGGATTATCATTATCATAACTAGCATGCTAAAATTGAACAAATTCGGTTGAGGTAGTACTTGCCTCATCAAAGTACTGAAGATCTTTTAAACACAACTCATTTCTGGAATCTACATTAATATATTCTCCTTTACAATTTTTCTGCAGCGACTGTTTATATTCAAGTAGAAAAACATCATCACCGTGATCAACAAAAATTTCAATTTATCTAGGTATAGTAGTAATAATAGATAATAATAATAATAATAATAACAATACCGCATAGAGTTCATCAGATATGAGTCCCATTCCATGAACATATTGGATTTGATCATTTGGTTCTCTGTATGTTGTCATAGGGTTCCCTAGCAGATATCCCTGAAAATGTTAAGATTGATTTGGCTTTCATAGTGCATATAACAAAAGACAGTATTAGAAGCAAAAGACAGATTCCAGTTGAAACCTGAAGATTTATGAGTGGTTGGAGACCTTTTTCATTTCCTGTTAATCAAAGAAATGGAAATCAATCAGTCCTTTTTTTATCTTAATCCTTCGATTATTAGGAGAAGGGGTTCTGGTAATTCGGACAGTCATATTTAATATGCAAAACTTTTGCTTTGGTTATTTTCAAAGGAGAGTGCATATAATCAATGTATGAAAGTAAGTTTAACATTACTTAAAGGACTAATTCATCTAAAAAATTATGCCATTTATAATTTCTAACCATTTGAAATTTCTTGAACAATGGCCGGGACAGGAATGCCAGAGTATGAATCAGCTCCAATGTAGAATTCACTTGAAAGAAATTCAGGGTGATCATTCAGCCACTACAAATACAGATAATTGTTATAGACACATATACTTAATTTTTGTCATGATCTAGGCCGACTATAGTTTTCATTCGAGAAAAGCGGACAGACGGAAATGTTACCTTCCTAAGAAATTGATGAGTATGGTGAACTAGTTTCCAATCGCTTCGGTGAGCTGTGAGATTTTTTGCATACGAGAAACCGGTTCCAAGAGGCAAATCTACAAAAATAATGCTGCATAGCTGACCAAAAGATTATTAACCTTACTACCAGTAAATCACCATCCAATAACAAAATGATGAAAAGAAACATTAAAAAAGAATGAATATTTCGACTTGAAAAGATACATTAACAAAAACTATATACATATTACCACATGACATGACTAATATAAACAATAATTCTTATTAGCACAAGTTTTGTTTTCAGTAAATGAAATCAATGTTGGATAACTGAGGTGCTTTCAACACCTTTGTCCATGACTCTGGCCTCGAGACCAAACTCGGCACACTCCCGTCGTACTCCTTGATTTCGAATTTAACTGGACCTATTAACATCAAATTGATGACAATGTCACTCTACGAATGTTGTTCAGTGGATCACTCTCAGCAGATTGATTTCATATAAATAAAACATGAAAAGTTACCTAAGACAATATAACAAATAAATAAAAAATACAAATAAGAGTTAAGATATGTTCTGTTATTAAGAGGTACGTTAGTTAGGTAATCCGGAAATAAGGCATGTAGTCCATAAATAAGAAGGGAACCTTAGAGTGTGATCTATCTTGCCATTTCGGAGCATAACTTAAAGGCTAACAATGAAAGCAAAATGTAACGTAAAGGACCGCTAACGTAATTTTGCCTTAATTAAATTGTTCCCCCTATATCTGTCTAACTCACCCACCAGCTTGTTGGAAGGAAGTTTTTAATAGGTGGAAAAGTGTTTAAATATTTGGGAGAGGATGGAAAACTTTTGAAAGGGAAGGCTACTTGTATTACTAGGTGTTTATAATTTTTTTGCTTGATACTTCTTGGTTTACAAATGACTAGCACTCCCCTATTTATAGCTTGCAAGGGAGAGTTCTAGATACATCAAGAAATTCTTCTACACACTTCTAAATAGAGTGTTCTACACACTTCTCTCTACTACTACATACATTTATTCATATTTATTCCAACTACTAGCTATTTCTACACATCTCTAGAACATTCTTTGGGCTTACTACCTTATTACTAAATTGGGCCTAACACTTGATTAATCCAATGGTCCAAATCAAGTTTATTATCCAACACCCCCGCTTAAACTTGATTTGACCATAAAATGTCTTCCTCGCCTTGTATCCCAATAGTTGCTCGATGTACACATCTTCTTCTCCGAGGACTCCATTCAAACATCCACACTTCCTGTCTATCTGATGGATTCTTAGCTTGTGCTGTAATGTTGGAGAAATTATGGTTTTTATGATATCCAGGCGGGCGACATAACATCTTATCATTCTTAACCTTTTGTTTGTATCCTTTTGCGGCTAGTCTTGTCTTGTATCTTTCAACTTCTCCTTTAGAGTTCTTCTTTGCTTTATACACCCACTTCACACCGATCGCTTTGTGACCTTTTGGAAGTGAAGCTAACTCCCATGTTTCATTCTTCTTTATCGCCTTGATTTCTTCGTCCATGGCAGTTCTCCAAGACTTCTTCTCAAATGCTTCTTGGAAGTTCATGGGCTCACAATCCGCAAATAGACAAAAAAGAGTAAGATTGTCTTGATTTTCGGTTGCCTCGTAAATCTCTTGCAAACTTCTAAAGTGTGGAGTCCTTTCACTTGAGCTTTCTCCTTCTTCATAACTCGGGGTCGGTGAATTCGGCGGGGTAGCAAGATCTTCTCTTGGTTTCTCTGGTTCTACAACATCTTCTTCAAATTGTGGGAAGAAGTTGTAGTCTTCGTTACTCGATCTCCAATCCCATTCTCCTTCTTCATCGAAAACGACATTTCGACTGATGATAGTCTTCCCCGTATTAGGACTATAGAGCTTGTAACCTTTGGAGTTGCTGTCATAACCAATGAAGATGTACTTTTCGCTTTTGTCATCAAGTTTGCTTCTTTTCTCATCCGGTATATGAACGTGAGCAATGCTTCCAAAGACTCTTAGATGGGAAACTCCAGGCTTTCTTCCACTCCAGGCTTCTTGTGGTGTTTTTCCCAATACACTTCTTGTTGGAGACCGGTTTGATAGATAAACTGCGCACGCAACAGCTTCTGCCCACAGTTCCTTTGGTAGCCTCTTGCTCTTTAGCATGCTTCTCGCCATCTCAAGGATTGTTCTATTCTTTCTCTCTGCTACTCCATTTTGTTGGGGGGATCTTGGCACTGTCAGTTGCCGCCGAATGCCGTTGTCTTCACAATACTTCAAGAACTCCTTTGAAGTGAACTCTCCTCCTCGATCGGATCTCATGGCTTTGATCATAAGACCACTTTCTTTCTCAACCTGGGCTTTAAACTTTTTGAAGTTCTCGAACACTTCTGATTTTTCCTTCAAAAAGTACACCCATGTTTTTCTTGAATAATCGTCGATAAAGAGAAGGAAGTAGTTGCTCTTACCAAGTGAACTTGGCTTGATCGGACCGCACACATCCGTGTGTATGAGCTCCAACGGCTTTTGTGCTCTTGAGCTTGACTCCTTAGGAAAGCTCATTTTGAATTGCTTTCCAAGTAGACATCCTTCACATACTTGATTGGGATGGTTGATGTAAGGCAATCCCCTAACCATTTCCTTCTTAGAGAGCAACTCTAATCCTCCAAAATTGAGATGTCCAAATCGAAGATGCCAAAGCCATGACTCCTCTTTGTAACACATCTTGAGACATTGCGCGACATCGTTTTGAATGTTGAGCACAAACATTCTATTTCTTGACATGGGCACCTTAGCAATGACTTTGCTTGAATGATCTCTTATTGAAAGGTTATTATCCTTCAATTGAATGTCATAACCTTTCTCTAAGAGTTGTCCTAGACTTAAGATGTTGCTCTTCATGTTTGGCACATAGTAAACATTTGAAATGAATTGATGATCTCCATTCTTCAATCGGATGAGAATTTTTCCTTTACCTTTCACCGCCACTTTTGATTCATCTCCAAAAGCCACGTTCCCGTTCACCGATTCATCTAGCTCTACGAACATGCTTCTTCGCCCACACATATGGTTGCTTGCACCGCTGTCAAGGTACCATTGATTATCTTCGCCTCTTTCACTGTCTTTGTGAGCCAACAACAATGTCCCGTCTTCTTGGCTTATTTCTTCAACATAGTTGGCCTTCTCTTCAACTCTACGATTTCTAGGAGCTCTACATTCGGAAGCATAATGTCCAAACTTCTCACAATTGTAGCATTTGACTCGTGACTTATCGTACCTTGGTTTTGGAGCTCCTCTCCCACGACCTCTTGATGAAATTTCTCCTCTTTGATTGTTGTCATCATTAGGCCTCCAACCTCGTCCGCATCCATATCCACGACCGCGTCCACGTTCTCGATCACCACCTCGTCTTTGGTTGCTCCGACCATGCTCTTCTCTAGGTGAATCGACTCGTGTCTTGAGTACTTGCTCCTCGATATCTTCCTTCTTCTTTTTCTTTTCTTCATAAGCTTGCAACGACCCAAGAAGTTGCTCCATTGTCATATGCTCCAAATCCTTTGTCTCTTCGATGACGGTGACAATATGCTCAAACTTTGAATCTACCGATCTAAGAATTTTCTCCATGATTCTTACATCATCAAACTTCTCTCCGTTTCTTTTTAGGTTATTAGTAACCGTCAAAACTCTTGAGAAGTAATCGGAGATAAGCTCACCTTCTTTCATACGCAAAGCTTCAAACTCTCCTCTTAGTGTTTGAAGACGTACCTTCTTCACTTGATCGGCTCCCTTGTAAGAGGTTCGAAGTTTCTCCCATGCTTCTTTGGCCGTCTTGGCTCCCGAGACCATCTCAAACGTGTCTTCATCTATTCCTTGATAGATTAGACAGAGAGCCTTCTTGTCTCTCTTCCTTGAGTCTCTCAAACTATCCTTTTGAGTTTGAGATGGAGTACTTTCATTCTCCGTGTCAACAAAGCCTTTCTCAACTATTTCCCACACATCGTGTGCACCAAGGAGAGCCACCATTCTTAGACTCCAATTATCGTAGTTGCTCTTTGTGAGCATTGGAACTTGGAAGGGAACACCACTATTTGCCATCTTTAGGAGGATCTTCAAGCTCTTGATACCACTTTGTTGGAAGGAAGCTTTTGAATAGGTGGAAAAGTGTTTAAATATTTGGGAGAGGATGGAAAACTTTTGAAAGGGAAGGCTACTTGTATTACTAGGTGTTTATAATTTTTTTGCTTGATACTTCTTGGTTTACAAATGACTAGCACTCCCCTATTTATAGCTTGCAAGGGAGAGTTCTAGATACATCAAGAAATTCTTCTACACACTTCTAAATAGAGTGTTCTACACACTTCTCTCTACTACTACATACATTTATTCATATTTATTCCAACTACTAACTATTTCTACACATCTCTAAAACATTCTTTGGGCTTACTACCTTATTACTAAATTGGGCCTAACACTTGATTAGTCCAATGGTCCAAATCAAGTTTATTATCCAACACAGCTAACCAATTAACAAATTATCTAACTAACTCATTAATTGACCATCTTAACAGTAACAGAATAGACCCTGTCATAATAAATCCTTTACTGATTTTCAATGTTTTGTATTCATAAAAGAATTACAATCAAAATGTTAGAGAGAACTTTGCGACTAGTAAACTATGAAACACAAACACATTTTTGTTGACGTGTCAGTGTCTTTTTCGTATCTAGTAAAATAATACTTTGTGACTAGCAGAAGTAATAAACTGTAAAACAAGATTCACAAATAAAAATGAAGCTGTGATTTGAAAATTACCTATTTGATAGACAAGGCCAGAAAAAGACGAACAACCAGGACCACCGGTTAACCAAAGCATAAGAGGGTCATTCTTAGGATCATTTTCTGATTTGATAAAATAATAGAACACTTGCATGTCATCATCTCTTTCCCCTAAACCCACGTACCTATCAAATATGACACAACTACATTACTTGTCATAAAGACAAAAGTATGTTAAGAAGAAAGGTAGCTTAGTTAAAAAATTGAGAACCCCCAAAATTATTAGGGGGACCACCAGCTAGTTCACGAGAATTCCGATTTTTAAGAATCAATGAATCACAAATGTTGTTATTAGCAATAAATGTGACACAAATGATAGATATTTAAGTCATTTAATTATTTGTCGGGAGATTGAACTGTTTAAAGTTTTCAAAAAGGGCCGATTTAAAAATGTATTCCAAATATAGTACCCGAGCTAAACGGCTGCAGGTTACTCGGCGACCAATTATTTTTTTATAATAGAAAAATACTAAAATAATAAAAAAAATAAAAAACATCAAGTCATGAATTTATTTTCATATATAGAAGCATATGCATGGAAAGAAAGCACTTACAAAAATAATATATTTCACACCTGCTTCAACATTTTATATAAAAAACTACAGTATATTCTTTTTTATTTGAGTATATACTTCTTATTGATGATATATTTCAGTACATTTTGTTTTGTTTCGGTACTGAAATACAATGAAAAACTTATGTAATTCATTTTTAAAAGTTTTTGTTATAACAAAATTTGTCAAAGTTCCTAAAAATGTATTGTACTAATAAAAATAAAGCTAAAACAAATTAAAATTTCATATCCTAAAATAGAAAAGGTGAAATTGAAAAATTTGAATAAATGAATATAATTTATCTCCATTGAAAAAAAGAAAAGAAGAAATATATAATAGAATGATTAAGATTGCTAACCCTGTTTCAAGTTGAAAAGGAAGAGGCCCTTGAAAACCAGGAAGCACTTCAACCTTTGAGCCATAAGCTTCAATGTGATGAGTTAATATCTGCAAACTTAAAAGCACAAGAGCAAGTAGAATCTGAAATGAATTATGAGAAGGAAGAACCATCATGTTCATCTTTGCAAGCTTCAATTATTTTGTTGATGATCATGAGTTGTTGAGAAGCACTTGGTTTTATACTTTTATTCAATTAAATATGAAAAGTGTTATGATTAAGATGAACGTGTCATTGTTTAATGCTGTAGACTGCAGTCCAAAATAATCCATAAAAATATTAAAAGGAGATACACGGGTATAAATTAAAAATTTAAGGATTTGAAATTTTCAATATAATAATGTTTAAGATCCAAACTAAAATAAAGTAATATTTATATAGTATATATCTAACTTTGGGAACTGAACTTAGTGAATTCAAAATGTGGTGCAAATTTTAGGCAACAAAAAATAAAAAATAATCTTAAAATCAAAACCGTCTAATCAAGATCAAACGGTTCCGAACCGTTGACTGCATGCAGTCACGATTGCACTTAATCCAATTTTCTAACTTTAAGATAGTTGGTCATTAAGAAAATTTGAAAGATGATCATATTGAGACAAGAAAAATCACATAAAAGAGTTGTACATTATATTTTAACATAAAATTTATAAACATTAAATATATGAATCTTGTCATTTATATGTTGCTCAATATGAACTCCATCCAATGTGAGAGAGTCTTACTCACACTTAACACAGTAACAATCTTCCACTCAAGTGTGAGTCTGTTCATTCTTATGAACATGTTCTTTGTTGAACTAAAGTTGGTCGAAAAACAATAACCTTTAATTGTGGTTTTGATGATAACAAAGTGTAAGAGAATAATTTACCTCTAATCTACTGAGTCCGTGGATTAAGTCCTTCAAGTGAAGAATGCAAAATTACTGGGTTGACTGAAATAGTGATGACTAGTCATAACAGTAATTTAATTAGTGTCTTTGCAGAGTCTTTTTTAAGTCGTTTTAGCCTTTTTAGCAATTACAATTAGTTTAGTAGAGTTTTTGCAAGAAGTGAAAGAATGGTTTGAAGTTTTAGTTACAATCGGCCTCTACTCATTGTGCCTCGCATACCAGAATGCTGATCCTCGCGCAACACTGAAGTCTTGATGGTATTTCTGCTACTGCTCGTTGTGCCTCGCGCACAGCAGGCCGTGCCTGCGCCTAGAAGTTGTGCCTCACACAACACTGACTTCTCTGCACTCCTATTTTGGTTAAGTGGTTAAAATCTCTTTGTGCAGAGTAAATCATTCAAAGGAGGAGAAGTTAAAAGATCAAAATTAAAGTTCACCTAGCTGTAAAACTAAGTTCTGAATATATCAGAAACATTAAAAGTGGATCATGTTATCATGAGAAACCAAATCAACTATTTAATTGTTTTGTTAAGTTTTCTTTTAGTTTGTAAAACTTTTGTGTGTGTTTCTTGAATATTACTCAAAAGGAAATATGAATCAATGAGACGAATCTTAGTTTTAATAGTCTAAAGTCTCATCTGAACAGCAGAAAAAGTTGTTACCATATGCACGAAAACATGACTTTGTGTATCAATATTTTTTTAAACACTATAATATGGAGGCGAAGTTTCTTGAAACATCGGTGAACTATTCTTGTGTGTCCGATGCCTATACATCAAAAAAGACTACTAACCATCTCTAATTAATAATTGAGACACTTTACTCTTTACTAAATTTAGAGGAGACAAATCATAAATCAGTGTTAAGTTGTCGTATCAAACTGTTGATTCTATTGTTTGTAAGAAAAAGAAAGTTGGTCTTATTTTAGAAGATAATGTCAGACACTAAATGTAGATACCTCTCTTAGTCAGGATATATCAAATATTCGGTAAAGATGATTATTTCCAATACATATTTGCATAACTTAGCACACAATATTCAAATATTGAAAATTTTAAAACAGAAAATCATTGACAAGTGAACATCTCATAGATAATCATGTTTATACAATCTTAGGCTGATGGTTTACAAAGGCAATTTAGATATCCACTTAGTGAACATGGCAAAACATTGCTCAGGAGTGTACTCAGGAGCTGTATGTCCTGAACCCTGCATAATTAATCACACGAAAGATCGATATAACAAATTTGTACAATCTCGTGAAAGACACTTAAATATTTCACAAATTTGAATGACCTTTTTTACTTAAACGAACAAAAGAACACTTGTAATTTAATTAGTAATTTGTTACCTTCACAGTTGCAAATGTCATTCGATTCGAGTAAGTCCTTGTGTATCTGCATGAAATACATATTATTGATTAAGATTATTCGATTGGACCACTGTGGTTACAACCAAAATCTGGTTCAACCCGGATCAATTGAGGTTCAATCTGGTTCAGTAGGATTATGATACAACCAAAATCAAGCCAACTGAAGAATTGATCGTTCTCGGTTCAACCAGTCGAACTGGCAAGTTCAATATGATTTTAAAACATCAGTTTCATGCTTACCCTCCCACTTGTTCATTTACAAACCATGGCCTCCAATCAACCAGTCGAACTGGCAAGTTCAATATGATTTTAAAACATCAGTTTCATGCTTACCCTCCCACTTGTTCATTTACAAACCATGGCCTCCAATCATCCACAATTGAGTAGTTTAGATCCCTTATCCAAGCTTGAGTAGACATGAAAGGAACAACTGCATCATGATCTCCACTGCCAACAACATGTCAATTGCCGAAAAAAATCAGCTAGTTTTGAAGGCAATTCACTTTTCCATATTGGACAACTCGCACGTATTGTAATATACTGATAGCCATGTATGTATTTAAAGCTAATTCTTCACTCTAAAAGAAATTTCCACTACATCAGGAAGAGAAAATCTTCACCTGTATATCAAAGAGCGGTATCCTTTTTTGCCTAGATTTGCATGAAACTCAACACTACTAAAGATGTCACGCTCAAAATCAGTAGTGTAACAACGCTCCCATTTCTGTATGGTTCCCTGCATAGTTCAAAGCTATTTACATTAATCTGATATTAATATCAATTAGTTTTTGAGACTTGTTTGATGCTAAAACTTATTTGTAATGTATCATAGACTTATTTGCCAATTGTGATACATCATTAGAAAATCACAAGATATAATCAAATTTATAGGTTTATGATATCAAACCTCTCGAATATGCAGTGCCTTGCGAACACGCTCATCATTTGCCCATTTAGTAGTCAGGTAAAAGCTATAAATCTACATTAACAATAATGAAAATGGGGAACATCAAATTTGAAATATTATGGGCAAACATTGTGTGCGAATCTAGACAAGTTATGAAAAAAATTACTTGGCAGCTTAATTCAGGCACTGTGAGACGAGAACTAGACGATTTCTTCAACTCCTGAGTCATTAATGATCTCCTCCAGAGATAAGAATCATCTACACAATAGCTATCCAAAATGTTGAACATATTAATTCCTGAAAGGCTCTGAAGATAAGAAGTAATAGTTATCAATATGGCAAACAACTTCAGTCGAGAGAACTTAAGGGGATGCTATTACTTGCCTCATCAAAGTACCGAAGATCTCTTAAGCACAATGCATTTCTGGAATCTACATCAATATATTCTCCTTTACAATTTTTTTGCAGTGACTGTCATTAGATAACAGTAGACCATTAAGCATAACATTAATCTTTAAATTTAAGTACAAACACATCATCTTTGTAATCAACAAGAAAATACAATTTATGTAGCTAGGAATAATAATACCGCATAGAGTTCATCAGAAATGAGTGCCATTCCATGAGCATATTGGATTTGATCATTTTCTTCTCTGTTTGTTGTGATGGGGTTCCCTAATAGATATCCCTGAAAATTTCAAAGACTGGTTTGGCTTTCATAGTGCAGATAACAAGAGCTAAGGTAAGTGGTAACATGAAGACAGATTGCCACTTATAGAATATATTTTCGTCGGTATTAGAAGCAAAAGACACATTATGGTTTGAAACCTGAAGATTTATGAGTGGTTGGAGACCTTTTTCATTTCCTGTTAATCAAAGAAATGGAAATCAATCAGTCCTTTTTTTGCCTTAATCCAACAATTATTAGAAGGGGAATCTGGTAATTCGGAGAGTCAAATGTAAATAATCAATGTATTAAAGCATGATGACTAATTAAAATGATTAAGAAACCATTCGGCTTCATAATCATTATATAAAGAAATTTACCATTACGTAAAGGACTAATTCATCTACAAAATTGAGCCATTTATAATATCTAACCATTTGAAATTTCTTGAAGAATGGCTGGGACAGGAATGCCAGAGTATGAATCAGCTCCAATGTAGAATTCATTTGAAAGAAATTCAGGGTGATCAATCAGCCACTACAAATACAGATAACTGTTACAGCCACAACCTTAATATTTTTCACGATCGAGGCCGACTATAGCCTGCATTCGAGAAAAACGGACAGACGGAAATGTTACCTTTCTAAGAAATTGATGAGCATGGTGTACCAATTTCCAGTCACTTCGGTGAGCAGTGAGATTTTTGGCATATGAGAAACCAGTTCCAAGTGGCAAATCTACAAAAATAATGTTGCATAGCTGACCAAAAGATCATCAACATTAATCACACCCTCCAATTATGAAATCATGAAAAGAATCATAATTATAATTACATGACTAATATAAAGTTCTTCTAAAAAAATTGGATTAATTCAGTAAATGAAATCAGTGTTGAATTATAAAGTGTGTTTAACACCTTTGTCCAGGACTGTGGCCTCGAGACCAAACTAGGCACGCTCCCGTTGTATTCCTTGATTTCAAATTTCACTGGACCTATTAACATTCAATTGATGACAAAGTCACTCTATGAATATTTTTCAGTGGATCAATTTCAGCAGAATCAATTCTAGTGATAAGCTAAACCAAACATATGAAAATAGCCAAAGTACAAAACTGATGTAACATTTCCCCGCAAAGTGATTCGGCATGATGCAAAATCTACACTAAAATGGTTACAAGAAGTACTTCTCAACACATGATTTTCTTAAGCTAAAAATGTGACAATTCCTAATTACTGTTTACCGATCACAAATCTCCTGATTGGATGAATGCATGCAGTCAATGACCGCATGAAATCGGGTTCATAATATATACATATCCAGTTATGCACTAACAAACTGTCACAACAAATATTCAAAAGTAAAATAAAATAAGAGCTACCATTTAAAAATTACCTATTTGATAGACAAGGCCAGAAAAAGAAGAACAACCAGGACCACCAGTTAACCAAAGCATAAGAGGGTCTTTCTTAGGATTATTCTCTGATTTTATAAAATAATAGAACACTTGCATGTCATCATCTGTTTCTCCCAATCCCACATACCTATCACAAATGTCACAGAGCCATTTATATTTTGCAAGGGGAGAAACTTAAAAGAAATTTTTTACAAGGGGTAAAACAAAACATGCCTACTTTGCAGGGGGTAAACACATATTAACCCTTTATATTTCTTGTGTCTTTGTACAGTTGTATTGTATGTCATCAAAAGTAAACATAAAAATAATATCACATTGCAATTATGCAGGGATATTATTGCATAATTAATATAACAAAATGGCATAATAGTAATTATAATTATGCTAATTAAAAATAAAAATATACACCCAAAATTTCATATCCTACAGTAGTAAGTTGAAATTGAATTAATTAGAAAATTATCATTTCTATAAAAAAAAGAAACTTTTCATAAAAAAGAAAAGAAATAGAAAATGGAATGGTTAAGATTGCTGACCCTGTTTCAAGCTCAAAAGGAAGAGGCCCTTGAAAACCAGGAAGCATTTCTACCTTTGAGCCATAAGCTTCAATGTGAATTATTATCTGCAAACTAAAAAGCAGAAGAGCAAGTAGAATATGACAACAATGGTTAAATGAATAATGAGAATGAGGAACCATCTTTGCAAGCTTCAACTAATTTCTCTGACTCTTTAAATGTTCTTGTTGGTGATGATGAGTTGTTGAGAAGCACGTTGATTCTATAAAATATAAAAAATGATTGAACTGCACGTGTCGTTATTTAATGCTGTAGTACAAAGATAAAAGGGTTAATATGCTTATACCCTATAATTTTGGCGAGTTTTGCGTTATCCGCTATAATTATTATTTTTTTTTTATATTACTTCCTGCAATGTGTTTTTATTTTTATTTTACAGTTCATTGCACCCTTGTAATGTTGTTTTGTGTTATTCCCTTGGGGTGAAATGAACTACGAAAAAAAAATAAAAACACTTTGCAGGGAGTAATATAAAAAAAAATTATAGGAGGATAACGCAAAACTGGCCAACATTACAACGGGGTAAAAACTTATTAACCCAAGATAAAATATGGTTGACCAATCATTGAAGTGAACGATAAAAATGTTAAAATATTATTTTTATTATTTTCAAAAATGTAATATTTTTAATTAGTCTTTCTTCTCCTTCCTATCATAATTTTTTATTTTAAGAGTCCAACATCTTTTTATTAACAGATCAAAATAATTACATATTTTAAAAAATGAAAATAAAAAATATTTTCACAAAGTAAATAACCTCTTAAAAATTTAAAGACTTGAAATTTTTAACAGAGTGGATAACTCATCTGATTTTAATTAAGGATTAAAAAGTGTTAAGGGTTCTCTGATTCAACTCCGAACAAAGGAGAAAAAATATTAATATAACAAAACTAACAATCCCGGTTTGAAAAATTATTTTAAAATGAGATTCAAGGAGGAGTGCTAGTGTCACACTCTCTAACACGAGAAAGACTTACTTAGACACAAGCATTTGAGCACAAAGTTTAGACACACACACATAAATTAATAAAAATAAAGAAAAAATAAATTTATCACATCAATCAATACCATTTTAATATTTTTCTCATTAATTTTTTTAACTCATTGTGAGAGTGCCTAAGAGATAAATATTTGGGTTTGTGCCCATAATAGTATTTCTCCTCTAACACACCTTGATTATTGATTGAGGAAGTCAATGCTTACATCCTAAAACTACACAACCAAGACCAAGCTTTTAGCAAAAAAATCCACATGTCAAATTCTAAATCATCAACTTTCAAATATCTATGTGTCAATAAAGACAAATTTTTTACTTCTTCAAGCATTAATTTTGAATCTAGCCAATCACAAGCATTTGTTTGTATAACAACCAATCAAAATGTTTTGTTTGATGAATAGCAATAGGCGGACCATGTTGTAACTGGCCCAATCCAAAAGCCCAACCCGTTTTGCTTCTGCATGTGGAAGAAAAAAACAGAGTTTTGTATCTTTCATTGCAGAGTTTTGTATGGTCAGGTCACTTTCACTTTCACAGGTAACAAGCTTTTATCACCTTACTACCCTAAGACACCATTCCTCAATAACAGACCGGGAAATATTGATTTTGAAATTCAAAATCCTCTTTCTTTTAGCTTCTTCTCTAAATTCTAAAACACTACCTCATTCTCTTCAATCTCTCACTCTCTCTTCTTTAGACTCCTTCCTTTGTCCCTCTCTTTTGACGACAAAGAATGATGAAGAAGAGAACACAATTGCAATAAAGGTATGCACTTCAGATCTATTTACGGATTCATTTATATTTTCGAACTCCAGGTCTATTATATTGTTGTTTCAAATTGCTTCTTCATATGTGATTTCATGATTTAATTTCATCATATGATTTATGTGGAAGGTTTAATTTTGCGTCTATGTTTGCCAATTAGGTACTTTTCTCAATCGAATCCTCCGACCTATTTCAAGAAACATCCTGCAGGTTATTTCGATTTCATTCCTTTTCCAAATCCCTAATTTTCTTCAAACAGATTTTTAACCCTCTTTTTGTTTGGTGTCTTTTTCATAATTTCCACATTCCTTCATCTCTCTCTGACAAACCCAGCAACTATAACGCAAAGAACATTACTGCATCGAAGGTATGCACAGATTCAATTTTTGTTCTCATTTCCTTCTTATTGGCGTTGGTTTTTTTTTTTATTTTTAGTTTTGATTATGGATTCATTGTTTGTTACCTTCAAAATATCCATTGATGATTATTTGTTTTTATTTATTGAGTTTTGGTTTGATGTTTTATTTTGTTATTTATTGAGTTTTGGATCATACTAATTTTCTTTAATGTTGAAATTGGGGTTTGATATTCTGGATCATTGATTCTTGCATATCATAATTATTGGTTTCAATCACGTTTCACTTCCATTGTTTATCAATGACCAATGGTTTTTTATTTTATTTTTGTTTTGAATGACCAATGATATGATCATACTAATTATCATATTGGTTGTTGTTTGTTTCATATAGTTTCTATTTTATTGATTTTTTTTTGAGTAATTCATTCATTCATTGATAAATTTGGAATATAAAATTTGATTTCAAATTAGCAATTAATATAAAATATCATATTGATTAGTTGTTACCAATTGTTGTCTATTTGATTTCATATTTATTATTAGGATTTGTTCCTATCTTTCAGCTAATAATCCCTACTTTTTAGGAGTTGATAGTAGGATTTAGATGGTTTTCTCCACTCAATATGATTTTTTTTGTTAAATTTCAATTTTTTAAGATTTGTAACAAATTTAATCCCCACTTTCTTTTGTTAAATCATCAAGCCTCGCAAAAAGAAGTAAATCATCACTAATTTAATAACAAAAAACGCTGCATAAAACCATCTAAATGACAATGGTTTGTCACGTTCATTATCTTCTTTTAGCAAACTCATTAATTTCAACAGAGTTCAAATAACAACACATTCCTAATTTGTGAAACATCTCTCTCTTCTCTCTGTCACAATTCAATTTCACACATTCAATCTCTCACTCTTTTTCATCTTCTCTTCATCAAAATTTTAGTCATCATCTTCTCTTCTTTTTCTCTTTATGCAATTCTATCTTCACCAATTCTCTTCTATATCCTTATAGCATATTTGATAAGGTAGTAATTAGCTTCTTTGACTATTGATTGTTTGGCGTGCAGGTTTGAACTAAAAGCCAACAAGAATGTATTGGGGGAGTTTCACAATGGCTTTATGAACAATAGAGAAAGAATTGGCGAGGGATGGTTAATTTGTTTTCTATTTCATTACGTTTTCCATTTATGTAATGTTTTTTTTCTTATTCATAGAAGCTTCATTTTGATTTCCATTTTATGTCTCTTTTTCCACAAAATTGGGAATGATGTATCAAGAATTAAGGGTGATATTGTTTTTTAGAGGGTGTACTAAGGGTGATTGAGTCTTTAAGAAGCATCAAATACTCATTATTATGTTAACCTGAGTCTTTACAGAATTGATTTGTTGTGTCATTTTGTTTAGGAGACTACATTCATGGCCTTCTCAGCTCTCATGTTGCAAAGAAATTTGGGTACATTTGGAGTTTGAAGATCTTCGCCGTGATGGATTAAACTGAAGTTTGAAGTTATAGAGGTAGAAGGGAGTTGCTTTTGCTACTTTCCATTTCCTTAATTTTTTACTGATTTTTTAAGTTTACTTACTAATACCTAATTTTTAGGAGTTGTTAGTGAGATTTAGATGGTTTTCTCAAATCCAATATGAAACAGTTTTATTGACCGAAACAATAAGTCATTTATAAATGAAGCTAAGTTCTATCTCTTTTTTTTTTTTTTTTTTTTTTTTTTCTATTTTGGGGATTTGTTTGCAGGGTGGAATAAAGACATACTCACCTGAATTTTAAAGCATGTAATTTGGTCAATAAAACTTAGCTTTAGGGGATTTTGATAAGATATTTATGTCTACTTTCATATTGAGACATCTTTTAGAAATATGCAATTTCGATTGATTAGATTAGTTTAATGAAGTTGATGATTTTTGCATTCTTTATTTTAGTGAAAATTTGATCATCAATTTGATTTAAGTGCTTACCTCCATTTATCAATTTTAGATTTTGATATTACCAACCTGAAATTATATTTCAGTTTATGTCTAAATGAATGGCAAGAGCAAATATATCAAATGAATGTGGCCTTTATGAGGATATGTGGTTAACAGATAACATGGGTGAACTTTCCATCTTAATACATTTAATGATTATCCTACATTGTTAAGCTTCACAAAGACACATATTTGGATGAATAAACATGCTGCTACTTTCCAATTTTGCAGGGCATGTGCTTTGACTAAAGTTTGAAATTCAACACATAAAGAGACTTTAGGAAGGCAATCATTACTGTGCTTAGAGGATGTTGATATATTTTCAGCATTATAAATTATCATTACTATGGTAGTTGTCTGCTGATGATCTTTGTTCCATGCAATTTTGCCTTTCCAGAACATTTTTCTATAGTCTCTGTTCATATTAATGGTTTTTGTCTACTAATTATTTTGAGCATTATTAATTATTAATAGTCTTCGTTCATCTAATTTCTGAGTTTTTATTTCCACTACCTTTTGGCTATTTAATGTTCTAATTTTCTTCAAATGAGGTGTAGTAAATTGAGCAAACTAACGTGATTTTTTCTTTTCTGTAATTACTACATTTTATTGCATCAGTACCTGTTTTTATTTTTCATTTAGTTTCTGAAATGCTTCTCATTCATGTGCAGATGGAAGTTTCTAGGTTGCTTAAACATCTTGTGGGTACAATATTATATTTGTGAGGGGTGTGTTTACTCTCTACTAATGTTTAAGGTATAGTTGCTAAAGGAGGTAATTACTTACTTACCATGACCGCATTTAATTTTTATGACCACATTAGGAGAAACATGTTGACTCCAAACTCCTATTAATTTCTTATTACATCAATAATAAGATCTTTAGTTCATATGAAATTAACTATAAATAAAAATTGTGATTTTTATTTTTTTTAAGTTAGTGGTCATTCATGAGATGAATATGCATCAAGGAAAGACATGTTGTTATATTGTAATTGTTAGTCACCTTTATGAGGTTGCATTGTGATTTTTATTAATTTGTATGCAATTTTACTTGGAGTTCCTTTGTTTCCCTTGCGTTTGTTTTTGGTTCACAACTGCTTCGACATAATCACCGCACCAGTCTTTTTTGCCACCATTCGTGATCTTCTCTTCAAATGTGAGTCTTCTTCTTTGATTTTTTTTTAAGGTTTTAGAATTTCTTAAATATTTTTTCTGCAGATGTTAAAAACACATACTTTTAGTCTGATTGGTCTTAAGAAATTTATAAATTATGTTTCTGGTTTGTACACATGTTGCTTATTTTCTAGCTTTTGGACATTAAGTATTTTATGTAGATATAAATTTGAGTTGAAGTACTCTACTAATTTACATTAATCATTTTAAATTTGTCATATAATATTTGTCATTCTTTATCTCACTTCTCTCTTTATCTCTCATATTTTATATTCTTACTAACTTTTTGTCCAATTTTCCGAAAAGGGATTGTGAGGGAGAGCTGTTTGCAATTGTGTCATGGAAACAACAGCTATATCCTGGTCCTGACCAATGGTAATATATTTTTCATTGATTTTTTATATGCGTGAACGTTCAAAATTTGAAATTTCAAATCTCTGCGAGAGAGATTAGTAACTCTTCCATATTTATTTTCTTTTGATTCGGTTTGAAAGAACTTACAAGTTCAGGCCATGCTTACTACACTATTATTGGTTTCACGAATTTTGATATCTTCATTGATTACAATTAATTCTTTTTTGCATTCTATTGTCTCTTTGCAGTAATGCAATATAAGCAAATTTATTAAGGGAGCAAGATTCTCATAGTGCTAATGGAATTGATCCCTGAAAGTACTTTGCAATATTATTTTCTTGACTTCGTTTGTCTAACATTTGACTTGATTGATATGTAATGGGAATGTTATGTTATCAGACCCTCATAGTGTCATAGGGAATTTATCTATAGTTGATTGAGATATGTATATGTTTTCTTAATTTATTCAATAATTTATTCAATAATTTATTCAAATGCTTATAGACTACGTGGGATTCCACTAAATGGCCTTGCTTACTCTTGGGCTCTTTGCAAGAATACAGTATAAAAATAATTTTGTTAAGATAGCAAGATCGCCATGGTGCTAAAGTAGAAACAATATACCAAATTTATAACTTCATACATTAGCAATTAGTTTGTTGGCGGTTAAAGGCCAATTGAATATACTTGGCATTGAAAATTAACATCAAGCAAAAAAACCACTTTGATTATAGTAGTCTTATTAGATGATATTATTATTAACTTCACTTGATAAAATATGAATGCATCTTTTGATATATCAGTATTGACACAAAATACGGAGACAAGAAGCAAATCCTATGGTTGCATTACGTGAATTAACAATTGTCTAAATTTAAAGATGCATTTTTCAATATATCACGTACATTATGATATAGTTGCATCATTGTTCCTCTATTCCGTGTCATTTCATTGTATTGTTAATAGTTAAAAATTTTATCACCATTTAATTGTTCAATTCTTATAACAGGGAGGATATAGTATAACTACTGTTCAATTTTTGTCATTCTTTATTCTTCAATTCTTATAACCCGGGAGACTATAGTATAGACTATTGATTTTATATAATAATTCTTCATATAATCAAGTAATTTGTTCCTTTATTCCGTATCATTTCATTGTATAGTTAATAGTTAAAAATTTTGTCACTCTTTATTGTTCAATTCTTATAACACTCTTTTCTTAATAATTTTATTAAAGAAAAATATATATAATTGAATTGTATAAATATATTGTTCCCCGTGCGTTGCACGGGTGTGAATACTAGTATATATACAAGTAGTGAAGATGCACCATAAACTAAATTGAGTGCATCATATAGTATTGTAACTTCTATGTCAACTAACTAACTAAAACTAACTCTAACCATAGTAACTAACTTAAAACTAACTAGAATTAGAATGATGTAATAGCCTCCCACAAGGAGGAGCTTGGTAAATGTTAATCAAAACCAGCTTGGACTTAAGAAATGTGACCTTCCTTCTCGGAATTTTCGATATTTTTTTGTTTATTCATGTCCTTTTTGTGCCATTCCTTATTAACATCATGTTGATTGGTGACACAGTAAGAAGAATCTTCATCTGTTCCATCCAAGATGTGAAGATGAAACCTTGGCATCATTTTGTTGTGCATTTTACCTTTGAGTTAGATGAGTTTTTCATATATAAAACTTTTTTCTTCCATAGGTTTCTTATTAGAAATAATTCTATTCGAGACAATGTCAACCATTAAATGTGTACACCGCTTCTAGTCGGGATATATCAGACATAATATGATTATTTGCAATACTTCCTTAGTCGACAATTTTTCAAATATTGACAATTTCAAAAAATAAAATCATAGAAAAATGATGAACATCTCATACTGATTTACAAAGGCAAATTAGATATCCACTTAGTCAACATGGAAAAACATTGATCGGGAGTGTACTCAGGCGCCATATGTCCCGAACCCTGCAAAATTAATTATCAATATAATGAATTTGCACAATCTCATCAAAGAAGCTTAAATATTTCACCAAATTAAGTGTAATTTATTACCTTCACAGTTGCAAATGTCATTCGATTCGAGTAGGTCCTAGTGTATCTGCATGAAAGCATATTATTTATTAAGATTAAGATATATACATGTTACGATCAGATGAGTTATGCACCCTCAAACTTGGTAATATAACAATATTTTAAAGATTGAACCAAAGATCGAACCGATGAAACTTATGTGGTTCAATCTGGTTCATTATGACTATGAAACAACCAAATTCAAGCCAGCTGACGAATTGGCCGTTTCTGATTCAATCGGCAAATTCAGTCCAATTTCTAAAACATCGAAATGAAGTTTCATGCTTACCCTCCAACTTGGCCATTTACAAACCATGGCCTCCAATCATCCACAATGGAGTAGTTTAGAGCCCTTATCCAAGCTTGAGTAGACATGAAAGGAACAACTAGGTCATGATCTCCACTGCCAACAACATATCATTGCCAAAAACAAAATATCAGCTATAGTCTTAATGTTACCAAGAAAGCAAGAAGAAAAACGAATCTCCCTCTTTTAAATTGGTCGATCCACTTTAGAGAATTGATCGGTGATGTGAGTAGCTTATGCATAATAAGTCGTGAATTGGATGCACTACTTTTGAAATGTGAATCGAATCTTATTATAAATCGTAAGATACATTACCAAAATATACAAATATAACATTTTTTTAGTAAAAACAAGCAACATAGAAAAATCATAACCTAATATATCATCTACAAACCATAAATAATTCAAGTTCAATGAAATGACAAAAGAAAAGTTCGTTTGTTGGTGGAAATCATAGTGCACCAGTAGTAAAGCGACATATGAGATATGTTCGTCGGTTTTCGTCTTTGTGCCATTCAATATTTTTCTTAAAAGTGAAATAAACACTACATCGGAAAGAGAAAATATTCACCTGTATATCAATGAGCGATATCCTTTTTTGCTTAGATTTGCATGAAACTCAGTGCTATCAAAGATCTCATATTCATAATCAGTCTTGTAACAACGTACCCATTTCGCTATGGTTCCCTGCAGAGCTCAGAGCTATGTACATTAATATGGTATTTATATCCTTTTTATTGGTTTCTGAATTTTCTTGTTGCCAATTGTGATACATCGATCCTTAGAAAATCACAAGATATAATGAGTTTTATAGGTTTATCATATCAAACCTCTCGAATATGCAGTGCCTTGCGAACACGGTCATTGTTAATCCATTTATTGCCGAGGTAACAACTATATAACTAAATTAATAATGAATCAAATTTGAAACATTATAGTCAAAAACTATGTGTGAATCAAGACTAGTTATGAAAAAAATTACTCGGCAGCTTAATTCGGGCACTGGGAGATGAGAACTAGAAGATTTCTTCAACTCAGTCAATGATCTCCTCCAGAGTGGCGAATCACTTTGACAATAGCTATCCAAAATGTAGAACTGATTAATTCCTGAAAGGTTCTGAAGATAAGAAGTAATAGTTTTTTTGGTTATCATTATAAAAAAAAGGGATTATCATTATCATTAATAGCATCAAAGGAGATCGTACAAACACTTATTGTCGCTCATTTGTCTTCCTTTATTATTGAAAGATAAGAGGCTACAAAAGTGAAAATTGGGATGATTTACTTGCCTCATCAAAGGACTGGAGATCTCTTAAACACAACTCATTTCTCGAATCGACATCAATGAACTCTCCTTTACAATTTTTCTGCAGTGACTGTCAACAGATAATGGTAGACCATTAAGAATAACAATATCATCAATGTGATCAACAAGAAAATACAATCAATGTAGTTCGATTAATTTATATATCGTGACATCGTAGGACATTCTTATACATGAATCTAATCAAATCTGTCACTTTGTTATATTAGTTTCCCATAATATCTTGACAGATATCTCTACATGGTGAGATATGATTCGATGCATTTAGACTAACAATATATACAAATTAAGGTCATAAAAATATTACTGAATAGAGTTCATCAGAGATGAGTCCCATTCCATGAGCATATGGGATTCGATCATTTTTTTCTCTTCGTGTTGTTATGGGGTTCCCTAGCAGATATCCCTGCAAATGTATATGCTATAGATAAGATTCATAGTGCACATAACAAGTGACCAAGTGCTACGGTAATAAAGGTATTTGAGGTTTCAAAAATCCCTCTATAGATTATATTTTCCCCGCTGGTAGACGCAGCAAAAAGAAATTATGGTTGGTAAAACCTGAAGATTTATCGATGGTTGAAGACCTTCTTCATTTCCTACAATCAACGAAATGGAAAAATATCAGCCGTTTTTTGTCTTAAATATCCTGTTCTTAGGAGAAAGGAACCGTGGTAATCCAAACAGTCAGCTTTAATATGCTAAACTTTTTGTTTTTCTTTTATGCAAAGATGAATGGAAATACACAATGAATTAGAGTAAGAGGACTAGTTAAAGTGATTAAGAAACATTTAGGCATCATAATTACCATAACTTAAACGACTAATTCATCTTTCAAATTGAGCCATTTAATTAGAATTTCTAACCATTTGAAATTTCTTGAACAATGGCCGGGACAGGAATGCCGGAGTATGAATCCGCACCAAAGTAAAATTCATTTGAAAGAAATTCAGGGTGATCAATCAACCACTACAAATACATAGAAGTGTTACAGCCAAAAATTTAATTTTAATTTGGTCATGATGGAGGCCGGCTATGGTCTTTTATTCGAGAAAACAACTGTAGATTACCTTCCTAAGAAATTGATGAGTATGGTGAACTAATTTCCAATCGCTTCGGTGAGCAGTTAGATTTTTCGCATATGAGAAACCAGTTCCAAGTGGCAAATCTACAAAAATAATGCTGCATAACTGACCAAAAGATCATCAACATTACTACCAGTAAATCACCGTCCAATAACAAATGAATATTTGGATTTGACGATTTATCTCAACACAAACGTTATACACATTAGTCATTTTGGATTAACTTCATTAAACGAAATCAATGTTGGAGGAGGTGTTTTCAATACCTTTGTCCATGAATGTGGCCTCAAGACCAAACTAGGCACGCTGCCGTTGTACTCCTTGATTTCAAATTCAACTGGACCTATTAACATCCAATTGATAACAATGTCACTCTATGAATGCTTCTGTGAATCACTTTCAGCAGGATCAATTCTAATAAGTATATTATTGATTTCAATTTTTGATATTCATAAAGGAATTACAATAAAAATGTTAACCACACTTGTGTGTGATATACATATCCAGTTGTGCATTATCAATAAACTGTCAGACAAAATTCACAAAAAAGAGTTAACACTTGAAAATTACCTATTTGATAGACAAGGCCAGAAAAAGAAGAACAGCCAGGACCACCAGTTAACCAAAGCATAAGAGGATCTTTCTTAGGATTATTCTCTGATTTTATAAAATAATAGAACACTTGCATATCATCATCTGTTTCCCCCAATCCCACATACCTACCATATGTGACAAGAAATAGTTAAGACAAAAGTAGGTTAAGAGGAAAGGTAAGGACATTGCATTATATATGTAAGGATCAGGGTTTCGAACTCAAAAATACCTCACTAATTCACTAGACTACTTGAAAAAAAAAGAAATTGTGTTCAACTTCGACCAGTCAAAATAACATGAAACAAGTAGTAAATACTTGAGTCTCTTAATCGTTTAGTCTAAAGCTCGATTCATGACCGAAGCGTATGAACTACTATTTGTTGAAAGTTGTCAACTCCTTAAATTATATGGAGAAATTAATCTAAAATGACTTTTAGAGTGCGACAAGACTCGATGTTTAGGGCGTGGCACACGATTGCCCGCAAGGCTCGAGAGATCGGTCTCTGCAGTTACGTGCAGAGGATATCAAGTGTACACCGCCAAGAAAAAAATGGCGGTGTAAACTTTATAGCTATTACATGATAACAAAAATAAAAACTTATGTAAAAAATAGAATGGTTAAGATTGCTGACCCTGTTTCAAGTTCAAAAGGAAGAGGCCCTTCAAAACCAGGAAGCACTTCGACCTTTGAGCCATAAGCATCGATGTGATGAGTTAATATCTGCAAACTGAACAGAAGAAGAGCAGGTAGAATCTGAAAACAATAGTAGAGTGAACTATGAGAAGGAGGACCAATCATGTTCTTCATCTTTTGCAATTTGCAACAAATTTCTCTTGACTCTTTTTTTAAATGTACTTGTTGATGATGAATATAATAGTAAAATCATTGACTTGAACGAGTCATTGTTTAATGCTGCAAGTAGTGCAATATAAAATATGGGCAACAACATGTAGCACAATTGATAGATACTTAAATTAGTTTTTAATGATTTACTTCAAAGTTTGTTTTTTTACCACCGCAAATGAAATAATATTTGTTGTGAGATGTCAACTCTAAATTTCAGCTACCTCGAGAGATTAATTTATTATTAATAAAAACTAGACACACATGATGCATGGGTAAACTAAAAATTTAAAGAGTTAAATTTTCTACAACAGAATAATGTTGTATTTATACTACTGAGTTCAGATCTGCTCCATTACTTTATCCTCCAATACCATTCCAGTACCTTGTCCAGATTGTGACACGTGGATAAAAACTAATCAATGGTTCAAATTTAAAAGGTAAGGAGGAGAAAAAAAAAAACGTAAACTGCAAACATTCCCTCTTCCTTGGCCCTTGCAATACGGGTTTGAGTTTGCTCCATTTGTTATCCCTCCATTTGTTCTCTATTTGGAGTGAGATAGACACATTAAAAATTAATGGGACCTATTAAAATTCTGCACAGGTAAGCCCTCATTGGCGCCACTCCTTCCTCTGACGGGCTGTCACGACCCAATCTCAGGTCATGACCGGCGCGCAGGCTAACACTATCTCACCCTATATTTAACCTGCCAGCCAAGCCTAATACTTAACAACAGATTATCTTAATATGCCAAAACTATAAATGTTAAGCAGAGTTTCATCTACTTTCATAGCACTTTTAAGCGTCGATAAAATTTCAACAATATATATATATATATATAAACTTAGACTAAATATTTCATCATTTAAGAACTCATTTATTCTTATAAATATTTACAATTTTTTTTTTCCTACCCCAACAATCTTTTCTATACCCCTACAAATTTTTAAATATTCCTATTTTACCCTTAAGTTACTATTTATATAATATTCTTATTTTACTATTTTTAATATTTTATTTTTTTTGGGTATTTTTCTGAAGTGGTATAGTTAAAGCGATCCGGTAAGTGTCAATGCAAATTTACCGGTACACTTTTGAAAAGTATACCGGTATTCTCAATTTTCCAGAATACACCGGTACACTTCAAAAAAGAGCACCGGTGTAGTTAATTTTGCAGAACATACTGGTACACTTTTAAAACTGTACCGGTATGTTGTTCGAAAACTGTACCGGTACACTTTGTACCGGTACAGGTGTGTGTTTTTTTTTTTATTTTATTTTAAAACTTTATTATTATTATTATTATTTTAAAACTTTATTATTTTATTTTGTACAACAGATATGGCTCAAACTGACGATGCAGATCAAATATCAGTAGATACCACAGCTTTTTTTACGACCAATGAAAAATTTAATACACGAGATGATGTTATAACATGGGCTCAAGATGTTGGAATTGCCAATAAAGTGAGTATAATAATTACTAGGTCAGATACAAAGAATGGAACAAGAGGAAGAAATGACAAATTAATTTTGGGCTGTGATAGAGGTGGAAAATATGACTATTCGAAAAGTTCTACGTCAACAGCATCAAAAAAATGTAATTGTCCATTCAAAGTTAGAGCCACACCTTCAACAGATGGTTCGGGATGGAAAGTTCAGGTTAAATGTGGAGTTCACAATCACGGACTACCTGATCAATACGCAGGTCATCCTTGTTTCTCTTATTTTTAATGTTATTTTTTTCATAATATATTATATTTATCTTTGCAATTCAAAAATAAATAAATAAATATGCAGGTCATCCTCGTAAGGCGCGTTTAACCGTAGAAGAAAACAAACGTGTTGAAGATCTGTCAAAGTGTAATGTAGCACCAAGGAACATCGTTTTAGACTTAAAAAGAAATAATCGAGATTCTGTTGTTGATGCCAACCAAATATATCGAAAAAGAGACATGCTATAAAAACAAGAAAGAGGTTCTATATCAAAGATGCAACACGTGCTGTAATGTTTAGATGATAAAAAATATGTCACGTGGAATAGAAGAAAAGATGATGGGTCTGATATTTTGAGTGATTTTTTTGGGCACATCCAAATTCAATCAAGTTGTTAAATTTGTTTCCAATTGTTTTGGAAATGGATTGCACATACAAAACAAATAAATACAGACAACCATTACTTGAAATTATTGGTATAACTTCAACCAAATTGACATTCAGTGTTGGATTTTCTTACTTGGAAGCTGAGAAGACGGACAATTATTGTTGGGCATTAGAGAAGTTATAACAGTTGTTTATTAAGCAAAATAATGTTCCACAAGTAATTTTGACCGACAGGGAGCTTGCTTTGATGAAAGCAATTGAAATTGTATTTCCACATACTGTAAATATGCTTTGTACGTGGCACATAAACAAAAATGTCAGTGGAAGATGCGGCGTACATGTAATTAAGGATATGCGAGAATTGGTGAAAAATTTATGGCAAAATGTTGTACGTAGTACAGATGAGGCGGAGTATCATCAACAGTTGAATGTGCTTGAGCAAGCATGTGTTAAGTCAAGTAAGTTTTTTGACTATGTTAGTAAGACCTAGTTGACCCCTCACAAGGAAAAATTTGTTGCAGCATGGACTAATAAAGTGATGCATTTAGGAAACACGACGACTAATAGGTATGATTATGTCAATTTCAAAATTGAATTTTTTTTCTATTTTTTTTTCATTTAATTGACTTTTGTGTGGAATTTAATATTTAGAGTCGAGTCATTGCATTGGAAATTGAAGCAGATGTTGGGAAACAACAAAGGTGACTTATTCAAGTGTTTGACATCCATGGATGACAATATAATTCTTCAAGTTGGCAAAGTGAAGGCATCATTTCAAAAAAGTTTTTATTATACGGAGCCTCTACATAGCAGTCCGTTTTTTAAGAATTTAAGAAGCTTTGTGTCAAGAGCCGCTATGAATCTAATTTCTGAGGAGTTTCAGAGAGTTGGCATTGTTGGAACTGACAAGGACATTTGTGGTTGTATACTTAGGTCAACATGTCAGTTGCCTTGTGCATGTGAATTGGGTGGGTATACAAAGAGCGCAGAATTGATATCATTAGTTCATGGTCATTGGAAGAAATTAACTATGGAGGAACCATTAGAGGATGACACATATGATGGATATGAGTTAGACATGAGTCATGCAATAGATGCAATATGGAGTCGATTTCGATCACTTGATACTGTTGGTAAAAGAGCGTTAAAGAGTAAAGTGTTTGAACTTGCTTATCCAAATACAAGTTCCTTGTGTCCACCGCCTGAAAAAAATTAAAACTAGAGGTGGAGTGAAGAACAAAGATAAAGGCAAAGCACCAGTGGGTTATGATGTGTATCGTGAACCATCATTCTTTGAGCATGTTGAAAGAGAAGAGCGTGAATCACAAGGTGCATCGAAGAGGTTGTGTATACAACCATCACAGTCATCTCAGAAGTAACCATCTCAATCATCTCAGAAGCAACTATCTCAGTCATCTCAGAAGCAACCATCTCAATCATCTCAGGAGCAACTATCTCAGTCATATCAGAAGCAACCACCTCAGTCTCAAAAGCAACTATCCCAGTCATCTCAGAAGCAACTATCTCAGACATCTAAAAAAAAAATATTTCAAAAGTATTTGTCACAATTTCCAAAGCATATACATCCACATGTTGCTCACATTATTGAAGTCATTACAGATGGAAATTGTGGTTTTAGAGCTATTGCATCTTTACTTGGGTACACAGAGGATGGTTGGCCCATGGTTCGTCGAGAGTTAGACAATGAATTGAAAAGTAATATCAATTTGTAGGAAAAGTTATTCGGCGAACGTATACAACTCGTGAAAGAATCGTTGCAGATATCAGGATTAGGCGCTCAGTCAAAAGATAGATGGTTCACCATACCTGCCATGGGTTACTTGGTTGCAAATAGGTATAATGTCATTTTGGTCACTTTGGGTAAACCTAGCACGACTTTCTTTCCTATGATGAGATCATATTCCCCTTCAGCAAGGTTTTTCTGTATCGGTTATGTCGATGGAAATAATTGGGTTCAGGTAAATATGAATTTAAACTTAAACATATCAATTTTCAAAAAATATTTATGTTTTATTTTCTACGAACCTGAACTTATTTTATTTTTCTTACAGGTAAATATGAATCCAGGATTTCCGTTGCCCGATGTGAACCCAGATTGGAAAAAATATTGTTCAGCTGAAGCAGAATCTTGGTTCGTAAAATTAAACGGACGTCTACAGTTTTGGCAACTTTTAAATCCTCCGATTAATCATCCTCGTGGTGTTGTGGATGTTGTTTGATTTTGAATCTTAGTTGTTTAATTTTGAATCTAAATTTGATACTTTTAGTTGTTTAATTTTATGATAGATGACATATTTTATATACACATCATCAATCCTTTTAGTAAACTTATATTAAAGATTATTACACGTCGCGTCATGTGATTATTTGCTTTTTTTGTTTTAGTCGTGTGATTAAATAAGTACACAAAAAGTTCACAACAAAAAGTTCACAAAAGTACATAAATAAGTTCACAAAAGTACATAAATAAGTACACAAGCAAATGCATCAAGGCACATAATGAACAGGATCAACCTCTACACCTAGGCAAATATCCAGTGCCATAAAAAGATCTGTAAAGGCGTCATCTTCTCTCTGAGCGTCAATCTGAGTGATATATCTCTCAAGCGCAGTAGCAGCTTCATGTCTCCAATTATGCTCGTCTCGTGGTGCATCTCTAGCTGGTGCATCCTCTGGTATCGGATCATCCTCTGATATCGGATCATCTTGCTGTGTTGGCTGTTGTACTAGCACATACCGGGGAACTGGCTGTACTCCATGTGGTCCATCAACAGGGCGACATAATATAGGATGTGACACCGTATAGTACCACGGCAGATAATCATTTGTAGCCTCAGCAGCATATGTCGCTGCACGTGTCGCCTGAAGGATCTGATCAACCGAAATATTATAACCAGTCCAATCGCTATCAATAACAGTAGTGGCGGGAGCTGAAGGTGGTGGTGGTGGTATATACTGTAAGAATCCATACTGCCTAACACACCTCTCAGGCAAATGAGGAACTACCGCACAACCACGCAGATAACCACTATACATACAAATCGGGGTAAAAGGTCTAATACCCCTGTGATCTTCAAACGGACGCCAAATTACATCAGATGGGGTCAGTGAATCCATGATCGGTTGATACTCATGAACCTTCAGCTTCCCCTGCTTATATCTCCATCGCATAGCTCGAGGGAAACCAGGTGCATTACAAGAAAACCCGGTATCCGCCTCCGCCCGCCGACCAAGGCCAGGGAAATACTCGTGAATCCAACACTGTTACAACAAAAATAAAAAATATGTCTACGCAACGAAAAAAAATATTAAATATTAAAAAAAATGATCGCATACTAAATTACATTCTAAACATGCAATATGCATATGTACCGGACAAAATCCAAGAGGCCCAATAACTCAATGATCCAACAATTGGCCCAAACAATTCAAATAAATAACTTGGCGCGAAAGATAAAGGCGAGGGCGAGATCGAGAGGCTGGGGGCGACGCCCTCAGGTTATGTTCACGTCGCCCCAAAAGAAGTTAACCACCCACTACCACCACTTAAACGCGGAGGAGAAGAAAAACCGCCCATAACCACCCCTGTAACACGGTGGACACGGCGAAAACCACCCACGACCTCCATTAGAGAGGAGGGGGGGGGGGGGGGTTTGGATATTTTTCGACTGTAATCCTCCTCTATAAATAGAGGGGAAAAACTCATTGTAAAGGGTTCAACTTTTTGGTAAATACAAGATTTTGGTATCATTATTCCACATTAATATACTTGGACTCACCCCCTATTATTTTTACCATAACATTTTGGCGCACACCGTGGGGCTGCGGTAAAACGATTCCCAACCTACCACTAAAACCAAACGAAGTACGAAATCCTCCTCAAGAAAATGGCAGGAGGACAACCAGCAAACGACAACCAAAACAACCACCTAACCTTGACGGATGCAGTGGCGGAATTACGGCGCCTGCAGGCCAAGGTTCACGAAATTGACCAAGAAAAAGCAAACAAAGTGGATGAAACGGAGGAGACCAACATCACCAACTCTCAGCCACTTGCACAAAACCTCTGGGATGCGAGTGTACCAGACAATTTTTAAACACCCTATCTCCCAGACTTTGACGGAAAAACGGATCCAACAGAACACCTGATGGCGGTTTGTCGGTGGGTACTAAAACCGCCATCATCGGGGCAGCAGATCATCTGAAGTGCAAACTTCTCTCAGGCACACTGAAAGAGGTAACCCTAAGATGGTATATGAATCTGCCCAAGAATTCCATTGAGAGTTGGGCAGATTTCCAGCAAAAATTCACACAACAGTTCGCCGGTTCCAAACACATAAAGGTGACGGCAACCAGTTTGTTTTCCCTACGACAAAACCACAACGAGTCGTTGAGGGAATACTTGGCAAGATTTTGCGAATCCACAAGCAAAGTCAGCAACCTAAACCAGGAAATGTTCGTCTCCGCCTTCCATCACGGCCTTAAGGCGGGACATTTCAATGAATCTCTGGCGCAGAAGCCAGCCACATCTATGCAGGAAGTGACAAGAAGAACGGAAAGCTACATAAAGGGGGAGGAAAGTAATGCTGAGAAGAGAATGAGAGACGCTAGAGAAAGAGGCCTAGTTAATAGAGGTAACGGCCAGAGCGAGTTTTACCATCATCATAGACGCCCAATACATAATCATCACGAAATTGAGCGTCATAAGAAGCCGTACCAACCCCAAAGACACTTTCAGGAAGACAGGAAGGAATACACACCACTAAACCGCGCCCGGGTCTACATCATGAATGAAATCCTGGAAACAGGATTAGGACGATTACCCCCACCGAGAAGCAAGGAACACACCATGGGATTAAACCCCAACACCTGGTGCGCCTACCATAGATGCAGAGGCCACGACACTGAAAAATGCTTCAGGCTAAGGGATTTAATCGAAGAATTGATAAAAAGCGGTCACCTGAGGAAGTTCATAGAGGATGCCGCCGCAGGAAAAGTAGTTATCCCAAAGGTGCAGCCTAATCACCCAAAGGATCGCTCTGAAGGAGATGATCTAGGCAAAGGAAAGAGGATCTCCGTCAACACCATTGCAGGCGGATTCGCAGGAGGTGGAGAATCCTCAAATGCTAGAAAGCGTTACGTAAGGAGAATGGATCAAAATGAGAAGTTCATAGGTCATACAGAAGTGACGTCCGTTCCTGATCTATCGTTCACCAAAGAAGACAAAAGAGAAGTCATGCCACACGATGACGACCCCCTTGTGATACAAGTGCAAATACTGAACTGTGACGTCAAAAGAGTGTTGATAGCTCGGGAAGTTCATCAGATATAATGTACTGGGAAGCCTTCAAGGCGATGCAATTGTCAGACGAACACCTATTACCCTACAACGGCACGTTGGTAGGCTTCGCCGGCGAACAAGTAGAAGTCATGGGATATACTACCCTCTTGACTACGTTTGGAGAGGAGGAGAACGCCAAGACTATCAAGGTGAGGTATTTGGTAGTCAAAACCCCATTCACTTCATACAATATTATCATTGGAAGACCGGCCTTCAACACACTGGAGGCGGCATTATCAACCCTCTATCTGTCCATCAAATATCCTTTGGACAACGGAAAAGTAGGAACGATTAGAGGAGACCAAAAGCTGGCGAGGAGATGCTACGAGTCTAGCCTGAAGATCAGGCACAAACAAAGCACAAAGACAGAATCAATGGCGTCACCTAAAAAAGGAGGCGGAGTCAACATGATCTCGCCCCTAGACCTTGATCCAAGAGAAGATTTCACAGAAAGAAGAATGAGTCCCATCGAAGAGTTAGAGCAAGTCCAAATTGGCGACATGCCACACCAAGTAACCAACGTCGGAACCACTTTGAAACCAGAGGAAAAAGAAAAGATCGTGGCCATGTTAAAAAAGAACATAGACCTTGAACAAAGCAAATGGCAAGTGGAGGATGTGCGTGGATTTTACAGACTTGAACAAAGCATGCCCAAAAGATCCATATCCTTTGCCTAACATAGACAGGCTTATTGACGGAGCTTCAGGATACAAGATGCTGAGCTTCATGGATGCATACTCAGGATACAACCAGATAAAGATGAATCCTGCAGACGCTCCTCACACAGCTTTCATGACTAACATGTGCAATTATTTTTACAATGTCATGCCGTTTGGTCTGAAGAACGCTGGCGCCACCTATCAAAGGTTAATGGATAGGGTATTTTCGGAGCAGATAGGCAAAATTGTGGAAGTATACATAGACGATATGGTAGTAAAGACAACGGAAGATGGCGAGCACGACGAGGATTTAGGTGACATCCTCGCCTCGGTGAGAAAGTACAACATGAGATTGAACCTGGCAAAATGTTCTTTTGGAGTTCAATCAGGAAAATTCTTAGGCTTCATGCTCACGAATAGAGGGATAGAAGCTAACCCAGACAAATGCCAAGCCATAATTGACATGAGAAGCCCAACAACAGTGAAAGAGGTCCAGCAACTAGCAGGAAGGATAGCGGCCTTATCAAGATTTTTATCCTGTTCAGGAGAAAAAGCATTTCATTTTTTCTCCACTCTAAGAAAAAGTGAAAGGTTCATATGGACGCCTCAATGTGAAGAAGGTTTTCTGAAGCTTAAAAGTTTCTTGGCGTCACCACCAATATTAACTCGCCCTCAGAAAGGCAACACTTTGTACCTATACTTGGCTGTCTCGGACAACGCCCTTGGTTCAGCGTTGGTGCAAGAAATCAAAAGCGAAGAGAAACCAATATACTTTGTGAGCAGAACATTCAAAGGCGCTGAAGCAAAATACCAGAAAATAGAAAAATTATCCTTGGCCGTCGTCATCACGACGAGGAAGTTAAGACAATACTTTCAGAGTCATAAGGTGGTGGTCAAGACGGACTATCCCATAAAGAAAGTCCTAAGGAAGCCCGATCTAGCAGGGAGAATGGTGGCATGGGCAGTAGAATTGTCAGAGTTTGATATAACCTTCTCCCCTAGAGGCGCAATAAAATCACAAATTCTGGCGGATTTTATATTGGAATTATCAACCTTGCCTAAAGAAAACAGCGAGGAACCTTAGACACTTTCAGTAGATGGTGCGTCTAACCTAAAAGGAAGTGGAGCAGGAGTAGTCCTAGAGGGACCTGATGGAGTACTCATAGAGCAATCTCTGAAGTTTGCCTTCAAAGCAAGCAACAACCAGGCTGAATACGAAGCCCTTCTCGCGGGAATGAAGTTGGCAAAGGAACTGGAGGTCACAGACCTCAGAGTAAAATGTGATTCACAATTGGTAACCAACCAAGTATCAGGAGAGTTTCAAACAAAGGATCCCCAATTAACCAAATATCTGGAAAAGGTAAATAAGTTAGCGAAATGTTTTAATTCATTTCAGTTGATTTATGTACCTAGGGAGCAGAATGATAGGGTGGACTTGTTTTCCAAACTCGTCAGCACCAAGAAACCTGGAAGCAACATGACCTTTATTCAGGAACCATTGCAAACCCGAGCATCAACGAAAAGGAGACTCACATGGTCATAGAAGAGGAGGATTGGCGAACTCCCATTATCAAATACTTACAGAGGGATGAACTACCCAGACCAAGAGAAGAGGCGTACAGAGTTAGAAGAATGGCGTCATGGTACTCCATGCTAGGAGATAAGCTATACAAAAGGGGATTCTCAAGCCCCTTACTAATGTGCGTAAGCAAGGAAGAAGCCAAAGGAATCTTAGAGGAAATTCATGAAGGATCGTGTGGAAGCCACATATGAGCAAGATCATTGGCGGGTAAGATCCTCAAAGTAGGATTCTTCTGGCCGGAGCTACATAGCGGCGCTGCAAGATACGTAAGGGCATGTGATAAATGCCAAAGATTCTCAAACCTGCACTACGCACCAGGAGAACCCCTCAAATCAGTCCTTTCACCTTGGCGTTTCTTCATGTGGGGCGTAGACATATTGGGTCCTTTCCCTACCTCATGGAAACAGGCCAGATGGATCATAATGGCGGTGGATTACTTCACTAAGTGGGTAGAGGCACAACCTTTGTCAAACATCTCAGCAGAGCAGGTGAAGAAGTTCTATTGGAGAATGAGTATATGCAGATTTGGTCTTCCCAAATATATCGTATCAGACAACGGCACACAGTTTGCAAGTGAGAAGGTAGTCTCATTTTGCAAAGAAAAAGGAATTCAAAACACCTTCATATCAGTTGAGCACCCTCAAGCCAACGGGCAGGCTGAATCAGCCAACAAGGTCATATTCAAAGCCCTGAAAAGAAGATTATCAAGCAAAGGAGAAGCTTGGGTAACTCACCTCACTGCCATATTGTGGTCATATCACACAACTTCGCAATCATCAACAGGAGAGGCGCCGTTCACCATGGTTTATGGCGCTGACGCCATGATTCCAGTAGAAATAAATCCCCCAAGTTGGCGACGTGAAACCACGACAGCTCAAGAGAACAATGAGGCGTTGCAGGAGAACCTCGACTTGATACAAGAAGTAAGGGACAAAGCACACTTCAGGGAATTCGCCACAAAGCAAAGAGTAGGCAGAAAGTACAACACAAGGGTAATCCCAAGAAGATTCAAAGAAGGCGACCTAGTCCTGAAAAGACCGATGGGAAAGGATAAAAGTGGAAAATTGGCAGCAAATTGGGAAGGTCCGTTCAGAATCAATGAAGTCTTTGAAGGCGGAGCGTACAGGCTAGAAACCATGGAGGGCGAGGTCCTACACAGGACGTGGAACATCTCCAGTCTCAGATTTTATTACAGCTAGGCCAACAACACCTAGAAGGCGAGACGAATTCCAAGGAGCATTATCAACCTCGCCTCGCCACCCAAGAGATATTTCTTGTTTTTATTTTCGTTTCTTGTTTTTATTTTTTAAAAGAAAATGCATGAGGATGTATTACTGATTCAAACTGTTTTAAAATTGATGAGAAACTCTTTTCTCCGGCGAAAGCGGGAGTTTTTAACGAGACTCATCATTCAAAATGCAAAAAAAAAGTCTTCCATTAATCAGAAAAGAATCATTGTTCCAATGTTTGCAGATGGCTTATTACTATCTCAACCTTATTCTTGAAGGCGACAAAGGAGGAAAAAGTGTTGAAACACCATGGCGTTATCCGTAAACCTTACGAGTAGGATACGTCAAAAATAGAAACGGCGATACCCCTAAGTCTTATGAGCTGGGTACGACGGAAAAGTGTTGAAACACCATGGCGTTATCTGTAAACCTTACAAGTAGGATACGTCAAAAATAGAAATGGCGATACCCCTAAGTCTTACGAGCTGGGTACGACGGAAAAGCGTTGAAACACCATGGCGTTATCTATAAACCTTACGAGTAGGATACGTCAAAAATAGAAACGGCGATATCCCTAAGTCTTACGAGTCGGATACGACGGAAAAGCGTTGAAACACCAAGGCGTGAGCCTTAAATCTTACGAGTCGGACACGTCTAAAATAGAAACGGCGATATCCCTAAGTCTTACGAGCCGGATACGACGAAAATGCATTGAAACACCATGGCACGATCTGTAAACTTACGAGTTGGACTTGTCAAAAATAGAAACGGCGTTATCCCTAAGTCTTACGAGCCGGATATGACGGAAAAGCGTTGAAACACCAAGGCGTGAGCCCTAAATCTTACAAGTCGGACACGTCTAAAATAGAAACCGCGATATCCCTAAGTCTTACGAGCCGGATATGACGGAAATGCATTGAAACACCAAGGCGTTATCCCTAAATCTTACGAGTTGGATACGTCTAAAATAGAAACGACGATATCCCTAAGTCTTACGAGCCGGATACGACGGAAAAGCGTTGAAACACCAAGGCGTGAGCCCTAAATCTTACGAGTCGGACACTTCTAAAATAGAAACGGCGATATCCCTAAGTCTTACGAGCCGGATACGACGGAAATGCGTTGAAACACCATGGCACGATCTGTAAATCTTACGAGTTGGACTTGTCAAAAATAGAAATGGCGTTATCCCTAAATCTTACGAGTTGGATACGACGGTAAAATAAAAGGCGCACATAGCAATGCGCAGGCGATGTCATTATTTAATCATTTTTTACAATATTGTATAACGCAACAGTGCAGAAAAGGAAGCAATATCGGAAAAAGACTTATGTCAACAAATATCCACTTTTCATTGATAAGAGAGATTACAATGAAATCCAGATACAAATTCAAAGACAAAAGTAAAGAAAATTACAATGAAATCAAGATACAAATTCAAAGAAAAGAGAGAAGAAATCCTAAGTCTAACAAAGGATCCAGCTTCTTCAAGGAAGAGAAGAAAAAACTGGAGGCAGTCTCAATAGTTCCTCAACTCCCCAGGATCCTAATCCCTCGCAAGAGAAAGAAATCGGGTGGAAGACTCCAGCTTCTTCAATGGTAGAAGGAAAACCTGGAGGCAAAGTCCCAATCCCTCGCCAAGAGGAAGAAATCAGGTGGAAGGAACAACTCATCAGAGCAAAATTACCCTGGAGTTTTCCCTGAGGCCTTACGTGATACCCTCCGTGGTCTTTCCTTAGCTTCCACGGTGATCCGGGATCCTTCTTCTTTACCAGAAGATCCAACATCAGGGGAAGACTCCCGAGGAGCATAAGTCCTCAAGAATTCAATGAAATCTTCATCAGCAGAGCCGGAAGAATCTGACGAAATGGCAAGGGTTTCCATTTTGATAATAGAAGAAGGTTTATCTCGCCTAAGTTTAGAGACAGAGGTTCCTGTCTTATGTTTCTTTTTCTGAGATTTTGATCTAGAGGCTACACTTTTCTTTTTAGGTTTATTTTTGTGATCCATGGAAGGATCGGAGAAAATAAAAGTGAATAAAAACAAAGAGAATCAGAGAAAACGAAAGCAAAGAAAAACGGAATCAGCGAGAATGGAAGTGAAGAAAAGTGAAGATGAATGAGGCTATTTATAAGGAAATTTTGGGCGGTCAAACAGTTGCAACTTCCCACTTTTGACTGCATGGAAAACGGCGCAAGACTTAAACAGTTACCTTGACCGCGTTGATATCTGCGAAAAATCCTCGGGAAATGGTGCATGGGCGACACCGTCATCTAATGGCATCACACCCAAGTGTTCGTGTCGCCTCGGATGTACAGGCGAAAAGGTTACGCAAGCAAATGTTATCAAGTCTTACACAAACAAATATCATCAAGGCGCGACAAAACTAATAGAAGAAATACAAGCAAATAAATAAAACAATATTATGATTACAGCCACAAAGGGCAAGAAACATTGTCAAGAAGCCACTACAGGGCGTACAGAAATTCATTCAAAAGCCACCACAGGGCATACAAAAAATTCATTCATAAAGCCACAAAGGGCGCACAGGATTAAAAGGTTAAAGATACAAAAGGATGACGGAAATCATGGAGTAGGATCTGAAGGAGGAACGTAAGGCACCAGCAGGCAATCCTTGATAACCATCAGAGCACTGGCCTCGCCCAGACGTACAACATCAATGTCAGGGAACAAGATCTTCACTTGTTCCACGGCAAAGTTAAAACCCTCATCAAACTGGGCTCCGATGGTCTCCTCCAAGTTCATCTTCTCTTCGGCCCAGCCCGCCTTCTCCTTCAACAGGACATCTCGGTCTTCGGACAGCTCCTTGATATGGGCGTCCTTACCAGCAAACGCCTCCTTCAGTGCCTTTACCTCGGCAGCGTGATCGTCCTTCAGCTTCTTCAGGGCAGCCTCATGGTTCTTCTCCAAATCATCCAAGGCTTTCTTGCTCTCAGCCTTGGCGACCTCCATGTCAGCAACGAATTTTTCCCGGGTGGCCTTAACCTTTTCTTCCATGGTGTCCAGCTCACGGCAAATCACCTTCATGTTTTCCTCAGCAGCAGAAACTGCAAGCTTTTGGCGAGACACCAAAGCATGGTTGAGCAAGATCCCCTTCAACTCATAACCCATGGAGAGCCTAGCCAGTTTCTCGGTCGAAGTGGAGTCAAAACGAGCACCTCCACCGGACATATCCATTGTCTTCTCAATGAAAACCTCAGGATTTAAAAGAGGATCCCAAGGAGAAGGCACATCATCATCTGAAGGAACAGGAGGAGGAGGCGAGACTATATCTATGGTGGCGGCAGCAAGAGGGGACGGAGTCTTCTCAAGATCCTCTTCCTGCAGAGACACGACATCCACATTGGACGCAGCCCCAGAACTCGCAGACCTTAACTTCTTTGAGATGGGCTGCTCACCCTTCGAACTCCCACCAGCTTTGAGAGTCTTTCCCGGGATAGCAACAGAGATCCGCCCTTCATTCTTCCTTTTGTTCCTGCCCTTGGAGGCGTCACTATCCGCCACAACCTCTCCAGAAGCGGCAAAGGCGGCATCTTTCTCCTTTTTGGCTCTGGACCTCATCAGAAATTCCATCCTCTTCTCTTGGGAAACAGACCTCATCCTATCTGCAAAAATGAAAAGAAAAGTTAGTCGCCAGAGAAGAATAAACAAAGGCGAGACAAGAAAATATTAAAGAAACTTACCCATATAATCCGCCAACGGTTCTATATAACCCTTAGCCTTAAGAAGGTCGCTCACATTCATGACACACAACGTCTCAATGTAGGCGACGCACTCTTTCTCAAATTCATCCAAACACTCATAATGAGTCCCTTTGATAATGTGAGGATTTTGAGTCCAGTAAAAAGGGAACAAGGGCTCTTGGTTTTCGTCAAACATCACGTCAGAGAAGGACTTCCTGCCGCGGACACGAAGAAAGGTATTTTTGAAGTTCTTAAAGTTGGAAGTATACAGTTGAAAACGCTTTCGGTTCGGCTGACTCGATAGATAAACCTGAGAGTCAGGCGAAACGCTTTTGATTGTGAAAAAGGAAAAGAAAACAGCAACGGAAGGTTTTTCTATCTCCAAACCCAAACAAGCCAATTGGAAGGCTTTCATGTAACCCCAACTGTTGGGACTTAGTTGACAAAGGGCGACATTCAAGGTTCTAAGCATAAGAACCTCGAAAGGGGTAAAAGGAAACCAGACATTGAAGGAACCTCGAGCATGGCAGTCCTCCATCAAGCTTTTCAATTTCTTTGCCGCGTCAGAATCTTGGGCGATTTTCCTCATGTCGTCATTGAGGGCGTCATCCTTCTCCTGAAGACGGCACAAGTGTGAGCGGGTTCGGATCAGTTTGGCGACATCATATTGGATGTCCATTTGCAAAGACCTATTTCTCTTCACAAGGGGTTTAAGCTAGCTCTCCAACTCATCGATTCGGTTATCTATGGCTTCCTCGGCCGAGAGGGAAAGCGCCATCACTTTTTCCTGAGATGTTATATGTTCTTTCACCATCTCAATCCTTCTCTCCAAAGCATCAGAAAGTTCTCTCTGACAATGCTCCACATTCTCAGTGGTCTCGATAAAGGCACCGTCATCTAAGAACCTCTTGTTCAGTTCCTGCACCACGGCCAAAAATTCATTTTGCCCATCTGTCAGCCTCCAAGAATAATCCTGCAACTCTTTCACCATGGAGGAAAAATCCTCCACCTGGTCCAGCAAATCCTCATTATCATAGCACAGCATGTTCCTCAGTTGGAACAAAACTGGCATAGCAGGTGCCTCCGGAGTGACGGCAGGAGAAGACATAGCCACAAAAGCAAATGATGCAAAAACAGATAGAGAATGAGGAATGAAGTAATTGGTATATCGCAAAGCTCCTATTTATAATTAAAGAATAGGAAGCACGATCGGAAGTAGTGGGTAGTTACCACACCACGTCTGACCATTATCAGCACTTCGTCTCTTTGAGCCTCGCGCTTGGGGGGCTGTGTACCGGACAAAATCCAAGAGGCCCAATAACTCAATGATCCAACAATTGGCCCAAACAATTCAAATAAATAACTTGGCGGGAAAGATAAAGGTGATGGCAAGATCGAGAGGCTGGGGGCGACGCCCTCAGGTTATGTTCACGTCGCCCCAAAAGAAGTTAACCACCCACTACCACTACTTAAACGCGGAGGAGAAGAAAAACCGCCCATAACCACCCCTGTAACACGGTGGACACGGCGAAAACCACCCACGACCTCCATTAGAGAGGAGTGGGGGGGGGGGTTTGGATATTTTCCGACTATAATCCTCCTCTATAAATAGAGGGGAAAAACTCATTGTAAAGGGTTCAACTTTTTGGTAAATACAAGATCCTGGTATCATTATTCCACATTAATATACTTGGACTCACCCCCCTGTTATTTTTACCAGAACAGCATACAAAAATGTCCATAATTAAATAACATCTACAGTACCGAAAAAGAAATGTTACCTGTAGAAGTGTCGCGTACCCTGCAAAAGCCTTTGTGGAGAACATGGAGGCATCATTCAAGTTATCATATAAACAAACTAACGCAGCACTGGCCCAAGAATATGTATGGCATGCAGATAAATCTCTAAACATAGGCAGCCATTTTGCGTCCACGCGCGTGTAGCTTTTATCCGTAAAAATAGTACATCCAACCAACAACAGCATCCACGCCCTACCAGCAAAAACAAATCTCCCGTGTTGGCAATTCATCTTATAACACTTATATAGCCACTGCTGAGAAAAATATCCACCCCTCTGCGATGAAGTTTCTACCAATCCACTCTCAATACTAACCCCCAACAACTCTGCTGCAAGTGATGCAGCTTCTTCCATGCTAACTGATATCGGAGTGTAAAAAATACCCCTAACAGGCAGATGCAACAGACATGCCACATCGTCGAGTGTAATCGTCATTTCACCAAATGGCATGTGAAATGACGATGTCTCGGGATGCCACCTCTCAACAAATGCTGCTAAAAGGTTTGGATCAACCTTTGTCAAACTCGTCCGCTCAAGCCAGCTTAATCCAGACAATTCCAACCAATTTTTAATAACTGGTGGATGTCGATCAGGAACCCAACCAGCTATCTTTGCTCCTAAAGATGCTATCCTCAAAAGTGGACGTTCCTGCATATATTTTTTTAAAAAACATTATCAATAATATTTCAACACCAATGTTGATATAACTTCATCAATATAACTTAACAAATAATAACAAAATAAACAATTAGTTACCTGATCAAACCATACATGACGAGATATATGCTGCTCGTATCGTGTCAGAAGCCTGGTATCAATGGGACCTCCAGGCCAGCCCACAGCCGCAAGCTGCTCCGACACAGGCTGATCCTCTACCTGACGCTCACGAAAATCACCATGGCAGGTCCCTCCCATACGTCGAATTCTACCGTCTCGTCCTCTGGTGTGCACCACTGCAAAAAAAAAAAATTAAATTAAATTAAATTTTTTGAAAAAAAAAATCTTTTAAAAAAATAGGCTTGTAACTGGACCGGTATGAACATACATAGTACCAGTATGAATATGCATACCGGTACAGTCGCACAAAAGTGTACCGGTACAGTCGCAGAAAAGTGTACCGGTATGAATATTCATACCGGTACACTCAAACCAACTGTACCGGTATGCAAGTTTACATACCGATATACTTTTACACAAATGTGCCGGTAAACTCACTTTCTCTGCTGTCTCTCGGTACACTTTATTTGCAAATGGTAAAAGTGATAAATTTTTCACTCTTTTAATTTATATATGAGGGCATTTTAGTCATTTCAATTTCAAATGTTGGGTATAGAAAAGATTGTTGGGGTAGGAATTTTTTTTTTTCTATTTACAATTACACTTAACCCTCATCTCATTCCACTATATGCACACATACCACATTATCTCTTCGTTGTGGCAAACGGCTCGAATACCACATTATCTCTTCGTTGTGGCAAACGAATACCACATTATCTCTTTGTTGTGGCGAACGGCTAACTTTATATTCCCAATAAAATATCAAAATAAAATTTGAAAATAATTTAAATGACTAATATCAATTCACATTGTCAAAAATTTTACCACTAACAAATTCATTCCAAGTATCATAATAAGCTTCCCTATTTTTGCATCATTACAATTTCACACATAATTCCCTGTCTTTCCAATTTCTATTACAACTAGTGAGACAACAACAATTCTATCATTCTATTATTATAGAAGACTCAAACAACTCCTCTAATCATTGATTCTTACTCTTGTCATCTATGAGTTGAACTACTACCCATGAGAATCAATATGGGAATTTCTGTTCCTAATGCATAATTAGGATATTAATCTAAAATTCTAATTCTACTTCTATTGAAAGATTCATAATCTAATTTAAGGAACTCACCTTAGCAATTTGATAGCAAAACAAGAAATCGATGGTAAAATGAGAATTTTTCATTCCTTCAATTTTTCCCAAGCCTTTTTAGTAGCTCTTGCTTCTTGTATTTATACATAAACATGATAAATTGCTTTTTGCTGAGAATTGAAGATGAATAAGAGATAGAAGATGATAATGAAACTCTTTGAAGCTTTATGGGTTTCAAATCTCTTTTTTTTATCTACTAATTCAGCTTGCCTCCTTAGCCTTCTAATACTTCCCAATCATCTTATATAAAGTGTAATGAAGGATGTTTACTCAAAACTTATTGCATGCAACCAAGGTTCTAATGATTTTGGAAAATTGCATCTTTGAGAGGGTTTCCTTTTTGAGAATGGTCGATGGAACAGAGAAAGAAGAGAGTCTTCTCTTTTTCTTTTTTTTTTTTTTTTTTTTTTTTTTTTTTTTTTTTTTTTATCCTTTATTTGGTGACCATTGTATCACGTGATATCCCGATTCTTCTAGATATTTTTTTTTCTTCTTTTATTTACTAATTTTGAGACCAGTACATTCGCACGGGTCTATCGATTTTTTTTTATAAAATATTGTTAAAATATAAGTGAATGTAATATATTAAAAAACATAAAAATAATAAATGATATTATTTTGTTATTTTTTGTAAAATTTATTAAATTAAGTAAAAAAAAATTTAAAACAATTGTCCCGTGTATGATTTTTGTGTAATAAATTATAATTAATAATAACAAATATTTATTATTCAATTTTTTTTTATTAAATCAATTGTCCCGTGTATGATTACCTTTTTTATTAAAACAATTGTCCCGTATATTATTATAATATATATTCATTAACAATTGTTCCGTGTATTATTATAATAATATATTATTAAATTCATTTTTTCATTTTATTTTTTTGTACAAATTCCTCTTTTTTATCGAAGCAATTGTCCCGTGTATGATCAAATTTTTTTATTAAAACAATTGTCACGTGTGTTATTATAATATATATTTACCCCGTAATTATTAGTATAATATATATATATATATATTTGATTTTTTCATAATAAATATAGAGTACAGTTTCACTATTATATAGAAAAATAGTAAATTGGAAAATATAATTATTTTTTTTTACGAAATAGAAGATTTGAAATATTTTTAAGAATTGATGTGGACAAATTAAGATTTTTAGTAGTAATACCTTTAATATATTAGGCCCGTTTGAACTTGCCTTATTTTTAAGCTTATGAAAATACTTTAAGATTATAATTTATACTCGTAACAGCGGTTAACATACTATTTTGAATCAGATGTCGGTCCGGTTCACGGTTAAACCGGTTGAACCGACCGGTCCGGTTTTTATAGTTTCTTTTAATATATTGTAAGTAGATAATAGTAGGTTTTTTTTTTAATATATTGTAAGTAGATAATTATTGGTGATAAATATTTATCCAATTTTTTTATGCATGAGTGACAAATATTTGTCAATTTATACTATTATTATTTACCTTACTCAAAGTAAATAGTACACTTGTCATTCTCACGTTTATTCTCGTGGAGAAAATTTATATGTGGCATTATTTTATTGATGTGGCGCCTATGTGTCTTTTCTTTACGACCTAAGGGGACACAGTTCAATTCCCACTAACAACAAAACAATAATTTTATGATTTTTTTCCTTTTTTTTTTGCCTTGCTTTTTATTTTTTTATCGATTATTGAATCTATTGTGAAACAAAAAAATAATATAGATATTAAGATTGAGATGAATTCTATAGGATAAGTACAAAAAAGAATCTATTCTCAAACAAAATAATAAAATTGCCTTGGTTTTTTTTTTTTTTTTTTTACCAATTATTCAATGTATTGCCCAAAAAAATAATAACAAACCTTACAAAATAAAAAACAAACAAAAATTAATTAAGCGATAATATATATTATAGTAAATTACATTACCCTCTCTTGAGAGGTGCTTAAATTACATTACTCTCCCCTTTCATGTTAAATATATACTTTCCTCATCTCTTATACAAAATATATTAGAGAAAATTACTCTCTTCTCCTCGAAAGAAATTTGAATTTCATCCCCCTTCCCCCTAATATTAAAACATACATTTTCATCTTTTAATCAACTTCATTTAAATTTTTACACGAGCTTTATTAATTCCTTACGCAATTAGAAATAAATCACTTTCGTTAGTTCATATATCTTTGAATATTTTAATGGAACATTTTATAAAAATAATTAAGATGTGAGACCTAAATTTATGTTCATGTTGTTTTGCATATTACACGAGTTTGATTTAATTATTCATACTATAAGAAATTACTCTCTCCTATTAGATCAAATATCTCTTGAAATTTTAAACGAATATTTTACGCATATAATTAAGACGCGAGACATAAGATTATAGTCTCAATTGTCTTTACTTTTTACATACGTTTGATTTAGTTCTTTACACCGTAATAGATTACCCTTTTCTAATAGATTAAATTCTTTTTGATATTTTAATTAAAATTTTGTAAAAAAAATAAAGATGTAAGGCCTAAAGTTATAGTTTCAATTGTTTTTATTTTTTACACGGGCTTGATTTTATTTTTCACACCGCAAGAAATTACTCTCTTCGATTTGATCAAATTCATCTTAAAATTTTAATTGAACTATTTGATCAAGAAATGCCTAAGAATATTGTCTCAAATGTTTTAGTTTTGACGACTTTATTTATTTCTTTATACCATAAGAGATTATCATCTTCCTTTAAAACAAATTTCTCTAGATATTTTAATTGAAGTTTTTACAAAAATAATTAATAATTGAGACATTAGGTAATGATATCAATTGCTTTACTTTTTACTCGGGCTTCATTTAGTTCTTAAAGTCGTAAGAGCGATTACCCTCTTTCATTGGATCATATCTCTTTGAATAATTTACTTGAACATTTTATATAACTAGTATATATCCAGACCCGTGCCAAGCACGGGTAAAAATGCGTGGTAGATTTATTGATTTATAAATAATATATTTTATTTCATAAAAAACTATTTAAAATTGAAAAATAAAAATTTTAATTTCTAATGAAATATAATTAATGACAACTACCGTCAAAAAAATAATTAATGACAACTACATAATATTTACAATCTTATATAATTTAACAATTAAAATAATACGTGATAAAAACTAACTGTTCAATTTATGTATAGTATGTGTCATATATTTTCTTAGGGAAGATTCCTGTAGTTTGGATTTTTTTTATCAAATTAAATATGTATCGTAGTTGTTGTTTTTATTATTCTCCGCTAAAAGAATTATAGAGTTGACGAAAAATAATTTCTCTATGGCATATATGGAAGAGAATTTGAGATTTCGTACAAAGTCTTTGGGGTGGATAGGATATGAATTACAAAAAATAAAATAAAAATGTGTGTATCAATATATGTTCAGAAATATAGACTACAATATAAATAGCAAAAAAAATTGATTCACTATTAATATTTAAGCAGAAATAGGTTCCCGTTGAAATTCAAATAAATACTCTCCCTATTTATATATGACTAAAAATATAGATTCCATAAAAGTTATAAAATAAATAGTTTTTCATATCAATATATGTGTAAAAATATAGGTCTAAGTAAAAATTATAAAGATATGTCAAAAAAATTAAAAATTATAAAATAAAAAGTCATCTGTATTAATGCATAAGTAGAAATATAAGTTCCCGTAAAAATTACAATAAAAAATAGGCGCATTGATCTATGAGTTGAAATATAGGTCACGTAGAAATAAAAAGGGTTAATAGACTTTTACCCCTGTAAAGTAGGCGAGTTTTGCGTTATCCCCCTGTAATATTTTTTTTTGAGATTACCCCCTGCAAAATTTTTTTTTTGACTTACCCTCCTATTGCTGACGTGGCAGGAAAATAAAACAGAATAACCGATTTAAAAACAACACTTTTTAAATCGGTTGAACAAAATAACCGATTTAAAAAGTGCATTGAAGGAGGTAAATCAAAAAAATAAATTTTCCAAGGGGTAATCTAAAAAAAAATTACAGGGGTAAAGCAAAACTCGCCTACTTTGCAGGAGGGTAAAGACCTATTAACCCAAATAAAAAAAAGGCTTTCGTATTAATATATGAGTAGAAATATAAATTACAAATATAAAATGGATCCCTATTAATATATGGAAAAAAGTTTATGTAGTAATTAAAAAAAGAGACCCCCTATTAATATGAATAAAAATATTAATTCCCTAAAAAAAAATTTAAAAAAAATATGGGCCTTCATATTAATATATATTAATAAAAAATACGTTCCGGTAGAAACTACTAAGAAAAATAGCCCTTCATATTAATATGAGTAAAAATATATGTACTCACAAACATTTTTAATACAAAATTGTCCTCCTTATTGATGTATGAGTAGAAATATATATCTCGTAGAAATAAAAATAAAATAAAACAGGTCTTCGTATTAATATGAGTAGAAATATAAACTCCAATATAAATTACAAAATAAAGTAAATCTTGTATTAATGTATGAATAAAAATATAGATTCTCATTTAAATAAAAAATAATCATCGTATGAGTAAAATATAGATTCCGTAAAAACTTCCAAAACACTTTTAATAAATCCTCGTATGAGTAAAAATATATGTTCCCGCAAAAGTTGCAACAAAAAATAGACATCCATATTAATATATAAATAAAAAAAAATGTTACATAAAATTTTTAAAAATAAAAATAAATAGATTCTTTTGGAAAATTTGAATAATTTTCAATCAGAGATTAAAAAGTAAAATTTCAATCAAAGATTAAATTGACAAAATCCAACTCAAATAATCAAATACTATAAATTAAACAAACCCAAATAAGTTACAAAAGTAAAATAAATAAATAAAAAATGCAAAAGTTGCCGTCTAAGGTTATTATGGGGTTGAAGAAAGTGTTTGAATTGTTATTGTGGCTAGTGTAGAATACTTGTTGAGTATTCCCTCACCTTTATATAGAGTTTTGAATTAGGGACTTTGAAACCTCTAAATCTATATTAATTCACACGCCAATTTGGCTAGTTATTAGGAATTGTGTCATTTCAAAATAATGAGACATAAATCCTCCGTAACACTTTATAAGCAAAATTGAGTTTTTAGATTCATTGTAGATTTAATATATTTGGTCTATATGTGCACGGCCAGAGATAATTATATGGATCGGTCAATTGTTGCATATAATAATGAGGATATGATGTTGCAATATTTGAATTTCACGGTAAAATCAATTTGTTACTACTTGCTTGGTAGTGATTGATTTTGGAAGTAAATTTAATTCCATGTACTAAAACATACTATGTGTGCTAATTTTAATGCTAAATTTAAGGACTCAAAATAATTGAAACATAAATAATTGCATTCCAAATAATTATTTTCTATATGTAAGTACAAAAACTTTTTATATGTAGTAGCTATATGAATTGGTCAATATATTTAAATGTACGAAATTAAATCATCTTTATTGTTGATCCTTTATTGTGAGATTTAAAAAACCTCTCATTATATATATATATATATATATACTGCTACCATGATTTATAAGAAGTGGAGCTATATAAAATTGTCATGTAACTTAATATAAAAGACAATAAATATATATATTCAACAAATGATAAAAAAAAAAGTAATTAATAATAAAATGCAGATAATAATGATAAGATCTAATGAATCAAATGTATAAAAAAATAAGATAACAATCATGAATTATTGCAAATAAAAATGAGGAGCTATTACAATAAAAGTCTTTCAAACAAATGCAGAAGAACTATTGCAATTTTTTTAAGGAGCTATTACAATTAAATCAAAAAATGTATTATGTATTAATCTATGGTCTTCAACCGCAATCATCTTGGTCTTAATTAACCAATAAGCATTTCATAACTTCTGCAAATATATTAAAAGTTATAAATGATTAAATCCAACAAATAATATTGCAGTAACAAAATTATAATAAATATGATAAACTTTGTGAGCACACCTTTAATAAAAGTGTTATACTTGTAGCTTTTTTTTGTCTTGGACTACTACGAAGGAGTTTGTGTAATTCACCAACTTATACATGTACCGAATAATTCAAATTCAAATGAATCACATAACTAATGCACAAGTTGTAACTTAATGAGAAAATTCAATTATACAAAACTTGATTTATGACATATACCTTTCATGGAGCGCTTTTGTATGGAATATGTACTAATGTATAGGTGGACATGTTGAACCTATATGCATATAGCATGAGAGCAAAAAAATCAATCAGATATCAAAATGATAAATCACTACAACCTTTAAAAAAAGGTCAAAATACTGTAAACACATTACATGTAAACACGTATGTATATAAAAAAATTGAAAGAAAAAACAATAGATAGAGAATAAAAATAAGATTAAAGATGATGGTAAAAAATAACAAACCTTTAAAAAGAGATCTGATATATGATCGATGATGAATGTCCTACATCTATAAATATAGAGAAACAAACATAAAACTTGAATAAAATAATGGTAATGGTAAAACAAAATAAAGGATAAAAATATGGTGATAAAGTTGTTAGCATTGAGATTGAGATTACAAAATATGAATGCAGTAAAAGAGCAAGAAGAAGAATTGAGCACTGAGCATGGAAAAAAATAGCAGTATATAAAGGCGAATGTAATTGCGTAATTAACTCCAACAATACTAATTGTTAAAATTCATTAATACATTAATTATCAAGGCATTTATAACATTTGACTTTGTAAAATCGGTGTCAATCAATTACTGAATTACTGCATTTGAATTAGGCAAGGAATGCTATAAAAATGCCACGAGTAAGAATTCCTTCTCATTTTACCAAAAAAAAAAAATTCCTTCTCATTTTATAATGCATTAATTATCAAGGCATTTGTAACATTTGACTTTATAAAATCGGTGTCAATTGTTGTATTGCTTATTTGATTCTTTTATTAATTTAGTTATGATTATTTAATGTCAAAACAATGCTAGAAGAGGATTCTTATGGGAGTGCCAAGTGTACATTATCATTTGAAAAAAGGCTCTCAAATTATATATATAGAGATAAATAAGTTACAAGGCCTAAGGTTACGGTTTGGTTGTTTTACTTATTACACGAGATTGATTAGTTCTTCGCACCGTAATAAAGTACTCTTTTCTGTTAGAGCAAATCTCTTGAAATTTTAATTTAACTTTTTACAAGTTTATAAAAAAGCGAGACTTAAGATTATAGTGTCAATTGATTTACTTTTTACACGAGCTTAAATAAGTTCTTCACACCTGTAAGAAATTATCCTCTTATGTTATATGAAATTCATTTTGATATCTTAATAAAAAAAATTACAAAAATAATTAAAAAGTGAAATCTAGAGTTATGGTCTCAATTGTTTTACTTTTTACACATGTTTGATTTAGTTCTTCATAATGTAAGAGATTATCATCTTCTGTTAGAACAAATTTCTCTAAATATTTTAATTGAAGTGTTTACAAAAATAATTAATAATTGAGACCTTATGATATCAATTGCTTTATTTTTTCTCGGGCTTCATTTAGTTCTTCAAGTCGTAAGAGCGATTACCCTCTTCCATTGGATCATATATCTTTAAATAATTTACTTGAACATTTTATATAAATAAATAAGTTAGGAGGCCTAAGGTTATGGCCCAGTTGTTTTACTTATTACACGAGATTGATTAGTTCTTCACACCATAATAAAATACTCTTTTCTGTTAGAGCAAATCTCTCTTGAAATTTTAATTGAACTTTTTACAAGTATTATAAAAAAGCGAGACCTATGATTATAGTGTAAATTGATTTACTTCTTACATGAGCTTGAATAAATTTTTTACACCTGTAATAGATTATCCTCTTATGTTATATGAAATTCATTTTGATATCTTAATAAAAAAAATTACAAAAATAATTAAAATATGAGACCTAGGGTTATGGTCTCAATTGTTTTACTTTTTACACATGTTTGATTTAGTTCTTCACAATGTAAGAGATTATCATCTTCCGTTGGAACAAATTTCTCTGCATATTTTAATTGAATTTTTTACAAAAATAATTAATAATTGAGACCTTATGTTATGATATCAATTGCTTTACTTTTTACTCAGACATCATTTAGTTCTTCAAGTCGTAAGAGCGATTACCCTCTTCCATTGGATCATATCTCTTTGAATAATTTACTTGAATATTTTATATAAATAAGTTATGAGACCTGAGGTTATGGTCCTGTTGTTTTACTTATTACACGAGATTGATTAGTTCTTCACACCGTAATAAATTACTCTTTTCTGTTAGAGGAAATCTCTCTTGAAATTTTAATTGAACTTTTTACAAGTATTATAAATAAAAGTGAGACCTTATATTATAGTGTCAATTAATTTACTTTTTACATGAGTTTAAATAAGTTTTTCACACCTGTAAAAGATTATTCTGTTATGTTATATGAAATTCATTTTGATATCTTAATAAAAATAATTTACAAAAATAATTAAAATGTGAGACCTAGGGTTATGGTCTCAATTGTTTTACTTTTTACACATGTTTGATTTAGTTCTTCTCACCGTAAAAAATTAGTCCCTTCTATTACATCAAATCCCTCTTGAAATTTCACTTGAACTTTTAAAAAAGAAAAATTTAAGACGCAAGACCTAAGAATACAGTCTCAATTACTTTACTTTTTACACGGTCTTTATTTATTTCTTCACACCTTAAGAGATTACAATTTTCTGTTAGAATACATTTTTCTTGATATTTTAATTAAAGTTTTTAAAAAATAATTAAGATGCGGGACTTAAGGTTATCATCTCAATTACTTTACTTTTTACACAGATATTATTTAGTTTTTCATGCGGTAAGAGATTACACTCTTCCGTTAGTTCATATCTCTCTTGAAAATTTAATTTAACATTTTATAAGAATAACTGAGATGTAAAAGATTACGAGCTTTACTTTTTGCAGAGGCTTAATTTAGTTCTTCACACTGTAAGAAATTATTTTCTTCTGTTAGATAGATGTAATCCCTCTTAAAATTTTAATTGAACTCTTTACAAAAACAATTCAGAAGACCTAAGATTATTATCTCAATTGCTTTATTTTTATATTGGGCCTGATTTTATTTCTTTCTACCGTAAGAGATTAACCCTAATTAATTTGTTATATCAAACTCCTTTCAATATTTTAATTGAACATTTTATAAAAATAACTAAGATTCGAGGTCTAAGGATATCGTCTCAATTTCTTAATTTTTTACGTGAGTTTAATTTAGCTCTTCACACTTTAAGAGATTACGTCTCTTCCGTTTGACCGGATATCTCTTTGAATATTTTAATTGATCTTTTTTACAAAAAATAATAAAGATGTGAGGTTTAAGATTTTGGTTTTAATTATGTTTTACTTTTTACACCAGCTTGATTTAGTTCTTTCCGTTAGATCAAATACATTTTGATATTTAATAGAATTTTTTTTACCTAATAGTCAAGATACAAGGCTTAAGGTTAGATGTTCTTGAATGAGTTCTTCATCCCATAAAAGAGTATCCTCTTCCATTAGAACAAAATCTTTTTGATAGATTAATTGAATTTTCTACCAAAACAAGAATAAAAGAAATATATATATGTGCACATTAAAGTCAAAATCGTTAATTCTATATAAAAAAATCGAAAATCAATATATTTTTATAAATGAAAGCTAACTTATATATAATGCGGGCAATTTTTCACTTCTAAAATATTAATTAATTTCAAAATAGAAATATATATATATATATATATATATATATATATATATATAAAACAAGCATTTTTAAAATTTATAAAAAAAATAAATTTCTAGCCCGTGCTTGGCACGGGTGTCCATACTAGTGATTTTTTATTTTATCGATAAGAGCTAATTGTCTTGTTTAAAAAAATATTATTTAATTTTTATACTTATCTTCAGAAGTGTTTTCTATTGCTATTTTTATGAGTATACTTGTTTTATTCTCTTTTTAATTTTTTTATGAGTTGATTTGTTTTATGCTTATCTTTGGATTTATTTTTTGTTATTTTTGTTTTGTATCTTTCTTTATGAGTTTATTTGTTTTATGTTTATCTTCTATTTTTTATTTTTTTTTGTTTTGTACATATCTTTTTCTCAATTTAGAGTTAAAATGACATTTAAGGGTATAAACAGTGAAATATTATCAAACGTACTAAGAACAAAATAGATTTTTTAGTAGTAGTTTCTTTTAATATATTGTAACTAGTTTTGAGACCCGCACGGGTCTATTGACTTTTATTTATAAGATATTGTTAAAATATAAGTGGCGTCGTGTACAAAAAAGAAAATAATAAGTGACGTTATTCTGCTATTTTTTTATTAAAGTTATGAAATTAAATAATTTTTTAATTATTAAATTAAGTAATTTTTTTCATTAAAACAATTGTCCCGTGTACGATTTTTGTATAATAAACTATAATTTATAATAACAAATATTTATTATTCAAATTTTTTTTTTATTAAAGCAATTGTCCCGTGTATGATTAATTTTTTGTTATTAAAACAATTGTGCCGTGTATTATTATAATATATATTCATCAACAAAATTGTTCCGTGTATTATTATAATATATTATTCAATTTCTCTTTTTATTAAAATAATTGTCCCGTGTAAGATTAATTTTTTTATTAAAAAATTTATCCCGTGTGTGTTACTATAATATATATTTACCCCGTAATTATTTATTATAATATATGTTCATCAATAATACTCTTCTCATGTATTTTTTATATAAGAGTAAACAAAAATAGAGCAGATTTTTTTATGCTTATCTTCAGAAGTGTTTCCTATTGCTATTTTTTTTAGTATATTTATTTTATTATTTTTTTAAAAAAAAATAATTTTTTATATGAGTAGATTTGTTTTAGGCATATTTTTGAATTTTTTTTGTTATTTTTGTTTTGTATTTTTTTTATGAATATATTTGTTTTATGCTTATCTTCTTCTTTTTTTGTTATTTTTGTTTTGTACTTATCTTTTCCCAGTTTAGAGTTAAAATTACATTTAAGGGCATAAATGGTGAAATATTATTAAACGTGCTAAGGACAAAATATATTTTTTAGTAGTAATTTCTTTTAATATATTGTAAATAGATAAATAGATTTCTTTATTCATTTAACATAACATATATATAATTAAATAGATGAAAATATACCCCCAACACACACACACACACACACACACACACACACACACACACACACACACACACACACACACACACACACACACACACACACACACACATATATATATATATATATATATATATATATATATATATATATATATAAGGAGAGATATATTGACTCCAAGAGTAAGTTTTATAACTTACTCCAAATCCTGACCTTTAATTTTAATATTAATTAATGGTTAAGATTGGTTGATAATAATGTCTAGGATGAGACAAATTTGTTTGCTACACTAGAATACTATGATTGTCCAAACATACTTCAAATAAACTTAATGAATTAATTATTGTCATCAAATCAACGATTCCCTCCCTTCATTAATTTTTTTTTTTTGCATAAAATATTTGATAAAAATTAAAATACAAATGATTGAAAAAGAATACAAAATAGTTACTTCCTTTTTTTTAGCACCTTTAATAATATTACCTTTATTAATGTAATAATATTACCTTTTTTAGCAGGAATATTAGTTTGGCGGCTCAAGAGGATCTGTCACGGTTTATGGGTGTCAGACATGTTCTTGGCACTGGTACGTATCTTGGCCTACCATCCATGGTGGGACGTAGCAAGAAGAGCATTTTCACTTTTGTCAAGGACCGGATTTGGAAGCGCATTAATTCTTGGAGGGGTAGAGCTCTATCAAAAGTAGGAAAGGAAGTCATGATTAAATCCGTCTTACAAGCTATCCCTTCATACGTCATGAGTGTGTACCTCATTCCGGACACTATCATAAAAGAGATTGAGAGAATGATTAATTCTTATTGGTGGGGTGGAGGATCAAATAATGGCGGCATCAAATGGTTAGCATGGGATAAAATGGCACTTCCTAAAGATTGTGGAGGCTTGGGTTTTCGAAATATGCAATTTTTTAACAAGGCGTTGGTGGCAAAGCAAGGCTGGAATTTTTTATCTAAACCAACTACCTTAGTTGCTAGGGTGTACAAGGCAAGGTATTTTCCTAACACCTCATTTTTTGCATCTCACCTTGGGCATAACCCGAGTTATGCTTGGTGTAGTATTTGGAATTCACGTCATATCCTTATGGAGGGCTGTCGTTGGAGGATAGGGGATGGTAATAACATCAAGGTAATGCATGATCCATGGATAAATGGGGAGGGCAGCAAGTGGTTGCCATCACCACAACCACAACATGTGGTTTCCTTAACTGTAAACAATCTTATGTTTCCAAATGAGAAAGCTTGGGATAGTAATAAGGTTTTGTCTTTGTTTCCCCCACATGTTGCTAATAATATTCTCTCTGTCCCTTTATTTGATAATGTTGAAGGGGATCAATTGGTGTGGGAGGATGACTTAGATGGTAATTGCAATGTTAAGTCTGGTTATAGGTTGCTTGTGCAGTCCTCACTTGACACTATGGCTGCATCTAAGGAGGAGGGATGGAAATGGTTGTGGAAAATACATGCTCCGCCGAAATCTAAGCACTTGTTGTGGAGAATATGCAGAGATTGTTTGCCATCAAGAAAAAGGTTGAGAGGAAGATATGTTCAATGTCCATTGGCCTGCCCTTTATGTGACGAAAGTGAGGAAAGTGATTGGCACGCTATTTTTGGTTGTTACAGCAGCAAGGAAGCTTGGCGTGCTGCTAAGCTTGATCACCTGATATCGTCCCAAGCCCAAACTGCACAGTCGGCCAAGGATTTTATCCTTTCTTTATGCAGGTATCGAGAACCTAAGGAAGCCGGGAGAGCAGCGGCGTTGGTCTGGACTATATGGAATAACCGTAACAATTGGGTGTGGAATAATGAGAAAGAGCAAGGTCAACAAATTGGCGTCAAGGCAATGAATCTTTGGCATGAATGGGACGCGGTTCAGAAGGCAAATACCCCGCGCGCGAATCAGTTGCAGCAGCAGCATCTATCGTGGCAACCTCCCAGTCATGGTATCCTTAAATGCAACGTCGACGCAGGTGTACACGTGGGAGAACGCAAGACCTCTGCAGGTTGGTGTGTTCGTGATGCTCGCGGCCAGTTTGTGTTGGGGGGCAGTTCGTGGTTTCATGGAAAGAGCTCATCAAATGAAGGAGAGGCTGTAGCACTCTTAAGTGCCATGACAGAGCTTTGTCAAAGAGGCTTCAGCCAGGTTGTGTTTGAAACGGATGCCCAGAACTTAGTTTTTGCTATTCGTCGTCGTAATAACGGTGTATCCGAGTTTAGTTCTATTATTCAAAAAATAAAAGGTTTATTGTATTCTAATCCCGACTTTGAGGTGAAGCCTATTAGGCGACAAGCGAATAGGGTAGCTCATACTTTAGCTAGGGCGGCCTTGTCTTGGTCTCGTCGCAATGTATTTGATTTGATACCATTTTGTATTCACAGTTTGTTGTATATTGAAATGAATTGATTTTCCTTGTGTCAAAAAAAAAAAAAAAAAAAAAAACATAAACTAGTCAAATAAAATTAAGGGGTGTTACACGGGCGTCATATTCATCGATTTTCTAGCACCTTCGCTTCTACAATTTTCCTCGATTCAGTTTGCTCTAACAATGTCTAACTCGATTCAATAAGACTCACTTACCTCAATCAAGTAAGTTTTTTTAGTATCAACGATATCAAGAGTCTCATAAAAGTGGGAAAAAAATTCAACATCATTTTTAATAGCACTAATTTAAAAAGGCGCTGTAATAAGTAAACCCTTTAAAAACACTTGCATAGAACAAGTGCTGTAACAAATTAATAACCTATAATCACGTTTTTGGATGTAGTGTCTTATTCACATATTATTAGTGTCGTTTTATAGTAAGAAGACTTTTTTAGTTTGTACATTAACAACAAATCATAGGTTTGAAGTGAACAACTACTCATGAAAAACTATGAAAGATATATCAAACTTTTTCTCATAGGTTTCCTTTATTGGAGGTAATTTATTCGAAACATGGTTGAACACTAAATGTGGACACGTCTTCTAGTTGGAATATATCAAACATTTAGTAAATATGATTTTTTTTGCCATACTTCCTTAGTCCACAAATTTTCAAATATTTACAATTTTAATAAAGAAAATTGTCGACAAATGAACATCTCAGAGATAATTTTATACCATCTTAGGCTGCTGATTTACAAAGGCAAATTAAATATCCACTTAGTGAACATGGAAAAACATTGCCCAGGGGTGTACTCAGGAGCCATATGTCCTGAACCCTGTAAAATTATTTACCAAAAATTGATATAATGAATTTGCACAATCACATCAAAGACACTTAAATATTAGACCAAATTGAGTGTGTACAAAAGAGCACTTGTGATTTAATTAGTAATTTCTTACCTTCACTGTTGCAAATGTCATTTGATTCGAGTAAGTCCTTGTGTATCTGCATAAAAGCATATTAATTATTGATTAAGATACTCGAGTAAGTCCTTGTGTATCTGCATAAAAGCATATTAATTATTGATTAAGATACACCATACGATTAGATGATCTATGCACCCTTAAAAACTTGGTAATGATTAATGAAGCAATATTTTAAAAACTGAACCAAAGATTGAATCGGTAAAACTTCTGGGTCATGGTTCAATTGGTTCAACCATAGTTGGACGGGATGACAAATAAATAAAAAGGTAAAAAGTATTAAAAAAAATAGAAGTTTGGTTAACAGCAGATACACTAGCTTAACCTAGTTAAATTGTTGTTCAATTTGGCTCAAAATGACAATGATGTTAATACCAAATTCAAGCCAATAGACGAATTGGCCATTCTCAGTTCAACCGGCAAGTTATCCGATTTCTAAAACATTGATATGAAGTAACCAAGACATTTGACTCAAGTGGTTAATCAGCTTCACCAAAGGACGGATCATTAGGGAGAATCCGTGTTCGATTCCTAGTGGAACAATTTATTGGTCAGACTTTATTTACCCTACGGTCAAGCTTCGAATTGATATTGTTGAGTCCTATGTATTGGCTGCATTTTTGGTGAGCAGGATGCTGTAACACCCCCCAATATTTTATATATGCATTTTATTGATTTATTATTTGATAATATAGTTATATTAATTATTTTATTTTGTATTTTATATTTTATTATTTGATGAGATAATGATTATTTAAGTATTTAATTAATAAATAAGTTTTGGAAATTAATTAGTACTAATTTAGCAATGTGGCAAATCAATTTTGACTAAATCCAATATTGGAAACCTTGTACCAATGTGTTATTTACGTAAATCATGATATGAGATGAGCACATGCTTTAGCATAATGAGTTAACCGTATTTCCTATAATTGTGCCACTTAATTCCCCACTTAACTAGCCTTCAAAACTCATCAATTATATTAAAAGTTGTAACTCTCTGTTTGGCAAAGGGCACGATCTTGTGTTCTATATATTTTGCTTCACATTCTTCTTTTTAAAAAATATATCCTTAACTAGTAGAATTCCGAGAACTTTTGTGCTAGAAAGAAAAGCGTTCGAGGTAAGGGCAGTCTCCTCCATACAAGTTGCTATGCATAAATTTAGTTGTACTGAAATATTGTACAATGATAATTATGTGTGTGTTTTCTTAATAATTGTGAATATATGATCTCTGATATTATCACCGAGTTTTTAAGAGAAAAACTTTATTATATTATTGAGACATGCATCATATAGAATGTGTATTATGTTTGCCTTTGTGGCAGGTACCTTCTGATAGGTTGGTGTTTTAAGGAAATGAATTTTGACATGCATCATATTGCATTGCCTTTGTGGCAGGTTTTATTTTAGCCTTTGTGGCTTGAGCCTTTGTGGCTGGTGCCTTTGTGGCAGGTTTCTCATTGGTATGAGATTTATTATCCGGATCATTTAGAATAAGAGCATCCATTGTTTTGTTTTATTTCTTTAAAAGAAAGTATAGTTTTTTATGTGTGCTTTTGATTTATACTATATTTTATACGGCTAAGTTATGAATGGTTTTCTTGATATGGGCGATGGGAAAGATTACTGACCCTTACCACTACAGGTACAAAGCTTGGAGATGTTTGATATTGTCGTTGCGTACGCGGGGAAACAAAAGAGGGTTTTTTATTAAGTATAAATTTAATATTTTGAAGTTGATGACTTGTACTATATTTGGATTCAATTTATTTAATCCAATATTTTGGTATGTGAATAGTAATGTTTAAGAATTTCTTTATAATAATATGTATAAACGTAATTGATTTCAAATTTTTGAACTTTATGTTTTTAACTTTCTTGCTACAATTCCTTGTTTAAAAGAATATATTAATAATTCAACAAACTTATTTGGATTAAAAATCCGGGATGTTACAGATGCGGTGCAAGATGCTACAACATCGTATTCGGTTTTTGGTATTATGAAGGCGCGCGTTTCTAATTCTGGCACGATTCACTTTTCTCTCTCATGAATCTTGCATGGCGCCTTTGTGTTTGGTTTTTATTGAGGATCATCATTTATTACTTCAGATCCTTGACTAGAATATTTCTATGAAGAATATCCTTGAAGAATATTTTAGGAAAGAATCCTTTTTAATTAATGTGGTCAAAGGCTTGAGTCAAGAAGAATCAAGCTCATGATTATTTCAGAATCAAGGACTTTGCTGGAGTATATATATGTTATGCAAAACCTAATTTGTGGTTGTTCACGCCGTTGTTATTTTGTGTCTAGTCTCCTAGGATTTTGCGTGTATTATTTTGTGAGCTTTCTTGTGTCACCTTGATACAAGCTAAGGACGTGTGTTATTGAGTTGTACTTTGTGTGATCCTCTCCTAAGCTTTGAAGTACGGAGTTAGGGTTGTGTGTGTTTGTGCACTCTAAGCCTTTAGGTACGAGTGTTAGTTTTTAGGAGTGTGTCTCCAAAATACTTTTTCTTGTGTGTTTGAAATCCTTGCTGTTTGTAAGGTTGTTAGGGAGTGAGATGGGATCTCAGACTTAGGAGTTCCTAGGTTGAAGAATCATTGGTAGATGCCTAGGTTTTAAGTTGTAAACGTGTGTTTGCTGAAGACTTTCAACTAGGACTATTATAGTGATATTCCTTCCTGGATTGGTATCCCCCAGACTAGGGCTTGCTTTGAGCGCCGAACTGGGTTAACAAATATCCCGTGTTCTTTACTTGCTTTCTGATATTTGTTTTTATTCTTCTTAAGTTTTTACGCAGTAGGATGCTATAGCATCGTTTACAGCATTACGTCTTCAGTGCTAAGAAGCTATAGCATTGCATACAGCATCGTAACTAGCGTGCCAGGAATTTCAATTGGCATCAGAGCAGGCACCCTGCCTGTCTCAAGGGTGAGATCCAGGACCTTGTATTTCTGGCATCATGGAAAAGGAAGGAGGATACATGAACAGACCACCGTTGCTCAATGGATCTAACAACTATGATCACTGGAAATAAAAAATGACCGCTTTTCTAAGATCCATTGATAGCAAGGTTTGGAAAGCTGTTTTGACTGGATGGGAACATCCCACTGCTGCTAGCAAGGAAGGAACCTCAACAGGAGTAAAGAAACCAGAGGTTGAGTGGACTACAGAAGAAGAAGCTGCAGCCCTCTACAATAACAAAGCCATTTATGCTTTGTTTAATGGGGTGGACGCAAATATTTTCAAGTTGATCAAAAATTGTGTGTCAGCCAAGGAAGCATGGGAGATCTTGAAGACCTGCTATGAAGGTACCACAAAGGTAAAGCAATCCAAAATTCAACATCTCACATCTAGGTTTGAAACTCTAAAGATGAAAGATGATGAGAGCATTCAAGATTTTCACATGACTCTCTTGGATATTGCCAATTCTTTTGAAGCCTTGGGAGAAAAAGTATCTGATGAGAAATTGTCAAGGAAACTTCTCAGATCTCTTCCCAAAAGATTTGACATGAAGGTGACAGCTATTGAGGAAGCACATGACATTTCCACTATGAAAATGGATGAATTGGTTGGTTCACTTCAAACCTTTGAAACTGTACTTGATGAGCGTGGTGAGAAAAAGACCAAAAGCATCGCTTTTGTCTCTAATGCTGATGAGGATAATGACCAAGATGAGGATGAAGAAGAAGAAAGTATTGCAGATGCTATAGCCATGCTTGGAAGGCAATTCAACAAAGTGCTGAAGAGAGTTGATCGCAGGAATCGTCAGAATGCTCCTGGCATCCGACTCGACATCAATAAACAACAAAGCAATTTGAAGAAATTCAAACCTGAAGAGAAGAACAGTCAAAGCAAGGGTGTTCAATGTCATGAGTGTGAAGGATATGGACACATAAGAACAGAATGTGGAACTTACCAGAAAAGATAGAAAAAGGGTTTGAATGTATCTTGGTCAGATGAAGATTCAGAGGAAGAGTATGAATCTGCTAAGCATGTAACTGCATTAACTGGAATCTGTACTCCAGACAGTGATACTGAAGAAGAAGGTGATGTGGCTTATGATGAACTTGCAAGCACTTACAAAGAGCTACTCTCAAGATTTGAAGAAATGTGCAGATTACTTGAGAAGCAGAAAAAGACAATCAATCTCCTTCAATCTGAAGTAAAGGCTCAAACTGAGAAGGCTTCAGAGGCTCAAGAAGAAGTTGTCCGTGTCAATGCTCAAATGGAGGACTTGAAGAAGCGTGTGGGTCAATTAAACTCTGGAACAAATCTATTAGAGGAGATTCTTGAGAATCTGCCCAGTGGTAAGGCTAAAGCAGTAGGTTATAATTACTCTCATTTGAATAAGTACCAACAGAATCTTGAGACAAAGTTCAAATCTGCTGAAGATGTTTTTGATCCTTGCACTGGGACCACGATGCTAAAGCATCCTGCACAGCATTTCAAAACTTATCCTGTTCCCAAGTTTGCTCTGGAATCCAATCCAAAAGGTCATCAAAGGCCTAAAATTCAGAGAGTATACAGAAGATGGGTTTGTCATCACTGTGGAAGAAGAGGTCACATTAGGCCCTTTTGCTACAGACTTCATGGATATCCTGTTCAGCAGCCTGAAGGAAATGAGACAAAGGAAGATGTGAAGCAAGATGTGCCTGTGAAGAAGGAGTGGAAGCCCAAGACAGATAATGTAGGGTTGATTGCTCACACATCCTTGAGAGCCTCATTAAGGGAAGATTGGTACTTTGATAGTGGATGCTCCAGGCATATGACTGGTGAAGAAAAATTTCTCAAGAATATAAAGCCATACAAGACCAGTTTTGTTACTTTTGGAGATGGTGCTAAAGGAGCAATTCTTGGAATTGGGGATCTAGTGAATGATGGACTGCCCAAGTTGGAGAATGTACTTTTGGTTAAGGGACTCACAACAAATCTGATAAGTATAAGTCAGCTGTGTGACCAGGGACTGAAGGTTAATTTCACCAAGACTGAGTGTGTTGTGAACAATGAAGAAGACCAACTGTTAATGAAAGGAACCAGATCCAAGGATAATTGCTACCTGTGGATACCTCATGAAGAAGCATTGAAAACCACATGTCTCAGCACAACTACAGATGAAGTGAGACTGTGGCACCAGAGACTAGGTCATCTTCACTTGAAGGGGATGAAGAAAGTCATTTCATCAGAAGCTATTAGAGGTTTGCCTAAACTAAAGATCACAGAAGGCAACAAGTGTGGTGAGTGTCAGATTGGTAAGCAAGTCAGGATGCCACATCCAATGCTAGAGCATCAGACAAGCACCAAAGTTCTTGAGCTACTTCATATGGACCTCATGGGACCCATGCAGGTTGAAAGTCTTGGAGGAAAGAGGTATGCCTTTGTTATGGTAGATGACTACTCAAGATATACCTGGATAGATTTCATTAGAGAAAAATCAGATGCCTTTGAAGCATTCAAGGAATTGTGTCTGCAAATTCAAAGGGAAAAGGCAAGCAATGTGGTAAAGATCAGGACAGATCATGGAAAGGAGTTTGAGAACTCTAGGTTCAATGATTTTTGTGCATCTGAAGGAATCAAGCATGAGTATTCTTCTGCTATCACCCCACAGCAAAATGGGATAGTTGAAAGGAAGAATAGAACTATTCAAGAGTCAGCAAGAGTCATGCTTCATGCCAAGAATGTTCCCTACTATTTTTGGGCTGAAGCTATGAACACTGCCTGCTACATTCACAACAGGGTCACATTGAGAAAAGGCACCACATCTACTCTGTATGAGCTATGGAAGAATAGGAAACCAACTGTGAAACACTTTCATGTGTTTGGAAGCAAGTGCTACATTTTGGCTGATAGAGAACCTAGAAGGAAGCTTGACCCAAAGAGCCATGAAGGGATTTTTCTAGGATACTCTCCAAACAGCAGAGCCTACAGAGTGTATAATTCCAAGACTCAGGTAATGATGGAATCCATAAATGTTGTAATTGAAGACTCTATTCTGGAAGAAACTGTTGGTAAAGACCAGGGTATTCCTGTTGTACATGATGCTGAACAAGATGCTACAGCATCTGAACATCTGGGTGAAAATCAGTCTGATGAAGAGGTTGAAGAAGAGATCAATGCTACAGATTCTGGAGATCAAGCTCAAAAGAAAGGACCGTCAGCACGTGTTCAGAAGAATCATCCAACAGAGTTGATCATAGGCAATCCAGAACAGGGAATAACTACTAGAAGGACAAATGATGTTAATTCAAACTCTTGTTTTGTATCTTTATTTGAGCCCAAAAATGTTAAGGAAGTGTAACACCCCGTTTTTCAAAGGCCCAAAAGTAGGCACTTTTTTTTTTTTTTAAAACACGAGACAGAGTGCGCGGAAAATATTTTACAAGAGCCGACATTAATCATACCACAGGGCTAATTAAACATTAGTGCTTCAGAGAAGCAAGTGTAACACCTGAATATTTACAACCCTAAAGACAAGGGTCTAACAACCACAAAAGTAAATATTCAGAATACAGTCATCCAAAAGAGTCAGAACCTATGCCTAATCCAAAAAGAGCACGGTGTACAAACCACGCCGGCGAACAGCCTAACTTAAGATGTACCACTCCTCGATCACTGGAATCCCACGAACTCACCGTCGTCTTCACGACCCACGGTCTCGGACAGGAATCCATCGTCTAGGTGGGGGTAACCCGTTCATGTATTATGGCAAGGGTCACCACACATATACATATATAAAATACACACCGAATATACACATACCAAATACGGAAAGCAAATAAACATTTAGCATTTCCTCCTCAACAGGCATTATAATTCAAATGCACACAAAGCCTATCAATGCAGACTCTAAATGATTGTGATCACCCTACCCGGGTCTTTTTCACATGCATGAATTCCGGAATTTAATCTCTCCGCAGAGAGTCGTAGGTCCAACCCCTACTAAATAATAAAATCCCGAAGGATTAAGGTGGATCCACTCCCGCAATCACACCTCGTGGTCCACTCACGCAACCACTTATTAGACTCAATAAAATCCCGCAGGATTCGGGTGGGTCCACTCCCGCAACCGCACCCTGTGGTCCACCCACGCAACCACAACTATGAATGCATGAGCATACGATTCCCCATATATGCTAATGCAGCAATTACATACCTTCCAAGCATATGTAATTCAATCACAACAAACATACATATATTTCCAATCATATGTAAACCATCACATATTCATACATATATTCTCACAATCATATGTATTTATCACAACAACATACATATATTTTCAATCATATGTATTCAATCACATATATTGTAAATAATTTCTCATTCCGAGAATACATCACACATACATATATGCCAAGCACTCAAATCACACCACAATCAAGCATACACACATGCTATCAACGGAAAAATATAACAAGAAAGGTGCCCTTACCTCGGCTAGCTTCCAACACAAACAACTTACGCTATGCGAGCAATATCCGTCTCTCTCGACGAAGTTCCAAATCCGGCTAATCCTTTTAACCTTTCACAACATATAACTTCTCTAAATTAATACCACATTCTAATTGGTTACTCAAATAAGTCCTAGCTCGGCTACTAATACATTCAAGACCTATGATTGTTCCCTCACAAATAACTAGGCTCAAATCATTTTCATGACAACTCTTGAAAATACAAACACTTTAATAAACTAGCGTCTCATCACGAAAACGTCATTCAAATAAATCACGGCTATTTTAAAACACTTGTAAAAGCCAAATTCTTTTTCGAAAACAACTCTTGAAAATACAACACTTTAAATGATAGTTTTGTTTCTAGCAAATATGCCATAACAAATTGTTTTATCCAAAAGCGTCACCAATAAGTTCAAACTATTTTAAAGCTTTTCCAAAAGCAAGAATACTATTTCGAATAACTTATGCATAAACTCATAAGTTCCAAAATCTTTTCAAAACTAAACAAGTCCAAATTAAAACTTTTCTCGTACGACTCTACGATACGCGTTACCTAAAATTAAGTAGCGTAACATCAATAAAATATTCCTCGTTCCTTCTATCGAAACGAAACTAGTTCTCAAACTCTAGAGGGTTCTCAGGTACTTTCTAAAGTTATCCCTCAATGATTTCGGGTTATTCTCATAGCGTTTAAAAATTCATTAAGTTAATTGTACTATTTTTATAATACGAAAAGCATTTTGTTTTTAAATCATAAACTAAAACCATTTTGGATTTTCCACTTTGAGAACTTATTTCACACTCAAACAAAAACACTTGAAACACAACTAAAACTTTTCGAAAATATTTTTAACAAAACTCGAAGTTTTCTTGCGTCACAAGTTACCCATTTTTTTTCTTCCCAAAAACCTTTCCTATACCAATTTCTCTTCGAATTAAGGTTATTCGAATCATACAAGATTTTTCTACAAAATTGTGGACTTAGAAAAATTTTTGAGATTTTTCCTCCCTACTCAAAAGTGGTTCGGCCAAGTCCTAGAAATCGGGCTTCCGTGCGAAATTTTTCACTTTTTAATACATGGTAATATCTCATAATACCTAACTAGGGCTTATCAAAGCGATTTAGAAATTATAGAGTCGAAATGCAAAATTCGAGAATTTCAATTTTAAGGTTTTTCTTAACCAATTGAGCCTAACATTTTCAAAGCTTCCCATTAGCCATCAAACAATTCAAACAAAGGCTATGGCTAACTATTTGTTTCAAAGAATTTTTCAAAAACTCGATCCATCGGACCTTTTATGTATGCCACGCCCTAATCGGCAAAAATGGCTAACAATAAAATTTTCTTGTTCTAAGCCCTAGCATCTTGTTGTTGATTCATAATTATGTTCAATCGTGCCTCCGATTATTTTCGAGACTTATTACGAAATTTTTTTAAAAGTGCGTCCTTCGCGTCGCTCAAGAACGCGAAAATGATTTTTCTAACCAAACCTAGTTAATCACTCGAACCATTACTAATTTTCTCAAAACAACCCAAAAGTGTTCAATCTCATACCTCAAAACCATTTAAATCAAAAATGTGAACTCTTTGAAAATTTCCATGAGAAATGTTTACTTGCAACACAAGTTTCAAGTTTTACCTATTTAATAAAACGACCATAACTTTTTCAATTTTTATCATATCGAGACGAGCCATACGCCAAAATCTTCGTTTCGAAAAGACGAATCAAATGGTCAGGTTTCTAGGTCACAAAACAGTTTTAAAATGACCATACTACCCTTCAAGATTTCGGCCAGAATTTGATTTACACTCTAAGTCATTTTTTTTTTTTTATTTCAAAAGCATATCATTAATTTTCTAGTCCTCAAAATCACTTAATAGCATTAACAAAGCATTTTCAAGACAAGATTCACAATCATACTAGTTCTCACAATTTCCTCAAGAACACTAATTTTTCATTTTTCTCATTTCTCAACAAAATCATTTAATTATGTATTCCTTCTTATCACAAGCTTTAAAACAACATTAAAACTACATACTTCTAGCAATTATCCAAGTTCTTGATACTTAGAAATTTTTTTTATCAAACCCTAACCCCAAATTTTGTGAAATCATTAATCTAACCATAAGAATTCTTGCAAGCTTCATTAATGTTTCATATCTAACTCTTATTAGCTCAAAAATCCTATCATAAACCAATTCTAACAAGCTTCTCATAATTTTACTCAAGAACACTAAATTTTACATTTCTAAGAGTTTAAGAATTTGTGATCACAAGAAAGAGTAGAGGTTTAGTTACCTTAAGTGAGAGAGAAGAGTAGTAACTTTGATCAATTCCCTAGCACAAGCAAGCAAGCAAGCTCTTTGAGGGAGGAGGAAAATTTTTGAGTGATGGGAGAGAAAGAAAGGGTTCGGCCAAGGGAGAGGAGAGAAGAGAGGTTTTCAAATTTTTTTGCTTTGTTGTAATTGTGAAGTAACTCACACTATTTTAACCCTCATGGTTAATTCTCCTCCAAGGGAATTTTAGACTAGGTGTGCTTGGTTGCTTCTCAACCATGGGATGGCTCTAGAGGCTCTCATAGCCTTTAGGTGTCATCTCATGAGCCATTCTTGTGCTAGCAGACGAGTCGTATCTCGTCGACGGTCCGTATTACGAAAATTAGAAAATTTACGACGTGATAGTTCGCCGTAAAACATTTCTAAAAATTATCGCTAAACTTTATCCCCGACTGTGATATTGGTTCTTAACTCCCAAAAATATTCTGACTCTAGATTCTAACTCGCGCAGATATATAATGTCTGTAGTCAAATTTTGACGAAAAACAGAAACTGTAAATTTTTCGCAGCCGATACCATTTTCTACTCGTTTTTCCAATAAACGGAGAAAGTCAAATTTCAAAATTCTCAAAACATAGAAACGTTCTCATAGATATTTAAAGACTAAGGAAGAAAAGTCTGTGCATTTCCAGCACACGAGCACAAAACAGGCTCCATCTCAGCAAAAGTGTTATTATTACGACGATACTCACAAAACACTTAACCAAAAACCCTAAATTTCTTAGCCATTACTTATTTTCCTCACACAAAAGGTATCGTGGAATTACGGGTCTTACATTACTAACCTCCAAAAAGAAGTTTCGTCCTCGAAACTAAAGATAAGAGTAACAACTCAACTAGTTATTACTATTACCAACATAAGAAAACCCCATCAGATTAGGTGTAGCCACACAGACGCTAACACCAGGTGATGCCACACAGATACTATCACCAACACACCGACACAACCGTGCACCAACCGCAACCCTCAACAAGGTCGTATTGGTTTCAAACTCTAGACACAAAGCTAGACATCACACCACAAAGAGTTCACCACTCAAAATTTAACCTCACTACGAAGGTTCACAACTCTAATTCTCAAAGATCCTAGGTCAACACGACAATTTCCAAGGTCACCTTTTTCGCCTCCGCGACATAGCCGTTTCCAATAAGTTCACGCAAAGTGGTGACTGACTACCCACCAAAAAGAAACACCAAAAACTTTCTACACACTACCAAAGCTAGCAAAACGAGTCGATTCCAATCAACACAATTTCGTCTATTATTAACAAGAGATTAAGGGTGATCAGTTCCTTAATTTGTCAATAGATAGCCGACAATCATGATGGTGGTTTAGACCATCTTTACCTAACTTGAATAATGCTCCCTTCCACTTGTGCTCAAGATCATCCGAGGCACAAGGGTCCACTAATTCCTTCGAGGTTTTCTACACATTTCCTCAATTTCTTCTACCTCGATCTCCCCAATGAGACCCAATACTCAAAACACAACACTTAAAACCTCATGCTTCCACTCTTGAAACATTTGTTAAGTATCACCCAACAGTAATATAGTGCCACCACGGCAAGTACCTCTCAAATCATTACCCTCCGAAAGAAGTTATCATCTATAGAGAGAACTTTACAACTTCATCAATATCCATAAGCCCTTAATTATTCCTTTAATCTCATAACTGCGTCGAACCATCCAATCGCAGTCTTAATAATATCATCCCAACATCCAGTTGGTGATTACATTCCCCAAATTCTCCTGACATGCGCCAACTTATACCATCTACCTCGCTTGGACTCCCTTTATCCAAATCTCAATTTCCCGAAAATTCAATCCTTCAGGCGTCCACATAATTTTCCAAATTAATACTTAGGTTAACCTTGCCTGCTTTAGCATAAAACATTTCTCCTCGTCGACTGCCATCGTCGGCTTAAACCATTCTACATCTTATTCTCATTCTATTTCTAAACTCTCTTGAGTTTCTTCTCTCTTACCATTAAATTCTCTTTTACTCAAAAGAGCTTGTCACCCTGACCATTCTTATTTGTTCCAACATCTTATCCTTATAGTAAATTCCTACATCCAATCATATCTTGAGATATTTCTCAGCGCAACCGTCGTTCAACCGCTTCTACTGTCAACGACCGAAATCATTCGTTTTCTCAATGCGCATTTTCCTCTGCGTTACGCCTATTCTCATTGTAACAACTACAATGAATCAATTTCTATTAGTTTCCACCAAACTTTGTCATTAGATAATTGCTTACCCTTTTTTTTTTTTTTTTTACTTCCACATACAACACACACACCTCCATGACATCCATTCAGAAGGTGCTTTCGAATCCTTAATATACACGCACAATCATAATTTTTCAAGTTATGTGTGAATCCTTTCGCCAATCTTTAATTGACATAAGCCACATTCTCACGTGCTTCGCTCTTACTTGTTCTTAACATGTCTTCTCAACGACTAACTTCTTTGCGACTAACTCATTGATCTACTAATTTGCAACTTTCAAGTTCAACAACTGCCTAGAGTTGGTTCCCAAACGACCATAACTAATAACTTGTTAAATCCAACCAACATCTTTAACTCACCGCGCAGAATCCAAATATTCTCTCGTTCCACAAAATTTCGAATCATAACGAGCATACACTTCTCCGTTCGACCAATCCCAAATTGTCGTAACTATCTAAAGTCATAGGGTTCTACAATACCAATAACCAACTTCACACATACGTTCGCTACCCGTCCCGACACATCCATTCACTAGCTGGATTCTTATTCATTTCTAACTTTCACCAAGCTGTCAACTAATGTACGCATCGTAATCAAACACTCCAATTAATTAATTCCTCAAGTTTCTATTAAGTATCTCTTTAGGAACGGCTATTTCTAAACTCGTTCTTATAAGGTCACTGTAATTCGCCTACAAATCGACTCATCTTACTCCTCCATCAAGTCATTAACCACTTATCTCAAATCTTAATGCTTGACCTTTTAAGGACAACTACCTAAGCTCAACACTTTACTATGATTTCAACCTTAATACGTTCGATACCCAAATCAAACTCTTGAATCTACTCCTCAAGAACTACAATTACTTGTCTTACCATCTAGATCCATCCATTAAATCCTAATATATAGTACAGGGCCTTTCTTTATAGTAATCCTCACTATCTCAATACTCTTACGAATGAATCCTTGTCTAATCACAACTTGATATTTCTAGAAAATTTCCAAATATTGTCGTCCATGACCTGAATTTCTTAACATTTGGTTACCTCAACTCCTATGATTCCATAATTTCAAGGTACTACTTGGTCCTTCAACCCTTTTGGTCAATCAAAATCATTAACTTAAATGCACATCCACACAGGATCTCTACTCAATCTTGACTAATCTCTTAAGAATTACTCAATATGTTTACTTTCTCTTAGAGTTTAACTGTCAATAATTTAAAAATTCTAACTTACACTGTTACAGTTCTCTAGGTATTTCCATACCATACACCTCTAGTATCACATATCATCGACCTACAACTCACTTTCCAATGTTGAACTCCTCGTTCTTTACCTAAACATCTCTCCAAATCCATCTTTAACCAACGATCAATCACCTGTAGTTTTATCTCACATCGATATCTATACTTACTATCTCCTGAACTACATATATGTTGTCACTTATCAACGTGATATTTAGCCTCTTACTCTCAATCATCACGTGATACGTCCGTAATAATTGTATTTCATACTATAATATAACTCACACGACTTAACTTTAAACCTTAAGGAACCCTTCGTTCGTATAACCATCGTGTAACACCACCAGGTTCACTTACTCTTGACGTGCAACGCACTTTACTTCCAATATGAGTCGCCCCGATGATTATCCAATCATCGTAATAAAATCCAACTGACATCTCTGCATGCTCCACCCTTCCACAGTGGCTGCATCCTTTTGACCAACGAATGACCTCATCGAGTCTTGCCCTAACTCATCAGACGGATATCCAATATCTTCTCCAAAAGGTCATCTCAAACCGATCCTTACTCGCAATCCTTTATCAGTACGACGCCCACTCGTCCATACTCAGCACATCCGAGTTACAACGACCAATGCTACTTCCCATTCATTATATGAATACCAAGAATCCCTTGTAGTTCTTATTCGCCTCAAGTCCATCCTCCTCGGACCACTCCGTCTAAGGAATTCAAAGACACTGGTCGACTAAATTCGACCAATGCTCGGGGGTTCCAACTGTGTAGGGAACATCGTTTCAATTAAGACACAATCAATTACCTAAGCATCCACCATGCTAGACTCACCGAACGAACACATGACCCACAACACAACCAAAACCGATTGCTAGAACTAACATAACTCTAGCTATATTCTGACTGACTTTGGACGGACAACTCTACTACACACTTTCCCTTTGATGATCTAAAGCCGGGCTCTGATACCACAATGTAACACCCCGTTTTTCAAAGGCCCAAAAGTAGGCACTTTTTTTTTTTTTTTAAAACACGAGACAGAGTGCGCGGAAAATATTTTACAAGAGCCGACATTAATCATACCACAGGGCTAATTAAACATTAGTGCTTCAGAGAAGCAAGTGTAACACCTGAATATTTACAACCCTAAAGACAAGGGTCTAACAACCACAAAAGTAAATATTCAGAATACAGTCATCCAAAAGAGTCAGAACCTATGCCTAATCCAAAAAGAGCACGGTGTACAAACCACGCCGGCGAACAGCCTAACTTAAGATGTACCACTCCTCGATCACTGGAATCCCACGAACTCACCGTCGTCTTCACGACCCACGGTCTCGGACAGGAATCCATCGTCTAGGTGGGGGTAACCCGTTCATGTATTATGGCAAGGGTCACCACACATATACATATATAAAATACACACCGAATATACACATACCAAATACGGAAAGCAAATAAACATTTAGCATTTCCTCCTCAACAGGCATTATAATTCAAATGCACACAAAGCCTATCAATGCAGACTCTAAATGATTGTGATCACCCTACCCGGGTCTTTTTCACATGCATGAATTCCGGAATTTAACCTCTCCGCAGAGAGTCGTAGGTCCAACCCCTACTAAATAATAAAATCCCGAAGGATTAAGGTGGATCCACTCCCGCAATCACACCTCGTGGTCCACTCACGCAACCACTTATTAGACTCAATAAAATCCCGCAGGATTCGGGTGGGTCCACTCCCGCAACCGCACCCTGTGGTCCACCCACGCAACCACAACTATGAATGCATGAGCATACGATTCCCCATATATGCTAATGCAGCAATTACATACCTTCCAAGCATATGTAATTCAATCACAACAAACATACATATATTTCCAATCATATGTAAACCATCACATATTCATACATATATTCTCACAATCATATGTATTTATCACAACAACATACATATATTTTCAATCATATGTATTCAATCACATATATTGTAAATAATTTCTCATTCCGAGAATACATCACACATACATATATGCCAAGCACTCAAATCACACCACAATCAAGCATACACACATGCTATCAACGGAAAAATATAACAAGAAAGGTGCCCTTACCTCGGCTAGCTTCCAACACAAACAACTTACGCTATGCGAGCAATATCCGTCTCTCTCGACGAAGTTCCAAATCCGGCTAATCCTTTTAACCTTTCACAACATATAACTTCTCTAAATTAATACCACATTCTAATTGGTTACTCAAATAAGTCCTAGCTCGGCTACTAATACATTCAAGACCTATGATTGTTCCCTCACAAATAACTAGGCTCAAATCATTTTCATGACAACTCTTGAAAATACAAACACTTTAATAAACTAGCGTCTCATCACGAAAACGTCATTCAAATAAATCACGGCTATTTTAAAACACTTGTAAAAGCCAAATTCTTTTTCGAAAACAACTCTTGAAAATACAACACTTTAAATGATAGTTTTGTTTCTAGCAAATATGCCATAACAAATTGTTTTATCCAAAAGCGTCACCAATAAGTTCAAACTATTTTAAAGCTTTTCCAAAAGCAAGAATACTATTTCGAATAACTTATGCATAAACTCATAAGTTCCAAAATCTTTTCAAAACTAAACAAGTCCAAATTAAAACTTTTCTCGTACGACTCTACGATACGCGTTACCTAAAATTAAGTAGCGTAACATCAATAAAATATTCCTCGTTCCTTCTATCGAAACGAAACTAGTTCTCAAACTCTAGAGGGTTCTCAGGTACTTTCTAAAGTTATCCCTCAATGATTTCGGGTTATTCTCATAGCGTTTAAAAATTCATTAAGTTAATTGTACTATTTTTATAATACGAAAAGCATTTTGTTTTTAAATCATAAACTAAAACCATTTTGGATTTTCCACTTTGAGAACTTATTTCACACTCAAACAAAAACACTTGAAACACAACTAAAACTTTTCGAAAATATTTTTAACAAAACTCGAAGTTTTCTTGCGTCACAAGTTACCCATTTTTTTTCTTCCCAAAAACCTTTCCTATACCAATTTCTCTTCGAATTAAGGTTATTCGAATCATACAAGATTTTTCTACAAAATTGTGGACTTAGAAAAATTTTTGAGATTTTTCCTCCCTACTCAAAAGTGGTTCGGCCAAGTCCTAGAAATCGGGCTTCCGTGCGAAATTTTTCACTTTTTAATACATGGTAATATCTCATAATACCTAACTAGGGCTTATCAAAGCGATTTAGAAATTATAGAGTCGAAATGCAAAATTCGAGAATTTCAATTTTAAGGTTTTTCTTAACCAATTGAGCCTAACATTTTCAAAGCTTCCCATTAGCCATCAAACAATTCAAACAAAGGCTATGGCTAACTATTTGTTTCAAAGAATTTTTCAAAAACTCGATCCATCGGACCTTTTATGTATGCCACGCCCTAATCGGCAAAAATGGCTAACAATAAAATTTTCTTGTTCTAAGCCCTAGCATCTTGTTGTTGATTCATAATTATGTTCAATCGTGCCTCCGATTATTTTCGAGACTTATTACGAATTTTTTTTAAAAGTGCGTCCTTCGCGTCGCTCAAGAACGCGAAAATGATTTTTCTAACCAAACCTAGTTAATCACTCGAACCATTACTAATTTTCTCAAAACAACCCAAAAGTGTTCAATCTCATACCTCAAAACCATTTAAATCAAAAATGTGAACTCTTTGAAAATTTCCATGAGAAATGTTTACTTGCAACACAAGTTTCAAGTTTTACCTATTTAATAAAACGACCATAACTTTTTCAATTTTTATCATATCGAGACGAGCCATACGCCAAAATCTTCGTTTCGAAAAGACGAATCAAATGGTCAGGTTTCTAGGTCACAAAACAGTTTTAAAATGACCATACTACCCTTCAAGATTTCGGCCAGAATTTGATTTACACTCTAAGTCATTTTTTTTTTTATTTCAAAAGCATATCATTAATTTTCTAGTCCTCAAAATCACTTAATAGCATTAACAAAGCATTTTCAAGACAAGATTCACAATCATACTAGTTCTCACAATTTCCTCAAGAACACTAATTTTTCATTTTTCTCATTTCTCAACAAAATCATTTAATTATGTATTCCTTCTTATCACAAGCTTTAAAACAACATTAAAACTACATACTTCTAGCAATTATCCAAGTTCTTGATACTTAGAAATTTTTTTTATCAAACCCTAACCCCAAATTTTGTGAAATCATTAATCTAACCATAAGAATTCTTGCAAGCTTCATTAATGTTTCATATCTAACTCTTATTAACTCAAAAATCCTATCATAAACCAATTCTAACAAGCTTCTCATAATTTTACTCAAGAACACTAAATTTTACATTTCTAAGAGTTTAAGAATTTGTGATCACAAGAAAGAGTAGAGGTTTAGTTACCTTAAGTGAGAGAGAAGAGTAGTAACTTTGATCAATTCCCTAGCACAAGCAAGCAAGCAAGCTCTTTGAGGGAGGAGGAAAATTTTTGAGTGATGGGAGAGAAAGAAAGGGTTCGGCCAAGGGAGAGGAGAGAAGAGAGGTTTTCAAATTTTTTTGCTTTGTTGTAATTGTGAAGTAACTCACACTATTTTAACCCTCATGGTTAATTCTCCTCCAAGGGAATTTTAGACTAGGTGTGCTTGGTTGCTTCTCAACCATGGGATGGCTCTAGAGGCTCTCATAGCCTTTAGGTGTCATCTCATGAGCCATTCTTGTGCTAGCAGACGAGTCGTATCTCGTCGACGGTCCGTATTACGAAAATTAGAAAATTTACGACGTGATAGTTCGCCGTAAAACATTTCTAAAAATTATCGCTAAACTTTATCCCCGACTGTGATATTGGTTCTTAACTCCCAAAAATATTCTGACTCTAGATTCTAACTCGCGCAGATATATAATGTCTGTAGTCAAATTTTGACGAAAAACAGAAACTGTAAATTTTTCGCAGCCGATACCATTTTCTACTCGTTTTTCCAATAAACGGAGAAAGTCAAATTTCAAAATTCTCAAAACATAGAAACGTTCTCATAGATATTTAAAGACTAAGGAAGAAAAGTCTGTGCATTTCCAGCACACGAGCACAAAACAGGCTCCATCTCAGCAAAAGTGTTATTATTACGACGATACTCACAAAACACTTAACCAAAAACCCTAAATTTCTTAGCCATTACTTATTTTCCTCACACAAAAGGTATCGTGGAATTACGGGTCTTACAGGAAGCCTTATCTGATAGTGCATGGATAGAGGCTATGCAGGAAGAGTTAAATCAGTTCAAAAGAAGTGAAGTGTGGGATTTGGTCCCAAGACCAAAAGATGTGAATGTGATTGGAACCAAGTGGGTGTATAAGAACAAGTCAGATGAAAATGGCATTGTCACCAGGAACAAAGCAAGACTTGTTGCACAGGGATATACCCAAGTTGAAGGTTTAGACTTTGAAGAGACTTTTGCACCTGTTGCAAGGCTAGAATCCATCAGACTTCTTTTGGGAGTTGCTTGCATTCTCAAGTTCAAACTCTATCAGATGGATGTAAAAAGTGCTTTTCTAAATGGATACCTACAGGAAGAAGTGTATGTTGAACAGCCAAAGGGCTTTGTTGATCCTGAACATCCAAGTCATGTCTACAAATTAAAGAAAGCTTTATATGGGTTGAAGCAAGCACCCAGGGCTTGGTATGAAAGGTTGACTCAATTCTTGGAAGATCAAGGTTATAGAAAGGGAGCTTCAGACAAGACTCTATTTGTTAAGCAAGAAAGAGGTAAATTCATCATAGCTCAAATTTATGTTGATGACATAGTGTTTGGTGGGATGTCAGACACAATGGTACATCATTTTGTCAAGCAGATGCAATCAGAATTTGAAATGAGCCTTGTTGGGGAATTGACATATTTTCTTGGACTTCAAATCAAACAAATGGATGATACTATATTTATATCTCAGAGTAAGTATACAAGAAACATAGTCAAGAAGTTTGGTATGGAAAGTGCTACATTTAAAAGAACACCAGCACCTACTCATCTGAAACTTACTAAGGATGAAAAGGGAATCAGTGTAGATCAAATTTTATATAGAAGCATGATTGGAAGCCTGCTATACTTGACTGCAAGTAGGCCAGACATCACCTATGCTGTTGGAGTTTGTGCCAGATATCAAGCTGATCCTAAGGTTAGTCATTTAACTCAGGTCAAGAGGATCTTGAAATATGTGAATGGAACTAGTGACTATGGAATAATATACTCTCATTCTGAAGATTCCAAGCTCTTTGGATATTGTGATGCTGATTGGGCTGGAAGTGCAGATGACAGAAAAAGCACTTCAGGAGGTTGTTTCTTCTTAGGAAATAACTTGATTTCTTGGTTTAGTAAGAAGCAAAACTGTGTAGCTTTATCCACAGCTGAGGCTGAGTACATAGCTGCTGGTAGTAGTTGCTCACAGCTTGTTTGGATGAAGCAGATGCTGACTGAGTATGATGTTGTACAAGATGCTATGACATTATACTGTGACAACATGAGTGCCATAAACATCTCTAAAAATCCTGTTCAACATAGCAAGACTAAACATATTGACATCCGTCATCACTTCATAAGAGATCTTGTTGAAAGCAAAATTGTTACTTTGGAACATGTTGGCACAAAAGAGCAAGTGGCAGGCATTTTCACAAAAGCACTTGATGCCGTACAGTTTGAGAAGCTAAGGGGCAAGTTGGGAATTTGCCTTCATGAGGAGTTATAGCAGTTACCGTTAATGGCGCGTGCAGCAGTTACTTTTCTTCATCAAAGGCTGCACGTTGATCAAGGCAATCATAGCCTAAATTACTCCCTTGACACGCCACTACACATTGTTGGTTATTTTTATTTCATATCTTCTCATCTTGATTCTTTCCATTTTTATTTCACATCTCACTATAACTTCTCCACTTCTCTATCAAACCTCCACATTCAACCCTCACATATCTCTCACTCTCAATCCTATTTTCTAACCTTTGCCGTCACCATGTCTTATTCATCCCCTGTTAACTCTCCCATCGCCGCTTCTCCAAATCAATCTTCACCATCTCATGAACCTCAACCAGACTTTGTCACCAATGATGTTCCCATCACCACTATTCATCCCTCTGTTGCATCCGCTCTCAACACCAAACCACACAAATCCTCATCCTCTAAACCCAAGTCCTCAAAGAAAGGTAAGACAACGGGAAGTAAGAAACCAAGGGTCAAGAAGTCCAAATCTCGATACAACTCCGATTTCGACATGCAAGGGTTTCTTTTGGCCAATCAGGGCTCTGATAAACTGGTTGTAGGTGTTGATGCTACAGCAACCTCTCAAAGTGAGCAGATCGACACTAATACTGTTCAAATCCCTAATGCTGAAAAGGGGGAAACTGTTGTGGAAACTGAAAAGTCAAAATCTCCTGTTCCTGATTCTCTTAAGGAAGATGAACTTAATGAGGAGGATCATATTGTTGGTGATGTGCTTCAATCTCTGGCAAATAGCATCTCTCAAGAGGATGCTACCCCTGATGCTTCAGCATCTCTGGTAAGAGAAGAAGCTGACAAGGATGTGGTTGAAGATGTTGTGGCATCTGATGCTGAACCTGACCAAGGTGAAGCTCTGAATACTGATGATGTGGAAGCAAGTGAGGAAGAAGACATTGTTGTGGTCAAATCTGTTGGGTCATCCCCTGCAGGAAAAACTGGCATTGGTAGGCGTCTAAGGGAAAGGAAAGGCAAAGAGCCTGAGGTGGAAAAAGAAGCACCAAAGTCTGTCAAGAAGAGAAAGAGTGTGCCCACGAAGTCACCCAAGAAGAAAGTTGTGGGACCCAGTAGAAGCTCTAGCAAGGTTGAGATTCCTGCTCAACCAAAGAAGAAAGCTTCTAAAAGGAAAAATGTTAGTGACTCTGAGTATGAAGCTGAACAAGATGCTCCTAGCATCACACCCTCACCTCAGAAGAGATCTCTGAAGAAGAAGAAGGTTGTTACTGATGTGTCTGATGATGATGATGATGCTGAACATGATGCTCCAAGCATCTCAGCATCCAAGAAGAAAGTTGGCAGAAAGATAGTGCCAACTAATGTTCCTGATGTGCCCATTGATGGAGTATCTTTTCACTTTGTGGATAGTGCAAAGAAGTGGAAGTATGTATTTGCAAGAAGAATAGGACTGGAAAGGGAATTGTCTGCTGAAACCCTGGCTTGGAAGGAGGTTGTTGACTTGTTGGATGATGCTGGCTTAATGAAAACTGTTAGTGGCTTGAGCAACTGCTATGCCAAGCTTGTGAAGGAGTTTGTTGTCAACATTGCTGAGGACTGTGACAATCCTCTCAGCACTGAATATCAGAAGGTTTGGGTTAGGAACAAATGTGTTGAGTTCTCCCCAAAGATCATCAACAGATATCTGGGTAGGCAGGAGGATGATTACACTGCCATTGATGTTACCAATAATGAAGTGTGCAGGACCATCACAGCCAATCAGGTCAAGGTGTGGCCATCCAAAGGTAAGGTACCCTCTTGTATGCTCTCTGTGAAGTATGCTGTCCTGAACAGAATAGGAACTTTGAATTGGGTTCCTACAACCCATACATCTCATATAGCCACTGGATTAGCTAGGCTTATTTACTCTGTTGGTACTGTTGCTGACTATGGAACTTATATCTTTGAGCAAACCATGGCTCATGGCAAGTCTTGGGCAATCAAGATGCCTATAGCCTTCCCTAGTCTCATCTGTGGAATCATTCTTGATCAACACCCCCATATTTTGACTGCTGCTGATGAACCTCTCAAGAGAGAAGCACCCCTGTCTCTCCATTTTAGACTGTTTGAAGGGACCCATGCTGCTGATATAGCAGGGCCTATGACAGGGAAATCTGTGCCTAGACAAGATCCTCCTTCAACTCTGAGTAGGAAGGATATGATTGCCTCATTGGAAGCTACTGTGCAAGCTCTGGATGAGCAGAAGAAAGGGCTTGAGCTGGTAATATCTGCCCTGAAGAAAGAGGAGGTTGAGGAAGCAGGTCCTAGTGCTGGTGCTGATGTGGGTAATGATGCTGTGAATGATGCTGCAGCATCTGATGCAGCAGAGAATGAAGATGCTGGTGGTGATACAGAGGAGCTGGAGGTGATTGATTCCAGTGCTTCTGATTGAAGAATGATTTGTGTGCTGCTTTGCTATTTTTGTTTCCTTTGTTTTCATTTGGTGTTTTTGTTACTGTTCTGTTATATGGGCTGAGACTCTGATGACCCTAATTCCTGTTTTGTAATAAGCTCCTGAACCTCATAATTCTGTACTGCTATATTTGTCAAATTTGTGGCAAAAAGGGGGAGTATAAATTTGGTACTTTGTTTGTTTATCTGAGTGTCTTCCTATTTGATCTCGCCTGCTGTTAGTCTGCACTGCTATGGTAATGATATGTTTGTTAAAATTGAGTGCATGAAGTATGTGTATGTGTGGACCTGTATGATATGTGCATGAGTACCCTAGAATATTGAGATATGATCTGCAGGGGGAGATGTTGGATAAGATGCTCCAACATCCTATGCATATGTGCAGGGGGAGATGTAGTGTGAAATGTTGTAGCATTGTCTACAGCATCCTGTCAATTTTGATTGCTCTGACCATCTAAGGCTAAGTTGTTTTATATGTTCCGCTGTTGCATGCCTCTCTGATATTCTTAAAAGATACGTGTATATTCTTGTTTACTGGTCTCCATGAAGAAGTAGTATGGAATCTGTTTTGAAGAATAGTCTCTACAAATCTTTATCCATGTGTGCTTGTGTTGAGAAAAAGAAATGTAGTTGAAGTATCTGTTTAAGTGTATGTATGGTCATGATTTTGTTTTAGCCAAAAAATTTGCCAAAGGGGGAGTTTGTTGAGTCCTATGTATTGGCTGCATTTTTGGTGAGCAGGATGCGGTGCAAGATGCTACAACATCGTATTCGGTTTTTGGTATTATGAAGGCGCGCGTTTCTAATTATGGCACGATTCGCTTTTCTCTCTCATGAATCTTGCATGGCGCCTTTGTGTTTGGTTTTTATTGAGGATCATCATTTATTACTTCAGATCCTTGACTAGAATATTTCTATGAAGAATATCCTTGAAGAATATTTTAGGAAAGAATCCTTTTTAATTAATGTGGTCAAAGGCTTGAGTCAAGAAGAATCAAACTCATGATTATTTCAGAATCAAGGACTTTGCTGGAGTATATATATGTTATGCAAAACCTAATTTGTGGTTGTTCACGCCATTGTTATTTTGTGTCTAGTCTCCTAGGTTTTTGCGTGTGTTATTTTGTGAGTCTTTCTTGTGTCACCTTGATACAAGCTAAGGACGTGTGTTATTGAGTTGTACTTTGTGTGATCCTCTCCTAAGCTTTGAAGTACGGAGTTAGGGTTGTGTGTGTTTGTGCACTCTAAGCCTTTAGGTACGAGTGTTAGTTTTTAGGAGTGTGTCTCCAAAATACTTTTTCTTGTGTGTTTGAAATCCTTGCTGTTTGTAAGGTTGTTAGGGAGTGAGATGGGATCTCAGACTTAGGAGTTTCTAGGTTGAAGAATCATTGGTAGATGCCTAGGTTTTAAGTTGTAAACGTGTGTTTGCTGAAGACTTTCAACTAGGACTATTATAGTGATATTCCTTCCTGGATTGGTATCCCCCAGACTAGGGCTTGCTTTGAGCGCCGAACTGGGTTAACAAATATCCCGTGTTCTTTACTTGCTTTCTGATATTTGTTTTTATTCTTCTTAAGTTTTTACGCAGTAGGATGCTATAGTATCGTTTACAGCATTACGTCTTCAGTGCTAAGAAGCTATAGCATTGCATACAGCATCGTAACTAGCGTGCCAGGAATTTCAGATATGAAGTTTCATGCTTACCCTTAGAAATCGGAGGGTTAACACCATAAAAAATATATGTTGATATGAAGTTTCATGCTTACCCTCCAACTTGGCCATTTACAAACCATGGCCTCCAATCATCAACAATGGAGTAGTTTAGAGCCCTTATCCAAGCTTGAGTAGACATGAATGGAACGACTAGATCCTGATCTCCACTGCCAACAACATATCATATCAGTGACATAAAAAAATGAGCTAGTCTTAACTCTTAATGGCACCAAGAAAGCAAGCAGAAACAGGAATCTCCTCTTCTAAACAGGAATCTTCACTTTAGAGACAAAACAAGTATTCTAGTTTTACAAAATTTAAGATGAGATTCATGTTTAAAATATATATACAATAGAGATTTGTATCGATTGGATTGAGTTCTTTATCAAATCCAAAGAAAACACTACATATATCATGGCAATTATGCGGGTTTTAAACGAACAATACTATCAGAAAGAGAAAATATTCACCTGTATATCAATGAGCGATATCCTTTTTTGCTTAGATTTGCATGAAACTCGGTGCTATCAAAGATCTCATATTCATAATCAGTCTTGTAACAACGTTCCCATCTCCCTGTGGTTCCCTGCAGAGCTCAAAGCTATGTACATTAATATCCATTAGTTTCTCCAAGACTTCTTCTTGTTGCCAATTGTGATACATTGATCATTAGAAAACCACTAGATATAATGAATTTTATAGGTTTATCGTATATCAAACCTCGCGAATATGCAGTGCCTTGCGAACACGCTCATCGTCAGCCCATTTAGTGGTGAGGTAAAAACTATAAATCTACATTAATAATGAAAACGGGAAACATCAAATTTGCAACATTATGCTCAAAATTAAACTATGTGAATATAGACAACTTTTGAAAAAGTTACTCGACAGCTTAATTCAGGAACTGTGAGAAGAGAACTAGAAGATTTCTTCAACTCCTGAGTCAATGATCTCCTCCATAGACGTGAATCGTCTTCACAAAAGCCATCCAAAATGTTGAATATATCAATTCTTGAAAGGCTCTGAAGATAAGAAGTAATAGTTTAACAATATGATAAACAGAAGTAATAGTTTTTTATTATATGCTGTTGTGAATTTTAACCCTTGAAAGATAAGAGGCTACAATAGACAAATTCGGGATGGTTACTTGCCTCGTCAAAGGACTGAAGATCTCTTAAACACAGCTCATTACTGGAATCCACATCAATATACTCTCCTTTACAATTTTTCTGCAGTGACTGTCAATAGATAACGTTAAACCATTCAGCGTAACATCTTATGTACTCTGGAACTAGAGAGTTAATAGAAAAAAATATACAATCTTGTGAGATATGATATAGTGCATTTACACTAACAATTAATGTATATACAAATTTAAGTTCATAGAAAAATTACCGCATAGAGTTCATCAGAGATGAGTCCCATTCCATGAGCATATGGGATTTGATCATTTTTTTCTCTTCGTGTTGTTATCGGGTTCCCTAGCAGATATCCCTAAAAATGTATATGCCAGTTAAGCTTCATAGTGCATATAACCGGTACTATGGTAATAAAGGTATGTATTGACGGTTTCAGAAAGTAGAAGCAACAGAAAGAGATTATGGTTGGAAACCTGGAGATTTATCGGTGGTTGGAGACCTTCTTCATTTGCTGTTAATCAACAAAAAAGAAAAATATCAGTCATTTTTGTTGTCTTAACTTTCCGGTTCTTAAAAGAAAGGAACCGTGATAATCCAACCCGTCAACTTTAATATGCTAATCTTTTTGCTTTGCTTATATTAGAGTAAGAGGACTAGCGATTAAGAAACTTTTAGGAATCATATTTACAGTTATTGAAATGACTAATTCATCTTAAAAATTGAGCCGTTTAGAATTTCTAACCATTTGAAATTTCTTGAACAATAACGGGAACAGGAATGCCAGAGTATGAATCAGCTCCAATGTAGAATTCATTTGAAAGAAATTCAGGGTGATCAATCAGCCACTACAAATATAGATAATTGTTACAGACACATACTTAATTTTTGTCATGATCGAGGCCGACTATGGTCATCACTCGAGAAAAGAGGAAAGACGTGAATGTTACCTTCCAAAGAAATTGATGAGCATGGTGAACTAATTTCCAGTCACTTCGGTGAGCAGTGAGATTTTTCGCATATGAGAAACCAGTTCCAAGTGGCAAATCTACAAAAATAATGTTGCATAGCTGACCAAAAGATCATCAACATTAATCACCCTCCAATTATGAAATCATGAAAAGAATCATAATTATAATTACATGACTAATATAATGTTCTTTTTAAAAAAAATTGGATTTTAACTTCGGTAAATGAAATCAGTCTTGAATTATCGAGTGCTCTTAACACCTTTGTCCATGATTGTGGCCTCGAGACCAAACTAGGCACGCTCCCGTTGTATTCCTTGATTTCAAATTTCACTGGACCTATTAACATTCAATTAATGACAAAGTCACTCTATGAATACTTTTCAGTGGATCAATTTCAGCAGAATCAATTCTACTGATAAGCTAAACCAAACATAAGAAAATAGCCAAAGTACAAACTGATGTCACATTTCACCGCAAAGTGATTCGGCATGATGCAAAATCTACACTAAAATGGTTACAAGAAGTACTTCTCAACACATGATTTTCTTATGCTAAAAATGTGACAATTCCTAATTACTGTTTACTGATCATACCTACAGTATTTGAGAGACTAGACTTTCCTAATTGCCTGAAATCGGGTACATAATATATACATATCCAGTTATGCACTAACAAACTGTCACAACAAATATTCAAAAATAAAATAAAATAAGAGCTACCATTTAAAAATTACCTATTTGATAGATTTATGGCCGGAAAAAGAACAGCCAGGACCACCAGATAACCAAAGCATAAGAGGGTCTTTCTTAGGATTATTCTCTGATTTTATAAAATAATAGAACACTTGCATGTCATCATCTGTTTCTCCCAATCCCACATACCTATCAAATGTCACACAACTACATTACTTGTCACAACCATTACTATTTCTTGTGTCTTTCTACAAGAAATAGTAAAGACGGTCGTAAAATTAACTGTTTCGCGAATTCAAATCTATAAAATCGGTCGTAAGAAAAGAATTGTTGGATCACTTATATATTTAGGTTGTCTCACAATAGATGTGTAACTCTTGACACACACTCTCGTGTTAAGAAACTTGATAACATGTAACTGAGCGGATCATAAAGAGACACTAATATTATCTTTTACTATTAAACAAATATTATCTTAGAATTGAAAATTGGTTCTAATTTATCAGGGTTAAACATGTTTTTATTCCATACTTTTATGTGAGTTCCGACTTTTAGCACCTACATTTTTTTTATTATATTTGTAGTCCCACATTTTCGCCGTTTGCATTTTTATTCCTTACCGTCAATTTTTTGTGATTCGGATAACAAAATAAGGCATATAGGATGACACATAGATGTCACATCATTCGATACAAATATTATCATAGTCAATTTAAGTTATCTTATGTGGCTAATTCTATTATCCTAGTCATAAAAAATTGACTAAAAATATAATTAAAAATGTAGGGACTAAAAATATAATAAAAAAATATAAGGACTAAAAGTCAAAACTCACATAAAAATAGAAACTAAAAACATATTTAACCAAATTTATTTGACGAATGTTGTTATTAGAAATTGGTTCAACATACATTATGAAATAAAATAGAAAAATTATAATAGGTCTTTACCCCCCTTCAAAGTAAGCGTGTTTTGCTTTTCCCCCTGTAAAAAATTTCTTTAGTGTTTCGCCCCTTGCAATTTTATTTTATTTTTGTTTTCCCCCTTTGGTGCAAGAAATTTGCACTTTTTAAATCGGTTGAACAGAATAACCGATTTAAAAAACATAACTTTTTAAATCGGTTGAACAAAATAACCGATTTAAAAAGTACATCCAAGGGGGTAAACCAAAAAAAAAAATTTTGCAAGGGGGAAACCTAAAGAAATTTTTTACAGGGAAAAAGCAAAACACGCCTACTTTCCAGAGGGGTAAAGACCTATTAATCCAATAGAAAAATGGTTCAACATTCCAACATAATGCGACACAAAAATGATAAATATTTATTGAAAAAAACTTCAACAACTCCGTCACCTATGAATGATGATTTCCAAGATTGCCTAGAGGTCATAAAATAACTTATGCTAACTTAAACATTTTCTACTTTGATTTTTCTTTTTTGTTTACCATTTTCCCCTTTATTTTTAGTACATTTATAAAAGTCATCTTTGTACCCAAAAAAAAAAAGTCATCTAAACATAGATTGCGACATGAGTACCTCCCACTTAAAATAAAGTTCTTGCGTTAGATTAAAAAATTTACATATAACAATTATATATTTGAAACGTGATCTGAGTGCTCCCTCCCACTTGTGAATGCTAATAGACCCGAATCAAGTTATTAAAAATTCGCGAATATATAGGGACAAAAATGATATTTAAATCTTTAAAATAACACTATACTTTGTATCTAAAATATAATAGAAAAAAAACTTATGTAATTTTTCATTCGTAAAAATTTTTGTTGTAACAAAATTTGTCAAAGTTTCTAAAAATGTAATATACTAATAAAAATAAAGCTAAAACAAATTAAAACTTCATATCCTAAAATAGGAAAGGAGGGGTCTGGTTATTATACATAAGGGAAACTTATGTACGCTGCATAAGTTCAGCCCATTAGCTGGTAGCCTAACACATTTTCTGCGTAAACCGACCCATTTCGTTTCCCTTTATATTCAACAAACGTTTATCCTCCAAACTAACGGTTACCTCCAAACAAGTTTCGTCGTCGGAATCAACATCATCATCACCGTCGCCGGAATCAACATCATCACCGTCGCCGGAATCAACACCATCACCATCACCGTTACCAAAACAACATTCATCATCGCCATCACCGTTCACTCCTTCATCATTGCCGTCACCGAAATCAAGCTTCAACAACAATTTCAGTGGATTACCGTGCAATTCTTACACGCAACAACAACATCATCATCACATATTAACTTGCGAAAATCAAAATGAAGAAGACAAAACAGGTTTAAACTTCTCTAATAATTTTGAAAGTGTATCTATTAGTTGGAAATGGTTTTGTTTAAATTGAAAAGTAATTGAATCTGTATAAACCTAAAAATTGATTTGGGGAAAATCATAGGCTGAAATGATTTTGTTTAGTTTGAAATGTATTTGCATCTGTGTAACCCTAAATTTCTAATTGGGAGAAATCAACTCAAATACCTAGTTTAAAAACTGTATATGTCAAATTTCTAGTTGGAAATAGTTGGAAAACTGTATATGTTAGTGTAGAATGGTTTCAGAGAGTTGTGCTCCAAAATCATAAGATGATCATTAACAACACATGTCATGTTGTATGAACCTAATTACTATTGCAAAGTTAGTATAAAAATTTTCAGTTCCAAACAGATAAACCTAAACCATTTTGCTGGAAGAATGGTTTCAGAAAGTTGTATTCCAAAACCATTTTGCTGGTAGAATGGTTTCAGGGATTTAATGCTTAATTGTTGTATCCTAAACCACTTTGTGTTTGTGACTGTGCAGGTGCAGGTGTGGTTTCAGGTGCAGGGGTGGTTTTGTTAAGCATGTTCGTGGTGGTGGCCAAGGTAAAAAGGAAGAAGACTACTCTTTGTTGAGGCAACAAAGGAAATAAAATGAAGAAATCTGGTAGAGAAGATAAGGGTTCATGTGGTCATTTTACTTGCAATAAGTTTTTTTATTCTCAAAGTAAGTTATGCACCCAAAAAATAATGTTATTTACAAAAATGTCACATTAGAAGACTAACCTACTATTGGAGGTAAACTAAACAGGACTATGAGTGATCCCTTTAAATTAGGGACCATATTAGGAGTTTCCATCTTTGTCAAATTTCTAGTTGGAAATAGTTGGAAAATTGTATATGTTAGTGTGGAATGGTTTCAGAGAGTTGTGCTCCAAGATCATAAGATGATCATTAACAACACATGCCATGTTGTATGAACCTAATTACTATTGCAAAGTTAGTATAAAAGTTTTCAGTTTCAAACAGATAAACCTAAACCATTTTGCTGGAAGAATGGTTTCAGAAAGTTGTATTCCAAAACCATTTTGCTGGTAGAATGGTTTCAGGGATTTAATGCTTAATTGTTGTATCCTAAACCACTTTGTGTTTGTGACTGTGCAGGTGCAGGTGTGATTTCAAAGATCTTCGTGTTGAGGGACTGATGCTATTTAGTTTTGTGCTTCTGTTTGTAGGCCTCAGTTTGTTTAGCTTTGGTTAAGCTTAGTGTTTTGGCATAGTAGCATTCTTTAGTTTTGGTTAAGCTTAGTAGATCTCTTATGATATAGTAGCTTTGGTTAAGCTTAGTGTTTTGCAGGCCTCATTTTGTTGTTTGTAAGAACAATATTTTTATATAGCACAAATTGTAATGGGGAATGATAATAGAAAATGAAGAATATGAAAATGAGGCTATGATGTGAAAGATTATTTTCTGTAATTGTTGATTCTTTTCTAAATCATGATTGAAAATGAATGTTACAATGCTCATTTATGTGCTAACTAGTAATCACTATTGGTCTTAAAGTTGAACTAAATATGAAAATAACTTATGGTGATAATTTTGTTCTTATGGTTTGCACAATTATTCATGTTTTATTGGAAACCATAAGAGATTTACTTTGGTTTCAGATACAACACTAGTGAAACCATTAAGTCACACTTATGGTTGCAATTATCATGTTTATTTTAAATTAAATATGAATATTTTATTGAAAATCATAAGAGAACTAATTTGGTTTCTTTGACTAATCTTTTTAATCTCACATGCATATACATAAAATAAATGGTTTAGTAAGCAACAATTAAGCATCAACGCTCTGAAACCATTCTACCAGCAAAATGGTTTTGGACTACAACTCTTTGAAACCATTCGTCCAGCAAAATGGTTTAGGAAGCAACAATTAGTCTCACATATAATAAAAAAATAAAAAAATTTAAAGTCTTAAATATAAGCAAAAGTCTACTTCAATTATTAAGTTTTATGACATTATTCCAATTTCAACCAATGAATGCAATGTTTTACATTTTCCAAGAAGGGTATAATGTTTTTTTCTCCTCGGTTAATGTATTTTACCTACTTTCTTAAAGGAAGAACTTTTTTGAAAATTTTCTTATATACAAGACTAGAGGGAGTACAACTATCTGAAACCATTCTACCAACAAAAATGATTTGGGAAGCAACAATTAAGCACCAACTCTTTGAAACCATTCTACCACCAAAATAGTTTTGGAGTACAATTCTCTGAAACCATTCTTCCAGCAAAATGGTTTAGGCAACAACAATTAAGCATCAACTCTTTGAAACAATTCTACCAGCAAAATGGTTTTGGAGTACAACTCTCTGAAACCATTCTTGCTGGAAAATGGTTTAGGTATGATTTTTAACTTAGCAAGAAAGATTTGTAACAAACTCATTAGATCAGTGTTAATTAGGTGCTAAACCTTTAACATTTTAACCTCAACAAAGGAGTTCAAATTTCCACAAAAACAATAGTAATAAATTGATAATATCATTTTAATTAATACTAATAATTTTTCATTTCTCTCACTTTTTATAAGTAGAATGGTAAATATAAATCATAATACAAGAGTTCAATTCATATATGCTCAAAACCATACCTAAAATTAGAAATCATTTGAAAACTATCAATGTAAAAGAATTTTGGTATACACACACATCCCTCTGTTTCACTACCACCATCTTCATTACTAAATTTTACAAAGGAAAATGCTAACTAGATCATCCATTTTACAATTTATTTCACTAACTCGTAGATTTATTAACTAAATATATCCACCATTAACACGAATAATATGATCATTAACCCATTCACCAAAATCCGTAGCTAGATTCTTCTTCTTCAACTTCATCTTCTTTATCAGCATCCGAAAAAATGTGTGTATAATTCTAGAACATAACTGCAACAAAACAAAATTTAAAATCATTTCGTTAATTCATTATTACTAACATAACATCATAATCGGAATTCAATTCAAATTTTATCATACCAGTCATCAGGAGCTGCTTTAAATGCTTGATCAAAATAAGTCTCAGCACAAGATGCATCCTTATGACACTCTCATATCAAATCTGCATAAAGTGACAGAATGTTACCATCATTTGGATTCGCCAAAATCGCTCTTCCACAATACTCTTTCGCTTTCACATAGTCCTTACTAACCTATCATCATTGAAAAAACCAAATTAGCATAATTAATAATTAATTAAGCCTAAAATATAGTGTAATTAAGAATCTAAAGTACCTCTTTCAAGTACTTTGCGTAGTTGCTAAAAAAGGTTCAAGTTCAAATTGCAAGCCTAGTTAGAGGAGCTCTATAGGCTATTTTTCACTATTATCTGCCTAAAAGGATTTAGTCCATTTTGAACTTTAACACCATTTTTCTGAAATTTCATTGCAGCAAAAAGATTATGCAGAACATCACCTGTGGTTGGTCTCTCCACTCCTCTTTCAGCCAAACATTGCATAGCAACACCTAAATATAACTCAAAGCACTCCTTAACAATGCTTCCTTCCATGTTTGGATCCACTATTTCTTCCATATTTCCATTCTCAATGCAAAACTTAGCCCATTCAGCCAAGTTTAAATGCTCAAGATCATCATCATCATCATCATCATCTTCATATGGACTTAGAGCTTGTCTTGCACTTAACACTTCCAACAAAACCGGTGCTAACTGCGTCCTCTCCCTTGGTAAAAATGCTTTATTCGCACTATTTCCACTTTCAAGAACAAAATGGGAAGTGATTCCATCATTAATTCGGGATTGTATATAATATTTGTACTGAAACCATTACTATTGTAAAATGTTTTATCAAGGGCCTCCATTAGAAAATTGTAAAAAACATAAATGCATTTAAAAAAAACACACTCTGATAAAATCAGTAGACTAAAACTCTCTTAAACACCCAAACTATTGATTCTTTTACATCCTCATGCAAATCAAAAATGATGGAATCAATGAAATTAAAATCAAAATCAGTACAAAACTCATGAAAATTAAACACATATAGAAAACTTATGAAATTAAATACTATGTATGTAAAAATATCAGTACAAAATGAAGGTGATAACTGTGATTCTTACTGTGTTTGAATAATAACCAAACCTGTTCTCGGCGACGGCGAATAATGATGGAATCGATGAAGATAACGATGATTCCGGCGAAGAATGATAAAATCGATGAAGGTGATGATGACTCCGGCGAAGAATAATGGAATCGGTGACGATGATGATTGTAATGACGTCGACGGCGATCGTCGGAGAAGACGCGATTAGCTTCGTGAGGATTCCGTCAACTCTTCCGTTAGCAGGTTTGAGATCCAGTAATTTGCTGAGATTATTACACGTGTTACATGATCTGATGGTTGTGGTTCAATTCCTTTGACACACTGAGATTATAACATGTGTCAATGGCATCTGATGGTTGTGCTTTACTTATGCACCATCCATAAGTTTAAGGCTTATGGACAATAACTTTTGCCGGAAAGGAGAAATTGAAAATTTTGAATGAATGAACATAGTTTAGAAAAGAAAAAACCTTATTTCTAATTAAATATACTTATATATATATATATATATATATATATATATATATATATATATATATATCATAAAATAAGGATTTGTCTATCATATGCAAATTTACGGATGCTAAGAAGTTTAAAATAATAAGGTCCTGTTTGGATTGACATATTTTTGAGTTTATGCAAATAAATAAGCGTTTATGTATTTTTATAAGCTTTTCGAGTTAATTTATGAAAAAACAACTTATAAAATATAATTTTTGTCAGTAAAAACTTATAAATTAACATAAAAATTTAATTATTTTCTTAAGCTAAAAAATAAGTCAAATTCAAACGAGTCCTAAATCTGTATCGGAACTTGTGCATTTTACGTTAAATATGTATTTTTTTTAATAAATAATATTTTTTTCAACAAATATTTACTACTTTTGATTGCTTTAATATGTGCAATTTTGCACATGTTATACAAATCCAAAAAGAAAAGATATAGAGAATAGAAGATCGCTCACCCTGTTTCAAGTTCAAAAGGAAGGGGCCCTTCAAAACCAGGAAGCACTTCTACCTTTGAGCCATAAGCTTCAATGTGAGTTAATATCTGAAAACTAAAAAGCACAAGAGCAAGTAGAATCTGACAACAATGGTTAAATGAATTATGAGAAGGAAGAACCATCATGTTCATCTGTGCAAGCTTCAACTAATTTCATTTGACATAAATTTCTTTAAATGTTTTGTTTATGATGAGTTGTTGAGAAGCATATGTTGGTTCTATAAAATATAAAAAAAATGAAATCATTGGGTTGAACATGTCATTGTTTAATGCTGTAGTGCAAGATTAAGATTATCAAAACAAAACGAGAAGCACCTTTTAATTTTAATTATTAATAAGTAATAATAATAACAATAAAAACTAGACACATGGTGCACGGGATAATTAAAAATTTCAAGAATTATGCGGCTGGATATCAACTACATATGCTCAGTTCTTGCTCTATGTCATATGTAGAGTCGAGAATAAGCTAGGTCGATTAGACTTTGCCGAGTTTGAGTTTGATCTGTTAAAAAATTGGAGGTATGAGTTTGACATATCACCTATTATAAACTTATTTTTTTTAGTCGAATGTAGGTCGGATTTTTGATCAACAATTTTTTAAAAATTGATCATGAACTGTTGTATATAGGCGGATGCGAGTATTTAAAAAAATTTATATCTTGATAACTAAAATTGTCTGACCAATGATTAAGATGCAAATTCATAGTTTTTTCTTCGTTTTCACGTGCCTCTTCTTCCTCTTTTATATTCTTTGCTTTATTATTTTTATTCATCTTTTTTTTTTTTTGGTGTACATTTTTATTCATCTTTAATAAATGAGAAAAATGTTATAAAATTTGTGAAGCGATAAAATTTTACACGTATGACATTTAAACAAATCGAATATATAGATGGTTGAATTCAAATTAAAAAAAATTTTCAATTTTTATCGATTTGACAATTTTAGACCTTTGTTTAAGGAACACTAGTTACACTAACCTTCGTTGATCTCTCTTATCATACACCCAATTTAATGCGACTATGAGCCCGTTTGCCCTAACTTATGCAAACATCTTATGCAAATTTTATGTATTACTCCATTCGTTCCAAAATATAAGTCGTTTTGACTATATTACACAAATTAAGAAATTAATCATTGTTGTATTTTTTTTTGTGCAAACCGGGTATCCTCTGCGCGCAACTGCAAAGACTAATTCCTCGAGCCTTGTGGGACCCAAATGGGTGGCAAACTCTCCCTAAGAGATATTATGAGTAAATTTACAAAATTATCCTTCATTAATTGTATAAGAAAGATAAAAGAAAGAATTGAAAGAAGAGAGAGAAATAAATAATTAAGGATATAATAGAAAAAATAGTATTAAATGATTCATTGGAATTGTAAAATGATTTATATTTTGGAACAAAATTTTTCTCCAAAATGACTTATATTTTGAAACGGAGAGAGTATTATAAGTTTGTCAAAGTAGTTTATAATAAAATAGTTTATAAAAAATCAACTTTTACTAGTTTAAATTTATAAAATAACATAAAATATAATTTATATTACCTAAGTTGTTTGCATTAACTAAAAACAAATAGGTCATTAAGCTAAGTTTGACAATAAGTTGAATCATCCAAGTGATTAAGCACTTTGGAGGTCGATAAGGACTATGACTCAACTCAAACACACGCCATGCAACCTTATCTACTTCCTCTTTTCTGAAAAACGACAACATTAAGATGCACCAAAATCTATACCAACTACGTACCATTCTCATTCATTCATCTACCTACACAACAATTTTAACGGTTGAGTTTTTATTTTTACTGTTTTTTTTTAAACCTTAAATAACCCAAATCCACACCCTTTTCATTTTTCTGTTTCTTTTTAATTAATCTAACCCCTTTCATTAACTCATTTCAGCAATCATTGAAAATCTTCAACTTCTAAGCATACCCAATTGCCTCAAACTTTAGGAAACACTCAAGATTGATGAATTGAAGAGAAAAGACAAGAACTTTGGTTTGATTCAAGTTCAAGTCAATTTTGGGTGTACTAGCTAGTGTTTTCAGAAATTTTCTCATATCTTCAATAGATAAGAAGACATGTCAACATGTGCGAAGAGATTGGGAAAATGGGTCTCTTTGTATTCCAAGAGGGGTTTGTCCACCTCATGCATTCAGAAAGATGCTAGTGAGAATGGTGTCAAATCATTGAACCTCTATTCTGCTATTAATCAAGCTCTTCATATTGCATTAGACACTGATCCTCGGTGAGTTTCATTTTCTTTCTTTATCAGGATTTTAAAAATTGTATGTGATTATTGCCTATGAAACACTGACACTGACAGGTCGACACCGATAATAATTTGAAAAAATGACATATTTAAAGTGTAATCAAAAGTGCCAGTGTCATGTCGGTGTCCGGCACCGACACGAGACACCGGTAATAAGACAAGTGTCTGTGCCGTGTCTGTGCTTCATAGATTATTGTTATCTGGTCGCGACATTGATGTCGAGGAGGTAAGTAAAGTCTGACTGAGAATTGTTCCTCTCAGTAATCAAACTCGGGTTCTGCCGAACAATTCGTCTTACAAGGAGCTCATTAACCACTTGAGCGCAATTACATGGTTTCTACAATTGATTGATTGAAGTTACATAAATATGTGTATTCGGGCATCAAGGTTTTTGATGTCTGAAACTCTAAGCTTTATATTGAAGTGTGTTTGAAAAGTGGTATGAATTGAATTGGTGAATTGAAATTTATATTAAGTGTCTTTGTTACATAGCTATCAGTTACATTGGAAGTTTTTCCATGATGCTCAAATTTTGCTTTGTGATACGGTGAATATATATGGGGCTTATTTGATTTCATATTTGCCAATATAAATATCATGTGTACCTCCTTATATTCTTCTCCTGCATTTCATTGCAGTGCTTATGTTTTTGGAGAAGATGTAGGCTTTGGTGGCGTGTTCCGTTGCACAACTGGATTAGCAGATCGATTTGGTAAAAATAGGGTTTTCAATACTCCTCTCTGTGAGCAGGTATTTGATTATGCATTTCATGCTTCCTTTGTGTTAGAATAGCAACCCTGGTTCAAAAGAAATCAGACTCGAAAAACACAAACAGAGAACACACAGTAGGAATATGAAAACATCATTTAAAAAATCTCACAACTCGCAAGGAAAGTTTAAGACTTAAAAGATGAGGATAATATTCTATCCAAAAAGAAGGAAAAATAGTGTCAAAGAACATTTTCTAGGACATGATTTGATGTTGAATTTTTTATTTTTTTTCTATTGTCTATGATTAGTATATCCTAAGCATTAATTTTGTAAATTGATATTGAAATACTACTTGCAGGGTATCGTTGGCTTTGGCATTGGTCTAGCAGCTATGGTGAGTAGATTAAAATAATTTACTTCTTGTTTTACTATCAAACCATACTACAATCTGATATAATCAACTTTTCTGTTTTTTACATATCAGGGAAATCGAGCCATAGCAGAAATCCAGTTTGCAGATTATATTTTTCCTGCTTTTGATCAGGCATGATCTCTTCATAAGGCTTTGGTTAGCTTTATTCAACACCTCTTTTGATCAGTAATTGACTAATTTTGGTTTTCTAGATTGTCAATGAAGCTGCTAAATTCAGATACCGGAGTGGAAACCAATTTAACTGTGGCGGTAAAATTCTTTTGCTGCTCTAGCATTGAAATTTTCGGTTTTATCTATATTTTCACTTCTTATATTAATTTTTTAAACTTTCTTATAGGTTTAACAATTAGAACCCCTTATGGAGCTGTTGGCCATGGTGGACATTACCACTCTCAATCTCCCGAGGCTTTCTTCTGTCATGTTCCTGGTATCAAAGTATGGTGTTTTCATATGGATTTTATTCTGTTATTTCGAACCTAATTTTTTGGTACTTATGTTTGTTGTTTCTCTATTTCAAAAGATTAAGCCACTTGCACTGTTGTGTTTGACAGTTCTATAGACTATAGAAATGTTTGAAGCTCTAAAGTAGTGTAGCAAGAGTTGAATTTATGTGCATAATAGCTCAATCATTCAATTAGGAAGATCAGGGTCCTGTTTGGATAAACATCTTAATTAAGTGCTATGAACTTATTAAATGAGTTCTTATGTATAAGTTATTTCTTTAACGAAAGGTAAAATAATGTCAAATTGTTATCATATAAGTTGAAAACAGCTTATGAACCAGGATTGGGCGATGCGAGAATTAGGATTGTTTGGGAACAAGGATGGAAGAAACTATGTTCAGTACTAATTTGGCTTGTTTATCATGCTGGCTTTTCCTATCTTCGTAATTGATTCATTTTTTCGCAAATGCCTCAAGAGTGTTTCTGGTATAGGTGGTCATCCCTCGAAGTCCAAAGGAAGCAAAAGGGTTATTGTTATCTTGCATACGAGATCCGAATCCTATTGTATTTTTTGAACCAAAGGTTAGATTCTTAATCTTCTAAAACAACCTTAATGAATTGTGTTTATAGAATAACAGTATGTGAGATTTGTAGTTTTGATTGTGCAATTCATTTTTTCAGTGGCTTTATCGTTTGGCCGTTGAAGAAGTACCAGAGGATGATTACATGACGCCTTTATCCGAAGCTGAGGTACACAAAAGTCCCAATGAAGAAGAAAAAGAAGTTCTGAATATAGCACAACATTATTCATACATTTTTGTGTCAACCTTTAACTCTGTACTTACTCAGGTGATTCGGCAAGGATGCGATATTACACTTGTTGGATGGGGAGCCCAATTATCTATAATGGAACAAGCTTGCCTTGATGCTGAAAAAGTAAGTGATTTTTTCTTTGAAACAGAAAGTGTTGGAACATGTAATCTGCATTGCGTCGTATTTGTTTATCAGAAACGATATTTTGACACAAAAGTTTGAGAACAAATTTCGACAGCAATTTGGATGGACAATGCAGTTCAAGTATGTGGTTATTATGTTCAGCGTGATTAATAAATTATAAATATGACAATATGTCTGAACTCATTATCTATCCACTGAACATAATAAGCCACGATTTCACACGCCATCAACCGTGATCTTCAGGTGTTCAAATAAACATGATATCCATTCGGCACAATTTGTAATGATAGTTTGACATTACAATTTTCCATTTTCAAGAGAATATATTACTGTTTGAGGAATTCGATCCACATCATGAAATATAGATTTTTCATCTCAAGAGAAATCGTAATTCTAGTACAAAATTCTGCAGGAGGGAATTTCTTGTGAATTAATAGATCTGAAGACACTTATTCCTTGGGATAAAGAAACAGTGGAAGCCTCAGTAAAGAAGACAGGAAGACTTCTTGTAAGTAAAATATTTTATAGACTAAATACCAAAATGCGTATTGGTATTACCCTACATGACGATGCATTGAATGTACTGTGTAGATTAGTCATGAAGCTCCGGTGACCGGAGGTTTTGGCGCTGAAATCTCGGCTTCGATTCTTGAACGCTGTTTCTCAAGGGTATGGGTCCAACCTTTAGTTCATAACTTTTGAAGTAAAAATTCTTTAGACCAAAAGGGTATACTTTCCAATTATATTATGAATCATGTTTTAGAAATATCTCACATTGCATACTTCATGAAAATGGTTATATATATGCATTTATGATAAACCAAATTCAGCTGAAACTTGTCTAAAGGCTTTCTTCCTTTTATATTGTACAGTTAGAGGCACCTGTAGCAAGAGTTTGTGGTTTAGACACTCCTTTTCCTCTTGTTTTTGAACCCTTCTACATGCCAACCAAGAATAAGGTAAATTGTTTATATTAATTTTTTTTTTCTTATATATAAGTCTCATTTTAAATTACAATTCTCTTTTTTTTTTAAAACTAAAAAACCGAGCTTAAAATTTGGACACCAATATACTGATTGAGTGAATGCGCGGATTGATAACTATATGGAATCTGATTTCCTTTTCCTTATAATAAGGGACATAAGTAGGATTTGACTGATGCAAGTGTCACTCATTTTCCTTTTCCTTAATCATGCAGATATTGGATGCAATTAAATCAACTGTCAACTACTGATCTGCTTAATCATATTTTTCTGGCCACCAATATGACCTTGATGCCATCATCATGCTCAACAGTCAGTGATCCTTTGGTGTGATGCAGACTCTACATGGGATGAAACTCATTCATCATGGCTTTTTCTCCCAATGTGAATCATATATAAAATGTCAACAAAAGAATAATGACCATATAATGTAATGTAATACTTCTTTTACAATGCCTTGTATGCTGAAAAATGTGAAGTGTTTCTAGACTTTATGGATCTAGTGTCCATGTGGAATTTTACAATGTTACTGATGATGATGCTGATAATGATGATGATGATGATGATGATGATGATGATGATGATGATGATATTTGTCACTTTCCTTACTTTTGTTGGTTAAGTTTCATATTTCATAGTAGGTAAACTTTCGATAATAGACGCCCTCAATGGTTTGATCGTTCGATAGATGACCAACATTTGTATGAGTTGGTGACTCGACACATTTGAAGTACCGTGTCTTTCTTGGAATGACGTATCTCAATTATGACTGTTGGATTATTTAACATATTTGACTTTAGTCATATTTATCTTCAAAATCATACAAATGATTAACTGAGATTGGTTGCAAGATTAGTAGTGCATCAAAATTAATACATTTTTCGGGTACAAAATTAAATTTTTATTTTTACAGCATATATAGTAGAGAAACACTATTACTACAACTTAATTAAAAGTTTGATGATAAAGCTATCCTGAAGAATTTGTGAAAATTAGTTGAAAACAACTTAATGACATGTAGCTCTCAAAAAAATCTCACAAGCGCGTATGTAAGCAGAAAAGCTCAAATAAGTCAGATCATAAATCTCAAATCTCTATGATCAAATCCTTAATAACACATCTTATTTCCCATATTATGACTACATTGTAAATTATTACACCATTAAAAAGAAGTCAGCTCGTTCAACAATTGAAAAAGCAGTAGCCCATATGAAAATTGTGTCTTATTCACCATCCCATAGTTCTTCAATTGTTTTGTACCCAGGAGATGTCTGGCTAACAAATTGTTCCCCGGGAACTATTCTTTCCTGCATTGGTAAATAAGAAAGTTGAAATCAAACTATGGCTTAAATAAATTGGTAGTCCCTATAATAAACACTTATTTTGATTTTTAGTCCACGTAAAAAAAGTTGTTGGTTTCAATCCCTGAAAAATAGGAATATTTTCTTTTGATCCTCGATGTTTTCATTACGGTCCTTGTAATGAAAATACAATAGGAAAAAAAATCAAAAGGCTTTTGGAATCCATCCATATAATTTTTTTCGATGAAATGACTTGCCTGCTCAAATTCATTGAAATTTGCTAGCAAATCTTCTGGTATAGACCAGTCAAACAGATCAATGTTTTCCTTAATCCTCGCAGTATTTGTGCTCTTTGGAAGTATACTGTGACCCATTTGTAGTCCCCATCGAAGGGCTATTTGGGCAGGAGTCTTCCCTAACTTCTCAGCAGTCGTGTGCAGAACCGGGTTTTTAAGAATATTACTCTCAACTCCTTTACCTAGTGGTGAATAACCCTGAATAAGAACAATAAGACCACAGTTACAATTCAAATATACCATAAGATCTCGATAATCATATACGAACATATGCAACTAAAGTCACTATCATACAAGGCATAAATTTTGCATACTCACAGATAAGTGCACTCCCTTGGATTTACAGAAAGCATGTAAGTTTGGCTGCTGCAATGAAGGATGCAACTCAACTTGGTTAACAGCTGGAGGAACATTTGCCACATCCAACAGATCCTGAAGTTTTTTTACAGAGAAATTGCTGACTCCTATAGCTCGAGCCTTGCCCGAATTGTAAATCGCCTCCATCGCTTTCCATGTGCTTGGTATGTCAGGTTTCGTTAAATGTCCATTTTTTATGCTCACTGGCCAGTGAATCTAGAAGAATATAGACATATCGCAAAGGAAATCTTAATATAAGAACTTTCATTGAGTGACACTATAAAATAACAAACATAATAGAATCTGATGTAGGAAGAAATTAATGTCATTGTCATTTACACACAAGGTACAGATCAAGATAGTCCAGCTGCAAATCCCGTAAAGTTCTATCGAATGCCTTTGGGACGTCTTCTGGCAAGTGATCCGTACACCTAAAGAATTTAATAGTGAGCTGTAGAAGAATTGAAAAATGCCAAAAAAAATTGGACAACTATTGCAACTTTAAAATCAATGATGATGCTGATATCAAAATTTCCCTTATTCTGTATAACTATAACTATAATTGGTCAATGAGCTATTTGTTAACATAAGTTATGCAATCAAATTTGTTAATCTATGAATTATGAATTTAAATCTTTAGAAAGATAATTCATGAAATCATGATGAGAAGATTACATATTATTTTTTTTGTTGAGTCCTATATTTATAAGTGGGAGGTATACCTCACCTTATTAGCCTGTTTTGTACAGTTCAGTAAGACTCAACAAAAATTTTAAGATGGTACCGAAGTCTATACAAGATCCGTGGGCCATGGGTTATCGGCTCAAGTTCTAGAGATCTGGCCCTAGGCATGAGGCTAGGCATGAAGGAGTGTGTTGAGACTCTGGGAGATATCCCTCGTCTCATCTTACAAGCTTGTTTTGTAGGGTTGAGTTATACCGAACCCAAATTCCAAGAGTTTTGAATAAACATGAATTACGAAGAGGAGTGAGACTCTCTAAGAATCTATCACAGTGAGTTATTGCATACCATAGCTTGGATGTAATCCACATCTCTTCACGCTTAACAACTCCATTATCAAACAACTTCTTCAAGGCATCACCAATCTACATAAAATTTACCAAAAGTTAACCGATAGAAACATTATCACAACAGTGTACAAGCAAAAAGATGATAAAAAGTCTAACAATATAAATACAAATTCTACAATCAACAAACTGAATGATGAATTGCAACTATAGTAGTAGTTGACTGTTAAATACTTGTATAAGTTTATATAAGTAGTTCTTGAGCAGAATGATGAGAGATCTTCTGAGAATGTTCAGATGTAGAAGCTCATTTCAACTTATGCAAGAAGTGATTAGTTAGAAAACTAATAATTATTGCAGGAAAATTTCAATTATATCTACAACAGTTTACTCAATCAAAACTTTTCAATCAAATACAATCAATTATTTTAATCTTGTACTTTAATTTATTAATTTTATCTTAATCCTCTGGCACTTAGAGAGAAGGTTTAGTAATCCAGAATTCAATCGGAAGGTAAATAAAATTTGACCAATAATTATTCTTGCCAGGGATTGGTTAGACCTTAACTAAAACTCATTAATCACTCGACTCAACCACATGATTATCTTATACTTGAATTTGAAAACAACAAAATTACATTTTGGCACATAAATGATAATGATAAACATATCTCGTAGCATAGAACTAGTGATATACTATTGGCCTATTTGGATAAACAACTTATTTGCAACTTATACCGCTAGCTTATCATGATAAGCACTTAAGTATAAACTTACATAAGCTACTTTTATAGCAAAAGAAAAGATAAATTGCTTTTATATATGCTATGATTTTTTTTCATAAGTATTATTGGAGAAATTATAAAAATAAACTGAAATAAACTTATGAAAACTGTCATAAATTGTTTCCATAAGTTCTCCTAAAAAGTCTCAAAAAATTTATGTCGGTAGATAAGCTAAAAATAAGTCAATCCAAACAGACGCTCACCTCTTTTTCATTGCCATAAATTTGGGCACAATCTATATGTCGATATCCAACCTGCATTAAAAACGTTACATAGTTAATATTCAAAAACTGATATAGTAAACATAGTTAATATTGGAAAAGAATGGAAAGAAAGAAACATTGACAGCAGTGGAGATTGCATCGTAAACAACACCAGGTGCAGCAAGCCAAGTGCCTAAACCAACAGAAGGAATCTTAGCGCCTGTGTTCAATTCAAAGATTCTCAGATCCTCGCTAATATCCATTTTCTATGGTGATCTGATGATGATACAACAAAACACACAGACACAGATATAAGATAACGAACAAAGTCAAATGAATCAAGTACGTAGTACTATTCTATTTCTAAATAAGAATGTTTTTAGGGGATGAAAAATTTTAATTTATAGGGACTAAAAACAAAATAGAAAATTTTTAGGGGATGAAAATTTTAATTTATTATTTTTGCCGCGTATCTTTTATCATGATTTTTGTTTCTATTTTTGTTTATATTTTGCCGGGTCTATTATTTTTATTCGATATTTAAATTTGTCAAAATATTTAAAATTTGTCATAAAAATGTTGTTAAAATAGGCCAAGGTTATGGTGCATAAGGGTGATGTTTATGTACCATGCATAAGCCCAGAATTTCTCACGCCCCCCCCCAAAATTACTCACGCGCGCCCCCCAGCCCCCCATACAGATTCGCTTTTCCCACCCCCTGTTCTGCTGACACACACACATTCTGTTTTGTTTTTTTAGCCTGCTGGGCCTGCAAGCCCAGTTCCTTTTTTGTTTGTGTTGTTGGTTTTTTTTTACACAGTTTACACCCCCAGATTTATTCTTTTTCTCCCCTAGATTTGTTACAAAATCATTGGTTATTTATGCAATATTATTTTGAAAATCATTATGAATAAAATATGGTTTTAGTTATAATATTTATTTTAAATTAAATATAAATATTTTATTTGAAACCATAAGAGAGCTACTTTGGTTTTCAGATACAACACTAGTGACATCATTAAGTTATACTTATGATTTCGATTAAAATATTTATTTTAAATTAAATATGAATATTTTATTAGAAACCATAAGAGGACTATTTTGGTTTCAGATACAAAACTAATGAAACCATTATGTCACACTTATGGTTTCAGTTATAATATTTATTTTAAATTAAATATAAATGTTTTATTTGAAACCATAAAGGAGCTACTTTGGTTTTCAGATACAACACTAGTGAAACCATTAAGTTATACTTATGGTTTCGGTTAAAATCATATTAAATTAAAATGATTTTAATTAAATAGTTTTGTAGTACAGATCTCTGAAACCATTCCACAGCACAAATGGTTTAGGAGTACACATCTTTGAAACCATTCTACAGCAGAAATGGTTTTGGCATTATTTTAGTTTAAAACTAACTACTAAAATAATTAACCATACATAATACTCTGAATTTTATCCCTAATCAATAAAATAAAATTCAATCAATCAAAATTAAAAGCGTGATAAAAAAAACTGAGGGGTGCGCTAGAAATTTAAAAAATAAATAAATAAAATTGGGAGGGGAGCTAGAAATGGGGGGCGCGCGTAGCAATTTGGGGGGGGGGGGGAAGTAGCAGGTGGAGGGCGCGAGTAGCAATATGGGAGGGCGTGAGAAATTATGCACGGTGCATAAGCTTTGGGCTTATGCACCATAACCCAACTCGTTAAAATATAAGTTATACTATTACACTCTTTCTTGTAAAACTTATTAAATTACAAATAAGTTTTTTTACTGAATAAATTTATTTAATTAAAATTATTGTCCCATGATATTTTTTAAATAAATTATAATTAATATATTCTAATTATTCAAATTTTTATTTAGAAGCTGTTAAAAAGCTAAAAAAATTTAGCTTATTGATTTATGATAAACAAATGTCCCGTGTATATTTTTTGTAATAAATTATAATTATCAATGAGAATTAATTCTTCTGTTGCTTCTAAAAATTATTTGTGAATGCACATGCTTATTGATTTTTTCTTGATTTGTAATTTTGATATTATATACTAAAGTAGAAAATTTATTTTATTAAAGCTATTGTCTCGTGTAGTTTTATGTAAAATTTATTAGAAGAATAAATTTATTTTATTTAAGTTATTGTCCCGTGTATATTTTATAATAAAGTATACGGACCCATTGACTTTTTTTCAATATTTATGTTCGTCGTTATATTAAGGTATAAAATTTATTTAGAATGTAATATTTAAAATTTTGTTATATAATATTTTTAAAATATAATTGAAATCATTGTGCTCTTTCTTGTAAAACTTATTAAATTTTTTAAAAAATATTATTAAAGCTACAATCCCGTGTATGATTTTTGTAATAAATTATAATTATTAATAACCAAAATTATTTGATTTATTTTATGTATCAGTGATAAATATTTTGTCGTGTGTCATGATAAATATTTTGTCCTGTGTTTTTTTTATATATATATTTTATCGTTGAGTCTTCTATTGTTTTAAAAAAAACTATTTGTGAATCGTTCATGCCCATTGATTTTTTTTTAATATTTAAGATTGATATTAAACAAAAGTATAAAATTTATTTAGATTAAAATATTTTGATATTAAGAAGGCCTTTGATACTTTAGATTGGGACTTTCTTCTCAAAGTTTTGAAAGCTTTTGGCTTTAACCATGTCTTCTGCGACTGGATCTCCACCATTCTTCATTCTGCTAACTTGTCGTTTCTAGTTAACGGTAAAGCGGTTGGGTTCATCAAATGTTCTCGCGGAGTCCGACAAGGTGATCCTTTATCCCCTCTTCTTTTTTCTATTGCTGAGGAAGTTTTAAGCAGACAAATCTCTTCCCTTGTGAACACTAACAAATTGAGTTGTATTACCTCTGGTCGAACAATTCTGCCTAGTCACTCATTTTTCGCAGATGATTTAATGATTTTTTGTAAAGCCACCATGCGGAATGCTAGAACCATACATGATTTATTGAATGAGTATGGGAATAACTCAGGTCAACGGGTTAGCTCTAACAAAAGCAAAATCTTTGGCGGCTCTGTTACCACTACTCGGCTGCACTCTCTTTCACATGTCCTTGGCTTTTCTATAGGATCGTTGCCTTTTGATTATCTGGGGGTTCCTATTTTCAAAGGGAAGCCAAAGAGAATTCATTTGCAGCCCCTTGCGGATAAGGTTAGAGCGAAACTTGCCGCTTGGAAGGGGCACTCCTTATCTTTGATGGGTCGTGTCCAACTGGTCCAATCTGTGATTCACGGCATGCTTCTCTATAGTTTTAAGATCTATTCCTGGCCTCGTAGTCTGATTAAATACTTAGACGGTTGCATTTAGAATTTTGTTTGGTCTGGTAATGTTGATACGAAGAAGTTAGTCACTTTATCTTGGGACAAGGTTTGTACTCCGGTCTCTAATGGTGGTCTTGGATTACGTCGGCTTAAAGATATGAATAAAGCGGGCTGTCTTAAATTCTGTTGGGAGCTGATTAAATCTGACAAGCAATGGGCTATTACTCTTCGTAGCAGATTCTTCCGTAACTCTCATCCCATCACTCATAGAGCTTCCTCTTCTATTTGGTCTAGCTTGAAGCGGTATTTCCCTTTGCTTCAGGATCATAGCATTTGGCGTGTTGGTAATGGCAATTTTATTTCTTTCTGGGAGGATAACTGGCTGGGGTATAAATTGAAAGACTCTATTGAGGGACAACTCGCTGATTCTATTTCTCACCTCCTAGGTGCTAAAGTGGCTGATATTGTTACTAACCAGGACTGGAACATTCCGGATATCTTCAGACAGGCGTATCCGATTATTACTGATGATATCCAAGCCCTCACGCTCCCTTGCACTCCAGAAATGGACGAACTGGTATGGAATGACTCCCCTTCGGGGGACTTGACTTTTAAAGATGCTTATTTTTGTGGTTTGCCGGTTTTGCAGAATACAGGTTGGGCTAAAACTATTTGGCGCCTTTTCATTCCCCCCTCCCGGACGCTAGTTACCTGGAGAATTATGCACGATGTTATTGCCACGGATGACAACTTGATCAAACGCGGCTTCCTGATTGTTTCTTGTTGTAGCCTTTGCGGTCGACAATACGAAACGGCTGATCATCTCTTTCTGCGATGTTCCTTTATATCTCGGTATTGGAGTTGGTTATCTGCTTTGATTGGCAAGACAATCGATGTTTCGAGTTTTCATACCCTTCTTGACATGTGTAATAGAGGTTGGAGGTGCGCGATCTTATCCTCGCAGCTATTGTTAATATTTTGTGGCTGATCTGGAAATGCAGGAACAATATCAGATTTAATGACATCTCGCCCAACTTCCCACGTGACCTCAATTATTTGAAGGGCCTCATCTACCAAGCTGCCTCCCACTCCAAAGGCCACATGTTTTCGTCTATGCAAGAGTTTTCTATTATCAAGCATTTTGGAGTTGTTTGTCATCCTCCCCCATCTCCATCTATTACAGAAGTTAATTGGATTCGGCCACCTTACAATTGGGTAAAATGTAATACGGATGGTGCTTCGCGGGGCTCTCCTGGAGCTTCGTCTTGTGGGGGTATTTTCAGAGACCACATGGGTATGTATCTTGGTGCTTTTTCCGCAAATATTGGCGTTGCTACATCTCTCTATGCTGAAATTTGTGCCGCAATTTATGCAATTGATTTTGCCACGGCTAGGGGATGGACTAACCTTTGGTTGGAATGTGATTCCCTCCTACTTGTTCAAGCCTTTTCGAACATTCATTTAGTCCCTTGGAAGCTGAAGACTAAATGGAACAACTGCCTTTATAATATCAGGAACTTTCGTTTTCGTTTCTCCCATATTTACAGAGAGGGAAATACTTGTACTGACAGACTAGCTAATGCGGGGTTTTTTGTTGATGGTGTAGTCTGGTGGGATCAATTACCTAGTTGTTCTGTAGATAGTTTTTCTCGGGATAGACTAGGTTTGCCGAACTATCGTTTCCGTTAATCTTGTTTTGGTGGGTTTGGTTCATGCCCCCCCCACCCTTTTTTTTTTTTTTTTTTTTAATAATATTCTTGGCGGGGAGGTATAGGAGTGGTTGATCATGGGGGTGCCAACCTAGTTGGGATGTCTGTGAGATACCATGATACCTTGCTCTCCAATTTATCAAAAAAAAAAAAAAATTAGATTCAAATATTTAGAAATATGTGATAAAATATCTTTAAAATATAAATTGTGCAGTTTATATACATTTATTAAATGACTATATTTGTTTTATTAAAGTTATTGTCTCGTGTATATTTTAATACTTCCCTGTTCCTTTTTATTATTCTTTTTAGAATAGTAACGCCAAATTAAGGAATTATATTTTTGCACATTATCTTCCTATTATACCCTCATTTTAATTTACAAAATTAATTTTTTTTTTCACACACTTTCTTTTTCCAATAAATTTAATATATTATGTATCAAAAAAATTTAATATGTTATGTACCCATAAAAAAAAAATGATTTACTTTTAAAAATATATAACATTAATTAGTTTTATTAAAAAAGAGTAAGATAAATTGACAAAGAGTATAATTGACAAATCGTATCCTTAAAATACAAAAAAGACAAATAAAAATGAACGCTAAATCTGACTACAAAAAATTAATAAAAAGAAACGGACGTGGTAATAAATTACAATTATCGGTGATAAATATTTATCCAATTTTTTTATGTTTGAGTGGAAAATATTTGTCAATGATTTTTTATATTTATCGATAAGAACTACTTGTTTTGTTTAAAAAAACTATTAGTTAATTTTTATGCTTATCTTTAGAAGTGGTTTCTATTGCTATTTTTATGAGTAAGTTTGTTTTATTCACTTTCTTAAATTTTTTTTGTATTTTTTTATGAGTAGATTTGTTTTATGCTTATTTTTTTCTTTTTTTTTTTTGTATATTTTTTTATGAATAAATTTGTTTTATGTTTATCTTCTCTTTTTTTGTTTGTTATTTTTGTTTTGTATTTTTTTTTTTTTTTTGAGTTTAGAGTTAAAATTACGTTTAAGGGAATAAACGGTGAAATATTATTAAACGTGCTAAGGACAAAAGAGGTTTTTTAGTAGTATTTTCTTTTAATATATTGTAAATAGATTTATTTGTATTAATTTTTTTCCTATTTTTGAAGTTAAAATAGATTGGATTATTATCTTTTTTGAGGTGATTTCCGTTAATATTTTTATGGGAAGATTTCTTTTACGCTTATCTTTTTTTTCTTCTCTTGTTTGTTTGGTTAGAGATGTGATTTTTAATGCTATTTTTATGTGAAGTTTTCTTTTATGCTTATCTTTATTTCTTATTTTTTTTTTTTACTATAGTTAAAATTACATTTAAGGGTGCAAGACTTGAAACACCATTAAAAGTGATAAGGACAAATTTTGAATTTTTAATACTAGTTTGTCTTATAATATATTGTATTATTATAGTTAAAATTACATTTAAGGGCGCAAAACTTGAAACACCGTTAAATGTGATAAGGACAAATTTGAATTTTTAAAACTAGTTTGTTTTAATATATTGTATTGTATATATTGTATGTAGATTTCAATTGAACTTGTTAACTATTATTTTGCCGTAATTTGTTGTACACAAGCCCTAGATTTTGTGAATTTCTTCCACCATAGCCATATCAATCCAATTTTCAAATCTCATTGTTCATTAGGTACACACATATTTACTCATCATCATTAATATTATTATTAAAACCTTATTTCCATTATTATTTGCAGAAGAAAATAATGTCGAAACCACCAAACCATAGAGAGAAAGACATGATCACTGAGCTACCAGATGAATTTTTGCATTGCATAATATCTTCTCTTTCAATTGATGAAATTTGTAGAACAAGTATTTTATCTAAGAGATGGAAGCATTTGTGGAAGAATGTACTCCACCTTGATTTTGATCGGACTTACATGAACAAACCCTTATCAACTCGCAAATTAAGCGACACTCGAGAAGATGCTATCAAAAAATTAAGCGACACTCGAGAAGATGCTATCAAATATGGTAATATTATTAACAATATGTTGCAGCAACATACAGGTAATTTGTTTAGTTGTAGCTTCAAGCATTCGCCTTCGTGTTTGGATCATGGAGTAGTGAATACTTTGGTTGAGTTTGTAATTGAAGAGAGAAAAGAGTTGAGTTCTTTGAGTTTGGAGTGTGTGCCTTCATATGATCGTAGTCGTCGTGAGATAGAATATGTGATGGCTGAATTTAAACCTAAGATATTTTCGAGTTTGTGTTTGCTCGAGTTGACTAACTATAAACTTGAACCTTCGGTTTTATCTGCATTTGAGAGCTGCGAAAAGTTGAGAAGTTTGAAGTTGGGGAGTATGTTTGTGGGGAATAATATCATCAATGGAATTTTGGAAAATTGTTTTGGTTTGGAGAAGTTTAGTCTCATTGATTCAAAAGGGTTCGATCATCTCAAGATTGTACACCAAAGTCTTAAAACTTTGGAGTTTCTGCGGTTGAATGTTAAAGGCATAGAGGTTCATGTTAAGGAGCTTCAAAATCTGGTGGTTGATTCTCTAATTTGCCCTCCAAAGGGTTTTAGAATTTACTCCGAGAAGCTTTCAAGTTTCTATTCTACTTGCGATCCAAGCAATCATCGGATTCAGATGAGCAAATATTTTCTTGAATATTGCAGCGGTCTTTTGGTAAGTTATATCTAATCATATTCTTTTCTAATTATGATTTCTGTCGTAATATATAACTGTCGAACACCCATCGAACACTTCTCGAATCAGACGTTTCTTATGTCGAACACGCGTCTGTGTTAAACTTACGATTATATTAAATTATGTTATTTTGTCACATTATTATGGATATTGACATGTTCGTATCCCATATGTATCTAATAAAGCAACACAACTGCAATTGAATCTGCATTGACATAATTTTCTTCAGATATATGTTGTGCTAACTATATCTCTTCCATGCATGCAGGACTCTCAAAGTACCAACATTTTTCAAAATCTTTTAACCTTGTCAGTTGATTTGGATTTGAATAACATAAGAGAAGCTTTGCCACTTTCCTACGTACTATCGTCATGTAAACATCTCAATACTCTAACCATTAATATACCGGCATGTGTCTATTATTTTTTTATTGAATATTCACATTAAAAAATGACATTTATTTTTTTACATAGATATGATGCTTGAAATATAATTGTGTTTTATAGGTAAATAATGATGCAGTTTCTTCTGAGGACTATGACTGTATTCGTTACAATTAAGGGATTTACAGGCAAAGAGCAAGAAGTGAAATTTGCTGAACTCTTGATTACCAAATCCTACATGATGGAAAAGATCTATATAATTTGTGGTTCAGAAATCGCGAACAAAGTAAAACATCTACTGTCACTACCAAAACGTTCAAGTCGTCTCTCCATCGCATTACAGTAAAAAAAATGCCAAGAATTGTTAGGATGATATCGTATGCTACAATTATTAGATTTTATCTCTTTGTAAAAGGATATATAAACCTGCACTCTATTGTCCTTTCATTCTGCCTTTTGTTTTACAACTGCTGTTTTCTCTGTTCAATGATGTTTCTGTTCAATGATATTGTATTAGAATATCTCAGATAGAACTTTGAGTTATTATATACCAAATGAAGTATCATATTCTATTGAAACCAGATATGGAAATGAGTCCTTAATTCTAAAATTATCATTGATAACATTTGAACTAATAGCACAAACATAAATACACAAACCATAGATAGATAATAACACTTCATGGAAATAAAATTACATGAATGATACTTCACCGTGCGTGGAAGCAGTGAATCATTGAAGTATCTTCCTTAATCGTGGAAGCAATGTATTATTCGTCATCTCAATGTTGCATATTGCTCATACTTCACCGTCCCAAAGTTCTTCAACGGTCTTATAGGCACCGTAAGTCTCATTAACAAAAAAGGTACCCTTAATTAGCCTATCCTGCATTTGTAAGTTCCATGTGTTAATTCAGATAATGAAACTTTCTCGTTGGATTGACTCGAAAAATAATGTTTAAATGATAAAGTAAGTCAGCTCGATCATATTGTTCTAAATGCATTCCACGACTATAATTGTGATCGTGTAATATAGAAGTTCTAGAGATGTTTACAATGATGTCACAAGTCACAACCTCTAATTGCAAACGCAATTCAAAACCATCTTGACATTGTTAAATAAAACAATGATCGATGTTATAGGCACATTAGTACATATATAACAAATCATGGATTTATAAATATCAACAACTGATTAAATTATCTATCAACTTGCCTGCTTAATTTCAGAGAACTTTGGTAACAGGTCTTCGGGAATAGACCAATCGAACACGTCAAAATTTTCCTTGATTCTAGCCTCATTAGTGCTCTTAGGTAGCACACTGTGTCCTGCTTGTATACCCCATCGAAGGGTGACCTGTTAGGTAGTAATATATTACTTGCTTGCATTATTCACATAGAGAAGCCTTTATATAGGCACATACAAAGACAAGGCTCACGCACACCTGGCTAGGCCAAGCCTTGCTTGCTAGGCGCGCGCGCGCGCTTCCTGACTAAACAAACACAAAACCTGCCAGCACAAACTCTGCATAGCTAGGCCAATTACACACAACAAACCCTCCCTGAAATTGAAGTCAACAACCAGACTTCAGTTTAAACACCAATACTACTACCATCAACTACTCCCAGGCCCTCCCTTAATTTGCAGAAGGAATCAAGCTTCAAAGGCTTAGTTAAAATGTCTGCAATTTGATCTTCTGTCTTGCAGTGCACCAACTCAACAATTCCATCCTTAGTGAGATCTCTAAGGAAATGAAATCTAACATCTATGTGCTTACATCTCCCATGCATGACTGGATTCTTTGAAAGCTTTATAGATGAACTGTTGTCACAATAGATCTTGGTGCAGCCTTCTTTCTTCTGTATCAAGCAATACAGAACATTCCTCAACCATAGAGCTTGGCAGGCACAAGATGCAGCAGACACATATTCTGCTTCAGTGGTGGAGAGAGTCACAATAGGTTGCTTCTTTGAAGACCATGAAACAGCAGAATCTCCAATTTTGAACACAAAACCTGTTGTGCTTCTTCTGTCATCCAAGTCGATCACCTGCATAATCTGAATCACACCATCCACTAAGATTCAAATTCCCATCAGGATTCCTTTTGTACAAAATGCCATGACTCAGAGTTCCTTTCAACTATCTCATTATTCTTTTTACTGCAGCAAAGTGAATTTCAGTTGGTCTATCCATGTACCTAGCAACTAGACACACTGAATAAGCAAGATCAGGCCTGGTAGCTAGTAAATACATCAGGCTACCTACCATCTGCTTGTATAGAGTTGAGTCAGAAGCCATCCCATTTTCATTCTTAATCAATTTGCACCCAGGTACTATAGGATTGCAGACCCTATTGCAGCTATCCATGCCAAACTTGACAAGTATTTCAGTTGCATATTTCTGCTGGTGAATGAAAATCCCTCTTGAACCTTGATCAACTTCCACTCCTAGAAAATACCTCATTTTTCCCAAGTCAGTCATAGCAAATTTGTTCTTCATAGAAGTCTTGAAATCTTCAATTAAGGTCAAGTTATTACCAGTAAAGATCAGATCATTTACATATAGACTTACTATCAGAACATCATTCCTATCTCCATTCTTAACAAATAAGGTGTGCTCATAAGGACATTTGGCAAAGTGTTCAGAGAGGAAATAAGCCTCAATTTTGTTGTACCAGGCTCTGGGAGCCTGCTTCAAGCCATATAGAGCCTTGTTCAACTTATAAACTAGAGCTTTGTTACCATTGTCATAGCCTAAAGGTTGAGTCACATAGATGTTTTCAGTTAACTCCCCATGCAAGAAAGCACTCTTGACATCCAATTGAAATACTTTCCAGCTGTTGTTGGCTGCCAATGCAAGCACAGCTCTAATAGTCTCCCATCTAGCAACTGGTGCAAAAACCTCATTGAAATCAATACCATGCTTCTGAGTGTAACTTTTTGCTACCAACCTGGCCTTGTACTTATCAACCTCACCCTTCTCATTATATTTTGTTTTGTAAATCCACTTCACTCCAATGGCTTTGCAGCCCACTGGTAAAGTAGTTAGTTCCCATGTGTAATTCTTCTTGATGGCTGCTATTTCAACATCCATTGCTTTTCTCCAAACATCTAACTTTGCTGCATCATCATCTGTAGTAGGATCTTCATGATCATTAAAGACTGCAAGGTTGCGAAGCTCAGCTTCATCATCTAAGTCACTTCCTGACACAAAATCTTGCAGTCTTATAGAGGGTTTTCTGATTTTAGATTGTTGAGGTGATGGAGATGCTTCAGTTTCACTGTCACTTGTAGTGTTCTCTACTACTTCATTATCTTCTGTAAGCACAGTATCATCATTGACAATCTCAGCATTGTCAGTATCAACATCATTAACAATCTCAGCATTGTCTTCACCCCAATCATCAAGATCTTCAGCTTGTTCAACATTTTTCTGAGCATTATTCCATTTCCACCCTTTTGATTCTTCAAACACCGCATCTCTGCTTACTATTATCCTCTAATCAATTGGATCATAAAGCTTGTATGCTTTGGATTCCTCACTAATCCCCAGAAGGACACAGGCCTTACTTTTGGTATCAAGCTTTTTCCTTTGTGTGTCACTGATGTGAACATGTGCTAAGCAGCCAAAAGTTCTAAAATGTTGCACAGAAGATTTAACACCACTCCAAGCTTCCTCAGGAGTCATATCCTTCACATTAAGGGTGGGGCTCACTACTAGAAAAATCTTCAATACCGACGGGCAAAATCTGTCTCTAAAATGTAAATATTCCGTCACTAAGCCTGTTAGAGACGAATTTGATCCCGTCGGTAATTTTCTCGTCTCTAAACTATTAGAGACGGACAAAATCCATCTCTAAAATGAAAATATCTGTCTCTAAAATAAAAATATCTGTCTCTAACTACTTTTTTTGTCTCTAATTCCATCCCTATTAGAGACGAAATATATTATGTCTCTAACTTCCGTCGGTATTTCAACTTTTTCTAGTAGTGGCTCCTATTCATCACATATGCTGCCTAGATCACAGCTTCAGGCCAAAACTCTTTTGGAACTTTTCTAGCATTAATCATGCTTCTCACCATATTCAAAAGAGTCCTATTCTTCCTCTCTGACACACCATTTTGCTGAGGTGTGTAAGCTGCAGTCAATTGCCTTTTAATGCCTTCAGATCTACAATATTCATTGAATGCATTAGAAGTGTATTCTCCTCCCCTATCACTTCTAAGACACTGTATAGAGCAGCCAGATTCTTTTTCTACTAAGGCTTTAAAACTTTTAAAACTTTCAAAGGCAGTTGATTTTTTCTTTCAACAGATATAACCATGTCTTTCTACTAAAATCATCAGTGAAAGTCATGAAATACCTGCTTCCACCATTGGATTGAGGATTAATAGGGCCACATATGTCTCAATGAATCAATTCAAGTTTTGAGCTAGCTCTCCAATTTGCCTGTTTTGGTATAGTGATTCTGTGTTGCTTACCAGCCAAGCAATTCACACACTTTTCTTCAGAATCTTCAAAATCTGGCAAACATTTAACCATTTGTCTTTTGGAAAGAGTATTCAGGCCTTTGAAGCTCAAGTGAGCATATCTATCATGCCACAGCAGTGTTGATTCTTGTTTGGAGGTTTTCAAACACATAGGATTCAAAACTGAAGCAGTTAACATATACAACCTATTACTTGACATATTGGTAACAAACAATAGACCCTTATCCTCATGATACACTTTGCACTGATCATTCTTGAAGAGAAATGAAATTTGTTTCTACTGTAACTGTCCTATACTCAACAAGTTTGTCTTCAAGCCAGGCACATAATACACATTACTGATAACATGAACAATGTGATTAATATTAATTTTGATATTTCCCTTACCCATGACTGCCATTCTAGAATCATCACCCAATTTCACATGATCTCTATAAGTTTCATCAAAATTAAAGAACCAATCCTTATGTCCTATCATACGATTACTACACCCAGAATCTAAAAACCAAGTTTCATTCTTAACATGTGATTCTTGATCAATCTTTGCCATTAACAGAACTTCATCATGATCATGATATTCAGCATAATTCACATTACCTCCACCTTCTGGACACTCAGATTGATAGTGGCCTAGCTTGTGAGATTTGTAGCACTCAACAAACTCTTTGCTATGCCTTCCTCTGCCTCTACCTCTTGCAGCAGTGATTGTACCTCTACCCCTGCCTCTACCAACACCTCTACCAGGGTTTGATACTGTGAGGGCTTGTTCTTCACTGATATCTTGTTGCCCCTTCATTCTTTGCTCATGAACTTGTAAGCTACTCTGCAATTCATCAATGGACAGAGTAGTTACATCATTGGATTCCTCAATGGAACACACCACATAATTGAATTTGGCTGGCATAGATCTCAAGATTTTCTCCACAACTGTAACTTGATCCAATCTCTGCCCTTGTGTTGACATACGATTGGCAATAGCAAGAGTTCTTGAGAAGTAATTTGCAACAGATTCAGATTCTTTCATGGATAGCACCTCAAATTCGCGTCTAAGAGCTTGAAGATTGGCTCTTTTAACCTTCGTAGATCCTTGGTATTTCCTCTTCATAGCATCCCAAATATCTTTGGAGGTTTCACGAACAAGAATTGTTTCAAGAATGGATCTTTCTATGGATTGAAACAAGTAATTCTTCACCTTCAGATCCCTGAGTTTGCTGGCTGCAGCAGCTTCTCTCTGAGCTGCTGTGGCTTCTTCAGGCGCCACTGTGACTCCGGTCTCGATCAAATCCCACATTTCCTTCGAACGAATCAAGTTTTCCATCAACATCTCCCAATGCTCATAGTGACCATCAAACTTGGGAATTTGAGGTCGTTGATCACCATTATCTGACATGATTAATCAGAGAAGATGATCGGAGAGAAACACAAACGATCGGAGAAGAAAACGAAAAAGGCGCGAAGAACAAAAATGGTTAAAACGGTTAAGAGTGGAAAACACCCAATTCACTCTCTCTCTCCTCTCAGGTCCCTAGAACTTGTGAACCTGATACCACTTGTTAGGTAGTAATGTATTACTTGCTTGCATTATTCACATAGAGAAGCCTTTATATAGGCACATACAAAGACAAGGCTCACGTACACCTTGCTAGGCCAAGCCTTGCTTGCTAGGCGCGCGCGCTTCCTGACTAAACAAACACAAAACCTGCCAGCACAAACTCTGCATAGCTAGGCCAATTACACACAACATGACCTGTCCTGTTGTCTTCCCTAATTTCTCCGCAATCTCTTTGACAATTGGATTCTTCAAAATGTCACTTTTGAGTACTCCTGGTGAGCCTAGAGGAGAATACCCCAGAAGAGATATTTATCATCATTATAGATAGTTACAACTTACAAGTATCTTTTAGACCTTGTTTGGATACACAACTTATTTGAAGATTGATTGTTGATTTTTTTTTATTTGTTGAAATATTGATACCTATTGATTGTTCAAAAAAAGATTGATACCTTGTGTCAAAAAAAAAAAAAAATTGATACCTGTTGATATTTAATTTTTGATTTGTTACCAAAATAAAAGATTTAAAAATCTTTTGGAATAAAAAAAAACAGATTTGAAAATCTTTGAAGGCTTTTATTTGTTGAAAACGAATCGTGATGATTTGATCCTATCAATTAATGAAGTGCTATATATTAAGTTATTATTTCAATTGAACTGTTAACTACTCATTTTGCCGTAATTTGTAGTCCACTAGCCCTAGATTTTGTGAATTTCCACCATAGCCATATCAACCCAATTTTCAAGTCTCATTGTTCATTAGGTACACACATATTTACTCATCATCATTAATATTATTATTGAAACCTTATTTCCATTATTATTTGCAGAAGAAAATAATGTCGAAACCACCAAACCATAGAGAGAAAAACATGATAAGTGAGCTACCAGATGAAATTTTGCATTGCATAATATCTTCTCTTTCAATTGATGAAATTTGTAGAACAAGTATTTTATCTAAGAGATGGAAGCATTTGTGGAAGAATGTACTGTACCTTGATTTTGATCGGACTTACATGAACAAACCCTTATCAACTCGCAAATTAAGCGACACTTGAGAAGATGCTATCAAAAAATTAAGCGACACTCGAGAAGATGCTATCAAATATGGTAATATTATTAACAATATGTTGCAGCAACATACAGGTAATTTGTTTAGTTGTAGCTTCAAGCATTCGCCTTCGTGTTTGGATCATGGAGTAGTGAATACTTTGGTTGAGTTTGTAATTGAAGAGAGAAAAGAGTTGAGTTCTTTGAGTTTGGAGTGTGTGCCTTCATATGATCGTAGTCGTCGTGAGATAGAATATGTGATGGCTGAATTTAAACCTAAGATATTTTCGAGTTTGTGTTTGCTCGAGTTGACTAACTATAAACTTGAACCTTCGGTTTTATCTGCATTTGAGAGCTGCGAAAAGTTGAGAAGTTTGAAGTTGGAGAGTATGTTTGTGGGGAATAATATCATCAATGGAATTTTGGAAAATTGTTTTGGTTTGGAGAAGTTTAGTCTCATTGATTCAAAAGGGTTCGATCATCTCAAGATTGTACACCAAAGTCTTAAAACTTTGGAGTTTCTGCGGTTGAATGTTAAAGGCATAGAGGTTCATGTTAAGGAGCTTCAAAATCTGGTGGTTGATTCTCTAATTTGCCCTCCAAAGGGTTTTAGAATTTACTCCGAGAAGCTTTCAAGTTTCTATTCTACTTGCGATCCAAGCGATCATTGGATTCAGACGAGCAAAGATTTTCTTGAATATTGCAGCGATCTTTTGGTAAGTTATATCTAATCCTATTCTTTTCTAATTATGATTTCTGTTGTAATATATAACTATCGAACACACGTCGAAAACTTCTTGAATCAGACGTGTTCGAACACGCGTCAGTGTTCAACTTATTATGATTATATTAAATTATGTTATTTTCTCGCATTATTATGGATGTCGACATGTCAGTATCTGTTTTATCTCGTATGTATCTACAAAAGCAACGCAACTGCAGTTGAATCTGCATTGACATAATTTTCTTCAGATATATGTTGTGCTAACTATATCTCTTCCATGCATGTAGGAATTTCAAAGTAACAACATTTTTCAAAATCTTTTAACTTTGTCAGTTGATTTGGATTTGAATAACATAAGAGAAGCTTTACTACTTTCCTACGTACTATTGTCATGTAACCATCTCAATACTCTAAACATCAATATACCGGTATGTGTCTATTAACCTTATTAATTTATTTATTTTTATTGAATATTCACATTAAAAAATGACATTTATTTTTTTACATAGATTATGATGCTTGAAATATAATTGTGTTTTATAGGTAAATCAAGATGCAGTTTCTTCTATCTTCAAAAAAAAAAAAAGATGCAGTTTCTTATGAGGACTATGACTATATTCTACCATATCCTAAGTCAATGTTTTGGGAGAAACGAGAGATATACCATTATGTGTTGTTTAATGAGCTAAAATTTGTTACAATTAAGGGATTTACAGGCAAAGAGCAAGAAGTGAAATTTGCCGAACTCTTGATTACCAAATCCAACGTGATGGAAAAGATCTATATAATTTGTGGTTCGACAATCGCAGACAAAGTAAAACACCTACTGTCACTACCAAAATGTTCAAGTCGTCTCTCCATCATATTACAGTAAAAAAAAATCCAAGAATTGTTAGGATGATATAGTATGCTACAATTATTAGATTTTATCTCTTTGTAAAAGGATATATAAACCTGCACTCGATTGTCCTTTCATTCTGTCTTTTGTTTTACAACTGTTGTTTTTTCTGTTCAATGATGTTTCTGTTCAATGATGTTTTCTGTTCAATGATGTTTCTGTTCAATGATTGTATTAGAATATCTCAGATAGAACTTTGAGTTATTATATACCAAATGAAGTATCATATTCTATTGAAACCAAATATGGAAATGAGTCCTTGATTCTAAAATTATCATTGATAACATTTGAAGTAATAGCAGAAACATAAATACACAAATCATAGATAGATAATAACACTTCATGGAATTAAAATTACATGAATAATAACAGCATCTGGCTTTAATCTTTATCATGAAAGCAGTGAATCACTGAAGTATCTTCCTTAATCGTGGAAGCAATGTATTATTCGTCATCTCAATGTTGGATATTGCTCATACTTCACCGTCCCAAAGTTCTTCAACGGTCTTATAGGCACTGTAAGTCTCATTAACGAAAAAGGTACCCTTAATTAGCCTATCCTGCATTTGTAAGTTCCATGTGTTAAATCAGATAATGAAACTTTCTCGTTGGATTGACTCGAAAAATAATGTTTAAATGATAAAGTAAGTCAGCTCAATCATATTGTTCTAAATTGCAGTCCACGACTATAATTGTGATCGTGTAATATAGAAGTTCTAGAGATGTTTACAATGATGTCATAACCTCTATGGCAGCCTCAATTCAAAACCATCTTGACAGTGATAAATAAAACAATGATCGATGTTATAGGCACATTCGTAAATATATAACAAATCATGGATTTGTAAATATCAACAACTGATTAAATTAACTATCAACTTGCCTGCTTAATTTCAGAGAACTTTGGTAACAGGTCTTCGGGAATAGACCAATCGAACACGTCAAAATTTTCCTTGATTCTAGCCTCATTAGTGCTCTTAGGTAGCACACTATGTCCTGCTTGTATACCCCATCGAAGGGCGACTTGTCCTGTTGTCTTCCCTAATTTCTCCGCAATCTCTTTGACAATTGGATTCTTCAGAATGTCACTTTTGAGTACTCCTGGCGAGCCTAGAGGAGAATATCCCTGAAGAGATATTTATCATCATTATAGATAGTTACAACTTACAAGTATCTTTTAGACCTTGTTTGTATACACAACTTATTTGAAGACTTAAATCATAAGTGTTTAAGTATAATCTATTTCTATAACAAAATATAAAATAGTTAAATTTTTTCATATAAACTATATGTGGTTTCATAAATTGTCCTGGATCACTTATGAAAATAAGTTGAGAATAGTTTATTGACATGTCATGAAAGGTTTCCAAAATCTCTCACAAACTTTCTCACAACAAGTGTTCATGTCAATAGATAAACTCAAATAGGTGTGCAATCAGGCCCTTAAGGCTTAATCAATCAAAATGTTACGTTTTCTTATTTCAATTCTCTCTAACTATCTTGCTCTAGCCTGTCATCCCAATCCTTCACATCCTCTGATTACTCATAAGATTCAAGACAAACTTCGAAAACATAAAACATTATTTTCTTTTGTTGATCCCTCAAGATTTTGCAATAAGTCAACGGATGTATTAAAATGAATATCGGCTCTTTTAAGCGAATTCTATATGTACTATACTTACAGATAGATGAATTCCTTTGGATGCACAGTATGCATGCAACTTTTCTTGCTGCCATCCAGGGTGCAATTCGACTTGATTAACAGCAGGAGGTACTCTTGCTATGTCCAATAGGTCTTGAAGTTTTTTTGAAGAGAAATTGCTGACTCCTATAGCTTTAGCCTTTCCAGAATCATATAGAGCTTCCAGTGCTTTCCATGTGCTAGGTATGTTTGGATGATCAAGATTTTCGGCCTTAAATTCACCTGTTCCCCTCTTCATGCTCACTGGCCAGTGAATCTACAAAACAAAATCAACTTCAGCAAATAATAAAGTGCACCATTTCATAATTCAACTCAGCATCACATTTCTTGTGTGTAAAGCCAATTCAGTTTACTCAATTGAGAAAAAGTGTAAATTTGAAATGAGTAAAAACCAACTTCATAATTCATTGGCACATGCTAGCCAGCTATGAAACACAGACACAGACACAAACACAACACTGACCCGTAATAATTTGAGAAAATTAATTAATTGAATATTATCACATGTGTCGGTGTCGGACACCGGACATGCCTTTAATCAAAAGTGTTGGTGCTTACCAGATAGAGGTCAATGTAGTCAAGTTGCAAATCACGTAAAGTTTTATCCAATGCTTTTGGAACATCTTCTGGATGATGATCTGAACACCTGAAAACAGTTAACAAAACAAAGCAGATGATTTAGGTTAAACACAACCTAAAACAAACATATTTTACAACATTCATATAAAAAACACAATTTCACAAAAGTAAATCAACAAACCAGAGTTTTGAGGTGATCCATAACTCCTCGCGCTTAACAACACCATCCTCAAATAGCTTTTTCAGAGCTGAACCAATCTATAAAAAGCAGTAAATTAGCTTCCGTTTAAGTAATTGTTCTTACTGTTTTCACTTTTTTCCCCTTTTAATCAAAGCTAATAAATTAACTTGTGAAATTGCATCAGCTAGAACAACCAACAATAATTTATCAATTCACATTAAAAAATTATGATAAAGTAAAGAATGCATGTTAAATGAAAACAATTAAAAAATTGTAAAAATAAAAAACTCTAAAAAAAAAAAACTGTTACCTCTGCTTGATTCTTGTAAGCTTCAGCACAATCAATATGTCTGTATCCAACCTGAACAAAAAACAAAGACATCTCCAAGGTTAGTTCACTCGTATGAAACATAGGAATAATCAAAACTATTTAGTTTGTTTTTGGTTTTTGCATTAAAAAAAAATTTATTTTGAATAAATCGACTATCTAAAATTGATTCTGCCTAAACGTGAGTTGAACGCAAAGTGACTTATGTATAAATACATTTATGTAAAAGTAAATTGAACAATAACACCAACGACAAAAATAATTGTAGATGCAAAAACATCAAATTATAGCTTTAGGTTAGAATTCAATCAATTCTATCTGAGAACATCCAAACATATCAAAATCAATTCTCAGTAAAAACTCCAAATTTGATTTTGAGTAAATTCATTATTATATTTTTTTTGAAAAAACTAAATTATTCCACTCAAATTGACATCAGAGAAAATCGAACCTCGGATCTTAAGGAGGAGCACACTCTCAGGTTCCAAGTCAATACCACCAGATCAACCCAAGTGTGTTAAATTGATTATTATATTATAATTAATTCTGGTGAAAATTGGGGTTGAAAGTAAAATATTGGATACATTTGTGTAAAAGTGAGTAAAAGGAATAAATTTGAGCATAAAAATCTCAATTCTAAACTTAGAAGTTAGAATTTCTAGCTTCAACTAAAACTAAATTCCAATTATGAAGGCAAAATCAATTTTACTTTAAAGTAAATAAATATGTCAATATCAATTCTACACGTCAAGAATCAATTTTCGTTACATACACTAACTAAAACAAAAATAAATTAAAATTTTAGTAAACCATATGAATAAATTTAGACCTGAATTGCAGTGGTGATAGCTTTGGCTACAACACCAGGTTCAGCTTGCCAAGTACCTAAGCCAACCGAAGGGATTTTAACACCAGTGTTCAACTCAAAATATTTGATTGCTGTGACCATTTTTTCTTTGTTCATGGATCTTTGTTATTCGGTTAGTGTTTGATGCTATTAAATATTAATAGCAAGAAAAACTGTAGAGACAATGGATGATGTGTGAAAAGGGAAAAAAGATTGAATGGTTGAGATTTGGCTAAATAGGGATCTGAGGTGGATTTGGACGTACGGTGGGGAGATTGGTCTATAAAAGAAGACTCGTGAGATGTTGAAAGTTTTGAAAGTGAAAGAATGATGATATGTGCACATATGTCATCATAAGAAATGAAATGTTTAATCCATTGAATGACAACAAGTCGTTTTCCACGAGGTTTGACTCTCATGTTCTAATATCAAGTGGTTAATTTAGTTGTTCTTTAATTGCATGTGTTATTGATTTTAGCCTATGAAGCACGGACACAGATACGGACACGGGACATGAAATGGACACTGACACGTCGACACCGATAATAATTTGAGAAAATGATATTATTAAATGTAATCATAAGTGTCGGTATCATGTGTCCGACACGGCTAATTTTAGAAGTGTCTGCACGCTATTGTTTTTTCATTCTGTCTTTTGTTTTACAACTGCTGTTTTTTCTGTTCAATTATTGAATTGGAATATCTCAGATAGAGCTTTGAGTTATTATATACCAAATGAAGTATCATATTCTATTGAAACCAGAACTGAAAATGAGTCCTTGATTCTAAGATTATCATCAATAACGTTTGAAGTAATAGAAGAAATCTAAATACACAAATCATAGATAGATAATAAGGTTTCATGGAAGTAAAATTACATGAATAATAACAGGGTCTGGCTTTAATCTTTATCATGAAAGCAGTAAATCATTAAGTATCTTCCTTTATCGTCAAAGCAGTGTATTATACGCCATCTCAATGTTGCATGTTTCTCATACTTCACCGTCCCAGAGTTCTTCAACGGTCTTATAGGCACCGTAAGTCTCGTTAACAAAAAAGGTACCCTTAATTAGCCTATCCTGCATTTTTAAGTTCCATGTGTTAATTAAGATAATGAATCTTTCGCGTTGGATTGACTCGGAAAATAATTGAATTTAAATGATAAAGTCATCTCGATCATAGTTCTAAATTGCAGTCCACAACCACAATTTTGATAGTGTAATATAAAGGTTTTAGAGATGTTTACAATGATGCCCCGACCTATATAGCAGGTGCAATTCAAAACCATCTTAACCATTGATAAATAAAACAATGATCGATGTTATAGGCACATAATAACAAATCATGGATTCACTAAAATATCAACAATTGATTAAAGTATCAACTTGCCTGCTTAATTTTGGAGAACTTTGGTAACAGGTCTTCGGGAATAGACCAATCGAACACGTCAAAATTTTCCTTGATTCTAGCCTCATTTGTGCTCTTAGGTAGCACACTGTGTCCTGCTTGTATACCCCATCGAAGGGCGACTTGTCCTGTTGTCTTCCCTAATTTCTCCGCAATCTCTTTCACAACTGGATTCTTCAGAATGTCACTTTTGAGTATTCCTGGTGAGCCTAGAGGAGAATATCCCTGAAGAGATATTTATCATCATTATAGATAGTTACAAATATCTTTTAGACCTTGTTTGGATACACAACTTAATTGAAGACTTAAAGCATAAGTGTTTATCATATTAGTGTTTTAAGTATAAAACATTATTTTCTTTTCTTGAACCCTCAAGATTTGGCACCAAGTAAATGGATGTCTTAAAATGAATATAAGCTCTTTTAAGGGAATTCTATGTGTTATACTTACAGATAGATGAATTCCTTTGGATGCACAGAATGCATGCAATTTTTGTTGCTGCCATCCAGGGTGCAATTCGACTTGATTAACAGCAGGAGGTACTCTTGCTATGCCCAATAGGTCTTGAAGTTTCTTTGAAGAGAAATAGCTGACTCCTATAGCTTTAGCCTTTCCAGAATCATATAGAGCCTCAAGTGCTTTCCATGTACTAGGTATGTTTGGATGATCAGGATTACCTGTTCTCCTATTTATGCTCACTGGCCAGTGGATCTACAAAATCAAATCAATAACGAATAAAATGAACCATTCGTAATTGCTAAGAGTTTCCACATTGGATGCAATGTGGCCTAAAAATGAGTTTATAAATGCGAGGCATCTCTCACCATACAAGATAGGTTTCTAGGGTTTTGTTTGATTCAACCAAGTTCTAAAATGGTACCAATTACCAAAGTCCGTCTAAGATTCAATGGGCAACCCGCTATTACGTCGCTCTGAGAATGCTCTAGATGTCTAGTCCTGGGTGTGAGAGGGGTGTGTTAAGAGTCACACAATGAATGAGATACGGCCTCGAAATGAGATAATAATTGGGAGGCATCCCACAACTTACAAGTCGATTTTTTAGGGTTGAGTCAGACTCAACTTTCATTGCCACATTTGATATCGGGAAGTGTTAAAAACCGCCCAAATCCTCAATGAGAGTTTAGTATTCACGAAATTATAAACCTATATTTACAATGCAGACAAGCATGCCTACCAAATAAAGGTCAATGTAGTCAAGTTGCAAATCACGTAATGTTTTATCCAATGCTTTTGGAACATCTTCTGGATGATGATCTGAACACCTGAAAACAGTTAACAAAACAAAGCAGATGATTTAGGTTAAACACAACCTAAAACAAACAAATTTTCCAACATTCATATACATAAAAAATAAAACACAATTTCACAAAAGTTAATTAACAAACTGGAGTTTCGACGTGATCTATAACTCCTCGCGCTTAACAACACCATCCTCAAATAGCTTTTTCAGAACTGAACCAATCTATAAAAAATCAACAAAAAAACAAACAGTCAATTAGCTTGCATATAAGCGATTGTTCCAATCAAAGGAAATAAATTAATGTTACCTCTGTTTGATTCTTGTAAGCTTCAGCACAATCAATATGTCTGTATCCAACCTGAACAAAAAAAATAAAGACATCTCCAAGGTTAGTTCACTTCTATGAAAAATAGGAATAATCAAAACTATTTATAGTTTGTTTCTGGTTTTTGAACTAAAAAAGTTATTTCGAATGAATCGACTATGTAAACTTGATTCTACGTAAACTTGAGTTGAACGTAAAGTGATTTATATTTAAATACATTCATGTAAATGTGAATTGAACAATAACATGACTGACAAAAATAATTGTAGATGCAAAAACTTCAAATTCTAGCTTCAGGTTAGAATTCAATCAATTTTATCGTAGAACATCCAAACATATCAAAATCAATTTCTCAATAAAAACTTCAAATTCTAACTTGGAGTTAGACTCAATTCGTGATTTCTTCAAACTCAGTGTTTGATTCAAACATCCATTAAGATGTGTGCTTGGTTTCGTAGTGAACAAAATTGATTTTGAGTAAATTGATTATGTATAATTAACTTTAACAAAAATTAATTCAAAGTAAAGTATTGAATACATTTATATAAAAGTGTGTTAACCAATACATTTGAATGTAAAAATCAATTTTAGAATTAAAAATTACCATTTCTAGTTTAAAGTAAAATCAATTTTAAAGGTAAAATCCATTCTAACTCAAACAAAAGTAAATTAAAATTTTAGTAAAGCATATTATATGAATAGTAAATAAATAAATAAATAAATAAATTTATACCTGAATTGCAGTGGTGATAGCTTTGGCTACAGCACCAGGTTCAGCTTGCCAAGTACCTAAGCCAACTGAAGGAATCTTAGCACCAGTGTTCAACTCAAAAAATTTGATTGCTGTGGCCATTTTTTTTCTTCTATGGATCTTTGTTTTTTAGGCTAGTGTTTGATGCTATATGTAGGAAGAAAAACTGTGAAGATCTATCAAATACGAACTCCGATACGGACACCGCAACACGACATTGGTTTGATATATCAACACCGCTAATGTAAAAAACATAAGACACCGATACCGCTGTATATTTATAAAAGATCTAAATTGAAAATCAAAATATATACATGTGCATCTAAGTTAGCAAGTTTTTCATTAAATAAATATTTAAGAGAATATATGATAATACATTAAACCTTTATTCATTCATCTACTACCGAAAAACTAAAAATAACGTAATCAAAAATATAATCCCTTCAATTCTTCATTAATCAATATTATTATTTCGACACATCGTTAATCTTTATAAATATGTCTAATTAATGTAGAAGCAAATAAATATAAATATAGGATATTTTTTGGACATTTATCCGCCGTTTATTGTACGGGTGTCGTATAAATATAGATTTTCTTTCTAGCTCCATCACTACGAGTAGGAGTAGGACCACATCTATTTTGCATTTCTACGTGGTCACTAAATAAAATATAAGAGTCCACATATTGCCGGCAATAGCTAGAAATGGCAAGAAGGCAAATACAATATAGTTGGAAAATTTCAATTTCAATACTCAACCCATCTAATCTAATTGGTGAAACTTCTAGCCAGCAAGAGAAATATAAAAATAACACGCAATCCACGTTGTAAGACCATCTTCAATGGTGTAATACCTATTAGGTGCTTATAGTACTTACTACTTATTAGGTATTATCATTGGAGTACTATCCATTTGAGTACCTATTAGGTACTACTTCTAAAATAAGAACTCTCTCTTTTCTCCTGGACCCATATTATTTTTCATTAAAATATTATTTTCATTCAACTCTCTCTCTCCTCTTGCAAAATTTTGCTATAAAAAAAATAATTAATGTCAACCATATAGACGTTGTGCTTTGTTTACCGTTAGAGAAAATATCATATAAATCAATGTACTTTCTTTGAAGGATTCTATTCATTCTATCAAAATTATCATTTAATTTATATTTCACAATGGATCCAAACCAAAATGATGTAATGTTATTGTAAAATTATCATTTAATTTATATTTCTACTCGTTCTATCAAAATTATTATTTAATTTATATTTCACAATATTTTTAAAATTATGTAATGTTGTTTAAAATTATTTTTTAATTATGTCATTATTAAAATTTGGCAATATTATTTTAAATTAAATTTCATATTTTAATTATTTTTTCGAATTATAAAAAAATAGTAAATACTAATTTTATAATTTTATCATTCAATCAATTTATATTATAAAATAGATAATTAAATAATAAATTATTGTAATGATATGAAGTTATTGATGGGACCCATTTTGAAACTTTTTAAGAAGTGCTCCATTGAAAAGATTGAGTACCTATTAGGTACTATTATTAAAAAATAATAAATTAGTGATGTGTCCATGTGGGACCCATTTAAGTACTCAAAAGTGGAGTTCTCCATTATGGATGCTCTAAGCTTTCGACTGTGATGAAAAAGTCGTACAACATGAACATGATAGCAAAACAATGGAGTAATGATTTTATTTTAATTTTGAGATTCACTAATTTTCTTGAAATTAAATATAGGATAATTATATATATATATATATATATATAAAACAAGTTTTTATTTGAGTCTAGAGTGAATATTGTATATGATTTTGTGTTTGTCTGTAATGATTTCTACTCTATATATTTGGATTTTAGTTTGCATTTTGCCAATGTTTACGTTGGGACACCGCCTTTGTGGTTTTTGGTGAGTAATTAACATAATTTTACTTAATCAACTTACTCTTAAAATCATTCTATCGCCTATCGATCAGTTTGATACTTGGATCGTAAACCTATCCAATTTTCAAATGTATCTGGTCACGTTGATGCAATTTCATTTTAAATTTGTTTCCAATTCATGGTTAAGTCGGCAATTATGGACGCAACATGACAGATTTTGAAATTTATACACATAAAAATTTACGGCAAATAAGGTAAGAATGTAAGCCCTGCTCCAACGATTAATCTCATACACATTTGCATTAAAGCTGGGAAAAAAGCAGGGTTAGTTTCAAGAAGTTTTCTTTTTCAGTCCCTCACGTTTCTTTTTTACCCTCGAGTTTCTTATTTTGCCCTTACGAAAAACTTTGGTTTTTATAAACCGAAATTTTTTTTGCCTTAAAATACAACTTTGGTTTTTAGAAACTGAAATTTTTTGAAATTTAAACTAAAAAAATTTCGGTTTCTGCAAACCAAAATTTTTATTAAGGGCAAAATCGGATTTTAGGGGGTATAAAAGAAACGTGAGGGGCTGAAAAAGAAATTGTCTAGTTTCAAATACACAAGTTATTGATGCATCAATTTCAATTTGTCCATTACACTTTCTTCAATTCATCCAAAAGCAAGATAACACAAACTCATACATGTTCATTGAATCTTAAAAGCTTTTAAAATTCTAAAAACTCTTAACTAATTACTCATTCAAAAGGGAACTAATAGCTATAATAAATTTCAACAAGTTAATAGATCTTTAAATCATCAATATTGGGGGAAGCTCCATGAATAACTGCCGTTATTTTGGCGTATTTTTTTTTAGTGAGAGTGCGAATAAAATGTCTTAAAGACACTTGACTAATTTATGGGTTAATAGGTTGTTATCTTCCTGCTAAGTGAGTGTGTTTTGCGTTACGTCCTGCTAAAAATTTCTTGAAGATTTCCCCTGCAAAGTAAATTTTGGTTTTCCCCTTAGGTGCAAGGAATTTGCACTTTTTAAGTCGGTGTAACGTTTAACGGAATAACCGATTTAAAAAACGGCACTTTTTAAATCGGTTGGACAAAACAACCGATTTAAAAAGTGCAACCAAGGGGCGGACCCAAAACAACAATTTACTTTGCAAGGGGGATCCTCAAAGAATTTTTATCATGGGATAACAACCTACTAACACTTAATTTATTTTACTTCCAAAAAAACAGTGTATTCAATTTTTTAAAAAATTCTATTTTAAATTTTATTAACCACTGTGTCCTTAACATAATTTGACCTTAATTTTAATAATGTAATGTAATAGTTTGAAAAAGAAAGTGTATGTCCACTAAAAGATAAGCCTCATTTGGCAAAATTGTAGGGTATTTCATGTTTTGTTTCTCTTTTGATGAAAGGGACACCTCAAATTATCAACACATCAAATGGAATATTACCTCTAAGTTGATGATGTCAAAGGACAAAGTAATTATTAACCAACTACATATTCAAGAAGTTTTTAATACTTTTCTTATTCTAAGTGACACTTTTTACTTTTATCAAATAGTAACATTTTTTTTCTAGTGAATAAAAAATGAGTGATTTTTTAACGAAAGAATACAAAATGAGTGTTTTTTTTTTATTTTGACAAAAAATGAGTGTTTATTATAAATTTATAATACTAAGACTAAAGTAATAATATATTAACACATTACAATCACTTAAAAAAACTTAGTAAAAAGTGAAATTAGTAAAAAAGTGTTAAAATTAAAATGAATAGAAATCAAAGAATACAAAAGACATCCACACATCATGCATTTTATATATAGATCGAGATTCGAACTCAAGATCTCCCACTTATTTATCTCAAAAATTAAATTTTTAATAAGTAAGTTATTTGACAAACAAAGTAAAACAAATTATTCCACCATTAGCCAAAAAAACAAAGTAAAGTAAAAAGAATTACTATAATTAATAAAATTAGGAAAAAGCTAAATAGTGCCCCAGACACTATTTAAGCATATAAATATGGTAAATTTTGTCTCGGAATTTGTGCATCCAATACATCGAGAATGTAAAAGGTGTTTTATTAATATTAACTTTATTTTCTATTTTTATTTATAGTATGCTTAACAAGTATCCCGAGAGCACTGTTTAACACGACCCACAAAAATAAACCATTTTTTGTTAGCATTTGTCTTTTTTAACAAGTAAATTAGCAATCATAATTCACTATAGAGATTGTCGATTTATTTTATAAATGGAGATCACGTAAGGATTGTTTTGTTTGAGAATTCGAAGGCAACTTTTTTTTTTTTTTTCCATCGGAGATATTGATGATGACGGAGAAAGTTCTCCCAAAATAGATTTGAAAATTGCGATAGAGTTTCATTTCCGATCCACAAAAATTTTCAATCCCTCAATACTTTATTAAAATAAATGTATATATTGAATTAATTTATTATAATTACCATTACCATATAGTACGATGGCTCCTTTTACCAAAATAATTTTTTTTTAAACCAATATATTGAGCTAAATTGCTTACAATATAATTTTGGTAGAGTTCATATTCAATTTCCAAGTAAAACATTTTCATGGTCAAATTTTATTTATGTTGCAACTAAATTTCAAATTATAACGTTTACCAAAAAAAATCAAATTATAACTGAAACTTTTAATTAAAATTTTTTTTTGCTAGAATTTAGAGGGTTGAATTTATTTTCTTTTCTAGCAAAAGGAAACAGTTCACCCACTTCTACTTGCAGTTGCAGCTCAACAAAAACAGTTAAAAAACAAATCTTTCACAACACTAACAATAACAAAAATTCCACATTTCTTAGTAAAAATAAAAAGTCCACAATTCTTCTTTCACTTCAAAAACTCTCTCAAAATCATATTTTTTCACAAAACAACCAAATGGATTCAGAAACAAAAACCTCCAAAAATTGACCAATTTTGAAAATTAGGGTTTCGTTTTCTTCATCTTCATAAAACCTACTGAAGAAAAATTGGAATCAGAAGAAGGTAAAGAATGATGAAGAGATTAATGGGTGGTCCTGGAACAGTGAGTGGATTCTTATTGCGGTTAGGACAATGTGCATTTGGTGCTGCTTCTATTAGCATCATGGTTACAGCCCCTGGATTCTCTACCTTCACAGCTTTCTGGTTGGTATTTTTTATTTTTCTATTTTAAGTAAAAATAAAAATTGCATTTTTATGCATGCTTCTGTTTTTATTTTCTTTTATTGATTTTCAAATTAGGGTTTTTTTTTGTGGGGTTGAATCATTGTTTGATCTTTTGCTATAAGTGATTAGGATTTGTTTTGTTTTTATTTGCTTTTATTGAGACTTTTATTGTATGACTTTATTTAGGGTGTGTTTGGATAGAAGAGTTTGAAGGATATGTAGTGTTGATTAAGTATAGCTTTTATTTCATGTGTTTGTTTCTGTAATGAATTTTATGAAAAGGATGTGTCATTGTTGTTTCTAAACTTATGAAATTGATTAGTTAAAATGGATATGGTTGAAAGTACCATTAGCTTATGGAAATGAGTTTGTGATGGTCATTTCATTTGGGAATAAGTGGGTGAAAATTGTTTTTAGCTGAAGAATGGTGTGGGTCCTCTCAAGTATGAGTGTTGAAAATCTAAAGATAAGCTATTGTGTTCAATTTGATATATGGTCATGATGTACCCCAATTTTGAAAGGGGAGCTAAAATGATTCTTAATGGTGAAAATGAGTTACTTATAATTGACAATTATTACAATTAATTTTTTTTCCTGGGTGTTTCGAAGATAATAATGAACTTTAGTTAAGGTTGAATCGATCAGAAGTACCCAAGTTTGCTTTCTAGCTGAAAATCCGGAACGTTCGTTCCCTAGGTTTTACTTATCTCTCGGCTAAACTCTGGATTAGCACAACAATGTTTTATTGTTAGGCCTATAGAATACAGAGAAATTAGAGTAGTTAAAGTAGTTAAGTGTTGTTATTAGAAGTTAGTTTAGGTTGTTATATAGAGTATGTGTATAAATCAGTGAACACAAAGGGTAGAGAACATCTTTTGAACATTATAAAGTTCGTGAATAGAGTAGTGACTCTATTGTACGTATATTGTGGGGGTGAACACTGCTTCATATGAAGCATAAGTGACAACACACACGGAGTATGTGTGTGAAAAAATGAAAATTAGCTGTATAATCCAATCGTGGAAACTGTGAAGATATGAGATGAAATGTTTATCAGTATGCTTTTTTGTTAAATATTACTGGTTCACATGAATTTGGACTCCTTAATTTGTGTTTTATGGATTTTAATGAATACAATTTTCATTGTCTACCTGTATGCGATTGAGAAAGTTTTGTACATTTTGGTGTGCATTGTGACGTGGACTAGATTTTTTTCCTTTAAGTTTATTTAGTCTCAATGTTATATTTTCTTCCTTCCTCATCTAAATCTCTTTAATTTGGACATAATATCATCAAAATACTACCCTCTGTGGCTTATCACTTATTTCCATCACTTAATAAAATCTGGAACACTATTGTAATAATGCCATTATCCTTTTCTTATCATCGGTTTCAAATTGCCTTTAGTCTCTAAATTTCTCTGTTTTTAAGTTGTAATTTTTTTGCCTGCTGCTTCCACAATCTCCTCATAAATCTCTAATCCAGTTCATCCTCCTGCTGACAACGATCCAGCAGCTTATTCAGTGACTTCATTCTCGCCTGAGTTATAAAGTGGCAAATATAGCTTCCCTCTGTTATCATACGAGATGGAACATCGCGGATGGAGGAAGCGGGTGATGTGGCCGGTTTCACGGGCGGGATAGCATTGTGGGTCGAATCTGGAGCGGCGCATCATATGGATTAGGGGAAACAGCGGTTTTCTCTGGCCATTTTTTCTTTCTTGCGATTTTCTCTATGCCTCTCTCATCTCTTTGTGTAGTCATTGGAGAAGAAATTAAAGAAGCACAGTGAAGGTGAGGACGAAGGATGACGATGGATTGCAGAATGAAGGTGGTGTGGTGGCGGCTACCGAGAGAGGAGAAACTGAGTTACGATGAGTTTCCCTTGGTTAATATCAGATCTTTCATAATAGGAATGGGTCTAATGACCTAATTGGATAACCTAACATTGGTTTTATTTTTTTACCATTTTAATATTGGGTCTGTTTAGTTATAAAATCAATTAATTTAATTAAGCAAATAATTATGAATTAATTCCAAACACCAAAAATAAAAATTTATCTTCAATTTTTTCGGTATCTCGTGTTTTCTGGCATGTAAAGCTTCCTAAGTCTATTCTTGATGAGTTTTAAGCTGTTTTTCTCTTATGATTTTCTAGTCATTGTTGCAAAGTCTCGTCTTCCTTTGTCATGATGGAACATTCCAATCATCTCTATATCATTATCATTTGTCCATCTGGTAAGTCGCCTTCTATCAAGGTTCATTTCTCCAAAATCTAAAGCGTCTCTAAGTTGCTTTTTCAGTCATATTTGGTGGATCTGTTATATTTTCGTTTATTAGTAGGATTCATTTGCAACAACTAACAAGCTTAAAGCATAGTTGTCAATAGTGCACTATAGATCAAATTTTGTGCTTCCCCTGTTTTCTAACAGGCCAAATTTGGTGATCTCGGTGTATTCTTCATGTACAAATTTGTGCTTCCCCTTTATATTCTAACGTATCAATATATTTTTGGGTCTTGAGATTCCTTGTTGCTGATCACTTATGTTCCGTTTTGAGAATGATGCATAGATGACTTAATCTATTATTTTACACGAATTTTGTTATTATTAGCTTATGCATTTAACTTAAGATCTACAACTTTATTATTAATTTTTAAATGTCTTGAACTCTGAGAGTTTTTCTTAGCATTAATAGATGTATAATATAAATTATTTAATTTTTAAAATTGTAACGAAAATTTTAGTATAGTATAGCGAGTAGCAACCATCCCACTATGCGCTATCGTTCGTCAATTTTTTTGGAATAGGCTGCTACACATTGTATACAGGTTTGATAACTATGATTTTCAGTACTTTAAATTATTTATTGAGATGCGATTTCAATATTTTTTGTATATTTAAATTTCTTACATATTTATTAGGATTATGAGTCCAGTATAAATCTCTATGTTTCACATTACACATCCATGTTTTGCATTAAACCTCTATGTTTCGCAACAACGCTTCTCATTAAATCAATATTAATTCAAATACACATTTAGTATCTATTCTTTCTTCCCTCAATCGCAACAATTTTAATAATATGCTCCAATGTTTACAACTTATTGTCAAAGTTTTACTATTATGTGGAAAGTGTTTCCATTTTTTATTGCTTAAATTGATTATCATAAGATACTTGCTTCCAATTTCAGCTATTTAACTGCATCAATGGGACTTCAAGTGCTCTGGAGCTTTGGACTTGCAAGCCTTGATATTTATGCTCTAAGAAGAAAGAGAGACCTACAAAATCCAATTCTTGTTAGCCTGTTTGTCGTAGGCGATTGGGTAATAGTCACACTCACACAACTCTTTTTCTATTTTCGTGAGGAAAACTAAGTTCAAGTTTATAAAACAAAACAATTGGAAGGATAAAAATATGCTTGATATGATTATACGCATCATTTAATTGGGCAGGGATTCAATTGGTTCTAAATTTTTGTATGGTAATTACTAACTAGATATCTATGAAGCACTGATCAACAAACACATACACGAACTGTTCATTGACACGTAGGCACCGATAATAATTTTAAAAAAATATAAGTTATTACGTGTAACCACTCGTGTTGGTGTGAGGTTGGACATGGCTTTAAAAAAATATAAGTTATTACGTGTAACCACACGTAACCACCAACTATGCCTTTAGCCCGAAATGTCGGTCTTACATAGCTGGATATAGTCTTTTTTGTTGTGGGTTTTGAGAGTACAGCGAGCTTTGTAATCTGGTTGTTAATGTTTCTTCAATTTTGTGACAGCTTTTACCTTTACTAACAGCAATAAATGAGCGACTAATTTAGTTCTAACTACATGATATGCATGTTACTATTGTACATAAACATAATTTGCTTGCAAAAGGAATAGTCACAATTTTAAACTGAAGATTACTTGCTGCATTAGCATACATGTACTCGTGCAGAATAGTATATCTCGATTTGGTCATCTTTTTTAACAAATCTTGGTGAAACCATTGAGTTGATAAATATGTGGTTCAATTTCAGAATCATATTTACCAATTATAGGAACCTTCATTATCTTCCTGTTATTCTATGGCATTACATTTTTTATGTTGTGAAGAAAAATGAGGTGATTATATGGTGAAATCATAGTAGTGATTTATGATATACAGGTAACAGCCATTTTGTCACTAGCAGCTGCATGCTCATCAGCAGGAGTTATAGTTTTATATTCGAAGGACACGAATGTGTGTGCAGTTCATAAGTCAATCCCTTGCCACAGGTACCAAATTTCTGTAGCCATGGCTTTTGTCACCTGGGGTCTTACAGCTGTGTCATCGCATGTGATGTTTTGGATATTGGCCTCAGTTTGACTGATGACTACCATGGACATCGCAATATCTTCGATATCTCTTATGATATTTGGGGCAAAATTTTCGTTATTTGTCCTTCTCAAAACTCTTGATCCGTGGTTACTGAGGTGTCAACACAGTTGAGATTTCAGTTATCACAGCGATGTTTTGTAAACTTAGTTATAGAGTTTTGTTTTTTAATCTAAGCCTTGGACATGATTATGTGATCTTTCTTTCTTAATGTAGGAAAATTATTGTACTCATGCTACATTGTTGATTTTGTACATAATCTTGTATGTTAATTTAGTATCCTGGAAACCTTGAAAAGAAACCGGATTTCGTATTTCATTTGTTATGATTTAAAATTCATGCTATATACATATTGCATATAGTAGTAGTTTAATCTTGTTCCAGTTACAAATTCATCAAAACTATATGATTAGTTTCATTACGAGCCAAACAAACTTTGTTGCTGATGTTCTTGCTAGGGGGCGTCTCAATGTCTTATGCTAGCTCCGAACTCCGAAGTTTTCGATTATAGTCAAACTGGATTGCAAAAACTAAATTGTTGATAGTTTTTGAAGAGATATTTTAGTGGAAGGGTGACTAGCATGCTTCAATTTAAAGGATTAATCTGTCATTTTACAATTTTGAGGACTAAATTTAATATATTTTTATAATTTCAAAACCAGCATTATTTAATATTTTTATGTTGGAATAGGTTTACATGTTACTTCAATAAATAAAAAATGGCATGAGTGAGATTTCAATGAAAGGCATATATGCTAATGGAATGTTTTACACGCCATCCTCTACCAAACCTGATAATAAATTCAACAAATAAATATTTGAAAACATTTTTTGTATGTATATCTTGTTAGATGACAATGTTCAAAAACATTTTTTATAATCATAGTCAAAATAATGTTAGGTACAGAGACCCCAAGTACCTTATCAAATAGGTCATGACTACCACTATGAAAGGTACACCTGGAGGACTAGATTAGAGTTCAATTTCATAACATTATCATTGTGTAAAATATTTTTTGATAATGGCAAAATATATTTGACAACAAAATTATTTATTGGTGGTGACATATATATGGAAAATTCTAATATGGATCACTTCTTCAAGTGGTCCATGGTGGACCATTCATGAAAAATCCTATAACGAATACGAATTTTATAAAATACACCGTTGGATTGAAAGTTTATATCATATAGATCATCTATAGAAAATTTTAGAAAAATTGAAAATCATTTGATATGTTATTGAGATCCATCAAGATTAACGGTTTATTAAATACTGTAAACCTTGATAAATCTCAATAAAATATCAAATGATTTTCAATTTTTTATGAATGCTATATATAATATAAACTTTCAATCTATCAATAAATTTTGTAAAATTTGTATTCGATTAATTCACTTTCCACGGTGGACCACTTGTGAAGGTGGTCCACCGTAGCATTAGCCACATATATATGTATATATATATATATATATATATATATATATATATATATATATATATATATATATGGATTGAAATTAATTGCAGTTAATTGATCAAAATCATTAAATAACAATCGAATAACTCATCATGACTTTGGAAAAATAGAATTTCGAACGTATAACATTGATTTGTCATGTTGTAGAAGTTTAGCCTATTACGCTAGATTCAATCTTTTTTTGAAGAAGTGCTAGATTCAATCTTATTGCTTGAAAAAAATAATTAATTATTTCATTTTATCTCTTTTATATACTCTTATCCATATTTAGTATGGAGCAACAATTCTATAATATTAAACTCACTTGGGTTGGTCTGGTGGTATTGACTTGGGACCTGAAAGTGTGCTCCTCTTAAGATCTCAGGTTTGATTCTCACAGATGCCAATTTAGATGGACTAATTTAGCTTCTTCAAAAAACAATTCTATAATATTTTATTTTGACAAAAACAATTATATAATATTAAAGCACACAAGTTTTTGGTAAAAACTAACCCACAATTTAAATACAAATAAAATCTACCAAATAGAAATGGATTCTCTTAATTATTTTTAGTAAGAATTTTTTACTTAAGAAAGAGAATAATCCACAAAAATTGAAAATTTGACCAATCAAAGATTGAATAACCATACATAGGAGAGAGTGATTATATTTTGACCGATTAAATATTAGCACATGTGATTATTCTCTTTCTTGCATACTAAAATTCTTACTAAATAGCATTTTTCTTTTTAATAACATCAATCTCACTATCGAATAAATTTTACTCAGTTTTTATATCAAAAATTCATCTCACATTTTTCGCTTAAGTGGTTAGATTGGTAACACATGAAAAATGGTGAATAAATTAAAATCAATCAGTCTGGACTTGATGAACCTCTGGAACCCATCATACCTAAACTTTTGATTATCCATAAAAAAATTAAATCAACCAAACAACAAAATAAAACAAACAAGCAATTTATTGCAATATAATTTTCCCTCCATAGGCCAAGAAACTTATCCTTTATTCCACTTACCATTTTGCCCCATGAAAAGCACATAGTATATATAATATATGACCCTTTGGCCATGAAACACATACAATATTTTTACAAACATTAAGAACCCATATTTACAATTGCACAATGCTAGCAAACTATACCAAACACACTAATCAAGCGTATGACTCCTTTCTTTTGGTTAGTCACACCCTTGCATATGCAAATTATAACAAACATGAACACTTAACATTACAAAGAAGTAAATTAATGATTAACCAAACCACATTCATTCAAGCACCACAACACAATACATAAGTTGTTCATGTGATTTTTTTTTTTTGCTTATAAAAAAACCACATTCATTAAAGCACCACAATACTATAAGTTGCTTAGTTGCATATTCATGTTGAAGCTCTATGTGAATTGATCAATCGGCGATGTGGAGAACGAACATTACCACCCGGGGAAGCTACGATTTGTGTTGTAGAACCGGTAGCGTTGGAGGGCGGAGAAGATAAAAAAGAAGAAGCAATGGTTTGAAATCGACCCGAATCACCGGCAGGAAGTTTCATATATGAATAGGAAGGTGAGTCACAAAACCATGAACAAGCAATATTAGATCCTTGTTTACCATTTTTGTATTGTACTATGGCTTTGTACACAAATGGAATAAGACCCTCCATTTTAAGATAAAGAAAGTGAAAGGTGTTTTTGTTGGTTTGGTTTGTGAATTGGATGGATATTGAAGGTAAGAGGAGAAATATATGAGGGCATGGTATAGGGTATGGTGACGTGGAGTAATAGAATGTAATGGAGTATAATTCTTCACGCTAAGCCTAGGGAAGTTTCATTTTCAATGTTAACCTACAAGAAGATATTGAAAACTATGTGCAAACCACATTCTACAACTATGGATAAAAATATTGATCATAAGATAATTTATGTGTTCATCACACTTTTTTAAACTATTATTTTGATGGATTTTGAGCTTTCAAAACAAGATTGGTTGGTTTTGATATGATGTTTTTCCATATTTATTTTATTTATTTAGATTTCATTATAAGTTAATTAGTGAGTAAGTAGTGATCACACTGATTTCAATTTCATCATAATTGGTTTTAATTAATAATCGATTATTGTTTTGAGAGGTACTTTTTCCAACCTCACACTTCAAAAAAATCGCACATGTTTTGTATAAGACATACTTTATTTGGAGCTATTGTGGTTTTTAGTGGCATAATTTTTGTTTTTTGTTTTTGTTTTTGTCTGAATATGTAAATTCGAAAATATATATGATGGATGGAGATAGTTACCTCCATTGTTTTAGTCTAGATATGTATACACTTAGTCTTCTAGAGTTTATGGTCTTGCATTCATTTTATTTTTATAAAAGACACATACGACCTCATTAATTTTATGGTCTTGCATCAATTTCATGGTCTTGCATTCATTTTGTTATTAAATTTAAAGTTTAATTGCTGTTTTAATCCCTCTATTTTCATCATTTTGTAGATTTGGTATTTCTATTTTAAAATACAATAATTTTGGTCTATAATTTTTATTTAAAATATGATGATATAACATCTTTTAAATTAAATTTATGAAAGATATTTCTTACAATTACACTGATGTTGATATTTTCTCATCATCAGATTATATACCACGTCGTTTAAAATATATCGAATCGTGAATTTATAGTTAAAAATTATACTCCCTCCGTCCCAATTTGTTTGAGGTATTTGTAAAAAAAAATTGTCCAAAAACATTTGAGCCATTTACAATTCTTTACTTGTATTTTCACTTATATCCCTACAAAATTTAATTTTTAGAGTAATCATTATTGCACTTAAAAGGTACATAGAGAATACACAAGGATAATTTGGTAAAATGAATAGTATTTCTCATTCATTTATATCACTTTTTTAATATGCGTGTTTTGGTCAAATGACTCAAACAAATTGGGACGAAGGAAATAATAAGGGGATCAAAACCGTCATATTTTAAAATAGGGGATCAAATCTACAAAATAATAAAAATAGAAAAACCAAAACTGCAATTAAACTTAAATTTAATAAAAGTTTATCATACTTTTTCATAATTTGTCCATTTTAAGGCTTCACATAGTTATAAGCCTCATATTGCCTCAATACGATCTCCAATCTTATAAGTTTTGATATATATATTTCCATTCAAATAATTCAACTGACTTACAAATCTAAGTTTAAGTTATTGAGATTTTGTGCATTCAGTGGCGGCCACGTACTTTTTTTATATTTATATTTTTTATTTTATGATAAGGTGGCCACATTATATCTGTGTATGAGTTTTGATATAAGTTTTCGTATATATCAATCATTCATATCGTGTTTTGCATATTGAACGCCAAAATCAATGTGTAAGATGTCCATAGTCTAGTTGGTAGAATTCAACTAAGATCTCATAAGAATTTGAGTTAGAATTTTATTATTAAAAAAATATTGAGTTAGAATTTTATTTTTGTGACTAATTTAAGTTAGAATTTTGTCACCGGTATGAAAATTTTGTTTATGGTAACATTTAAGGACTTTTATCAATACTATTTGAACTTGTTTTAAACAAAATTGATAACCTTTTGGAATCCGATTTACATATTTATTTACAATAAAAAGTATAAAAATAAAATGTATATCAAGATCTGATTTGTTTCAATGATGATTATTTTGGAGTTGGTCTTCTCCTAACAAATGCTTAAAATCAAAGGTTTCACAACTTTTGATTTAATGGAAAATAGAGGTACACCAACTGCAATCATGTACTAAATAGACATAGAAAAAAGATTGTACAAAAAGAGGACATAAACACACTTGTATATAGCTGCTTTTTTTTTTTTCCCTTAAAAATAAGAGTTAATAAGTTGTTACTCCTATTAAATGATCGTGTTTTGCATTACCTCCGTTAAAAATACTTTAAAGATTCGCCTTTACAAAGTAAATTTATATGGTTTTCCCCCTCGTCCTTCCTTGAATGTAAGAAATTTACACTTTTAAATCGGTTGAACAAAATAACCGATTTAAAAAATGCATCAAGGGGCAACCCAAAAAAGATAAAGGACCAAAATGTTATAAATATATAAGATAAATGATCAAAGTGTTACAAATAAAAGATAAAGGATCACAATGTTACAAAAAAAATAAAAATAAATGACCAAATGTGTAATTTTGCCTTATTTATATTAAAAGAAGAGGAAAGAAGAAGAAGACAAAAAGGTGTACTGGGAGTGATTCTAGGCCAAAAATTACTCAAAATCAGTCATTTATGATGAACAAAGAGAACTAAAAGACAAAAAAAATTCTAAAGCCGATAGTTTGTCTTAATAGCCCCCTCATCTTAGACGCCACCCAAATTAATAGTATTACTTAAAAAGGTTTGATTAATAACTCCTGTCATTAATCCGTCTAAAAAGGGGTGGAGCGGAGCGGGCTAACTAGTGGTGGTGGGTTGAAAATCTCATCCCGTCTCTTTTCATGGAGGACTGCGGGTAGACGAGAGTGCCTTGTCAATAATTTTTAAAAAAACTCGATAAATTCGCATCAATATCATAAAATTTTGTAAAAAAATAAAATAAAAAGTCATTCAAGAAAATCAAAATACAAACTAATAAGACAATTAAAAAATAAAATTATCATTCAAAACTTCAAACATCCATGATTTATAAAACCAAATAAAGTATTCAGTTTATATCCAAGAATAATTCTTATTCTCGCGAAGAATTCCATCAAGAATAATGTTGCAAATGATGTGTACTACTTTATTTCCATATATTTGCATTATTTTAATTAAACCCTAAACAACAAATTCAGTTAATTGAGTTTTATTTTTTAAATGGGCAAAAAATAGAACATTCATGTATAATGAGGCAAGATTTTTGTATTAAAAATAAAAATGGATTAGACCCGACGGGCCAACCCGCCCCACCCCGTCATCGCCCCGCTTTTTTACGGGTTAGGCGGGGCGAGACCCACTACTTTGGCGGATTGAAAATGCCAACCTTAATCTCACAAAAATGACGGGTTAAACCGACCGACCCGACGGGCTTGACCCATTTTTCCATCCCTACTTAAAGTCAAAATCCGCAGGAAAATCTAAAGGAAAATCTCCACAAAAACTGCAGATTTTCCTGCGGATTTTAACTTTAGAAACTAAAACTAACAAATTTTGTACATTTAGGGACTTATTTTCAACAAAACAAAATACAGGGACTAAAATAAAAAAATCGCGAACATATAGGGACCAAAAGATCTATTAAGCGTACTAAAAAATATGTTTGAACTTGACAAAAAAAATGTTTGAAAAAAGATAATAAATAACCTAATAAATTACATAGGGCTTTATATTCAGAGGAAAATTTTAAATATAAATATCACGAGGAAAATCTTGGGCTTAAAAATTGGTATTTCCATCACCTTACAAATGAGAGTTAGATAAAGTAGAAAGTGTAGCCAAAAAATGTCACTTTCGTTCTGCAATAAAATTTTAGCTTCAAGCCATAGATCAATTTCTTGCAAGTACTAAGCAAAATCAATAAATTAAATTTCTTGAGAAGAGTTAGGTGAAGAAAGGATAAACAAGGGCTTCGTGGTGTGAAACTAAAGTCTAAAGGCCTCTTGAACTTACCTTACAAAACAACAAATAAAAACAATGTGGAAGTAACATCAACTTTTGTAGTCCACTCACAACTTAAACATAATGTATCCCTTTCAATGTGAAAAGAATAGGATGTAGAATTTATCCACTTAATTTCTTTGTGGATATCATATTGTGATTATAAAATTTTAAATTTAATTTTCTGTCAAAAAAAAAAAAACTTAATTTTGATATATCAATGATAAGAAAATTAAATGAAATAAAATGTTTTGAACAATCAATCAACCAAACATTTATGTGCCGCATAATACATGAGTTGAAGAGTTAGAACTTCACTTGTTTGCGCTGTGTAATTTTTGCATGCAAGTGTGGATTTGATTTATTCAGGTGCATAGCATGGGGATAAAGTAATTAATATGTCATTGTATGTTAATAAATAAATAAAGTAATTAATATGACTAATATTAAGGGTATACTTTTTGGTTGATAATTATAATAAGGATATATGCTTGTACTAAAAGGAAAAGAAGGATATGTGCTTAATTACCAATAATAATGTTTAGTGCAGGGAGGGGTGTGATAAAGAAACAAGTAGATGGAGAAAGTAAAGTGCCGTGTAGAATAAAAAGGTTGCGGCCCACATTAGATGAGGGTGTGCATGGAAATCTGTATATAACAAAGAGAACAGAAAAAGAAGGCCTGCGAGATATAAAAGGGTAAATATAGTTTTACTTCTTACATATGATATTTAATTTTTTATTTTAGTTGCTATAAAAAAATTATGTATTCTCTTTGTGTGTAGACAAAGTAAAAATGACATTTAAAATTTACACACACACAATTACGAGATCATATCGAATTAACCAACCAAACAATATTGTTATCGTCAATTGAATTCAGTTGTACAAACAATTTATTTTTTCTTTATAAATTTTTAAGCCTTATTTTTTTTTTTTTATAGAAACAGGCGTGGGGATTGATCACTTACGTTTTCATAAAAGAAGAGATCTACAAGGAGATGAATGGAGAAATATGCAGAGAAGTGGATAGAGTGAGAGAGAGTGAGAGAGAGATGTGGATTGTGTGATGGAGATATAGAGAGAGAGAGAGAGAGAGAGAGAGATTAATTAAGGTAGAGAGAGCAGTGAAGAGAGCTTTGATAGAAAATGCAATTGAGGGAGATGGATGGAGAGAGAAAGTCGTATTGAGAGATCGGTGGAGAGAGTAATGGAGAAAGATGGATGGAGAGAAATGATTAATGGAGAAGGACAGAAACAAGGATATGGATAGAGATGAAGAGAGCTGATGGAGAGAAATGGATGAAGATAACTTGATGGAGAGTGCAACGAAGAGAAACTGATGGAGAAAACAAATACTATAAAAGATGGATGGAAAGAGTCATGAAGAGAGCAGATGAGAAAGATGAAAGGAAAAAAGAGCGATGAAGAGAGTCGGGTGAAGAGATTTGGATGTAGAAAACGATGGAGAGAGTTGAATGAAGAAGGGTGGATGTAGAAAACGATGGAGAGAGATTGATGGAGAGAGCTTGACAAAAAAGATGGATGGAGAGAACAATGAAAATAGTTGGATATAGAGAGATGTATGTAGAGAAATGGATGGATAGATCGAGAGATAGATAGAAACAGACAAATAAAGACAAATTGACGACGAGAGATGAATTGAAATAAATAGATGGAGAGAGCTTTGGAATGAGATGAGGCAGTGGAGAGAGATGAGGGATCTTAGTGTATAGTCCAGTTGATGGACAAAGATTTGACATTGACTTCATTTTCTTCTTTTTGTAGTGTGCGTTCAGAGGGTTGAAATTTTTCATTGCTTAATTATATTGTGTAGATCATGAGACAATTTGGATATTTTATCCTTGTGTCTCATACCTACACACTTAAACACACAGTTAGATAAATTTGACCTTCTGTTATATGTTAAATGTTTGTCATCATTAAAACATGGAACGACATATTGATTTGAGCACATTTTTGTTCCAACTAGAGATGGATGAATAGAGCGATGAAGAGAGAGTAGTGAAGAAAGATGGATGGAGAGAGCAATATAGAGAGATAAATGGGCAGAGCTTGATGGAGAGAGCAATGAATAGAGGTGGATGAAGAGAATTGGATGGAGAGAGAGGTTGAGAGAGTAACGAAGATATATGGATGGAAAGAGTGATGGAGAAAGATGAATCGAGTAAGCGAAAGAGAAAAATGGATGAAGAGAAAGCAATGGAGATAGAGAGAGAGAGAGAGAGAGAGAGAGAGAGAGAGAGAGAACTTGAGAAAGATGGATGCAGACAGATGGATGGAAAGAGGTGGATGTTGAGAGCTTTATGGAGAGAACACTTGAGAAAGATAGATGGATAAAAATTAAGATGGATGGAGAGAAATAGATAGAGAAAAAGATGCATGGAGAGAATGACAAATGAGGATGGATCCTCTCATTCCATCTATTCTCTACATTCTCTCCTTCCACATTTTGTTCCTATCTCTCACTTGATATTCCTGTTGGATATGCCTTAAAATCTCAAGATTAGAAGTCAGAATATTTCAGATTTTGTGAAAAAATATATTTTTGGAGAATATTTGACTTGGATTGTGTTTGGTTTTAAATTGGATATATTTAAAAACAATATCGAGAGATTTGGTTTTATTTTAAAAGATTGTCTTTTGAAATAAATAGGCATATATTTTTCTATAAATAGAGATTACTTTATTCATAGAAAAATTGAGTTGAGGGAACAAGGGTATGTCATCAAGGGCAAAAGGTTGTTGTTTCTCCTTGGGTAGACTAGGTCAAGTGAGTATCTTGGTCACGGGAAATTCGGGATTTGGGTAGAATTAGGGTTGCTAATTCCTTGTATTCAATTGTGGGAATTTCTTGTAAAGTGATACTCATTGATTCTAGTAGAACAGACGGGTTGCTCTCTCCCCCGATTAGGTTCATTAACACCGAACTGGGTAAACAAAGATTGTGTCTCTCTCTTGCTTTTGATTTGTCTACTTCCTTACGGATTATTATTTTCATCGTATCTATATACTCTTTGATTTGGTTGCTTGATTCAATTGCTCCACACATCAAGTTCTTTTATTGGTGTTAGTTTTCGTCGAATTCACAACAATTGGCGCCCACCGTGGGGCAAGGATCAATCGTGATAATCAAGTACCATGGGTTCGAAGTTTGATATTGAGAAGTTCACCAGGACTAACGACTTCGGGTTGTGGAAGGTGAAGATGAGGGTCTAGTCCATAACAAGTGTGTTGAAGCCTTCAAGGGTGCACGGATGCCGGCGAGTCTTTCCGATGAGGAGAAGGCTGATTTGAATGAAAGAGCAGTTAGTGTTATTACCTTGTGTCTAGGAGACAATGTGTTGAGAGAAGTGGCAAAGGAGACCAACGCTGCGGCGATGTGGGCTAAGCTTGAATAATTGTATATGACCAAGTCGGCGGCACATCAGCAGTTTCTGAAACAGAAGCTCTACTTTTATCGAATGGTGGAGTCGAAGTCCATGACGGAACAACTGGCGGAATTTAACAAGATCATTGATGATTTAGCCAACGTTGATGTGACCCTAGAAGATGGAGACAAAGTTTTACACCTCTTGTGTACGCTACCTAAGTCCTATGAAAATTTCAAGGATACTATGCTCTACGGTAGGGAAAGCCCTATTACCTTGGAGGAAGTTCAATCGGCCTTACGGACGAAAAAGCTAACTAAGTTTAAAGACTTGAAGGTGGGAGATGGTGCGGATGCCTTAAACGTTTCAAGTGGAAGAGGTGGAGGTAGCGGTGGGAAGGCTAAGTCTATTGTCGGTGATAGGTGGGCTTGTTACCACTGTCAAAAGAGGGGTCACTACAAACGGGATTGTCCGGAGTTGAAGGGCAATGTTAATTCTGCGCATGTTGTTGAAGGCTCATCGGAGTATGAGGGTTATGAGCACGGAGAGGCACTAGTAGTGTCACCTGGTGATGCTCGTAACGGTGGAGAGTCATGGGATTTCGGGTTGGGTGTTTCAGAGGGGATGGTGGAGAGGTCTTGCTTATCACAAGGGGATGGTTGGTGTACTTTGGTGGAATCTCAGTTTGAGGTGGAGTCTCCCAATAGTGGGATGTATTCAACATTGACTCTCGGGTATCTAATCGGAGATAGGGAGGAGAGTGGTTGTGTTGAGTCAAAGGGGAACCATGGAGGCCTTCTGGGATAAGTTTCAATTGTGGCTGAAGAAGTGCAAGACCTTGAGAGGATCTTCAGGGAGACAATTGAAAGCAACCTTAATCAAACTGTGGAACTTGTAGGACTGCTGGAGGTAGTCGGGTGGAAGGGGAGTTTGATGTTGCAACTTGTGGGGCCACCTAAAATTCCAAGGTTGGTCCGGAGCCTAGCAATACTTCGAGAGGACGGAGGGCACTTCGGGGGTCGAAGGGTGGTGAAGCTTGTTGAGCTATCCAAAAAGTCGGTGATAGCGGGGCACAAACGTTTCTTTAGGAGGACGAAACTGATCACTCCGGGTGCTGAAAAGGGGGCGGTGAATCTTGTAGCTACCAAAAGTCCTATGGTAGTGGGAGGCAAGATCTTCATGAGGGCGAAAGGCATTCCGAAGGATGAAGTGAAGGAGGCAATGCTTGCGGGAAGCAAGTGGAGGCTAAGGCCTAGGTCAAGGTTCAAGTGGGACTTGGACTTGACCGGTGATCTTGAATAGAAGATTCAAGATGGAGAGAGCAGCACGGTGGTTAAGTGGATCACCATCGATTTGAAGGCAAGGTGAAGAATTGTTGGATATGCCTTAAAATCTCAAGATTAGAAGTTAGAATATTTCAGATTTTGTGAAAAATTATATTTTTGGAAAATATTTGACTTGGATTGTGTTTGGTTTTAAATTGGATATATTACAATATCGAGAGATTTGGTTTTATTTTAAAAGATTGTCTTTTGAAATAAATAGGCATATATTTTTCTATAAATAGAGATTACTTTATTCATAGAAAAATTGAGTTGAGGGAACAAGGGTTTGTCGTCAAGGGCAAAAGGTTGTCGTTTCTCCTTGGGTAGACTAGGTCAAGTGAGTCTCTTGGTCACGGGAAGAGATTCGGGATTTGGGTAGAATTAGGGTTGCTAATTCCTTGTACCCAATTGTGGGAATTTCTTGTAAAGTGATACTCATTGATTCTAGGAGAACGGAGGGGCTGCTCTCTCCCCCAGATTAGGTTTATTAACACCGAACTGGGTAAACAAAGATTGTGTCTCTCTCTTGCTTTTGATTTGTCTACTTGCTTACAGATTATTATTTTCTTCGTCTCTATATACTCTTTGATTTGGTTGCTTGATTCAATTGCTCCACACATCAAGTTCTTTTATTGGTGTGAGTTTTTGTCGAATTCACAACAATTCCCTCTCTTTCTTGATGTCTTGCTCTATTTAAAAATGAGTATTTTGTATATAGTTTAGAATATAATGCAACTTTTATTCTTTTTTCTATATACATTTTGCTTAAAATAAAAGTTCAACATTTTGATAAATAATTAATGTAAATCCAAACAATACAAATTAAGTTTAAAGCTTTATAAGTATAAGTAGTATAATTCTTCATTTATAGTACTCCCAAGTGGATTGAAAAATGTTGTTCTTGTGTATCAACTTGGATTATTTAATTTTATTCTCAAAATAAGTTGGATTATTTATTAAGAGTATGACATATGACATGATAACAAATATTAAGAAATTAGTCATTTTCCATATTGTTCAAATACTAGTGTTGTATTTTTGGCATGGCATGCTATTTGCTTGTAACGTTTACTAACAACAACACTATCAAAGGCGCACGTATTGCAAACTTGCATTATTATAAAGTTTTGGTTGCATCTAAATTTGTCTTGGTATTGTTCTATTTAATCCATAGATAACAAGATATATATATATATACACTTAATTTTTCTTTTGAAATAATTATATACTTTTTTTTTATAAGAGATTATATATTGCCGACATCATTTCATCAAAACATAATTATTGAAGGTAAAAGATAGTCCACTTTACAATTATATGTGTGCGATCGAGTTTTTCCACTAGACTGTTTGAAAGAAAGAAAAAGAATTATAACTTGTAGTTGCCAATTAAATTTTTAAAAAATTGAGAAATTAGAAAGAGAGAATTATCTATGTTAAAAACAGTCACTCTTAAGAATTTCTTTTTTTAAAAGCATCAGATATATATACTTATAAATGTGGCATAATGTTACAATCACAAAAGTTAAGTAAAATATTAGAGTTGATCGGGACGGTTTCAATCTTAACTATATAGTCAAAGTGATGGCCCTTCTCTAGAAATCTCTCTTGTTTGTTAGTTTTTTTAATTATTAATTATTAAGTAGGTAAGCGAGAAAGAGTTAAACACTTAACCGTATAAATACTAACTTAATTAACAAAAATATCAAAATTGTTAGACCGTACATTGTGAGTTCGAACTCCGTCATAAAAAATGTCTCATTTGTACATTTTTCTATTACTTTATAATAGCAATGTATAATTTATTATTATTATTATTATTATTATTATTATTATTATTATTATTATTATTATTATTATAATTATTATTATTCACTAATTTCCCCTTATTTATTAATTTTCACCACACTTTATTATTTCACTAACTATAATTAATACTATTGTTTTAGTAAATAATATAATTTTTTTATAAGATAAATTTAGGGTGACGGGAGCGATAATGTCTCAAATGCAGAGAAAATTTTAGAAGTCTAAGAATACTTAAAAAGATAACTATATTTACCTCCATCCAATAGCACTAATGGACTCGAACCTAAGATTCCAAGATTCAAGACCTGTCGTTTTACTACTAGACCAAACTTTTAGAGTTAGTAAATAATATTAATATTATCATTAAATAGCGCAACTAATCATTTTTTTTTATAAAATAATAATAATAAACAACACAATTTAAATAAGACACTTTTTATACTGTAAAAAAAAAAAGACACTTTTTATGAGACACAGATTGTAACTCATCATTTTATGAGATATGTATTATTATGTTTTTAAGTAGAGACAATTTTCATCTTATTGCAAGCTGATTTTGTAAGTATGAACTAGACTCAATCTAAATTTTAAGATGGTATTAGCATCTTGGCGAATGATTATCATTGAGGGGTTGAAAGTGGTTAAATGAGAGAAATAAGGATTGTTCTTGGCCAATATTGGAGCTAATTTCTTGGTCACTTTTGTATGTGAAAGCTAGTGACACAAGGATTGCAGAAGTTACTTGAGCCTCAAGGAATCTAGAAGTAGTTAGTTTTGCTGTTAAGCTTTGTTAGTTAGTTTTTACAGTTACAAGTTAGTTATACTTTCAGTTTTGAGTTAGTTAGAACCTAACTCTAGTTAGAACTTGTATATAAGTAACAAATGAGTTGTCTAATTCCTTAGATTGGTGATTAATAAAAATTCATTCTTTGCTTCTTCTCTATTGCATTCTCTGCATTTATGCTTCATGGTTCAATCTAAGCTTCAACAATGGTGGCTTAGTTTGAGTTTTCACATGGTATCATCGACCTGTGATTAGACCTATCCTCTTCTCCGCTGCATTCTTCACCAATCTCCTTTCTTCTTCGCAGTTTTTTCTCTGCTTATTTTCTTTCTCCTTCAATTTCTTTCACCTTTCTTTGTTCATAATGTCTGATGATGGCTCAGCTAGCAGCGTTCGTGGCGGCGGTAGCATCCGTGGTGGTGGCTTCTTTAACAGCAACGCCAACAAAGGTTATCAAAATGACACCCTCAACCCTTACTTCATGCATCCTAATGAAAACCCTGCTCTTGTTCTTGTTACCCCACTTCTCAATGGTAACAACTATCACTCTTGGTCGCGCGCGATGACTGTTGCGATTCGTTCCAAGAACAAGTTGCATTTTCTCAATGGAAGCTTACCAAGACCTGATGATGATGATCGTGATTCTTTGGCATGGGATCGTTGTAACACTATGCTTATGTCTTGGATTACCAATTCTCTTGAGCCAGAGATTGCTCAAAGTGTGTTATGGATGGATACAGCCTCAGACATTTGGAAAGAATTGAAGGATCGATTTTATCAAGGTGATATCTTTAGAGTCTCTGATCTTCAAGATGAGATTTGTGCTCTCAAACAAGGTGATTCCTCAATCTCTTCTTATTACACTAAACTCAAGAAATTATGGCAAGAATTGGATAATTTCAGACCAATTCCTTCATGTTCTTGTGATCCCACATGTGAAGCACTTCCCAAGATTCGTAGCTATAGGGATGGGGATCAAGTTATTCGTTTTCTAAAAGGTCTCAATGAACAATATGTTACAGTCAAGTCTCAAATCATGCTTATGGATCCTTTACCTAGCATTTGCAAAGTGTATTCTCTTCTTGTTCAGCAAGAAAGGCAGTCAGTTATACCTTTAGATGAGTCTAAACTCCTTGCTGCAACCAACACAAACTATCAAGGTAGAGGTTCCTCTTCAGGTCGTGGTAGAGGCTTCAGAGGGGGTAAATCTAATGCTTCCAAAGGCAAAGGTTCTAGAATTTGCACACACTGTGGAATGACAAATCACACAATTGATAACTGTTTTCAAAAACATGGTTATCCTCCTCATTGGAATCAAAATGGTGGTAATAGTGGTGCCATCAATCATGTCAATAATGAAGCTGATGTTCAATCTGAAGCCAATGAAGATTTGTCACATGATCAAGATTCTAATTCTTTGATGTTTACTCCTGAGCAGCATAAAGCTTTGTTAGCATTACTTCAAACCTCATCTTCGATGCCATCTCATAGCATTAATCAGTTCACTTCCAAGCCCAGTTTGGGCACATGTATTGTTTGTACTCTTCCCAGTTGCACTAAACTAGAGTCATTTATTCTAGATACTGGTGCCACTGATCATGTTTATTTCTCTTTGCATTTTTTCCAATTTTTGAAAAGAATTAAACCCATCAACATCAAGTTACCTAATGGTTCTTCTGTTCAAACATGTCTTGCTGGTACAATTCATTTTGACCAGAATTTTAGTCTCACTGATGTTTTATATATCCCTGAATTTTCCTACAATTTGATATCTGTACCAAAATTAACCCTTACACTTGCTTGTCATTTGGTTTTTGATAATGCTGAATGTATTATACAGGATTCCCACTACAAGATGATGATTGGCACAGCTAAGTTGAAGCATGGACTGTATATCTTGACCTCTCCTACAGTTAGCTTGCCACACACTCCACCTAGACATAGTATAAATACCATAGCTTCTATTCCTGTAAATAAACCAAATGAACATGCTTATGGCATATGAGACTTGGACATGTATCAGATGAAAAGTTGTTTACTATCAATAAAATTTTCCCTTCTGTCAAATTTCAATCTTCTTCCTTGCCCTGTGATGTATGTTTTTATGCTAAGCAAAAGAGGTTACCATTTCCACATAGTCAGCATATTTCTAAACATGTTTTTGATCTTGTGCATATGGACATTTGGGGTCCCATTGCTGCTCCATCTATGCTAGGATACAGATATTTTTTGACCATTGTAGATGACAAAAGTAGGTTCACTTGGATTTTCTTAATGAAGCTTAAATCTGAGACTTCTACTCTCATTAAATCCTTTGTTCACATGATTCAAACTCAATTTAACACTAAGATCAAATGTATAAGATCTAACAATGGTAATGAATTCCTCCTTAGAGACTTCTATGCTGACACTGGTATTATACATCAAACCTCTTGTGTTGGCACTCCTCAACAAAATGGTATTGTTGAAAGGAAGCACCAACACATTTTAGGAGTCACCAGAGCATTACTTTTTCAATCCCATTTACCTAAAATTTTTTGGTCTCATGCTGTTAGTCATGCTATTCATATCATCAATAGATTGCCTACTCCCTTCCTACAAAACCAGTCACCATATCAAGTTTTATATCAAACCTTACCTGATATCTCTACATTGAAGGTTTTTGGCTCTTTATGCTTTGCTACTACCTTACCAGCTCATAGACTAAAATTAGATTCTAGATCTAGAAAGTGCATTTATTTGGGTTTTAAAGCAGGTGTTAAAGGTCACATTTTGTTTGATCTACACACCAGAGAATTGTTCCTATCTAGAGATGTTATTATTTTTTTTAACACTTGTTTCCTTACAACAACTCTTCATCTGATACTTCCACTCCTTTACATCATACACACACACCTGACCCTGCTTACCTAGATGACTTATTTCATTACACCTTACCCTCTAACCCACCTGCAAATCCTTCACCTTCTCCTACTCCCAACATAAATGGTCATAACCAAATTTCTTCTTCACCTATCACTACTGACTTGACAATACCAATCTCTGACACTAACTCTCCTCCTACAACTCCTATTAATTCTCCTTCTACAAATCCTATTTCTTCACCTGACACCTTATCAGAATCCATTCCTTCCTCTTCCCAACCAGTTGCACCTCTTAGAAGATCCACTAGACAAACCACTAGACCTGGATATCTTCAAGAATATCTCTGCAACCTTCTCACCAGTACAGTTCATGACTCAACTTCTTCTGTCTCCACTCCATCATCTTCAAGTAAGTATCCTTTATCTGCATTCATGTCTTCTCAAAATCTTTCTTCTGCACACACACACATTATGTCATGAGTCTCTCTACAATCTCTGAACCTACATGCTATGAAGAGGCCTTGAAAAATGGCCTTTGTTCCAACAATGGCCTTTGTTCCAGTTAGATGTTAATACAGCCTTCTTACATGGAGATCTTAATGAAGAAGTATACATGAAGCCTCCACCTGGCCTAGCTCTTTCACATCCTGACTTAGTGTGCAAGCTTCAAAAATCCTTGTATGGATTAAAACAGGCTAGCAGACAGTGGAATACAAAACTCACTGATACACTTGTCTCTTCAGGCTACATTCAATCCAAGTCTGACTATTCCTTATTCACTAAGCAGTCACCTAATGGTTTTACTGTTATCTTGGTCTATGTAGATGATTTGGTCTTAGGGGGGACTGATATGAATGAGATCAATGCAGTTAAGACCCTCCTTAATGACAAGTTCAGTATCAAAGATTTGGGTGTTCTTAAATATTTTCTAGGTTTTGAAGTAGCCAGAACAAGTCAAGGAATTTCACTATGCCAGAGAAAATACACTCTAGACTTGTTAAGTGACTCTGGCTTACTTGGAGCAAAACCTTGCTCTACACCAATGCAGCCACATCAACAACTTCACAAAAACTCTGGAAATGTTTTATCTGATCCTACAGCTTATAGAAGACTCATCGGTAGATTATTATATCTGACACATTCCAGACCTGAGATAGCTTATGCTGTAAGCAAGTTAAGTCGGTTTCTATCTGCACCTACAAATGAACATATGTTGGCTGGACTTCATGTACTCAAGTACCTCAAGAATAACCCTGGTAAAGGCTTGTTTTTCAGTAGTTCATCACCTTTAATTGCTAAGGGATTTTGTGACTCAGATTGGGCTTCATGTCCTGACACAAGGAGATCTACCACTGGTTATTGTTTCTTTCTTGGCACATCTCTTGTGAGTTGGAAAAGTAAGAAACAAAATGTTGTTTCTAGGTCCTCTTTAGAGGCAGAATATAGAGCCTTAGCCCAGGCTACATGTGAAGGACAATGGCTGTTATACTTGCTAAGGGATTTGAACATCTCCCATGAAACACCTATAGCCTTGTATTGTGACAATCAGTCAGCAATTCATATAGCTGCTAATCCTGTATTCTATGAACGCACGAAGCATATAGAAATTGACTGCCATGTGGTTAGGGACAAGCTTCAACAAAACATCATTCATCTGCTTCCCATATCTTCCAAAGATCAGCTGGCAGATATACTAACAAAGTCTCTACATCCTGGACCATTCTCTAGCCTTGAAAGCAAGCTTGGATTGTTGGATATACATTCCAGCTTGAGTGGGGGTGTGAAAGCTAGTGACACAAGGATTGCAGAAGTTACTTGAGCCTCAAGGAATCTAGAAGTAGTTAGTTTTGCTGTTAAGCTTTGTTAGTTAGTTTTTACAGTTACAAGTTAGTTATACTTTCAGTTTTGAGTTAGTTAGAACCTAACTCTAGTTAGAACTTGTATATAAGTAACAAATGAGTTGTGTAATTCCTTAGATTGGTGATTAATAAAAATTCATTCTTTGCTTCTTCTCTATTGCATTCTCTGCATTTATGCTTCATGGTTCAATCTAAGCTTCAACAATGGTGGCTTAGTTTGAGTTTTCACATTGTAAATCTCATTATGTTGACAGAAAGGAAATGATAGAAATAAGGGTAAACGTATGTTAATTTGGTTGAACTAGACAAATAATCTTTATGAGTTTGTTCCTCTACTCTTGATGACATAAAAATATGCATGGTTTTTGGTAGTTTTTTAATTAAATAACTTAAACTTTTATTAAAGAGAACTTAAAGAAAAGAGTATTGATTTTGATGCACATAATGGTGCTTTGAAGTTCAAGACTTTATTTATCGTAGTAGAGAACAACCCTTAATGTTGGGATACTTTTTTTTTTTTTTTTTTGAAGAAGGCTAAAATTTTATTGAATAATAAATCATAAGTACAAGGAATACTTATGATGGATTACAAACAAACATCCAGGAAAAACGCAACAAAACAGGAACAAACAAAAGCAAGCTCCCAGCCAAATACAACAGTAGCAGAAAAATGTAAAAAATCAGAAAAACACCAACAGCAGTGAACACGCCTAAGCCAGCAGCAAAACACCAGGCCTGTTAACGACGCAAGCAGTCCTCTGGATCCCAGCACCATTCATAGAATAGACATATCGGAATTTTATGACGATTCAAACCCCACCTCCACGAGAGCAATTTTATGTCGTCCACCACTTTCTCCGGATCAACCACATCATTTGAGAAAACAATATTATTCCTTGAGCGCCAAATCAACCAAATCGAGCGTGCCAAAACTCTTGTTAATTTTATTGTATGTTTTCTTACCTTTCTTGTCATTTAGTTTTTTGAATTTATTTTATGTTACAATTGCCCACATGTTTATGTGTGAGTAGTTCTTTTCATTTGACGATTATGGAAAGTAATTTAAGGATATATTTTTCATAATCCACACTTCTTTTTTTTGTTACAATCATAAAGTTTTCTTGTGGCTATAATCTTTAATTGCCACGATCTTTATTTTAGGATTAATAATCCTCATAATTTTCTTAAAACAATATTAACCAAAAAAGAACTCCACTGAAAATACACCCTACGCCTCCACCTCCATCCCCCTCCTCATCAACACAACACATTAATCCAATGATCAAACTAGACAACTTTTTTTCTCACATTAACTAATATATACTAATTAATTAACTTTTTTTTTTTCAAAAAAAAAAATAATTAGATTAAATCACACGGAGAACATTGAACGAATCGAAAATCATAATAATGGAGTGATGCGAATCACGTGATAGAAGTGGTGACGAAAAATATTTTAAAAAATAAAAATCCACAAAATTTGTATAGTAATTAACTAAAATATATTTAACATTATTTATATTTAAAAAGTTACATTCATTTATGGAATGGTCGATATGACCTATGTATATAAATATGTCCTACTAGTACTAGTATGATAGTATCATTATTGTAAGTATTTTAATTTTTTTTTAAATTATATATTCAATATAAAAAGGACACATGAAAAGCCTATTTGTTCTATGTACAATAAAATGAAAACCAAAGGACATTATTATTTTCCCAACAAAAAAAAGGACAACACATTGCTGGATCTCAAAGTCTGAAGAGATTGCAGTCAGATTTTTGAGTTAAGTCAGTATATTGTACTATATCCACCCCCCACCTCACATCTGATGTTTATTATATTTAAGACATTAAGTGGGGCCCACATCACTAATTTTCAAATCCATGGCTGCTTTTGCTTATCTTCCCCTCACTAAGAAAAATGCAGAAAAAAAGGGTTTTCATTCTTGTGTGTGTCCCCTCATTGACTCTTTTCAAAACCAAACACAAAAAACACCAAAATTGTTTGGTTTAATTATGCACCAAAATACAAGCAAGTTAGAGTATTCAACACTTCATGTCACACATCTTCAACAAACTAAATCCTCTCTTATTCTATCCTTTTATTATCTATATATCTATAAGCCCTAGCTAGATATATAGTATAATTCAAGTACTTCATATATAGCTTTTGATTATAATTTCTTTGTCTTATATAAACAACTTGGCTTTGGTGATCTTTGTATCAATGGAACAGGATCAATGTTGGATACAAACAAAGAGAAAGTATTCAATGAGTAATTCCAATCTTGTTAACCCTTCTTCTTCTTGTTATGGTGATTCATGGGAAGAACAAGCTTTTGCTGAAGATGCAGCTGGAGCTTCACTTGGTGGATGTATATGGCCACCAAGATCATATTCTTGTAGCTTTTGTAGAAGAGAGTTTAGGTCAGCACAAGCATTAGGTGGTCATATGAATGTTCATAGAAAAGATAGAGCAAGATTAAAAGAATCTTCTAGTCCACAAAATGATAAAATTCTTTATCATCATCATGAAGTACTTGAAAATCATCTTCAAAAGCCAAATCAAAGTGTTAATTCTTTGGCTTATAATAACCTTTTCCCTAATTCTTCTCTTTGTGGTTTGGTTTATAAAACTAACCCTAATTATGACCTTGATCATTTTGTTGCTTCAACTTCATCACCCTCACCTTCTAAGGCTTTAATAAGAGGGGAAACCCTAATCCCATTTTATGATTCTTCTATTCCTCATAATTCTTCTGAATCGTGGCGAAATTTATCTGCAGATGATAAATTATCCTCAACAAATTTTCAACTCGAAGTTGATAATATTGATGAAAAAGTCTCCAATGGAATATTGGATTCTAGGTTTAGAGGTAAAGGGGGTAATAATGATGATGAAAGTGATGTGGCTATGAGCTTGAATTTGGTTTTGTGTAGAGCTCATCCATTTGTGGAATTTGAAAGTGCTAAGGAGGAAGAAGATTTAATTTCCAAGAAGAGGAAGAAAATAGATTCTTCCACAAATCTATTATTCTCAAAGTCAAGCTCTTTTGATAGACAACAAATTATGCAAGCAAACATGTTTGAGTTTAACCCTAATTCCATCGAAGAGCTAGATCTGGAGTTAAGACTTGGTTCGAAGTCCAAGGTATAGTTTAGTAGCATATATAAAGAAAATTCTTCAATTTTCTTAATCAATATAGATTCTTCTTCTCTTATATGTTCATAGTTTGTTTTGTTGTTTTTTTTTTTTTTTTCCTTAATTTCTTTACCCTACAAGAGTACAAGAAAGCTTTTCATCATGTTTGATTTGTTTTTTTCCTGAGGGTTCAGCTTCAGATATCTGCAAAGTTGTATGTCATGATAACATTTACTGCAACTATATACACTGGCTTTTGTAAATTTCTTTTTAGATATATAATGTGTCCAAAAGTTAAATTATTTTGAATAACTGCAAAAATTCATGATTTTACTTTGTAATTGATGTTTCCATTGATATTTACTATGATCATATATGAAAATTTTCATTTTACATCAATAATTATCTTAGGAAAATTTTAGTGCTTAATTAGTTTGTTAAGAGATAAGAAAAATGTTAGTAGTTGAGATCGAACCCTAAACATTTTACTAGAGCTTATCCTTTGAAGACAATACATCAATAATTTGCCGGCTAGGTTTTTAATTTAATAATGCAACTATATATTCTTGTTTTCATCCCATAAATTTATATTATTTTCTTGCATTATTTTTTTCGAAGTTAAATAGTGTTAGTACAAATTGTAAATATTTGAATTCTTTCAACATAAAGCATGAAGTTTAATTTCTAACCAATATTTATATGAAAATTAAAACATTTTTTAAGTTAAATGAATTTCAATGATGAAATAATCAGTATCTGCAGTTGTGAGTGGAGAATTTTCAATATGAACAAGGAGAAAAAAAAAAGGTTAAATAGGGTTTCCCAATGTAATTTTCTTATATTTATATGATTAACTATTGTGTCAAAACCATAATTTCAATGAAGAGTTTTCTATTCCATTAATGTCAATGAGAGAAGAAAATGAAAGCAATTGTGTTCTAATTTTGGAACAAAACTAATCACTTGTAGTGTAGTACATTATTCTGCATGTGGACAACAGTACTTGTTCAAATTGACATCATCTTCTGATATATGCTTCAAGGCAACGTGGAAATTAATCACTGTTTCAGAATTTCAGTGAGAGATAGAGGGAGAGAGAATGTACCGTGAGTAAAAACTGTTTCAAATTATTGAGAGCTATTTGTGTTGGCACGGAGTCAAAAATGATACATCGTTCGATTAAGATTAAATAGTTCAAAAATAATGCACTTAAATCTAAATAATTTATTCTTGAACGAAAGGAAACCAATACTTTAACTGCGCGAATGCAGAGAAACCCTAACTACATTGTGATGATCGAATTTACATTCACGTATTTGCAACTTCGAAAACTATCTGATCAAAATCGTACGGTCTAAAATAGGTTAATTTTAAATTAAAAAAACATCGAGTTTAAATTTGGAATTTAAACCCTACTCTTGATCGAACAGATATCAATGTTCCGACCGCATGAATACGAGAAATCCTTAAAATTGCATGGAAAAATATGATGAGGGAGTAGCCTAGCTAGCTAGCTCATTTCCCTATCCAGTACTTGACTGACATTCGATCGGACAGAAAACTAAACTAACTCATAAAATTAAAAATAACTGATAGCTAGCTTTTCACAGCCGCATAAAGTCAGATACATCCCAACATTGATTCCCTTTTCCTTACACTCAAATCCATTTGCTTCACTTCACACTTTCACCTTTTTTTCCGCTATACTTTTCTTCTTCTATATCAATCCAAAAACTTGCCACCTACTATGGAATCAAAACCCTTTTAAAAAATTTGTAAAGATAATATGCTTTTTGCAATTTAATAATCACTATGAGAATATCAATTATTCCAACAATGACTCACAGGCGCTGATTATGCTAATTTTCTTGTTTTTTCTTGTGTTTTATGTTAGAATTATGATATTTGAAAATTGAACTTTTTTTTGGTTTCTTCTTCTTGTACATATCATACGAAATGAATCAACGGTTGTTGCGCATTTAAGGGAAGAAAAGAGATACGTTCTCAAATATAAGAAATTATTAAAAAAAATTCTCTTGGAAGCGTTTATGTTTAGTCTTCGATGACACATTGATTAGGATTGTCTGAAGAAATGTTTTAAAAATCATATTGAAGTGACAGGCTCAAGTAGATGAACTAGAAATCGACCAATTTTGTCAGTTAGTCCAACCTCGATTGTGTCACAATATGATTGAACAAAATTGATCGGAGTTTAATGAAGTTAAACTAGTTGAGTCACAATTTGTTCCACCGGTTTTAATTTTTCAATTTTATATTTATTTTTACTCTTTTAATAATTTATTCCTCATATTTATTTGTCATTCGATTCAATCAGGCTTATACCAATTTAACCATGACTTAGAGATCTCACTGGTTCGATTCTCTATCCGAATTTTAAAACATATTTGTTTAATGTATTAGGTATAGTGAATCGAAAGTGAGCAGATCGACTCATCGAATAGGATTGTAAATGATAGAATTTAGACCTAGTTAAAAAATCAATATTACTCACTTGATGACAAGTAATGAATGATAAAGAATGTTGAAAAGTGAATACTCCAACTCCCCTATGAGCTATGAACTCTACTAGTAATATTTAACCATATAGGTTGCCAAGTTCAATGCATAAATTGTTGCAGAACACAAGGCGAGTATTCTGGCTACTTCTTTATGATCTTAAGCTTTAATAGTAATTTGATGGAAACTCATCCCTTTGACTTAAATGAAGTTTTTGTACCTAACGTAGTCATTCATACGTAGCTATCACATGTACAAATTATGCACATATATATTGAAAAACTTAAGACATACCCAACATTCAAATTCCCTTGTGAGGCTAAAAAAATGATGATTATATTAATGATGAAAGGGGGTTAGGAAATCCTTTTTTTTCGATTTGAGTGTTGGTTTATATTTGCTTAATTTGGCACGTGAGTGGAATTAAAAGGAAATATTTTTTTTGTAACCTATAGGAGTGAAATATATGCATCATCTTCATCAAAGACTAATTTTTAATGAAAAAATTGGCTAGACATCTTTATTTAATTGATCGAGTTGAAATCGTCTTAAAATATTTAACTTCAATTTCACGCGAACCAACATAAGTTCAAACTAGAGAGTAGAGACTATGGGTCCGTTTGGCCCAGCTTATTTTTCAGCTTATGCAATTTTTATGTATTATTATAAGTTTTTCAAGGTAGTTTATGATGAAATAGCTTCTAAAGATTCAATGTTCACTAATTTAAACTTAAAAAATAGCATAAAACATAATTTATATTGCATAAGCCGTTTGCATAAACTCTAAAATAAGCTAGGCCAAACGAGCCCTATATATAACAATCTATAAAGTTGCTCAAAATCAAAACCATACAAAAAAAAAAAAAAAAAACCCCTCTTACACGTATATGTCTTTGTTTTACATCTATCAATCTCGAACTAGAAGTGCCTAACTTTTCTGTAAAGTTTCTTGTGATTTCATGTGGTAATGAATCTTAGTCATTGATTTCGGATTGAATTATACCGAATCATACAATACAACTAGTAAATAAATTTTAAACAATCTCAATCAATAATCAAAGCAATACTTAAAAAACTATCATTTCAATCATTTCACTCAATTTATTTTTATAAGCAAATGTTAATCATTATTTAGTTGTTATATTTATATAATTTTTTTGCCATTAGGGTTTGAATCTCAACCATTTAACTCCACGATTTTCCTTAATATTTAGCTCATATGAGCTGAAAAATTCTTCATGAGTTAAGGTAATATTAATGTTAGAAGGAAATTGAGAAAATGAGAGGTACAAAATTTAAGATATACTATGAATGTGTAAGGTAAACGAGGTCCTATATATGTGTAAGATGAGTTTTAAAGGCAGTTGGTGGACTTTGTCTTCTTTTGGGATAATGAAATGGGTAGGTCTGATTCAAACAGAGAGGAATCAATGAAGTTTTTGGGGTGCAGCTGCAGAGTTGCACATGGGAAGAAACTGTCGTTACTATGATCACTTATAGGAAAAAGTTTATTGTAGAAATTATTATATATTTATAGAATAGAGTTAGTACAATATGAGATATTATTCTCATGAAATTTTGTGATTTTTTTTCTGTTGAACTACTATATAATATGTATAGTAGTAAGTAGTAGCTTGTTGATTGATTTAATTTAATAATTAAGAAATGAATTAAATCACTGTTTTGGAGAATCAGAATTTTGAAACAGAAATTCGATCCAGTGCATTGGGGGTTGGTGTTGTCTGGGATTTTATTCTTAATAATTGCTGTGACAACTAAGGTCTAAAGAGTATGTTTTTGCATGGGGGCATGTTCCTTTCATCACGAGCTAAGCTTGCATACATATTTTTAATCTATCTCATCTCATAATGTGAGGATGGTCAATATAAACAGTGTCCATGGCATGGCCTAATTTTGAATTTTATTTTCATTATATATTATTTTAGTTTTTTTTTGTCCTCAATATATTTATTTAATTTAAATGAAATTTACAATAGTAAATTTTTTACAAATACAATATTTTTTGGGACTTTGGATGGAACGTATCCCTAGCTTATGTGTTGGTTCGATAGGTTGTCAGAAGTTGTCTTATGGTCTCTTCGGGACTCTGGGCGAGACGTCTCTGTCAAAATATTTCTTGTCTTTGATCCAAATTAGCTCTTGTTCTCTATGGCCTTCTGTGGAAAGTTACGGTGTCCTTTGTTTTTAGTGACAGTTGTGGTGTTGTTGTTACCGTCTTTTTTTATTTTCTCTTATGTTTTCTCAGGCTCTTCTTCTCGGCACTATATATATACACATATATTTGTCATTAAAAAAAAAAACTTTATCACTATACCGGCCAGAAAAAGTTGCATTGACTATAATAATTATACGTAAAAATATAGAATTTATTAATATAGAAAAAATAAAATATTTATAATGAAATTCATTATCTTATTATTAATTAAATAGAATTTTATTCCTCATAATATGTTGCATTAGTTATGTCTTTCCTAACGATGAAATGCTTTTGAGGGGCAATTCCGTGGGGTGAGAGAATTTCAACGAGACAAACATCTCCCATAGAGTGGTGGTGATTAACCGCCAAGGATGGCCTCGGGAGACTATCATGTGGATGGTTGCAGCGAGAAAGGAAGAAAAGGAAAATGAGAGAGTGATGGCGGAGGGGTGCCACTGTGAAGCATAGTGTTTAAGGGAAGAATGAGAATGATTTTATGTTTTTAAAAGGCAAAGATGAAGCTGGAGTGTGAAAAAGTAAAATAAAGAGGAGTGGGGTGCGATCAGTAAGTTTGTTATGTGAGGAGTTGGATCGCAGGTTCCCAGCCCAATCGAAGGCGAAATAACTTGGCCCGGAATAGAAAGAAGTGCGTGAGTATACAAAGATAGAAAAGAACAAAGGGTGCAGAAAGTAATGAAAATAAAGAGTATATGAAGGGAGGAAGGTTTCTCTCCCCACCCCCCGTCGTTCTTTTTCACCCCCCAGAAATCCAATTTTACCCTTGATTTTACTCCCGAAAACTTCGGTAAACGCGTACCGAAGTTTGTCGATATTGAAAAATAGGTGTTTTATATCGTTAAAAACTTCGGTACGCGTGTACCGAAGTGTTTTTTAAGGTTAAAAATAAAAATCCAGGGGGTGAAAAAGAAAGACGGGAGGTGGGGAGAGAAACCTTCCGAAGGGAGGGACAGTAGCAGCCCACACTTTTTATTTCATAAGCAACCCATTTAGAATAATGCTCCTTAACATGAATCAAGAGAGATTATATGAACTCTGAAAGGAGAATTTATTTTCACCTCATCTAAACCTCGCGCGCCTTGAATTTTCAAAAATACCATTGTTCGAGTTCTAGTATTAGAATGTCCTAAACTTGAATCCTGTTTTTACTGAGATAATTTTATTTTTTTAACTTTTTTATTTTGTTTCATATATTGATGCTCATCATTATTCCTCCGTTCGTCAGACATTGATAATAAAAACTGTAGATCATCTCGATGATGGGTTGTTGCAATGTTTGACTTCACATCAATGGTAGTAATAGGATCCACAACAATTCACGCATCAGCAGGATGTGGGAGCATCTACAATTTTAGGTGCAATATTTGTTCTCCAATATTTGGTTTCACATCAGCCAGAGAATCATGAAGAGCATCAATATTTTAACGTAAACAACTTAAGAAAGCATAATTGTCTCGGTAAATACATGTTTCAAGTTCTACAATGCAAAATAGGTTTCAAATTCTATAATCCAAAACTGATTTTGAATCATAAAATTTCAATGTATAAAATACTAAAATACATGTTTGAGTTTTAGAACCAAATCAGAAAAGGTTGCTCTCTCTGCAGACATTTTATGGGCCAATAGCTACTAAACAAAATGAGGCAAATACAAGACAAATCAATGAATTACAATAATCATGTTGTCCTGAAAAACAAATATAAAGCCTTTCTTAATTGAACATTACCTCAGAATTACTACCTCATATCTTGAGTAACAAGCAAAAAGCTGATCATTGATCAACCATACCAATTACCAATTATCAGAATCTTAAAACACAAAAAACAATTAGCAAAAGAACAAAACAAGTAGCAGCTGCCACAATTTGGTTCATGACACTTGATCTCAAAAATTTCATCAAATGAGCCCATCATTATATACACATGCATAACTCTTCCATTTCAAAACTTTAAAGCAAACAATATAAATCTTCCACATATTTAAACTACAAAGAAATTGAAGTATAACACATAATTTCCTTCTTAAAAATTCAAAGGTCACAATCATATAAATTTATGTATAACATATTCACAACTATAATAAGTACTCAATACTCATCATACTAATTTGTTAATGGTAACCATAAATTATACAAAAAACCAAAACATAGTTACATAGCATCTTCCCTTATTAATCAAAGGAGCAACAATTAAGCTTCTAAAAGCATACCAATCAAAGATTTAAAATAATATTGTAATCTTGATTGCAATTAGTGACAAAATCTTCAAAAATCTTAATATTGCTACATCAACTACCTTATAAGATGCATTGCATCAATATTGTAACTATTAATCACACTGCAATAATCACAGCAGCACAATCATCTTAAGCTTAATATTAACACCATAAATTTAATTTTAAAACAAAACCTTGCAATTACTCCTAATTACATATATAATAATATATAATTAATCTCACTACACCCTTCTCTCACACCAATATATACAACTCAACCCAACCAACACTTCTACTATGGCAGCCTCTGCCTTCTCCAAGTCAGAGTAATGCAACGTCTGCAGAAGCATCGTCGTAGGCTTTGTCTCGAATTTCGTCTTTTCCAAATGCCTCTCTTTCTGCCACCGGATAGTGTCGTGGGCCATTGGCGACAGCCATTCCATCAACTCCTCCACTGCCTCCCGCCACCCTTCTGCCAGCTTGTGCCCGTCACTTCCTTCGCCTCCCTCTTTCGCCCAACGTCCCTTCAGCTTCGCCCTTACTTTCACCCTCAATCTCCCTGGTAACATTTCGTACAATGCCTCACGTGCGTCATCTCCTATTGTCGCTGGCGCGTGGAGACAACTCTCTGCCGATAGAATCACATTAGCGTACCTCAAAGAAAGCCCAACTCCACCCACAGTGGATGACGACGCCAGCTTCAAAACCTTATCATTATTACCATTCATCTTTTTCTCAATTTCACCGCCACCAGGCGCAAAATCCATTGGCATAGGATTATTGAGATATCTGATCATACCAGTTTTAGTTGTTGCTGCTTCTTTGGAAATAGGCCCGGACTTTGTAGCACGCTTCGGAAGCGATTCCTCATACCATTCTGAAACCCCGCGAGTTGTATTATGATACAATTCGCGGTGTTCCAGAAGGCAACAATCGTCGGAACCAAAACCAAAGCGTATGAAACTGTTTTTGTCATTCTTTTCGGTATTAATATATGCTCCAAAAACGGAGCATATTCTTGCGTACACAATGCACACAATCCTTGCCATGATCCCAATGGTTTTGTCGAATGTTCGTTTCCATAAAGATGTTTCCTTGAAATTCTGCACTTGCTTTCTTTGGTGCACTAATTTCTCGTTGAAATGTTCCATATTTGGCTTTAGAGATGGTTTTGTTATGTCCCAATAACGTTGCTGTTGTTGTCTCTTTTTCTCCGCAGCCTCTAACTCTGCCAAGTATTCCATGGCAGAGTGGAGACTAGCGGTTGCGGAGATGAGTTTCTCGGTTTTGTCTATGATTTTGTAGGTGTTCCGGGAGTTGTATTGCAGCTTCCCAAGGTCAATGATACCGTATTTGAGATCGGCATATACAAGGTCGAACCGCGCTAGGCCAAGGTCAGAGCACTTTTGGCCTAGACGGGAGACGGTTGCAGCAATGTTGTCGAGCTCCTCTAGACGTTCCGCAGCGGCAAGGTTGATGAGGAAATTTTGTTGGTTGGAATTCAAATATGTTACACCTTTGGATTTGATGACCTCATGGTGGAGTTTCGTGATTTCTTCGTCTGAGAGGGAGTGGTAAAGAGAGATCAGGCGACACATAGTTTTGCCGGCGTCAAAGGCAAGGATGCCGAGGGTTGCAGCCTCCGGCATCGTCTTGTGACGCCGTGGCATTGCCACGACCATCACCATAACCTCCCTAACCGTACGTTAATAACTTTGCTAATTTTGCTATTGCTCTTAATTTGAAAATTGTTTTATTTTTATCTTCACTCTTGATTTTTACTATTTTTCTTTTGGTTGTAATGTAATGTGTGTGTGACTATTCACTATTTGACTTTGTTTTGAAGGGTGAGAAAAACTTGATGATAGATAATGTTTGTGTTTAATTGAATGTGTATTTATAGGGTAGTGGATTAGTACTAAATTGTTGTGGACCATGGAAAGGAATCATTGATAATAATCAATATTTTTGAACATTCCTTACTAAGACGCGTTTGGACAGTTTAGTTGGGTTGGGATTCATTGGGTAATCATAATCAATTCACCGATTAGGCTAAATAATTCATTGATTATCAATATCATCTTAGATTTTTGACACAACATTAATTAATTAATTAATTAATTAATTAATTAATTAATTAATTAAAAAACATTGAAAATCTATGAATGATCATTTGATTGTTCTCACTACCGCCAAATGGGAGGATTTAATAGGTTAATTAGTTGCTTAATATGTACTTAGAACATAATGGTGGATGCTTCATATATTTAGTATCAAACTAAAAAGAAATTAATGGTAGGATTAAGCTGGTAGTATTTGTTTTAGGCAACTCAATTATAGTTTCTTTTTAATAAAAACAAAATGACATTCATTTAAATTGATATAGTAATAGGACATCAAATACAACCACATATTTAACATCATAAAAAACGTAAAAGATTAATTTGTGAATAAACTCACAGAATTCAAGTTAATACTAACATATAACGATAAAATACCCATAAATAATATAATAAAAATTAGAATGATTGAAATATCTATGTTTTCGGTTCTACGACGTTGGTGTCCATATTATTGTTTCAATTTGTAATTGACAAAAGCTAACTTTTTTAATTTGGAATTAAACGAACACTGTAATAAGACAAAAAATCAAATAGCATTGTGTACTCGAAATCATTAAAAAGAAAAACTTGATTTATTGGGATACTCTCTTCAACTTTAAACATACTCTACTCTGCTTAATATGTTTGATTTCAACAATTAGATACTTTTTTTTAAGACAACAATTAGATCATAACATTAAAAAATTATATCATAGTATATATATTCATTTGTGTTTTTTCCTCTTTATCTTTTTCTTGTTGCGTAGGGAATTGGAAACCAGAATACTTTTGATCTCTTTATAATTTAAATTTATCTGTGAATGTTGTTAAATGATAAAAAATTATGTACATATTACTGTTGATGAAGTCATACGCGTCAAGTTGATTAATATACATCAACGTTATAATCACGTAACATGTAAGACAGAAAATTATTGTCCAAAAATAATAATGTATGTAAGAATGAAAACAAGTTTTGTACCAAAAAAAAAAAGAAAAAGAAAACAAGTTGCTCATAAATAAAATCTAATAATAAGTGAAAGTAAACAAGTTGGTTTTTACTACTATGGACCTTTTTTATAAAGAACCACTAAGTCAATATATTTGATTCATAATTCAATTTAAGTATATTAATTATTATTGATTTAATTATCTCTTATAAAAATTATTAAAAAGAATATTTGAATGGTCTCGTAAATACAACACAGTTGGTTGTTGTAAAGATATATTGGTAGGAAAAATATAGGTTTAAAATTGAAATTCTCTATTTTTTTTACATTTAAAATTGTTTGAATATTAACTAGCGACTTATAGGCTATTTGATAAAAAAAAATTATATTTCAACAAATAAGTTGAAATGGAAGGTTTTTGGTTGTTTACAATGTTGTTAATATAATGATCGACATAAAATGTTATGTATACTATTAAAATTTCTCACTATTAAATCAAACTTTTTTTTTTGTTTTGGTTAGGACCACTAAATCAAATTTAATGACTTAAAAAAATGTAACGATTTTGTTAGGCAAAACAAATTGATACTAATATATAGATATATAATGGCTGCTATACATGTTGCCCGAGTATTAAATATGAGAAATTGTACCCAAAAAAAAAATATGAGAAATTATTTTTGAGAATTAGAGCAATAATAGTAGAGCTTCTTATTTTGAAAATTTAAGTGAATTTTTATGTTTTTGTCGTAGAGAAAAGTGGTTTTTTCATGCATACATTACTTATTTTATAGTATTTTCAATATTAATTAACACTTTTTTTTACATATTAATATCTCCTTCAATGGTCCAATCAAATATAAGCACCTCTTCACATTCTAATTTCTAAGCATGGTGTTACTTAATTAGTTCAAGAAAGAAGTATTATTTTTTCAATTTTGCTAAGTAAAAGAAAAGAGCAAGAAAGACTTATCCTGACTATAAAGAAGTAATCATTTTATTTTCTTGTTCCATTATTCAAGTAAATTCTGACTCTAAATAAGTGCATCAATAACAAGTTACTAATATAATGCTTTTAATACAAAAGTATAGAAATTTTATTTATTTTCATAGATCTCTATAGAGATGTGTAAGAATTGAGGAGAATCAAAATAAAACATTAATAAATAAAATAAAAACAATGTTTGATTAATGGCGTGTGAAACACAAAAGTTGAAATATACTCCCTCCGTTCCAAAATATAAGTCGTTTTGACCATATTACACAAATTAAGAAATGTAATCATTGTTGTATAGAAAAGAGAAATTATGAATAAGTTTACAAAATTGTCCTTCATTAATTGTATGAGAAAGATAAATGAAAGAATTGAAAGAAGAGAGAGAAATAAAAAGTTACGGGTATAATAGGAAAAATAGCATTAAATGCTTCATTGGAATTGTAAAGCGACATATATTTTGAAGCAAATTTTTTCTCCAAAGCGACATATATTTTGGAACGGAGGGAGTATATTTTTTTTAGGTAATCACTGAATGAAAATAAAATATTAATGATAGTATTAATAAAATATTATCAGACATTAAGAAATTCTAGTTAATTAGTTATGTAGCTTGTGTGATGGCTTATTATAGGAACGAACCTACAAGGAAAGAGAGCTTCACACGTACGAGGAAATAACGACGCAATTAAGTCTTTAATCTTATCATACATGTCATTATTGTCATAAAATATGAAAATGACATATATGCTGTACTTATACTATCATACTTGTGATTTAATTAAAATAAAATGACGTTTAATATTTTATGATTATGTATACACTGTAGTACTTTACGAGAGTACTACTTTTTTTTCTGGAATTTCTTTCATTATCTTTCTTTTTTGGAGTTTTCTATTGGATTCGTTTTCATAATAAATATTATAAAATAGTACTCATTACCATGTGGACTTAAATAATGTTTCGTACTGAGTCTATGGAGGTTGACACTTAGATTTGTTTCTGAGTTTGGAGGGGAAGGAAAGGGAAGACTAAAAAGAAAAAAATAAGTGAAAGAAGTATAGAAGTTTGGGAGGAAAGAAGTTTGGAGGGTTATTTTTTCTTCATAACACAAAAATCCTCCAATTTGGGAAACTCAAAAATTGTATTGAATGGGGATTTGGAAGGGGTTTGAAGGGTTTATATGAATTCTTCAAATTTAATTAATGTTGTTATAATATTCTTAAATTCATAATATATTAATCATAAGTATTTATTTGTAATTCTCTATAAAAAATACTTTCTCAAAAAATGTAAAAGATTTCTTTAATTTTCTCTCTATTTCCCTCCCTCCAAAACCCTCCCCTCCCCTCCAAACTCGCAAACAAAGCCTAAATATTCATCACTATTAAAAATGATTAATCTTTATTGGAAACTTTATAAAATGTATAAGATGATTTTCTCTTTTAATTTCAAATCAAATTCTTTTCATTTTTATGAGATAAAAATCGAACCAAAAATGTAAACATTTTTTTATTTATAATAATATATATCGTGCTCTAAATAATACTAGTAATCAATCATTTAGTTAGTAAATTATGCAACAAGTTAACATGTTAGGATTGATGAAATTATTTGGAGTGTTTATTATTTTTTACGTAGAACCCAACTATTTTTATTAGTAAATTTTATTGATGGACAAATCTTCTAAGAAAGAAGTATAGAAGATTGTCAAGATAAAAATAAAAACACTTTAATTATAGGAATTTGGATTCTTTCCACTTATTGTTTTCACTTATTTTTGTTGAACCGTTATCTATTAAATTAAGATTTTTATTATGATTGTTGTGAATTCGACGATAAATTCACACCAATAAAAGAACTTGATGTTTGGAGCAATTGAATCAAGCAACCAAATCAAAGAATATATAAAGACAATGAAAATAATAATCCGTAAGCAAGTAGACAAATCAAAAGCAAGAGAGAAAGACACAATCTTTGTTTACCCAGTTCGAAATTACCTACTATGGGGAGAGCAACACTTCCGTTCTACTAGAATCAATGAGTATCACTTTACAAGAAATTCCCACAATTAGGTACAAGGAATTAGCAACCCTAATTCTACCCAAATCCTGAATCTCTTTCCGTGACCAAGAGACTCACTTGACTTAGTCTACCCAAGGAGAAACAACAACCTTTTGCCCTTTACGACAAACCCTTGTTCTCTCAACTCAATTTTTCTATGAATAAAGTAATCCATATTTATAGAAAAATACATGTCAAAAAACTAGTAACAAATCTATTTTAAAATAAAACAAATCAAAGTCAGAGTGTCATCCCAGAAAATATATTTTTCAAAGAAATCTCCAAAAGTCACGCTCCCGCGTCCGGCGCCACCTCGACCGCACCCAGCGCCATCGACAGAGCTGAAACCACTTTCCAGACAGCTCCTGGCGCGCGGCGCCGCAGACAGATTTCCGAATTTTCTAACTTCTTTGTTATCGAGATTTTAAGGCACTTTCAACAATGATCATTAACGTCTTATCTTCAAGACACAATATCTATCGTCAGAATTTTAAACACACACACAAATATATATATATATATATATATATATATATATATATATATATATATATATATAATACGATTATCCGATAAAGAATTATCGGAGGTGTCATGTTACTAAGTTTGAAACTTTGGTGTCATTTGATTCTAATATATATATATATATATATATATATATATATATATATATATATATAATATTCCAAAGAATTTATAGTAGATCAATTGTCTAAGTTTGATTTTCTTCCTCAGTCACTACACTACACTATACTAGTGGTCCATCAAAGACATATATATACTTGAACACAGGATGTGAACACAAGAAAGCTCCAACACAGTTTAGGTGGATTGGTAATTCTTTGTTGTGACCTTGACTTAGTAAGAAGTACAAATAATTCATGATTTCAGTTGAGCATAGTACCCCTCGTTAGTCCAAACATTCACCTTTTTCTTGGTTTGTATTTGTGGTCAATCCTATGATACGCATTACGAAGATAAATCTTATAAGTATATATATTGATTTTTACTATTAGATAAAAAAATTCATTAAATTAAATAACATATGATGAGATTTATAGATTAAATGGTGAAAAATACATTTACTATTTTTTTTTTCTTTATGCCAAGAGTGAAATATTTTGCATGTACATTTGTACTAGACAAAGGATTTTTTTTTTTGTTTTAATAGCACAAAGGATGTAATTATATTATATATGAGTCTCTTATCATGTTTTGTTTTTTTGGGTTATAAAATTGATTTGAAGTCAATATATAGTCGTGTGGACTCACTCACACCCCCACACGGAGCTGTCAACGTAGCGTCTCAAACTCATTCTAATTGTCTTTTTAATTCAGTCATCCAATCAATCCACTGAGTTCAATTTCACACTATGTGTTTGTGCACCAAGATATAGTAAATATTATCCGATAATCCGATAATATTTTTATACGATAAAAAAGTTAAATTTACTTACTTTATCCCTCTTAAAATAAATGACATATTTAATCATCTTCACATTTGTCAATATACAAATTTAATCGTTAATGTTTATAATTATTTATAATTAAAAAATATAAAAGTTATATATTTTGAAAATACTCGTTGAGATAAATCAAATAACATCTCATATGCTAATATTTACATGTAAACATTAGTCGACAAATATGGTCAAAGTAGTTAATATGAATAGTACCCAAAGTTAAATTATAAATGTGATCAAAGAGAATATATATATATATATATATATATATATATATATATATATTATTTATGTAATATATATTATTTATGTAACGTATCGGTTTGTTTTAATATTTATTTTTTTAAAATTTTTTATAATGTATTACATTTTCAAAAAAAATTAAGCAAAGGAAAAATATATTAAAAATACAAGAGATACAAAGACTTGGGAACATTAGACCTGACCCAGGTAAAGGAAATACAGTCCTAAAACTTTAAATAAAAAAAATTAACAATTCGGATCATCGTTATTATCTTAGTCCAGAAAACTACAATGGTGGAAAACACATTTATAATAACATTGATCCAAATATCATTAATGAATACAATGGTGAGGACGACTTTGCTGGGGATGTTGCTGAGGAGAATTTTGCTGAGAATGATGTTAAGGTCTTAAAAAATATATCTATATCTATTATTTATTTCCTCATGATTTCGTTATTTCCTAAGGATGGAGTTTGTCCTGTTTGTCGTAAAGCGTGCCTTGATATTTTTGGAGAGCATGTTGCTCATTGTAGGGAGCTTCCATGTTTCAAATACAGGCATGACTTAGTCCGAGATGTGCTTTTTGATATTTTTGAAAGAAGCACCAGTGAACTTCTTGACAGACCCACAAGAAGGGAGATCGACACTTCGGTCTGCGGATGTTTTGGTGGATGGATGGATAGGAGGGAAACATGCTTGTGTAGATTTGACTGGAGTTTCCCCACTTGTCGGACTAGGGGTTGGAGATTTTACAGTAGGACGAGCAGCCCTCAAAGCTGCTTCAAGCAAAATGGTCAAACATGAAAAAACGTGTTCTGACAATCAACACGCTTTTATACCGTTTACTTTTGACACCTTTGGCTTTCTAGCACCAGATGCAGTAGATCTTCTAAAAAGAATTCAAAGGGTCATGCATAGTAATGTGGTGTCGCCTAGGTCTCGGAATGTAGTGTTTTATAGATTGAGTTTTGCTATACAGAAAGGTTTAACGGCGCAGCTTGTTGCCCGTTTACCTTTTATTTAGGTGTAATTATCCTTTATATATATCAGAATTAATTTATATCTACATATAATATAAAAACTATTTTATTTTACTACTCACAAACTTTCTTTAATGTAAATATGATCAAATAAACAGTGTATTAAGATGCAAAGTGTATTATGTAACATCTCAAATTTTTCCAAAATATTACTTAAAAGTATTACTTAATAATTAGAAAATGTGCCTTTTTTTATTATCAAATAAATAATAGTGTAATAATGACCAAATTGAAATTCAAAATAAGCATAATTTAATTTATTTAATTGAAATTAAACAATAGTTCGAAAATTCTGACGAAAGAAAATTAATATCCGCATTTCTAAACAAGTTTTAAGTGCTAAAATGAATTGAAATAAAGATAGTATACCGCAACAGCTTATTTATTACCTAAAATACTAAATTTGCAAAAATTCAATTTTCCCCTTTACATTACATATGCGCTTCAAGTATCACATTCAATCATAACTTTCTTCTTGAGTACCTAAAATATTAATTGAAAATGGTCAATTTCTTTATCCACATTAAATCATACTTATCATAAGAAAATGTCATCATAAATTAATAACAAAACACTTGAACCAATAAAAATTAACTTTTCTCTTACTCCCTCCGTAACACTTTATAAGCAAAATTGACTTTTTAGATTCATTGTAAATTTAATGTATTTGGTCTATAATATAGATCAGATACATTAAATCTACAATGAATCTAAAACGTCAATTTTACTTATAAAGTGTTACGGATGGAGTATCATGTGAAATGTAATGTGTCTACAACAACCCTATATGAAACACTAATAATCCGAATAATAAATCTCATACCAATGGAAAATCGGCCGTAAAGGCAAAAAAAACATCGAATTTACCACAAAGACATACTATACAGACGCTGCTATACACATCTTATACATGTCTCAATAACGTGAGAAAATTCATTTTCTTAAAGACTAGCATGACCTGCCACGACCTATAGTTCTCCCTACACCTTTTTTTATATTTTCCTTGATTTAATCAACAAAACAGCATGATACTCCCTCCGTTTTTTTTTACTTGTCTTTTTAGAATAGTAACATCAAATTAAGGAAGTATATTTTTGCACTTTATCTTTCTATTATATCCTCATTTTAATCTACCAATAAATTCCTTTTTTTTTGCACACTTTTTTTTCTTCAATAAATTAAATATTTTATGTACAAATAAAAACAAAATTTAATATGTTATGTACCAAAAAAATTAAAAAGATTTAGTTTTCCAAATATATAGCATTAATTAGTTTTTTTGAAAAAGAGTAAGAGCAATTGACAAATGATATAATTGACAAATTATATCCGTAAAATACTAAAAGGATAATTAAATAGGAACACTAAATTCAACACTAAAAGACAAGTAAAAAGGAACGAAGAGAGTAATATTTATTATTTAGGTAGCTTACACTCTGAACAGAAACTAAACGAAACACTGAACACATAATTGGAAATTTTTATGACAGAATTGAAAGCACACCAAACAATCAAAAAATAGACATTTTTTTTTTAAGCCAAACGAAAAATATAATAAATAAAAAGAGAAATACAGAGACCGGGGGGACATCAGGCCTAACCCAGTTACAATACAAAGAAATACATCGTGAACGAACGAATCAGATAAAACCAATCCAAATCAATCCTACCAACCTAGAAACACAACACAAACGCAACCCAACGAACCCGCGTACGGGCACGAAACCAAGTTACAAAAAAAAGATGAGGAGTAACCAGATGGCAAAAATCAAAAAGGATTAAAGCTTGACAAATGAATCCTCCGCCAACACGGAACATGACCCACGTGCCAACAACCCCTGAGCAAAGCAACAGCAGGCATAAAAAGCCCTTTCGAGCAAACGACGTGTTGACACTCAGAACTGAGTGCAACAAGTTATACATCCAAACCCTAACGGGTTAATAGAACCAACCCAAATGGGTTTATGAAACCAAACCAGGAGGACCTGAAAATACCACACCATCTCTGATCAAGAACACAAAGCAGCAACAAACAATACAGAAGTAATAAAAACAGTACACACTAACATAAACGAAAAAAACAGAGCAGTAAAAACGGAAAAACCACCGTTAAAGCAACACCAAAACCCCCGATGTAGAAGTGGAAACTTTGAATCTGCAGGTCTCAACAGAACTGGGCAAGAATCAGAACATCAAAGAAACCACCAACCACAAACCAATCCAAGGCAAGCTGGAGAAGGAGCAACCACCAAGAAACGACCACCCATGACCCAAGCAGCCCGACCAAACCAACCAGAAAGCCAACGACGGAGGAGAGTTAATCGACAGTGCTGAAACCAACCAAATCGACCCTTGCAACGACGGTGATCAAAAGAGAAGGCAAGGCAAGCAACAGAGACATGGAGAGAGGTGCGGTGGCCGTCGGCGAGGACAGGGGAGAGCTTCCACGAGGTTTAAAAGGTGATGCGGAGCAACAAACTCATCGCACCACCGCTAGAGAAATTTCATCGTGAAGAAAAAATTTGGATTGAGAGGAAGGGGTTAGGGTTAGGCGGCGGCGGCTGAGTTTGAGGAGAGAAGTGAGAGCGTTTACTTTTAATTTAATAATTTGGTAATGGTAGTTCCAATCAAAAAATAGACATAGATTATTCTACAAAACAAAAAATGTTGCCAACTAATGACAATATATACTATTCGGACAAGAGTAAAATTTTATAAGTGCAAAGTGCAAACTCTTGAAGTTTAAGGTTGCAAAAAAACTTAAATTTAAGTAAACAAAGTTCAACCTTGTTCTTCTATTTTCAATCTTTCACTTTCAGTTCCATATAGAGTCCTCCCTAATCTCACTTCAGCAGAATCTAGCACACTAGCAGTTCCAAACAGAATACAAAACATTGGCACTGCATGTTTTTTATTCTTAAGGATAATAATTATGAGTATGCAAATTTTTATTTGTCAAGCATCTCATAAAGCCTTCATTCACAGATCCATTACCTGGATATTTTCCATTTTATTATCTTACAATTTCATTCATCCTGCCTCTTGAGTGAAAATGAGAATACTAACATCAATGGAAACAATGCAGCAAGCACGCAGTAAGAAATTTCATACCAACTATAATGTTCTCAACCCTGCCTCAAAAGGGGATTAATTATGGCATACAAAAATAATCTATAAATCATATTCATAAGGAATTACATAGAAATAAATATTAGAAACTATCAGATGGTGAAATAAGGTTAGTCATACTAAATAACAGGTTGCATTAGGAAATTTTTATACTGCAGTCAAAAGTATTCAGCTCATATGCCACATATAATGCCCACTATATTCACTTCTTGCTCAAGATAACTTATAATGGAAGTTATTATCAAAATATCATTACAAGATCAATCTCATCTACTGTAATTGTATGAAAGAGTTCATAATTCTAGTTTTTTTGTACAACAGAAAAGCAGCACATGATGAAGTAAGACTTGTAAAACTAAGGGATTTTGCATTTCAAGAAAAGAAGAAAGAAAAAAAAAGCACATAGGATATGAGAGTGGAGTGGAAGATATGGCCATGGATAACAGACAAGCTCAATTTACCATATTAGAATAATATAATTGAGAGTAAGTTGAAAGAAAAACTGACAGAAATTTCTATGATTTCACTTAAATGAATTTAAATTAATTATTATGATGGTAACAATTATATTCATACAAGAAACACAGTATTGTCCTTCAAACTAAAAAAATAGATACTCAAAAAGAATCATATCATCTAACTGAGATGTAACTAAAGTATGTTAGATAGACTAACAAACTACAGAAAATCTAGAATATCCATGTGGACGTGAGTGAGATACTCTATCAGATTACAATCTTTGGCGAGAAAATAAACAAACAGAATTACCGCAGCTTCTACCATACACCACCGTAATGATGTCCATGGTGGACAATTATTAGTAACCATTGGGTTCATCTGTGTATTACAACTCCACTAATTTAATGGTAGGCACTATACACCAAAACTTTTCGATCATCTTCTTCAAACTGGGACTGGAAAGCTAGCAAGAGGCCAACCACCACATGGATTATAGTCGCAGCGCCACTTCAGCCAGTTGCAGCTGATAAAGAATGAATTTGATGTCTTTCATAACACTATCATCGAAGTTCCTTATGTATAGCGGCTAACTGGTTCACAAGATCTTTTTCTCCATGTTTTCTTAGGATATCAATTGCACTTTCTTTGTACGGAGGCTGTAGAGGAACAGATTTCTTAAGGATTATTTTTGCAAGCTTCGTGGCCTCAGTCAAGTGGTTTTCTCGACAAAGACCAATTAACATAATAAAATCTATCATTACATGAATATAATGAAGTAAGACTTATAAAACTAAGGGATTTTGCATTTCAAGAAAAGAAAAAAAAAGAGCACATAGGATCAACTATAATGAAAAAGGTATGTCATAGTATTTCATTGAAAACTAAGGAATTGAATAGAGGTTTCCAACCAAGAGAAGAGTAAATGGTGCGAACCTCATCAGAGGTGGCAAGGAAGGATATGAGAGTGGAAGATTGGAAGATATGGCCATGGATTACAGACAAGCTCAATCTACCATATTTGAACAATATAATCGAGTAAATTGAAAGAAAAACTGACAGAAATTTGTAAGAATTTCACTGAAATGAATTTAAATTAATTATTATGGTAACAATTATATTCATACAATAAACACAATCTTGTCCTTCAAACTAAAAAAATCGATACTCAAACAGAATCATATCATCTAACTGAGATTTAACTAAAGATAGACTAACAAACTACAGAAAATCTAGAATATCCAAGTGTACATGAGTGAGATACTCTATCAGATTACAATCTTTGGTGAGATATTAAATTCACAGAATTACTGCAGCTTCTACCATACACCACCATAATGTGGTCCATGGTGGACAATTATTACTAACCGTTAGGTTCGTCTGTGTCTTGCAGCACCACTAATTTAACGGTAGGCACCATGCAACGAAACTTTTTGATCATCTTCAAACTGGGACCGAAAAGCCATCAAGAGGCCAACCACCACAACGATTAGAGTCGCAGCGCCACTTCAGCCAGTTGTAGCTGATAAAGAATGAATTTGATGTCTTTCATAACTCTATCATCGAAGTTCCGTATGTATAGCGGCTAACTGGTTCACAAGATCTTTTTCTCCATATTTATTTAGGATATCAATTGCGCTTTCTTTGTACAGAGGCCGTAGAGGAACAGATTTCTTAAGCATTATTTTCGCAAGCTTCGTGGCCTCCGTCAAGTGGTTTTCTCGACAAAGACCAATTAAAATAATAGAATAAATATCAGTGTCAATGGAAGACAAGAATCCCATATTCTCAATTGTATCAAGCAAGTAGAATCCATCCAGTACCCTATCCTTCAAACAAAACTCCTTTAGCAAAAGGCTAGATGCCAAAGTATCGGGTTTGATCTCGGCAGCAAGCATTTCCTTGAAGAGCTTCTCTGCTTCTTCGAGTTTCTTTATCCTTATCAAAGAAATTACTAGTGAACTGTAGCAATCACCACGCGAGACACAGTGTTCCACCACAAATTTATCAACCAACTTGTAAGCTTCGTCTACGCGACCTTCGGTACAAAGACTCTCGATCAACGTAAAAACAGTAACATGATTAGCAAAGCACCCAAAAGCTCTCATTCTATCCAAAATATTCATTGCTTCTGTCCACTGGTCTCTCTTACAGAAACCTTGAATCAAAGATGTATAAGTAACAACATTAGGACAGCAATCTCCACTTTTCTCCATTTCATCCAACAATTCCAATGCCCTTTCCATTGAACCCGACCTACACAACCCATCCAAAATAGACGATAAAACCACTGAATTAGGCGAACAACCATGACCTCTCATAACCTTAAGCATCGAATAAGCATCCTCCAATCGACCCACATTACATAACCCCTCAATCATAGTCATATACGTAATCAAATCAGGACAAAGACCATTCAAACTCATCTCCTTCACCAACTTCTCAGCCATTTCAACATCACCCTTCTTACAAAACAACTTTATTACAACATTATACATCACCGTATCCGGTTGCAAGTTAAAATCCTCCATTTTCCTCAACACCCACAAACTCAAATCAACAAGTTGAGCCTCTTTACACAGCTTCAAAACTTCCCTAAACATGTTAACATTAACAACACACCCTTCAACTTCATAAGACTTAATCAAATCACAAATAATCTCAGGATTCTTATCAATCTGAAGCAAGTTACAAGCTTTCCTATACATATAGCCACTATGCCTATAACCTGTTTGAAATCCAGCCCAAATGAAAAACCTAACACCTAATTGAGAATGTGTAGGACAAAACTTACTAAGAACTTGAATAACACATTGAGAATCCAATTTTGGCTTAGTCTTAGACAAAAAATTCTCAATAGTGATTCCATCATTTTTATGCAAATGGGTATAAAGGGTATCAACAATTGAAGCAATACCCATTTGTTGAGTTGCAAAAGGAACGATTTTAAGAGTTTGAAAACATGAAAAAGATCCAATTTTTATTAAGTGGTGCATTGGGTTCGTAAATTTAACGATCGTAATTACTCAGTGTTAGGTTAAGTAGTCTCACCAAAGCTTAATATGGTCTCTTCACACCAAATCGCACCTCCTTCTCTCTCAGTTTCTTCTCAGATGAGCGCTGTCGCCGGTGGTGTAGTGGGCGGCAGCGGGAAGGATGAAGCAGCAAATTTATATTTTTTTACGATTTTTTTTCTGCGCTCACTCGCATGCATTGAGATTTACTTTTCGCATCTTCGGGTTTCCTTCGTCACCCCCTAAAATGACCATAGTACTCCTCTCGCCATTTGGAAAGCAAGCACTTATCAATAATTTAAATTCAAACTAAACGTCGGCACCCCAAAAATGAAAAAAATAATTTTTATGACCATAGTACCCCCTCTTGCGAACTCTTTTTTTCATGATATTTTTCACTCTTGGGGTGCCAACGCTGAGTTTGAGTATAAAATATTGACACTCGCTACTTAGACAGCGAACTGAAACATAATTCACTACGTAGAATGTGAACTCAATTTGTACTTTAAGTATTAAACCTTATACATTAATACTAATTATTATAAACTCACATGATATCTCACATTCATTGTAAATATTTTTTGTATAATTATCATTGATTGCTAATAATGTTCAATAAATAATTTTGAGATTTGCTAATAATATTCTTTGTTCTCTCATTAAATAATTTTGAATTACAAAATATATGATTACCTTATATACATTGATCTTATGATGCAATTATGACATTTGCTCCATAATTATTTTAAAAAATTGATTTTTATAAATTTCGCTATTTAGAATGCGAACTCAAACACAGTTCGCTATTTAGGAAGCAAACTGTGGTGTGCACCTATTTTTTGCAATTTCCACATGCACTGCCTATGTAGCGAGAGGGGTAGTGTGTGTGAGACTCGGGGGGTGCGAAAAAGAAACTCTTTTAGAAATTTAGAATATTAATTTGAGTATTTCTTTTCGCACTCTTTGAACTTTCCTGTCGTAGGTTAGGTAGTGAGTATGTAAATAATAAAATTGTGGAAAAAAAAATAGTTTGTTACTTAGGTAGAGAACCTTATATGAATCAAATTTTTGTCCCCCTCACTCTTCTGTCACCTCTCATGAATTGTTTTGAATAAACATAGTTCGCAAGTTTGCATCTGTCAAACTTAGTTCATTGGTCATGTAGTGAGTGACAATATTTTTCTAATCCAATGCCAATGTTTGCATCTGTCACATCTCGAGATGAAATAACAACCTGCATCAAAAAAACTATTGTTTGCTACTTAGGTAGCAAACTTCCTTCACCCATTTCACATTGTAAGTAGCAAACCATGACAGTTCACAAATGGTTGGTCTCCAATGCACCATAACTTGTATAAATAAACATGTGTGGTTCATTTTTTCAATTGCAACTCGAAAAATGGATATTTATCAAGTCTGAAAGAACACTCACTTAGTTGCAGTATACTACAACAACGGGTAACTAAATCTTTTCAAGATTAACATTGATGTTACATTGGCTGATCTGAAGTGCCAGCGGAACCAACTCAACGGTCGTCTCAACTGTTGTCGTACAATATGGTTCCGTTAGTTAGCCAGCAAACTCTTTGTTACAGTTATGTTGACCCGGAAACAGGAAAGGTAAATTGATAGAGATTTTTATCAAAGGATTAGACCCAAAATTTACATCAAAAATATATTTATTAGACATAAAAATTACATCAAATTTAATATAAAATAGGGACATAAAGGGAATCTTCCTCCAAAGAATAAAAGAAGGGCAGGTTCCTCTTGTCCATGTTAGTGTTCCCATCAAGCATCTCAACTTCTAAGAGAAAAACAAAGGAAGGTACTACCTTGCACTTAGAAGTAGGGCTGGCAATGAACCGAACCAATTCGAAAATAGTTCGAGACTCGATTCGCTAATTAACTCGTTGAACTTGGTTCATGAACCAATTAAGCTGAACTTGAGCTGAAAATTAAGTTCGTTAATTAAATGAGCCGAACATGAACGGGATGCAGTTCGACTCGTTTGGTTCATGAACCGGCTCGATATATATATATATCCTTACACTTTTCTAAACTTTTTTTTTTTTTTATAAAAAACCTGATAGAAAGATATCAATAGAATTTTTTTTTCAATTAATATAATTCATTAATATATTTATTTTTACTTATTTTATGGTTTGTTTCAATGTCTTTATTTTCTTGTAGCTTTGAATTAATTTCCTATTGGGATAATTTTTATTGTATTTCAATTTCTTTCTTTTAAAAAAGTTAATTTAAAAGGTCAAATATATAAAATTTGACAAAAAAGTGATTTTTAAACTATGTGATTCGAGCAAACGAACTGAACCTAACGAGCCGAACCGAACTGCTCGCGAACTATAAACGAGCCGAACTCGAGCTAAAAAAATAGTTCGTTTCGAACTCGAACCGAATTTCGAGCCGAACCAATTTTTATCGAGTCGAGTCGAGCTCAGACAGGTTCGACTCGACTCGACTCATTTTCAGCCCTACTTAGAAGACAAAACTTTTGTTTTCTGTCGTACAACCTACCACTTAACTGCTTTCACCTACTAGTTTAGCAGCACAGAGCAGTCTCATTTGTGTACATGAAATGAAATCCCCAATTAGGCAGAGCCAAGAAATGTACACTCAATAACTCAAATAGTCTATAGTTTTTAGCTCTGGGCAAATTATGAAACGTACACTTCCAAGAAACTTGGACAATAATTGTGCTTTGGTCCTGCTACCTTATCCATGTGCTTCACCCTTGCCTTGCCCACATAAAGAAAATTATGATTGTTTTTTTCTGTGAATATTTTTGGAGGAATGTTTATGATAATTTAAAGTTTGATTGAAAAGTAAGTAAATTTTAGCAAAATATTGTTCCTTTCAAAAAATTTGAATTCAAATTTTATAAACCATATATTTTAATCGAACTCATTAATCACTTAAATTAAATTACTTATTAATACTTTTAGTCAAATAAATAAATTCTTATACACATTAGAGCATTGTTTTAAAAATCAAACATCGAATCAGTAAGAATACTGGATCACTGGTTCATTGGTCGAATCACTAGGTCACTGGTCGAACCGCGTGACTAAACAGGATAACTCGGTTGAATAAACTGGTCTTTATAACAAAACTAGATAAATATTAAATTGGGTTGAACCGGATGACTCGGTCTCTAAAAAAATCATGACACCTAAAAAATATGGAAATTTTAATAGTTCATTTATTAAATTCAAATTTTAAACATACACACACAACAAAATAGTACAAATGCAAATAAATTTTGAACAAAATTTGACTCCCGTATTCGTACGAATTGTATCTGTTCTCACTCTCTGACTTTTTAATTTCAATTTTAATAAAAAAAAAATTAAAAAGGTTAAAATTTGTTTTTTGTCAAAAAAATAAAATAATAAGCATTGAACAGGCCGATTGACCGGTTTTTGCCGGCTTTAACCGGTTCTTACCAGTTCAATTTTATATCTGGTCAGACAACAAATTGGACTGGTGACCCCTCCAATTTCTGGTTCAACCGATTCGACCGCCGATTTGATTTTGAAAACATTGCATTAGAGTTTTCTTGAATATTAGTATTCTTTAAACAAAATGTATTCTAAGTTTAAATTTATTTTAAAATAAATTAAGATACAAGTATAGTATAACTTAACATTAAATTATTATATTAATAAATACATACACAACCAAACTATAGACTATTTATTTTATTTTTTTGACAAAAACTACATAGATTATTTGAGTGTCCACAGTTTTGTAAACATAAAAATCTAGTTTGGTTTACGCCCTCCGATTCAGATTTGCTTTTTAATATATTTGGTTTATATTATAAACTAAATATTCCTCTGATCTCATATATAAACAATTTTTTGCTTTTTAAATTCTTCAATAATAGATGTATATAATCTATAATATTGACTAAATTTATAAGTTATTAAATGACTCTAAATAGTGAAAAATTATTTATATATAAGATCAAAAGAAGTACATTAAAAACTCAATAAATTTATAAAATAAACATTCTCTTATATTAAGGACCCGTTGGACCTAGCTTATTTTTAAGCTTATGTAAATGACTTATGCAATTTTTATGTATTATTATAAGTTTAGGGTTTAAAGTAAAATGTTTTTTTTTTAAGAGACCAAAGTGAAACAAAAAATATCTTTAAGGGACCTGCGGACTAATTAAGTCTTTTATAAATTAGTTTATGATAAAATAGCTTATAAAAATTCAATTTTCACTAGTTTGAACTTATAAAATAGCATAAAACCTAATTTATATTGCATAAGCTTAAAAATAAGCTAAGTCAAACGGACCTTAAATACCGTATCGCTTATCATAGTGATAGTCACATGTGAAGTTGAGTGGGCCACCCTAAGGAAACAATAACCAAACTAGATGAGTAGTTGAGGTCATAACCCCACCAAAGAAAGTTGTGCTTAATTATTCATACTTTTATTTTAATGATTGTAGCTAGTGGGCCATCCTAAGGAAACAATGGACAATGTTAACATGTGCCCTAAGGACACATGTTAAGAATACAAAAATAGTAATATTTTTCTTGTAATTTGTGTATTTACCTTTTTAACATTAACTTCTTTTATGTTATTATATGCAAATTTCTAATTTTAGGTACTTAACATGTGCCCTAAGGACACATGTTAACATGACCCGAAAACAATAACCAAACTAGATTTAAGAATTGTCGATTCGGTTACCGTTAAGATAAAAAATTGTTTGATCATAAAGTTTTATTGCAGTTTTAGTTATTTTATTTTTACAGTTTTAGTTTCCATTAAATATTTGTCTAAAAATTAATGTTTGATAAGTTTTAAATGACGTTGAATATAATCTAAAGATGAAAAAAATACTAATATTGATAAAATTATAAGAAAATTGATTTATAAACTTAATTTAATATATGTCGTATCAGTATATTTTAGACAAAGTATTTGATTAATGGGCTAAAATTGTCAAATTTTAAAATAGAGAATCAATTCTGCAAACTAGTGAAAATAAAGGGACCAAAACCACAATTAGACAAAAAAAAACTTTTGTGTCTAGTATATTTTAAAGGGTATTATTAATCGGTGCCTAACGACACATGATAAAGAATAAAAAAAAATTATCTTAGTAATAATGTATTTAATTTCTTTTATCAACGAAAAAAAAAAAAAAACTAAGCTCTAAGAACCAAGTCCTCACTCCTCAAAACATTACCTAAACAGAAACTAAAAATAGCATAAAAACATAAGGCAATAGAAAGATGCAGCTAATCATAGTCTTATATATGCAAGAATCTTTTGATTTTATAACTTTGGAGACTCCTCCTATAGATCTTCAGAGTATTATCTTTGCTGACATCTCTAGAACTTCTTTGCCTAGGACTGTGCGTGTAATTTCATAATTTCTTTTCTTTTGAAATTTGCCCTCTTCATGCACCCAAAAAAAAAACCATAAAAACAATTATTAAAGATCTTTAACTCAAGGTTGTTTATGAATTCAGATATATTCTTTTTTGTCATAATTATGAAGATACATTTTTTGCTAATGGAGACTTATGAATTAAAAAAAATTATTTATTTATATAATTTATATGTTAAAAAATAAGTTAATCCAAACTGATAATATCTCTATTACGGAAATTGTTTTCACAAATACAAGTAGGTAAAAAATCACATCAATGTGTCAAAGAAAATATATATAAAAAAAAACTCCCAACAATTTTTTTTTTGGTCTAGAAAAATCCCACCAATTAAAAGTAAATTAATAAGTGGTTTAAGTTGTTCAATGAAATTAATCCAAATTTTTCTTTGACTAATGAAATTAATCCAAATTAAGGATGATAATTTAATTTTATCAATTTTTAAATAAGCAAAATTATTTTATTGTTTAAAAAAGATGAAAGCTAAAGTCAAGCTAGTATTGCAAGAGGTTACCATGCATAAGGTTCAATTCAAAGTGACCTTGATGTTTAGCTAATAGATATCATATTCAAAAGAATAAATAATTTGATTTTGTCTTTTCTTCTTTTCTCCATATTGTACAGTAGGTAATAGTAAAATGATAAAATATGAGTGTAGAGAAAGAAGGTACAATTGAACCTTAAAATAAGTACAATTAAACTTTCTGAGAGGATAAGGAAAAAGGAAGTACAATTCAACCTTAAATAACTGCTTACGAGAAGCTTCCATTTTGTTTTGTAAAGTAAACCAAGTCGTCATCATAATCATGGCATAAAACCAAGTTCCATGGTACCTAAATAAGCCACGTACTATAACAATAGTGACTAACTTAACCATCCCCACAAGATTAAAGAGCTACTTTGAATTAGCTTACGTAAACAACTTATATAATATAAATTAAATTTTATGTTATTTTATAAGTTTATATTAGTGAAAATTATATTTTTATAAATTATTTTATCATAAATTACCTTGATAAATTTATAATAATACATAAAAATTATATAAATTGTTTGCATAAATTCAAAAATAAGTCAACCCAAACCGGCCCTAAGTTAATAACAACACATTTTATTTATTGAGTCGAAATTTAAAGGTTAAATGCTAATTATTAGATTACTTGAAGAAAAAAAAGTAATTTAACTAATAATAATTTATTTTTGTAAAATTCAATATCCAATTCAAAAAATTAATTTTGCTAATTATTAGTGGAGATCGAATTAAAGTCGGAGCTTCCTCTATATAAATTAACCTAACACAAAATAGTATTATGAAATTATTTTTTTTGTCTTAGATGTGGTAATCTATTGAAATTAAACTCACACACAACTATGAAGTCCCGGGCCACAACATCCGGCCTAGCAATTTCGACATTTGTCAGTTGAGCTAGGACTCCTAAACAGAAAAATTTAAACTCTACCATAAATAAAATACACTCCAAAATCTCAATGTCAACCCCTAAAGTTTACATAGCTAAAATAATATGAGAAAATCTTAATTAGACACAAGATTTTATCATAATATTTGATCACACACACATAATTAATAAAAGGTAGAAAGAGAAAATAATAAAATATTATATATTTTTGAAATAATTAAATTATATAAAAAATTTATTTAAGTGTGACCAAATGATAAGTCTAAATACATGTGACCATTTTAATATTTCTACAATAACACAATAAAACCACGTTCGTTGTCCCATAAGTTCTAGCTCAACTGGCAAAAAATTTCCGAAATTGTAAGGCATGGACGTCATGACCGGGGTTCGAACCCCGGCTCTCTCACTTATGTGAGAATTAAAAAAAAAAGCCACGTTCGTTTCCCCCTTACTTAACTAACATTCTAACAATAAATAATAAAGCCAATTTCGTTTGTGTGGCTATTGAGAAATTTTCAACTAAATCTATAGATTCTTTTATTTTTTATTTATCTATTATTATTTCTATCTTTGTACTCACTATTTGCTCCACTCACTTCAGCTTTCTTCATCATACTATAAAGTCTTCCTCCCACCTCTCTTTTTGTCAATCTAATCCAAAGAATTTGGAACTAAGTTTCATTTCTTCTGCTTCCAATTCAACAATCTCTACCAAACTTGTTTTTGGTTTCCAATAATTATGGCAACTTCTGTTACAAATGTTGGAGCCATTAACATAGCACAGGTACCCTTAATTATTATATCATATATTAAGCTTATAAAACTTTGGTCTAAGTCCATAAATATAACATGTGTGGTTTTACTTATGCTTTTCATTATTGATTTTGTTTATAATATTTCTCTTTTCTTAAGTATATTCTACATAGGCCTACATAAAACATATATGATTTATTGATTATAATATTTCTTCATTTTTAAAGTATCTAGTTGTATGAGTGTTTAGAGGAGTAGTAGACTCAATTATGAGCAAATAATGTTTAAGAATAGTGATTAAGAATAGTAAGGGTAAATAGTATTTCTTAAGTTCATTGAATAATTGATGTATCTGATTATATAGACCAGATACATCAATTATTCAATGAACCTAAAAAACAAACTTTTTCTTATCACCAGATACATCAATCATTCAATGAAATTAAAAAACATTTTTTTCTTATAATAAGAACCAGAGAGAGTATTTTTTTTTACTTATATTTGAGTACGGAGTAGCCGAAGATTGCGAAATTGTGGAACCAAACCTTTCTTTAAAAGCTTGACTCTAAGTTTATATCCATGGACATGGACTCCTTCTGAATTTTTGTGATCTAAACATGTATGTGTTTGATTTTCTTTCATATGAGTCTGTTCTAATTTTCATTCAATTTGGAGTTCATAGTTAATCAGGAACTAAAAAGTAATATATTGTGCAGTTGAGATTGAATGGTTCTAGCAATGGAGTTCCTATGACAAGTTCAGCATTTTTTGGAAAAAGCCTTAAGAAAACCAGCTCATTTATTTCCAGCCAGAAAAGTTTGTCTGGTAATTTCAAGGTTTCTGCGCAGGTTGAATATGACGAAGAAAAGCAGACATCAAAGGACAGATGGGCTGGACTTGCTTATGATACCTCAGATGATCAGCAAGATATCACTAGAGGGAAGGGAAAGGTGGACAGTGTTTTCCAAGCTCCAATGGGATCTGGAACTCACTATGCTATCATGAGTTCCTATGACTATATCAGTGCCGGCCTTCGCCAGTAAGTTTTTCTCGCCTTAATTCAGTTAACATGGATTTGAAACTCAGGTTTTGAAATAAATCTTGAACTATTTTGAGGTTAGTAGATGATATATTAGGTTATAATTTTTCTATGTCACTTGTTCTTACCTTAAAATGTCATTCTTTTAATTGATAAAATGTATCTTACGATTCACAATATGATTTGATTCACGACTTGAAAAGTAAGTCTTTCGATTCACAATTTGAATCTCCATTTGACAACAATGTTCAGGTACAATATGGACAATACAATTGATGGCTTGTACATTGCACCAGCATTTATGGACAAACTCGTTGTTCATATCACCAAGAACTATCTAAGCTTGCCAAGTGTTAAGGTTCCTCTCATTTTGGGAATTTGGGGAGGGAAAGGTCAAGGGAAGTCATTTCAATGTGAGCTTGTCTTTGCCAAGATGGGAATCAGGTTAGTTTAATTCCATTAATGCTACACAATGTTGTTAAATAATGATTATAGTGATATGTTAGCGCTATATAGCATAACGAAATTTGAATAAATCACTATTGTTCTGCGTTACACTATTTAGCATAAGTGTTGTCAATGCCGGCTATAGCAGCACTATAGCATGGTAGCGTAGTACAATTTGAACAAACCGCTACTTTCTGCGATTGAAATTGACACTCAATTACTAACTCTTTGATCTACTTCTTTGGAATTCAGCCCTATAATGATGAGTGCTGGAGAACTGGAAAGTGGAAATGCAGGAGAGCCTGCAAAGTTGATTAGGCAAAGGTACCGTGAAGCGGCCGACATTATCAAAAAAGGAAAGATGTGTTGTCTATTCATCAATGATCTTGATGCAGGAGCTGGTAGACTTGGTGGAACTACTCAATACACAGTCAACAACCAAATGGTAAATGCAACCCTAATGAACATTGCTGACAACCCTACCAATGTTCAACTTCCTGGTATGTACAACAAGCAGGATAATCCTCGCGTCCCTATCATAGTCACTGGTAATGATTTCTCAACATTGTATGCTCCTTTAATTCGTGATGGACGTATGGAAAAATTCTACTGGGCGCCTACTCGCGAGGATCGGATCGGTGTCTGTCAAGGTATTTTCAGGTCAGATGGTGTCCCTAAGGATGACATTGTCAAGATTGTTGACACATTCCCTGGACAGTCCATTGGTAAGTCATACCTTTATTTAAGCTTCAAGTCAAAATTTATAGTTTTTAAGGGTCTGTTTTTGTATTGACTTATTTGAGCCTATGTAGTGATATAAACACTTGTGAGACTGTTTGGTGAGCTTATAGAAACAGCTTATGAAAAAAAAAGTTCTCCATGATAGCTTATGAAATCAGCTTATAACTTATATGGAAATAGTTTGACTTTATAACACTTATATGATAAGTGTTCGTGTTATAAACGCTTAATTTAGCTATTTGTCCAAATAAGGCCCAAATCTTTATCCTTATTAACCATTGATAGATTTGAGACATGGCATGAATGAAATTAGAGTAATGAAATGTTTGATGCGATCTTTTGCAGACTTTTTTGGTGCCTTGAGGGCTAGAGTGTATGATGATGAAGTCAGGAATTGGATTTCTGGTATTGGTGTGGAGAGTATTGGGAAAAGGCTTGTGAATTCAAAGGAAGGACCTCCAACTTTTGAGCAACCAAAAATGACTATTGACAAGCTACTAGAGTATGGAAATATGCTTGTCCAAGAACAAGACAATGTAAAGAGAGTTCAGTTAGCTGACAAGTATCTCAGTGAGGCAGCTCTTGGTGATGCAAATGATGATGCTATCAAGACTGGAAACTTCTATGGTTAGTCCTATGATCCTTAAAGCCCTTATTTCTTTTATGTGTAGGAATCGTTCTTGGTAGATCTAAATTTACAACACTCACATACTCTTCACACCAACGACGTGCACTAGACTTCGGTGGTATTGTCAAAACTTTATTCAAAAAACTCCTTCTAGCTTTAGGATTATGGATGAACAATAATCAGGGCCGGTCCGAGGATCAAGTTGCTAACTGTAATCCTTGCTAAGGGCCACAAGTTCATTTAGGTCTCTATTAACAAACTGTTTAATTTGTGTTTCTCGCACAATAATAACTAATTATAATTATCCATAGTATTAATTCTACTCACTAATAGTAATCACTATGTTTATCTCCAATTGATTAGGTAAAAAAAGGTCCTGATTTTTCTGTTATTAGAGGCATTATCTAAAAGTTTGTTTTAGACCTTAAAAATATGTCGGGCCGATCCTGACAACAACTTAGACTGAAACAAAAATGTTATCTTATTGTTTGGATGCAGGACAAGGAGCTCAGCAAGTTGATTTTCCTGTCCAACAAGGTTGCGCTGACCCTTCTGCAGAAAACTATGATCCAACAGCCAGAAGTGACAATGGAAGCTGCACATACGAGTTGTAGTTGATTTTTAAGTGTATAGATAAATATGGAGATTTGTAAAAGCAGTCTAAAAAACATGTTACTATGTTTCTTAGAGCATTCACCATATTTATATATGGTATATTAATCTCAACTCATTAGGTTGTACATTTTGTTATTGCTTGTGTATCCTATGGTTGAGTTTTATTTTATGAATGACATCTTATAGATAGCAATGTTGGCAATGGTCTTTCCTCCTTTCATTTGGCACAATCATTTGTAAAATTTGTGTATAGTGAGAGCTAGCTGATTTAGAAAAAAAATTTATCATTAAGAATCAAACTTGGTACCTGAGATTTACAACACTCACACACTGCGCACCAACTACTTGCGCTAGACCCTAGTAGTCTAACTGATTTAGATGATAAATGACAAGCTAACAATTAACACAAAATTATATAAAACAAATAAGACTAATCAGAGACACAAATCTAAAGCAAGGAAAATAAAATAAAATTGAACCTACAATTACATAAAAGTATTACCTTTAAACCTTACCATCTAATGTTACGTGTTATTCACTTCTTTAACCATGGCCTAGTAGGTCCTTCAAAGAAAGAAAAAAAATCAGTACTAAATTTTTTTTCCGTGGCATCTTTTGAATACAGCACCATGAACTTAGAAGGAAGTTATGGTATAGTACCTTATGGACACCGACACGCGCCTGTTTTATACACAATAACATTACTTGTTATGCTTCATCTTACCACACGACACATTCCACTACCACGGACATTTTCAATTCTCAGTTCCATGGAATATCTTTATATTTCTCAGCTTCTTTTTAGATTCATGGTTTATGATCCTCCTAGTGTAATCTCAGCCTGATCAGCTTTTGTATGTTGGATTCAAGGGACTGAGAAGTGACAACTTAACCTTTGACTGTAATAGCAGAAATAGAGAAAAGTGAAATAGTATTGAAGCTTACAAATGAGACTAGTAGACTAAAGGATCAAGGTTTTTATCCAAATGAATGTTATTAGTTTCATTCTATTCCACTCAATTTCATCACAGACCATCAATATCTGAACATACAGAACTTCACCGGTGGTAAAACTTTCTCCTTTTCTTCCTTATTTGCTCTAGCAATTGTCCCTTTGCTATTGAGTTTGACACTGTCCAAGACTTATGATTTTAGGGACATCAATTAACCCATGTTGGAATTGACATCCACGACACAGTGTCCAATAATACTTCTGCAGCAGCAGAATTCAACCAAACAATATCTCAACCTCAAAAGTGAGAAACCGATTCTAGTTTAGGTTGATTATGATCTATGTAACACCAACACTTCATATTGAAAGTATATCTAGTGTCTAATACATGTCAATGTCTGATTCCTGCAAGACACTGACACATGTAGACATAGATATTACTTGTGTTTATGTGTTAGTGTTGTGTTCGGTGTATGAGTTGATGCTTCATATATAATGATTTTGCAGTGTTATCAGTGTCATATTTCGTGCATCCTCTTCCAAACCCAAAAAACCAATCCATGCGTTTGGCTGGTGTTTCAGAACAATGTACCAACTCCACCCATTGATCTCTCTCCTCTCCCACAGTTTCCAGGGTCAATGAAGAAAAAGATACATCTTGTTATAGGTGTTTTAGAAATTGTACGTTGTTGTTGCATTGTCTGCTATCTTACTGGCATTTACAATTACATGTACAGATAAAACAAAGAATGTTGATGTGGTAGGAGCTTATGAGAACGAGATTTGGCCATAAATGTATTCCTACCAAGAAAGCCACAACAGGTTTCAACATGTTGGTTCAGCTCTTTTGTATCTGCATGAAGGCTTATGAGCAAGTGGCGATACTATACACATAGATGTTAAGGCTAGCAATATGTTTCTATTAACAATGCTAATTAAGAAAACTCAACATGACCACAAATTATTACAAATAAAACAAAACAAAATGTCACATAATATTTGGCAAAAACAATGCCGAATTGACAATTTTTTTGAGACCAAAGAATATACATTTACTCAACAAAAAATAAAACAGATATATAAATAAGTGATCAAAAGTTTTACTTATATAATTTGGATGTTTTATACATTATGCTAGATGCATACCCTATAACCATAATAAATCTGAAGAACGATTCTTTTAGTTTGAACTGATTCTTCTTTTAACTCTAAAAGAACATTAACAACTTTATGACAGTGAAGTAGCACAAAATGTGTCCACAAGAATCATCAGATTTAAGAAGAATTCTCAGACTCTGAAGCTCTAGTGCTCTCTCAAGAAAACAAAATAGACACATGAAATTCATGTTATATTGAAACATCCTTGATTAAACAAAACCCGTGACGTTGTATCAAAAAGAGCATCCAGAATCCATTATGTGTACAAGGTTAAATTACAGAAAGAAATTTTGGTTAAGATAGACCCGCATAAGTAAAGAAAGTTAATAACTCAATAATTATAAATATCTTTAAGCCATTGTTTCCCATCATCCCCTTTCGTCTCGTTAATGCTCAATGACAAAACAAGGCCGTAAAAGATTCTGGAAAATTAATGGATGATTTTACAATCCTTTGCCTACATCTTCAAAGCAGCTTTTGCCATTGACAAGGCACCTTCAAAAGTTTGGTTTCCTCCAATAAATCCACTCATGTGCACAAAAACACAGCCAGGAATGGCAGCTTCCTTTGACAGTATATCATCCCTTAAACCTCGCCACTGAGAAGGTAGAGCCTTCCGGCTCTCGAATCTATCGGGAGATACTGAAACAGCCTGCACTCGCCACTGTTTGCTTCTCTCATCCTGTAAAGGGCATCGAGAAAGGAACATGTGGAGATATCAGCTATTTTAAAAGAACATGAATCAAAGATATACTGCCAAACAACCTTAATGGTGCAGTTGGAAATTCTGCCAGTGATGATATATTAAGTCGAGTAATTGAGGTGCAGAGGTAAGAAAATTTTGAATCTAAGATTTGAGAATGTATTGAAGATGGGAACACAGTCGAGAGCCAAGAACAAGTTTAAGGTTTGGTGACAAATCTATGATTTTAGAAATTGGGATCAAAAGGTATCAGGATTTATGAATTATAGAGAAGACATGATTGTGCGTTCTGATTTGAATCAATCCTGATTTTGGACATGGAGTTGGTACAGTTGATGATTTTTCAAGCATTGTTCAGTTTCATTAACATGCAGTTTAAAATGACCTTTTTGAACAACCAGAACCTTAACCAGAACCACTCAGCCTGGTATTGCAGTATTTTGCGTTATCCTGATAATTGATTATTTGCATCCATTTCAAATTCAATTCTATCTCATTCTACCTAAACCTTCATATTGACTTCAACTTCTAGCTAGCCATTTGTACTTTGCAAATATTAAACAACCTATAGTCTAATTACATTGGACTTTTTCATCATTGAAGTTCTCATACCAATAAAGTATGTTAATGACAATAATCTAGTATGAACTCTATTGGAAACAAAAATAAAGCCGATAAAGGCCCAACTAAGTGGTCATTCTAAAACATCTATCAACATGCCTTTTTGGAGACTCCTTCAGAACTAAAGCATAGAATAGAACTTGAAGAAAATGAAGTACATACCTGATACAAAACATATTTGATTGGTGGGTCAATTTTCCACTCACTCTCAAGCTCAAATAAGTGAAGCTTCCACTGCAGAAAACAAAAACAAGTTACAAACAAAAATAAGTGTGTAGTACAATGCCGCTATAAAATCCTGGTCCCACCAGCTTGAAATAATTTTTTTTACAAAAAATATATAATGTGTTTATTTTTACAATGCCGCTATAATGTGTTTATTTAAGATAAAAGTCTAAATATATTCATTCGAGCTTCAATCATTATTTCACAGTTACCTTGCTCTATAAATGGACTCAAAATCTAGTTTATGAAGAATTAAATCTTTTCAAATGTTTCCGTGAAAATTTGCATGAGAAAAGCTCTAGAATATTTTTCAACATAATTATTCATGTTAGTCAAAATACATACTCAAGCTTCAAGTCATGATTTTGGAACATCTGACAGTTACTAGTCATAATTCAAAATTTCAAATAAATCAAATTCAAAAATATCATACAAATGTGTGAAGAGGGTGACAAGAATAATCAACTCACAGGACAGAATTTTTTCAAAACTAAAATTTCTCCAGAAGGATCGACAGTTTGCCTAGCCGCAACAGTCTCCATTACTATTGACCTTGCTGGTAACCATGAGTTTACATGAAATCGAACACTCTGCAGGGGAAGAAGGGAACTTGTTCAGAAAGCAATGAAAAGTTAAAAGAGGAAAAAAAAAAAATTCCCTTGCTATTCTTAGGGTTCAAAGAGAAAGGGTGTGAATGGTGAATACTCACATCTAGAAACTCACTGCCAGCAAGAGCCATGGCACGATGAAAGGCCTCATTTTCTTTCTCAGATGACTGATCGGGATCTGTCCAATCCAAATTAAACCTTCCTACTCTTGAAGATAAATGAGTATTATTCACATATTTTGGAGGCTGGTCTGTGTCGTATTGATTGATTCCATTGTCTACGGCATCAATTGCCTGAAATAATTAACAAGAACATCATTTATCATAATGTCCCACTTGTCAAATAATTATTAGAAATATATTTTGTTTAACTAATCAGCCACTTTAACAGGACTAACAAACACCGCCAGTAATCCCCTAAGGCATTCTGCAGGCGATTATCAAATTAAATCGAAGAACATGTGGTTCTCAATTAAATGTACCACAACATAAGCAAAGTTATCTTTCAACCAAGTCATTGAATAAAGAATATAAAAATATTGTACGAAACCCACAGTATAGAAGCACAATACATCATACAAAACCCCCAAACCCCTTAGTAAGTCAGTGAGTGCATCTTGAGGGAGAGTCTAGATTTTCTTAGAATATCTTGGGAATTTTTTAATTCTTACTTTAATATTGTACATTTTATCTGTCCCGATTCGGCGACCCACACTAGTGCAGATTGGGAATATTAGAGAATATATTTTAAGTTTCGGTTAGTAAAGTCAATAAAAGTTTGTTGCAAGCTTAGCTTTATTAGGGACTCTTCCATATTATTATAGTAGGATAAACAGATTAGGAAATACAATCAGAAATTTACTCTTCAATTCTCTCTCTTTGTTCTGTGTTCATTATCTCCAAGGACGAGATCTCAACAATTTAACATGGTATCCGAAAAACAAAAGATTAATCAAGGCTAGAAAAGAATATCACAAATCAAGGTACTATAATATATATAAAGTTGAAATGTACAATAGAGTACACTTTAAAATTTATTACCTCCATGAAGCTCCTGTAAACAGCCAAATATACGTAATTCACATCTTGGTGCTCTTCATCTACCTTAAGTTCATTAGCTATAATCTCCTTTCCAAAATGCTACACATAGAAAAAAATAAAGCATAGTATAATTATACCAAAACAGAAGAATTAGTAAGGTAAATTCATATTCCAAATACCAACTTCCACACACAATTGGTAATTATACCAAAACAAAAGAATTTTCACGATTTGGTTCAAAGCAGAGGAGTTGAGGGATTTTAACTAGATGTTCTGTTGATTAGAGGGAGGGAAGGGACTTCAAAACTAATTTACCTTTTTTACCCTTATAACCTTTCATATTACATTCTGCGTACAAATATTTTAGTCAATCAATGTAAGCAAAATATTTCATACTCTACTTTTCTCCCCCTCCGAATCCCACCAATATCGGAGGGAAGCCAAAATTGAGTGAGGAGAAATTGTGTTCCCCTCGATTACCCTCCCCTTCGTATTGAACCAAACTAGATTAAAATAACCTCTCCCCTGCTTCCATTTCTCACTCCAACCAAACACTAAATAAAATAAGGTTATTTAGATGACAAATGTACCTTGTAAACAAGACCAGCACTACTCAACTTTGTGGAGAAACCATGCCCAAAAACCTCCTCAAATCCTTTCTGGTGATGATCATACCGATCCCGGGCAGGGTCATAAACACCTCCAACATCAAGAACAGCATCAAGACCCTCCAACACCTATTCACAATTTAGTTTTAAAAAAAAAATCAAACATATAAAATTACACAATGTTCAACTTCCTTCAATAGCTAAACACAGATTTCAACGAACAAAAAGAAACATGCCTCTCCAACTAAATTTCATATGCCCCTCAACAATTTACCATTAAAAAAAAAACTCCACGGACAATCGAAAAGCACCATCCTATTCCACATTTTCACACCAAACAAACAATACGAAAGATACAACATTTTCCAGTTCTGGTCACAGACTACAACTTAACAGTAAAATTACCTCCCAAATAAACCAATGACCACTAGAAAGTCATGAAAAATCCAGGAAAAAATCACATTTACTCGGAAAACTCACAAAAACAAAAGTATCCTAATTGCATAACAATCAAACTAAAATAACTCATATTTTCTCATCATCCAAACCTCAATAAAATCATACTTTTTCATCAACCAAACAAAAAACATCATACTTTCTCACAAATAACCTCCTCCCAAAAAGAAAATCTAACTTTTTCTTTTTCCAGTCACTGACAGGAACTTAATAACAAAATAACTCCTAAAAAGAAAATTGGGTCTTTCACAAGTCATGGAAAAACCAGAAAACAAATCACATTTTCTCAGCAACCCAACAAAAAAAATACATTTTTTCATCGAGTAAACAAAAAAAAAAATCATATTTTTCTCAATAACTAAACAGAGAAAAATAAACACTTCCTAAGCAACAAAACAACAAAAAAATCAAACTTTTTCAGAAACGAAACAAGGAAAAGGGATTTAGATTGAGAAGGGTCCCGTTCCAACCTGAGGGTCACGAGTGCGAACGATTTCAGCATTGAAAAACTTGCGAGTGAGACGAATCATGAAACAACCAACAGCTTCATCACAATGGAAGCTTCCATTGTGAGTACCAACGCGCTTAAGTGACGCGTGAGAGGAAGGTGAAGAAGAATCAGAAACCCTAGCAGTTTTAGAATTAGACATTAGAAAACGAATTGGAAGAGTGAAGTGATTGTTGTTCTTCTGTTTGTGGAAATTGAAATTGTTGAATAATAATAATGTCTTTGTTGATGATATTGCCCACATGACTTGTGGGGATTTAAAAACTCAAATTCATACCCCAAAACCCTTTCCTCTAGGTTTCAACAATTATTTTGTAGCAGGAAAAAAAAAACAATTATTTTGCAACAGGGTTTGAGTATTTTTTTTTTACTGTCAAAAAAAAAATCTTAATATTTTTTTTAAATAGTTTAATTAAAATAGTTAAAGAAATTCGGTCTAATTGAAAAAGTGTAGTCTTTAAAAATGAGAAGAACTAAATTAAACTCGTATAAAAAATAAAGAAATTGACAATATTTTCTTTATTAAAAAAGAAATTGAGATTATACTCTTAAGGAAATTGAGACTATTTTTTTTATTACAAAAGAAAATTACGAAAATCAATGAATGTATTTAGACTAAACTTAGTCTAAATTCATTCATCGTTTTCCGTATTTTTTTTCCTTCGTCTTTCTTTCCCTCGTTCCAAACGGACCTTTGGTTGGAAGGAAAGAAAGTTAGAGGAAAGAAAATTACGCAAATCAATGAATGAATTTAAACTAATGTTAATCCAAGTTTATGCATTGAGTTGCGTAATTTTCTTTTCTCCCTCTTTCTTTTCTTCAATTCAAACTAACAGTTAGGTCTCACATCTTAGTTATTTTGTAAAATGTTCGGTTAAAATATCAAAAGAAATTTTATCTAACAAATGATGGGTAACCTCTTACGGTGGAAAGAACTAAATCAAGCTCGTGTAAAGTGTAAAACAATTGAGACTATATTCTTATGTCTCACATTGTAATTATTTTTGTAAAAAGTTCGATCAAAAATTCAAAAGAGATTCTCTAACAGAAGAGAGTGATTTTTTACAACGTGAAAAACTAAATTATGTCCGTGTAAAAAGTAAAACAATATTGACCATAATATTATGCCTAATGTCTCAATTATTCTTGTAAAATACTTCAATTGAAATTTCAAGAAAGATACGATTTCACGGAAGAATGCATTCTCTTACGGTGTGAACAACAAAATAAAGCTCGTGTAAAAAGTAAAGCATTTGAAATCATAACCTTAGATCTTACATCTTTATTTTTTTATTTTTTTTTTTGAACGGCTAAATTTTATTAAAAGACAACTCCTTCACAAGAAGTGAAAGGAATTGTCGTGGAAACATACAAACAAAAGGTAACGTGATATAACACAATTACCAACACCAAATCAAACACCCCAAACCACCCATACACCAATATTGATTCGCTAAACCCCCAGAGAAAACCCTTACCCGGCCCTAGAAGACACCACTTGGCTCTAACTTTCGAACTCGAATTAAAATTACTCGGCCCATCAGATCCAGAGAGTAGCCCCAGAAGTCAGAGGTTGAGGGACTCCGGTAGTCAGAGAATCGACAATCAACACCTGATGCAGAAGAATTCGACCAGATACCAGAGACCTGCAAGTCTCACAGACTTGAACACCCCTCAGCGACTCCAAGAGTCCTGCAAATCTCACCAGATTTGAAAATGGTCAGAGACTCTTGTATCAGATAGAATCCACTCACACTCGGCCTTAACCATCCAACACCACTCCCACACCAATTCGTCCTGGAGGTACGATAAAGCAACATCATCCGTCAACACGAAGAGTCTACGTACCTCGCCCTTTCAGGCGCGACAGGACAAGAAACCAAGGCCAAATCTCCCTCTGTCCAACACCACCACCCTGGCACACCCCACCGTACCACCACCTACCCACACCAGCTCTTCACCCAAAGCAGAAATTGTCTGCACGGAGCAGACCAGCCACCACCAATAACCTCGCCACATCTGTCTTCACCTCCACCAACACCCCCACATCCAACCATCGCCTCACCAAACCAGACCACATCAAAACAGAGAGCAGACCCACCACCTCCACACACCAGCCCACCACAACCAGAACCGCCGGAAAAAACACCACCTTTACGCCGAGAACGGCAACACCGCAACCACCACAACACCAATACCAAACAAAACCTCCGGATCCGCGCCTAACCACCACACCCGCTGGAAACCACCACCGAAACCAAGCTCCGACCCAACCAAGAGCAAACACCAGCAAACACCAACAACAAACACCAACAGACCAGCAAACACCAAAAACGCCAAAAACAGACCAGCAAACACCAACAGCAAGATCCGACCCAACCAAGCTCAGATCCGCAACAACAACAACACCGGCGCGGATATAGCAGGCTAGGAGAGTTCGCCGGAAAACGAAAGAGAAGGTGGTTAGGTACAAAACGGTGGGAGAGTTCGCCGGTGAAGAAAGGAAATCCGACGCCTATCAGGACAGATGATACGGAGGGCCATTTCCTCATCGCACCACCACCCCCCCTTGCTACATCGTGAAGAATTTTTTTGGATTTGGGGCAGATCGGATTTTCCTAGAGAGAGGTCGGAAAAGTTGTTTTAGAGAGAGAGAGAGTAGCTAAGCTGACTACATCTTAATTATTATTATAAAAACTTCGATCAAAATATCCGGATAAATTTATTTTAAAGGAAGATGGTTTAGTAGTCTCACCTCATTTAGATAATATTTTGATCCAAAGTGACATGGTCTTTTCGCATGGAATTTTTTTTTTTTTTTTGAAAGTTGATGAGTTTTCACATGGAATTCTCTATATTTGATAGTAGCATTAATATCAAATGGTCGCTTTAATTTAGGGAATTAAGCATAGAATATCAGCCAGCTATTCATTACCGTCGAAAAACCTATTTAGTAGGATTGTTGGTTTTAGTTAATAGCAGTACTTGGTTAATAAATTGAGCAAGAATATAATATATACATTGAACGAGTACAATACTCTTTTCTTTCATTGCTTTCTTTTCATCTAGCCTTCAAAACAAATAAGTTCTAATAATTGTCTGAGTTACCTACCTCGTTGATATTCTCATGTATTGATAGTCTCGACATGTTCATCATTAAGAAGAACCGGTTGTATTATGAGAGAATTGCGCAATTTTTACGAATAATTTCTTACTTCAATGATTATACGCATCTAGTTTTGTATTTTACATTCATCTGCAACGACAGTCTAATAATTTATGGCTGGAGACATTACGACAATGGCAATAAGATTTGTGGTTCCGCTCTTTCGTCGTTACTGGCTCTCCGATGATCGGTCATATATGCTACCAGTGCAGTTTTTTATTTTTCTTACTAAATATTTTATGATGCAAAAATGTGGGGATTAGCCTGCTAAAGAGACCGGAGCATGGTGTGATCAAATTTTTTATAAGTTTTACATTATTCTCTCCTTGAAATCTTTCACAAGGGGTCATGTACATATTCTAAGTGTATTTGATCAAAATAGAATACAAACTGTTTAATTTTGAATTTCATTCGACCATTAAAATTAAGAAAACATTGATTAGTGACTATTTTGCTTTCAGGAAAAGTGCGTTAAGACTTAAGATTCCTGCTTTGATTTCAATTCTAATTAATTTATACATTGTCATTTGAAAACACATTTACCATGGAGATTAGGAATCACTTTAAAGGTTGAGAATCTGCCTACTCCCGAAACCACATTGCCTCTTTTACCAACTAATTATCCTAAGTGTTGAGTACATTATTATATTTTAAACTTTATAAATTCTTGAGTTAATTAAAAAATAAATACTTAGTACTCTTACTATATTTCAAAAAAATTTTAGTTTAATCCCTAATTTTGTTTTAAATAATCATCTTTCCTTAGAATAAAAATGTGAGATTATTTGATGTATTCATTGAATGCATATATTCGTATTATGGGGTAAGCTATTTAAAACGATACCATCAACAAATTTAATGAATTGATATACATCCAAGAGTCTTTAAACTCTTAATTAGCTCATGTGGCAGCAGTGTTATCGAATATCAGCTATGTTTTAAATCTTCTTCCACCTCAAGGTTTAATAATGACAATACTTGATCAATTGATCAAGAAATTGCTGAATTCCTTTTATAGCTGTACTTATTTTCTTAGTTTCCTAATATTAGTGATTGTTTAATCATGCTGAGGTTTTCCCTCAGTCAATTTAGTAAAGAACTCACCCCTCTCATCTCAAGATGGTACCTGTGCTTGCATGTTCTGGGCCTGAATCCTAAATAAGAGATACTATCCAACATGTTATGGTACATTGGATTAAAATTGTTTCAGATCCAACATAAAATTCTAAAGGTTAGAGGAGGGAGAGAGAGAGAACTTGTGCAATTGTTCGCTGAATCACAGAGACAAAAGGAGAGAATCTCCCTTCCCAGGGTTTTCCTTCTTGACAAAGGATACCCTTTTATAACTTGTCACTAACTCCCTGCTCAGTTTCTCAAAAATAAGTAATCTAAATGTCCCATCAAAGCTTGTACAAAAGAGTGTTAGTAATTTTGTGTTGGATTTTTTTTTTGTAACATTTAACTTTATGTGCTTTTGATGTTTCTAATTTTAATCACTGCAGCTTTGCAGAATATAATAATTATGTGATTTTCTACTGTCTATTAGATATCAATGAGAGTCCCTTCCTTTTTTCAAAATTTCTTAATATGAGAAAGGGTTATCTCAATTTGAAAAACAAATTGAGGAAATAAAGTGTGCTTTTAGACCATTGGATTATAAATGTAGAGTAATATTTAAATTGAAAAGAAATGAGGAAAAGATGATTGATGGTTGAGATGTGAAAATTGAGGAAAACTCAGAAGGAAGAGATGTTAGTTCTATGGAGATTGTAGCCGATAAATATGAAGGCAATGCAAGGACTGATGCTCAACTATACCATGAAGTCAGGGATCCTCCGACCCTTTTTAAGCCTGTAACATGTGTAAGTGCTTTTTAACGTGTACAACACTTTCGACGGTTCACAGCCTTCAACATCAGTTCCAAGACCTGTTCCAATGCAAGGACCTATTTTACATCCGCCAAAATCAGATGTGGAAATTTGTAAAATGCTCAACAGAACTAAAGGTGACCGCTCGGTGCCTAACCAGTGTGGTCATGGATGCTGTTCTTCTGTAAATGGTAACGGCTCAAAAATCTCCCTGTTGGGACCAGAATTCATTGAGTATTCAAAACCTCAGTCATTCCCAAGTTTTGAGCTGGCTGCAATAGCTATAGACATTAGTAAGGTATTCTGAGATTTACAACACACACACACACACACACACACACACACACACACACACACACACACTATGCACCAATCACTTGCCCTAAACTTCGATGCACCAATTTACTACGTAGTAGCTGTGTACCTATAGACTCAATAAATTATTTTGTAATTTAAATGCACTCAAATTCCATTATATATGTTTCGACTAAATATTCTAGACAATTTAATTGTGATGCTATAAAGTCATGGTTGGGTCAATATAAATTGAGTAGAATACAAACATTTGAGTTTTTGTACATAACCGTTTTGTTACAACAAGCATTTGAGTTCCACGGACTACATTATGGGTGATTTTATGGGGTGATTTTACGGTGATTCTTTACACGGTGAAGAATCGTGGTCAAATATAGCTGGTGTGGCTTCAATTGTAATAGTACGGACTACATTGCAAAAGAAAAATGAGTACTACAATGATAAACTTTCTAAGTTATTGGAAGGCCAAATGTGGTTGAGGCCTCAACTGAAGTCTAGTGAGATCTAATTGACTCAAAGTGGTTGAATACACAATAATAAAAAAAATCAATTGATGTACTTAATTGTAGGGATAGATAACACAAAGTCTAATGAATTAATCGTCAACATATGCATAAAAATTTATTAATATGCCTTCCCCTTTAAAAGTAAATTGAACTAGTGTAGTGTGTATACCTAACTTTATTAAAAAAATCCTCATTTTTAAGAATAGATGTATTTTTGTCAATTTATTTTTTCATCTCTGCATCTCACACAAAACAAATTGAAATTACATTGAGAATTGTTATGTTTTAAAGCACATCCACAAATTGTCAAAAAAAAAAAAGCACATCCACAAATTACCATTAACTAACACTTTATCATTGGTATCATTTATAGTAAAAAAAAAAAATCATTGGTATCATTCTTGCGGCATATCTTTGCCATAAACAAAACAAAAATATGAATTCGAAACACATTTAATTGAATATTTATTACCACAACAGGGACCCATGGTACAGAGCTTGAGGAAACTAATTGTTTTAAGATTACTATATTAGCAAACACAGTTAGGTCCAATCTTATCAAATCAATAACTTAATTGTTCAACAAAATCAATGAACAATTTTTTTTTCTTCCTCCGAAATATTCAGTCATGTTCTACCTAAGCATTTGAATAAGTATTGAATATATTTTTATCCAGAAATCAATGATGGATGTTTTAGATCAAATGTTTGACATGCTTATCTTATGTATAAAACTAAGATAATTCTCAACTGAAAAATCAAATATAATTCTCAACTGCAAATGTCTAATTCTATTTTTTTTCTTCTATTTTGTGATCGTATATTTTGTTAAAATTTGACTCAACTGTAAAATAAACTCAACTGCATAGTATTGAAAAAAATCATAAAATGAACAACAACCATGATCCGCAATATTTATGAAAAAAATAAAAAATACACATTCTAACATACCGGTTAAATACTAACTCTCTTGGTAAAAAAAGTACCAACTCTAAATTCAAAATAAAAATCATCGATAAAGAAAAACTAAAATTTGATTTCTTATTTACATCATTGACTCACTTTATGTTCTGGTAAAAATAGTATGGGGGTGGTCCAAATATATTGATGAATAATAATGATATTTAGGATTTTTATTTACCAAAAATGTAAACCTTTTACAATGACTATTTCTTCTCTATTTATAAAGGAAAACATGACCAGAAAATATGTAAAACCACCCCACTCCTCTCTTAGGGAGGTCGTGGGTGGTTTTCCACCGTATCCACCGTGTCTCAAGGGTGGTTATGGGTGGTTACTTCCTTCCTCCGCGTTCCTGTGGCAATAATTGGCGGTTATGGGTGTTGTTCCAATTGAGGAATATGCTGTGCTACGACACTGACGATTTGTTGGACCAAAAGGATGATTTTGCCGAGATGGTGAAGGAGTTGCAGGATTATTCATGGAGACTGACGGATAGTCAGAAAGAGTTCTTGGCCGTGGTGCAGGAATTGAACAAACGCTTTCTGGATGACGGCGATTTTATCGAGACTACTGAGACGGTCGATCATTGCCAAAAAGAACTTTCCGATGCTTTGGAGCGAAGGATAGAGATGGTGAAAGAGCACATAACCTCTCAAGAGAAAGTGATGGCGCTTTCCTTGTCAGCCGAGGAGGCCATTGACAACCGTATTGATGAATTGGAGAGTCAACTCAAGCCCCTCGTGAAGAGGAAGAGGAATCTGCAGATGGATATTCAGTATGATGTCGCCAAGTTGATTCGGACTCGCTCGCACCTGTCTCGTCTCCAAGAGAAAGATGACGCCCTCAATGACGATATAAGGAAAACTGGCCAAGATTTTGATGCGGCTAAGAAGTTGAGGAGTTTGATGGAAGATTGTCATGCTCGTGCTGTGGAGGCTGCTTACAAAGCCTTTAAGTAGTTTTCCATATTTTCTTTTGTTGCTTGTTATTTTGTAATTCCTCCAAATGGCGTTGAGTATAGTCCGCCTTCCTTTGTAACTGTTGAATTCTCTTCAATGAAATCATGTATCTTTCCCTTTAATTTATGAATTTCTTTTCCGCCATATACGTCTGATCGTCACTGATTGTGTATTTATTCTCGCCCGTTGGCGAGGTCGTCAAATTCCAAACGTTTGATCTTATCGCCTGTCTCGGGATACGTGTCCATGGCGTACGCATAATGCTGACACACGTAATGGTGTCTTCTTTTACCCGTTAGAGATTGGGACGTTTCGTTTACCCTCCAAATTTTCTATAAAACAGGGACTTCAAATTATTTTTACCAACTTTACTTTATTTGCTTTGATCCTCATCGCTTTTTCCCCTTAATTTCAAAAATCCTTTTTGCGCGGTTTTAGTTGTCGGCAACTTCTCCTTGCACGATCTTCATCACGATTCCACTTCAGTTATTTAAGGTAACTTCCCTTCCTTTTTCATAACTATCTTTTCCCTTTTCCTATTCCATTTTGAATTCTAGGGTTAGGAAAAATGGTCATCTTGCGTAGTTTGAGTGATGACGAAGAGGGGGGTTTTACCAAAATTCCTCCTCGCGGTTCCGCTTTAGAAACTCAAATTCGTAACCATCATACAAGGACCGATGGTTCCCTTGATTATGATGGTTACTTCAAATCTTTAATGAACGTCGACATTAGTTCTAGCGACGTTGAGAGCAGTGATAGTGATTGTGTGATAATCTCGCCTTCGTCTTTCACAGGAAAACGAAGGGATACTACTCTTGCAATCTTCGTCGCCCCAATTCTTCCCGAGACTATGGATATGGCTTCAAAATACACGGATTGGGAGTTTGTGGTGGCGTATAGGGAGAAAACTATTTTGTCCAATTCTGGTAATGAGAATGATATTATGCTCGAGCCTGTGGACGAGGATTAAGTCGTCACTGACGTTAATACCCAAACACCTCACTACTTTTATATGTATACCTCTATTATTGACTCCTTTCATCTCTGTTTTCCTTTCACCTCTTTTGAAATCCAAATGCTCAGAGCCTTAAATGTTGCCCCCTGTTAGTTTAGTCCTAACAGCTGGGGCTTTATGAAAGCCTTTCAATTAGCCTGTTTAGGTCTTGAGATCGAGAAACCTTCTGTTGCTGTTTTCTTTTCCTTCTATACCGTTAAAAACATCTCGCCCGATTCTCAGGTCGTCCTTTCCAGTCAACCAAATAGAAAACGGTTTGAGTTATACGCCTCCAATTTTAAGAACTTCAAAAATACCTTTCTCCGGGTCCGTAGTAGGGATTCTTTCCCTGCCGTGATGTTTGATGAGAATCACGAACCTTTGTTTCCCTTTTATTGGACTCAAAACCCTCGGGTCATTAAAGGGACTCGTTACGAGACTATGGATGAGTTTGAGAAAGAATGTGTCGCCTATATTGAGACGTTATATGTATTGAGTGTGGGCGGCCTTCTTAAGGCTGAGGATCACGTAGAGGATTTGGTGGAATATATGGGTGAGTTTTTTGTTATCCTCTTGTTCTGTCTTCACTTGTTTTTCATCTCTTAATAGTAACCTCTTTTCTTTTGTCTTTTCAGAGAGTATGAGGTTTGTTACACCAGAACAGAGGATGGCGTTTGTGTTGAAGGCTAGGGCCAAGAAGGAGAAAGATGCCGCCCTTGCCGCTTCTGGGGAGGCCGTCGCTGTGGTCGATCCTCTGTCCCAATTGATCGTGGCGGGCGACGATGCTCCCAAGGGTAGGAGCAAAAGGAAGAATGACGGTCGGATTTCTGTCGCCATTCCCGCCAAGAACCTTGTGATAGGCGGGAGTTCAAACAGTGAACAACCCAACTCTAAGAAGCTGAGATCGTCTTCTGCTGGAACTATTTCTGCTGTGGAAACTGCTCCACTTTAATGTGAAGACTCTGAGAAGACTCCGTCTCCACTCCCTATCATTGTCGAGGTGAATGTGACCTCTCCCCCTCCTTCTATTTCTTCAGAAGACACTGCGCCAATCTCTTGGGATCCTCTTCTGAACCCTGAGATTTTCATTGAGAAGGTTATGGATTTGTCTGGCGGGGCAGCCCGCTTTGATTCAACTTCAACTGAAGACTTGGCTAGGCTCTCTATGGGCTATGAGCTGAAAGGGATTTTGCTCAACCACGCCTTGGCATCCCGCCAAAAGCTTATTATCTCCTCCTCTGAAGAAAAAATGAAGGTTATCCGCAAGGAGTTAGATGACATGGAGGAGAAGGTCAAGGCTACTCAAGCTAAGTTTATCGCCGATTCGGAGACTGCCAAGGCTGAAATTCAGAAGGTTTTGGATGATTTGGAGCAGAAATATGAAGCTGCCCTGAAGGAGATGAAGGATGATCACGCCGCTGAAGTTAAGAAGCTGAAAGATTTATCTGCTGATAAAGACGAGCAGATCAAACAGTTGTTCGAAGATAGGGACGCCTTGCTCAGGGAAAAGGCGAGTTGGTCTGATGAGAAGGCGGGCTTGGAGGAAAGCATTGGAGTTCAATTTGAAGACGGCTTTAACTTTGTTGTGGAGCAAGTTAAAGTCTTATTTCCAGATATTGATGCTGATCGTTTGAGCGAGGCCAGTGTGCTAATGGTCATTAAGGACGGACAACTGGTCCCTTATACTCCTCCTACAAACCCTTTTCCTTGAAGTCTTTATGATTTTTCTGTTTTCCTCTTTTAATCTTGAACGCCCTTTGTGGCTTTTGATCATTTTGTATGCCTTTTGTGGCTTTTATCATGATATCTCTTGTACGCCCTTCTGCGGCAATATTGACAATGTCTTATGCCCTTGTGGCTTCAATATAATATCTTTTTATTAATATGCTTGCGTCTTCTCTTTATTGCCTTGCTTTGTCTTGAGAATATTTGTTTGTATGTAACTCCATAGTCTTTGAATAACTAATGTAACCTCCTCGCCGTTGTCTCCGAGGCGAGATGAACAATTAGGCGTGATTGCTGCCAAGTGTGGCGCCATCTGGTAACCGTTTTCCGAGAATTTTTTGCGGATATCAATGTGGTCAGCGTAACTGTTTTGTTCTTTCACCGCTTTTTATGCAGTCAAACGTGGGAAGTTGCAACCGTTTGACTGCACTTAATGCTTCACCGTCCATAAACTTCTTATAAATACCCTCTTCTACCTTCACTTTTCTGCACTTCACTTTTCTCTTGTTCTTCATTTCACTGAATCTCTTTTCTCTTATCCTTCGCTTTCTCGTTCATCATTTTTTGTTTCACTGATCCTTTCATGGATCACAAAAATAAACCCAAAAAGAAACGTTTTGCTTCTAAACCAAAATCTTAGAAAAAGAAACGTAGGATAGTAATTTCAGTTTCTAATTTTAGGCGAGATAAGCCATCTTCTAACGTCAAAATGAAAAATCTTGTCATTTCGTCAGGTTCTTCCTGCTCTGCTGGTGAAGGTTTCATTGAATACCTTTGGACCTCCATGCCGTGGGAATTTTCCCCTAATATTGAGTCTTTTGGTAGAGAAGAAGGATCCCGGATCATCACGAGGGCTGAGGAAAAGCCACGGAGCATATTACATACGGCCTCAGGGAAAACTCCAGGGTAATTCTGCTCTGATGAGTTGTTCCTTCTCCTGATGGCAGCATCTTGGCGAGGTGGTGGGGTCAAACCTACGGGTTTTCCCTCTTCCATTAAAGACTCGGAAGATTTCTCACCGATTTCTTCCTTGTTTAGCGGGGAGCTGATATCTTGTGGATAGGAGGGACTATTGAGACTGCCTCCAGTTTTTCTTTCTCTTCCTTGAAGGAGCTGGATCCTTTGTTAGATTTAGGATCCTTTCATGGATCACTTGCATCTTGTTTTCATTGTAATTTTCTTTATTTCTGTATCTTGATTTCATTGTAATATTCTTTTCCTTTGTATCTTGATTTCATTGTAATCTTTCATATCAATGGAAAATGAATGTTTCTCAGATTATCTCTTTTTTTGCACTGTTATGTTATATAATATTATAAGAAATAAAATAACAATATGCATTATACCTCTTTGATTTCTTTTGGTGTTCTTGGATTTCGCCTTCATTACTGTTTTTGGTGTTGATAACGCCTTGCGCCTTTTATTTCATTGTCGTATCCAACTCGTAAGATTTACAGATAATGCCATTTATATTTTTGGTATGTCCTTCTCGTAAGATTTACGGATCATAACATGATATTTCAACGCTTTTCCGTCGTACCTGGCACTTAGGGCCGTGGTAGGTAACGCCGTTTCTATTTTTGACATGTTCAACTCGTAAGATTTACAAATCATGCCATGGTGTTTCAACGCTTTTCCGTCGTACCTGGCACTTAGGGCCGTGGTAGGTAACGCCATTTCTATTTTAGACATGTTCAACTCGTAAGATTTACAAATCATGCCATGGTGTTTCAACGCCTTTCCGTCGTACCTGGCACTTAGGGCCTGGCACTTAAGGTCGTGGTAGGTAACGCCGTTTCTATTTTAGACATGTTCAACTCGTAAGATTTACAAATCATGCCATGGTGTTTCAACGCCTTTCCGTCGTACCTGGCACTTAGGGCCGTGGTAGGTAACGCCGTTTCTATTTTTGACGTGTCCGTCTCATAAGATTTATGAACAACGTCATGGTGTTTCAACACTTTTATCCTTTGTTGTCTTCTTGTGTAAGATTCGTATAATTTAAAACATCTGCAGATATTAGGACAAGGACTTTTTGACTAAAGAAATATTTTTTGAATTTTTACTGATGAGACTCATTAAAAACTCCTGTTTTCGTCGGAGAAAAGAGTTTCTCATCATTCTTCTTGATACATCCATATGCATTTTCTTTTTGATAAAATAAAATAAAACAAAAACAAAAGATGAAAGTAGAAACAAGAAATATCTTTGAGTTGGCGTGGCGTGGCGAGGCTTTAGTGATGTTCTTTGGCGTGCTTCTCGCCCCTATGCGTTGTTGGTCTAACTGTAGTAAAATCTGAGGTTTGAGATGTTCCATGTTCTATGTAGAACTTCGCCATCCATGGTTTCCAATCTGTAGGCTCCTCCTTCAAAGGCTTCGTTGATTCTGAATGGTCCTTCCCAATTTGCTGCCGCCTTTATCTTTTCCCATTGGTCTTTTTAGGACTAAGTCGCCTTCTTTGAATCTCCTTGGGATTACTCTCGTATTGTATTTCCTTCCTACTCTTTGTTTGGTTGCGAATTCTCTGAGATGTGCTCTATCTCTTACCTCTTGTATCAAGTCAAGGTTTTCCTGCATTGCTTCGTTGTTCTCTTGAGTTGTTGAGGTTTCACGCCGCCAGCTTGGAGGATTTATTTCAGCGGGGATCATGGCATCTGCTCCATAGACCATGGTGAAGGGAGCTTCTCCTGTTGACGACTGTGGAGTTGTGTGATATGACCATAATATGGCAGTAAGATGAGCTACCCAAGTCTCTCCCTTACTTGATAATCTTCTTTTCAAAGCTTTCAATATGACCTTGTTGGCTGATTCGGCCTGACCATTGGCTTGAGGGTGCTCAACTGATATGAATGTGTTTTGAATCCCTTTTTCTTTACAGAATGAGACTACCTTTTCACTTGCGAATTGTGTGCCGTTATCTGACACAATGTATTTGGGTAGACCAAATCTGCATATGATGTTTCGCCAGTAAAAATTTTTGACCTGTTCCGCCGAGATGTTCGATAAGGGTTGCGCCTCGACCCACTTAGTGAAGTAATCCACAGCAACTATTATCCATCTGGTTTGCTTCGATGACACGGGGAAAGGACCCAATATGTCTACTCCCCACATGAAGAAAGGCCAAGGCGAAAGGACCGATTTGAGGGGCTCGCCTGGGGCGTAATGTAGGTTTGAGAATCTTTGACATTTATCACACGTTCTCACGTACCTTCCAGCGTCGTTGTGCAGCTCTGGCCAAAAGCATCCTGCTCTTAGGATTTTGCCTGCTAGTGATCTTGCTCCTATATGACTCCCACACGAGCCTTCATGAACCTCTTCTAGAATTCCCTTAGCTTCTTCGTTGCCTACGCATAACAGTAAGGGGGTTGAAAATCCCCTTTTGTATAACTTATCTCCCATCATAGTATACCATGACGCCATTCTTCTGATTTTGTATGCTTCTTCTCTAGGTTTTGGAAGTTCGTCTCTTTGTAAATATCTGATGATGGGAGTTCGCCAGTCTTCTTCTTCTATGACCATATGAACTTCTTCTTCATTAATGCTGGGGTTTGTGATTGTTTCTTGGATGAAGGTTCTATTGCTTCCAGGCTTCTTGGTGCTAGCGAGTTTGGATAATAAATCTGCCCTGGCGTTCTGCTCTCTAGGCACGTAGATCAACTGAAATGATTTGAAACACTTCGCCAGTTTGGTTACCTTTTCTAGATATTTGATTAACTGGGGGTCTTTTGTTTGGAATTCGCCTGATACTTGGTTGGTTACCAACTGCGAATCACTCTTAACTCTGAGGTCCATGACCTCCATTTCTTTTGCTAGCTTCATTCCTGCCAGAAGGGCCTCGTATTCAGCTTGGTTGTTGCTTGCTTTAAAAGTGAATCTTAAGGATTATTCTATAAGTACTCCATCTGGTCCTTCAAGAACCACTCCTGCCCCACTTCCTTTTAGGTTAGACGCACCATCTACTGAAAGTGTCCAAGGTTCCTCGCTGTTCTCTTTGGGCGGGTTTGACAATTCCAATATAAAATCCGCCAGAATTTGCGATTTTATTGCGCCTCTAGGGGAAAAAGTTATGTCAAACTCTGACAACTCTACTGCCCATGCAACCATTCTCCCTGCTAGATCTGGCTTCCTTAGGACTTTCTTTATCGGATAATCCGTCTTAACCACTACCTTATGACTTTGAAAATATTGTCTTAACTTCCTCGCGGTGATGACGACGGCCAAGGATAGTTTTTCAATCTTTTGATACTTTGCTTCGGCACCTTTGAATGTTCTACTCACGAAATATATTGGCTTCTCCTCGCCTTTGATTTCTTGTACTAATGCGGAACTAAGGGCGTTGTCTGAAACCGCTAAGTATAAGTATAAGGTGTTACCTTGTTGAGGGCGAGTTAATATTGGTGGTGATGCCAAAATGCTTTTAAGCTTTAGGAAAGCTTCTTCACATTGGGGTGTCCATATGAATCTTTCACTCTTTCTTAGAGTCGAGAAAAAATGAAAGGCTTTCTCTCCAGAGCAAGACAAAAATCTTGATAAAGCTGCGATCCTTCCCGCCAGTTGTTGGACTTCCTTTACGGTGGTTGGACTTCTCATGTCGATTATGGCTTGGCATTTGTCCGGGTTGGCCTCAATTCCTCTGTTTGTGAGCATGAAGCCCAAAAATTTTCCTGATTGAACCCCAAAGGAGCACTTCGCTGGGTTCAATCTCATGTTATACTTTCTCACCGAGGCGAGGATGTCACCTAGATCCTTATCATGTTCTCCGTCTTCCGTCGTCTTTACTATCATGTCGTCAATATATACTTCTACGTTCTTGCCTATTTGTTCTGAGAACACTCTGTCCATTAATCTTTGGTATGTGGCGCCTGCGTTTTTTAGGCCAAATGGCATGACGTTGTAAAAATAATTGCAGGTGTTAGTCATGAAAGCTGTGTGTGGTGCATCTGCAGGATTCATCTTTATCTGGTTGTATCCTGAATATGCATCCATAAAACTCAGCATTTTGTATCCAGAGGCTCCATCAATAAGCCTGTCTATATTAGGTAAGGGATAGGGATCTTTTGGGCAAGCTTTGTTCAAATCAGTGAAATCCACGCACATCCTCCACTTGCCGTTTGCCTTCTTCACCATTACTACATTTGCCAGCCATGACGGATATTTTATTTCTTCGATGAAGCCTGCTGCTTTCAGTTTGTCCACTTCCTCGTTTACTGCTGTTTTTCTTTCTTCCCCAATCTTTCTTTTCCTTTGTGAGACCGGTTTGACTTGGGGCGCGATGGATAATTTGTGAGTTATCACGCTTTCGTCTATTCCGGGCATGTCGGATGGCTTCCATGCAAATAGGTCTATGTTCTTTTTTAACATTGCTATGACCTTTTCTCTTTCTTCCTGTTTCAAGGTGATTCCGATGTTTGTTACTTGATGTGGCATATCGCCAATTTGAACTTGTTCTAATTCTTCGATGGGGCTCATTCTTCTTTCTGTGAAATCCTCTCTTGGATCAAGGTCTAGGGGCGAGATCATGTTGACTCCGCTTCCTTTCTGGGGCGACGTTACTGACTTTGCCTTGAGTATTTGTCTGTGTTTTATCTTTAGGCTAGATTCGTATCATCTTCTTGCCAGTTTCTGATCTCCTCTGACGGTTCCTACTTTTCCGTTGTCCAGAGGATATTTGATTGACAAATAGAGTGTTGATAATGCCGCCTCAAGTGTGTTGAAAGCTGGCCTTCCAATGATGATGTTGTATGAAGTGAATGGGGTTTTGACTACTAAATATCTTACTTTGATAGTTTTGGCGTTCTCCTCGTCTCCAAACATGGTGAGGAGAGTTGTATAGCCCATAACTTCCACTTGCTCGCCGGCGAAGCCTACTAAAGTGCCGTTGTAAGGTAATAGGTATTCATCTGATAACTGCATCGCCTTGAAGGCTTCCCAGTACATTATATCTGCCGAACTTCCTGAGTCGATTAACACTCTTTTGACGTCACAATTTAGAATCTGTACTTGTATCACCATAGGGTCGTCATCATGTGGCAAGATTTCCCTTTTGTCCTCCTTGGTGAACGATAGGTCAGGAACGGACGTTACTTCTGTATGACCTATGAATTTCTTATTTTGTTCCATTCTCCTAATATAGCGCCTCCTTGCACTCGAGGACTCTTCTCCTCCTGAAAATCCTCCTGCGATGGTGTTGACAGAAATTCTTTTGCCTTTCGCCGTCCCTTCTCCTTCAGAGCGATCCTTCGCCTGATTATGCTGTACTTTTGGGACAACGACCTTTCCCGCCGCGGCATCTTCTATGAATTTCCGTAGATGTCCACTCTTTATCAGTTCTTCAATTAGATCTCGTAGCCTGAAACATTTTTCAGTGTCGTGACCTCTACACCTATGATAAGCGCACCAGGCGTCGGGGTTTAATCCCATAGTGTGTTCCTTGTTTCGTGGCAGGGGTAGTCTCCCTAACCCCGCTTGTAGGATTTCTTCCATGATGTAAACTCGCGCACGGTTTAATGGCGTGTATTCTTTCCTTTCTTCCTGAAAATGTCTTTGTGGTTGATATGGTTTTCTATGGCGATCCATTCCGTGATGGTTAGGGATGGGGCGCCTGTGATGATGATAGAATTCGCTTTGCCCGTTGTTTTTGTTTATTGGGCCTCTCTCCCTGGCGTCTCTCATTCGCTTTTCGGCGTTGCTCTCTTCGCCTTTTATGTATCCTTCCGCTCTTCTTGTGACTTCCTGCATGGATGTTGCTGGTTTTTGTGCCAAGGATTCATTGAAATGCCCTGCCTTGAGACCATGATGGAAGGCTGAGACGAACATTTCTTGATTTGGGTTGCTTACTTTGCTTGTAGACTCACAGAATCTCGCCAGGTATTCTCTTAGAGATTCGTTATAGTTTTGCCTTAACGCGAACAAACTAGTCGCCGTTACCTTTATGTGTTTTTAGCCAGCAAATTGTTGTGTGAATTTTTGTTGAAAATCTACCCAACTCTGAATGGAATTTTTGGGTAGGTTCATATACCATCTTAATGCTGCTTCTTTCAGTGTGCCTGAGAGAAGCTTGCACTTCAAGTGATCCGCAGCGCCGATGATGGCGGTTTTAGTTCCTACCGCCATTAAGTGCTCTGTGGGATCAGTTTTTCCATCGAATTATTGGAGATGAGGAGTTCTGAAATTATCGGGTACCCTCGCATCCCAAAGATTTTGTGCAAGCGGTTGTGAGTTGGTGACATTAGTTTCTTCTGTCTCATCAACTCTGTTTGCTTTTTCTTGGTCGATCTTTCGAACTTCGGCTTGCAGGCGACGTAGTTGTGCCACCGCATCCGTCAAAGTTAAATTGTGTTCGTTGTTTTGGTTGTTTTGATTTTCTGGGGTTTGTTGTCCTCCTGCCATTCTTTCTGGGGAAGACTTCAAACTTTGTCTGGTTTTAGTGGTAGACTGGGAATCGTTTTACCGCAGCCCCACGGTGGGCGCCAAAATGTTCTGATAAAAATAGTATGGGGGTGGTCCAAGTATATTGATGAATAATAATGATACTTAGGATTTTTATTTACCAAAAATGTGAACCTTTTACAATGACTATTTCTTCTCTATTTATAGAGGAAAACATGACCAGAAAATATCTAAAACCACCCCACTCCTCTTTTAGGGAGGTCGTGGGTGGTTTTCCACCGTATCCACCGTGTCTCAAGGGTGGTTATGGGTGGTTACTTCCTTCCTCCGCGTTCCTGTGGCAATAATTGGCGGTTATCTTCAGTTAGGCGACGTGTTCACATCTTGAGGGCGTCACCCCTATCTTTGATGATCTCGCCGCGCCCTGTCTTTCCCGCCGAATTTTTATTTGAATCATTTGGGCCAACTATTGGATAATGATGTTATTGGGCCCACAATATTTTGTCCGGTACACTTTACCTAATCATCTCATCAGCATTTCAATCCTCAACAGAAAAATAAAAAAAAATCAGATAAAACTATTTGAAGACTGATTAAAAAAATCCAAAATAGAAAAATTATCCTTTCATCTTTTTGAAAGAGTGAAAGAAGAACAAAAAAAATGATACCTAAAGATGTTGGCATATAAAAAACATAGTGTGAAGCACTATTTGTTTTTGTTACCATAGTCACACCTTTAAATAGTGGGGGATCTTTTTCTTTTTCAATTTGTTGTATTGTACCGTTCAAAAACAATGAATATATGAAGTAATTGTATTGCTAAGTACTGTAATTATATGACAAATATCATACACGTATAAAGGTCACATAACTAATGGGTGCATAATACCATTATTCTCAGTCAACATTTTAAGCTATGGACCAAAGGAGGTAAGCTAACGACAATAAAGGGTGGATTTAAAGTATTTAATGGTTGCATAATACCATTATTCTCAGTCAACATTTTAAGCTATGGACCAAAGGAGGTAAGCTAACGACAATAAAGGGTGGATTTAAAGTATTTAATGGTTGCATAATACCATTATTCTCAGTCAACATTTTAAGCTATGGACCAAAGGAGGTAAGCTAACGACAATAAAGGGTGGATTTAAAGTATTTAATGGTTGCATAATACCATTATTCTTTATCCAGCAAACATCACAGCTTCCTCTTCTTAAAGGCACCTTCTCGAAATTTCGCTCGAATTTGACACGGACTTTTTTTTCAACACGAGTTCAGCTCGTTTAAAGTTCACAAGCAGTTCGGTTCGGCTCGGCTCGTTAGGTTCAATTCGTTTTCAACTTTATTACAATTCGTATTCGTTATAGGATTTTTCATGAATAGTCCACCATGGACCACTTAGAATTTTCCATATATATATATATATATATATATATATATATATATATAAACAATGATTTAGACTAATGTTATCACCACCTTAAAACTGTGTATGTTTGTCCTCTGTCAGTTGCATCTTCCAGATACATCCTTGAAAACATCCAACAAAGAATTTTGTCCATAAGTTTCCAGTACCTTACCCTCCATTGCTTCCAAAACATGATAGGACCAATGAAGATTCCAAGCCCAAACACAAATCCCAACTCCATGCTTAAAAAACTCCAGTCAATTGAACAGGCTAACCCTCCACATGTTGGTTGCGGATGCAGCTCATCCGGCCTTGTACCATTTGGTGTTTCTGTCAAGGGAGGACCATATAGGCCATAATTTCCTTCAAAGGAACAAGTTTGAAAGGATTGTAGTTGAGTACCTGTTGGAATCTTCCCAACCAAATGATTGAAAGAAAGGGTCAAATAAGAAAGGAATGATAAGCTTGCAAGTTGCATAGGAATTTCACCAACCAAAACGTTGTTTGAGAGATCCAAGGACTCTAGCTGTTTCAGGTTCCCAATAGTTGATGGAATTTCATTAGAGAAAGCATTGTTTGACAAGTTGAGAACAATGAGTGCTTTTAAATCCATTAAATCTTCTGGGATTTGTCCTTCAAAGTTATTGGATGAGAAATCAATGGTTGTAAAGATTGTTAGAATTTTTACCAACTCCATTGATCGGCCTTTAATCATGACTGTCACACTATCCTGATAATATACATTATTTATCGCAAAGCGGATAATGTCAACATTATCATCGTCATCCTTCATTTTTTCCCAGGTGCTGAAATATTTTTCTGGTAGTTTACCACTAAAATTATTGAAAGCAATGTCCACAATTTGAATCATTTTCCATGGATTTTTTGCTTTTGAACATCGCAAGGTACCATGAAATATGTTGTTTCGTAGTACAAGGACACTAAGTGTGGGTATGTTCTGCAGAAAGCATGGAAAGCGACCATCAATCTGATTTGTTCTGATGTCCAGTACCTCTAATTTGGAGCAGTAGGCAAGAGAATTGGGAACTGACCCATGTAATAAATTTTCGTTAAGGTTCAAAGTTTGTAAAGCACAAAAAGGTGAAAAATCATCTGGGATTGGGCCTTGCATTTTGTTTCTCCTCAAATTTAATATCGCAAGGGTCTCAGTCATTGTCATTAAACACGAGGGAATTGATCCAGAAAAGTTGTTGAAGGAAAGATCAAGCACTTGAAGATATGAAGCATTACATAAGGAATTAGGGATACTTTTGTGTGAAAAAGAGAGAAAAGTTGTGGAAGATAGGTAATTACCAATATCTTGCGGAAAAGAGCTAAATTTGTTCATTGAATAATCCAAATAGTCAGCATATTTAAGAAAAACAGGTATTGGCCCTTGTAGTTGGTTGTTATGAAGATCAACCGTGGTGACAATATTGTTGGAATTCAGAATTTTTAGAGGTCCTTCCAATTCTGTGAATAAATTGTTCGAAATATTAAGTCTTTCAAGACTTTGAAATTTCCAAATCCAATTTGGCAGTACTCCTTGAATTTGGTTATCTGAAAGGTCTAGATATGTCAATGTTGATACGTTTATCAAGAAACTAGGGAGAGTTTTCAAGTTACAGGAAGCCAAATATAGATAGAGAATAGATGGAAATGGAGAAGGTTTAACATTTATTGGATTCCAATTAAGAAATAAGTAGTTGTTGTATGAAATGTCTAAGGAAATGTCTAAGTGACGACCCATTGAACTTGTTAAAGGAAAGATCGAGGTCAAAGAGTGATTTTAGCTTGAAGATAGATATTGGAAATGGCCCTGAAAGATAATTGTTACTTAAATCAAGGATGTTTAATATAGAGGAAGACACGTTGAAGAATTCATCTAGTATACTAAACTGGTTGTATTCAAGGTCAATCTCCTCCAATGATGGGAGTGTAAAAAGGGATGAAGGAATCGCACCACTCAAATCATTATCAGAAAGGTCTATGCGGGTAAGGTGCGTGAGATTTGAGATTGAATTGGAAAGTGTTCCATAAAGATGACAGTTATAAAGATTTAATTGAGTTAACTTCTCCAGCTTGTAGAATCCTAATGGAAAGGAACAATTGAAATTGTTATTAGCCAAATCCAGTATTTGGAGATGTTGGAGACCAAAAAGGCTACTTGAATCGTTAAATCCACCGGAGATTAGTTGTTGTTCTTGTGTAAGGTAAAGGCCAATAACATGCCCCTCATTGTCACTTCTAACACCTTCCCAATCACAACAATCAGTGCTATTATTCCAATCCACTAGTATGGTGGAATTCACAGGGTCAAAATATGTGAGATTGCTTTTGAATTGGAGCAACAAAGATTGTTGATCCTCAAGACAAAGACTACTGGGAGAGGCATGAGTGATATAATATATGAAGTAGTAGTAGCATAGAAGGAATGAAACTAATGTTATTCTCATTGCTCTTTCTAGTTACTGTCTAATGAAATTATATTATGTGAAACTAATGTATTATATATATAGTTGCGCGCACAGACACGCACACACACACTTTGCACCATGTGGTTAAGGGTAAGAGAAGTTTCGTTGAACAATAGTGGAAAAGGATGAATATTGGTACTATACGTATAAATTTTAGATTTATTGTCACTATTTATTCTATATTTCTTGTATGAACTCACGACATTTACTTTGATATTCATGACACAAGAGAAGTTTCGTTGAATAAGATCCATAAAGTTTTCCTTTGGAAATTTTAGTTCACTTTTTTAAAGGAATGACCCTACAATGTGTTATGGAAAACATTGGTAACTTTTTATGGAAAACATTGGTCACTTTATTAAAGCAACGACCCTACAATGTGTTATGGAAGACATTTTTGCAGTAATATTAATTAATGATGATTTCCTAGTCTTCCATTTTGTGGTTTTGATTGGTTAATTATTCATTAGCGTGTGCCAACCATTGAGAAAATATGTTATTATAAACATAGGTGCAAAGACCAAAAGACTCATAAAGCATGAATTCATCGCATCATATTTATAGTGGTATGAATTTCTATCCAACTTTCTTTCACTAGCCAAATGATGAGAATTAAAACAAAAAAAAAACATGGAAGACTTGGAAATCATCATTAATTAAAAAACAAAAATAAGTCTACAAATACATGAGTAATTTAGAGTAAGGTCTTTTCAACGGTTTCCTCAGAAAAATTATATGGCCAAAAAAAATATTATAAATTTAAATAATGATACAACATCGGAACTAGCATGAATAGAAACAACTGATATCATAAGATCAAAAGATTCAAGTACAACTAAAAGGACTTGTGGTGTACGATACTAATACCGTAGTCATTACAGAACAACATTACAACAAAATGCCACATCAAAAGAAACCTGAGTATAGAATACTAAATCTAGTTCTTAACGTCGGAGGACTCAGAATTCGATCCATGCGATATCTGAGCCATGGCATCCTCAAGAACCTCTAATCTGACCTCTACTGCATTCCACTTAGACGTAACAGTCTGTTCTAGTCGGAAGAAATCAGCCCTCAGCTCTCTGAGGGTATCCAAAAGCTGAGTTCCTAAGGCCGATCCGATGGCCTCAGGTGCTGCCTGCTGCTCAGGCTGACCCTCAGGTGGAGGAATCTGTTCAGGAAACTCTTCAGCTACTGTCTTGGCAAGCTGGTTAGGGTCATGTGGTAGTACTAGTTGTACTACTCCGACGGCATCAGCATATAACCCATCAGCATGCCTGATGATCTGCATGTGGTTCACCGTTTCCTCTCCAAAGTGATTGATGGCTTCATTATCACCTTAATAAACACTAGCAGTATTATCATCATTGCCAGAAACAATAGTATCCTCCTTGTCTACTGCATCACAACTTTCCATTTCTGTGTCGACTGGTTCATCATATAAGAGAGATCCATATCTCTTGTGATGATTATTCTACTTCCAAGACCAAACCATTCACGGCTTCCACACAAAGCCTTTAGTTGCTCTAATTCATCTTCATCGTCAAGCACTAAAAGCACCCTATTCTTGGAAAATGTTTCCTTCAATATATTTTTCCCTAATTCAATGTCTCGTATCTTCAACGCTGTTGTTTTGTAGACATCACAAAGTACCTGTTGCTGTAGTGAAACCTGATTAGTATGTGTCTCCCAAAATATCCCTTATACCGAGAAGAAAGCTCCTACCCTCAAATTTACTCCCAATTTTGTTGTAAATGAATTTTGCAATGGTTGTTTGACCCCTCGGGACCCAGCCAGCGGCCCGCCGTTCACAAAACCCCCTGTTGTTCCCAACGGAATTGAACACCCCGGGAAGTCTTTATACTGCTATCAGAGGAGATGAAGCGGAAGAAACTTGAACTAATCTTTCTGCCCTTTAACCAGCCCCGCCATTCCCCATATCCCTAGAAGTAAAATATCTTCCGAATTTTGGATGTTTAGTAGCTTAGTCACAGCTTCAACACGAGATTCTACACCCACTGGATGTTCAGCAACGAATAACTGTGTCCTATCTAGCAAACGAGTGACATGATCAACAATATTCTTGATATCAGCACTTTCGTTCCTATAAAATATTAACCAATGATAAGGTGCACAATCAACTGTATGTATATAAGCATTCTCAAACATATGCTTCTATCAAAGAGGAGGGAGAATTATTTGCAAGTATATGTGTATAATTTAAAATTTAAAATTACATTGCAATGGTAAATGAAAGAGAAACAAAGGCATTGGTAAACCAGTAATCTGTTGTTATTTATAAGAAATTGAGTTAATCAAGTACCATCAAGATTAAAGTTATCAACTCATCTTGAACTCACAAACATAAGAAGATTGGTAATTTATGATAAAGAAAGACAGAAAAGCAAAGTTGATATATATAATGAAACTTTTTTTGATAAAAAACAAAAAATAAAACATACTACTATAGTTGTTTTATATTTTTCTTTTCCATAATATTATATTGTCATAATAACAAATAATATGAGTTGATCCTAAACTCTCAAACCAAGTTTCCTCAGCCTAATTGGTCATATAGCTTGTGAACCAAATTCAATTTCTCTTAACCAAAACAAAATACTTATTGAATCATGCACTCCTTTCCTCTCTCTCCTCTCAATCCCTAACATTAAAATCTCTGCCATCAATGGTAACTATGGATTCTTAATAATCAACACACATGTTATAAGTTATAACAGAGGCTAGATATGTTCTCACCTTGTAAGAAGATTGCGACTTCTTCTCTTCTTAAAATGGCGGCAAGTGATCCAAACCAGAATGGCAACCAGACCGGACCAAAAAGGCCGCGACATCAGAACATCACGAACAAGGGAAGGAAGATTGGTGAAGAGTCCACGGTTAGATGTATCAATCAACTTAGTTGTTTAATGGTTATATTAGTATTGATTCTGCTTTGAATATTAAATTTAGGAGCTAATATATAATTTGTGAAAGTGATGATTTGAATTGGTTTGTTCATGAAAGGGTTTGCATATAAATTACTTCCCCTATTATATATTTAGGAGCTAATATATAATAGACATGAAACATTTTACATGTGAAAGTTCCAATACATATCATCATAAATTAGAAGTAAACACAAAGAACAACATCAATGAAAATACAAAACATTATTTTACTAATTATCACAATGACTTAGACTAATGTTATCACCACCTTAAAACTGTGTATGTTTGTCCTCTGTCAGTTGCATATTCAAGATACATCCTTGAAAACATCCAACAAAGAATTTTGTCCATAAGTTTCCAGTACCTTACTCTCCATTGCTTCCAAAACATGATAGGACCAATGATGATTCCAAGACCAAAAACAAATCCCAACTCCACACTTAAAAAACTCCAGTCAATTGAACAGGCTAACCCTCCACATGTTGGTTGCGGATGCAGCTTATCCAGCCTCGTACCACTTGGTGTTTCGGTCAAAGGAGGTCCATATAGCCCATAATTTCCTACAAAGGAAGAAGCTTGAAAAGATTGTAGTTGAGTACCTGTTGGAATCTTCCCAACCAAATGATTGAAGGAAAGGTTCAAATAAGAAAGGAATGATAAGCTTGCGAGTTGCATAGGAATTTCACCAACCAAAATGTTATTTGAGAGATCCAAGGACTCTAGCTGTTTCAGGTTCCCAATAGTTGATGGGATTTCATTAGAGAAAGCATTGTTTGACAAGTTGAGAACAATGAGTGCTTTCAAATCCATTAGATCTTCTGGGATTTGTCCTTCAAAGTAATTGGATGAGAAATCAATTGTTGTGAAGATTGTCAGAATTTTTACTAACTCCATCTGTTGACCTTTACTCATAACTGTCACACTATCCTGATAATATACATTATTTATCACAAAGCGGATAATGTCTGGTTCAACATTGTCATCCTTCATTTTTTTCAAGGTTCTGAAATATTTTTCTGGTAGTTTACCACTAAAATTATTGAAAGCAATGTCCACAATTTGAATCATTTTCCATGGATTTTTTGCTTTTAAACACCGCAAGGGACCATGAAATCTGTTGTATCGTAGTACAAGGACACTAAGTGTGGGTATGTTCTGCAGAAAGCATGGAAATCGACCATCAATCTGATTTGTTCCGATGTCTAGTACCTCTAATTTGGAGCAGTGGGAAAGAGACATGGGAACTGGCCCATGTAATAAATTTCCATTGAGGTTCAAAGTTTGTAAAGAGCATGAAGCTGGAAACTTATCTGGGACCGGGCCTTGCAGACTGTTCCTCCTCAAATTTAATACAATAAGGGTCTCGGTCATTGTCATTAAACATGAGGGAATTGATCCAGAAAAGTTGTTGAAGGAAAGATCAAGCAGTTGAAGATATGGAGCTTGGCATAAGGAATCGGGGATACTTCCATGCAAATTATTATGTGAAAGAGAGAGAAAATTTGTGGCAGATAGATAATTACCAATATCTTGTGGTATAGGAGAGCTAAATTTGTTCATTGAATAATCCAAATAATCAGCATATTTATGAAAAACAGGTATTGGCCCTTGTAGTTGGTTGTTATGAAGATCAACCGTGATGATAATATTGATGGAAGTTAGATTTGTTAGAGGTCCTTCCAATTCTGTGAATAAATTGTGCGAAATATTAAGTTTTTGAAGGCGTTGAAATTTCCAAATCCAATTGGGCAGCACTCCTTGAATTTGGTTATCTGAAAGGTCTAGAGTGGACAATGTTGATAGGTTTATCAAGAAACTAGGAAAAGTTTTCAAGTTACAGGATGCCAAATTTAGAAGGCTAATAGCCGGAATGGAAGAAGGTTCAACATTTATTGGGTTCCAATTAAGAATTAAGTTGTTGTATGAAATGTCTAGATGAGTTAAATTTATTAACTCGAAAAACATATCTAGGTGAAGTGACCCATTGAACTTGTTAAAGGAAAGATCGAGGTCAGAGAGTGATTTTAGCTGAAAGATAGATATTGGAAAAGGCCCTGATATATAATTGCTACTTAAATAAAGGACCTTTAATATAGAAGAAGACACATTGAACAATTCATCTAGTTTACTAAACTGGTTGTATTCAAGTAAAAGATGCTCCAATGCTGGGAGTGTAAAAAGGGATGAAGGAATTGCACCACTCAAATCATTACGAGAAAGGTCTAGGTGAGTAAGGTGTGTGAGGTTTGAGATTGAATTGGAAAGTGTTCCATAAAAATGACAACTATAAAGATTTAATTGAGTTAACTTCTCCAGCTTGTTGAATCCTGATGGAATGGAAGAATTGAAATTGTTATTAGCCAAGTCCAGTATCCGGAGATGTTGGAGACTAAAAAGGCTACTTGAATTGTTAAATCCACCAGAGATGAATTCTCCATTAAGGTAAAGTTCAATAACATGCCCCTCATTGTCACATCTAACACCTCTCCAGTCACAACAATCAGTGCTAGTATTCCACTTTGGTAGAGTGAAGGAATTTATAGGGTGAAATGTGAGATTGTTTTTGAATTGGAGCAACAAAGATTGTTGATCCTCAAGACATTTGAGAGTGGCATGGGTGATATATATGCAGTAGTAGCATACAAGGAATGAAACTAATGTTATTCTCATTGCTCTTTCTAATGAAATTACATTATGTGAAACTAATGTATTATATATAGTTGCGCGCACACTATGCACCGTGTGGTTAAGGGTAAGAGAAGTTTCGTTGAACAATAGTGGAAAAGGATGAATATTGGCACTATAGATATAAATTTTAGATTTGTTATTGGTACTTTATTTTTATTTTTTGAAAAATTGTTATTGGTACTTTTTATTATTGTTTGAGTTATTTAATTTGATTGTCACTATTATTTATTCTATATTTCTTGTATGAATTCACAACATTTACTTTGACATTCAAGACACAAGAGAAGTTTCGTTGAATACGATCCGTAAAGTTTTCCTTTGGAAAATTTAGTTCACTTTTTTAAAGCAATGACACTACAACTCGTTCCGGAAAACATTGGTCACTTTATTATAGCAATGACCCTACAATAAACATTTTTGCAGTAATGATGATTTCCAAGTCTTCCATTTTGTGGTTTTGATTGGTTAATTATTCATTAGCGTGTGCCAACCATTGAGAAAATATGTTATTATAAACATAGGTGCAAAGACCAAAAGACATTTTGTTTTTCAATAGCTATCCATTATGATATAAATAAAGTTGTTTTTACAAATCATCAAATATTCCAACTTTCTATCCAACTTGGCTCATAAAGCACGAATTCGTCACATCATATTTATATGAATTTCTATCCAACTTTCTTTCACTAATAAACATTATTTCTCTTTCAATATAAAAACAACATTATATTCTATTGATTTGTTTATCTTGAATTTAGTCATTATAGAACAACAGTACAACAAAAAAGCAACATTAAAAGAAACCAGAGGATAAAATAAAATCCTAAATCTAGCTCTAAACGTCGGTGGACCCAGAATTCGACCCACGTGGTATCTGGGCCATGACATCCTCAAGCACCTCTAACCTGACCTCTACTGCATCCAATCTAGCAGTAACAGTCTGCTCTAGTTGGAAGAAATCAGCCCTCAGCTCTCTAAAGGCATCCAAAATCTGAGCTCCTAAGGCTGACCCAATGGCCTCAGGTGGAGGAGCCTGTTGCTCCTGATCACCATATGCTTCGGCTGCAGGAATCTCCTCAGCTACTGCCTCTGACGGCTGGTCAGGTTCATGTGGTACCAGTTGTAATGGTCCCACAGCATCAGCATATAACCCACCAGCGTACATGGTGATCTGCATATGGTTCACCATTTCCTCTCCAAAGTGATTGATTTCATTATCACCACCAGAATCACTAACATTATTATCGGCGTCGCCAGAAACAACAACATCCTCCCCGAATACTACATGACAGTGTTCCATTTCTATGTCTAGTGGTTCATCATATAAGAGAGATACTGTATCACCACCAGAACCACTAACATTATTACCGTCATTGCGAGAAACAATAACATCCTCCCCGTCTACGACATGACAGCCTTCCATTTCTTTGTCGAGTGGTTTATCATATAAGAGAGATATTGTAGTTTTGTCAACTACGAAATTCTCCCCAAAAACAACAATAACCTCCACTTTGTTACCAGGTTCTAGATTTGAGGTTATGCTCTGCCAATCCTCATCCTCAAAGGAGGTTAGTGTATCTCTTTTATATGCATGAATGGTTGTCTTTGTGTAATTTATGATTAACATACTTTGGCAACCTTCTGATGTTATGTTTTCTGAGCAAGAGTAATAGACAATGTACAACATCATACTCTTAAGGTTACTCCCCTTCATTGTTGGGACATCAAACATTATCGAACAACCTTTGCAACTGAAAGTTAACCAATCCGATTTATTGTCACAGCTGAGCAAAAATAAATCCCAAGTCCCATCAGCAGTCTGTACAATGAAAATGTTTAGATGCCTCAGATTTAAAAATTTCGAGGATCAAAGGAAAAAAAGTTCATTATCACTATGTAGTTTAGTTTATCATCCCTACTTGTATATATGAAATTATATATCATCTAAAAAAGCTATTTTTTTCCTATAAAATGTACTTTACTTGTAATTTAGTTCTTGACCTGAATTATGTGTGACCTAATCATGGAGTTGTTCACAGTTCACACCCATTACACAAACTTCTACTGTAAAAGGAGTTTAAAAACTTTAAGAATTACATTTGTGTCTGATTCAAATTAAGGATGAAATAATTTTTAAGAAAAATATAATTTTCAGGTAGCAACCAAAATTCTTGTTTACTTTTTAAAAAACTAGATACATGGAAGATATATTCAAACCTGTAAAACACTGTCTTCAGCAACATTAGAGATTTGGCATTTTGTTCCCATTTGAATTAAGAGAGATTTCAAGTGATTCTCTGATGTGGTTGAACTTGCATTTGCTTCCAAGTTCTGACAATTTGAGGCTTTTAATACATCCAAAAATCTTGCTATATCTTGAGTTAGTTGTAGATCTGAATCCCACTCTGCACAAAGAATTCGAAGTTTTTGAAGGTCTTTTGAAGTACAAAGTGATGACATGGACACTGGTGTTTGAACTAGGGATATCACATTATTTGATGGCGACATCCAAGACCGAATGAGAGAAGGGAATACATCACGAGAAAATCCTTCAAAGCCACTTAAAGAAATATATCCAATGTTTTTCAAATTTACTATTGAAAATGGAACTTTTGTTATAGCAGTCTTATCCGCAATCAAGGTAATCAATGATTCCATTTGTTCCAAATCCTCCTCCAATTTTTCAATATTAAAGCATCCTGAAAGAATCAAAGTTTCTAGAGATTTTAATTTATAGATGCTTCTTGGAAGTTTCCGAAGACCTGTGCAGTCTGTTAAATTTATCAGAAGAAGTTTACTCAGACATCCAATGGTATGGGAGATCTTAGACAAACTTGAACAGTTTTTTAGTACTAGCTTTTCCAGATTAGGCAAGTTTGTAAAATTTGGGGTTTCAGTCAAATACAGAGAATGACTAAGATTAAGAATTTTTAGATTCTCTAGTACTAGTACCTGCAAGAAAATAAAACCACAAAAGCATAATAGTAAGAGAAGCTTAGTGTAGATTTTGCATCCCTAAAGGCCGGTTGATGGTTATATCAGTACTGATTCTGCTTTGAATATTAAATTTAGGAGCTAATATATAATTTGTGAAAGTGATGATTAATAAACACAAAAGTGATACATAATGCTGCAGTTAAACCATGATATCGGTGGACACTGACAGTGTTTTAATAAACACATATTGCAGTACATGAATTTTGATAATACTTTTCTTGTGTACTCTATCATACATTGTTTAGTTTATTTAAACATATTAGTCTCATTTAAAGAAGACATGTATCACTACATATAAGTTTATTTTGAAATTACTAGATACGTTAATTGAAGAGAAAATGGACAAATTAAATACACTGTTTAATTTTCTTATTATGTGTCATTCTAATTCACAAATTTGTCATTCCAAGCATCGCCTAACTTCTTCTAAAAGTGTATTATACAAAATTAAAGAAATGTTATTCTTTTAAGCGCAAATATTAATCCGAATTTGTACCTTTCTCTTGTTCCATATTTGTTTGAGCTTAGTATATTTTAATTCAATGGCAACTAGACTTCCTTGCCGAAATTCTGCAGGAATGTCGGTTTCTGGAAATCCATGCCAGCATAGCCACTTAAGATCTCCTGAAAGGTATTCCAAACTTCCCTCAAGCTTCACCCCAGCGAGGCGAAGCAATCTGAGTTTATTCATCTTTTTAAATGCCTTAGTTTCCAGACAGTGTTTTCTTGGAAACTCCAAAGCCAGTCCCTTGACAGCTTTTGTTCCCTGAAATTAAAAAATCAGAGAAACATAAAACAAATAGATTAATTTTGAAATCTGAAACCCCTATAATTAGAAACCACTAAAATATAATGAATGAAACTAAATCTCATCAATGATTAGTTTCTTACTGATATGGTCTTCTTTTTTTATGTTTTTGTATTGTATTGCGGAATTTGGTAGGATATATTTTTATACGAAGGAGACTCTTTGAGATATAGTGTTATATGGAGGATACTCTCGTATTCTTATTTTCTTTTGACGAATGCTATTTGTTACAAAGGATTTAAGAGAATCAACACATGGCAATATTTTAAAAGATGATGTCACTTTAATTTCCTCTTTTTTAAGGATATCATTGGATAGTGGATGTAAACAAGGGTGGAGATTCATTCGTGCAATTCTTCTCTTTACATTTTCTTAACAAAAAGCTTTTCCCTATTCTTTTTCTCATGGGATAGTTACATTATTCATAACTATAACTATATATGACTTTATATATAGAGCTACAAGAAAAACAAATTTTTACATCAGATCTTCCAAACATTTTATAAACAAAAATATAAATCTTAAATTATAATAATATATATTATAAATATAAATCTAAAATATATTTCCATCTAAATTTTTCAAAACATATTTAGACATTATTCTCAACACTTACTTTGTTGTTTCTCTAATTAGTAATTACCTTATCCTTTGATAATATATCAAGCACTTCATTGTGGCTCCACAACCTACTGCGGTTCTCAGGATCTGATGGTGATTCCTCATAGATTATTTGTCTTCCCATGTCTCTTAACAAATCATGCATTCTAAGCCTGTTCCTTTTGTCAACAGTTAAAAGGGCTCGCTCTACAAGGACTTTAATTCCAATATCAGCAAAAAATCCACACCCATTTAATATTTCTGTCACATCCTTTTTGTCCATCCCAATAAAGAAACAAGCTATATCAAGGAATATTTGTTTCTCTGTGAAATCTTTTAAACCATCGAAGCTTACTTTTAGCTTCTTCTGTACTTGATCATGGGGAATACATTTGAGTTTCTCCAAAACTTTCTGCCACTCTGTTATTTCACAATTAGACAAATAGGACCCAAGGACTTCAAGTGCTAGTGGCAATTTCCCTGAATAAGCAATAACATCTGCTGAATGTGTAGCATAATCATCTGTTGGACTTCGTTGCTTGAATGCATGCCAGCTGAAAAGCTCAAGAGATTCACTTTCGTCCATTTCTTCTATTGTATACACTTCATCAACGCCACATGATCTAAGAAGATCCATATCTCTTGTTGTGATAATTATTCTACTTCCCGGACCAAACCATTCACGGCTTCCACACAAAGTCTTCAGTTGGTCCAATTCATCGACATCATCAAGCACAATAAGCACCTTATTAATGGAAAGTTTTTCCTTCAATATATTTTTCCCTGATTCAATGTCATGTATCTTGAATGCTGTTGTTTTGTAAACATCACAAAGTACCTGTTGCTGTAGAAAAACTTTATTAGTATCTGTCTTCCAAAATTCCCTTATATTCAGAAGGAAGCTCCTTCTCTCAAATTTGCTCCCAACTTGATTATAAATGGCTTTGGCAATGGTTGTTTTTCCCATACCCCCCATGCCCCATATCCCTAGAAGTAAAACATCTTCTGCCTTTTGGATGTTTAATAGCTTAGTTGCAGCTTGCACACGAGATTTTACTCCCACGGGATGTTCAGCAACGAATAACTGTGTCCTATCTAGCAAACGAGTGACACGTTCGACAATATTCTTGATATCAGCACTTTCATTCCTATAAAATATGAACCAATGATAAGGTGCACAATCAATTGTATGTATACAAGCATTCTCAATTGTATGCTTCTATCAATGAGGAGGGAGAATGATATGCAAGTATAGTGTTAGTGAGGTAAATAAAATTACATAGCAATGGTAAATAAAAGAGAAACAAATGCATTGGTAAATCAGTAATCTGTTGTTATTTATAAGAAGTTGAGTTAATTAAGTTTAGTGTTAGTGAGATAATTAAGTTACTTCTGCAAAATGTTATGGTCGTATAAACCCACCATAAATTCTATAGTGTCATGAGTGATTTAGTTAAAATAACACCTCAATAATACTACTATCATAGTCATATTTGGTCTGCAAAACTTTACTTTACGGTAAAGAAAAGTGAAAATCAAAATAGTATGACAAATTTAAATTTGAGATAAAGATTCATGGCTTCCACAAACAACTCATCAACAATTCTAGAAATGTCAAATGGAGGATTTAGGAACACCTTCTTGAGACCGATGATCATCATAGAGGACATAATAGTTTTGAGATTTTTATGTAAAACGAAAGTTAATTCATGTATGTTGACAATCACAAAGAAACTACTTCTAACATTTTTTTCTTATTTAACATACTTATTGGAATCTTGTTTCAAAGTAGCTAGCATTGCATTCAAATTTTGTAATTAATTTTAAAAACATCAATCAGTATCTTGAAATTTTTAAAAAAAATCATCTTCAAAAGAAAGAGATTTTTAAAATGGACATGGATAGTATTACACAGTCAAAGGCCTAAGAATTTTAAATAATCACGAAAAATAATCTAAAAGAAAATAAAAAATAAATAACCTGGAATCTATGAGGACAAACCCTGCAATGCCAGAAATTTCATACAGATCTCTTTGCCAACGACTCTTTGTGGATTCATGCACTAAGGTTTTTGATATAAGATCATCAAAACCTTTCCCAAACTGACCTTTCTGATGACGTACATCTGAGGGATCCACCTCATAGAACACCGGCACAACGACCAGACCCCTATCTCTGCCAATTTTCATGATCTTCTCCAACTCTAGCATACACCATCTAGAATTAGCATAATTTTTTGACAAAACAACAATAGAAATTCTAGACTGTTCAATTGCTTTCAACAATGAGATTGAGATTTGATCTCCTCGTTGAATCTCGTCATCATCTCTGAAAGTATCAATCCCCGCATTTTGAAGATAGGAATGCAGATGTGACATGAACTTTGCACGATTATCATCCCCTCTGAAACTCAAGAACACATCGTACATCTTTGGCTGAAACATTAAAGAAAAGAAACAAAAGAATGAAAATTGTAGCTTAGTTATATGGTTGCTGAGATTCTTGATGCCACTGATACATCACCAACTATGAGGTTGCCCAGAATTTATTTTGTTATTAATTTTTAATTTACAGTCATACAAATTAACTTTTCATGTTCTTGTGATGATTATGAAATCAAATGTTAACAAACTGATTTCATTAAAGTTCCCTCTGCTTCCTTAGCCATTATATATTTTGGAACCAAAAAACCATACATTACACACACACACACACTACCACTCACCTGATTAGTCTTATTACTTGACTCCCTCGTAATGATAGCTTCTGCTGTGGCTTGTAGCAAAACATGCATTCGAATCTTGTTATTCTCATCAATGGTTACAAAGCTTTTTTCTTCGAGGAGACTTATAAGAAGATTTGTACAATGCGTTGAACTATTTAAAGATTGGACATCATGTTGGTCTATCCCGATATAGAAATATGCTATTTCAAAGAATATTTGTTTCTCTTCATCATTTAAATCATTAAAACTACTTTCTAGAGTTCCTTGTACACCATTATAGAGATACCTCTTGAAGTAACGCAACTTAGACTCCCATATAGCAACTTTTTTTGAATTGAAATGGTGCCCAAGGTCTGTAAGAGCAAGAGGCAATCCTCCAGAATAAGCAACTACCTGTCTGGAAAGTTCAGCAAACCCTTCTTGAGAAGTTGTTTGGCTGAAAGCTTTCCAATTAAAAAGCTCAAGCGATTCATTTTCGTCTAGTTCTTTCACTCTGTATATATGGTCAGCTCCATTCTCCTTGAGTAGTTTCCTATCCCTTGTCGTGATAATTATTTTGCTACCTTCACCAAACCATTCATGACTTCCACATAAAGCATTTAGTTGCTCCAAATTATCCACATCGTCAAGTACAAGAAGTACCCTTTTACTTCGAAGTCTTTCTTTTAAAATCACTTTTCCTGACTCAATTGAAGATATATTTATTTCATGTTCTCTGACCATATCAACAAGAATTTTCTCTTGTAAAGAAACTAGAGTATTAGTTTTATTCTGAATTGATCTCTTGACATTTTCGAGCAAGCACTTGTGCACAAAATAGGAACCAACCTGACCATAAATGGCTTTGGCAATGGCTGTTTTACCAATCCCTGGCATCCCCCATATCCCTAGTAGGAGAGGAGATTTTGATTGTTTCAATAGTTGAATCACATCTTGCACACGAGAATTTAAACTCTCTGTATAGAAAGCATTGAACATGCCTCTCTTCTCTGTTATCACACGAGTAGCAAGTTCAACTACATGCTCAATATTATCACTTTCGCTCCTGTAAAATAGATGAACAAGAGACAATTATATCATGGTATGTATAACAACTCTCAACATGTGCATAAGTCAAAAGAATGTAAATTTGCTAATATTAAATCAGACTCCCAAGCCATGTTGTCAACACCTCATCAATCTTTCGCCATGTAATACGGCCACATCATTTAAATTCTGATGTATCCCTCTTTATAGTTTTATATTGCACAACACTACTGCTACGCTCATATTCTTATTCTAATTTTGTTTCTCATGCTGAGGCCTTTTCTTATCATCTTATACCATTACACTCTGACCCATTCAATTGGTATACTTAGAATTTGAGTTAAGTCACTAACTCAACCCAACAAAACATACAAACTAATGGCATACCATCTCACTCACATCTGTGATGGGACTCTTTAACACACACACGCCATGGTCAAAGAAGTGATTTTCACAGTGAAATAAGCATTTTTATATTTTAAAAAAAGTAGAATACAACACAAGTTTTCAGATTTATTTACCTGTGTGTGAAGACGTGTCCAAAGTATGTTGATCCTGCATATGTGATAGCTTTATTATGACTGATCGTTGCTATCCAAGTCATGAACTTATCCATCTGTTGGTAGAATTCTTGTTTAGAGATTCTATCGAGAAATTCACGAAAAGCCACTTCTTCAAACATAGCTATAATTCTCTCTGAAATTCCAAACGAGGGACTGACACCATCATAGAACAAAGTAAGAAGCATAAGACGACTATCTGTGGTTCGGCAACAGTCAGTTATTTTTTCCAATTCTTGAAGACACCGTCCTGAATTAAAATAATTTCTTGAGAATACAATTACAGCAAGTTTGCAATCTCCAATTACATTCAGCACTGAGCTTGAAATTTGTTGATCTTCACTTATAATCTTGTCATTGTTCCAGAAAACAACAATTCCAAGTTCTGAGGAAGTAAGACCCTTATAGATACCCAAAACAAAAGAATGTGCATCTTCGTCGCAGAAACTTAAGTACACGTCGTACCTCTTCCTGTTTAGATTAGATACGGGTTGAAATTTGTGGCGTCTATAGAAGCAGGAAATGAAGGAAGACATGGATAATTTACTGAAATTAGGAGAAGAAAATTCAACTGGAATGAAATGATTGAAGCAAAAATCTCTTTGAAGTTTGAAGTGAGCAAGTCCTTCTTGCTTTATGCGAGTATTTATAAGTCAAAGTCATGATTACCCCACTTGGAGACAAAAGTAGGAATTATTGCAGTTGGAGCTAAACATGACTGAAAAATTTCAGCCACAAAATATGACTATCAATCAGGATAAGGTTAAAAAAGAAATAGGTAAATTAGGGGTTATAATCATTAATTTACCTTTTAGCGGCTTAATTTGCTTTTCAAAATGGAATCCTATTTTTTTTATTTTATTTTTTTTTCTTTCACCACTCGTTTAATCTAGTTCGGGGGTCAGTTCTGACATCAAGTGGTTCCAACCCCCTCCCGATCGTAGTTGCGGGGGATCGAACTGTGGTCCTCCCTATCAAATTCAGCGTCAATCACCACTGAGAATCCTATTTTTATATTAGGAAGAAAGAAGGAAAAAAAAAAAAAAAAACTTACTCACCACCATGTGATCATCCAATGCAGACATTTACCCGCAAAAACCTCCGTATCTCTTCGCTCTCTAATAATAATGGTAATTTTTTTATTTAATTATTATATATATTTTATTCTTTTTGTTATTATATGTATATCAAACACATGAGATATAGTATGTAATTATCCTGTTTATAGCATATTCAGTTCTATATTCTATCATGTCTTTATTTTATCCTGACCATCAAACGGGCTCTAAATTGGTAGATATAATATAGTTTAGAGATATTTTAGTTGCTTTTAACATTTTAAGAACTAAGTTGATGAAATAATGATAGTTTAAGGACTAAATTGATTGTTTACTTTTTAACCATTCATATCATAATTGTGAATATAGTTATAATGTACATTTCAACTTTATTTTTAGATAGTCAACTTGACAAAAATATCCATTTTTTTTTGTAAACCAATTTTAGACAAAAGATAATTTTGTAATTTAATTTTAAAATAAAAAATAACACCTAATTGTATTCTCAATTGACTCAAAAAATATCACCTAAATTTAAATTTTGATAGAGGTTTGAACATGTTTTCCGATGTTGTCGTTTATGTTTTATAAGATTGTTATTTGGATTTGAACATGTTTTACCAATCTAACCCTTATTTTCTTATTTTCAAATAATAAATATCAATGGTAGATCCTTGATACTTGCTTTATCACCTATTAATATGATGTGCATTCAATGTTTAGAGTTATTTGGATGTAATTGAGTTTAGTATTGTATCGAGGAATTTAATGTAATTTCAATATGAAAAGAGAGTTCTGGTGCTAACTAGAGTCAAGACAAATCACTGGACCATTACAAAAAGGTACGGAGCAAATTCATATGCTAATCAGAGTTAAGACTTCTATTGTCCATACAACCATGAATGTCGGTGAGTCAGATGCGCAGTCAAAACCACCATGTATGCAAAGAATGAAGAAAAAGCCGCTATTTGAAGACAAGATAGCTGGCGATTCCCATGTGCAGGCTGTACTATCATAGTACTAACCAAATGAAAGAATATGTCTTATTTCTTTGGGTTGTCTTATCCATAGTAGGGTTTCGGCCCATGATTTGAGGTTGATGCTATAAAATGACACTATCAAGCCTAATTTCATAGTGCAAGCTTAGAGAGAAATACTAAGATACATTGAAGAGCTACTTGGTATGCTGTCACACACTTTGTTACAATTCTGATAACCGAAGCACGACGCTACTGATCTTAGAGGTTGAGATATCATTTTTATGTGGTCGTGCTTGTAGGTTTACATTTCTTAATTCTTAAGATATGTGTAATCTTATTATTCTGATTATTTGTGTTAAGCTCACCATGATCTAAAACTCTTGATGTTGAAATTTTGTGAAGTTTAATGAAAGTTTAATGTTGTTTATGTGATGTGATATGTGTTTGTATGCTTCGATAGTTCATTTGTTATTTCATTATATGTTTATCTTTGGATTGATCAACTTAGATTTGAGCACAAGTTTATTGTTATGAGACATCTAATGATAAATGAAATTAATGAACTAATATGGTTAAGTAGAGGATGAACACACACTTCTTACTTAAGTACCTAGACATAGGAACCACCTTATCCTCCATTTCATAATCTCGTAGTAGACATACACCATAAGGCGAGTGTTGCTCACAGAAGTCTTGCCGGCACTTATCGCTCACTCACATTAAACCGTAGTTAAATAAATCATATTTACAACACTTCTCGATACTTGTTTACCAAAACCCTTTTATAGCTATTTTCATTTGCTTTAATTGCTCGTTCACAAAATGATGTTTGATTATCTTATTACTCATAAGTTTGAGACTATTTGCATGAAAATTGAAATAAAATCCCCTTAAACAATATTCATGCGATCGGTACTTTTTCTTATCACTTGCTATAAATTGATTGTGTATACTTGCACAGCTCATATTTTGCAACACCTACGCATTTTTTATTTTTTACCCTTCCGCTACTTAAGTAGCAGACGTTATAAAAATAAAAAATTTTAAATTTTGTTTGTAAATACAACCGTTATAAATAACATTTTGTAGGTTGTATCCATTACTTAAATAGCATATATGAGCCGTTAAAATAAAATTTGGTAGAATGTATCCACTGCTAAATAGTATATATGAGTATATTTTGATAAATTGGTAGAACGTGTCTAAAATGGGTAAGGTGAAAATAAAGTTCTCATTAAAGAATCCATTTGTTTTGTTTTCACGTGACACATGGTGTGAGCTTGCTTCTAACACCCCCCACACTCATCACTCTTGTTTTATATAATGGAAAATGCTAACTAGTGCCCGCATGCTAACTAGTGCCTCCGGGCACTAGTTAAGGAACTAAATAAGGTATAAAAGTCTTGGGACTTGTGTAATCTTCCTTTTAAAAGTTTAAAAAATACGTTTTTCAATGCAAAACTTGCTTCTTTTGATTTCCTTAACAAGTGTACCGGGGACACCGGTTAGCATGATCCTTATTTTATTTTATTTATTTATTTTTCTATTTATTTTTTCATTTTCTAATAAATGGTGTGGGCTCACTTAGGAGTGACACACTCAACAAGACGATGGAGGAGAGAATTTCATGGAAGGAAGACGCTCGAGACTGCGACCATGTATGTATATTTTTTTTTGACAAAACTTAAATGTATATATATATATATATATATATGCATTTTGATTCTTAATTTTAATTTTTTATAAATATGTAGCGGTATTATTTTTGTCTATTTTTTACATTAGCAGTATCAGAGTGTCCATGTTAGTGTCGCGGTATCCGTATCAGAGTCCGTACTTTATAAGTTAATTATTACCAGTTCAATCAATTTATTATTGAAAATTTTATTTCACTTTTTGAAATATTTTAGTGAAAATTAACATTTATAAGTTAACTAGTGTACAAATTGCAAGAAATGTCAAAAATATAAGTGTACTAAAATGTTTTTTTTTATAAGCTACTAAAATGTATATAAACTAGTGCACCTCGTACAGATCCGACGAAATGGCGTCGTGCCATCTAGTATTGCTGTTTCTTTTAATATATTGTAAATAGATAAATAGGAAAGATGAAGGATGTCGGAATCTGATTGCAAGTCGGAGATGGGCCGAAGCTATATGGGTCATTCTTTAGACTTTCTACTTCTGCCACCCTGCTAATTACTTGTGCGCCCTATGTCTTTTCAATTTTGTCCTTTCACTACTGAAGTAGCGGAGTTATAAAACTAATAAATTTTAGGAAATGCCGTCCTTTATGTAGTGGACGATATGACAAAGAATAGTTTTTTTATTTGCAAGTTGGAAGATGGACCGAAGCTATGTGGGTCATTCGTTAAAAAAAATATTTTTTTTAACCACCAGTTTAATCTGATTCGGAAGTCAGTACTAACATCATGTGGTTTTAATCTCAACGATTGATAAAAAAAAAATTAAAAGCAATATATTTAGTCTATGAATGAGAGATTTAAGTAGTACGTTTGGGTCAACTCCATTGTAAACAAAAAAAAAAAAAAATAGTTACAACACTCACAATGCATCGACTACTTGGGCCGGACCCTATACGCCACGGCCCACGTGTATCTCCATTTGCCACATAAGTGTTTTCTAAACGGAAGTGGACGGTAGAAACTAAAACAGAAAATTTTAACACATTGAGGAACTATTTTAAAATTAAAAACTTACAAAGACTAAAAAAAAAAAAAAAAAACAGGAATATACGGAGAACGAAATGATAGCCTTTGACATATATAGCATTAGGTGAAGCTGCCACAAATGCAAAGGGAGTTTGTTATTGTTCAATGGCATTCAAACATAAGCGTAAGGAGTTGAAAACAGGATGACCATGAGAAGCTTCGAATTCCCACGCTGTGATTGGTCCCTGTAAACAAGCGTGATTTCAAAACCTTTTTCCCTGTTTGTGACGACAAGACAACTTCTCTTTTTCTTTCACCTTGTACTAGTTATAAAATAAAACAATGGTTTTGTCCTAAAAAGGTTTAACATTTATATAGATTTTGAAGTTAAATCAATCAATAATTTAGTCTGGAATAAGATTAGATATAATTTAGACAAATAATAATAAATATTACTATACAAAAAGCTGGTTAAAGCCTTTGACATATTGTCTTCAAAATGTATTGCTCTATCCATCCGCCGCAGTAAACCTTGCACCAACACTTGCTTGTATACCACCTTTTAGTCTTCTAATTTCCTGTGAATAGAATAAGTGTTTAAATACTTTTCAATTTCAACATGCAAAAAATACATTCAAAACTTTGTACGATTCCTACACCAATACTTATCATGATCAAACCAAAGTGGGACATTGGGAAACCCTTCACCACCAATAACATGATCAAGATTGCTATCATTTATATTGAAACACCATATAACAATATACAAGTAATATTCTCATTATATATATATATATATATATATATATATATATATATATATATATATATATATATATATATATATATATATATATGGAGGAGAGATTCATTGACTCCAGGAGTAAGTTTTTAGACTTACTCCAAATCTTAACCCTTCATATTGATTGTAATCAATGGTCTTAATTAATTACTAATAGTTCTATGGTAAAGTTATTGTACGTCTTCTTCCTCTCCTCAAACTTGCATCAATCAACTTGCCACTTTTACTCTGTCCAATCTTCTATTGATACCAATTAATTACACCTTCAATTGCAGACAGTTTCTTAACAATAGTAATCCATATAATTGCAAGTTAATCGATCGACATGTTCATTTTTATTTTGATAAAAATAATCGATACTAGAGGTCATCCAATCATTAACAAGTTATGTACTCTTCCATCAACATGATAAATTTAAATTATGATTCGTAGCACATGATTGCAAATTAAATTTATCACACCTTCAATTTATATGATTAATCCTAATTCTTTGAGACGGAAGGCACATACAAGAGTAACGTTTCTGGCATTTGCTTTCAAAGTATTTTGCCGTCGGATTTAATTTGTGAGAAGGTTTACATACAATAATATTACCCTAAAATTATTAGCAATTAATAATAACCATCGATTATAATTAAAATTGAGGGTTAAGATTTGGAGTAAGTGTATATATATATATATATAACGCAACTAAAACAAAAAACAGTATTTAGTAAAATTCAATACCTAGAAGTTGAGCCTGACTTCAGAATGATATCAACTTTGGCATGGAGAGAATTTTGAAGTAGACAAGTTGCCATTTCTTTTACCTCACCTCTTATTATCTCATCAAATATTTGTGAATCATATATCCATCTCACTCCCAATAACTTCAATCTAACAAAGCAAGGAACTATACTTTTCGTAGGATATTTCTTTTGAAACTGCAAAATTAGAGGGGATTGGATACATTCAAATGAATACTCTGAGAGAAAAGAATGTTTATGGAATTATTTTTTTTGCTTAAGTGATTAATATCTATAATGAGCAACAACAAACATATAAAGAAGATAAGGCCCTATTTGATTTGGGGATTTTTTTCCTTCCTATTTTCATTTCCTAGAATTTGTTTTAATTTTACTTGCTAATAAGGTGTTAAGCTCTTTAAATGAGAAATTACGTGCAATTTTTGAAAACGATAAAATTGACAAAAGAATTATTGTCGTATATAATTTCCAAAAATGCAACATAACAAGCATTTCATCTTCTCTTCATTACAATGGTTGACACCAACCTCCTTGCTAGCAAGTTAAAATGAACACATATTTTAGAAAATAATAAATGTTTCCACAAAATAAAGATGGCCTAAAAGATATTAAAGTAACTTACCATATGGATCTGGCAAAGGGTACGGTAACTGATATATATTCTCTTGACATTAGCAAGCAAATGCAACCAATCAATCAGGAGGGATTCTAATAATGGGTTATACACATATCCGTAATCAATATCTGCTCCTACTAGAAAAGGTAAATTGCTTACTAAAGGGGATACTAAACCCAGAAAACCTCTAATAATGAGAGAAGTAAGTTTTGGAGTACAAAAAACAATATCTTTATAGGAATCTCTTGTATGCATGCAAGTATCACCTATGACTAAACGAGAAACATTAGAATTGGATATGCAGAGGGCTTTTGCATCATCCTGTAAACAACAACAAAAAATGGTCAAACTATTCAACATGTTACATGTTGAAAAGGGCTCAGCACAACCATTTTCACTTGTAGTGAAAGTGAGAAAAGCAAGGTACAATCTTTTCAATGCCGGCAAGTTCAAAGATTTTGGAAATAGTATCTTACTATATTCATGTGAAAATGGATGCCTAAAGTCAAGTCTAAGGGTTGTCAAAGAATGACAATGAAAGATTGAAGGAGGCAGTTCGAGATCCTTTATGAGACATGGACCAACATAGACCGTGAGTTGCTTCACATTATGTGAAGCACCATATTTCATGACCTCTAGGAGTTTGGTTTCGAGATCTAGATGCAAATTTTTGTCTTTCATATTTAGATGATAATATCTCAGCCTATGAATGGAAAGAGAGTCATCACGGCCAGACAAAATATGAGATACAAACTTTCTGTCTCTCGTGTGATGGAACGAGAGCTTAGTGCGACTTTTCCAAAGGTCTTTCCATCGTTTAGACAAAACACACGTTTGAATAGAATGTTTTGGCGCCATAAAGTCCATTATAAGCAGAAGGAGATGGTCTGGCAGGTTACTGAGTCGGTCTGAGTTGTCACTTTTCTTTTGTCTTTTCATCTTCAATAATACTCTTCTGTTCTTTGTCTTGAGCAACACTTTACTGACCTAACAAAGTTACACACATATATTTCTTAAAGCTATAGCTTATAGAAGAATCATTAACAATATATCAATCAAAACCGCAATCATATGCGCAATAGAACAATAAAGGACTTTCATTTCGAACATAGCTTAATGCATACAAAAAATTCATCACTTCAAACCCAAACACAAGGGGAAGAGAAACTCATGTATAATATGAGAGCAATAGTAATTATGATTAAGTATTCTTGAATTGAATAAGCGTTTGCCATTATTGAAACAAGATAGAGACTTTTAGGAGTAAAAAACTGAACTGTAAAGAACAAATATTAGATGATGAGAATGAGAATACCAATCTGGCTGGCTGTTGCTGGTAGAGAAGACGACGATCCGGAAAAGAGTCACTTTTAGGGTTTTGCTTTAACTGAAAAAAAAAAAAAAAAAAAAAAACACATTAGTAATTACGGTGCGGAAAAACTAAAAGATGAATTTTTCCAACCCATTATAGAAAAGTTATCATATGGATTATGGCGAATGATGTTGCAATAGCTTGATTACCAGCCACAACAGAAAGAGAGGAAGAAGAAAATCCTGGCAATAAAGTTTACTTACCAATAAATGGGAAAGATGAATGATGTTTGAATCGGAATAGGAAGGAGAAGCCGAATTGCGAGACTGTAGAGGTGTACAATGAAGATTCTTGCGGTCGCGGTGGTGTGTGTTGGTTCGCCGGCTCCTGGAACCCTATCGGCGGCGTGATTTTATGATAGATGTGAGAGTGGAAGACGGTGATTTTGGTCTTTGAAAGTTTGAATTTATTTAATTTTTGACCTTTGAATTTGCATATGCTTAGGGTCTGTTTGCTTGGGGAGGGGAGGGGAGGGGAGGTGAGCGAATATTATTAATGAATTGTGTTTGGTTCATTTTTTAAGGAGGAGAGAGGAGGGAATATAAAACTATTTTTGCTTCCTTCCAAATTGGGGGGATTTGGAGGGGAGGTGAGGTGAGAGAAGATGAATTGTTACAATTTTAATTATATTGACATAATTATCCTTACATTTATTTTAAAATACCAAAACTATCCTTACAATTTCACTTAATTATAATCAATTGCTATTCCTTTTTATTTTTTTGCTAACATAAAAAAACCTAATACTACATGTAACGTCGTAATAATGTATATACTAATCTTGTTCTTTTTTCTAATTTCTTTTTTTCATTATATGAGTACTTTTTTTTTTTTACTTTTTTATTAGGTTGATTTTTATTTATCGATAATTACGTTGGTTTTTTGTTTTTATAATACATTATTTTTTTTATAATACATTGATTTTATTTAGTTACATGCATTATGTTGTTTATATATAATATATATACAACATTTTACTCCTTACCAAAACAAACAAAAAAAATACAACATTTTTCCGTCATATATATTATTGTAAAATTATAAGGATAAAACTATAAATTAGTTATAAAATTCCTCACCTCCCCTCCTCTCCTCTCTTTTGAACCAAACATATATTTAATTACAATATCTCCCCTCTCCTTCCCTCCCTTCCCCTTCATTAAAATCCCTCCCCTCCTCTCCCCCCGTTTGAACCAAACAGACCCTTAATCTCCTTGAATCAAGAAAAAATATAAAATAATCTATGACTTTATAATCGTTAGTCATTTTGATTCTTTTAATTTTTAAATTAAAAATAAGTTTTCCTCTTTTAGAAAAACAAATTAAAAACAAAAACAAATTAATTTTTCCTTTTTTAGACTTTTTTTTTTGGTAGATCCTTTTTTAGACTTTAAAATATCATTAGTTTGATTATGTTACTATTTAATCTTTTGTTTGCGAGAGGCATTAGTATAAAAAAAATCATCAAAATTATGTCGTGTCTCTCTTTTCTTCTTTCTTTGTGGTATGATAATTCGTTGCTTACTCTGTTCAAAACCTAGTCAGATTTTACTCTTGGTTCATAATTTGACTTGTGTAAACACTTAGAAAATTTTGAAAAAACCAACACAATTAAACTTTTTTTTCTTGTGTTTTTCTCACCTTTAATGATGACGTGTCCTTCAGAAGTCGAGATCTTTAGAAGCTTCACTTTAGAATCTGGTCTTATAGCTTTTGGTGTTTTTTAGAGTCGGATACTTTAATCGAGGGTCGTCTAGCTTCTGATCTAAAATTCCAACTTCTCTTCAAATTAACAAGTGCTCTCATATATGATCATTTAATTTTATTTTTATAATTGTTCATTTAAATTTTAGTCTACGGTCCGGCATACTTGAACATATATTACCGTATTCAATTTATTCTTTAATACTTTGTTGTCATCAAAACTTAAAGACATCGTATAAAACCCATTTTATTTAAACACATTTCATCTTCTCTTCTTTACAATGGTTGATATCAATCTTGTTGGGACAATGTGATAATTTTGGGAGAAATTAGAGAGAATAGAACGAGAGAATTGAGACGAGAATTAAGAAAAAGAGTTGATTGCGGTTCATCCACATGGGGCAAGGTATTTATATACAAATGGGGGCTTGCTTCACTGCCAAGCGATCGTATATTAACTACCTAAGCCAAAACAAAAACTATAACAAACTAACTAACTATTACTAGCTTCAGAAACTTTCTCAACTTCTGAAGCTCTACAACTTCTGAAGCTCTGCTCAGCTTCTGAAGCTCTGCTCAGCTTCTGAAGCTCTGTAGCTTCTGAAGCTTCTCCAACTTCTGAAGCTCTGTAACTTCTGAAGCTCTGCTCAGCTTCTGAAGCTCTGCAACTTCTGAAGCTCTGCTCAGCTTCTGAAGCTCTGCAACTTCTGAAGCTCTGCTCAGCTTCTGAAGCTCTGTAGCTTCTGAAGCTTCTCCAACTTCTGAAGCTCTGAAAACATGACTTATTAATTCAACACACCTCCTAAGACATGTTTTCCAAAGCATTCATTCCTATAAGCTTCTTCAGAGTGTCAAACCTTGCCTTAGCCATAGGTTTGGTTAGAATATCTGCAAGTTGGATCTCAGTATTGCAATATTCCACCTCAAGCTTATCTTTGTTCACTTGATCTCTCAAAAAGTGAAACCTCCTCTCAATGTGTTTACTTCTTCCATGACTAACTGGGTTGTTAGCCAAATCAATTGCTGACTTGTTGTCAACAAGTAGCTTCATCCTTGTTGTCTCTACTGCCTTCAATTCAGTGAGCAACATCTCAATCCAATTTGCTTGACAAGCTGCAAATGAAGCTGCCACATACTCAGCTTCACATGATGACAATGCCACTATCCCTTGCTTCTTAGAACACCAAGAGATTGGTGCATTACCTATCATGAACAGGTATCCTGCAGTACTCTTCCTGTCATCTTGATCTCCTCCCCAATCTGAATCTGAGTAACCATAAGCCATTAGCTTCTTGCTACTGTTCCTTTGGTTTGGAATTAAAATGCCATGATCAATGGTTCCTTTCACATATCTAAGGACCCTCTTTGCAGCAGTCAAGTGATTCATCCTTGGTTGATCCATAAATCTGCTCAGCAGACCAATACTATGACATAAATCAATTCTAGTATTGCACAAGTACCTCAATGATCCTATGATCTGTCTGTACAGTGTTGAATCAACCAACTCATCCTCAGTATTCTTGCTCAGCTTCACACCTGTTTCCATAGGAGTAATTGCAGGGTTGCAATTGCTCATGTGAAACCTCTTCAATATGTCAATGACATATTTCTTCTGATGCAAGAAATAGCCTCTATCTGTTTTCACAAATTCCATGCCAAGGAAATATGATAGCTCTCCCAGATCAGTCATCTCAAACTCCTTCATTATGTCTGCTTTGAATCTCTCTAGCACAGCTTTGTTTGATCCTGTGATCAACAAATCATCAACATACAGACACAGTATTATAATCTCATCATGACTTGAGCCTTTCACATATACTCCATGTTCTGATGTGCATCTAGTGAAACTCAAATTCAGCAGGAAGCTATCAATTCTCTTGTTCCAAGCTCTTGGAGCTTGTTTCAAACCATAGAGAGCTTTGTTCAACTTGTACACTTTCTGTTCTTGACCTTTAATCTCAAATCCTGGTGGCTGCTTCACATATACCTCTTCCTCTAATGGTCCATTCAAAAAGGCAGATTTCACATCAAGCTGGTGCATAGCCCATCCTTTGTAGGTAGCTACTGCAACAACTAGCCTAATTGTCTCTAGCCTTGCCACAGGTGCAAACACTTCATTAAAGTCAAGTCCAGGCTTCTGAAGAAAACCCTTAGCTACTAACCTTGCTTTGTACTTAGCAATTTCACCACTTGGTTTCATCTTCAGCTTGAAAACCCATTTCACATCAATAGGTCTCTTGTTTACAGCTTTGTTCATCAATGTCCAGGTGTTATTCTTCTCAATTGACTTCAGCTCCTCTTTCATAGCATTCAACCAATTTGAATCTTTCAAAGCTTCACTTAGAGTCACCGGTTCCAACTCTGCAATCATTGCTTCATTGACCAGTTCTCCATCTTCAGTGATTGCTTGATCAGGAAACACATCATACTCATTCAACCTTATTGACTGTACCCTTTCTCTGGTTGATCTTCTCAACTGTTGATTAGGTGCAGCATTAGGTTGATCATCTTCAACTTCTATCTCCTCTTGATTTGTTTCTTCAAGCATGAGTCTTCTGTTGAGCATTGAGCCTTCAGCACTTGTGCCTTCAGTCCAATCCCAACCCTTTGATTCATCAAACCTGATATCTCTGCTAATCACAACTTTGTTATCTCTAGGTGAGTACAATTTGTAAGCACCAGTGGGATGATAACCTAACAATATCATTGTCTGACTTCTATCATCAAGTTTTCTTCTAACTTGATCAGGAACATGTTTGAAGCAAAGTGAGCCAAATATTCTAAAATGACTAACACTTGGTTTCAAACCTGTCCAAGCTTCATGAGGAGTCTTGTCTTGTAACCTCTTTGTAGGACTTCTATTGATGATGTAAACTGCTGTAGAGACTGCTTCACCCCAAAACTTATGAGGCATATGCTTAGCTTTAAGCATACTTCTGGCCATGTTCATGATGCTTCTATTTTTCCTCTCAGCTACACCATTGTGTTGAGGGGTGTAGGGTGCAGTGACTTCATGCTCTATACCTTCATCTTCACAGAATTTTGCAAATTCATGTGAAGTGTATTCACCACCTCCATCAGTTCTCAATTTCTTAACACTAAATCCACTTTGATTTTCAACTAGTGTCTTAAATTTCTTGAACTTGGTAAATACATCACTTTTCTTTTCGATAAGGTAGAGCCAAACATGCCTAGTACAATCATCTATGAATGTCAGAAAATAGTTGTTACCTCCAATGGATTTCACCTCAAATGGACCACACACATCTGAGTACACCATTCCTAGCTTCTGAGTTGATTTCATAGGTAATTCATTCTTGAATGAATTTCTGGCCTGCTTTGCTGCACAGCACTCTTCACACATTTCACTTGGTGCTCTGATCTGAGGCAAGCCATGAACCATCTTCTTGGAATTCAACATGCTTAAACTTTTGAAGTTTAAGTGTCCAAACCTGTGGTGCCATATCCAATTCTCTTCTGAACTAGTGACTGAGGCTAAGCACTTGAAATCAATCACATTGATTTCAACCTTAAAGGTTCTATTGCTTGACAATGGAGCTCTTAGGATTAACCTACTTTTAGCATCATGAATCTTCAATTCTTTATTAGCCATTGTCACTGTATAATCCTTTTCAAGTAATTGACCAAGACTAATCAAATTACTTGTTATAGAAGGAACATACAATACCTCATTAATGAAGGATTCCTGACCATCTTTTCTCTGCACAAGAATTGTCCCCATACCTTCACTAGTGATCTGGCTGCTATTAGCAAACTTGATATTCCGTCTCACTGAATAATCAAGCTTCAAGAACCACTTCTTGTTGCCAGTCATGTGATTGCTACAGCCAGTGTCAAGATACCACAAGTTGGATTTATCAGCATCAGTGTTTGTAGTTGTCATGAGCAGGGAATCATCAGAGTCACTACCATTTCCCTTTGCCAATTGAGCTTCATCCTTGTCACTTCTCTCAACTTTCTTAGAGTGACACTCTCTAGCATAATGGCCAAGCTTCTGACAATTATAACACTTCACATCCTTCTTATCAATCTTTTTCTTTGAACCTTTCTTGTTACCTTTGCTAGACTCTGAATCTTTAAGGTTCTTGCCATCATTCTCTGAATCTTCTTTCTTTTTCTTGTTTTTCCCTTTGGAACCTTTCTGAAACTTTGCCTGCAAAGCTTGATCAATAGCTTTATTTGAGCTCCTCTGCTTGACTCTCAGTTCATGTGCCTCCAATGAAGCTTGGAGCTCCTCTATCTTCATAGTGGCCAAATCCTTTGATTCTTCTATTGCTACTACTATGTGATCAAATTTCTCAGTCAAGGTTCTCAAAACCTTCTCAATCTTGGACCTCTCTGACAAAGCTTCACCATTTGACTTCATCAAATTAGTGATACTCAACATTCTTGAAAGATACTCAGCTATCGTTTCTTGATCATTCATCACCAACATTTCATATTGTCTCCTCAGAGCTTGCAGCCTGATACCCTTCAGTTTTTCATCACCTCCATAAATCTTTTTCAATGTATCCCAAGCACCTTTAGAAGACTCTTCCTCAATGATCTTCTCAAAGATATTAGGATCCACACACTGATGTATGATGAACAGACCTTTTGCATCCTTTTTCTTCAACTCGCGATGCAAGGCTCTTGCTGCTTCATCAGCATTTGCAGCCAAGTCTGGTACTCCATCATTAACAGTTTCAAGAACATCTTGAAACCTGAAAATGACCTTCATCTGCGCACACCAACGATCATAGTTTTCACCTTTGAAAACTGGAAGATTTGCAGGAAATTGTGATGAGGTTGTGCCATTGTTCGCCATTGTTTCTTGATCAAAGAATCAATGCAAAACGTGAATCACAACCGGGCTCTGTTATACCAATTTGTTGGGACAATGTGATAATTTTGGGAGAAATTAGAGAGAATAGAACGAGAGAATTGAGACGAGAATTAAGAAAAAGAGTTGATTGCGGTTCATCCACATGGGGCAAGGTATTTATATACAAATGGGGGCTTGCTTCACTGCCAAGCGATCGTATATTAACTACCTAAGCCAAAACAAAAACTATAACAAACTAACTAACTATTACTAGCTTCAGAAACTTTCTCAACTTCTGAAGCTCTACAACTTCTGAAGCTCTGCTCAGCTTCTGAAGCTCTGCAACTTCTGAAGCTCTGCTCAGCTTCTGAAGCTCTGTAGCTTCTGAAGCTTCTCCAACTTCTGAAGCTCTGAAAACATGACTTATTAATTCAACAAATCTCCTTGCTAGCAAATTAAAATGACACAAATCAACTAATTTAGCTTCATCAAAATAATTAAAATGACCACATATTTTACAAAATAAAAAATGTTTCCAGAAAATAAAGACGGTCTAAAAGATGTACTAAAGTGACTTACCTTATGTATCTGGCGAAGGATATGAAATATTTAAGCAAATGCAACCAATCAAGCAAATGTTTCCATTATTTTGACATTAGTAAGCAAATGCAACCAATCAATCAGGAGAAATTCTTTAAACTGGTTATAACGATATTCGTAATCAATATTTGCTTCTTTAAGAAAAGGTGAATTGCATACTGAAGGAGATACGAAACCAAGAAAACCCATGATAATGAAAAAAGTAGGTTTTGTAGTACAATTTTTTGTATAAGAACCTCTTGTATGCATGCAAGTATCACCTACGACTAGAGAATAAGATCCGATCCCAACCACATGGAAATCGAATCAAACAGCACTTCATAAATTAAAATCATAAGAAATAAAAAAAAGGAAACGTTTAAGAAATAGTAATAGACCAAACTCTTAAGCTATAAAAAAAAGTAAACACTATACAAGTTTTAACAAGCTCGCGTAATAAGCTTATCGTTGGACTTAAACTCTTAAGTTTTAAAAAAGTAAACAATATAGAAGTTTTAGACAATCTATACTTGGAACAAAAAATTGTCTTGCAATTCAATAAATTTTTGTCCACTAACTTATCCTCAATTTATCTAATTTCATGAACAGAAAATTTGTCTTGTAATTCAATAAATTTTTGTCCAGTAACACATCAAACCCACTCAATTTTTTTAACAATGCCAAAAGAAATAATAACCACAAATAATAAGCAAATGTCGAGGAGCAAAATATGATAAAGAAAATGGAGTGTGTCCATGTTTAAACAATCATGGACTAGCAGGGTTAAAGTAGAATTGAAATAACTATAGTAGTGATAAAAAAAAAGATGTAGTGAACTAGTGATCTTACTAGAGTTTTTACTGATAGCGAAAAAGGTCGCTGTTAGTTTGTAACTGAAGCGTAAAAACAGAAACATAAAGAGACTATGGAGGCACGTATGCAGACAATTATAGTAAATAATTGTGGTTGGATGAAACGGGAAACACTAGTACTAGTCCCTGCCTGAGGCTGGCAATTACATGATATGTTGTAGATAGCAGAGCTAGTAGTAATAGGAAGGAAAATGTTGCTACTAGTGAGTAGTACTAGTAGAACTCTGGGAGGTAGCAATGCAGTACTACTACTACTAGCGTTGTTGTAGCCGACCAGAGAGCTGGTACTAATTTATTTATTGTCACAGTGCACGTGCATCGTTTATTTGTATAGTAGTATTTGTACTAGACTAGTAATAATAGTTCATACACAAAAAAAAAACTCCTAATTAAGATGGCATCCATCAGCTCTACAGCGTTTTTGAATGAATGAATGTATCTGTATTCTGTATCTCTAATTCTGAAGGGTGCAGTGTGCAGTGTGCAGAGACCTTAGATCTCTAGTTACAGCCTCAAGTAAAAGATCAATCACAGCAGAGCTAAAATCCAATACTCACTCCATAGCCTATACTATGCAAATTTACATAAGCCTACTTCCTTAGAGTTAAAACATTCATATTCCCATGTTACATATCACCTTAATAGATCTTTGATTTCTTTCCAGCATCAGCGTCACCCTGGTTGCCCAAATCGTCAACAGACCTCTTCTTAGAGGCACTGGAATTGTCCACATCATCAGCTAGAGGCTTAGAATCAGCCCCCTGATCCAAACCAGCATAATCATAAGGAGTTATGCCGAAATCACCCACACCATCATCAGTCTCTGAAATAGTAATTCAAAAATCTCAATATAACATGTGGAACTATATAATACTATTGGGAAACACAGAAAGCAAGAAGAGCCCATGAAATAAAATAGTAATTCAGAAATAGTAATTCAAAAAATCTCAATATAACAATAACATGGGGAAATAGAAAATAAGTAATCCAATGGCTCTTATTTATGGACCAAGCTTCTAAAATAAGTAATAAAAAATCTCAATAAAATAAAATACAGAGATATAGAAAAGAAATAAGTTGACAATACTAACCGTCGTAAGCCGCGCCCTCAGCTGCGCCCTCAGCAGCGCCCTCAGCCGCGCCTTCTATATCGTCAATAATAATAATAAATCTCAATAAAATAAAGAAAAATACTGTAGCAAAAGGAATTTCAAGCATTCATGAGACGTTAATCTCTCCAACATATAGCAATACTCAATAAAATACAGATAAGTTGCAATACTTACCCTCCTCAGTAGTGCCACAGTCGCACCCTCAGCAGCGCCCTCAGCCGCGCCCTCTATATCGTCAATAATAATAATAAATCTCAATAAAATAAAGAAAAATGCTGTAGCGAAAGGAATTTCAAGCATTCATGAGACGTTAATCTCTCCAACATATAGCAATACTCAATAAAATACAGATAAGTTGCAATACTTACCCTCCTCAGTAGTGCCATCAGTCGCGCCCTCAGCAGCGCCATCAGCAGGGCCCTCAGCTGCGCCCTCAGCCGCGCCCTCTATATCGTCAATAATAATAATAAATCTCAATAAAATAAAATAAATGCTGTAGCGAAAGGAATTTCAAGCATTCATGAGTTTCACAACGTTAATCTCTCCAACATATAGCAATACTCGATAAAATACAGATAAGTTGCAATACTAACCCTCCTCAGTAGCGCCATCAGTCGCGCCCTCAGCAGCGCCATCAGCCGCGCCATCTATATCGTCAATAATAATAATAATAATAATAATAAAGCTCAATAAAATAAAATACAGAAATATAGAAAGAAAAAAAAGTTGACAATACTAACTTTCCTCATCCGCGCCATCAGCAGCGCCATCAGAAACGTCCTCTATATCATCAATAATATAAAAAAAATCTCAATAAAACAAGATACAGAGATATAGAAACAATATAAGTTGAAAATACGAACCGTCCTCAATCGAGCCATCACAAGAGTAATCTATATTGTCCACTCCAAGAAACTCCGATGCAACCGATTCAACAGAATCGGAACGACTGTCACTCTCATAGCGATGATCTGAATTATAACTCCCAGAATCAGGGGAACGAGGAGGGCGAGGGGCACCATCCGTAAACTGTGAATCATCTGAAAATTATAAACACGATGAACATTCATTCAAAACGAAAATCAAGAAAAATCAACTACTCGATTAACAAATAACAATCATTCACAATGATAACATGAAAACATAATCAAGATTATGAACTTTGAAATGAATCTCACCTGACATTGTTGAATGTTGAATTGATGGTAGAAGAAAAAGAATCAAGAACTTTGGGAAGAGTTTGAAAGCAAAATTAGAAAGAAATTTGAAAAAAAAGGAGCCAAACAGCTATTTATGGGTTTAGATCTGCTCGGTTCTCTTATGCTCCAGTTTCCCATTTTCTTTGATCGATGAGTGACACGTGGACAAAAAGAAATCAACGCATCAGATGAAAAGAAGAAATCAACGCTCATCTTTGTTGACTCGCCGTTTTTTTTCCTCGCCACCGCCTCACAGTTGCAGTGTTTCCTTGCTTCCATTTTCCCTTTTCAATATGAAGATTGGAGATTGATTGAAACATTGTTTGTGTTTAATTACAGGCTGTAATTTTATATTTTCAATTTTAAAGATGGTAAGCTTCTGGAATTTCATGTTCTAAAAAAAATTTCCTGTTCTCTAGAGAAATGTAGAGTCAAAAATAAAAGGATTAACGGTGGAAAAGAAAATACCAACAAACACACAAATTTATAGATAGCATTAATTCTGGCCGTAACAAATAAAAAGGAAAAAAAATAAATAGAACGTGTAAAAATGAACCGTTTGGATTTGACTTATTTTTAAATTTATAAAAATAGTTTATATAAATAAATAAATAAATTTTTAAAATAATTTATAAGTTTTTATTAATAAAAATTGTATTTTTATAAGCTATTTTCTCATAAAATACTAAAAAAAACTTATTATAATGTTTAACAACTATTTATTTGCATAAACTGTTTCACACAAACTAAAAAATAGATCAATTTAAACGGACTCAAAATCTATTATGTGAATATTCCTTTAATTGTGAACGTTGACTGTTGTTTTTTCCACTTGTCAGTTATCTAGCAAAGAAACTAAAAAACTGGAGCATAAGAGCACTGAAGCATATCCAAACTTGATATTTATAAAATGAATGTGAAAGGAAGTGTGTCGTACGATCATATCAACAGAAAATTTTCATTTTACATTATTCAATTAATAATTATAATTCTCAAGAACTTGTTTTTTACCGTCGGCATTAGCGTTCTTATTTAATTGTATTTTTTATATTTTAAAAGTATGGTTTTACAATTATATCAATTGTCAATTACTTTTATCTTTTTCAGTTAAACTAATTATTGTTATATATTTGAAAAAAAATTACATAACATTAATATTTTTTTGGCTTAAATGCAATTTTAGTACCCCTATTTTAAAAACCAACTTTTTGATCCCCTATTTACAAAATTCATAATTTTTTTAGTCCCCCTCTAATTTTAATGAGGTGGCATTCTAAATAATTATGTGGCACTTGGATGATATTAATTAATTGGAAAAAATATATTCCATGTCATTATTGGTGAAATTAATCTTATTATTTTTTTTATAAATTATAATATTAAAAATTTCTCTTCTTTAATCATTCCTCAATTTTTATAAACAATTATCATGTTTTCATTTTTAAAAATAATATTTATTTATTGTCAAAAAAATAATATTTATTTAATTATCTACTTAATTATTATTAGATTTATAATAATAATTAATATGAATGAGATGAAAATAGAAAGAAAAAAAATGACAAGGAAAAGGGTTGGCCAACACAACCTTGCTAGCATAGTATCGTGTCACTAATTAAGGTGCCACCTCATTAAAATTAGAGGAGGACTAAAAAAAGTTGTGTATTTTGAAAACAAGGGACCAAAAAAGTTGGTTTTTAAAATAGGAAGATCAAAAGTTTAAAAATATCAAAATAGGGGGACTAAAACTGCATTTAAGCCAATTATTTTTTTATACATACTAATATATAAAAATTAGGGTTAAATATGTTTTTAACCCCTACATTTTACCTTATAGTCAAGAATAGTCCTACATTTTTTTTTATAGTTAAAAAAAACCCTATAATTTTTTCCATAATCAAAATTGATCCCCCCCGTTAATTTTTTTTTAACAAAACGCTGATGAGGCCCAATTAGCCGATAACATTATGACATGTGTCTTTTACCATGGCTTCGGTTTGGGTTGTTGTTATGGTTTTGGTTGAGTTTGTGGTGATGAAGATGGAGGTTGTGTTGGAGGAAGAAAGGTAGAAAGAAGGATTTTGTGTGGAAAGATGCACAATCAATATGATGAAAAAAGACACATGTCACCATGTTATTGGCTAATTCAGTCACGTCAGCGTTTTGTTTAAAAAAAATTAACGGCGAGGACCAATTTTGATTACGAAAAAAATTGTAGGGTTTTTTTTTAAATCATAAAAAAAATGTAGGGACTATTTTTGACCATAAGACAAAATATAGGGAGTAAAAATATATTTTTATTAGAAAGAGAAAGTGTGTGAAAAAAAAAGGAATAGTAAAATAAGAATATAACAGAAAAATAATATGCAAAAATACACTTTGTTAATTTGGTATTACTATTCTAAAAAGATAAACTGTAAAAAAAATATTCTAAAAAGATAAGTAAAAAACAGAGAAAGTATTAATGAAAGATAATTTTATAAACTAACTCATAATTTCTATTTTTCATACAACATTAATTACATTTCTTAATTTGTATAATATGACCAAAACAATTTATATTATGATAAAAAATAGTACTATTTTGTGGATCCTATTAGGTTTAGAGTCACGTTATCTTGAAATAACTTATTTATTTTTTATTTTAATAGTGTAACTTTAAATATCATAACTTTATAATACGATGTTTGAACTAACTAAATTAAACTTAAAAAAACTATTTTATCTATATTTTTATTGGGTCAAACAATTTTGCAAAGATATGAAATATTAGGATAAGTAGATATCCCTAAAACTCTATTTTTTAGTCCTCTTATTTCAATAGTTTTAACTATTTTTTTTTACACACAGTTTTAACTTTTGTATTCAATTTTGATGATATTAAAGAAGCACTTATGACATGATAGATGCCACGTATAGATAAGGTAATTAATATGCATGGCATTATGATTTATTAGAATTTCAATAAATCCCAATGAGTTTTTCTCCTAAATAACTAAATGGTTTAATTAGTTGGTTGGTTCCTTAAATATATTTTTTGTTTTACATTGGTTTTATAAAAAAAATTCCGCTTTGCTCCCTTAAAGAGATATATATATGTCTCCCTATAAAATGGCAAGACTTTGGCGTTAAGTTAACAATTCAATCCCTTTTTATTTCACTCCTTTGTGACATATTACTCGAGCATTGGAATTATACCTTGTTTTTGAAATATCTTTCTCATTGTGAACCACCGTACCAAAAGTCTAACACCAACGTAACTGCTTTGAGTCTCACGATCAAAGCATCTAGTTTTATTCCGTTCATAGCAATGGCATTGTTTGGCGGAGATTCCTTCCACAATCTTTCCGAACCTTCTCTCCAACACTTTAACCGCTCGATTTTATCTCCGATGACAAAAGCTTGAGGCCGTAATGGTGATTTCTCTGTCTTTCTATGCAGAAGATCCAACATCATATATCATACAATGGTAGAATGTTAGGTCACCCCCAATATAAACGTTTCATAGTAAGATCCCTACGGAGATATCTCAGCAAATCTACACCGTTTGGAGCAATCATCGGCATAACAACGAAAATCGATCACACCACTATAGAAACAGTTGGAGTGTCGCTTCCAACGTCGAAGAAGAACATCCGAGAAAAATTCCAACATCCTTTTTGACTCAACTCTGTTGCAACGTTTCTTTTGACTCCTGTTTTATCGCGTACTCCGCTTGTTTTCATTTTTATCTTTATGCTACCTAATAACATACATTATAAGTATAGGTAGAGAACTGAGTTCACTACCTAACCAACGAACACCTTCTATACATGAAAATATCACGATTTTACACCGTATGTTACTTAAGTAGACAACCGAGTTCATTATTTAACCAACTAACATCTCAAATACATGAAAATTCCAATGTTTTACATTGTTCTGTACTTAAGTAGAGAACTACACAAATCTGCTATGATAATTTTTTTTTATTAATATGTTTAACTATTGTCTTGGAGGACGAGGCAATTTTAACATTTCCCATATAGAAAATCATGTGAAATTCCTAGTTTTGTTCCTCATTCTCATTGAGAATGGCAACATACACGTGGACTCACATGAGTCTTGTCTTCTCCAAGCTATAAAAGCTATAAGGGGTGTTCAAATTCAAATCGGGAATCGATCTAAAAAAAATAAAAAAAAACAACTTTTTAAAAATATATATATTTGGATGTTCTTTTGTGAAAACCACGGGATATGATCAAATTTCGAATTGATTTTTCAAAATGACTTAAACTGAACCAAACTACATACATATATTTTAATACTTATTTATCTTTTTATTGATATGATATATTGCATTAATTTGTTTTTTAATAATAATTATTAGTTCATTATTAAAAAAAATATATTAGTTCAGTTTAATTTTTTTATAAATATTTCATATTTTTCAAATATAATTGATAGTTATCATTCAAAAATATTAATTTTTTATTTATTATATGTTATATTTTACAATAAACATATTATCTATTTTGTTAAAAAAAATCAAACATATTATTTTACACCGTCTTTATTTACAATATTAATAATATTTGATTAAAAAATTACATATAAAAATTTGCAATTTATCATTTAGAAATTTAAAAACCGATTTAAATTAAACTGCATAACATTGGATTGGATTGTATATCAAGACAAAATCCCTTATTAAATTACCCTCCATTTCTTAATCAATGTTTTTTCTTCAGCTTTTCATCCTTGGACTTGGACCTATTTGCAACTTGTAATAAATTATACTTTATGAGACGACGTTGGAGAATTTAGATCAAATAAAGCAATCCTGACATTTGTTTCATCATTTCACTTTTAAAATCATGCTAACATCACATTCAGATGACAGACTAGTAGTGTAAAATGTTTCAGAAACCAAAGTTCCAGTTTACTTTACAAAAAAAAGATATGCAGAAGAGAGATTCAAACCTGAAAAATACTGTCTTCCGTAATATTAGAGACTTGGCATTTCGTTCCCATTTGAATTAAGAGAGATTTAAAGTAATTATTTGACACTGAAATGGGAACTTGACCGAGGCAATCATCAATTAAAGGAGAAGCATAAATATCAGAGATTTGTGATGCATTTGCACTTGCATTTGCTTCATATTTATGAAAAATTGTGGCTTTTAATGCATCAGTAATCCTCTCAAACTTGCCAACAAATAGCAATATAACATGTTAATTACCCAACACAATGTGAAGTAAATAATACAAAATCCCATGAAAATAAAAGGATAAGGCCACTAGAACTGTATACCCTGATATTCTAGCAGGCTACCTCACTAACATCCTAGGAGGGACGAGGCCCGACTTTGATATCTTGTGGAAGCATGTGAGTGAAGTATCCATCAAGTCACTTGCTAAAAAAACAATGCTTTTTATTAAAACTGAATTAAGAGCATAATAACAAAAAGAACGGAAGACAACCCAACTAGGTTGGCACCTCTTGTGAACTATAATCTTTTGTTAAGTGCTCGTCTTTATTAATAAAATAAAAAAGGAAAAAATGTATTTACAAAATAGGTGGGGGGAGACCGGACCTTACCCAAAACCAACAAAAAAGAATGCTTATAAAACATTAATGATTCATATAAAATAAAAGTACCATTAAAAGATTCATATAACTTCCAATGTGAAATGTACAGCGAAAGGACTTAGGATAAACAGAACGACGGAATAAACTATAAATACTATTTGAATTTGGAAACACAATATTAACAATTCAAATAACGATAGAACACTGAAACTGGTATGAATAGAAATAATTGATATCATAACATCAAAAGGTTCAAGTACAACTACAAGGACCTAGGGTGTAGAATACTAATACCCGTAATTATAGAAAAACAAACCAACAAAAAAAATAAATGAAGAGCAGCATTGAAAGAAACCAAAGGATAGAATTCAACCCACGCGATATCTGGGCAATGACATCCTCAAGCTCCTCTAATCTCACCTCTACTGCATTCAACCTAGAAGTAACTGTCTGATCAAGTCTGGCAAAATCAGCCTTGAGCTCTTTGAGGGCGTCCAAAATCTGAGCTCCAACAACCGGTCCAATCGTCTCAGGTTTTGCTGCAGCTTGCAGCTCAGGCTGACCCTCGGATAGAGGAACCTGATGATCTTGATGACCCTCCGCTTCAGCTTCATAAATCTCTTCAACTACTGCACCCGCAGGCAGGTCAAGATCATGCGGTAGCTGTACCGGTCCCATGACATCAGCAAACAACCCATCTGAATGCCCAGTGCTCAGCAAATGCTTCACCGTTCCCTCTCCAAACCGATTGATGACTTCGTTATCACCACCAGAAACACTAACATCCTCCTCGTCTATTACATGACAGCGTTCAATTTCTTTGTCGACTGGTTCATCATATAAGAGAGATATTGTAGTGTTTTCAACAATGAAACCTTCCCCAAAAACAACCCTAACCTCCACATTGTGACCAGGTTCTAGATTTGAGGTTATGGTCTGCCAATCCTCATGGCCAAAAGAGGTTAGTGTATCTCTTTTATAGAACTGGAAAGTTCTCTCTGTGTAATTTATGATCAACAGACCATGGCAAACTTCTGATGTTATGTTTTCCGAGAAAGAGTAATAAACAACGGACAACATCATGCTCTTCAGGTTTCTCCCCTTCATTGTTGGGATATCAAATATTACAGAACAACCTTTGCAACTAAAGGTTGACCATTCAGAGTTACTGTCACAGGGGAGCAAAAATAAATTCCAAGTCCCATCTGCATTCTGTAAAATGAACAAATGTTTAAATGGCTTGAATTAAAAATGTAGAGGATCCAAAGAAAAAAAAGTTCTTTATCTAAGTGTAATTATATATATATATATATATATATATATATACACTTTGGTTGTTAATTAATTCTTGACTTGAATTATGTGTGACTTAATCATGGAGTTGTTCACAGTTCACACCCATTACACAAATTACTAATGTAAAATGAGTTTAAAAACTTTAAGAATTAATATTTAAGGACAAAATAATTTGTTAGAAAAATATAATTCAGGCGGTAACAAAAATCCTAGTTTATTTTTTAAAAAGCTAATAAATATGCATAAGAGGTATTTAAACCTGTAAAACACTGTCTTCAACAATATTGGAGACTTGGAATTTTGTTCCCAATTGATTTATGAGAAAATTCAAGTGATTCTTTGATCCTGAAGTGCGAACTTGACAAATGGAATCATCAATTAAGGGAGAAGCATAAATATCAAAGACCTGTGATGTAGTCGAACTTGCACTTGCTTCCCAGTTCTGACAAATTGTGGCATTTAATACATTCAAAAATATTGCTATACCTTGAGTTAGTTGTAGATCTGAACCACACTCCACACAAAGAATTCGAAGTTTTTGAAGGTCTTTGAAATTAACAAGTGATGACATGGACACATATGTTTGAGCTAGGGATATCACATTATTTGATGGCGACATCCAAGACCAAATGAGAGAAGGGAATACATCACGTGAAAATCCTTCAAAGCCAGGAAAAGAAACATATCCAATGCTTTTCAATTTTACTATTGAAAATGGCACTTTTGTTATACCAGTCTTATCCACAATCAAAGTAATCAGTGACTCCATTTGTTCCAAGTCCTCTTCCAATTTGTCAATATTCAAACATCCTGAAAGATTCAAAGTTTCTAGAGATTTTAATTCATAGATGCTTCTCGGAAGTTTCCGAAGACCAGTGCAGTCTGTCAAATTTATGAGAAGAAGTTTACTCAGAGATCCGATGCTATGGGAGATCTTAGACAAACTTGGACAGTTTTTGAGTACTAGCTTTTCAAGATTAGGCAAGAATGTAAAATCCGGGGTTTCAGTCAAATAAAGAGAATGACTAAGATTAAGAATTTTTAGATTCTCTAACATCTGCAAAAAAAATAAAACCACGGGCGAGTAATAGTAAGAGAAGCATAGGAAAGAAAAAAAAAATAGATTGAAAGTTGGAAGAATGGCTATTTTCTACTAAACCTTAAAACTTGGATGTATCAATCAACTTAGTTGTTTAGTGTTTATTTTGAATTTATTGAATACCATTGGTTTTCTGATTCAAAAAAAAAAGAAAAATATAATTCTTTCACGAGCAAATATTAAATAGAGTTTGTACCTGGCTCTTGTTCCATATTTGTTTGAGCTTACTATATTTTAATTCAACAGCAATTAGACTTCCTTGCTGAAATTCTGCAGGAACATAAGTTTCTGGAAATCCATGCCAATACAGCCATCTAAGATCTCCTGAAAGATATTTGAAATCTCCCTTAAGCTTCACCCCAGCGAGACGAAGCAATCTGATTTTATTCATCTTCTTAAATGCTTTGGTTTCTAGACAATCCTTTTTTGGAAACTCCAAAGCCAGTCCCTTGACAGCATCTGTTCCCTGAAATAAATAAAAAAAAAAAAGTCAGAGAAACAGAAAACACATAGTTTAAATTGGAATTTGAAACCCATATAATTAGCAAAAACTAAACTAATTATAATTAATGAAACTGATTTTCAAATTTCATGTCAAAATAAGAATCCAAAAGAATGTTAATAACGATTGATCAATGTTTATTTCTCTTACTTTACAGCTGTATCAACCATAAAAGAAGTTCTCTAATTAGTAATTACCTTGCGCTTTGCTAATATATCAAACACTTCCTCATGACGCCACAACCTACTGCGCTTCTCAGGATCTGTCGGTGATTCCTCATAAATTATTTGTCTTCCCATGTCTCTTAACAAATCATGCATTTGAAGCCTGTTCCAATTGTCAACAGTTACAAGGCTTCGCTCTACAAGGACTTTAATTCCAACATCAGCAAAAAATCCACACCCATTTAATATTCGTATTGCATCATGTCGGTCCATCCCAATAAGGTAACAAGCAATATCAAGGAATATTTGTTTCTCTGTAACATCTTTTAAACCATCGAAGCTTACTTTAAGCTTCTTCTGTACTTGATCATGGGGAATACATTTGAGTTTCTCCAAAACTTTCTGCCACTCGATTATTGCACAGTCAGACAAATAGGACCCAAGGACTTCAAGTGCTAATGGCAATCTCCCAGAATAAGCAATCACATCTGTTGAATGTGTAGCAAATTCTTCGATTGGACTTGGTTGCTTGAATGCATGCCAACTGAATAGCTCAAGAGATTCTCTATCGTCCATTTCGTTTATTGCATGTATTCGATCAACTTCACACGATCTAAGAAGATGTATATCTCTTGTTGTGATTATTATTCTACTTCCAGGACCAAACCATTCACGGTTTCCACACAAAGCCTTTACTTGGTCTTCATCATTCACATCATCAAGCACAACAAGTACCCTTTTCCGGGCAAGTCTTTCCTTCAATTGAATTTTCCCTGATTCTATGTCTCGTATCCTGAATGTTATAGTTGTGTAAACATCAGAAAGTACCTGTTGCTGTAGAGAAACTAGATTACTATCTTTCTCCCAAGATTCTCTTATATACAGAATGAAACTCCTTCCCTCAAAGTTGTTTCCAATTTGATTATAAATGGCTTTGGCAATGGTTGTTTTACCTGTACCCCCCATTCCCCAGATCCCCAAAAGTAGAACACCTTCTGAATTTTGGATGTTTAATAGCTTAGTTGCAGCTTGAACACGAGATTCTACACCCACTGGATGTTCAGCAATAAATAACTGTGTCCTATCTAGCAAACGGGTGACTTGTTCAACAATATTCTTGATATCAGCACTTTCATTGCTATAAAATATGAACCAATGAAAAAGTGCACAATCAATTGTATGCCTATAAGCATTCTATAAAAAGAGAAGGTAGAATTATATGAAAGTATATGTGCACAATCTGATGTTATTTATTAAAAGTTGAGTTAAATAAGTTTAGCATTGTATAGTGTACAGTAATGAGTAGTGAAGAATGAAAGAGTAGGATAAATTTGAGATAAAAATTCATAGCTTCCACAAACAGCTCATCAACAAATACAATTATCGAAATGCTAAATAGAGGATTTATGAAACCCATCTATCTTGGAAATTCCTAGACATTAATCATAGAGAAAATAAAGATACAACTTATATAAGAAAAAAATTGTATTTTTTTATATTACATAAAAATTGGAGATTTTCATGTAAAATAAAAGTTAATTGATATATGTTCACATTCACAGAGAAAATATTCTAACATTTTTTTCTCATTTACCATACTTATTAGTTATTATAATCATATTATTTATAGTTAAAAACTACTCAAAATAGCATTTCATTGCAATGAAATTTCAGATTTTGTAATTATTTTCAAAAACTTTAATAAGTATTTTGAAATTTTCAAAAATTTAGAATCTTTAAAAGAAAGTGAATTTTAAAATGCACAAAAATATTATTACCTCACCTAGGCCAAAGAATTTTTTATTTTTGTTTTGGTACAAAAGGCCTAAGAATTTTTAAATATCACTAACAATCTAAAAGACAAAAAATATATATAAATAACCTGGAATTCATTAGGACAAACCCTGCTGTACCACCAATATCAAGGAGGTCTCTTCTCCAATTACTATTTGTAGATTCATCCACTGAGATTTTTGATAAAAGATCATCAAATTTTTCTCCAAACTGACCTTTCTGATGACGTACTTCAGAGGGATCTACCTCGTAGAACACTGGCACAACCACCAGACCCTTAGTTCTGCCATTTTCCATGACTTTCTCCAACTCTAGCATACACCATCTTGAATTAGCATAGCTTTTAGACAAAACAACGATGGAAATTCTAGACAGTTCAATTGCTTTCAACAGTGAGAGCGAGATCTGATCTCCTCGTTGAATCTCGTCATCGTCTTTAAAAGCATAAATCCCTGCATTTTGAAGAGAGGAATAGAGATGTGATATGAACTTTGAACGACTATCGTCCCCTCTGAAACTCAAGAACACATCGTACAACTTTGGCTGAAACATAAAAAAAGAAAAAGAAAATTGTAGCTTAGATATATGGTTGGTGACAATTTTGATGCCACTGATCATACAAATCAACTTTCGATGTTCTAGTGATGATTATGAAACCAATGTTAATAAATTGATTTCATTAATGTTTACTTTGCTGTTGCATATTTTGAAACCAAAAAACTATACTTTGGTGAAACCTCAAATAGAGCTAGCCACAAAATGAGAACACACACACACACATTACCACTCACCTGAACAGACGTATAACTTGATTCCCTCTTAATGATTTCTCTTGCCATGGCTTGTAGCAAAATATGCATTTGAATGTTGTTATTCTTATCAACGGTTAGAAGGCTCTTGTCTTCAAGGAGACTTATTTGTGGAGTTGGGAGTTGTGTTGACCTATTTAATGTTTCAAGTACATTTTTGTCCATACCAATAAAGAAACTGGCTATATCAAGGAATGTTTGTTTCTCCGTAACATGTTTTAAACCATCGAAGCTCACTTTAAGCTTCTTATATACTTCATCATTGGGAGTACGTTTGAGTTTCTTCAAGGCATTCTGCCACTCTGTTATTTCACAGTCAGATAAATAGGACCCAAGGACTTCAAGTGCTAATGGCAATCTCCCAGAATAAGCAATCACATCTGTTGAATGTGTAGCAAAATCTTTTGTCGGACTTGGTTGCTTGAATGCATGCCAACTGAAAAGTTCAAGAGATTCTCTTTCGTCCATTTCTTCTATTTTATACACTTCATCAACTCTACATGATCTAAGAAGATGCATATCTCTTGTGGTGATTATTATTCTACTTCCCCGACCAAACCATCCGTGGTGTCCACACAAAGCCTCTATTTGGTCTAGTTCATTCACATCATCAAGCACAACAAGTACCCTTTTATGGGAAAGTCTTTCATACATTATATTTTTCCCTGATTCTATGACACGTTTCCTGAAGGTCGTAGTTTTGTAAACATCATAAAGTACCTGTTGTTGTAGTTGTAGATAAACCAGATTATTATCCTTCTCGCAAAATTCCCTTATATTCAGAATGAAGCTCCTTTCCTCAAATTTGTTCCCAATTTGATTATAAATGGCTTTGGCAATAGTTGTTTTGCCCATACCCCCCATTCCCCATATTCCTAGAATTAAAACATCTGACTTTTGGATCTTTAGCAGCTTAATCGCAGCTTCCACACGAGGTTCTATACCCACTGGATGTACAGCAACGAATAAGTCTCTATCTTGCAAATGGGTGACATGTTCAACAATTGCCTTGATATCTTCACTTTCATTCCTATAAAATATGAACCAACGATGAGGTGCGCAATCAATTGTATGTATGTATAAGCATGAGCATTCTCCAACATTTGCTTCTTTTGCATAATTTTATGAGCATTCTCATGCTTTACAATTTTGCAGGTTTCAGGTTCATCATTTGCAACCTCAAAAAAAAAAAAAAATTCTAGTTAGTTGGTTAGCCACATTTTGGATTATTTGGAAAGTGCGTAACAATCTTATTTTTAACTCAAAAAAGTATCATATTGAGTCAGTGGTAGATCAAATTAAAATTCAAGTATGGCGGTAGTTTAAAGTTAAATATAAGCGTTTTGATTATCCTTTATCTTTATGATTGACTAATCCATTAAGATATCTCGAGTTTGTGGAGATGGATTAAAGATTTTATTGTGTTTGCTGTTGTGTTGTTGTGCGGCTTTGTGACTTTTTTCTTGTAGCCTCTCTTTCTCTGCACTCCTTAGGCTAGAAATGGAGGCTCTTTAACATATATAATTCTTTAGCTGTTTAACTTTTTTTAATCAATTTAGTTGTTTTGTGTAAAAAAAAATCAATTTAGTTGTTTAAAAATAAAAGTATATATTTTTTAGCTGTATAAAAATAAAAGTTAAATTTTGTAATTATTTTCAAAACTTAAACGAGCTATTGAAATGTTTTAAAAAGATACATATTATAATACCACTGAGGCATAAGAGTTCTAAAGCATCAACAAACAATACTATATTAATTGAAAAAACCACGGAGATTAAGAAAGTTGACTGTGGTATTAAATTTGTTGATAATTTGTATTTCTTTAACAATTTTATCTTTGAAGAGAAAGTATAAGTTAATGTTTTTTAGTGTATTTATTACTGATATTGTAGAAAAAGATGCACTGTAATTAGAAGCATGTTGGTAAAAAATATTTAATACCCTTGAAAATTTGAAAAGACTCTTAAAAAAAGGGAAAAAAATTTAAAAGAGTCTTATAATTAGTAATTAGTGAGGGAGGTAGTATTTCTAAGAGAAAATTCAAATAACCTGGAATCTTTGTGTGAAAACCCTGCTATGCCAGCAATATCAATAAGGGCATTTCTCCATTTCCTCTTAATGAATTCACCCCCTGATGTTGTTGAGATAAGATCTTGAAATTTTTTTCCAAACAGACCTGTCTGATGACGTACATCAAAGCGATCTACCTCGTAGACTGGCACAACCACCAGATCCCTAGTTCTGCTAATTTTCATTATCCTCTCCAACTCATGCAAACAACATCTTGAATTAGCATAATTTGTAGACAAAATGACAACAGCAATTTTAGACTGTTGAATTGCTCGCAACAGTGACATTGAGATTTGATCTCCTCGTTGATTGTCTCTGAAATCATAAATCCCTGCATTTTGAAGAGAGGAATAGAGACGTGGAATGAACTTTGCACCACTGTCTTCCTCTCTGAAACTCAAGAACACATCGTACATCTTCGGCTGAAACATCAAAGGAAAAAAAAAAGTACAGTAGATGAATAGTTGCTGAGATTCATATGCCACTAATACATCATCAACTATCTTGTTACCCCAGTTTATTTTGTTATTAGTTTTAAATTTACAATCATACTAATTAACTTTTGATGTTCTTGTGATGTTTATGAAACCAAATGTTTAAAAAACCATACATTGGTGATACCACAAATAAAGCCACCCTCAAAATCATATATAAGTTAGACTCACCAGATTAGTCTTATTATTTGATTCCCTTTCAATGATATATTTTGCCATGGCTTGTAGCAGAACATGCACTTGAATCTTGTTATTCTCATCAATGGTTAAAAAGCATTTGTCTTCAAGAAGACTTATTTGAAGAGCTGCAGATGGTGTTGGCCTATTTAATGCTATATCAAGGAATATTTGTTTCTCTTCATCACTCAAATCATTAAACCTACCTTCTAGAATTTTTTGTACTCTAGCTTGGGGAAGTGCTTTGAGCTCATCCAAGTTAGACTTCCAGGCATCTACAGTTCTCTCAAAAATGCGGAAGTCGATCCCAAGGTCTAAAAGAGCAAGAGGCAATCCCCCAGAACAAGCAACTACCTGTCTGGAAAGTTCAACAAAACCTTCTTGAGAAGTTTTTCCGCGGAACGCTTTCCAATTAAAAAGCTCAAGCGATTCATTTTCGTCTAGTTCTTTCACTCTGTATATATGGTCAACTCCATGATCTCTAAGTAGCTGCCTATCTGTTGTCGTGATGATTATTTTGCTACCTTCACCAAACCATTCACGACTTTCACACAAAGCATTTAGCTGCTCCAACTTATTAACATCGTCAAGTACAAGAAGTACCCTTTTACCTCGAAGTCTTTCTTTTAAAATCACTTTTCCCAATTCAACTGTAGATATATCTATTTCAGGCACTTCGCCAATCTGAATAAGTAGTTTCTCTTGTAAAGAAACTAGAGTATCATCTTCATTCTGAACTGATCTCTTGATATTTTCGAGAAAGTAGTTGTGCACAAAATAAGAACCAACCTGACCATAGATGGCTTTGGCAATGGCTGTTTTACCAATCCCTGGCATCCCCCATATCCCTAGTAGGAGAGGAGATTTTGATTGTTTCAATAGTTGAATCACATCTTGCACACGAGAATTTAAACCATTGAATGAGTTTCTTCTCCTACGTAACACTTGACCAGCATATCCACGTATATGCTGCTGACTAAGTTCATGTTCGCTGACAAGAAACCAGTATATGAATATCAATTCTCCAACATGTGCATAAGTAAAAAAAATGTAAATTTGCTAATTAAGCACATAATAATCAAATGAATCAAAACATATAGTATTAAAAAGGTCATAAAGATAGAGTAATATAATTTCAAATCAAGCAAGTTTTAACTTTAAAATCACCTGTATGGGTATGGGTCCTTGAAATATTTTGGTACTTTAGATATGTAGCCTGTATAATGACTGATCGCTGCCACCCAACTCATGAACTTGTCTTCCTTTTCAGATGTTTCCTCCATTGAGATTCTATCCAGAAACTCAGGAAAAGCCTCTCCAAACATATCTACCCGCAATCTTATGCTGGGGGGATAGAGGAAAGGTAAAACAATGAGACCATTTGATGTTCGGCAACACTCGGTTATTTTCTCCAACTCTTGAAGACACCAGCTTGAATTAGTATAATTCTTTGATAATACAATTATAGCAATTTTGCACTCTCCTATAACATTCAGCGTTGACTCTGAGGGTCTTAATAATATCTGATCATCATCACTTACAAGCATTAGATTGCCCGAGAAAACAGCAATTCTAGGAGGTGAAGTAAGAGCAGTATAGATATCCACAACAAAAGAACGGGCGTCTTCATCACAGAAACTCAGGTACACATCATACCTCTTCCTGCTTGGATTAGTAGAAATAGATGATGTGGAGTCAAATTCAGAGTGGCTATTTGAGGAGAAAGTGAAGGAAGACATGGATGGATATTCTAGAAAACTTTCTATAAAGTGAGTGAATCTGAAATTGCACAAGAAGAAGTAAGCTGAAAATGATGAGGCATAACCCTCCTTGATTAGCAAGTCCTTAAATAACAAAGTCGTGTGATCATCAACACTATCACTAGTCAAAGGTCTACTTAAAAATAATATGGTTGGTGACACCCACCCTTCACCTGTTTTATTATACTAGTAATAGCTGGAATAGAATACTCAATTCCATTGTGAATTCACAACTACTGTCCAAATATGGTGACATACTGACATGTTTATATTAAAATGCTCGCTTTGAGAATATGCACGAGTGAGATAAGTCTTTTGTACAAGTTTGTTGTGGTTACCGATGGACTCACTTTGTAGATAGGACAAATTATCTAGTCCTCTGTCAAACTCTTTTAAAATGTAATAATACGTTGGACTTTTGTTGTGGTTAAGCTCAAAATTTTTGGTAATGATGTGGTTAAGCTAACATAAACAACTAATAATTAACATCATATTCATACTTACCCACCACCATGTGATCATCCATTGAGAAGCATGATATCCACAACCCATCCATTTACAGCCAAAAGCCTCCACTTTGAATGAAACCCTGCAAAATCCACAGTTCAAGACATAATAGTCTGTCCTTAAATATAGGGTGAGTTTGATTGAGATTTTTCTAAGAAAAAATCTACTTTTTCTTAAAAAATAATCGATTTTATCATTTCAATAGTGTTTGTTATAGATTTTTTAAAATCACTTTTAACCCCCAAAATAAAAAGCTAATCCTAATAGTTTTTTCTAGAATCTATTTGTTTAAACTATAGAACTTAAGTGTAGGAGCTTGGCATTTTAAAAAAATGATTTTTATCATAGTAAACAAACGAAAAATAGCTTTAAATTTTTTCAAAACAAAATAATTTTTTTAAAATCTTAAACAAACCCACCCATAAAAATCAAATGTTCCTATTAATATATGTGATTTTTGTTCCTATAATAAGAGACGGAGGGAGTATCTAAGTTAAAAATCAAAAGAAGAAAAAGAGGGTAAATTTGGGGTCATAAATTGGTTTACCTATTGGCGTTTTTGGTTCTTCTGTGTGTAAAATTAACAATAAACCCTTCCTTGCATTGTTGTTGACGCTTCACAAGGGAATGCTGTGTTCTCCAATCCATACTACATTTGGTGGATTGTATGCTGTAGCATCCTATTTGCTGCTGAAACCAATTCCGATTCTTCATGGATTTGTTGTGGAGATGGTATGGTTGTTGTGAAGAGGAGTGAGGAATGAATGCATACGAGACAACTAAATCCATTTTGAACAACTTACGAGACAACTTTCTCTCTTTGATAGGAGATCAAATAAAAAGAGAAAAAATAATATATGTATTTATATTAATGTTAATCCAAAATATATGTATTTACACAAAAAAAAAATATATGTATTATTTTTTCTATTTTTATTTCTTTTTTCTCATTTTCTCTCATACTAAACAAATGTTGTGTTTTTACTTTATCTCGTCATCTTTTTCTTTATTATTTTTTCCCAAAAAATAAAGGTAAAAAATTGGTTGTCTCAAAAGTTGTCACAAAAATAGTAGTATAAATAACATTCATTTTTTTAATAGATAAAATGAAAAGTTATTCAAAAGTCACACATATCATCATAAGATTGAGGTTTGAATCTTGGTCAAAGTGTTTGACATTAGCAATTTTAACATCTTTATGTGTTGAGTTAGGATTTGTGGACTCCTTTAATCATATTTTAGTCTCAAAGTATATAAATATAAATATATATATTAAAATGTGGATATATAAAATGGACATTTATCTTGCAAAGTGGATCTTTGATTACCTTTTGTAATGTTTATTTAGAGTTTTTTTTTTCATATCTTCGAGTCTCGCACGTACTTCTAACCTTCTCAAATTACTCCATCGCTACTTAGGCAGCGAGTGTGTAAATTGTAAAAAATAGGCTCATCATAGTTCGCCGCCTACGTAGCGAGTAATGTGGTATTCAGTTTCTAAGCAACGAACCTATCGGTAATGAAAAAACTCAATCCCATGTAGTCAAAAGTTGTTGCCACATGATTGTGATAAATAGTGGCTCGACCAATCACATTGCAGCAGAAAATGACTATATAAGCGACCATAATGTGTGAAAAAAATTCACACTTCTCTTCCTTCATAAACTTTCATTCTTAAAAATATTTTATTTATTTATAATTTTAATTTGTTTCGTGTAAACGATCGCACATTCTTCGTCGACTACTCATAATGTTTTTACCTGAGTTGTTTTGGCAACATGATTGAAAACATTATGGTAGTCGACTTTTTTTGTGAACTATCCCTCCGTCCCAAATGAGAAAGACTTCATTTTTTTAAACCAAATTATAAGAGAAAAACACAAACATTTATCTTTTACGATATTTTTTTTTGTTTATTCTCATAAAATTAAATATAAATTTCATATAATTTACTCTCTCTTATCTTTTCTATAATGAATAACCAATAATTTTTTTATTACATATTCCCATTCAACTATTTTCAAAAAAATAAAAATAAAAAAACAGATTTTAAATTATGGCAAATGCTAATAAGAGCCTTGGACACTCTTTAAGGTCTTAAATAGTAAAAAAATTTTAAAAAAATTATAGAAATGCATAAAATTAACGTATTAGAAATTGCAATGTTTTTTTGTCAAAAAAAAAAAAGAAATTGCAATGTTAATTTTATTGATAAAAAACTTCTTTAAATAAAATTCTTAGGACACTCGTGAAGAAGACCCTTAAATTATTACTGTGTTTTAGTTTTTTTTTTTAATAAATGTGTTTTTTTTTTTCTATTATTTTAAGAGGGAGAGAGTATCATAAATTATGAGAAGATTGTGATAATGATGTATAGATTCGTATCAAATGAGAAAAAAAAAAAAAGTAAACTTTAGTGCTTTACTAGACATTTGACTTGACATTTGTTTGATCTTAATTTTCATTCATCTTCACTCACTATCACTTTTAGAAACTTTAATCAAATCCATCCATGTCTTCTTCCCAAATCCACAACAAATTTGAATCCATAACTACTAATAATCCAAAGAAGAACTACGATGTGTACTTGAGTTTCTGTGACCAAGACACTGCTTCTTCTTTTATTTCACATCTCTATAATGCTCTTACATTAGAAGCTGAAGCTGTTGTTTTCTGGGACAACGGGAGGTTTAAAAGCGGTGATCAGGTAACAATAACACACTCACAGTCAGTGCTGAATATTATAGGAAAATGCAAAATTGTTATCATCATATTTTCAATAAATTATACTAAATCAAGATGCTGTCTTCAAGAATTGGACAAAATAATTGAGTGTTGCAGAACAACAGATGGTCTTATTGTTGTTCCTTTGTTCTATGATGGTCTATATCCCGGGTATGGAACTTTGCATAGAGGTTTGTATGGAGAGGGTTTTCGTGATTTTGTGCATAGAATGTCGATACAGGATACCTCTAAAGAAGAAGACAAGCTCATGACTTGGGCGGCAGAGAATAGTAAAGCTACCACATATTCTGGATCAATTGATATCTTAAACCAATATGGGTAATTTTAAAGTTCAAACTTGCTTCATTTTAAATTTGATTACTCCTCCATACATGTTTTGACTTTATTTTCATTCTGTGTGTGTATATGTGTTAAAAAGTCTCACATCGGATATGAGATGGTCTTGACAAGTGTTTATAAGCAAGTGGAAGTCTTCCATCCAGTTTTGTAAGGATGGGTTAGACCCATATTTATTTCTAATAGTGTGTGTGTGTAAACCGAGTATCTTCCATCGGCGCAATTGTAGAGACTAATCCCTTAAATTAATCCCTCAACTCTTGTGGGACCAAATGAGCGAATGAAATTGGTTTTGAATGAAATCATGTTTAGACGCAAAAACTACAAATTCAAAAGAAAGAATCAATTCTACTCGATAGAACCAAACATTAATTTGGTCTCTAAATTTCTATGATCTCTTGAATTTAGTATTTAATTCATGTTGGAGAATTGTTGTGTATAATAACTCTTGCATTTCATCTCTTGTTCATGTACTATACAGGAATGAAAGTGAATATATTGAGAATGTAACTGAACATGTTACTCGTGTGCTAAACAAGAGAGACTTGTTCAGTGCTTTCTATACAGAGAGCACAGCTTCTCGTGCACAAGATGTGATTCAACTATTGAAGCAATCAACACGTCCTCTCCTAATAGGGATATGGGGGATGACAGGGATTGGTAAATCAACCATTGGACAAGCCATTTATGATCAGATTGGTCCCTATTTTGAGGAGAAGTGCATGCTTCAAAATGTCAGGGAATATTGGAATAAAGATAATGACAGTCTAGTTTCTTTTCAAGTGATTTTAAAAGAAAAACTTCAACATAAAAGAGTACTTCTTATTCTTGATAATGTTGATAAATTGGAGCAGCTACATGCTTTGTGTGTAAGTCGTGAATGGTTTGGTGAAGGTAGCAAAATAATCATTTTGACAACAGATAGGCATCTGCTCCATGAGCATGGAGTTGACCATATATATGGAGTAAAAGAACTGGACGAAAGTGAATCACATGAGATTTTTAACTGGTGTGCATTCAGCCAAGCAACAAGTCCTCCAAAAGATTTTGTTGAACTTTCTAGAAAGGTAGTTTCTTATTCTGGTGGACTGCCTCTTGCTCTTAAAGAACTTGGGAGGTTTTTACATGGAAAAAGTGTACTTGAGTGGAATGGTGTGTTGAGGAGTCTTGAAAGATTTTCTATTCCTCTTCCACATCTACTAGAAATTCTAGAAGACAGTTTTGATGATTTGAGTGATGAAGAGAAACAAATATTCCTTGATATAGCATGTTTCTTTATCGGGATGAACAAAAATAATGTACTCCAAACATTAAATAGGCCAACACAATATGCAGCTCTTCAAATAAGTCTCCTTGAAGACAAGAGCTTTTTAAGCATTGATGAGAATAACAAGCTTCAAATGCATGTTCTGCTACAAGCCATGGCAAAAGATATCATTAAGTGGGAATCGAGTAATAAAATTGATCAGGTGAGTAGTTATATATATGATTTTGAGGCTAACTCTGCTTGATGTATCACCTATGTATTGTTTTTTGGTTCTAAAATCAGTTTGTTTACATTTGGATTCATAATTGTTAAAAGAACCTCAAAAGATAATTAATAAGATCAAATTCAAAATTAGCAACAATGTAAATTGTGGGTAACCTCGTAGCGGATGATGTATCAATGTCATCAAGAATTTTAGCTGCCACATATCTATGCTTTGATTTTTTACTTTTACTTTCCTTTGATGTTTCAGCCAAAGATGTACGATGTGTTCTTGAGTTTCAGAGGGGATGACAGTCGTGCAAAATTCATTTCACATCTGCATTCCTCTCTTAACAATGCAGGGATTTATACTTTCAAAGATGATGACGAGATTCAACGAGGAGATCGTATTTCAATCTCACTGCTGCGAGCTATCGGGCGGTCGACAATTTCTATCGTTGTTTTGTCTACTAATTATGCTAATTCAAGATGGTGTATGCTAGAGTTGGAGACGATAATGGAAATTGGCAGAAGCAAGGGCCTGGTAGTTGTGCCAGTGTTCTATGAGGTAGATCCCTCAGAAGTACGTCATCAGAAAGGTCAGTTTGGAAAAAAATTTGAAAATCTTATGTCAACAATCTCAGTTGATGAATCCACAGAGATTAATTGGAGAAGAGAACTCTCTGATATTGGTGGCATAGCAGGGTTTGTCCTCATAGATTCAAGGTTATTTTTTTCTTTTTCTCTTCAAATATTGTTTGCGATGCTTTGAAATTCTTAAGTCTTGGTAGTGTTAAAATATCCAGTTTAAAAACCACTTTATTTTAAAAATTATCACATTAATTTTTTTCCATGGCAGTACATATTTAAGTTTTTGAAAATAATTGCAAAATCTAAAATTTGATTCATTGAAAAGCTATTTAAATGATTTTTAAATAGAAGCCACTAGGTTGGATAGTATGCATGAGGTCCTAGGTTCGATCCTCACTAGCTCCATTGTAAAAAATAGACATAGCACGAGTCTAATAAGAATCACAAATCCAGTAAAAACAATTATGGTAAATGAGAACATGGTAAAACTGATTTCTTTAAAATTGTAAACATGTAATTATTAAAATCTCAAAAAAAGTTTTATTAAAAAAATCTTTTTTTTACATGAACTAAAAGTATCAAACTTTACTGTATCCCAATTCCAATGCATTTTTTCAAATGTATACTATCATATAATACTCCCTCTTCTATGGATAGATGCCTATTTTAAAAAATGCTTATTCATACAATTAATGGACACTTTATCACTGGTTCATATTTTATAGGAATGAAAGTGCTGATATCAAGAATGTTGTTGAACATGTCACCCGTTTGTTAGATAGGACACAGTTATTCGTTGCCGAACATCCAGTGGGTGTACAGTCTCGTGTGGAATTTGGGACTAAGCTACTGAACATCCAACAATCAGAAGTTGTTTTAATTCTAGGAATATGGGGAATGGGAGGCATGGGCAAAACAACTATTGCCAAAGCCATTTACAATCAAATTGGGAACAAATTTGAGGGAAAGAGCTTTATTCTGAATATAAGGGAATTTTGGGAGACACATACTAATCAAGTTTCACTACAGCAACAGGTACTTTGTGATGTTTACAAAACAACAACATTCAAGATAAGTGACATCGAATCGGGGAAAAATGTATTGAAGGAAAGAATTGCCAAGAAAAGGGTACTTCTTGTGCTTGATGATGTGAATGAATTGGACCAGCTAAAGGCTTTGTGTGGAAGCCGTGAATGGTTTGGTCCAGGGAGTAGAATAATCATCACAACAAGAGATATCCATCTTCTTAGATCATGTAGAGTTGATCGAGTGTATACAATAAAAGAAATGGACGAAAGTGAATCACTTGAGCTTTTCAGTTGGCATGCATTCAAGCAACCAAATCCAACAAAAGATTTTTCTACACATTCAAAAGATGTGATTGCTTATTCTGGGAGACTGCCACTAGCACTTGAAGTCCTCGGTTCCTATTTGTCTGACTGTTCAATAACAGTGTGGCAGAAAGTTTTGGAGAAACTGAAATGTATTCCCAACGATCAAGTTCAGAAGAAGTTAAAAGTAAGCTTTGATGGTTTAAAAGATGATACAGAGAAGCAAATATTCCTTGATATTGCCTGTTTCTTTATTGGGATGGACCGAAATGATGTAATAAAAATATTAAATGGGTGTGGATTTTTTGCTGACATTGGAGTTAAAGTCCTTGAAGAGCGAAGTCTTGTAACTGTTGACAATAGGCATAAGCTTAGAATGCATGATTTGTTGAGAGACATGGGAAGACAAATAATTTATGAGGAATCACCACTTGATCCTGAGAAGCGCAGTAGGTTGTGGCGTCGTGATGAAGCGCTTGATATATTATCAAAGGATAAGGTAAATACTATAGTTAACAAAATTGGTTTCAATGTCAAAATTATATACGGCGTAATAAATACTTTAGCTACCAGATATTTAAGCTATTTGTTTTCAGGCAACAGAAGCTGTCAGGGGTCTGTCATTGGAGTTTCGAGTAAAAAATACAGTTGGTTTGAATACCAAAGCATTTAAGAAGATGAATAAACTCAGATTGCTTCAACTTGCTGATGTGCAGCTTAATGGAGATTTTAAATATCTTTCAAGAGATCTTAGATGGCTGTACTGGCATGGATTTACTGAAACTTATGCTCCTGCAGAATTTCAGCAAGGAAATCTAGTTTCCATCGAATTAAAATATAGTAATCTCAAACAAGTATGGAAGAAGTGTCAGGTACAATTTCTGTTTTGTATTTTCTCATTCTTTTTTCACTAATCATATTTCCCATTAGCAATAAATTTCCACCTAGTCTTTAATTGCAATTTATTTTGGTGAAAGTTTTACCGAAATCAATTCTGATATCCATTTGCCAGCCATTTCCTGTGTTTTTTTTCTAAGCTTCTCTTACTATTCTCTTGTGGTTTTATTTCCATGCAGATGGTGCTAGAGAATTTAAAAATTCTTAATCTTAGTCATTCTCTGTGTTTAACTAAAACCCCAGACTTTTCATATATGCCTAATCTTGAAAAGCTAGTACTCAAAGACTGTCCAAGTTTGTCTACAGTCTCCAAGAGCATTGGATCTCTCGATAAACTTCTTCTTATAAATTTGACAGACTGCACAGGTCTTCGGAAACTTCCAAGAAACATCTATACATTGAAATCTCTAGAAACTTTGATCCTTTCAGGATGTTCCAAGATTGACAAATTGGAGGAGGACTTAGAACAGATGGAATCATTGACAACTTTGATTGCGGATAAGACTGCTATAACAAAAGTGCCCTTTTCAATAGTAAGATCAAAAAGCATTGGATATATTTCTTTATGTGGCTTTAAAGGATTTTCGCGTGATGTATTTCCTTCTCTCATTCTGTCTTGGATGTCACCATCAAATAATGTGATATCCCTAGTTCAGACATCGGTGTCGCTGTCATCTCTTGGTACTTTCAAGGACCTTCTAAAGCTTCGAAGTCTTTGCGTGGAATGTGGTTCACAACTACAACTAAATCAAGATGTAGCAAGAATTTTGGATATATTAAACACAAATAGTCATAAATTTGAAGCAAGTACAAGTGCGACTACATCACAGATCTCAGATATGTATGTTTCTCCTTTAATTAATGATTGCCTTGGTTTAGTTTACCTCTCAAGGTCAAAGAATTACTCGAAATCTCTCTTAATTCAAATGGGAACGAAATTCCATGTTTCAAATATTACCGAAGACGGTATTTTTCAGGTTTGAATATCTGTTCCACGTATTTATTTTTTTAAGTAAATTGGAACTTTGGTTCTTGAAAATATATTTTTCTAACAAATTATGTCATCCTTAATTGAATTTATTACCAATATAATTCTTAAAATTTTCAAAATTAATTTACATTAGTAGTTTGTGAAATGAGTACTAATCAAAAAAACTAAGTTTGTGAGATGAGTATAAAAAAAAAGAATCACACTAATCTCACAAACTACTAATGTAAATTAAATTATAATGAGTGTGAATAACTTCATGATTAATTCACACATGATTTAAATCAAGAATTAAAGTACATAACTTCATGATTTACTTTTCTTTAATAAGACCATTTTTTATTTATACTTGGATTAGAAGATGAAAAGAGGATATACAATTTGATATATCTGAAGGATGGATGATAAAATGAATTACATAACTATAATGAACTTTTCTTTTCTCCTTTTATCCTTAATTTTTGCCATTTAAGCATTTTTTTTCAATGTACAGACTGCAGCATATGGGTCTTCGGGTTCATTTATGCCCCCCTCAAACAATAAATCTCATTGGTTTACCCGTAGTTGCAAAGGTTGTTCCGTAACATTTGATGTCCCAACAATGACGGGGAAGAATCTTAAGAGTATGATGTTGTTCGTCACTTATTACTCTTCCCCGGACAACATAACATCAGAATGTTGCCAAGGTGTGTTGATCATAAATTACACAAAGACAACAATTCACGCCTATAAAAGAGATACACTAACCTCTTTTGGCCACGAGGATTGGCAGACCATAACATCAAATCTAGAAACAGGTAACAAAGTAAAGGTTATGGTTGTTTTTGGGGAGGGATTCATTGTAGAGAAGACAACACTAACTCTCTTATATGATGAACAAATCAACAAAGAAATGAAACATTGTAAGGCAGTAGATGAGGAAGATGTCATTGTTTCCAGTGGCGGTAATATTGACATGCCAGCAGACAACAATGTTACTGGTCCACTGCAAGATGAAAATGAAAGTGAAGATGAGCACGGACATGCATTATGTAGAAAAAGAAAGAGAGGCGACACTACAAGGTTAGGAGAGTTGTACATAAGTAAGAGAGACTAAACTGTTGTAACTTATTGTAATAAGTCTAATCATGTCCAATTTGTTACTGTTGTGTTTTGAGTGTTTCTGAGATATTCCAAAAGTTTAAAGTCTCACATAGGATGATTTTGTGGACATTTAAGCTGTTATACTATTGTGTGATATGAACTTGTAAATAAACTAGTAAGAGGGAACTCTTGCGCGCACAAATCTCTTGTGTGTGTCTAAATGTATTTTATTTGGAATTGTGCTCAACTAAGAATTGCTCGAAGTCAAAATTGCATGGTATAATAATAGATATAGGCATTGAATGAGACTTTTTTAATCATATTTTCATTGACTGAGAATTCAGCAATATTCTTTGGAAGTTACAATGAAATTCAGTAAATAAAAGAGCTTTATGCTGAATCCAAAGCAAATGGTGCATGAATATTAGAAAAGGCGAAGAAATATATTTCTAATTCCATTTTCAGTTTGTGGTTATTTTCTTTGGCCTTCTGGCAATTACAGGGAAGGAAAGCTAATTGTACAAATTGTAACAAATATTGAATGCTACTATATTGCAATTACAGGGAAATTCATAACCTTTTAATAAATAATTTCTCTTGTTTTAAATCAAAGGACAATCCTATTAAAATTAAACCCCAAAACACCCTAAGAAAAACATATTGGATTGGATGTTAATTAGGCAAAAACTATCTAGTTGATTGGAAGTCTCTTAAGAGTCTTTCATTCTTGGTGGTTGATTTTTTATAGGTTTATTAAGTGTTGGGGCGATGTCTTTTTAATAGGTTGATTAATTTGTAGGCCTCATTAATTTTAAATTGTATCTATCTCTCTTTAAATGAAGAATAAATGGAGAGATAACAAATGGAGAAAATTCAAACTCCTTTCTTATACCCGTTTGTATTATGAACTTTATCTTGTTATTATTGTGTATTATTTTATATATTATTTTTAATTCAAATTTGTAATAGAGTTTATGTCTATTCGATTTGTTATGATTGAAATATTATATTTTTTTTGCTTATATATATAGTATATAGTATATTCAATTCAAACTCGAAATATAATTAGTTTATATTTGTTTTTTTTTATAATTGTTTATATTTGATTTTTTATGTTGAAGAAATATATTAGACCTGATTTTAGGATTAAATTCAAATTTGATTTGAATTAAATTTAAACATATATAATTAAACTCAATTATTTGATTAGGTAATAAATGATAAAATTATAAATATAAAATTGATATAATTAAATTGATGATAGATACTAGCAGAAGTTGACACTGATCAACTAACTCATTAAAAATAAAAATAAAAACCATATGCTAAACCTAAAATAACTCATCAAAGAGATCTTAAGAATTCTCCTAGTAACTAAAATTATATTCAAAATTATACTTAAACGAGAAATAAAATATAAGAAAACTAAATATTGTCATGGCTCATAGAGCTTGTTGTGACATTGACATTTCCATATCTGCGGATAATAGAGCTCAGTATCTTCCTTGCTTGGGATCCACGTCAAGAAGGGTGTGCAAGGCCTACATTGCATGCACTTGGTATGGCACAATGGTGGATGTGACCCAATTAGAAGCCTTCTTGATGACACCATAGGGACTTTTGATTCTCCTTGAGACACCATCCCCTGTTCAATTTTCTCCTTAACATTCTAACAAGAAACACAAATCAATAATTAGCCAACAATTTATTATGAATTTTTGTTTATTGAAATATTAAATATTAGTGGTTCATCGTTAGTATGCAATAACCAAAGAGAAACTGTTGCGAACAAAAATATTGGGCTCAAGTGGTTAATAAGTCCCACTACGATGAATTGTTCGGGAGAATTGAGTTCGATTCCTGATGGGAACAATTCTTAATCAATTTTTACTTACCTCCCGAATTACTGGGCCCCCTTCCCTAAGAACCAGGGTTAACGCCAAAAAAAAAAAAACAAAAAACTAGTGTGTCCTTTTCAATATAAATCATTGTATTGAAAAAGAAAAAAAAAACTAGTGTGATAAAAAAATTACTAATTAGAGAAAATGTACAATGGATGGAATCAATGGTATAAGTGAAGTTACCTGAAAATCACCATTACATTTGGTAGGTGTATGGAATTCATCACCTGCAATGAAAGATAGTGAAAGATGTCATTTAAATATGAAAAAAAATGTAAAAATTATAAATTATATTATCATTAGAAACCCTATCATAGGACGTTGGTCTTTAAGTCTTAATTCAACCGACAAATACTTGTATTGTAAGAGGATTGAGCACACCGGAATAGACCCAAAAGTTTTGAATAGTGAGGGCAATACATGATGGTCTTCTTAATTTTTTGTAAATTATACGTATTATATTGTAATTAGCAACCACATAAGTGATTTTTAACATATCTTCATCTAAACTTTCAAAATATTTGAGTTATGTGTTGTTCAACCTCGATTTTTTCCAATGTGAAACTATATATATATTAATATTAATTAATGAGGAAAAATTGCATACCTAGACATGTAGTGGTTGAGGCAGTAGTACTACTGAAGAACATTGTGCCAATTGAGATCATAAAAAAGACACAATAAAGATCTGTTTTGTTCACAAACATGGTGCTACTTCTTATTCTCTCAATGAAATAAAGAAAAATTTCTTAAAAAAATTTCAACAAAAACTCAAACTATTGTACCTGTTCTATGAGTGCATATATATATATATATATATATATATATATATATATATATATATATATATATATATATATATATATAGAACTTTAAGTGAACTAGGATCTTCTAGGAGAGATCATGCCATAGTTACTTCTGGATTATCATTACAAGAATTAGAAGCTAGAAGTGACCAAGATAGATATCAAAACCATGAATTAGAAATAGCTGAAATAGAAAATAAATTACAAAATTGGAAATTACCTGAAATTAGTTATAAAGAAATTTATAGATCAAGTATGTTTGATAACTTTAAAGCACATAGTATTACCCAGACGATAGAATCATCAAAATCCATTACGCATCAAAGAGAAACTATTAACTTATTAAATGAACAATTAATAGAAGAACATGTAAAACATGGCTTTCGTTATATTCATCTAGGATTAATTCAAGTAGCGGTTAAACCCCTACATAAATTAGGATTAAATACTCCCATATTATTGGTATTAAGAGACAGTAGAATTAAAACATTTCCTGAATCCATCATAGCAATTTTAGAATCAAATCTAAATGATGGACCAGTATATTTTAATTGTTATCCTAATTATTCAATGAATTTAACTGATAGTTTTACACCTACATCATTAGTAATTAATATCCAGTGTATAGACGACTTATTCAATGAAGGAGTCGCTAATATAGATGTTTGTCATAGAATTAAATATAAAGTCTCAAATATTAATTATAATTTTAAGGCGCTTAGAAGTTCGCCAAAAAATGAAACTATTATTGTTGAAGCCAATTTAAGACGGTCAAATATTACTACCCCTAAAAGATTAAAAGCATCTGATTTACAACAAAAATTACCAGAAGAGTGGATATTACAGGATGTAATGCCTGCTCCAAAATTAGAGTCTAGACAACCTAGACAATTCATATTAGAAGGCGATGGTAGTATTAGAATTAGAATGAATAGAAGTCAATCCATGAGGATTGAAGAACCTATTAGCAGTAGAGCTAGTACAAGCTCTAGACGATCGGTAGATTCAACTATTAACATTAATTTAGCAGGAGTTGATTTTACTCCTAATATTCCCCAACCTATATACGAGACAGATAGAAGAGATGAATCTCCTCCTATGTCTCCCACTGCTTCACAAATTCTTAACGTTATAGAATTAGAAGAAGAATTTGAAATAGATAAACCTTGGATTAGACAAGACTTTGAAGCGGATTATAATAAAGATAAAAGAAATTGGTATTTTAAAACTTTTAATAAAATACAGACTGATTATTATCTTAAGAAATTTTATGAATATATTAAAATTAAAAGAATTAATGTATATTTCTTTACTTGGTTTGAAGAATATTGTACCGAACAGGAATTAGATAACCCTTTCGTAAAGACGAATTATGTAAACGTTACCACAGAAATTACTAAAAAATGGACAACATTAACCAATAAAACGGTTGAGTCTGTTCATCCTCCTTTAGAAGCTATTAAAATAGAAAGTCATAATGTATCATTAGAAGCTTATCCTTTCAAATCACCAGAAAATGCTGATATAGGGAAAGTTTCATCTCAGCTGAATTATTCTAATGCCATATTAAGTACTATAGCCAATCAATTAGACAGAGTAGAGACTCAGATGTCTCATACTTCTATTACACCTAATAAAATAGAGTCTTACAAGGATTTTCCTATAGATCCAAAAAGACCTATATATAAATTAATTAATGTTCCTGAAAAAGATTTAAGTGAAGTAAAATTAGGATCCCGAAAAGATGAATTAGTAGATGATTTAATAAAAAAATTATCTGATCTTTCGATTAACGGAAAAGCAAAAGCTCAATTAAATATATTAGAAAATGAAGATAATTCTGAGATTAACAGAATTAGGAAAAACATGGGATATCAAGGAAAAACTAGAAATTATTATCCTAGGCCTAGTTTTCCAGATCTTCAATTTGAAGAAGCTAGAGATATGGTGTCCAGCTCTTACTCTGGTACATCTATTATAGAATGGAACATAGATGGTCATAGCGAGCAAAACATATTAAATACTATTCAAGAAATGACAATGGCGGCTACAGCCTTTAAAACATTAGGTCAAAATACAGATAAAAAAGCAGCGATAATAATAATTACTGGTTTCACTGGACAATTAAAAGGATGGTGGGATAATATAATTAGTACTGAAGAAAAACAAGCAATATTAGAAGCTAAAAAATTAGATCCAATCACTGGCGTCTTAGGAGAAGAAGATGCTGTGAATACTTTATTATACACCATTACTAAACACTTTGTAGGAGATCCAGCTCAAATACAAGAAAGAGCTGCAGATCAATTAGCTAACTTTTATTGCCCTACGATGAGTGATTATCGTTGGTATAAAGATATGTTTTTATCAAAATTATGCAATAGACCAGATGGTAGCGCTGATTACTGGAAAGAACGCTTCATAGCAGGATTACCTAGATTACTAGCAGAAAAAGTTAGAATGGCAATTAAAGCTAAAAGCAATGGAGTAATACCTTACTCTATATTAACTTTCGGTCAAATATCAAGTCAGATTATAGAAACTGGAATAGGTATTTGTACCGACTTCAAAATACAGAACAAAATTAAATCTGAGGTGACCCAAAGCAAAAGAGAATTAGGTTCATTCTGTGAACAATTCGGTATAGAACCAATTAAAGCACCTAGTAAAAAGATTAAGAAAAATTATTCAAAACCTTCGAGTAGTTATAAACCATATAAGAAAAGGAAAAATCATTATAAGAAAAATAAAGATTTTTCTGAAGAGAAAAATTATAAAAAAGCTAAAGGTAAAAAGAAGAAATATCAGAATGATAAATCTGATATTAAATGCTTTAAGTGTGGACGTTTTGGTCATTATGCAAAAACATGTCGTGTTAAACAAAAAATTAATGAAATTCATAAATTAGACATTAGTGATCAATTAAAAGAAAACCTTATTAATGTATTAAAAGATATTATGCTAAATGCTACTTCGTCTAGTTCTGAGGAATCTTCTTATGAAGAAGATGACCTTAATCAAGTATTAACAGATTCCGAATCAGAAGTTAGCTCTGAAGAGGATTGTTGCTTAGGAGCTGAATTATGTACTTGTGATAAGTGTATTAAAAATATAAATGTAATTACTAGCGATCAAGCTACTACCTTAATTAATATATTAAAGGATATGCCTGAATCTTCTCAAAAGGAAGAATTCATGTTACAAATTAAAAATATGATTGAACGTGAAGAAAAGAATAAAAATACAGTACAAAAAATAGAATTTAGAGAAATTATGAACAGGTTCAAACCTACTATTACGCCCCCAATAACTATTAAAAATTTATAAGATGAAATTTCAATTATGAAACAGGAAATAGAATTATTAAAGGCAAAAGATTTGGAGTTAGAAATTAAATATTTTGAATTAAAAGGAAAACAAATTATAGATAACCAAGAAGGAACATCAGGTAGTAAGAATACTACAGATGATCCTCCTTATATTGCTACTTTAAATAGAATGATTACACACAAATGGCTTTGTCCAATTACTTTATTAGTCAAAGATCAGCGATTTGATCTAGTAGCATTAATAGATTCTGGTGCAGATATGAACTGCATCCAAGAAGGATTAATACCTACAAAGTTTTATGAAAAAACTTTACAAGGATTAAGTGGCGCAGGAGGCCATAAATTACAGGTTCAATATAAATTAACAGACGCTAAAATCTGTAAAGACCATGTCTGTTACAGAACTCATTTTTTATTAGTCAAAAATATACACCAACATATTATCTTAGGTACGCCTTTTCTATCATTATTATATCCTTTTACAGTCTCTCATGAGGCTATAACTTCAAAAGCCCTGGGAAGGGAAGTTATGTTGAAATTCTTTGAATCGCCTAGAACGAAAGATCTGAATACTGTTCAGAATCTTTCCACATCTTCAATTAATTTGATTACTCAAAAGAAGAAACACATTAATATGTTAAACAAAGAAATTCAATACAAAAGGATAGAGAACCAACTAGAAACAAAAAATATTAAAAATAAAATTATTTTATTACAGCAGCAATTTGAAAAAGAAATATGCTCTGAACATCCTAATGCTTTCTGGGATAGAAAGAAGCATATAGTATCACTACCTTATGAACCCAATTTTAATGAAAGGTCTATACCTACCAAGGCAAGACCAATACAAATGAATCAACAATATTTGGATTATTGTAAAAAAGAAATTAAAGATTATTTAGATAAAAAATTAATTAGACCAAGTAAATCACCTTGGAGTTGTACAGGATTTTACGTTAACAACCCAAGAGAATTAGAAAGAGGTGCTCCTCGATTAGTTATTAATTATAAACCTTTAAACAAAGTATTACAATGGATTAGATACCCAATTCCTAATAAAAAAGATTTAATAGGAAGATTATCTAATTCAATTATATTTTCCAAATTTGATTTAAAGTCAGGATATTATCAAATACAATTAGAAGAAAAAGATAAATATAAAACGGCTTTTGTAGTCCCTTTTGGACATTATGAATGGAATGTTATGCCTCTAGGATTAAAAAATGCTCCTAGTGAGTTCCAACATATTATGAATGATATATTAAATGATTATCAAGAATTTACTATTGTTTATCTAGATGACATATTAGTATTTTCAAAATCTCTAAATGAACATTTCAATCATTTAGAAAAATTCTTTGAAATTATTAAGAAAAATGGATTAGTTTTATCAGCAAGAAAAATGAAATTATTTCAAGTTAATGTTAGGTTTTTAGGATTTAACATATATCAAGGAACTATTACTCCCATTAGTAGAGCTATAGAGTTTGGTGACAAATTCCCTGATGAATTAAAAGATAAAACTCAATTACAAAGATTCTTAGGTTGTGTGAATTATGTAGCCGACTTCATTCCAAACATTAGAATCATTTGTTTGCCCTTATTTAAAAGACTTAAGAAGAATCCTCCCCCGTGGGATGAAACTATGAGTCAGAGTATTAGACAGATCAAACAATTAGTCAAAAAATTATCATGCTTAGGAATCCCAGATCCCCAAGCCTTTCTTATTGTAGAAACAGATTCCTCTGACCTAGGATTTGGAGGAATATTAAAACAAAAATTACCAGAGTCAACCGTAGAACAAGTTGTTAGGTATTATTCAGGAACTTGGAATCCGGCACAACAAAATTATAGTACTATTAAAAAAGAAGTTTTAGCTATTGTTTTATGTATTACTAAATTTCAAGATGACTTATTTTCAAAAAGGTTTTTATTAAGATCAGATTGCAAAGCTGCAAAAGAAGTATTACAAAAAGATGTTAAAAACTTAGTTTCTAAACATATTTTTGCCAGATGACAGGCTTTATTATCTTGTTTTGATTTTGAAATAGAACATATTAAAGGAGAAAAGAATTCATTACCAGATTATCTTACTAGAGAATTTTTACAGGGAAAATGAGCAAAAAAGATAATTATGGTCCTCCTCTGGAGGAATCTAAAAAAAGTATTACAGCAAAACAGGTATTACAGAACCCTTCTACTTCTTCGTCATTAACGACCCAAAATAAATTCACTCCATTAACCCCATTAGCCCTACCAGCTTTTTACCCTTCATCTTCATCATCCCCTAGAGGAATTAGGCCATCATTAAATTCAAAATTAGTATCTCCCTTAACCTTTGCATTACAAACTCCTACCTCATTAAACACCCCTTCAAAAACTTCAGAAAAATTACCTTTTTACACTCCCCCAGATTCATTATCCTGCCCTTTTATTGAAAAAGATTATAAAAAGATCCTTTTCCTTATAGAACCTGAATTTAATTCAGAAGGATCATTATTATCAATTACCTCTAAATATTTTCCCCAAGGATTTCATTACCTTCCTTCTACCCCAGAAAAAACTAGATTATTTTATGAGTTTATTTTAGTGGATACAGAGTCCATTGACATAACTCATACTTTTGATAAGAATGATAAGACAAAAATTATTTTTTCAAAATTTAAAATTTTAAAAATATTATCTCCTTCTGACTGGAAGGTTCATCCCTCCCATACCAGAAGTTTTTCTAGGCGTTTCTCGCCTCAAAATTACAATTATTATGATTACATGGAAGCATGGTCAAACATGCTATATTATCATCCTTTTGACCATTCCTGGTTCATCTGGTTTCGAAAGGATTTTCCTCTCAAATTCCCATTATGGTTCGTTAAATGGTTCCACGAATGGGGACCAGAAGCAAATATGTACCCAGATTATGCAGCTAAAGCCTTTGAGGTTTTTAGCGAAAAAATTAAAATAGCAGATCATTTAAAGGTATTAGCTTTTCATGCGTCGTTTGGAATATCTTGGATTACTTCCTGGACCTTCAGGAAAGAATTATCTGTTCCAAATAGCCAAGTTTTTTGGATTATCAGATGTATTAAAGTCAAATGGTGGAATAAGTTCAACCCGGAATTAATCAGTGCTCAAGTATTACAGAATTGGTTTATTAAGCACTCTCAGTGGCTTATTAAAAGTTCGGATGTTAGCAAGGAGAGTGAATTTCTAGCCGAAAAATCTAAATTTTTGGCAGACTTATCATCTTCTTCCAGCAAGAAAGAATTACTGAAAAAACTTCAGGCAGCTCTTTCAGAATCAGATGTCAACAACGACGAAGATTCTGCAGGCTCCTCTCAGAGTATGACTCAGATTAATGAAGACGATTGCTATGGTTTAGTGAATCTACAGGACTAGGCAATCATGTGAATTAAGAGTCTTTGGAATTATTGGCCGACATAATCTTTCAGGAATCTTTTGCTTTTTAGAAAAAGATTTGTGGCCGACAATATTATTTCAGCTTTCACAAAGTCTTTTGGCAGCATTAGGAATTATTGCCGTCCATGGCCGACAACTTTATTGTTTACTTTTAAAAGGTTGTTTGTCCGTATTAAGAATTATTGTTTACTTTTGTAAAGTTTTGTTTGTACTCGGCATTATTGTTTTTCGTGGCCGACAGCACTATTTACCTTATTAAAGTAGTTTGTCTGTATTAAGAAATTATTACCATGTAATTATTCAGTCTTAACTGACACCTGTCAGTCCTTAGCCTTCCTTCATTCCTATATAAGGATGCGAGGATTCATTAGGTAGAGCATTCGAAAAATCCTTCGGAAAATTCTCTATATCCTCTGAAGAATTCGAACTCTTATCTTTGTAAGTTATTTTGTTCAATATCAATAAAATCATGTTTTCTCAATACAATCTTATTTTTCATATCTTTACTTTTCAAATTATATTTCTATTAACTACCGATTTAGATTGGTTTCTTGATGATCTTCCATTATTTTCTCATACTACTCTAGTTAAGACTGAATAATTACATGGTAATAATTTCTTAATACAGACAAACTACTTTAATAAGGTAAATAGTGCTGTCGGCCACGAAAAACAATAATGCCGAGTACAAACAAAACTTTACAAAAGTAAACAATAATTCTTAATACGGACAAACGACCTTTTAAAAGTAAACAATAAAGTTGTCGGCCATGGACGGCAATAATTCCTAATGCTGCCAAAAGACTTTGTGAAAGCTGAAATAATATTGTCGGCCACAAATCTTTTTCTAAAAAGCAAAAGATTCCTGAAAGATTATGTCGGCCAATAATTCCAAAGACTCTTAATTCACATGATTGCCTAGTCCTGTAGATCCACTAAACCATAGCAATCGTCTTCATTAATCTGAGTCATACTCTGAGAGGAGCCTGCAGAATCTTCGTCGTTGTTGACATCTGATTCTGAAAGAGCTGCCTGAAGTTTTTTCAGTAATTCTTTCTTGCTGGAAGAAGATGATAAGTCTGCCAAAAATTTAGATTTTTCGGCTAGAAATTCACTCTCCTTGCTAACATCCGAACTTTTAATAAGCCACTGAGAGTGCTTAATAAACCAATTCTGTAATACTTGAGCACTGATTAATTCCGGGTTGAACTTATTCCACCATTTGACTTTAATACATCTGATAATCCAAAAAACTTGGCTATTTGGAACAGATAATTCTTTCCTGAAGGTCCAGGAAGTAATCCAAGATATTCCAAACGACGCATGAAAAGCTAATACCTTTAAATGATCTGCTATTTTAATTTTTTCGCTAAAAACCTCAAAGGCTTTAACTGCATAATCTGGGTACATATTTGCTTCTGGTCCCCATTCGTGGAACCATTTAACGAACCATAATGGGAATTTGAGAGGAAAATCCTTTCGAAACCAGATGAACCAGGAATGGTCAAAAGGATGATAATATAGCATGTTTGACCATGCTTCCATGTAATCATAATAATTGTAATTTTGAGGCGAGAAACGCCTAGAAAAACTTCTGGTATGGGAGGGATGAACCTTCCAGTCAGAAGGAGATAATATTTTTAAAATTTTAAATTTTGAAAAAATAATTTTTGTCTTATCATTCTTATCAAAAGTATGAGTTATGTCAATGGACTCTGTATCCACTAAAATAAACTCATAAAATAATCTAGTTTTTTCTGGGGTAGAAGGAAGGTAATGAAATCCTTGGGGAAAATATTTAGAGGTAATTGATAATAATGATCCTTCTGAATTAAATTCAGGTTCTATAAGGAAAAGGATCTTTTTATAATCTTTTTCAATAAAAGGGCAGGATAATGAATCTGGGGGAGTGTAAAAAGGTAATTTTTCTGAAGTTTTTGAAAGAGTGTTTAATGAGGTAGGAGTTTGTAATGCAAAGGTTAAGGGAGATACTAATTTTGAATTTAATGATGGCCTAATTCCTCTAGGGGATGATGAAGATGAAGGGTAAAAAGCTGGTAGGGCTAATGGGGTTAATGGAGTGAATTTATTTTGGGTCGTTAATGACGAAGAAGTAGAAGGGTTCTGTAATACCTGTTTTGCTGTAATACTTTTTTTAGATTCCTCCAGAGGAGGACCATAATTATCTTTTTTGCTCATTTTCCCTGTAAAAATTCTCTAGTAAGATAATCTGGTAATGAATTCTTTTCTCCTTTAATATGTTCTATTTCAAAATCAAAACAAGATAATAAAGCCTGTCATCTGGCAAAAATATGTTTAGAAACTAAGTTTTTAACATCTTTTTGTAATACTTCTTTTGCAGCTTTGCAATCTGATCTTAATAAAAACCTTTTTGAAAATAAGTCATCTTGAAATTTAGTAATACATAAAACAATAGCTAAAACTTCTTTTTTAATAGTACTATAATTTTGTTGTGCCGGATTCCAAGTTCCTGAATAATACCTAACAACTTGTTCTACGGTTGACTCTGGTAATTTTTGTTTTAATATTCCTCCAAATCCTAGGTCAGAGGAATCTGTTTCTACAATAGGAAAGGCTTGGGGATCTGGGATTCCTAAGCATGGTAATTTTTTGACTAATTGTTTGATCTGTCTAATACTCTGACTCATAGTTTCATCCCACGGGGGAGGATTCTTCTTAAGTCTTTTAAATAAGGGCAAACAAATGATTCTAATGTTTGGAATGAAGTCGGCTACATAATTCACACAACCTAAGAATCTTTGTAATTGAGTTTTATCTTTTAATTCATCAGGGAATTTGTCACCAAACTCTATAGCTCTACTAATGGGAGTAATAGTTCCTTGATATATGTTAAATCCTAAAAACCTAACATTAACTTGAAATAATTTCATTTTTCTTGCTGATAAAACTAATCCATTTTTCTTAATAATTTCAAAGAATTTTTCTAAATGATTGAAATGTTCATTTAGAGATTTTGAAAATACTAATATGTCATCTAGATAAACAATAGTAAATTCTTGATAATCATTTAATATATCATTCATAATATGTTGGAACTCACTAGGAGCATTTTTTAATCCTAGAGGCATAACATTCCATTCATAATGTCCAAAAGGGACTACAAAAGCCGGTTTATATTTATCTTTTTCTTCTAATTGTATTTGATAATATCCTGACTTTAAATCAAATTTGGAAAATATAATTGAATTAGATAATCTTCCTATTAAATCTTTTTTATTAGGAATTGGGTATCTAATCCATTGTAATACTTTGTTTAAAGGTTTATAATTAATAACTAATCGAGGAGCACCTCTTTCTAATTCTCCTGGGTTGTTAACGTAAAATCCTGTACAACTCCAAGGTGATTTACTTGGTCTAATTAATTTTTTATCTAAATAATCTTTAATTTCTTTTTTACAATAATCCAAATATTGTTGATTCATTTGTATTGGTCTTGCCTTGGTAGGTATAGACCTTTCATTAAAATTGGGTTCATAAGGTAGTGATACTATATGCTTCTTTCTATCCCAGAAAGCATTAGGATGTTCAGAGCATATTTCTTTTTCAAATTGCTGCTGTAATAAAATAATTTTATTTTTAATATTTTTTGTTTCTAGTTGGTTCTCTATCCTTTTGTATTGAATTTCTTTGTTTAACATATTAATGTGTTTCTTCTTTTGAGTAATCAAATTAATTGAAGATGTGGAAAGATTCTGAACAGTATTCAGATCTTTCGTTCTAGGCGATTCAAAGAATTTAAACATAACTTCCCTTCCCAGGGCTTTTGAAGTTATAGCCTCATGAGAGACTGTAAAAGGATATAATAATGATAGAAAAGGCGTACCTAAGATAATATGTTGGTGTATATTTTTGACTAATAAAAAATGAGTTCTGTAACAGACATGGTCTTTACAGATTTTAGCGTCTGTTAATTTATATTGAACCTGTAATTTATGGCCTCCTGCGCCACTTAATCCTTGTAAAGTTTTTTCATAAAACTTTGTAGGTATTAATCCTTCTTGGATGCAGTTCATATCTGCACCAGAATCTATTAATGCTACTAGATCAAATCGCTGATCTTTGACTAATAAAGTAATTGGACAAAGCCATTTGTGTGTAATCATTCTATTTAAAGTAGCAATATAAGGAGGATCATCTGTAGTATTCTTACTACCTGATGTTCCTTCTTGGTTATCTATAATTTGTTTTCCTTTTAATTCAAAATATTTAATTTCTAACTCCAAATCTTTTGCCTTTAATAATTCTATTTCCTGTTTCATAATTGAAATTTCATCTTGTAAATTTTTAATAGTTATTGGGGGCGTAATAGTAGGTTTGAACCTGTTCATAATTTCTCTAAATTCTATTTTTTGTACTGTATTTTTATTCTTTTCTTCACGTTCAATCATATTTTTAATTTGTAACATGAATTCTTCCTTTTGAGAAGATTCAGGCATATCCTTTAATATATTAATTAAGGTAGTAGCTTGATCGCTAGTAATTACATTTATATTTTTAATACACTTATCACAAGTACATAATTCAGCTCCTAAGCAACAATCCTCTTCAGAGCTAACTTCTGATTCGGAATCTGTTAATACTTGATTAAGGTCATCTTCTTCATAAGAAGATTCCTCAGAACTAGACGAAGTATCATTTAGCATAATATCTTTTAATACATTAATAAGGTTTTCTTTTAATTGATCACTAATGTCTAATTTATGAATTTCATTAATTTTTTGTTTAACACGACATGTTTTTGCATAATGACCAAAACGTCCACACTTAAAGCATTTAATATCAGATTTATCATTCTGATATTTCTTCTTTTTACCTTTAGCTTTTTTATAATTTTTCTCTTCAGAAAAATCTTTATTTTTCTTATAATGATTTTTCCTTTTCTTATATGGTTTATAACTACTCGAAGGTTTTGAATAATTTTTCTTAATCTTTTTACTAGGTGCTTTAATTGGTTCTATACCGAATTGTTCACAGAATGAACCTAATTCTCTTTTGCTTTGGGTCACCTCAGATTTAATTTTGTTCTGTATTTTGAAGTCGGTACAAATACCTATTCCAGTTTCTATAATCTGACTTGATATTTGACCGAAAGTTAATATAGAGTAAGGTATTACTCCATTGCTTTTAGCTTTAATTGCCATTCTAACTTTTTCTGCTAGTAATCTAGGTAATCCTGCTATGAAGCGTTCTTTCCAGTAATCAGCGCTACCATCTGGTCTATTGCATAATTTTGATAAAAACATATCTTTATACCAACGATAATCACTCATCGTAGGGCAATAAAAGTTAGCTAATTGATCTGCAGCTCTTTCTTGTATTTGAGCTGGATCTCCTACAAAGTGTTTAGTAATGGTGTATAATAAAGTATTCACAGCATCTTCTTCTCCTAAGACGCCAGTGATTGGATCTAATTTTTTAGCTTCTAATATTGCTTGTTTTTCTTCAGTACTAATTATATTATCCCACCATCCTTTTAATTGTCCAGTGAAACCAGTAATTATTATTATCGCTACTTTTTTATCTGTATTTTGACCTAATGTTTTAAAGGCTGTAGCCGCCATTGTCATTTCTTGAATAGTATTTAATATGTTTTGCTCGCTATGACCATCTATGTTCCATTCTATAATAGATGTACCAGAGTAAGAGCTGGACACCATATCTCTAGCTTCTTCAAATTGAAGATCTGGAAAACTAGGCCTAGGATAATAATTTCTAGTTTTTCCTTGATATCCCATGTTTTTCCTAATTCTGTTAATCTCAGAATTATCTTCATTTTCTAATATATTTAATTGAGCTTTTGCTTTTCCGTTAATCGAAAGATCAGATAATTTTTTTATTAAATCATCTACTAATTCATCTTTTCGGGATCCTAATTTTACTTCACTTAAATCTTTTTCAGGAACATTAATTAATTTATATATAGGTCTTTTTGGATCTATAGGAAAATCCTTGTAAGACTCTATTTTATTAGGTGTAATAGAAGTATGAGACATCTGAGTCTCTACTCTGTCTAATTGATTGGCTATAGTACTTAATATGGCATTAGAATAATTCAGCTGAGATGAAACTTTCCCTATATCAGCATTTTCTGGTGATTTGAAAGGATAAGCTTCTAATGATACATTATGACTTTCTATTTTAATAGCTTCTAAAGGAGGATGAACAGACTCAACCGTTTTATTGGTTAATGTTGTCCATTTTTTAGTAATTTCTGTGGTAACGTTTACATAATTCGTCTTTACGAAAGGGTTATCTAATTCCTGTTCGGTACAATATTCTTCAAACCAAGTAAAGAAATATACATTAATTCTTTTAATTTTAATATATTCATAAAATTTCTTAAGATAATAATCAGTCTGTATTTTATTAAAAGTTTTAAAATACCAATTTCTTTTATCTTTATTATAATCCGCTTCAAAGTCTTGTCTAATCCAAGGTTTATCTATTTCAAATTCTTCTTCTAATTCTATAACGTTAAGAATTTGTGAAGCAGTGGGAGACATAGGAGGAGATTCATCTCTTCTATCTGTCTCGTATATAGGTTGGGGAATATTAGGAGTAAAATCAACTCCTGCTAAATTAATGTTAATAGTTGAATCTACCGATCGTCTAGAGCTTGTACTAGCTCTACTGCTAATAGGTTCTTCAATCCTCATGGATTGACTTCTATTCATTCTAATTCTAATACTACCATCGCCTTCTAATATGAATTGTCTAGGTTGTCTAGACTCTAATTTTGGAGCAGGCATTACATCCTGTAATATCCACTCTTCTGGTAATTTTTGTTGTAAATCAGATGCTTTTAATCTTTTAGGGGTAGTAATATTTGACCGTCTTAAATTGGCTTCAACAATAATAGTTTCATTTTTTGGCGAACTTCTAAGCGCCTTAAAATTATAATTAATATTTGAGACTTTATATTTAATTCTATGACAAACATCTATATTAGCGACTCCTTCATTGAATAAGTCGTCTATACACTGGATATTAATTACTAATGATGTAGGTGTAAAACTATCAGTTAAATTCATTGAATAATTAGGATAACAATTAAAATATACTGGTCCATCATTTAGATTTGATTCTAAAATTGCTATGATGGATTCAGGAAATGTTTTAATTCTACTGTCTCTTAATACCAATAATATGGGAGTATTTAATCCTAATTTATGTAGGGGTTTAACCGCTACTTGAATTAATCCTAGATGAATATAACGAAAGCCATGTTTTACATGTTCTTCTATTAATTGTTCATTTAATAAGTTAATAGTTTCTCTTTGATGCGTAATGGATTTTGATGATTCTATCGTCTGGGTAATACTATGTGCTTTAAAGTTATCAAACATACTTGATCTATAAATTTCTTTATAACTAATTTCAGGTAATTTCCAATTTTGTAATTTATTTTCTATTTCAGCTATTTCTAATTCATGGTTTTGATATCTATCTTGGTCACTTCTAGCTTCTAATTCTTGTAATGATAATCCAGAAGTAACTATGACACGATCTCTCCTAGAAGATCCTAGTTCACTTAAAGTTCTAAGTATTCTAGACATACTTCTTGTTTTCTGTATTTTTAATTTCTTTTCTTAACTGGAACACCTACGGACTCAAAAGGTTGCTGGAACACCACACTCAACTCCTCACCAGGGATTCTTACTGGCTTACCAACGCAACTATCCGAGCTTACCAACGCTAAGAAATAGAAAGAACAAATACGAAAATAAGGAGTAAATCTTAGTTTACAAAAAACTTTAATTAAACTTTAATCTCTACGAGACCTCTTACGAGGCTCTGATACCATAATGACTGGATCGATAATAAGTTCATAAAAAAATAAATATATACACGACCTAATAAAAGTGTGTGAAATAAGTAACAACAAAGATTTTTATTTTTATTTTTGTAGAATAACATTGAAGATTTTATTGATTAGTAAAATAGAAAATCGTCATAATATCCGCTGTCAAGTTATTGATGATCGCAAGATTTTATTGATTTATATCTAACACAATCTTTTATTTCAAAAAAAAAATCTTTTATCAAATTTTAAAATAAGAGAATAATTTTAAAAAAAAGTTTTGGCACGCTGATAAAAAAGATTCATATAACTACCAATGTGCAATGCACACTGAAAGGACTTAGAAACAGAACAACAAAATGAATTATAAATACTATTCGAATTTGGAAACGCAATATTAATAATTCAAATAAGTATAGAAAACTGAAACTGGTATGAATAGAAATAATTGATATCATAAGATCAAAAGGTTCAAGTACAACTAAAAGAACTTGTGGTGTATAGAAAATAATTGATATCCGTAATTATAGAAAAACAAACCAACAAAACAAAAAAAATGAAGAGCAATATTGAAAGAAACCTAAGGATTGAACTCAACCCACGCGGTATCTGGGCAATGACATCCTCAAGCTCCTCTAATCTCACCTCTAATGCATTCAACCTAGCAGTAACTGTCTGGTCTTGTCTGGCAAAATCAGCCCTGAGCTCTTTGAGGGCATCCAAAATCTGAGCTCCAAGACCCGGTCCAATGGTCTCAGGTGTTACTGCTGCTTGCAGGGTAGGCTCACCATCGGGTAGAGGTACCTGCTGCTCACCCTCCGCTTCAGCTGCACAAATCTCCTCAGCTACTGCCTCTGCAGGCTGATCATGGTCATGCAGTAGTAACTGTACTGGTCCCATGGCATCAGCATAACACCCATCCGTGTGCCTAGTGAACGGCAAATGCTTCACCATTCCCTCTCCAAACTGATTGATGACTTCATTATCAGCACCAAAAACAGTAACATTGTTATTGTCATTTCCAAAATCAATAACCTCCTCGTCTACTACAGGAAATCGTTCCATTTCTTTGTCAACTTGTTCATCGTATAAGAGATATACTGTAGTCTTCTCAACAACGAAACCCTCCCCAAAAACAACCACAATCCCCACTGTGTTACCAGGTTCTAGATTTGATTTTATGCTCTGCCAATCGTCATCCTCAAAGGAGGTTAGTGTATCTCTTTTATATGCCTGAATGGTTGTCTGTGTAATTTATAATTAAGATACCATGGCAACCTTCTGATCTTATGTTATCCGAGCAAGAGTAATAGACAACAGACAACGTCATGCTCTTCAGAGTACTCTCCTTCATTGTTGGGAGATCAAATATTATGGAACAACCTTTGCCACTGAAGGTTGACCATTCGGAATTATTGTCACGTGGGTGCAAAAACGAATCCCAAATCCCATCTGCAGTCTGTTTAATGAACAAGTGATTAAGTAGACTGAAAGTAAAATGGTATTTTTAGTCTTGGATTAGATGATTCATGACTTAATAGTCTAATTATTCACACTCATTTCACAAACAACTATTGTAAAATGAGTTTGAAAACTTCAAGAACTAATAGTCTAATTGAAATAATTGATTAGCAAAATATAATTAAGAAATAAAAAATCCAGTTTGCTTTTAACAAATTAGATACACGGAAGAGATTTTAAAACCTGTGAAATGTTGTCTTCGGCTTTATTGCGGTATTGGTGTGTTGATCCCATTTGAATTAATAGAGATTTTAAGTAATTCTTTGACACTGAAGAACAAACTTGACTGAGGCAAGCATCAATTATAGGAGACATACATATTAGAGATATGTGATGTAGACGCACTTGCACTTGCTTCCAATTTCAGACAATTTGTGGTTTTTAATACATCCAAAATTCTTGATACATCTTGAGTTAGTTGTAGATATGAGCCACACTCCACACAAAGACTTCAAAGATTTAGAAGGTCCTTCAAAGTACCGAAAGATGACTTGGCAGTAGATCTTTGAACTACGGATATCACGTTATTTGATGGCGATATCCAAGACCGAATGAGAGAAGAAAATACATCAAGTGAAAATCCTTCCAAGCCATGAAAAGAAATATATCCAATGCTTTTCAATCTTACTAATGAAAATGGCACTTTTCTTATGCCAGTCTTATCCGCAATCAAAGTAATCAATGATTCCATCTGTTCCAAGTCCTCCTCCAAATTGTCAATCTTGGAGCATCCTGAAAGAATCAAAGTTTCTAGAGATTTTAATTTGTAGATGTTTCGCGGAAGTTTCCGAAGACCTGTGCAGTCTGACAGATTTATCAGAAGTAGTTTACTCAGAGATCCAATGCTATGGGAGATCTTAGACAAACTTGGACAGTTTTTGAGTACTAGCTTTTCAAGATTAGGCAAGTATGTAAAATCTGGGGTTTCAGTCAAATCCAGAGAATGACTAAGATTAAGAATTTTAAGATTCTCTAGAATCTGCAAGAAAATAAAACCAAAAAAAATAAATAGTAAGAGAAGCTTAGAAAAGAAAAAAAAAATTGGAATTTGGAAGAATGGCTATTATCTACCAAACTGTAATACTTGGATGTATCAATCAACTTAGTTGTTTAGTGTATATTTTGTTAATGGTTATATTAGTATTGATTCTGCTTTGAATATTAAAGTTAGGAGCTAATATATAATTTGTGAAAGATATGATTTGAATTGGTTTGTTCATGAAAGTGTTTGCATATAAATTACTTCCCCTATTATATATTTAGGAGCTAATGTATAATAGACATGAAACATTTTAGGCTAAATTAGTCATTTGGTCCCTTAACTTAATTGTTGGTTTCGTTTTGGTCCCTTAACTATATTCTATTCCTTTTTGGTCCCTTAACTATATTCTATCAGTCAAGTTGGTCCTTACCGTTAAGTTTTAACCCCAAATATGTAAGGTGTACCAGCATTGTAGAATGTCTATCATAGACCTTTAATTTTAACCAATTGATCTTTTTTATGAAAAATAGACCATTAAATTTTGAGGGTCTACTACACCTAACAGTGCACTCAAAAAATAGGCTTCATCATCTTCTTCTACATAAACCTCATCAAACAAATCCAAAAAATCCAATTTTTTTTTTTCTCTTAATTTCCTCTCCTTTTATCCTCAAATCTGAAACATGTTCCCAAATAAATAAAAAAAACAAACAATCTGGGTTGAAATTGAACTCTAAAAATTGAACCCCAAATTAAACCGATTTTGGTCGCAAGTTTTGTTCTTGGCTTGACTGCAACTTAGATTGTAAAAGCGAGCTATTGCAATGGGAGATTTGGAGGTGAGAGACAGAGAGAGATGGAGAAGAAAAGAGAGGAAGATGGAGAAATATAAAGACAAAAAAAATTAGTTGGTGGTGGTACACTGTTAAATTTAGTAGACCCTCAAAATCTAATGGTTTATCTTTTCACAGTAAAATCAAATGGTTAAAATTAGTCCATCTTAAATATTTGAAGTAAAACATAACAGAAGGGACTAACTTGACTGACAGAAACATAGTTAAAGGACCAAAATGAAACAAAAAATAGTTAAGGGACCAAAATGAAACCAACAATTTAGTTAAGGGACCAAATGACTAATTTAGCAAACATTTTACATGTGTAACAAAAGCTTTACTTGATGCTGCAGTTAAACCATGATATCTGTGGGATAGTGTTTTAATAAATACGATCACGACACAAAGTCATGCTTCAGAACATGATGCTCTGCAGTGCATGAATTTTGATATAACTTTCAGTAATTCACCAATTTTTCATTCTAAAATGATCGCTTAACATCTTCCAAAGAGTGCATTATACAAAAATTAAAGACTTAAATGAGACGATAAATTTAAATTTATTGAATATCATTCTGTCATGATTAAATATTAAACACAGTTTGTACCTGGCTCTGGTTCCATATTTGTTTGAGCTTACTATATTTTAATTCAATGGCAACTAGACTTTCGTGCTGAAACTCTGCAGGAGCGTAGGATTCTGGAAATCCATGCCAATACAACCACCTAAGATCTCCAGAAAGATATTTAAAATCTCCCTTAAGCTTCACTCCAGCGAGGCGAAGCAATCTGAGTTTATTCATATTCTCAAATGCTTTGGTTTCCAGACAATCTTTTTTTGGAAACTCCAAAGCCAGACCCTTGACAGCTTCTGTTCCCTGAAATTAAAAATAAATATAAAAATCAGAGAAACAGAAAACAAATACCTTAATTTGGAAATTTGAAATTCCATATAATTAGCAAACACTAAACTGAATATAATGAATGAAACTAATTTTCATATTTCATGTGACAATAAGAATCCAAATGAATGTTAATAACATATAGTATAATCCATAAACAAAGTTCTCTAATTAGTAATTACCTTGCACTTTGCCAATATATCAAATACTTCCTCGTGGCGCCACAACCTACTGCGCTTCTCAGGATCTGTCGGTGATTCTTCATAAATTATTTGTCTTCCCATGTCTCTTAACAAATCATGCATTCTAAGCTTGTTCCTATTGTCGACAGTTACAAGGCTTCGCTCTACGAGGACTTTAATTCCAATATCAGCAAAAAAACTACACCCATTTAATATTCGTATTACATCATTTTGATCCCTACCAATAAAGAAACAAGCTATATCGAGGAATATTTGTTTCTCTGTTACATCTTTTAAACCATCGAAGCTTACTTTTAGCTTCTTCTGTACTTGATTATGGGGAATACATTTGAGTTTCTCCAAAACTTTTTGCCACTCTGTTATTTCACAGTCAGACAAATAGGACCCAAGGACTTGAAGTGCTAATGGCAATCTCCCAGAATAAGCAATCACATCTGTTGAATGCGTAGCAAAATCTTCTATTGGACTTGGCTGCTTGAATGCATGCCAACTGAAAAGCTCAAGAGATTCTCTTTCGTCCATTTCTTTTATTGCATACACTTGATCAACTCTACACAATCTAAGAAGATGCATATCCCTTGTCGTGATGATTATTCTACTCCCTGGACCAAACCATTCGCGGCTTCCACACAAAGCCATTAGCTGGTCCAATTCATTCACATCATCAAGCACAAGAAGTACCTTGTTCTGGGCAAGTCTTTCCTTCAATATATTTTTCCCCGATTCGATGTCACGTATCTTGAATGCTGTTGTTTTGTAAACATCACAAAGTACCTGTTGCTGTAGAGAAACTTTATTAATATCTGTCTCCCAAAATTCCCTTATATCCAGAAGGAAGCTCCTTCTCTCAAATTTGCTCCCAACTTGATTATAAATGGCTCTGGCAATGGTTGTTTTTCCCATACCCCCCATGCCCCATATCCCTAGAAGTAAAACATCTTCTGCCTTTTGGATGTTTAATAGCTCAGTTGCAGCTTGCACACGAGATTCAATTCCCACCGGATGTTCAGCAACGAATAACTCTGTCCTGTCTAGCAAATGCGTAACATGTTCAACAATATTCTTGATATCATCACTTTCATTCCTAAAAGATATGAACCAATGATAAGTTGCACAATCAATTGTATACATCAAAAGAGGAGGGAAAATTATATGCAAGCATGCATATTTTTAAAAGAAAAATTGCATTGCAATGGGAAATGAAAGAGAAACACAAGCATTGGTAAACCACTGATGACTAATCTGTTATAATTTATTAGAAGTTGGTTTTAATTAAGTATGCCAAAAGTCACTTGACAGTAGTTTAAGAATCTCTTGTAAGTCTGTAAGTTTACATGCATGTTCTGATATAATAATTTGTGTTATAATAGAGGATCAAAATTAAGCCTCAAATACTCTTCCGAATATTTTTGTTCTAGTATTGACCTACCGTATCCTATTGTGTCATGAGTGATTGAGATTTTGTAATTATTCTCAAAACCTAAAATCAGTATCTTGAAATTTTTTTAAAGTGATCATTTTTAAAAGAATTAAATGCATTATAGGTCCCTCTATTTAAAAAAAATAATTAAGTTTTGGTCCCTGCATTTTAAAGTATCATGAACAATATTCTAGAAGACATATATAAAAGTATAAATAAATAACCTGGGATCTATGAGTACAAACCCTGCTATGCCACCAATATCAAGGAGTTCTCTTCTCCAATTACTCTTAGTGGATTCATCCACCGAGATTGTTGATATGAGATCTTCAAAAGCCTTTCCAAACCGACCTTTCTGATGACGTACTTCTGAGGGATCTACCTCATAGAACACTGGCACAACCACCAGACCTCTGACTCTGCCAATTTCCATGATCTTCTCCAACTCTAGCATACACCATCTTGAATTAGCATAATTTATAGACAAAACAACGATAGAAATTCTAGACTGTCCAATTGCTTGCAACAGTGAGACTGAGATAAGATCTCCTCGTTGAATCTCATCATCGTCTCTGAAAACATGAATTCCTACATTTTGAAGAGAGGAATAAAGATGTGACACGAACTTTGCCCGATTGTCTTCCCCTCTAAAACTCAAGAATACATCGTACATCTTTGGCTGAAACATAAAAGAAAAGAAAACCATAACTTGATATATGGTTGTTAAGATTCTTGATGCCACTAACACATCATCAACTATGAGGTAAACTGCAACTTATTTTTTTTATTAATTTTCAATTTAGAGTCATATTAATAAATTTCCGATGTTCTTGCGATGATTATGAAACCAAATGTTAACAAATATTTTCATTAATGATCACTCTGCTTCCTTTGCCGTTATATATTTTGGAACCAAAAAACTGAAAATAACACACACACACACCCCATACCACTCACCTGATCAGTCTTACTACTTGAATCTCTCTTTATGATATCTCTTGCCATGGCTTGTAGCAGAACATGCATTTCAAGGTTGTTATTCTCATCAATGGTTACAAAGCTCTTGTCTTCAAGGAGATTTATTTGAAATGCTTCCGATTGTGTTGGCCTATTTAATGTTTGAAGTACATCATTTTGGTTCATACTATTAAAAAAACACGCTATATCAAGGAATATGTGTTTCTCTTCATCACTCAAATCGCTAAAACTCTTTTCTAGAGCTTCTAGTAGTCGTGGAGCTGGAATGGAAAATCTTTGGAGACTCCTCAACACACCTTTCCACTCAGGTACATCCTTTCCATGCAAAAACTTCCCAAGTTCTTTAAGAGCAAGAGGCCATCCCCCAGAATAAGCAACTAACTGTCGAGGAAGTTCACCAAAATTTGCTCGAGGAGATGTTGCTCGGCTGAATGCACTCCAATTTAGAACATCAAGCGATTCACTTTCGTTCAGTTCTTTAACTCTGTATATGTTCAACTCCATGCTCCCTGAGTATACATCTATTTTTTGTCGTGATGATTATTTTGCTACCTTCCCCAAACCAATCCCGACTTCCGCACAAGGCATTCAACTGCTCCAACTTATCAACATTGTCAAGTACAAGAAGTACCCTTTTATGTTGAAGTCTTTCTTTTATCATCACTGTTCCTGATTCAATTGTATGTATCTTTATTTCAGTTGGCCTGTCAATATAATAAAGAAGCTCCTCTTGTAATGAAAGCTGGTCACTATTGTTTCCCCAAACTCCCCCAATGTTTTCGAGGAAGCACTTGTGCTCAAAAAATAGACCAATTTGATTATAAATAGCTGTTGCAATGGTTGATTTACCAATCCCTGTCATCCCCCATATCCCTAGTAGGAGAGGAGATTTCGATTGTTTCAATAGTTGAATCATATCTTGTGCAACATATTTTACACTAGGTGTATAGGAAGCCACAAACAAGTCTCTCTTGTTTAGCACACGCATAACATGTTGAACTATATCCTTAATATATTCACCTTCATACCTGTATAATATATAAACAAGAGATTATTACATGTATAGCAATTCTCCAAAATGTGCATAAGTCAAAAGAATATAGAAAAGCTGGCCATAAAGAATAAAATTTTGAATCAAGGAAGTTTCAACTGTAAAATTACTTGAATACGGGTTTGTGTACGAGATAACTTGGTCCTAAATATTTGGTAGCTTTAGTGATCCCTGTTACCCAAGTGATGAACTTGTCTTCCTCTTCAGAGATTCCCTCCACCATCATTCTATCAAGAAAATAATTAAAAGCACCTCCTTCAAGCATACCTCCCTCTGAACATCCATAGGAAGAATGGACACTATGATAGAACACAGGCAGAACAGTCAAATCTGAGGTTCGGCAACACTCGGTTATTTTCTCCAATTCTTTTATATACAAACTCGAATTAACATAATTTGTGGAAAATATGACTATAGCAATTTTACAGTCTTCAATTACATTCAGCGCCAACTTTTCCCATTCTCCATGTTGAACCCTCTCATCATCCCCGAAAACAACGATTCCAGCTTCTGAACTAAGAGCCATATCGAGACGCGAAGGAAAAGTACCCACGTCTCGAGCACAGAAACTCAAGAACACATTATACCGCCTCTTCTTTGCATCAGTAGTATATCTGGATTCAAATTCCTGGCGGTTTTTGGAGGAGGTGAAGGAAGACATGGATGGTCTTGATGAAAGTTCCTGGCTGATTCAATTGAGTGAATCTGATAGCAAAACTAAGAAGAAATGAACTGAAAAGTCAACTGCAAAACTCTGTTTGAATAGCAAGTCCTACTTGCTTTATGTGAGTATTTACTATTTACACAAGTCAAAGTCGTCTCATATAAATTGCACAAGGAGCCAACTATATGAGATGAAAGTCAAAGTCGTCTCATTTGATTAAGCCTTTAATACAAGAAAGACTTAATTACTATTTGGTCTCCTAGTTTTATTCATTCTTAAAATTGGTCCCTCTATTTTAAAATCGTTTAATTTTGGTCCCTTCATCAGACTTTTATGCTTAAAAATGGTCATGGTCATTTAACATATTTTAAATGACATGACATACAGTTTGATGATGTAATAAATTCATCCAAGTGGATTAATTATTTAAGGTTCATTAAATTACAAAAATGAATCATTTCTAAAATTGAAACTAAAGTTTTTAATTTGATGATGTAATAAATTATTTTAAGGAAAAACAACTTATTTTATTATCTTATTATCACTTACATTTATATTTCCACCAGAAACAACATTCTTATCTGCTTCACCACTCATCAGAAACATTAACATCCCTGTCTGCTGGCATATCACCGCCAGCAGAAACAGCATGCATATTTCTTATTTGTTGCCATGACGTCATCACCGGAATTCTTATCCATTGCATGCAAGTGCTTATCTTCACTTATATTTTCATCTTGACCAAGACCGTAGACATTGTTGTTAACTGGCACGTCAATGTTATAACCATCAGAAACACTAACATTCGCATAATCATCACAAGAAACAATAACATCCTCCTCATCTACTGCATTGCAGTGTTCCATTTCTCTGTTCGTTGATTCATCATATAAAAGAGATATTGTTGTCTTCTCTACAATGAATCCCTCCCCAAACACAACAATTACCTCCACTTCGTTGCCAGGTTCTAGATTTGATTGTATGCTTTTCCAATCCTCATCCTCAAAGGAGGTTAGTGTATCTATTTTATAGCCCAGAATGGTTGTCTTTGTGTAATTTATGATCAACACACCTTGACAACCTTCTGATGTTATGTTGTCCGGGGAAGAATAATAAACTACAAACAACATCATACTCTTCATGTTACTCCCCTTCATTGTTGGGATGTCAAATGTTATAGAGCAGCCTTTGGAACTGAAGGTTAACCAATCAGATATATTGTCACAGGGGAGCAAAAATGAATCCTGAGTCCCATCTGCAGTCTATTCAATTAATAAATGTTTAAGTGACTAAAATTACTAATCAAATGAAAATAAAGGTCATTAAAGCTATGTTATTTATTTTAGGTTTAAATGTATCTTTAATCCCTACAAATGTATTATTTTTCGTCCCAATAAGATTTTTATGCACTTTGTTTTACTTTTAAAATAAGAGATAGGTACTCATACGAGATATTCAAACCTGTAAAATGTTGTCTTCAACAATATTGGTGACTTGGATTTTCGTTCCCATTTGAATCACGAAAGATTTCAAGTAATTATCTGACCCTGGAGTGCAAACTTGACCAAGACAATCATCAGTTAAAGGAGAATCATACATATCAGAGATATGTGATGTAGTCGCACTTGCACTTGCTTCCAATTTCCGACAATTTGGGGCTTTTAATAAATCCAAAATTCTTGCTACATCTTGAGATAGTTGTAGTTTTGAGCCACACTTCACAAGAAGACCAAGAGATGACATGGATGCAGATGTTTGAACTAGGGATATCATATTATTTGATGGTGACATCCAAGACCGAATAAGAGAAGGAAATACATCACGTGAAAATCCTTCAAAGCCACATAAGGAAATATATTCAATGCTTTTTGATCTTACTATTGAAAAGGGCACTTTTGTTATAGCAGTTTTATCTGCAATCAAGGTTGTCAAGGATTCCATCTGTTCCAAGTCCTCCTCCAATTTGTCAATCATGGAACATCCTGAGAGAATCAAAGTTTCTAGAGATTTTATTTTATAGATGCTTCCAGGAAGTTCCCGAAGACCTGTGCAGTCTTTCAAATTTATAAGCAGAAGTTTATAGAGAGATCCAATGCTATCAGAGATCACAGACAAACTTGGACAATCTTTAAGTACTAGCTTTTCAAGATTAGGCATGCAAAAAAAGTTTGGGGTTTCACTCAAACCCAGAGAATGACTAAGATTAAGAATTTTTAGATTCTGTAGCATCTGCAAGAAAATTAAACCACGTGATAGTAAGACAAGCTTAGAAATAAGTGATTGATACTATTGAAGTTATGGAATTAAGATAAAAGCTTAAATATTATTTGATGACAACTTGAAAATATTATTGAAGTTATGGAATTTAGATAAAAGCTATTGAAGTTGTACGTACGGGACTGCATTCAAGACTAATCCTAACTTTAGTGGTGTTGATTTTGTTGATACCTAAAGGCTGGTTAATGGTTATATCAGTATTGATTTCACTTTGAATATTAAATTTAGGAGCAAATATATAACTTGTGAAAGTGAAAACTTGAATTGTTTTGGTTTATGAAAGTGCTTGTATAGCTTCAGAACATGACACATTTAATCCTAATTGTTTTAGTTTATCAGTAATATCAATATTTCTCAACTCAAATTGATAACAAGAATTTTGGTAAACCTTTCACTAAAATCTCTCGCAATGTTACTAAAAAATCATGATCAAAATATAAAATAGAACCTATACCTGGCTCTCCTCCTTCCATATCTGTTTGAGATTACTATATTTTAAATCCACAGCAACTAGAGTTCCTTTCTGCAATTCTGCAGGAGCATAAGTTGATGGAAACCCATGCCAGTACAACCACCTAAGTTCGCCTGAAAGATTTTTAAAATCTCCATCAAGCTCTACCCCATCAAGTTGAAGCAATCTGAGTTTATTCATCTTCTTAAATGATTCAATATTCAGACAAACTGTGTTTTTTCTTGGAAACTCCAAAGCCAGTCCCTTGACAGCTTCTGTTCCCTGAAATTAAAAAAATCAGAAAAAAAGAGAGAACAAATAGCTTAGATATCTCGTAGCGTAAAATTTTCTCATGCAGACTATAATGTTGACATTGGAAACCCATATAATTAGACAAAACTAAAGCAATCATGAATGAAACTAATTTTCATATTACACGTGACAATTAAGAATCCAACTGGAAGTTAATAATTGATTCATCCAAGTTCAGTTCTCTTCCTTTAGCATTGTATTTTTAAATAACATATGTAAACCATACGAGAAGTTCTCTAATTAGTAATTACCGTATGCTTTGATAATATATCAAACACTTCCTCACGACGCCACAACCTACTACGCTTCTCAGGATCAAAAGGTGATTCCTCATAAATTATATGTCTTCCCATGTCTCTTAACAAATCATGCATTTGAAGCTTGTTCTTATTGTCGACCGTTACAAGGCTTCGCTCTACAAGAACTTTAATTCCAATATCAGCGAAAAATCCACACCCATTTAATATGTGTATTACATCATTTCGATCCATTCCAATAAAGAAACAAGCTATATCAAGGAATGTTTGTCTCTCAGTAACATCTTTTAAACCATCAAAGCTTACTTTTAACTTCTTCTGCACTTGATGATGGGGAATGCATTTGAGTTTTTCCAAAACTTTCTGCCACACTATTATTTCACAGTCATACAAATAGGACCCGAGGACTTGAAGTGCTAGTGGCAATCCCCCAGAATAGGCAATCACATTTGTTGAATGTGTAGCAAAATCTTTTCTTGGACTTGATTGCTTGAATGCATGCCAACTGAAAAGCTCAAGAGATTCACTTTCGATCATTTCTTCTATTCTATACACTTGATCAACTCCACAGTATGTAAGAAGATGCTTATCTCTTGTTGTGATTATTATTCTACTTCCAGGACCAAACCATTCACGGCCTCCGCACAAAGCCTTTAGTTGGTCCAATTCATTCACATCATCAAGCACAAAAAGTACCCTATTTTGGGCAAGTCTTTCCTTCAAGATATTTTTCCCTGATTCGATGTCACGTATCTTGAATGTTGTTGTTTTGTAAACATCACTAAGTACCTGTTGCTGCAGAGAAACTTGATTAGAATCTGTCTCCCAAAATTCCCTTATGTTCAGAAGGAAGCTCCTTGCCTCATATTCTTTCCCAATTTGATTATAAATGGCTTTGGCAATGGTTGTTTTACCCATACCCCCCATTCCCCATATCCCTAGAATTAAAACATCTTCTGAATTTTGTATATTTAGTAGCTTGGTTGCTGCTTCCACACGAGATTCTACACCCACTGGATGTTCAGCAACGGATAACTCTGTCCTATCTAGCAAACGGGAGACACGTTCCACAATATTCTTGATATCCGCACTTTCATTCCTATAAATATGAATCAATGATAAGATGTACAATCAATTGTATGTATATAAGTATTCTCTAAGTGTAGAAATGCGGAATGGAGGTTTATGGAACACTTACCTTTCTAGGAATGTTCTATTGACTATCATAAGTAAATTACTAGATATTAGATTAAAAAAGATTTTATATTATAAAAAATTTGAAGTATGTTCTCTTACTAGATATTACCACAAACAAGATGCTAAGGAAAAAGAAATAGAAAAAACACCTGGAATCTATGAGTACAATCCCTGCTATGCTACCAATCTCAAGGAGTTCTCTTCTCCAATTACTCTCTGTGGGTTCATCCACTGATATTGTTGATATAAGTTCTTCAAAAGCTTTTCCAAACCGACCCTCTTGATGACGTACTTCAGTGGGATCTACCTCATAAAACACTGGCACAATGACCAGACCCCTTGTTCTGCCAATTTCCATGATCCTTTCCAACTCTAGCATACACCATCTTGAATTAGCATAATTTGTAGACAAAACAACGATAGAAATTCTAGACTCTCCAATTGCTCGCAACAGTGAGATTGAGATCTGATCTCCTCGTTGAATATCTTCATCGTCTTTGAAAACAGAAATCCCCGATTTTTGAAGAGAGGAATGCAGATGTGAAATGAATTTCGCACGACTGTCTTCCCCTCTGAAACTCAAGAACACGTCGTAAATCTTTGGCTGAAGCATCAAAGAAAAGAAAGAGAGGGAAAAAAAAAAGAGTCAGATATACCATTGCTGAGATTCTTCATATTAGTGATACTTAATCACTATGTAACCATAAGCTAACCCACAATTTATTTTGTTATTATAATTTTCAATTTATAGGCATACTAATTAACTTCTGATGTTTTTGTGTTGATTATGAAACCAAATGTTAACAAACTGATTTCATTCATGTTCAATTTCCTTCCCTAGCTTAGCCATTATATATTTTGGAACCAAAAACCATGCATTCATATATACATATATATTACCACTCACCTGATATGTCTTATTACTTGATTCCCTCTTAATGATATCTCTTGCCATTGCTTGTAGCAGAACATGCATTTCAAGCTTATTATTTTCATCAATTGTTATGAGGCTCTTGTCTTCAAGGAGACTTATTTGAAGTGCTGCGGATTGTGTTGACCTATTTAATGTTTGAAGTACATCATTTTGGTCCATCCCATTAAAGAAAAATGCTATATCAAGGAATATCCGTTTCTCTTTGTCACTCAAATAACTAAAACTATTTTCTAGAGCTTCTAGTAGTCTTGGAGATGGAATGGAAAATCTTTCAAGACTCTTCAACACACCCTTCCATTCCCGCATTTCCTTTCCATTCAAAAACCACCCAAGTACTCCGAGAGCAAGAGGCAATCCCCTAGAATAAGCAACTACTTGTGTGGAAATTTCAGCAAAATCTTCTCGAGAAGTTGCTTGGTTGAATGCACCCCGATTCAAAACCTCAAGCGATTCACTTTCGTCCAATTCTTTCACCCTATAAATATGGCTGACTCCATGCTCCTTGAGTAGATGTCTATCTCTTGCCGTGATGATTATTTTGCTACCTGCACCAAACCAATCTGGATTTCCGCACAAAGCCTCTAGCTGCTCCAAGTTATTAACATCGTCAAGTACGAGAAGTACCTTTTTATGCTGAAGTCTTTCTTTTAAAATCAGTTTTCCTGATTCAATTGTAGGTATATCTACTTCAGTTGCTTTGTCCATATAAAAAAGTAGTTTCTCTTGTAAAGAAACTTGACGATGATAATTTTTCCAAACTTCCCTTACTTTTTTGAGCAAGCACTTGTGCTCAAAATATGTACCAATTTGATGATAAATGGCTTGAGCAATGGTTGATTTACCAATCCCTGCCATCCCCCATATCCCTAGAAGGAGAGGAGATTTTGATTGTTTCAATAGTTGAATCACATCTTGAACACCAGATTTTACGCTCACAGGATAGAAAGCATAGAAGTCTCTCCAGTTGCGTAGTACACAAGTAGCACATTCAACTACTACATCATAAATATGTATACTATTCTTCCTGTATAATATATGAACCACAGATGATTAGATGTATAACATCAATTGTCCAACATGTGCATAAGAGAAAGGAGGAAAAAATAAGATGAGAGGTGTAAGTTAAAAAAGCCATAGATATGGAGTAATGCAATCTCAAAACTAGTAAGTTTCAACTTTAAAATTACCCGTGTTCAAGATCACTTGATTCTCCTGAATATGCGGTAGCTTTACTGATCGTTGCAACCCAAGTCATGAACTTATCTTCTCCTTTAGAGGTTTCCTCCTCCATCGAGATTCTATCAAGAAAATCATGAAATGCCTCTTCTCCAAACATACCTCCCTCCAAAATTCCAAACGAGAGACAGACACCGTCATAAAACACAGGCAGAACCATAAAACCATCTGTGTTTCGGCAATTCTCTGTTATTTTCTCCAATTCTTGAAGACACCAACTTGAACTAACATATTTTGTTGAAAATAAGATTACAACAAGTTTGCAATCTCCGATGACATTCAGCACCGAGATTGGTCTTTCTCGATCTCCACTTCCAATCCTCTCATTGTCCCAGAAAACAACAACTCCAGCTTTTCTACTAAGAGCTTCATAGAGATCCGATGCCAAAGAAGTCGCGTCTTCATCACAGAAACTCAAGTATACGTCGTAGTTCTTCCTCTTCGGATTAGTAGTAGATGTGGACTCAAATATGTGGTGGATTTCAGAGTAGGACGTGAAGGAAGACATGGATGGCTTTGATAAAAATTTATCAAAATGATAAGTGAATGTGAAAATCTCTTTGAATAGCAAGTCCTGCTTGCTTTATGTGAGTATTTACTATTTACACAAGTCAAAGTCGTCTCATATAAATGAAATGAAAGTCAAAGTCGTCTCATTTGATTAATCCTTTAATACAAGAAAGACTTAATTATTATTTGGTCTCCTATTTTTATTCATTCTTAAAATTGGTCCCTCTATTTTAAAATAGTTTAATTTTGGTCCCTCCATCAGATTTTTATGCTTAAAAATGGTCATGGTCATGACATACTAGTTGGTTGATGATGTAATAAATTCATCCAAGTGGATTAATTATTTAAGGTTCATTAAATTACAAAAATGAATCATTTCTAAAATTGAAACTAAAGTTTTTAATGAGTTTTCTTATAATTTTATGACTTTTGATCATTTCATATTATCGGATCGTATGTCATATCATTTTTTTGACTAAATAAAAGATATTCATTCATTCAAATTGATAATAGTACATCGATGCAATACAAATTCAAAATCGTTAAAAACAAAAAGGATGAATCTGCGAACAAACTCACAACATCAGTGTTAATAGCATAAAACGGCACATTGCATAAGCCAACATATTTGACTATATTGAAGTTTCCGGAATATCCATGCCTCCGGATCTGTAGCGTTGATGGCACAAAAGTTATTGATTCGATCTGCACTGGATCAACCTTAATCTTTCAACCTGAAACAAATGAACATCGCACTAAGACGGGACAACAATACTCCGCACTAAGACGGGACAACAATACTATCCAAACAAATGATGAAATCAAAAAAACAAACGAAAGAAATACTAAATATATGTGAAAATCACACTTATTTAATTAAAATAGAAAGAAAACGATTTGGAGGGGTGATTTTAGGCCTAAATTGACCCTAAATCAACCCTCTCTAGTATATCATTTAAAGTATATTAAATAATCATTTTTAACTTTAAGTATAAAATTTTGATGGAGGGACCAAAACTATGTGATTTTAAAATAGGGGGCCAATTTTGTTGGGAATAATGCCTAAATATCTTTTTTTGAAGATTTTATATTTAATATTTTAGATTTATATTTCAAATAAGATAATATTAGAATTTAAGATTTATATTTTTATTAAGAATATTTAGGATTTGTTTAAAATTTATAGGATTAGTTTATTATTTAAAGATATTATTTGTTTTTATGTAGCTCTATATAAAGAGCAATATAACTATGATTTTTAAATGAGAATAAAAACTTGAATATTCTTCATATAATTCTATATTTGAGGAGAGTAAAAAGAGGGGGACCAAAAACACAAAAAACCATATTAATGTATTTGGTCTATATTATATTATATTGCTGTAATTGAAACTGCACAAAAAGAACTCAATTGAAAAATTATATGAACCGAAAATCTATTTTCCAAGTAACAGATTTAAAAAATTATACATTGAAAAATTTATTTTGATTATAACAAAGACTCAAGAGTTCAGTTTTATCTTCTAATGGGTGTTTATGCGTGCAGATCAAAATTTTCCAACAGAAGTAGATCCTCTGATTATCCTGTGCCTCTGGTCATAGTCTGATGAGAAACAAGCATGTCCAATGTCTGCCTTGGATGAACGAAACTCTCTGTTTCAGAGTAACACAGCTTTCGTTTACGTGACTCTGGTGAACAGCTATGTTAGTTTGTCTGGCCTATAAATAAAACATTGCATCACTGAAGAATTTACTGCTAACTATTACAATTCTTACAAGTCTTGCATCAATTCTCAAACAATAATAAATACAACGCAAATTTCCAAGATTTATTAACAATTTTTGAGAGTCGAATGAACATGCTTTTGAAAGTTACCTCACTGCATTCTGAGCTTTATCTTTTTACCCTCTCTGCTAAGAGTTAAACCTTTGTATTTTCAAACATTTTATTAAACTTGTAATTCAGCCCGATAGAATTTTTGAAGAAACAAAATATTTATAATATACGGGAAATAATGGAGTGTATTAACAAAATGTCGAGGCAAAAAGCAATCCTATGTATTAACTCACAATCTTAACTCTGCGACTGGCTGAGACCATAGGCTTTGTTGGCCTTCTTGTAAGTAATAAGGTTTTGTGCGCAATCCACGAGCCATTTACCTCTTCGTGTATATCTACATTTCACCATAATATTTATCAGTATACACAGATACTAACAGTTTTCCAAGTAAACCAACAAGACTATTGAAATGGGGGATAAATTTAAGTTCTAAGTATGTATCTTAAGAGCATAAAAGTTATATAAAAGGATTAATCACATTATGATAAAGACAGACCCTTGCCAAAATGTTGGTCTCTCTATGTCCCGTGATCTATAACCATCTTTTTCATTTTCCATCTATCGGTCACAACCTTTAGAGAGCCAAGATCCTGCAACCATAGAAGCTTTGTTACATTAGTTAAAGAATTATTGTAACCGAAAACAGATTTAAACAAAATATAAGTTTTATCACCTCTCTAATCCACAGCCAAACTGCAACATTGGTCCTGAAACAACCTTAGGACAAACATATAACCTCAGGAGGACCTCCATAAAAATGACTCGGCGTGATTTAAAGTGGCTTGGCATGTAACATCCCTCCTCTGCAGGTATATGGACCTCATACTTTTGAAGTTCCTCAACTTCTGACACATGAGTACTCGGTGAACGACCCCGTCCTCTTGAAGTTCCTCAACCTCTAACACGTGAGTACTCGGTTCAGCCACCATACATTGTCTGTGTGTTGAAGTTGTTGGTCATTAGAGTTTAAGAGCATCCTCTCTATGTCATGCATATCTACTACAAAATTGATTGATAAAATTACAAACAAAAATCAAAGCATGTGAACAAAAAATTCAGGAATGTATACAAATTAAAACTGTATTGTTAAAACACTTTTTTCTAAAAGCTTCTGATAAATTGATGACAAAAATATCTTTCATTGTTTTTTGGAATTTAATTCCAAAATTATAATTCTAGAACACGAAAATCACATTCCAAACAAAATTTCATAACTTATATAGTTTACTTCTTTATCCAAATTCTGAAACATATTATATTGATTTCCGGAAATTATATTCTACTAGAAGTATACAATTTGTTTTGGAATAAAGTTTCCATAATTGAACATTTACAATCTGAAAATTAATTTTCAATACATTTTACATAACACAAAAAAAATCATATGGAAACTCATTCCCAAAACTTTTCAAATTTAAAATACCGAAAACATGAACCTGAAATAGACAATGAAGGAGAAGACAAAGACACTGGAAGATGACATCATTCAACAGTTGGAATGTAAGTTTAAGATGGTTATGGTCGGATTTCCATAAAGGGAAAAAAGAGTTGACAATAAAATTGGAAGTTGTTCTATAAAGGGATATTAACTCACAAGCTTAACTCTGCAAATGGCTGAGAATGTGGTCTTTGTTGGCCTTCTTGTATGTAATAAACTTTTGTGCACAATACACTAGCCATTTACCCCTTTGTGTATATCTACATTTCATCATAATATATAATTATCAGTATATAGATAGCCACTAACAATCTTCCAAGTAAACCAACAAGACTATTGAAAAGGGAGATAAGTTTAAGTTCTAACTTCAAAGTCTTCCAGCTATGTTCATAGTAAGAGTAACATAAGCTGATATTATTCCCTAAAAAATTCACTGTTCAAAGCAAGTTTTCATTTTCCACTATAGTCCCATAAATTTCCTGGGCACAAATAAATCCACTAATAAAAAAATTCTAGACTGAACTCTCATATAATTCCTTTATCAAAATAATCATAATCATTACTGTATGCTAAACTAATGATAGACTATCACCAACATTAAAGAACCCCATAGTTGAAGTGCACAACTTTGGATGAAATTTACAAATCAGAAAAGAGAGTTCCACTCAAAATACTTAACAGTTTTGATTGGAGAAAATGCACAAAAAATAAAGGGGTCAGAAAGGGATTGTTTTTAATCTTTCTTATTTCGTTCAATATTGCTTGGAGCGGATGGGAACACAGGGAGCAAAATATGTCCTCATTCAATCTTGGCTTCTTGCCAATTATATGAAACATAAAATCCAACTTGTACCATAAAATGTTGCAATGGTATAAAATATCTCTCTTTGAACCAAACAAAGAGAGGATTATCTCTCTTTCTTTCCCCTCAACAAGAGAAAATATCTATTTTTCCCACCACTTCTTACCTCATTCCTCTCATTCACTCCACTAAAATACCCCCCTTCAATAATAACTATGAATTCTTTACAGTCAACACACATGTTTCGACAAAGACTGCATATGTTCTTACCTTGTACGGAGGTTTCGACTATTTCGCTTCTTAGAACCACGGCAAGTTATCCAAACCAGAATGGAAACCAGACCGAACCAGAAAGGACGTGATATCAAAGCAGCACGAACAAGGGAAGGAAGCTTGATGAAGAGTCTACAAATTCTCTAATAAACACAACAAAAGAAAGAGCAAGAGCAACTCAGGAACCAAAAAATGGTCTGGAAAAACATACATTGTGTGTATTGAATTCAAATGGGCAATGCTTAACCCCTGTTTATAGCTGTTGGAAATTGGAACAATTCGATTTGTCCAACAGCTACAGTTGTTAAATCATGCTAGCATCATAACATTCTGAAAAAATTTATTTAAAGAAAAAAGGAAAAATATAATCTATATGATATTTTCACTCACATTTTTATCTCCACTAGAAACGGTCTTGTATGCTTTACCAGAAACATTAGCATCCTTATCCACCACATCCCCGTTCTTACTATCACTCACATTTTCATTTTCACTAGAAATGGAAACAACTTTATCCGCTGGCATATCACCGCCCCCAGGGACAGCATAATCCATATTTTCTGCCATGGCATCATCACGAGAAACAATAGAATTCTTATCCACCGCATGTGTGTGCTTATCTTCACCTATATTTTCATCTTCGCCAGGTCTAATAACATTGTTATCCACCGGCACATTAATATAATCACTAACATTGTTGTCGTCATCACTAGAAACAATAGCATCCTCCTTAGATACTGCATCACAGTGTTCCATTTCTTTGTTGATCGGTACATCATATAAGAGAGATACTGTTGTCTTCTCTACGGTGAATCCTTCCCCAAATACAATCATAACCACCACTTTGTTACTGGGTTCTAGATTTGATGTTATGCTCTGCCAATCCTCATCTTCAAAGGAGGTTAGTGTATCCCTTTTATAGACCTGAACAGTTGTCTTTGTGTAATTTATGATCAACACACCTTGGCAACCTTCTAATGCTATGTTGTCCGGGGAAGAGTAATAAGTGACAAAAAACATCATACTCTTCAGGCTACGCCCCTTCATTGTTGGGAGATCAAACATTATGCAACAACCTTTGGAACGAAAGGTTAACCAATCAGAATTATTGTCGCAGGGGAGCACAAATGAATCCCAATATGCATCTGCAGTCTACAATGAGCAAATATTTAAATGACTAAAATTCAAAAACTTGGAAGATTAAAAGAAAAAGAAGTTCATTATATTTATGTAATTTATTTTATTTTTCTTGAAAATGTACTAGGCTTGCAGTTCAACTTTAGACTTAAATTATCTATAAATTAACCAAGGAATTCTCGCACTCATTTGACAAACTACTAATGTAAAATGGGTTTGAAAATTTTAAGAATTAAATTAAGCACCACATAATTTGTTAGAAAAAAAATAGTTTCAGGAATCAAAGTTCCAGTTTACTTTTAAAAAAATAGATATGCAGAAGAGAAATTCAAACCTGAAAATATCTGTCTTCAGTAATATTAGAGACTTGGCATTTCGTTCCCATTTGAATTAAGAGAGATTTCAAGTAATTATTTGACCCTGAAATGGGAACTTGACCAAGGCAATCATCAATTAAAGGAGAAGCATACATATCAGAGAATTGTGATGTACTTGCACATGCATTTGCTTCATGTTTATGAAAAACTGTGGCTTTTAATGCATCCAAAATTCTTGCTACATCTTGAGTTAGTTGTAATTTTGAGCCACACTCCACACAAAGACTTCGAAGCTTAAGAAGGTCCTTGAAAGTACCAAGAGATGACATAGACGTAGATGTTTGAACTAGGGATATCACATTACTTGATGGGGACAACCAAGACCGAATGAGAGAAGGAAATACATCACGTGAAAATCCTTCAAAGCCACATATAGAAATATATCCAATGTTTTTTAACCTTACTATTGAAAAGGGCACTTTTGTTATAGAAGTCTTATCCGCAATCAAGGTTTTCAACGATTCCATCTGTTCCAAGTCCTCCTCCAATTTGTCAATCATGGAACATCCTGAAAGAATAAAAGATTCTAGAGATTTTAATTTATAGATGCTTCTCGGAAGTTCTCGAAGACCTGTGCAGCCTGTTAAGTTTATTAGAAGAAGTTTATGGAGAGATCCAATGCTATGGGAGACTGCGGACAGACTTGGACAGTCTTTGAGTACTAGCTTTTCAAGATTAGGCAAGAATGAAAAGTCTGGGGTTTCAGACAAATCCCGAGAGTGACTAAGATTAAGAATTTTTAGATTCTCTAGTATCTGCAAGAAAATAAAACCACAAGAGAAGCTTATTTTAGATTCTTAAATAATATACTTCCATTTGGTGTCATTGTATAACTAACATTGACTGAATGGCAATTTTGGAACATCAATGTATAAAATGGACAAAATTAATAGACTACTTTTTGGGCATCCTAATTCACCAAATTGTCAAATTATAAGAGCATCACCTAACTACTACCTAAAAGTGCACAATACAAAAATTAAAGAGCTAGATAAGACGATAAATTTATCACTACTGGAAAATATGATTAGTGAAAAAAACATGACCAAAATATTGAACGGAATCCGTACCTGACTCTTCTTCCATAATTGTTTGAGATTACTATATTTTAATTCGATGGAAACTAGACTTCCTTGCTGAAATTCTGTAGGAGTGTAAGTTGATGGAAACCCATGCCAGTACAGCCACCTAAGATCCTCGGAAAGATATTTAAAATCTCCATGAAGCTGGACCCCGGAAAGTTGAAGCAATCTAAGTTTATTCATCTTCTTAAATGCTTTGGTATTCAGACAAACAGTATTTTCTCTTGGAAACTCCAAAGTCAGTCCCTTGACAGCTTCTGTTCCCTGAAATTGCAAAATCAGAGAAACAGAAAACAAATAGAAAACAATTTGCAATGCAGTCAATAATTTTGACATATTTAGTTCTCTTCCATTACTGTTGTATTTTTTGATTACATATATGAACCATACAACAAGTTCCAAATAAATAATAGTTACCTTATGCTTTGATAATACATCAAACACTTCCACACGCCGCCACAACCTACTGCGCTTCTCAGGATCAAATGGTGATTCCTCATAAACTATTTTTCTTCCCATGTCTCTCAACAATTCATGCATTCTAAGCTTGTTCCTGTGGTCAACGGTTACAAGGGTCCGCTCTATAAGGACTTTAATTCCAATATCAGGAAAAAACCCACACCCATTTAATATTTGTATTACATCACTTTTGTCCATCCCAATAAAGAAACAAGCTATATCAAGGAATATTTGTTTCTCTGTAGCATCTTTTAAACCATCGAAGCTTACTTTTAGCTTCTTTTGTACTTCATCATGGGGAATACATTTGAGTTTGTACAAAACTTTATGCCACTCTGTTATTTCACAGTCAGACAAATAGGACCCGAGAACTTGAAGTGCTAGTGGCAATCTCCCAGAATAAGCAATCACATCTGCTGAATGTGCAGCAAAAGCTTTTGTCGGACTTGGTTGCTTGAATGCGTGCCAACTGAAAAGCTCAAGAGATTCACTTTCGCCCATTTCTTCTATTTTATACACTTGATCAACACTACATGATCTAAGAAGATGCATATCTCTTGTGGTGATGATTATTCTACTCCCAGGACCAAACCATTCGCGGCTTCCACACAAAGCCTTTACTTGGTCCAATTCGTTCACATCATCAAGCACAACTAGTACCCTATTCTGGGCAAGTCTTTCCTTGAATATATTTTTCCCTGATTCTATGTCGTGTATCTTGAATGTTGCTGTTTTGTAAACATCACAAAGTACCTGTTGCTGTAGAGAAGCTAGATTATTATTTGTCTCCCAAAATTCCCTTATATTCAGAACGAAGCTCCTTCCCTCAAATTTGCTCCCAATTTGATTATACATCGATTTGGCAATGGTTGTTTTACCCATACCACCCATTCCCCATATCCCTAAAAGTAAAACATCTGATTCTTGGATGTTTAGTAGCTTAGTCGCAGCTTCCACGCGAGATTCTACACCCACTGGATGTTCAGCAACAAATAAATCGGTCCTATCTAGAAAACGGGTGACATGTTCAACGATATTCTTGATGTCTGCACTTTCATTCCTATAAAATATGAATCAATGATAAGGTGCACAATCGATTGTATGTATAAACATTCTCCAATATAAATTTCTACTAAAAGAAGAGGGAGAATTATATGCCCATATACATGCATAATTTTATAAGATAAAAATGTGTTTGCAATGGGAATGTAAGAGAAGCACAAGTTTGAAAAACTTAATAATCATTTTGAAATTTTATAAGAATGGTACTTTTCATCAGAAAATAATTTTTAAAATGGACATAGATATATTATTACACCACCAACCAAGGCTTAAGATTTTAAAGCATCACAAACAATATTCTTGGACAAAATAGAAAAAGAAAATAACCTGGAATCTATTAGTACAAACCCTGCGGTGCCACCAATATCAATAAGATCTCTTTTCCAGTGACTCTTGGTGGATTCATCCACTGAAATTGTTGAGATAAGATCTTTAAAAGCTTTTCCAAACGGACCATCCTGATGACGTACTTCTGAGGGATTTACATCATAGAACACAGGCATAACAACCATGCCCCTGGTTCTACCAATTTCCATTATCTTCACCAACTCTAGCATACACCATCGGGAATTAGCATAATTTGTAGACAAAATAATGATAGAAATTCTAGCTTGTCCAATTGCTCGCAACAGTGAGATTGAGATCTGATCTCCTCGTTGAATCTCATCGTCGTCTCTAAAAGCATGAATCCCCGCATTTTGAAGAGAAGAGTAGAGATGTGACATGAACTTTGCACGACTGTCTTCCCCTCTAAAACTCAAGAACACATCGTACAGCTTTGGCTGAAACAACAATAGATAAAAATAATAAAAAAAATCAGCTTAGATATATGATAGCTAAAATTATCGAAGCCACTGATACATTGCTTCCTTTGCTGTTATATAATGGAACCAAAAAAACATACATTGGTGATACATCAAACATATAATACCACTCACCTGATCAGTCTTATTACTTGATTCCATCTTAATGATATATTTTGCCATGGCTTGTAGTAGAACATGCATTTGAAGCTTGTTATTCTCATCAATGGTTAAAAGGCTCTTGTCTTCAAGAAGACTTATTTGAAGATCTGTGCATTGTGTTGATGTATTTAATGTATGGAGTACGTCATTTTTGTCCATCCCGCTAAAGAAACATGCTATATCAAGGAATGTTTGTTTCTCTTCATCACTCAAATCATCAAAACTCGTTTCTAGAGCTTGTAGTACTTCTTGATCTGGAAAGGAAAATCTTTCAAGACTGCTCCACACACTTTTCCACTCAAGTACTTCCTTTCCATGTAAAAACCCCCCAAGGGCTTTAAGAGCAATAGGCAATCCCCTAGAATAAGAAACTAATTGTCTGGAAAGTTCTCCAAAACCTTTTTGAGGAGTTGTTGCTTGGCTGAATGCACACTGATTAAAAAGCTCAATCGATTCAGTTTCATCCAATTCTTTCACTCTATATATATGGTCAACTCCATGCTCCTTGAGTAGATGCCTATCTCTAGTCGTGATGATTATTTTGCTACCTGGACCAAACCAATCCCAATTTCCACACAATGACTTTAGCTGCTCCAATTTATCAACATTGTCAAGTACAAGAAGTACTCTTTTATGTTGAAGTCTTTCTTTTAAAATAAGTTTTCCTGATTCAATTGTACCTATTTGCATTTCAGTTGGTATGCCTCTATAAGAAAGAAGTTTCTTTTGTAAAGAAACTGGACCTCCATCTCTTTTCCAAAAATCCCTGACATTATCGAGCAAATACTTGTGCTCAAAATAGGGACCAATCTGATTATAAACGGCTTCTGCAATGGTTGATTTACCAATCCCTGCCATCCCCCATATCCCTAGTAGGAGAGGACATTTTGATTGTTTCAACAGTTGAATCACATCTTGCACATTGGATTTTACACTTACTGTATAGAAAGCACCCAACAAGTCTCTTTTCTTTTTTACCGCACGAGTAACACTTTCAACTACATCATTAATATATTCCCTTCCATAACTGGATAATATATGAACAAGAGATGATTAGATGTATAACAATAATTGTCCAATATGTGCATAGGTGAAAAGAAAGGAGGATATACTAATATAAGAGGTCTAAACTAAAAATCAAGCAAGTTTCAACTTTAAAACTACCTGTCTGCAAAATCAATCAGTCCTGAATATGTGGTAGCTCTAGTGATTGCTGCCACCCAACTCATGAACTTATCTTCCTCTTCGGAGGAGGTTTCATTTTCCTTTATCCAGATTCTATCCACAAAATCATGAAAAGCCTCTCCACTTGTTCCGATAGCGGAATAGTGATTGAGACCATCATAGAGCACAGGCAGAACAATAAGACCACATGTGGTTAGGCAACATTCGGTTATTTTCTCAAATTCTTGAATACACGATCTCGAATTAACATAATTTCTTGAAAACACGATTACAGCAACTTTGCAATCTCCTATAACATTCAGCACTGAGGTTGGTATTTCTCGATCTCCACTTCCAAGCTTCTCATCGTCCCAGAAAACATTGAATCGAGCTTTTCTACTAAGAGCCGTAAAGATACCTGTAGCAAAAGAAGTCGCATCTTCGTTGCAAAAACTCAAGTACACATTGTACGTCTTTCTCTTTGGATTAGTAGTGGTACTAGTAGATGTGGATTTAAGTTTGTGGCGCCTTTTTGAGGATGAAGTGAAGGAAGACATGGATAGAAATTGATGAAAATTAAGTCAAAGTGATCATTGAATATGAAATTGCATAAGGAAAAACCAACTAAAACGATGAGGCAAAACTCTCTTTGAATAGCCAGTCTTGCTTGCTTTATGTGACTATGTACAAGTCAAAGTCATCTCAATATTATGTGATTATTTTTATTTTTTTGGAAACTATGTATATGGCCCCCAAGGACCGAATAATCCAGGCAACCGATGCTGTATGGACTGACCCAACACAAAAAATGACACCAGAAGAATTCGAATTTGAGACCTGAAGCGGAGCACACGACACGAGTCCAAAGTCAAGGCTAAACCACCAGGTCAACCCGGGGTTATTATGTGATTGTTATTGTTATTATTACAAGTCAATAGCCATTTAATATAATAGAATTATTGCACTTGGACCAAAAGAACACAGGAAATTTCGGCCACAAAATGTTATCGATCAAGATAAGAATTATCTAAGTCAAAAAAAAATAACGAGGGTATAGTGGTTTCATGCCATCACTATATAACCTTAGTCTTAAGTCTTCACATTTAAGATTTAAAAACCTATCATATGTTTTGTAATTGATAAACAATAATAATAACAACATTTAAGATTTGGAAAAAAGGGAATACCTCTGATTTTAAGGAGGCAGTTGATGGAAGGAAGAAAAATTACACAGCGTCTTCATTCCACAAATCGTATACTCTCTCATTTTGGAAGTAGTGTCTGAGCAGTGGCCACACTTCCATTTTTGAGCAGTGGCCATGCTTGAAAAGTTCATAATCGATTATGGTTGGTAAGCTTTAGAATTGAAACTATCGTGTTCGGTAAAGATAGAAATTACTCCCTTAGGCTTACCTTGACGGAGTGTTTTAAAAACCGAACCGAAATCGAACCATTAAGAATATTGTATCATTGGTTTATTGGTCGAACCACTAGATCACTAGTTGAACCGCATGATAAATCGGTTGAATAAATCAATCTATATAACAAAACTATATAGTATTAAATTGGGTTGAACTGGATGACTCGGTCTCTAAAAGAAATTATCACACCTAAAAAATGTAAAATTTTTAATAGTTCATTCATTAAATTCAATTTTTAAACATAGTCATCACATTCAAAAACAAAAAATGTTAAAATTTGCCTCATTTCAATTTTTTTCAAAAAATACAAAATAATATGCATTGAACCGGCAACCGGCCGGTTCACACCGATTCCTACCGATTCAATTGCATATCCGCTCCAACAACATACCAAATTGATAATCCCTCCAATTCACGGTTCAACCGATTTGACCTCTGGTTAGGTTCGGTTTTTAAAACACTATCTCAATCGGTAGGTGGGGACATCCACTAGGCTAATATAATAAACATGAAATAACATTTTAAAAAACTAATACTAGTATTTAGTTTATATCAATTGAAATAATAGAGATAAAATTGCTGGGGAAAAAAATATAAATCCTAAGTTTTAATATTTTCTTTTTATAATAATAAATTTAATTCGTTTAATTAAAGAATAAGATTGCAATAGAAAGAGGTAACAACTCAAATAGCAAGAGATTAGATTAAAAAATTGTAGCTCTAACAAGCATATGAGCAATCATATTTCCTTGTGGTGAATTCACCAACAAACCATAGGAAAGTGGATTGCCGCTTTTATGTTTCCCTCGTTTAAGCCCGTGTAAAAGCGGAACGGATTGACTCAAGCATTCGAACTCAAAAGTCCAGTTTGTCCTGACAGCCCCACCATGCAACTTTATTGAAATAAAAATATTTTCTACTTATAAATTTACTATATTATTTACAACCCTTTATTATTATTATTTTTTTAGAAAAGATTATATCCAGTTTCGTCATGAAATTTCAATCCTGTTTAGCTACCAGAGCCCTACTGAACAATTGGAAATTCGAGAAACACTCAACCCTCCATCCGCTTTAGGACACGCCATACGATCCCAATAGAACCATATGATGTTTTATGCAAAGAGATCTCTTTGCCTCAAACCCTCTCGAAAATATGAGACCAACTTTCTCAAACTTCACGAACATAGAATAATTAACATAACTCACACATAACATCATCCAATATATTTAATTTTATGCAAATCTCAATTTACCGAGCATCTCTCTCAAGAAACCTCATTCCACCTTATCACAAACCCTTACTAATAACGATCTTGAGCGCCAAGTCCCCTCTCGCCTCCAAGTATTTCTCTTAAGAGCTTGGATGACCTTTATATTAATTATAGGAATACTTTTAACAAAATATTCATCATTTATAATCGGAAAAAAGTAAAAACAAAACTTCCTCCGCCCTTATTATAAGAAAAAAGTAAACCATCAATTTAGTCTCTAACTTTGTAATGAACTCTCAAGTAATCTTTGACTTTGTGAATATTTAAAAAAAGTATTTTTATTAGAATTCCTCATGAATGTGGTTATTTGCCCTTTGATCCTTCATCTAATTGATATTCTTCTCTTTCCTTTGGGGCTACGAAAATCCTTTTATTCAAAACAAAACGAAACAAACAGTGCGATCAGCAACATGCCTGTAAGAGTAGCTTTGGAGAACACCACAACCCCTTCTCACGTTTCAGGTATATTCTACATTCTTCTTCTTCTTGTTTTCAATCCTTAATAATAATGTTTTCAATTCTTGTTTAGGTGCAAATTCAAGGCGAAATTCATTTCAATCTTGTTCTCTTCTTAGTGTTGGACAGGTTACTTTCTTCATTTCCCTTTTATTCCTTTCTTTCAATCTTAGACAACTTTCGATTATTATGGAACTTATTAGGTACAGAAGATGAAACCCTTTTGAAAAATTGGGTTTCTTTGTTTAACTTTTGTTGCATTTATTTCATGTGATTCATTCATGGAACATTGAACACTTGTTGTTTCTTTAAGATTCCCTTTTTGGAAAACAAAAATGATGTTTTTTTATGAATGTTTGGTGGAGATAACTATGTATAGCAGTTTAGTTTAAAGGCGTGTTTGGTGTCCGACTACATTCACTTTCATACATTTTACAAATTATTATCGGTGTTGATGTGTCAGTACTGTGTTTGGTGTTTGTTTCAATGTTGGTGCTATAATTATTTTGGGTTTGATCAAAGTGATCATTGGCTTCAATATTGGTAACTAGGATTAGTTTCTGATGATGGGAATATATGAAGGTACCTGAGATATAGTTTTACTGAATATCAAATATGTAGTTGAGTACTTTTTTGCAATAAAAATACCATTACCGCTTGAGATTAGAATAGTGGAATGAATGAACGGTGCTGAGTTATGCGCGACTCTGAATTGTGGTCTGAAGGAGACTTTTCTATTTCGATATTCAAATAGGATTAGGAGCTGATACAACGATTATGGTGTATGGTCAAATTCTGGTTTTGATGAAATTTGAAGCTTGAGATTTATTGTATTGGCTTGGACAGAAATACTCGCAGTCAATATTTTGTACGCAAGCCATTCCAGGATTTGAAGGGGAAACAAAAAAGCAAAACGAACCTGATACAAAATGGAAACAAACTGGAAACATATTGTATTGAAACACACTATTCCATTTGGTGTCAAACTCCTTACAAATGGATATTCTTCCTATAGCCTACATAACCTTTCTTACGACCAACTTCTTTACAATAATTTTATGAAAGTGGAAATCAATTTAACAGAATCAGATCCAGGAATTTCTCAACGGTTTCTATTCCACTGCAAATTCCTTGAGCCAGCCTCCTGATCTCATGCTTTTCATTCATTTCTTCTTGAAGCTTCTTATTTTCCTTGTGTCAGTTGCAAAGCAAGTCTTTAGCTAGTGTTGTCAAATAGCGGGTATAGCACTGTAGCATAGCAGAATTTGAACAAACCCCTATTTTCCACGATCCAAGATTGACAATACTGTTTTCAGCTGTTGGATTTTCCTTACGAGCCTTGAACCTGTTATCTCACTATGGGTTCGTGTTCCTGTATTGTTATATATACACCTGTACTATATATGTACCCTGTATGGGTACGATTTGCTGGTTGTTGTACCCGTGGATACAATTTTTTTTTCTTTCCAAGTTTTAATCCATTGAATTATGTTTCACGTCCTTTTGTCTTTCTGCTAGTATATCTTATTACAAGTTCAAAGTGCTAGTATGTACTCAAGATGTTTGTATTTATAGGCCTTTTCTGGTACGCAAAATGTTTCAAGCCTACAAAAGGATGAAGCATGGAGGGTAAATGTCCGTATACAAGGATGTGACCTTGAGCATGGATATCTATGCGGCACCATGGAAGCTCTTAATGTTCCTATGGCAGACACGCCGGTAAGAAATTTCTCTATTGTTCATCTTTCTTAAAAAGCAAAAAAAGAAAAATAAACCACTTTTCTCCTTTAAAAAATATGCATGTTTATAAATTCTTTCTAGTTCAGTTTCAACTTTTTGTCACAAATTGAATCATTAGATTTAAGACAGCATTAATATGTTGTAATTTTTTTAAATGTATATCAGAATAACCTACTGGTTTCATATTTATCTAACAAAACAAATGTACATTGCATTAGTGATGCTTTTTGAATCTCTAGAATGCTATTAACCTACTTTATGCCCGAACTTGTCATGTCTATTCTATTTCACACATGGTTTATCTTATTAATAATTGATAATTTTTTTTATGATCATTCTTCTCTTTGTATATTGAGCTAGTGACCAATATGGTCCAGGCAGTGATTAGTTTCTATACATATAGCAAATTTTTTTATTCATTTTAGACTATAACATGTTCATCAGGATTTACTTGGATGTAAATTGCTATTGATATATACTTTTCCTGCATGCCCTGGTTGTTTATGTCTAAGGAAGAAAGAAAAATCACCACTGATATTCACTTTCTCTTTAATGATTTACAGGTAGTAACATTCTGGGAAGGGGAGATTGTCGATACCAAGAATTATACTTTCTTCACCGGAAAATGGGAGGCAGCGTATGTTGTTATGCAATAACAATTAAATCAAACATCGATCATTAGTTGAATAATACTGATGATGCCCTACATAATAATATTAGATTAAATTGCCTTATTATTCTACAAATATACTCGCATCTTTTTCTTCTACAGACCAGCGTATCTTTTAACCAATTTTTTTTCTTTCTTTCTATTTTTTCAGACCAGAGGATGATATAAGGCACTGGACAAAGTTTGAATCTTTTGGCCCCCTATTGGTAACAATCTCACCTGGGTGTCATGTGTAAGATAAGGTTCATCCCTTAATGTAATGTGTCTAATCCATTTCATTTTTTTAGGGCCAAGTAGAGATGGATGGTGGCAAGTCTGCCGACCTAAGCAACTATCCTTACATATTCATGGTAAATTTATTTTTACTGATATACTAAATGAAAATATTAAAAGAAAACACTGATATTCTCAAATGAAAACACTGACAATTGTGTTAAGTTCTTCTTTTCAGAGATGGAAGGAGCAGTATTTTGTGAATGTTGGAACTGACTGTGGGTTAACTATAGCTGGATTTTACTACGTTTGTTTCTCATGCAACGATGGCTCTATCAGTGGGTTCTATTACGATCCAAATAGCAGGTGCTTGCTTCCTCTTCCAATTCTAATTATTGGTAGTTTATATCTGTGTTTATCAAATTAAATCATTGTGCATTTTGTTGGAAATTCCTCCCCCTAGCCACCTAATTGCTGCATTAGGGTCGCATTCTTTGTAGCATCCAACACCTCCAATCCCAATACTGTTGGGCATGTATTTGGAAAAACCCAAGTTCCACATTGAAAAGAATTTATAAAAAGTAGCACTATCACCTTACAAGCTGTTTTTCTAGGGTTGAGTCAGACCCAACCTAGGTTTTAAGATGATATCAGAGCTTATCATAGATCCGTTGTTGGGCTTCCTGCATCGTCCATGCTTTGGACTCATTGGACTTGGGCGTTAGGGTGTGTGTTGACAATTCCACTTTGATTGTGGTTTGCACCTAGCTACCTAATTGCAGCATCTGGGTTGCCTTCATTGCAGCCTTCATTTTGTTGGGTTTGAGGGTGTGGATTTAGTCCTACATTGTCTAGTGATATGACCTAAGTAGTTCTTATAAAGCTTGGTGTCTAATAAATGAGTTAGATCCAATATAAAAACCTTTTGAAATTTTGAAATAGTATCCAGAACAATTTTCGACACATTTTTATTGTGAATTTGGCTTCTCTTTAATGAGAGATGATCTCTAAAGGGAATATTGCAGATTTATAACTAGTTAACTACTCGTTGGAATGCTTCAAAAAAAAAAAACTACTCGTTGGAAAATCAATGACTTGGATTCCCATAACATACATGCATAGCTTTGAATTATCTCTCTGGTATATAACAAACCACTTTAGTTTTGCAATTATAACTTTGAATTATCTCTCTAAAGTACATTCTTCACTTTAGAATTTAGGACGAGTCGATTTCTTTCATTGCCATTCAATATCTTTTATAGATCTTAAGAAAGTTTTTGACATACAACTCATTGATCCTTTGCAGCCCATTTCAGAAGCTTGAGTTGAAAGCCACAAATGATGGAAGATCAGGTTTCTCCTTTTCATCATATGAGCTACAATAGATTGTGTGACACATAACATATCAAAATCTATCATATGATTGAAGCTATCTTCTGAAGTGTCTTTACAGTCAGTCGAACACAGGAGATTATGCAAGCGCTCAATACTGTCAGTGTTGTATAAGAGCGTAAAAAAAGTGAAATTTGTTGTTACAATCAATCATGTCACAACTTTGTGAATAACTTTGTTATATGCTACAAATCCCCCAATGTTACTACTTTACATGATCTATTTTTGTTTCGAGATTCGACCATATTAAATATGTATATATTTTGTTAAGAGCAGCTTATTATCTTTACAAGCTACAAATAATATGAAAAATTTGTAAAACGTTTTCTGTTTTTGTTGAATATTACACACAAGTAAGCTCTATTGTGTTGCAACTTGCAAATACAAAACTAGTTTCATAATGTAAGCTTAACCAGGGTAATTTTTCTTATTTTTGTTATTATCATTATTATTTGGCCTAATGGCCAACACACTCTGCGGAGGGGATAGTGGTTGACATGAGATTGAAGCCATGCATGCACACCCAGTGTAATTCATGTAATAAAATTTTATACATGAATTAAATCATATTTGATCTAGAGATGTTTTAAGAACTAATACGATAAAGTGACATGATTTGATTGAATGTATGTGTAAAAAAATTGTCTTGGCAATATGATTTTTTTTTTTTTTGGTACAAGTCATGTCAAATATGATATTTCTAATATGAGTACTTTCCACACCATTACTTCAATAGCCCAAGAGGGCATTTTTACTAAAATTACATTTCAGTAAGGCAAAATTCAACCAAATGAAAGACTTGACAATTTAAACCAATAAAACAGTTTCTAACGGTTAATCATATATGATCTGGAAGGAATATGGGTGTATCTCATTAATAATCCACAATTTGAATTTGTTGTAAAAAACTTGGTCGTTGGATTAAAAGTTAGGATGCTATTTCCATTCAGTGACATTCTTTCCAATCTCAATCTCTCACACTCAAGAAAAGATGGCCAGAGTTGGAATGGATGTTCCAGCATCAATTGAATGCTTCCTCTTGTCAAGTTCTTTTGGTGACAGAGTCTCCTATCGGTACCCTATGATTATAATGACATCAACATTACTCAAGAAAATTAGTACTCTCCCATTTCTCCCCTCTAAAACTTTGTGCTTATATCTCTCATAACATTCATTGTCCTGAATAGTATTACCACGAGTCGAGCATCAGCAATTCGACTAATCAATAGTATTGCCACAAGATTGAAGATTTTAGGCCTATCTCCCTTGTTGGGTCTTTGTATAAGCTAGTGTCTAAGGTTTTGGCTGCGAGGTTGGCGAAAGTTATACCTAAATTGATCTCTCCGAATCAGTCGGCCTTTATTAAAGGTAGACAATTGGTTGATGGTGTGGTGGCGGTTAACGAAGTTATTGATCTCGCCAGAAAATTTAAGAAGAAGTGTCTCATTTTTAAAGTTGACTTTGAAAAGGCGTATGATTCAGTTAGTTGGAGTTTTCTGGATTACATGCTGCAGAGATTTGGTTTTGGACCAAAGTGGCGCAGTTGGATTCATGCGTGTGTTTGTAATGGTAAATTAGCTGTCCTAGTCAATGGCTGCCCTACAGAAGAGGTGAATATTCAAAGGGGTTTAAAGCAAGGAGACCCCCTAGCCCCTTTTCTGTTTCTTCCAGTGGTAGAAGGACTGAGTAGTGCTATTAGGAGAGCCGAGGATCTTAGTTTGTTTTCAGGTTTTAGAGTGGGTATTGGCAGGCTTTCAATTAGTCACCTTCAGTATGCCGATGATACTATTTTCTTAGGGGAACCTTCAGTCCAGAATTTATGGACGATTAAGACTATTCTTCGGTGTTTCGAGCTAGCCTCAGGTCTCAAGGTTAATTTCTTTAAAAGTAGTATCATGGGAGTTAATGTTAATTCAGAGTTTCTTGGCTTAGCAGAAAGGTTTCTCCATTGTAACATAGGCTCTATCCCTTTCATTTATCTTGGTTTACCAGTGGGTGCTAACCCTCGGAGGGAGAGTACTTAGAAGCCTCTGTTGGAGTTGTTGAGCAGGAAACTTGGGGTTTGGCGGAATAGGTTTATTAGTTTAGGCGGTAGGGTAGTTCTGTTGAAATCGGTTCTTAACTCTATACCTATTTTTTATCTTTCTTTTCTGAAGCTACCTTTGAAAGTCTGGAAGCAAATTGTCAAATTGCAGAGGAATTTCCTTTGTGGAGTGCTAAATTGGATCATAAGATTGCTTGGGTTAGGTGGGATAAGGTGTGTAGGCCTAAATCGGTTGGAGGGCTGGGTATAAGAGATCTACGTGCTGTGAATCTAGCTTTGCTAGGTAAGTGGAGGTGGAGGTTGCTGTCAGGGGGGCACGGAATTTGGAGAGATATTATTTATGCCAGATATGGCCTTATGTATCCATCGCCTCATTTTGGAGGTCATCCCTCAGGCTTTAGTGGGGCTTCTCTCTGGTGGAAAGATGTTTCCCTTTTAGGGACCTCTGCTGAGGTAGCCTCTGATTGGTTTGCAGAAGGAGTCCTTAAAAGGGTGGGCGATGGTTCTTCGTCTTCTTTTTGGTTTGACCCTTGGGTGGGGGGTGTTTCTTTAAAATCTCAGTTTCATAGTTTGTTTCAAGTGTCTGATCAACATTTGAATCAGGTAGGGGAGATGGGACACTGGTTGGACGGAGAGTGGCACTTGGATTTTAGATGGAGGAGAGAGCTTTCGGTGTGGGAGTTTGATCAGTTTCAAGTTCTTCTAACTGCAGTGGCGAATCATCCTTTAGTAGGGGCTACTGATTCCTGGTCTTGGAGACATGATCCCACTGGAACTTTTTCGGTTAAGTCGGCTTACTTATTGCTTACGGTTCACTTGGTTCCTAACGGTTTAGATGCTCTTTTAGCTAAGGTGTGGAAATCTTGGGCCCCGTCTAAAGTGATTGTTTTCTCTTGGCAATTACTTCAGGATAGAGTGCCGACCAGACAAAATCTTCTCAAGGGTAGGGTGATTAGGGATCCTGGTGATGCTTTATGCGCCTTTTGTGGGTCTTCAATCGAAGTTGTTGATCACCTTCTCGTTACTTGTGTTTTTGTTTCTCCTGTTTGGTATTCTATCTTGAGGTGGTTGGATTTTCAGTTTGTGTCTCCCATAAGTATTAGTAGTGTTTTTCAAGGTTTTATAGGCTTTGGGAGGGGTAGAAAGTATAGGCTGGGGTGGTTGTTAATTTGGCATGCTACTGTTTTGGGCTATCTGGAACTCTCGGAATGATGTCATCTTTGCGAGAGAAACTGTTTCTGTCGATTCTTTGGTGGATAAGGTGAAACTTTCATCGTGGGAGTGATATCTGGCTAAAAACCCTGGTATCGCCTGCTCCTTCTATGAGTGAGAGGTGCAGCCTATCTTGTGTTGAAACTGATAACAGTAGGTGATCTGCTGATTGTGAGTCCCGTTGCTTCTTGATGGTGATCGGCTTGTTCTTTGTTGGTCCTCTCTTCATCTTTATTTTCCCATTTGTCAGGTGTCTTGGTTTTGGTACACTTTCTTATTTTATTTTGTTGTTTCTCTTATTTGTACCTATCTTTTTTCTAATATAATATATTTATCTTTGCCATTAAAATAAAACAGTAGCTGTTTACAGTATGTGACCTCAGTTTTTGCAGTCTTCTAACTAGAGATCATCACTAACATTTAAACAAGTGTTCTCCTCTTTATGATTGTCGAGATACTTATCACTCGACGGACCCTAGGTTGGTCGTGGGGTTCTTTCTTACCACAATTTTATAATCTTGGAGTTAAGGTAAAGAAAATGATTAGAAAAAACAATGGAAGTGTACAAAATTCAGTAGTACATATGGATTGAAAGTAGCTCGATTATTAAAGTATAATTCAATCTAAAGACATGAATACTGCTTAAAACAAATCTAGTTCTCTATAATAATAACCGGGAGAATAACACTCCTCCACAGTTATTCAACTTCACCTAGGATGTAGGAAATATATAGTACCTGTCACATCATTGCTGTTTTACAAACTTGGATTATTTAATGAAATACTAAGGGCATAAGCATACTACAACATTCACATTGAACAGGTAAGTAAAAAGGTCCAGAAAGGGGTAATAGGGATTATGCATGATCAGCATCTCAGAAACATCTGCTTATCAAAATCGAACAGATTAGAGACACCGCTTTGATGAGGTGAGCATATTGAACTAGTTTTCTGCATGACTATTATGCTTTTAGTGGCTGTTCTTTGTGAGTATAATTGATCCCTCGATCACCATCTACCACTTGTCCACTCCCCCTCAATATCCTGCATTATATTATATCCACGGTATTTAGAAATGCGCCAATATATGATCTTGTAATAGACTAGCATGCATAATTCAGAAAGTAAAATGGTTGGAAAATGTTTATTGCACACCATTTCGTCCCTTAAATCTTAATAGTAAGGACTAAAATATATGAAAATCCATAAATTTAGTCCCTAACATCTTAATAGTAAGGGATAAAGTGATGAAAGAAATTCATACTTTAAGGACTAAATTGATAGTTTATTGAAAAAATAATGTTCAACTAATGTTGAAGAGAAAATGAAACATAGAACAGGCCCTCACAGAAAGAAATTCAATAATTTCACGTTTTAGAATTGAAGTTCTATTTTCTTAATTAAAAGTAACAAAAGCTAATTTCATACCATTTGCTTGTCAGCAACCCCTCAACTCCTACAGGACCTCGAGCATGAATACGACTTGTACTTATTCCAACCTGTTCAACAATTAAAACAACCAAAAACAAATGAGATGAATAAAATAACTATGCTACTAATAACAATAGACTATCTGGAAGATGCATGCATTACCTCTGCCCCAAGCCCAAAGCGCGCTCCATCACAAAACCGAGTACTTGCATTGTGGAATACAGCAGCACTGTTTGTGCACAAGACAAAAAATGGATATTTTAAACAACCAGTAACATCAAGTAATGAGTTATAAATATGTAGTAGTTATGAGTTGAAAACACATCAAAGCGGTATCCTCATTGTACTTACGAACAGTGAATCTGCAAAATTTACAGAGTCCAGAGGACTCTCGGGTCTATGGAACAATTTTAGGGGGAATGGTAAGGTAAGTTGAAGGATGTATAATTCAAGGAAAGCCTTACTAATGAAAAACCATGTTCGATGACAAGGTCTCAAGCTTACAGTAGACTGATGCTTCCAAACCAACCAATGCCTCTTAGTTCAAATGGTTTGGAGTTTGGTAACCCTAAGTAAGATCTCAACTTTGAGTATTGTAAATGGAAATATAGGTGCTGGAGGGTTTTGATTTATTATTCAGGTTCACTGGCTTGGCTCAAATTAGTCTAGGCCAGATTTGACTTGAGCATGATATAGTAACAGCAATGAAAATAAGAGCCTTTTTACACAAGTCGGAGGCAGGAAATAAGCCTTTGGGAAGTATGCGGTGAAGGGGGATCCAAACAAATTATGAAAAGCATCTGAAGTACCCTTCCATCTCATCATGCTATGTCAGTGAATATATTTAGAGGAAGCAAAGGAATAAGGATGAAACATGGTTACTGACCAAAAATAAAATATATACCTGTCAACTTGACTTAAGAAAGTCTCGGCCACTTCAGAGTCTTCTGTGACAATGCATTCAGTATGAGCACTGCAGAAACATCAAGTAAAGCAACAGAGACCTTTTAGACACAATAAAATTAGTGATAATGATAAGAAAAATGAAAATTATTCTAAGAACATGCCTTCCATGTTTATTTATGTGGTCAATGGCAGCAAAGACGTCCTCTACAATTTCAATTGTGCAAGCAAGTGAGCTGTACTCATGATGTAAAGAACTCGCTTCAGCAATATTTAGCATGGCACTAGCTTTTGGTCCACCATACACTTGAACACCTGCAAGCCATTTATTGTTGTTTATACATGTTTTCCTGATATTGAGGCAACTACGATGGACTTTCTTGCACAGTTGTACCATGCATATTCAATCATCACAAAAATTGACTAGATTTAACACAACAAAAATAATAGAACAGAGATTACATTTCAATTTGTACAGTCCAATTATTCTTATGAAAAAACAAAAGAAAAATTCAATTTGAACCAATGATCTTCATATAAATTTATTTGGAAGTAAGGTCAAACCTTCGCGTTGGAGTTCAAGGATAAGCTCATTAAGTCCACCAGTATAAAGATCCTTGTGTACAAGAAGAGTCTCCTAAGAATATCACGACATTATTTTAATGAACAGACTATAAAATCTATTGACATCACAAATAACAAGCAAGCATTGGTCAAGCTATCTGTGGGTTAACATTTTTTACAGGAGCAAAGCATTGCAAAGGGTATGACTGCTAATTACCATTGCATTGCAGGCTGCAGGATAATCAGTCTTTGCATCCTTAATAATCTGCTTTGCCATATCAATATTAGCTGACTTGTCAACATATATATGACAAATTCCATCTGCATAACAGAAAAAGTATCAATAGAAGCCCTAGTTTATTTTACAGGTCTTCACATAGGAAACTTATATATGATACATTACCAGCATGACCAAGAACAGGGATTTTTGTTGACGCCTTGATTTGAGAAACAAGCTTATTACTGCCTCTAGGGACCACAAGATCTATCACATCATCAAGCTGTGGCATAGTATAATTATCAGTGGAAAATCATCACACAAAAGTATAATTATGAGGATTTTCACTTGTAATATCTACCTTGAGAAGATCTGGAATTTCATCTCTTGAAGTCACAAGCCCAATAAGTTTGCCACTGACTGTATCTGGTATGGCTGAAGTAATGACCTACAATAAAGAAGAAATATGTAAAGATGGAAACTTATTTATAACTAAAACGATGATCCAGATAGACCTGAAAAAAACTACAGCCTAACTAAAATAAATAGGTAAACCTTGTGTAAGGCCGCATTTGATCTCCGGGCTTCCTTTCCTCCTTTAAGTAATAAGCCATTCCCACTTCGAATTGCCAACGCTGCTATCTATTAATTCATTTAAACAAAAAACTTATACATCAATATCCAAATTAACCAAAAGGAAATATTGCATAAATGAAAAGACTATATTGAAATATGATTATATAATGAAACAATAATCAACTTATACTAGATAGATACTTATAGTTTTTTTTTTTTTTTTTTTATGTTAAAGATAGATACTTATAGTTATATTTGTCATGCTGAGTAATATTTGAAAATGGAGATGAAAAAGATAGGGTGCCTTAAATACCTGGACAAGAGCATCAGGTCGAGACTCAAATATAATCAGGAAGACACCTAGAGGACATGATATTTTCTCAAGGACGAGTTCATCTGCTAGCTGGACACATAACAGAAATAGAACTGTCAAAATGAGTAAACTTATTTTTTGGTAAATCTGTCGGTGACTAAATTTTTAATCTTAAGTTCAAGATCAGTAAACATAAGTTACAAAATCCATTTCAGAATGTCATTTAACCAAATACTGGAAAGATCCTACATCTGTCAAAAACAAGTTAGAAGATATTACACATGTTACTAATGAGATGAATAAGAAAGAGTTTGAAGGACCAACATCTGTTGGTCCAAGTGGCAAGGAGCTCGGTATGCTTACATAAGGTTTTGCCCGCTTATATTATATCGAAGGTCTAGAGAAAGAAATAATAGAGTTAGGAGGATGGGAGAACCTCCTTCAAATGAAAGAAAAGGGGTTTTTATCTGACCTCAGTTTTCTTCAAAATCTGACCAACTGGTTCTTCCATATCTGCCAGCACGCGCACAGACTTTGCAAGACTAGAGATCTGTTAAGTACAAAATCAAAGGTCAGACAAAACACATGCTCACAATCGTTAAAAAGCATGTTTTGGATTGTGAGGAATCTGTGCCAGACAAAGAAGAGAATCAAAATCTGGGTGTGGTTAACTCCAGTATATGCAACCAATTTAAGTTCTTGCCTTCTCAGGTGTCAGTGTTAAACGTGATATCAGAGATTTGTCATATCCTGCTGTCACAGCATCAGCAACATCAGCCTCATTCTCAAGCCTTATCATATTTTGGTTTTTCTCCAATGCATCAGCCACTGCCAGCAATATTTTCTTCCTTTCTTCAGATTTTAGGGCCTGAAAACCAAAATCATCAATGTAGTTCAAATGAATAACCTACTTCAGTTATCAGTGTTGGGAATAACAAAAGCATGTAAACACTTAAACCGTTCGTTCAAAGCTTGGTGTAAATTCCCATATTAGTCCTAAAAAAGTTCTCATTACTAAATTTGTATTTCAAAAGATATACTAATCAGTCACCAAGTTCATTTTTTTACCACTTTAGTTATCCATGAAGGTGAATGTGATAATATTTTAAACCTTAATTGAGCTAGTTTAGTGATAAAACTAATGTGTTTATGTCCAAATATTTGCAAAAACAATTTAGAAGTTTTCTCGTTATATAACTGTTTTTACCTGAAGTCGTCTAGAACTATTGCGTGCTGCAACTGCCATTTCATGTGCGGTCTCTTCCTTTAAGCTTTTCCACAGATGTGCATCTTTATGAAAGACAGTACCTATTTTCTCCCCTTGAAGCACTCGTATGATGTTGTCTGTTGCATAGCCACTTAAACGGAGTTGAAATACAATTTCAAAGTCAGTAAAATGTAAAACCCGAATGTATACTTCAAATCATGCACTGCATGCAAATTATAATATTGCTCATGACAGATATCAGAATCCACTTTCATTAGTTGAACTAATATCAGGATAATAGATACTTTTACTAATTACATGAACTGTGAGTATATACAGCATGATATGATAGAAATGTGTATTGTATTTTGATAGCATAAAAGAAATGAGTATCATAACTACATTCTTCAGTGCAAGGACTTTACCAGAGAAATGAAACACATAAAAAAAGGTTAAATACCTAGTTATAATAACAGGGATACCAGCATGAGCAGCACAAACAGCAGCATTGACTTTAGCAGTCATACCCCCTCTGCCCAGTCTTGATTTGTCTCCAAAAGTAATTTCGTTTTGATGTTTCTCTTTTATATATGTATGGATTAATCTTGAGCTTGGGTCATTTGGAGGACCACTATAAAGGCCCTCAACATCACTTAATAAAACAAGAAGATCAGCTTTAAGTTCGAGTGCTAATAGACCAGCCAAACTATCATTGTCCCAAAATATACCAGAAGAATCCTGCAGGCAGTGCTTACAATTTAAGAAAATATCAAGTATTACAAAGGTACCGTGACTAGACGACGTTGTCAAAAGCAAAAAAAAAAAAAAATTTAAAATTACATAGATATAATTCAATGAAATTGGGTAATATATATTTTTAATCACCATACAATTGAAAACAAAAATTCATTATGGTCCCTACAAAAAAATTATTCATTTTCACTAAGAACAACAACAAAACTAGTGTTTCTCTAGTCCTCACCAGTCCCTTATAGTAGGGACTAAAATCACACAATTGGTTTATATTTTAGGGACTAAAGCTGATGAATTTTTTCTAGGACCTACAATCAAATTCTTATCAATTTTATAAGGATCAAAGATAGATTTAACCCAATGAAATATTGGAAGAAAACCTAGGATACCTCATATGGTGCCTTCCTAGTACTAACAGCATCATTTTCATTGAAAATGGGGATGACCCTTGACTCTAATAACGCGCTAACTGTCTCTGATAGTTGTTTTCTGAAACCTGCATCCTTAAAAAACCCATCATTCACTAGAAGTTGGGAGGAAGTCACATCCAGCTGCATAAGGAAAATCTTGTATAAGCATCAATATGAAAGAAGCATTTTTAGAAAAGAAAAAAAACTGATTCGCCAACTAAGTTTTGGTTCCACCTGGCTAAACATAGTATCATAGAGAGCCATGAGACTGCTCTGACCAACAGCAGCACATGCTTTTCCATCAAGGTCACCTTGTGGCTTTTGAAGATCAGAAAAGCTGCATGACAAAGTAAACAATATCTTTCAGGTTTGTCATTCTTGTCCTCCAACACTACAAGACTAATAAGTATAAGCTTGTTTGGTTAAGATTTTTCTAAATGCAAAGAGGAAAACTATGCTTCGCGAGACCTCAAAATAAAAAAACAAGTTAATGTGCACATTAACTCCTTCAAGCCTATATCAGTCTAATCCTTATCACACATTTGGGATCAAAAGATTGAAAAGAAAGCATGCAGAAGTAAGGATTAAAAATTTTAATGACTTCAAGTTATGTTTAAGACAGATATTCTTCTTTTCTCTAGTATTGCATGAAAACTCATACTCTTTTGAGCATCATCAAGAGAGTGTACGAAAACCATTTTTTTTGAAAATAATGTACATGCCATCGGAAAAGATACAGTTATGGTAGAAAAAGATCATTTATATCTACCTGCTATTGGCCAATCGGCGATATCTAAGTCTTTGTCTGCCAAGACCAACAGCACCTGAAGTCACCAATATAACTTCATAACCTTGAAGGTTAAGTTCCTTAAGCTGCAACAATTTCACCGGAAAGATTGCTATCAGTAACAAAGCATTAAAAAGAAAACATACACACACAAAAATACATGACAAGTAGCCATTTCACAGAACAACCACAGGGAAGGTTTTTTCTTTCCCTTCCATTTCTTCTTCATCATTGATAAACAGTTTAATTAAGCACGATTTAATCATCACTTAACAAGATATCATAGTCAGTTTAACTAAGCACGTATGTCATGAAATAAATCTAAAGAATCTCTAAATAAACTCTTTCGAACACTCTTTCGTTCTAAGACTGAAATTATTTGCAACTTATGAGCTTTACATAGATACAATTGTACAAATATATAGACACATACCTGCTCACATAGAGCTCCAAGTCTGCCCAGTGCTAATCTTCCATCACTTCGAGTAACAACAGCTGTTCCGACCTTCAGTAAAGAAAATCGAACAAACAAAAAAAAATTATTACAGAAGTTGCAAAAAAAATGGAATGATCTTGCTGACTAGTGTTCTATAGGTATTGATTGTAAAATCAAGAAATGTTTATATTTATATCATAAATAATTGCATTCAATAAAAAGTATATTAAAAAATCCACTCTTCAATCAAGACTGTTTTACTTTTGATTTTTGAACTACATACACCAGTTTGCAATGGCTAAAACCGAATATATTGCTAAGCTAAAGAAAATGAACATAACCAACCTAACGTGACACTAAAAAAAACTATTAAATTATGGAAATAGATCATATGAAATCACGCATTTATGCTAAAACGAATTTGAATAATCGGATTTTAATTAGACAGTTCACGAGTGTTTTAGATCTATTATTGCAAAAGGTTAAAAAAAAATTGACACGAAAGTCGTTTGATGGAGATCAAACAGACGAGATCACAATACTATGTGACTACGTTGATTGTCGGGAATCCAGGTCCCTAAATTGTCCACCAAACAAGGAAAGAAATAAAATAAGGTACAATGACAAATCAAATCAAAAATAAAAAATTAGATTAAAATCAAAAGCAATTAATTAGAGCTTAACACATAACGTGATTTCTCATCCAAACAAAGATTTGTTTTTTTATAAGCTCCAAAAAAAAAAAAGTACAATGACAAATCAAAAGTTAAAATGAAAGATAAAAAATTATTTAAAATCAAAAGCAATTAATTAGAGCTTATAACACATAATGTGATTTATCATCCAAACAAAGATTTTTTTATAAGCTTCAAAACAGAGGGTGCAATGACAAATAAAATCAAAAGTTAAAATGAATAATGAAAATTTAGTTTAAAATCAAAAGCAATTAATTTGAGCTTAACACATCAGGTGATTTATCATCCAAACAAAGATCTATTTTTTTATATATAAGCTCCAAACAAAGATCTGATTCAGTGCAGTTAGAGACCCGTGTGATCAGTGATCTATAGTCATTTGATTTAGATCTAACAGTTAATAATTTAATATTAATAAAAAATCATCTTAAAATTTACACCGTCAGATCTTAATTGGACGGTACTGAGATGGCAGACTACACCCATTCGAGCGCATCTAATCCATTTCTCGTTTCCTCTATTACATTAAAAATTACAAATCCGAAAAAAAATGAATTTTGTCAAAAAATAAAATAAAAGAAAGATTAAATTCACATCTATGTTCCGATTAACACGCTTCAATATACATTTTCCAAAATCTAACAGTCTTATCCAAATTTTGAACTAGAAAAATGATGATGATCATTGATGTTCTAATCGAAATTAAGTTAATTTGATAAAACAAGAAAAATGATAATGATGATGATGATGATCATTGATCGTGGTAATCGGAGTAGTTGAAACAGTGATTAAGGAATAATTAACGATAAAAAATTGATTACATATTAAAAAATGATGATGAAGCTAGACCTTAACGATAATACGATTGACAGAAGTGACGAAAGCTCGAGCAGGATCCATGGAGTTGAAAGGAACAAGGAGCGAGTCGAAATGAGTCAAAAAGAACGCGTTTATTATTATTTTGACTCGGAGAGTGACGAGAAAACGAGAGTTTGGAATGCGGAAAATGGTTAAAGCGGGATAGGAGGAGAATATATTAGGGGAATTGCCACGTGTGAATTGTGCAATGTGGGACCCACGAATCACGTCTTTCATATTACTGCTCCTTTCCTTTCCTCTCTTGTGGAATTCTTTTTTATTTTATTATTATCTTCAGGAAATATATTAAAGGGTTAAATATATTTTTAATCCATGTACCAAAAAACATGTTTTTAATTTCTATTTTTACGTGAGTTTTGAATTTTAATCTTTATATTTTTTTATTATATTTTTAATCCTCCAATTTTCGCCGTTTGTATTTTTAGTCCTTATTGTCAATTTTTTGTGACTTGGATAACAAAATCAGCCACATAGGATGATACATAGATGTCACGTCATTCGATGCAAATGTCATTCTAGTCAATTTAAGTTATCCTCTGTGGTTAATTATGTTATCCTAGTCATAAAAATTGACTAAAAATATAATAAAAAAATGTAAGAACTAAAAATATAATAAAAATATTCTTGGTATTTTGTTTTTTCCTGGTACAAATTAATTACAATTTGTTAGTATTATACTATATGAGAAAACTTTCTTTGATACATTTTTCATGCTAAATACAATGTATTGTTAAGAATATTTTTTTCTGGAACAAATTAATTACAATTTGTTAGTATTACTATATGAGAAAAGTTACTTTGATACTTTTTTAATACTCAATACAATGTATTATTAAGAAAAATAGTCATCAGTCGACATAAATATGGAACATATTTATAATTTCAATTTTAATTTTTTTTTAATGCGTTAATCGTCCTTTTCTCAGAAAAAAGATAATAGTAATTCATAGTTCGAATGAAAGTAAAACATATGTTTTTTATCGAGTATTATCTTTATCTCTAAATATAATTTTTTTTTTAGTTGATTGTGATATTAAATTTGTTGACAATTAATATTATTTTTATAATTTTATCATTCAAGAGAGAAACTAAAAATATATTATAATTAAAGATATATTCATCAAGAAATTCTAGATTTGATCTATAATAGTGAGAGTTTTGTGTGATATGCATAAGGTCTTAGTGCTTTGTTGCTTGTTTTGGGAGGAGGATTATTCTTGTATTGTGTGCTGGTTTTGCCACTCATCGTTCATCTTATTTTTTTAATAAGTTATTTTGTCATTTTCAAAATATAAATAAATAGATCCGATAATATAAATACTCACTTTGTTTCAAAATATAAGTAAAAGTGAATCAAAAAAATTGATGTATTTGACTCAAAATTTGGTTTAAATAATTTACTTTTATTGACTAAATTTTGCTTATATTTCAAGACTTACTTTACTTTTTGATAAATGATAATTTAGAAGTATTTGTCCGACAAAAATGAGAATAAGTCACATAATTATATATGCAAGTGGTATTCACAACTAACTTATAATTAATTTATTTTTTACACAAACTTATAATTAACTTTTATTTTATATATATAACTTATTTTTATTAATATCTTCAAATTAGAAAAAGCCAAGAAAAAAATGTCATAAATCTAAAATATTTATCCCTGCATACAAATAAGTCAGCTGCGGCATCATGTGCTGTATAAAGTGAGTCACGTGATATCTTGTTCATAGAATAGAACAAAATAGTTCGTATCATAGAGTTGTTTACTTACACTAACAAAACTCTAAGCATAATTTTCTCACGTAACCGGTTATATAATTCAGTCAGAACAAAACTCTAATTTTATTTTATATATGTAACTCTAGAACTATTATATTTATAGATTTTTTTTGATATAATAAAAATGCTATTTATTTATTAAAATAAAAGGTATGAGTGTGAGAGGCCACCATGGATACATACAGCCAAAAGAGCAAACTGCGGCCAAACCTTTTACTTATTTTAATATACACAAAAAATGAGTGAGTAAAGAAATAGTATAAAGTTTTGATAAATAATTAAATAAAACAAACAGACAAAAACATAAATGAAACAAAATTACAAAACTATTAAGTGTATGTTTGCTTAGATTGTGGTGAAACTGGTGAGTTCAGCCATGATTTTGTGAAACTAAAAAATATAAATTTTATTTATTCCTTATGTCATATCATAGTTACAATTTAAAAAAACAAAAACAAAAATCAACAAAATATGTTGATTTTTTTTGTTAAGTAGCTTATTGGTTAGAAAATTCACCTTAAAAGATAAATAAGTGAAGTGTTACGAATTTGAATTCGAACTCCTACACATATAATGCGATATCTCTACAAATAAACCAAACTCACATAGACATGTTGATTTTTTTATATAAAAAAAATGTTGAATATTGAAGTAAAAACATATTAATGTATAATTTTCATTAAAAAAAACAAGGTCTCTTCCATAAGTTCAAATCCAACTGATAAAAGTCGAAATTGATAAACTGAATGTCCTTCGAACCTTGTGTGAGTTTCATGCGGTGTTGATTAATATTCTGTCTACTAACAAAAAAGAAAGTTTCTAAATAAAATAAGCAAAAAAAAAAAAAAAAAACTATATATGAAGATGAATAAATTGATGAAGAAGCAGTACCTTAACAATTAAGCGCTTAACCCTGTTAACAAAAGCACGAGAAGGATCCATGTTACTCAAATCCTCAGTACTTTCAGCAATCAAGTTAAGGAGATTTGTTGTTCCATTAGCAAAGAGATTTTTTGTTCCATTAGTATGAGGTGCACTTATCTCATGAGGTTTAGTGATTGCAAACTTGGTAAAGCCATTTTGCAAAACTTCCATTTTGTCTTTGTTTAGATTATTGAAGGGAGAGAGAGAGATGAATGAATGAAAGAAGCCACACTGATGATGTGAGTTTAAGTTCAGAAGTCACAAGTGCTTTTAAAGGCACTGCTGGAATATGAGGTTTGTCCTTTACTAACTAGATTTTTTCACTGCTTGTACTATTGGCTTATCTCAGCCATGAATATAATTTTCTTTTTTTTTTAAAAAAAGAAAAAGTAGAATTATTGAGTAACACGACATCAATATGTATCTATGTATTTTTTTTAGCGTAAATAGATTTTTATCTCTTGTAAAGTATGTGTGTTTTATTTTATTTCCTATAATAATTTTTTATTTGGTTTATCCTTTTAATGGAGTATGTTGACTTAAAAATCCGTCATTTAATCACATATAATATTATCGAATTTTAGTTTATCTTATAATGTTAACGAATTTTGTTTTACCCCCCCCATTGACAAGGGGGTAATCCAAATAAAAAAAATATTACAAAGGATAAATTAAAAAATAATTATAGAAGGATAATCTAAAAAAAAAAATTATAGGGAATAAAACAAAACTCTTTTTTGTAGGAATAAAATCATATTTACCTTTTTTCTTTACAATAGTATATGTATGCATGGGCGGATCTCCATTAGGTTTGGTGCGGCTATAGACCCAATTTTTTTTTTAAATAATAATAATAATTTTATAAATAATTTTAAATTATTTTATATACATATTCGTACAAATATTAATATAAATATTAGTGTGGAGTTTATTATTGATAACTGTAAGTTTTTCGGTACATATTAGTTTAAGGATTAATGCAAATATTAATTTATAGTTTATTATTTATGTCAAAAAATAGTGAATAACTAATTGAATTTATAGTATTGAATAAAAATAACGATTAAACTAGCATATAAAATTGAAACGATATAAAATAATAGGTTTAATTTTTTTAAGTAAGATGATATGAGTAAAATTAGAATATAAATTAATAAGCTATAAGCTTATTAAGGGTCTATTTGGATCAACTTATTTTTGATCTTATACAAAACAACTTATGCAAATAAATAATTTTATATTAAGTTTCTCGAGGTAGTTTATGATAAAATAAGTTATAAAAATACAATTTTTGTAAGTGAGAACTTATAAATTAACATAAATTTTTTTCTATTTGCATAAACTCAAAAATAAATTAATCCAAACAGACCCTTAGTTTTTCGAATTGAAATTTTATGATTTTTTGGATATACTTTGTTAGTTTCTTGATTTTTTTTTTAATTGTTGGTGTTCTTTTTTTAGATATACATATTATATATTAGTAGTAATTATATATATTGTTTATTGTTTAACTGAATTATTAGGATAAATTTTTTTCCAATTTTTTTTAGCCCCACTACTAATTTATGTCCAAATCTCCCCCTGTATGTATGTATTGTTGACTTTTATAAGTTTAAAGGTATATTCTACTACAAGTAATAAAAGAGTTGTATTGTTTGTTTTTTTTTTATAGACAAGAGGGCTAATGCCCAAAAGAAAAGAAGACTACAAAGAAATTAATCTAGGGGTAGTAATACCCATATTGTCAGCTACAAATAACTCATAATCTGACTCGGACAAGTGTCAAAAATTCTAATGCTATAATTAAGAGAACATCCCATATTTACTAACGAATCCGCACATTTGTTAGCTTCTCTGAAGGTGTGGTAGACCTCTACTTCCCAATCCATTGCCATCAAAGAGTTGTATTGTTAAGCAAGTAGTTATGGGTTTAATCATTAATTCTATATGTATGAATAAAATATTTTTGTCAATAAAAAATTATGAATAAAATTTGGTTGAATAGATGTAATTTAATTGAGTTTAATTACAATTTTGATCTTTCTATTTTCGCTCATTTATTAAATTGGTTCACTTATTTTAAAATCACTCCATTTTGATTTAAAAATGTGATTTGATATATTTAAAATGACATGACATACCGTTTTTTTTTTTTTTGCAAGACATGGCATACGGTTTGATAATATATATTCATTCGGGTGGATTTTTTTTTTAATGATTATCATCATAATTTTATGACTTTTGATTATTTATTATCATCGGATTGTATGTCACATCATTTAAAATATGTTAAATCATCATTTAAGTACAAAAATCTAATGGAGTGACTAAAATTGAATGATTTTAAAATATGGGAACTAACTTTGTGAACTAGTAAAAATAGAGGGATCAAAATTATAATTAAACCTAGAATTTATTTTGCATATTCTATAAATTTTGCGATAAAAATTAGTCACGGTAAAAAAAATATAAATTTTTTGTACTTAATGATAACTTAAAAGAGTATATTTTTTTCGAGTATCCTAGTGGCTAGAAATTTCATTCTTAATGTGAATAAATGAATGATTGGAGTTTGACCGTAAGCCCCCTACATATATAATTAATGCAATGTCATGCCAATTGAGTTAAGATTAAGGGACTCAAAAGAGTGTATTCTATTACATAGAATAAAAAAAATCACAAGAGTGTATTCTATTGCATATATTATTGATGAGAAAAAAAATTGTTTTTAAGTTTGACCTTTCCTCCATGATTAATCATTTGAGTATTATTTTTTTAGTTGATTATTTATATTACATTATGTTTGAATCATTAGTTCTTAAGATATGATTTTCATGCATTGTTGTCATATTTATATTTTGTGGATGTAAAAAAAAAATTTCATGTAAAACCTTAAGGGAAAAATCAAGTGGAAAAAAGAGTACAGTGCTTTAAAGAGAGATTAACAAAATCTATATTCTGAAGACCAAATCTATTTCTAGCAAAAACATGAGCAGGAATTGTATCCCACCAATGAGAGTCTTGTTACTAAAGCTCAAGATTATTAATTTCATCAATACGTAATTTGTCTTCTCTATAAATGTGAGAAATAGTGAAAATTATATAAAATTATGTTTTTTTTTTTATCATGGAAACGAGTGAAAGAGTTACCGGCTTACTGCATTAATATTTAGTTAGAATAAAAGTCCTATTTTGTAGGAAAGACTTGGTCTTTATTTTAATTTGCTTTCCTTATTCTTTGCTATCATTTAGCTATTAGCCTTTATTTTAGGATAGTGGGTTGCTTCTGTTATTGTTTTATCATCGTGTGTTAAATGGCTATTTAAGCCAATGTTGCTGTTAATGAAATTCAAGTCATTTAGTCCAATTATTTCTTGCTTTTAGTTTCACTGTTTGATAAAAGTTCTTAACAACGAGTTTGGTTGCAACAAAACCAAATAATATATAACAATGTTAATGATAACTGCAAGCACAAGCCACCTCTCCACTTTGCTAAGACCGACCAACCTTTATCATACAAACCAATAAAATAGTGTCTACAGAAATATCAATAAAATAGACCAAGCCATCTATATTATAAAAGTAGGTCAATGAACATGTATGCATATGAGAGGATGTGTTAGTAAGCTTTGATATTCGACCATATATTTGCAATGGAAGCCATTGTGTTGCATGTGAGAGGATGTCATGTGTCCAATTTTTTAGGAAAAGAGCAACTAAAGCTTAGATTTGGTCTTTCTCTTATGAGGATGAAATGAACATGTATAGTAAATTAAGTAGTATACATTGTAATGTTATTTTACACCTTCAATGAATTGCCATCACATATGAACTTGTTTAGATATATAGTGTCAAGGGGCATACAATCTGCCCCCTATTTCTGAAGAAAATATTGGTTGCCAATAATTGAACCATATAAACAAATTTAGATGGCACAAAACCTAAACTTAATTAAAATTTTCTCAACGTAAGTAGTTATACACTTTTTTTAGAAAAACAAATAGTTATACACTTAATACTCATTTATTTTACAAGCTATAGATAAATATAAAAGGTGATCATATCTTAAATCAATTAGATTTCATGCGATTCATCTCATAGAAATTTATGTATACCATCTTTTGATTCGATTATCTAATAATCAACATAAATGGCCTTGTTTTTAGTCGATTGAAAACAATCCCTTCTTTATAAAAGAATCTATAAAATCATAAAACCAAACATTTACAACCATAAAATCTATACAAATCAATAAACCACTACTAGAAAAAGTTGAAATACCGACGGAATTTAGAGATAGAATATATTTCGTCTCTAATAGAGATGGAATTAGAGACAGAAAAAGCAGTTAGAGACAGATATTTTTATTTTAGAGACAGATATTTTCATTTTAGAGATAGATTTTGTCCGTCTCTAACAGTTTAGAGACGAGAAAATTACCGACGGGCTCAAATCCATCTCTAACCATCTCAGTGACGGAATATTTGCATTTTAGAGACAGATTTTGTCCGTCGGTATTTAAGATTTTTCTAATAGTGAACCATAAAATCTTTCAACCATAAAATTTACAACCATTTACCAAATTTAAAAAACAAATCCTTCAATCATAAAACCATGAAATTCATAAAATCTTTCAGTTAAAAAATATCAATATTTTAATAAAAGAATCATTTAAAATAACATATAAAAGGGCACCCCCACAAAAAAAAAAACCATAAAACTAACCAATCTTTTAACAAAAACAATAAAATCCTTCAACCAAGGTTTTAATAGCGATCGCGGTCACGGTTGCAGCCGCGTTAATGATTTTACGATTTCAGCTGTTATTGTTGTTGCATTACGGATTATGGTCGTCGCGATGTAAATTAATCACAATATCGCACAAATCTTATTAAAATTATTTTTGCTATAATATAGTATAACAAATTAAATTTGAGATAAGTGTAAAGTTTTGAACTAGAAAAGATTTAAAAAGATATAACACTTTATATTTTATGTTCGTACTCTCTCCGTCCCAATTTTTAAGAAAAAAAACTCATTTTTCTTTATATTTCTCTTTTTTAAGAATTGTTTTTACTTATTCCTATAAAATTAAATACAAATTGCATTTAATTTGCTTTCTTTCGCATTTTTTTCTATAACTAATGACCAATGAAAAATAGTTTTACATATTTCTATGAACCATATTACAAGGAAAAGTCAAAAAGATATACTTTAACTTACTCATGATTTGATTTTCTTAATAAATGTGAAATATTATATTATTATTTTTTTCTTATAATACGGGACAGAAGGAGTATTTGTACTAAAATGTGATTTTTATTCATTTCTATTGCAAAAAAAAATGAAAGTCTCTATCTATTAGCATTTTGTCACGGCCTTTCGTTGTGGCTGTATCTGTGTTTTGTCGTGGCCGTATCGACGTGATTTTTTTACACCATATAACAGTAACGGTAGACACCTAAACCTTTTTGCCGTGGCATTTTTCACGGCAATAGAGCTTTATTTAAAACCTTGCCTTCAACCATATATCATATCATGATCATATTTTCAAACTTAAAGACATGTTCCTCCATAAATCCTTCTCTAGCTATATATTCTCCCATCTCCTGATCCAAACTCCTTCCCTTGCTCTTGATATTCTCTCAGCTCTGTTGGAAGAAATGGAGTTGATCAAAGTGACGATGAAGGACCAAACCTATATAATATCTAGTGCCATGATCTCTATAAACTCTAATGTCTTTTAATTTGTTTTGATAAAATTCATCTTGTGTTAAATTGCTATTTTAATCTTTGAATATTGTTAAAATGGGTTGATCTATGTTTTGAAACAAGTTTTCTTTTAATCAAATTGTTTTTTATTAAAAGTAATGTATTAGTGTTTTTGTTTTGTTAAGCAAGGTGATAATCGTATAAATTGTATTGTTGTGCGGTATACACTACTTGTATTAAATTGATCTTATGGTTTACTAGTATTATACATCCTATTGACAATAAATTTATCACTAAATTTTGAATAAGAAATTTGATACACATTGTGTTTGTCATTGGTCATCGTTTTCGTGTTTTGCACAACTCAAATAATTTAATTTTCATAGTTCCTTCCAATAATTTTAATCTTTGTTAAAAAAATTAAACACGTTTCTGCATTGTAAACCGCTTTTAGATAGAGAAGAAATGTGGGTTTGATCATAACTAAGTAGGTTTAACTTAAGAATACAAAATTCTTTAGGTAAAAACAAGTTTTCGTGCATCTTTTAGAAGATGAATATGTAAAACTCTAAAACATTCAGTTAAGTATATAATGCAATTTTTTATTTAAGTAGAATAATGTAAAATTCTGAAAATTTCATGTATATGAAATGTTAGCTAGTTAAGTAGCGAACTTAATTTTCTACTTAGGTAGCTAACGATGTAAAATCTTGAAAAAAAATTATATATGATGTGTTGGCTAATTAAGTAATAAACTCAGTTTGCTACTTACATAGTAGACGGTATTTTTCTCAAATTCTTTATTTTTATAACATTTACTATTTAAATTGTAGAAAGATACGAAGGGCGCAAAAAAAGATTCTCATTTCTACTATACATAAAAGGATACATGTGATCTAAATTAAACTCTATACAAAGCCATCAAAATGGTTTAATTAAATAGTCACAGTATTTTTCTCAAATTATTTATTTTTATAACATTTACTACTTAAATTACGAAAAAAATAGGGGATTGCAAAAAAAATATTCTCATTTCTATGATACATAAAGAATATACATGTGATCTAAATTGAACTCTCTTTACAAAGCCATCAAAATATACAAAACGGCTTAATCATAAGTCATGACTCATGATGAGTCCAATCACATATTAATCAAATACATCACTTTTTAAATGTACTAAAAACGTCAAATTTACTTATTATAATGGCCGAAGAAAGTACCTAACATAACATGTTATAAATGCAAATCCAAATTCGTTAAAGTTATCATCATTCTTTAGAAAATGAGGTGAAGAATCGCCACGTCTCTAAGTTTCTTTAACAAAACGACAACCATTGAGAGAGTACCATTTGTTGCAAATAAATACAAAACTATGTTTCACTTTCTATAACGACACATCTTGTTTATTAAACCGCAAACACTGAAAATACTAACAAACCGTTAGATTCTCGCCACGCTATTAATATGGCACGTGAGGTACCTAATCTAACGGTTAAAAAGTGATTCATTAAGCTATAGTTCTTTGTGATACCACGTGCATTACATACATAAATAAGGGTTTGCCACGACCCGTGATGTGTACGTTAATCATTTTGTTGTTTTTTGTTGCCTTTCATGTCAATTTTGAGAAGCCACATGGTGACTTATTTGTTGTTGTTTTTTTTTTGTCCGATAATTTAATAGTTAGAATATTGATTTCAAGAGGTTATTAATTTTAACTCGATTGATAAAAAAATATAAATATTATTAGACTTCAATGAGCCAAATGTTATAATTAGAATTTGAATTTTGGTTTCATTACTTCTGTGTGAATTTATAATGCATCTCGTCTATTACAAAAACAACAATACATTTAATGTAAATAAGTGAATTGTTTAAAATTAAAATTCTGACTTTTACATATAAAATATACTCATTCCATCCCATATTATAAGGAAAAAAGTATCATTTTTTTTGTCCCAAATTATAAGGGAAAAAATTACTTTTACATCTTTCAAATGATCATATTTTGGTTTTCTTAATAAGTGTAATTTTTTATTTTCCCTTATAATTTGGGACGAAGAGAGTACTTCATCTTATGTTCCATATCTTTAGAGCATCAACAATGGAGCACTCATACTTTGAGTATTTAAATGAGTCCCACATGGACACATCACTAATTTATTATTTTTTAGTAATAGTACCTAATAGGTATTCAACTTCTCCAATAGAGCACTTCTTAAAAAGTTTTAAAATAGATCCCATCAATAACTCAACATCATTAAAAAATTGTGCAAGATGAGAGAGAGTTCAATGAAAATAATATTTTAATGAAAAATAAGATGGGTTTAAGAGGAGAGAGAGAGTTTTTATTTTAGAAGTAGTACCTAATAGGTACTCAAATGGATGATACTCCAATGGTAGTACCAAATAAGTACCATAAGTACCTAATAGGTACTACATCATTGGAGATGGTCTTAGTTGTTTTAATTTTGTTCCAAAACTCGTCTTTTTAAAGAACCAAGGAATAATTAATGATACCTTTTTTTTTTATAAATTGGAGGGCAAGGTATCATGGTATTCCATAGACATCTCAACTAGGTTGGTACCCCCATGATCAATCACTCCTCTACCTACCCGCCAAGAGTATTATTAAAATAGAAAAAAGAAAAAGAAGGGTGGGGGGCATAGACCAAACCCACCAAAACAAGATTAACGTAAACGATAATTCGGCAAACCTAGTCTATCTCGAGAAAAGCTATCTTTAAAACAACTAGGCAATTGATCCCACCAGCCTACCCCATCAACAAAAAATCCCGCATTAGCTAGTCTATCAGCACAAGTATTTCCCTCCCTGTAAATATGGGAGAAACAAAAACGAAAATTCCTGATATTGTGAAGGCAATTCTTTCATTTAGTCTTCAGCTTCCAAGGGACTAAGTGAATATTTGAGAAGGCTTGGATAAGTAAGAGAGAGCCGCATTCCAACCAAAGATTAGTCCATCCTCTAGCCGTGGCAAAATCAATAGCATAAATCGCGGCACAAATTTCAGCATAAAGAGAAGTAGCAACACCAATATTTGCGGAGAAAGCACCTATAAAAGTGTCCATGTGATCCCTGAAAATACCACCGCACGATGAAGCTCCATGAGAGCCTCGCGAAGCACCATTTGTATTACATTTTATTTTATCCAATTATAAGGCGGACGAATCCAATTAACTTCCGTAATAGACGGAGATGGAGGAGGATGACAGACAACTCCAAAATGCTTGATAATAGAAAAATCATGTATATACGAGAACATGTGACCTTTGGAGTGGGAAGCAACCTGGTAAATGAGGCTTTTCAAATAATTGAGATCACGAGAGAAATTGTGCGAAATGTCATTAAATCTAATATTGTTCCTGCATTTTCAGATCAGCCACAAAGTATTAACAACAGCTGCGATAATAAGATTATGCCCTTACAAAAATTAAAAATTCATTTAATGAATTTTCTTTTTTTTAATAAAGGGTGTAAAAATAATTTAACTTAACAATTTTTATTTTTTTTTAATTTACGTACAAAACTCTAAAAAAAATAAAAATTTTGGAACGGGAGAAATAATGTTTTTGCTAACCGATCTAAAGTCACAAAAACAAAATGTGACTTATTTGTCGGTGTCGTTTGTCTTTTCAATTGTGAGGAGAGTGTGTCGTTTTCATGATTTATCTTTAGAAAATAGAAACCGAAAGCATCTTTATGTAACACGATGTCGATTCTTATTTGAGAATGTTACGTTTATGCTTTGGTGTGTTACACTTAAGTTTTGATTTAGAATAAATTATTTGACCATCCTTGTAGTAAAGGATTTCACGACTCTAACAACAACCATTTCCCTCCATAAATATATATATATATATATATATATATATATATATATATATATATATATATATATATATTGTGTAAGATAGTAATATGTACGTTAGCCAAGACAAGATAAACTCTATCCATATATATTTTTTTTTTACAATACTCTATCCATATAATTATTTATTGTATTATAAAAAAAATTATAAAATCACTATCAATCGGTCATATATGTGATTCACGTCCAAAGTTGATAGATCGGTTGATGAATGAAACCACATTGAAAGAGTACTAATCTGAAAATCCAAAGTTCAAACTATCAATCATAATTAGATTTGTATAATTATATTTTAGATTTGTATAAAGTCTAGATTTGTTGGAGATATTTATTCCTTAAAATACTCCAATTAGGTTACTATACTTGTGTATATATACACCTCTTGTAAACTCTCAAAAGTAATGCAAATACAACTTTATTCATTCTCTTATATGGTATCAGTTGGTAACGTTCCAGCCCTACCCTGTTAAACCAGAAAACGCCGTTTTTCTCCCTTGCCGTCACCCTTGCCTCCCATGGCTTCCGATGGCTCTTACTCCATAGCTAACCCCTATGAACCCTCCAAACCCTTTGCGTGTATCACCCTCAGTGGTGTCACCAAGCTTCTCCCTACCAATTATATCAATTGGAAACTCCAGGTAGAAGCCTTCCTTGATGGTTTTGATCTACTCAAATACCCTGATGGATCGTTCCCTGCGCCGCCAGCAACGATCACCACCACTGACTCGCCTCCGGTCACGTCGTCAAACCCTGCCTTTCAAACTTGGCGTCGCCAGGATCGCCTCATCTATGGCGCCATCCTCACCACTCTGTCCGACGAGGTGGCCTCCCTGGTGTCCCAAACGAGGACCTCGCACGACCTCTGGGAGCTTCTGAAGAACACCTACGCCAAAGCCTCCCGCAGTCACCTTAAACAACTCAAGGAACGTCTTCGGATGGCCTCGAAAGGTACTCAATCCATCACGACCTACATGCACTCTCTGAAGCAAACTGCTGATCTCCTCGCCTCCCTCGGATCTGCTGTCTCCGTCGAGGACATGACCGACCATGTTTTGCGCGGCCTTGATGACGGTTACCGAGCAGTCATTGATGGGGTCAACGCAAGGGACACTCCAATCACCTTTGATGATCTCCTCGAAAAGCTCCTCATCCAGGAACTCTCTCTTGCTGCTGCTCAACGCCAATCACCTGCTCCTGTTACTGCGTTGCACGCTCAGGCAAGGTCGACCAACAACAAGCCTCGACCAAGTCAAGCTCCTGCACCGACCAACCAACGCCCAGGTGATCGCAAACCATTCCTTGGTCGATGTCAATGGTGCAATACAAAGGGACACGTGCTCGCTGACTGTCAACTCTTTCGGACTCAACACCCCAGTGTCCCCGCACCTCCTCGTCCTTCTCCGAGCACAACTGGCCAGGCCCAGGCCCACACCGCTACTGCTGGCACATCCTCGCCAGGTTTCCTGCTCGACAGTGGGGCAACGCATCATGTGACCAACGACCTTGCAAATCTGGCACTTCACCATCCGTACTCAGGCCCCGACACCCTCCTCATGGGGAATGGTTCAGGTTTAAACATCTCTCACTCTGGAACACTTTTAATTAATGATTTATCCTTGTCTAATGCTCTTTGTGTTCCCTCCATGAAACAACCAATTATTTCTGTCTCTCAACTCACCAAACAAACTAACTCTGCCGTTGTTTTCTTACCGGACTCTTTTTATGTCATGGACTTGCAGACACGCCAAACAACCCATAAAGGCTCATGTGTGAATGGACTTTACCTATTGCCCACAACCGCACCTTCCGCTCACACCGTCCAAGTGGAATCCTCTGCTTCTTGGCATCACAAGCTTGGACACCCTTCAACTTCCATCTTTAAATTTATTCAACAGCATTTTTCTTTAGGTTCAAATAAATTTCAGCAATCAGATTGTAATTCATGCCAAATTAATAAAAGTCATAAACTTCCTTTTCATGAATCTACTCTTACATCCACTTATCCATTAGAAATAATTTTTTCTGATGTCTGGACTTCCCCTGTTTTATCTGTTGATGGTCTTCGTTACTATTGTTTGTTTGTTGATCATTACACTCGCTATATATGACTATATCCCATGAAACTAAAATCTGATGTGCAAGCTATCTTTCCTAAATTTAAAACGCTAGTTGAAAACTTCTTCCAACACAAAATAAAAGTCCTATACACTGACAATGGTGGCGAATACATTGGCCTTCGTCCCTTTCTAAGTACCCATGGCATCAGTCACCACACCACTCCTCCTCATACACCCGAACACAATGGCATATCTGAACGGCGGAATCGGCACGTTGCCGAAACCGGCCTCTCCCTCCTTCACCACGCTGGCTTGCCCCTCACCTACTGGCCTCACGCCATGACCACTGCAGCCTACCTCATTAACCGTCTCCCGACCCCAATCCTCGGGCACCAATCCCCCTACTCTAAACTCCTCGGCATTAGTCCGGATTATCATAAATTAAAATGTTTTGGGTGTTTGTGTTTTCCCTGGATTAAACCTTATGCTAACCATAAACTTGCTCCAAAGTCTACTATGTGTGTTTTTGTAGGTTACTCAGCTGATCAACATGCATATCTATGCCTTGATCCCGCAACTGGACGGATTTACACCTCTCGCCATGTCAAGTTCGTCGAAACTGAATTTCCTTTCTGCACATTGGTGGCCCAGCCGACCACGTCCACGACATCACAGACTGGTCCCCTCCACCTGCCCGTCTTGCCGACCATCGCTCCACCTACTGCGAGCAGCAACCCCACATCCCCGAATACCTCAATTGTCGAGCCTCCCTCCCCGTCTGGCATTTCCTCCCCGACCACATCCCAGTCCTCGTCCTCAAATACAACGAGCAATGAATCGACCAGCAATAACCCCCCTTCTTCCATACAGCCAACGTTGCTCCCACAACCACAAACGACCTCTCCCCCAACCACGACCACTGAACCCCATGGCGGTGGGATCATCACCCGATCCAAAAATAACATCGTCAAACCCATCCACAAACTCAACCTCCATGTCCGACCCTCATCCCCGATGGAACCTGGTACTATTACCCAAGCCCTTCGTGATCCGGACTGGCGTTCTGCCATGCAGGCTGAATTTGATGCCCTACATCGCAACAACACCTGGGAACTCGTTGGTCGTTCCTCTGCTCCGAACTTAGTTGGGTGCAAGTGGGTCTTTCGCATCAAGAGAAATCCAGATGGGTCCATTGATCGGTACAAGGCTCGTTTGGTCGCTAAAGGCTTCCATCAACGTCCTGGTTGTGACTACACAGAAACGTTTAGCCCCGTCGTCAAACCAGTGACAATTCGGATCATCCTCGCTCTGGCTGTTCGACAAAGATGGTCTGTCCGCCAGCTTGATGTTAACAATGCCTTTCTTCAAGGGACGCTCAACGAGGAGGTCTACATGGATCAACCACCTGGCTTTGTTAACAAAAGCTTCCCTGATCATGTCTGTCGCCTAAAGAAGGCGCTCTACGGGTTGAAGCAAGCTCCTCGCGCTTGGTACATGGAGCTTCGAGTATTCCTGCTCTCCATTGGCTTCGTCAACTCCACCGCCGATGCGTCTTTGTTCATTCAGCGGACACCACGCACGACGCTATACTTGCTCGTCTATGTCGACGACATCATTGTTACGGGGAGCTCCTCGACAGACTTATCTAGTCTCATTGCTACACTTGCTGCTCGGTTCTCATTGAAAGATCTTGGCTATCTCAATTATTTCCTGGGTGTTGAAGTCATTCCTTCCGCTGCGGGCATGTTTCTTTCACAACGGAAATACATCACTGATCTTCTTCAGAAGTCGGGCATGACAGACGCTAAACCAGCGTCCACTCCAATAACTGCAACTCCTCTGCTGCTCAAAAACTCTGGTGACCCCTTGCCCTCCCCGACTGAATACCGAGCACTGGTTGGCAGTCTCCAATACTTGAGTCTTACTCGGCCAGACATTGCCTTCACGACCAACAAACTTGCTCAGTTCATGCAGAACCCGAGCACCATGCACTGGTTGGCTCTCAAGCGCCTCCTTCGCTATCTGGCCGGCTCTTGCGACAAAGGCATTTTCATCTCTGCGACTGCTCCCCTGCACTTTCATGCGTACTCAGATGCGGACTGGGCAGGTGACAAAGATGATTATATCTCTACCACTGGTTACCTGCTCTATCTTGGCGACACTCCCATCTCTTGGAGCTCCCGCAAGCAACGCTCGGTTGCTCGATCATCCACTGAAGCTGAGTATAAAGCCTTGGCCGACACGGCCAGTGAACTCCTTTGGGTCCTCTCTTTGTTCACTGAACTTGGTCACACTCCTACAGCTGGTCCGGTCATCTACTGCGACAATCTTGGTGCTACACATCTAAGTGCTAATCCTGTCTTCCACTCCCGAATGAAGCACATAGCCTTAGCTTACCACTTTGTCCGTGAAAACGTTCAACGTGGTCGTTTTCGTGTTTCCTTTGTCTCCACTAACGACCAGCTTGCCGACATTCTCACCAAGCCTCTGCTTCGCCCTCGGTTCGAGTTTCTACTATCCAAGTTGCATCTTTCTTCCAGGTCGCCCAACTTGCGGGAGGATATCAATCATAATTAGATTTGTATAATTATATTTTAGATTTGTATAATTATATTTTAGATTTGTATAAAGTCTAGATTTGTTGGAGATATTTATTCCTTAAAATACTCCAATTAGGTTACTATACTTGTGTATATATACACCTCTTGTAAACTCTCAAAAGTAATGCAAATACAACTTTATTCATTCTCTTATACAAACCTCATAAACTAACATAACATGTTTAAATCTCAAATGGTTATAACGAGGTTAATCAAAAAACGAATTGTTCGAAAGAATTAAAGTTTAATTTTTAGGTAGAACAATCTTTGGTAAAAAAAATTTAAAAAAAAAATTTGCGATCGAATTTTAAATTATTATAAGTTCTTCCTCTGTCATAAATTAAAAGGTTATAAACGCTAAAATAAAAATTAAAAAAATATTTTAATTATTAATTAAAATGTTACAATGAGTATTTATATAATAATAAAATATATTAATTTTTTAAAAATTAATTTATCAAACGGTTAAAATGTTACAATTTATTTTAAGATATAAAAATTCAATCTGAACTAAGAATAAAACAAATCTTAAATTGTATGCATGGAAACAAGTAAGAAAAGGTAATAATATTTTAGCACGATTTTCATATGATAGCATACTTTTTTCCCCTTTTTGGCTTAACAAGAAAAAGAAATGAGAAAGGTGGCAATATTTTTCTTTCTAACAAAAAAAGCATGCAACAACATCAAAAGATTCAAAACACATACATCTTTAAAAAAAGCCATATTATTTAATTTCCTTTTAAGTAATTATTTTTTTGGTAAGCTTAGTTCAAATGGATCATATCGTTATCATTAGATTTAATGCTTTTACTTGATTGTATTTTAACTCGTAACTTCACAATATATATACGTAAATTCAACCTAACAATTTCGGCATTTGCCAGTTGAAATAGAACTTTTAAATATATAAGCGTAAATTTTAAATTGTGTTTATCAATTCATCACAAAAAAACACTAATAATAAGACAAATCACAAAGCATTTTATCAACAAAATAAATCATATAGAATTCGTATACTCCTACTTAGACTTAATTGCTGTTTCTTAGCCCTTTTATTTTTATTAAATTTCCATTTAGTGGTCACCGTTTCTTCCCAAATGTGGAAAAACAATCAAGAACTGAATATGCCATTTTTATTCATTTTCAAAAATATTTTCTTTTTCTTTTTGGCGTGAATTGATTGGTAGTGACCACTAGCTATTATTGACTTAGGTTGATGGTGATAGAGCCAAGCTCATGTTATTGGCATGATTATTGTTTTTTATAATTATAACGATTATGATTTATTTTTTTTGTCAAGAAGTCTCGTGGCTAGAAAATTCACTTTAAATGTGAATAAATAGTGTCCCGGATTCGAACTCGGGCTCCTACACATATAGTGCGATGTTTCTACCAACTGAGTCAAGCTCATGAAGACTAACAATTATGATTATTATTCATTGAAATGTGAAAAGTATTTTTGGTCATTGAATATCAAAATTGTTATTCCTTATGTTTAAAAATATAAATCACTTTGAAAAGAAAAAATTATCTCAAATTATTAGCTACGTTATGATATTAATAACATATTTGATGTTATTTTTTATAGACACATTCAACTATTTATTATTTTATTTTAATTCTTTAATTTACCTTTTTCCTATTATTAATGAATGATTTTTTAATATCAACTTATCACATTTTTTTCATACTTTTTTAACTTGTGTAAAATAGTCAAAAAGGCTACGTACTTGACAAAAAAATGAGTAAAAAAGATTTGTAATTTTCGATGAGTATTATACGAAGTACAGCATTATTAATTATAATGTACAATTAAAATAATTAATATATCACATTGAAAACTAAAAATAACATTTATTTTTGCTTTTAATAAAGTTACAATTATTTTAAAATAATGAAATATATTATACAGTGGCGAAAATCTACACACTCAACAAAAAAGAAAATTTGTTTGTATGTATACAAAATAACAAACAACATTGAAATTCACACACATATAAGTGTAACGTTTTAAGTTTGAATTCAGATGATTAACAAATTGTTTTTGTTGTCGAAATAATAAATATTATTGAAACTCACACACATTGCGAGGTCTTGGAGTTGGGTTAAGATTTCCATCGGTATTTTTTCGTATTAACTCTGGTTTTTAGGAAAGAAATCTCAGTGATCTAGAGTTTGAGTCGAAGTAAATAAAATTTGACAAAAAATTATTTTCATAAAAAAACAAACTCAAATTTCCCTAATATTGTTAATTAGTTGGAGCTAAGAAGTACAGTATATTTTAAATTATGAATTTTGTGATGAATCATCATGCCTTACGTCTATGGAGATAAATATATCTTCCTAATCATTCAATTAATCATTGTTCACTTGGAAACATTGTACTAATATAATAATTTGTCATTATTGGTTATATGTGTTGCTCTCAATATTTATAAGTCAAACGACCAATTGAAAAATAGAGTGAAAAGACAAAAACCATAATTATATTCAAGACGTACTTGAACAGTTGAACTTTTGTGGAGTAGAGAAGAAGAGAACTTAATAAAGAAGAGTAGAAGATATTCCATCGACACGTATGGTGATAAAATTATTTAGGGATAGATATTAGATATATAGTTTAGATATACAAAATTTTATGACCAAGGCAATAGAAAGATGAGGACAAAATGGATATAATTTAATTTTATAAAAAAAGGAAATGTTTGGATTAGTATAATGGAAGGACTAGATTCCAAAATTTGGTGAATTAATGTTCAAATGCAGATTAAAATATGTGTCCATATTTATTCAAATAAGATTACATTTAGCATAGAGTTTAATAGTCTATGAAAAATCTAAAGGAAAATAAATACATGATAAAATTAACCTGTTATAACTAAAAATAGTACTTCACATGTAAAAAAAATATTTGTTGGAAGAAATCAATCTTTTAATTAATAGATTCAAAGGAATTAATTTTTATTATAATGTGCAAAATATACATTTAGTTTACAAAGAAAAGAAACACTCCAAATGTCAATTTTAAACTATTGTAAAAACTTAGAACCTATCATATGGTGTTGGGTGGGAGAGTTTTGTCGAATGTGGTTCAAAATCTTCACACTGGAATAGTTAAAGGAGCTTTTGTTAGGCCTCTTCCTACGGCCAAATACGGATGACAAGTGGATATGGGTGTCGAAATCAACTGGTATTTTCTCGGTTATAGGCAAGTGGAATCTTTTAGATGCTAATGAATTAGAAGTTATTAATAAACTATGGGGGAATGAGGAGGTACCGTCTAAAATCAGTGTCCTTGATTTTTGGTTTAAAATATTAACATATTAATTTGTGCTCCCTCTAAAATAAACATATAAAAAACATACTCAATTAGTAAAAACAATGTATGTTATAGGCATGAATCGGGGTTTGTATAATTGGATTAAAAAAAATAAAACAAAACTTTTCGTGGAGACTCATTAAAGTTTCCCCTAATGATGAGTTGTTCGAAAAATTTTAAATTCAATTTTCTTAAAGATAAATTATTCCATAGAATCCGAATTAATTCTAAATAGGAACACTTCTTGACTATATTTTATGGAAAATGCTAAACAGTGCACCCGGTGCACTAATTAAGCATATTAATATAGAAATATTTTTTTGGAACTTGTGCATTTAATGTAAAAAGTTATCTTTTTAGCATTAACTTTATATTTTTATTTTCTTTTTAAGTATGCTTAACTAGTGCACCGAATGCACTGTTTAGCATGACCCATATTTTATTTACTTTTCAACTAAATTTTAGACCATCAAATTACACAAGAAAAAAAAATGACTATCAAGTCTATATTTTTTTTAGAAACCGAAGAATTAATAAAATAAAAAGTTTTCAAACTATTTGTTTTGATAAATAAATAACTAAAATGAAATAGTTAAATTCTCACATGCACTTATTTGAGAAGAGAAAACTTTGTTTGTCGACATCAAATTGGTCCTTTCTTCATGTTTTCTTTTGGCAACAAACAAAGATAAAAAAATATGGGATCTCTCTATTTATTTTCTCTATTTTCCTTCTCTATTATATATTATAGTTTTAAAGAGTTTTCATATATATTAGTTGAATCCAATAAATTTCACATTATTGAATTTATATTTTCAAAATATTAATAATAGTAAAAATGGAAAGGATAAAAATAGAGAGATCTTGATTCCAAAACAAGAGGAAACTATTCACTGAGCTTTTATTATTCCGTTTTTAAAAACAATTATGGAATAAGAGAAATTCACATGTGTGTCACTTTTTGTTAAATTTTCATTTGTATTTGTTTATATAAGTATTTTCCACATATTATTAAGGATTAAATATATTTTTGGTCTCTACTTTTATATGAATTTTGATTTTTAGTTCCTACATTTTTTTATTATATTTTTAGTCCCTCACATTTTTGCAGTTTACAATTTTAGTCTCTACTATCAATTTTTTGTGATTTGGATAACGAAATTAGCCACATAGTATGACACATAGATGTTACAAAATTCAATGCAAATGTTATCATAGTCAATTTAAGTTATCCTATGTGGCCAATTATGTTATCATAATCATAACAAATTGACTAAAAATATAATAAAACAAATATAGGGACTAAAAATATAATAAAAAAATGTAGGGACTAAAAGTCAAAACTCACTTAAAAGTAGGGACTAAAAACATATTTAACCCTATTATTTATATTAGGTTAAGAATAATCGTACAAATGAGTTGGATATTATATATTTATCTAAAATCTTAAAATCGGAGTTTATATTAATCCTCTCACTTATAAGTATTTAATAACCTTCATTTTACATGCAACGTGGAACTTCCAACTCACACTTATTATATAACGATATCTTCTACAAGAATGAATTTATTTAATTCATTATGCTTCTCCCGGTTGAAACTTTTTCATCAACATACATTTTGCACCGTCGTTGTTGCTACATCAACATAACACGTCGCCTACTATTACCAGAAATTAAAAAGACTTTTGACGTATGCATTCATTCTCACAAAAAATCTAAACTCTTCAATTTAATATGAGACTTTTCACTCACATCTCCAGCCTCAAACTTTATTCGAAGAATTGAAATTTATTTCAGTCAAAGCAACATAATTGTTATTCAAATACTACTAATTTTTATCAGTTAAATTGTATTTTATTTTATTATTTTCTACACACAAAAAATTCAAATATAAACCGATTTAATGCGGGGAATATACTCTGACCAAAGTCCAAAATAAATTATAGTTGAACGTGCTCTTCTGATGAACTATAGATTATAAGTAGGTAGGTAGTAGAATCACTCATGCAGCTTTTGTTTGTATTTGTTGATTGATTCTTTTAAAGTGAGGAATATACTCTAGTACATAAAATTTTCACTTTATATTATTAATTAAAAAGTAATAGTTAAAATTATGACAAAATACACATATATAGCAACAAAAACAAAAACATGTTGAAATTAAAATAATAACTAAATTTATTTTTTTTAATCCTCAAACTTTGAAGAGTGTGCTTAATCCCCAAACTTCGAAGAGAGTGAAGTCTTAAAATTTAAAATTCAACCGAAATGTAAATAAAATCTAAATAAAAAATATTTCTTTCGAAAAATAAATTTTAATTTTCTCAAACAATTTATTTTAAGGAGAACTTATTAACTATAAATAACTTTGATAACAAGAAACAAGTATGAAGAAGTCAAAAAAGAAACCAAGTACCAACAACATAATTCAAAATTAGAAGGTTGAATTCTATGTATGTAATGTTTAGTGGCAAACAAGATCTAACACGGTATATCTAAATATAGTGATTATCACATATGATTGATTAAAGCATTCGTGAAATGACTAGCTACAAAAATGGTGCGGTTGAAATTAAGTTGAATTATGGCAAACAATGAACAACACTGATAGTGGTCACTGGTCACCATCAGCAGTTGAAATGTTTTATATAGCAAAATATTTACAAATATTACTCAAGGGTGGAATGGAGAAAAAAACTTATGATATTCAATTAAGACTTTTACAAAAATCAAATAAATATTGTAGTATTCAATTAAGACAATCAAAAAGTGGTATTACAAAAGTCATATAGGTCATAATATAATAGGCCGCGTTTGGATTTGAGTTAACTTTTAGCTTTTGAAAAGAGTTTATGCAAATAAATAAATTTTTATGTTAATTCATAAGTATTTAATTTTTACTAACAAAAATTGTATCTTAATAAGTTATTTTTTATCAAAAATCATCTTAAAAAACTTATAATAATACATAAAAACTTATTTATTTGTATAAGTTATTTTGCATAAATAGAATTATTATCTGGCTATATTGTTTGTAAAAAAATAATTTTAATATTTTGTTTCAAAAGTGGACAAATACACAACAATAATTAGAATCTATCAAAGCCTTTAGGTTTAGTTTGTGTTCATTGAGTTTAATTTTTCCCATCAAAACAAGGTACCGAATTTGACCACATACGATTTTAAAAATACAAACCAAACCAATCCATTTTTTCACAATGAATCGGTTTCAATCGGTTAGATTGTCGAAATGACCTGGAGGACCTATGACCACCTCAATTAAAACGATATTTAGAATAACGTTAATAATAACCAACATGCTAAAGAGGCGGTGAATCAAACTACATTGGTTCAAAATTAATCCAAGAAGTATTTGACGAGTTAATCAAAATTGACGCAGTAACGAATAATGAACATTCATGTATCATGTACCATAGCTACGATCGCCAGCATCTCCAAGGCCAGGAATTATAAACCTAAACAAGAGAAGAAAAAAAATGTTAACGATCTAGCAATTCCATAAATCAGCAAATTCCTGAAATATAATTAAAGCAGATTATAATATGAGGAACCAACCCTTTGTCATTAAGGGTAGGATCAATTATTCCAGTATACACATGAAGCCTGCAAAAATTTAATATAATTAGAAAACTAAATGGTTGAAACTTGAAAGAAATTGAAGAAAAATTTATGTTATGTGAATACCCTGGGAACTGCTCGCTCAGCTTTTCAAGTGCCGGAGGGGAAGAACATGCAGATATCTGCATTGTCATTAGTTGATTAATTAGACGATTGATCAAAGAATATAACTTGATTATATTGCACATGTATGCAATGCATTTTAATAAAACATCACACCATGCATAATGCAGATATTGTTAATGCATAAAGAGCAGACTTCGGTTACAAAGCTATTGTTAGGCTTATGATATGACCGCAAGCTGTTTTAACTTTTCAGCTTTACTTTCATGAGCTCCTCAGAAATGTTTATGGCACTATTTGGATAAACAATTTAATTAAGCGCTTATAGCATATAAGTTATTTGTATAATAACAAAAGATAAAGTCAAACAGTTTTCATAAGCTATCATGGTGTGAGGATGAAAATAAGTTGAAAACAACAAATTGACATGTCTTGGCTGTTTCGATAAGCTTCTCTCAAACAGACACATATCCTTGAAAGTTGTTTCCCAAACACGACCAAAATACACAAATAAAAATGTTCGGCTTAAAATTTAAAAGAAACATAGATTCTGATTATACACAGATTGTTCCTTACCACTTTAATCTGCTTGTTGCCAACTCCGCGTTCCTTTAAGAGATTCAAGGCAGCCACTATAGTACCGCCTGCAATTCATACGAACATAAAATCATGGTGCCGCAAAAATTGATACATAGATATTGTAGATTACACCAAGGTGTCAAAAATTTGAACCAATCCATATTAGTTTGAACTGATTGAAATTCGAAGGTGAAAAATTTCGAGACCACGGTTGTAAAAATTATGAAATCAACAAGTATAGGGAAAAATTCAAATTCCCACATTGAAAAGAGATAAGGTGTAAAAGAGTTTATAAGCTAGGCCTAATCCAAAAATAAATTCAGGGAAAAATTCAAGAAACACTCAGTCATCTATATTTAGGACCAACAGTGGATGTAATGTATTTTCATATTAGGTGTCGAGTTCATATTTAAATTTAATAGTTCATAAAGATTTAAAGGTCATAGATGGTTCCTTTGTTAGGATTTAAAGTGTGTGAAATATATTAGAGATGAGTAAGAGTTAATTATAAAAACCAACTCAATATGATCTATAAATATTGTCAACACTTCACTTGTATGCTATTAAGTTTTATTTTTTAAAAAAAAAAAAATCTAAAGCCAAACATGCAGAAAGTGGCCACAGCCGATTAATACGAAAGAAATTCATTATCAACTTAAGAAATAGGTCAAAAGGCTCGGAGTTAATGGACAATGTGCATGACAACAAAAGCTCAAACATGAGTAGACACTACATACCTGTTGCCAGCATAGGATCAACCACAAATACTTTAGACCCTTCTGCAAATTTGTCCGGTAGCCTGAAAATCACACATGGTAGTATTTAACAAAAGGTGCACGAGAATTATATAGCACAAACCAAAAGCTAGAAAAGCAATGGTGCATTTTACTGATTCACAACTTTGACAAGCCATGCTAGAAGTGAAAGGAGAAAAGGAAAAGAATAGAAGAAAAAGCACATTTCCTTTCAAGTGTGATTATCTTACTTGTTCAAATATACAGTTGGTTGAAGAGTTTCTTCATTTCTGCTTATTCCTTTTCCAAAGAAACAAAAGGAAAAACAGAATTATTATTCAATTTAAAAAAATAGACGGAATCAGTAACAAGTACAAAAAACGATACATGAATCATTACCTAGATGATATGTTTTTGTTGCAGGCAAGATTGATGATGCATATTCAGCAAGCGCAAGACCGGCTCTCAAGATTGGAATTACCTGAAAAACTGATAACAGATTCAGGCAATATCTTGCAGAAAGGAACAATATTACAAACACATAATCAACAAGACTATAAAAGGAAAAGACAACAATGACCAATTTTAATATGCATAGAATTAATATAAAAAATATGAGCTTGGTTTTGGATAAAGAAATTATAACTCTGAAATGCTTCAATATTTACTATTTAGTATACGTGTAAGTTAAAAAAATATCAATAAGATTGTATGTAGAATAAGCATATTGAAAGCAGTAAAGTACTAACAGCTACAGGCTCCCGTGGATCGATGAACTCCACTGAGGCGACACCCAGCGGTGATTGAATCTCTCCAGACACAGTTGGCTGAAAACAATAAAACAAAAGTAGAAAAGAGAATAAATGTCAATCCGGTAGTATAAACGTGTTATAGCAGGACAAAATAATCTAACTGAAATACGCATCAAATCTTTCAAGAATCAATTCAATCCACTGCTATAAGTTCTAATCAGCGACAATCGATAAGCTACAGATTCTTGTATCCATAATAATACAGAGAGTGGTACAGCATACACTGGCATTAGGCAAGCCTAAAGCTTAAGAATCAAATCACCTCATGAGTATTGAATCATTTATGATCAGAAGGCTGAATAAACTATGTAGTTTATTTTCCCTTATTGAGCACAAGATTTTAAAAATACAAAGCTATCAAATTTAAATTAAGTAACAAGGTATGAATTTTTCCGTAAAATGATATATGAAGAGTGAAATTTTAAACCATTAGAAACAAACTGAAAATAAAACTTTTAGTAACTTTTAAATATAAACATCGTGTTGCGGACTATGGAGGTTGGCACAAAATCCACATCCACCATACTATAGTGCCATGGCGCTGCCATCGCAGAATAAACAGAATATATTTAATTTAAGTGAAAAATACAATAATTATAATGTAGCGTGAAATAGGAACTAACCAACCAATCCCTTGAGGCTTCATACATTAGCAGCCTTCCTAACTCGCCCATTGCATTTCCTACAATGTTAGCAACCGAAACTGTCAAATCAGCCTTCTTATAATTAATCAAGTAAGAAGTTGAACTTTACAATGAATTCAAAATTGATGTTACAGGCTCATAAGTAAATCCTGCTCATCAGTCAATTTATTTGGGAAGTATCCGAGATATTTAACTTAAGGCATATAAACTTTCCACGCTAAGACTCCGTTTGCCTGACTTATTTTTAACTTCTCTTTTTCTTAAAAGAAGGTAGATCAAACAATAATTTTAAATAGATTTTAATTAAAAAAGGAGTTTATCTTATGTATAAAAACTAGACTAAATCGTGTAGGAGACCTTTGATAAAAATACCAAAATAACAATAATAGCCAAACAACTTTAGCTTTAATTTTAATGTAGGTTTTAATGTCAAAATAAGTCAATCCAAACATAGCCTAACTAACAGTAACAATTGATGGGGTCAGTTGCTCCTACTGAATCAACATCTCGCCAAAAATCACAACCTTATCAAATTCAAAGATCGGTATGATAACAAAACTACCATAACCTTGAGCATTAAACATGAAAGTTGCTATAAGATTAGATCAAAATTAAAATGTATAAGAGCTTTTTTCAATGCAAATTAAAGTGATCGAAACCTAGTGGATCAATGTTCATCTCAAATCAGAATATTGCTTAGAAATCAAATTTCCACCACTTACTAAAGATAGGACAAGGTGTTTGCTCATTTCTCAGTACTGAAACCCAGTGCTTGATCAACGGATGAGCAGGCACATACACCTTCAAAAATCCAACAAACATAGTAATAATCAGTCAATTGTTACAAAACACCACAGAAAAATTCACCAAAATACAAACTTTAATCAAAACCATAAAAATGATTAATCAAACAATTAGGCAATGACAATTGACAGATAAATCATCAACAAAGAAAAATACCCTCCTCTATCTCCCTCTCCATTTTTTTCACAAACAAAAAACAGACCTATAATCCATAAAACCAGAAGCCAACATCGTAAGAAGACCGTGCATGATTGGTGTGACGGTGATGTTAAAAAATCTATGAAACATGCATATAAAGAAAGTTCATATAATATTAATCAACCAATTAAGCTACCATGCAATGCATAAATCCATAAACAAAACAGACCATAAAATCAGAAACCAAAATCATAAGAAGACTGTAGTACATGTTTCGTAACACAGTAGCTCATGAATCAATTGTCATACCAAACATGCACAAAAAATAAACTTCATATCATATCATATCATATCATCCAATTAAGCTACCATGCATAAATCCCCTCAAATAGACAAAAACCCTATAAACCAAACACCTAAAAAATCATTCTTTTTTAAGAAAAACAACAACCCATTAAGCCATTAAAGACAATTCACTCAAAAAAACAAATAAAAATGTAATTTTTTTAATTCTGTTTTTGAAGAACCAAACAAAAAGAAGAGTAAGAAAACTAACGAGCATGCGATTGTTTTTAGAGAGAGGTTTATCCTCCATTGTCATGGAAGACTTCACTGTTGCTGTTCCAAAGGTGCGGCGCTGAACACTTGTAAAAGAAGGGATCTGAGTGGCAAAAAAACACAACGAATAGTGTTATATATTATTAAATAAAATAAAATAAAAAGGGTATATTTATTTATTTATAGATACGAGAATATCTAGCAGTAGTTTAATCAAACAAACGAACCAATAAAAAGGGGGAAAGAGGATTATGTTATTGAGAAAATGATAATGAAAAGTAATTAAAAAGAATGAGAAAATTTTGCCTTTTTAGTTGGTGTTGTGAAGAGAGAAGGAGTGAGAAAAGGAGGAGAAGAAGAGGGCGTATTGGAAGGGAATGGGAGATTAAGGTGGCAGTGAATGCGGTACAAAGCCATGAATGAATGAATGACTAAGTTTGTGCTTTTTTTGTTATCCCAGGAATTTCAATCAAGAGTCTTCAAAGGTTTTTTTCTTTGTCAGGTGAACACATGATATTTATTTCTGACTTATGTTTTTTACACTAAAATATATGGAAATTAAGAAAATGCTAACATGTCTATGTGTAGATAGATTAAATATAAAAATTTTGTATTTAATAAAAAAAATGTTTAAGACGGACAAACTTTTAAAAATGTGTCTTTAAGATACATGTTAGTATGACTCTTATAAATATTTTTTTAGATCATGTGATTAAAGTATTGCAAATGTTAATTAGTGTATTGGGTTCAATGTGAATATAAGTTTAGAAAAATTTCTTGAGGTTTAAATTTTATTTCTCTCAATGTATATTTTTTTTCTTTTGGTCATCCTTGTAGTTCCTTAACTAGTGTACTTACATTGGCTGCATTAATTAACAATGGATGCACTACTTAGGAAGTCATTTAGACTATTGCTTTAAGAGGTGTGTGTCTTGCATTTTTTTAAGTATTGTGGTTATGGATTTGATTCATGACTTCTATGTAGCGAAAACATTTGATGGAAAGGAAGAAATCCACGTTGTGTATTTCACATGTTTCTCGACAAAGATTAGGGGAGAAATGCATAGATAATATAAAATAATTTTACTTGTCATTCACAGCAACAAAACAACTATTTAAGTTTGTATTTGTTGACGGAAAACTTGTGGCCAAAATCTGTCAAGATTGGCAACTAAAGCACCAAAATGCAAGAAAGAAATAAACTGGACACTTATTGAATTTCAAGAAGTTATTGATAGTTTGGGTTGCCAATAACTAATCCATCTCTTTTTTTAAAACTATAATAATTTATGAGTTATGCTATATCTTACGACGCGGTGTGTTTGCATAAAATCTTAAAACAATTTCAGTATCTATTTGGCGGAAATCAAAGGGAGCATAGGAGATCAAAGTTGGTTGTGGTTATTCTTGCTCTTATCCTTTTGTCTTATTGAGTTTTAATAGGGGTGAGCAGGAATGTACAGACCGACCGAGACCCGTAAAAACCGCCTTAAAAGTAAGTGAATCGGGCGGGTTATATTGGACTTCGGGTTGACTAATAAGAAATTGTGGTTACAAGTAGTTGGCCATGGTCGGTAGCGGTTTTAAAATTTATGGACTATCAATGGCCGAAACCGACCGCACTTTAGAGTTTGTAGAACATATATATTGCTATTATTACTGTAATATTATATTGAGAAAGAAGAATTGAGCATGTGTCAAAGCAGATATAACTGTAAGCTTTTTTTTTTGTGAGATCTCCTTTCATCTTAATTGGCATGTCTTGTCCCCAAAACAATTACTACTCTACTAGACTACTAGTATTATTTTCCGGACACAAAACTATTGACTAAAAAATAAAGCCATTATTCTTTGTTTTGTTTTTCTACATGTTTAAAGTGGTCACAAAAAACAAATCAACTCAAATATAATATATATATTTACAGTATCAAGAAGTGCTTCTTCTTCATCTTGTGGTTGCTTTTGTTCTATTTTCATGGTCAAACATTGTCTCGGTTTGCAATGGAGATGAAGGCAAAAAAATATTTTATCAGTGGTGGTTAACCGAATTAACCCACCCGCAAACCGCCATTCGCTTAACCCGACATCCGACGAAACCGCTGCCATGTTTGGTCGAAAATGGGTATATATTTTGCCACTTCGGTTTTCTTCATCTTTGCAAATTTAAAACCGAAACCGCCCGTACCCGACAATAAGTAAAATGGTTTTTTTTTTTTTTTTTTTGTGATGGCTTAGTACGCCAACATCTCAAACGATCATTATTTTAAGCCCTTAATAAGTTAGCAAGTTACTGAGGAGTAAAGCCCTCAAATTTTGTTAGGAGATAAATATAAAACATCTAACTTTAAATCTAAATCATCCAAATTAACTTAAGTTGACCGTATGTAATCCAAACTCAAGGATAGTGTGAATTTACGTTGGGACTTGCAAATTGACTTTACTAAGTGAAACAGACAGTACTATATTACTCCTACTATGAAATACTAACGTCCAAGACAGACATGGTTGTGGACATACGCATACTTTAAGGTGATGCTGACAAATGCTTCAAATTTGGTCGAGGCTAATGGATGACTCTTTCAAATCCTTCAACTGCCTTTCAATTTTTCATCAAGAACTGATTCCATAAAATCAATCTTGTGGTGCAAAATACAATACTCTACAAACACAATAAAAAAAGGGAATATATTATGTTTATGCATTAATGTATATATGGTATCAGTGATTTAACGTGATTTTTTGATTTAAAAGCCACACTCTATAATTTTTTAAAAATTACATCAAATCACCGTGATACAAACATACTCACTATGACATCAAACATAGGTCGAGTTATTTTAAGTCCTTTACTATATAATTGTATTTCATAGTTACACATAATAATTAATCCTAATTATTAATTCAATATCAAAGGATTGAAATTATACATTTATTAAATTAGTTTTAAATATTTATCCTAAGATCATGTGTTAAAAAAAATCCTAACATGTTTTAAAGTTATTTTAATTTTTTTAAATAAATTCTAAATGTTATTTCTTTTTTACAGTGTTATAGATATGAAATTTTTATTACCACTTTAATAGCTAATGGCCGACTAATCTTCTATGAAAATCAATGGAACACACAATGCGAGTTCTCAACTGCAACTAAATTTACAATGCGCAGAATACCAATTGTTATTGTTTTTAAATATAAAATAATTTGCGGAATTGAGTTTGGGATTAAACTTACAATGGTCACACATTTATTGCGAGCAGGTCCGTTCTCGAGTAATTGGAGGCCCTGTCCGACTATTAAAAATGAACTCCTAATATAAAAAAATAATTTGTATTTTAGAAAGAGTTATACTCTATTAAAATTATTAATAACAAAAAAAATTTAAAAATTAATCATTATAGTAAATAACATCCAAAAGATATTATACCAAAAAAAAAATAAATCCAAAAGATACATATTTAAATCAATAACATACATCTTCGAACTAATATCTTTGTCAACTTTATAGTAATGTTGCTTTTTTTGTATGAAATAAAATATTTTTAGTAGTAATAAAATCATTAATTTTTTTTTTACATAAATAATAATTTTCTTAGATCGATATAAAAAATTTGAGGCCCCCTAAATGTATGAGGCCCTGCGCAGTGGCACATTTTGCACACCCACAGGGCCGGCCCTGATTGCGAGGGTAATATGTGTGCGGATAAATTTGCCACACTTGGGCATGCTTATGGAAATTTAAGGTGGTGGAGTTCATTGCCTCCCACCCTCCGAGATGTTTTTTTCGGTGATAAGACGGGACATCCTCAATACCGTACCACTTGATTGTTTGTTTTATCTTATATTGTTGGGGATTGTAATTAGCTTATTTTCTCTTTTTTAATAATAATAATAATGAGATATAGATAGAGGACAGGAAAGGATGGGGGTGCCAACATAGTTGAGATGTCTATCCCTACCTACCTTGATATCTATAAGCTCTTAATTCATAAAAAAAAAATTATAATTTTTTTTTTAAAATCTAATATGGATCATGTTAACTAGTCACTTAAAACAATAATTAAAAAGTAAAAAAAAATGCCATTAAAAAAAAAGTCAAAAGAAATAAATTTCACATTGAAACAACAATTTTTTATATTTTCTGAAAAGGTAGAATTTACAAGTTTAAAAGATTATATACCATATTTAATTATTATTTTTGACATAAACATATTTAATTTTTTGTCAAAAAACATAATTTTTTAATCAATGGTTGGAAGTACTTATTAAGGGCTAATGCTATCATGGACCAATTGAAGAAATCATCGTTATTAGCATTTTCCATTTAATATTAATTTGTTTGTTTATTGTTTACGTTCAATATTCAGTTGAAATAAATAAATGCTGGTAAGCAGTGCAGACTGTCCTTGTATGCAATCTTTTGTTAGAGAACAGAGCAGAGTTAGATTGGAATCATGTATTGGCTTAAACGCACCCTTTCCAAGAATCCCACAAACCCAACTGCATCAACACAACAACATGAACAAGAACAAGAACAACATGGGATTACTGAGGAACTCATAAACCACGTCAAATCCTTCACCATTCACACCTTCGAAACTTTCCCTCTCCAAGGTTTTTCCTTTATGCTCTTTTCCCTCCAAATTGAAAACAATTAAAATGTTGGGGTTTATCATTTATGGGTCCCATTTTAATTTCCCAATTTTCATAATTTATGCAAATTTCTTTACTTTTTATGTCAATTTAATCAAGGATTGCTTGTAATTTTGTACTATAAAAAAAAAATAAAAAAAAAATTAGGTTGTGCAAAATAATCTAGGAGCTGTTGAAAAGTTTTAATCTTGTAACTGTTTTATGATGCATAATGTTACTTTTTCATGTCTATTTATTGTTTGTATTTTTATTTTGTATTTAATTTTTGTCATGAATTTTATTTATTTATTCGGGTGTAGATGAAGATGAATCCAATTATAGTGAAGAAGTTCAATCTACTTCAACTAGAGTTCGAAAGGATCTTTCCCAGTGGCAAGAGAGACATGCAGTTCTCATACTCTCAAGAGTTAAGGTTTGACTTCAACTGTGTCTTAGGAATGCCGTGATTTCTCGCCATTGTTCTTGTTCCTGGTATTTGATTTAACTATTAAATAGTAAAACTAGTTTTATCTATAACATCATGCCTTTCTCGGTCTTTTGGCTAAGATTAAATGTAGTATATGTTCTTATCGGTTGAATCTATAAAGTCATACATTTATAGGCCTTTTAGCTAAGAAAGGCAAAGATTACGTGTAGTATCTGTTCTTAGCAGTTTAATCTTTAAAATCGTACATTTCTCCGCCTGCTTACACTACATTGTATAGTGCCCACCCTGTTGAACTAGCAAGCACTAGTAGTCTTGGTATAAATAACTCTACTTTTATTGGTTCTTGAAAGCTGTATTTGTTGGTTTTGAATGATTCTAACAGGCCTGAGTTCTGATTGAGTACCTGTCTAGTACTAGTAGTCTTGGTGCAAAATTACTATGCACTTCTTAAGTAGTTCTTGTAAATTGTCTTTGTTGTGTTTGAATTATTCTAGCATGTTTGGATTCTAATTGAGAATCTGTTTAGGACCTTGTCACACGTCTAGAATCTTGAGACTAAAGAGATCTTCTTGGCCATTGTTGTTCCTATCAATTAGTAGGTATGAGACAATTAATTTGAAGTCTCCTAGGTCTACGAGAGGACCGGGAAGGATGCACCTCTGATGTGCCAGTTATCGTGCCAACGGTAACTCATTCAGCAACATGAATTTTGGTTAGTGTATAGAGCCACATCATGTGCTCTCCCATCCTCCGATTGACCTGATGGCAGTCCAAATATCTTCGTCATTGTCTTATGAGTTCATATTGAGAGGTCAACAGTCCAATTAGCTCATCTTTTTGGTCTCCTTCATATCACCTCTATTTTTCAAATATTATGCTCCATATCATATTGTAATTCCTTGCTCACTAGAATGAGATACGTATATGGTATCAGAGCCTTATTAAGTGTCCAATAGTCCACACAACTGTGAGGTTTGATACAACAATACCACACATTATGTTCAATGTTGTGTGAATTTCTTGCACAATATGACTTAGGATGGAAGTTGCCATCCTACCTTGACATTAGAGTCAAATATTTGAAACAAGAAATAAGCTGACAAGGGAGGATTTTGAAGAACATATAGCTAATTGCAAAGAAGCATGGTACACCATGATGACTGATGGGTGTGGATAGGCCAATAGGAGGAGGGTAGTATTAAACTCATTGGTGAACAGTTCAAACCAAACTTTCTTTTTGAAGTCAATTTTTGCATTTCACATCGAAAACAGCTAACAAACTCTTTTAAATGATGTGCGACATTGTTGAAGAGGTTGGTGACGAAAAGGTTGTCCAAATTTTGACAAATAATGCAGAAAATTATAAAGCTGCTGGGAAGATAATGACAAAGTGTTACATTTTGGTGTTTAGTATACGCAACAAAGTGAAGGAAAGAGAAAGGAAGTTTGAGAGAGATTTAGAAAAGTAACTCGGTATTCTGATTAAATAACCAGCCATTTGATGCATACAAGTATTTATAAAACATAAGATGTACTTATCTGGATTACTATATTAATGTAAACACTATTCAACTAAAGTTGTTTCTTGATGAGTGGTGTCATTGGTGTGTGCTGGCTGATTTGCATGTTCGTTAAATGTTTTCTTATCTATCTTTTGATGAACACTGTGATTTAGCTTCATTTTAAATAGTATTGTTACTTAATACTTATAATCTTATAGTGAAGTGGTGAAAGGAAAACTTATGGGAGCACATTTAATACCACATATAATTATAGTTTAATTATATATTTCAGGAAATATCGCAACTGAGATATGTACTGTGTCCTCGCCATTTGAAGGAAAATCAATTCTGGAAAATATACTTCACACTTGCCAGGAGCCATCTTGCCCCGTAAGTTTTACAAATTATTGCCATTGTTGTATGATCACAAAATAGTTGGAACTCAAAATTCTCTGATTTTTTTGTTGATTTTTGGTAGATAGCAACTGCTTTGAAAATATTTATTTCTTTCCTTTTTGTGTTTGCACACAATCACAATGCTTAACCAACACATACATGACACCAAAACATAGAGTGCGTTAAAATTGTATTAGGACATACTTTGATGACATTTGACTTACCCCTCATTGTTAATCAGGTACGAGCTACGTGCCATACAACAGGAGAAACTGAAACAGATGGCAATGGGAGAAGATAAATCTTCAGATAACAACCCGTACGAAATTGAAATGGCTGAAGCAAAACATGTGAACGTCATAGAGCAATTGCCACCGTCATAGTAGAAAAACACTCACAATAGCTGTTAGCTTGAATATAACAGGTATTAAACTATTAATTTCTCTTGTGTGATATAGGGACTATGTAACATTTGTTGTTTGACAATGCGTTCCTGAAGCTGATATTTTCATATTGTTTCTGAAGTTTTTTCCTTCAATCTTCTCCTATGTACATTGTTCTATTCTTAATTATATAAATTTGCAGACATACATATGGTGCTTGATCTTTTCAAAGTTCTAAAGATGGTTCTTGTTTATATAATGGATTTGATATTAATCTTATGAACTGGAAGCAATATTAAGAACTATATGAATTTTAATCATGAATTATATAAACTTTGATGTAAAATAAACAAGCCTCACACAAGTTGTTGAAGTAGAAACGCACTCTATGTATCCCCTGCATTTCGGTCCAAGCAAAGCCATATTATGCATTTTATAAATAAGACAACTAAGAAAACAGTTATATAACTGCTTGTTACTTAAATGAATTGTAATTGGTTGTCAGAGTAAAATAATTTTACAGTCACGGTATATATTCCTTAATCTCTTATTCGATAATAAAGCACTAGATATTAGAAATTGGCTCATCCTGGATCAGAGTAAAAAGTAAGAAGGAAAACGAGGCTGCACACATGTGAAATTTCAAGCCAGTCATTATCTTTTGTCGCATAACGAATTACAGAAAGCCGAAAAACAAAATGTTAATAGATGAAATTAGATGCAAGGCCTAATAAAAAGCTACCAAAACATATAAACGCATCAAATAATACTCGAGTCATAACAAAGAAAGAAAAATCTATACAATTTTCAGTTTTTATGCTTTTTAGCTTCAATATTAGTCCCATCTTTGAGAGTCTCTTGTGCATCATTTTCCATTCCAAGGCTGAAAAGACAGGTTGCTTGAAGATAAAAAGCAGTAGGCCACTCAGGAGATACCACTTGAGCTTGCATGGCATCCCCCAGAGCTTCCTGTGGCATGTCATTCATCAAATATGACAAGCAACGCCTTGCATATACTGTAGGTGAAACCATGGTTCCTCCATCTATGAACTGATGAAACAAAAACCAAAGAACTATATTAAAAGCTTACTCTATCATATTAATCTAACACATTAAATATGAACAGTCTTAGCTTTAGATTATCTCAATGACTAAGATTTTGCGGTAGAGGGGTTAAATGAGACTAAAACTCCCTTTGAGATGCTTAGCATGATGGTATGCAACATCATTACACAAGTTCCGAGACAAAATTACCATATTTATATGCTTAACTAGTGCCCCGGGGGCACTGTTTAGCATTTGCCATGTTTTATTATAGCATCAAACTTAAGCTATATAGGGTTTTGTTTAAATTGACTTATTTCAGCTTATCTATTGGCATAAGCACTTGTGAGGCAGTTTGGAAGCTTATAAAAACAGCTTATGAAATGTCCAAGCTAATTTAAGTTTATTTCCGTAAGCTCTTTAGGGTGACTTATATAAGCGCTTATGATATATGCATTTAATTAAGTTGTTTATCCGAATAGAGTCCTAAAATCCTCTTACTTTTGTGTAGCAGTCAATGGCAGTGACAAAGTCCTTAGCTCGAAAAGCAGTATCTCCATGTTTCTTCAAATTCAAGGTCTCTTGCATTTGACTAGTCCACAATTGAAAGGAAAGCTGCAGTTTCAACATTAATCAAACATTAGAGTTAGTAACACAAAGTAGAAGGAAAAGTATGTAAACAAAGTTGATATTCCTCTATTTCATGTTGTGTATTCAAGTGTAACAGAAAACCTCATTGGCTATTCCTTCATCATCCTTGTAACCAGTCTTCTCTAATATTGCATGTATGGCAGTAAGATCCAATCTCAAACATGATTCACCAAATGGTGTTAATGACAATGGCTTTGTTGAGGATTCTGTTTCTTGCTTCAGACCCATCAGAACATGTGAGGGAACCTGCTCATATACTATCCAAATTAAATAAGAAAAAACACAGTTTTTCCAAAATGAGCTAACACTTCTCACATTTGAGCATTGTAATATGTGGAATTTATTGATTTTTAATTTATAGAGTAAGACTATTTCTAACATAAACTAATTGCAGAGACTAAAACCAAACTTGACCCTTTGTTGGTATTCGCAGGGACTATAATGACATTAATTTGATAATGTCGTGATGCATTTGAAACAAAATGAATAATGTTGCTAAATTTCAACAGCCAACACATTAATAGTAATAATATACCTCTGTTTCTTTTTGAAGTGACATAAGAGTATCAACAAGAGACTTAGCATTTGGCCTCTCACGAGCTTCATATTGTAAGCAACGAGAAGCCAAACGAACTAACTCAGTTCCATCATCCTTTGAAAAGTGACCTTCTAAAGCAGAATCCATCAACATCAAATAGTTTTTGCCGCGTATCAGGTCAAGTGCCTGCAAAGAAACAAACAAAAGTGAATGTTGCGATGTTTTCATTATTACTGATGTCTACATGTCAGTATCATATTCAATGTCTGTGTTTGTGTCAATGTTACATAGAGTACATTAGACGATGGAAATAGAAACTTACATGGCTTGGGGGAATATGTTTACCACTCAAGAGATCAAGCAGTAGAGTCCCAAAACTGTAAACCACACTCTCTGCTGTCACTCTACCTGCACATTAATCCAAATGTACAAGAGAACAACAGTCACATACCAATTACCAAGACATACATTCAATGCAAGCATATGCTGACTGATAACACATTAACACTCAACTTTCCCTCACCATGCTTCCTAGAATTTTCTTTTACAAGATGAATTTCAACATAAATTTCAAATTATAATTAAAACAGAATTTATATTCATAAACTAAAAAGAGAAAAACGTTACTGAAGATATCACACAATCATAGAAGTTAGTCAATCAAACTATTGGATGAAGATTTGTGAATCATTCAATCTTCATCCAATAGTTTTGACGTATTGAATGTAGTGAACGTGTGATAGTCTGACAGGAAAAGTCCAGATTCCAAACAAACTTGATAAAAACATAACCGGTCCTTATGTACTCGAGAGGTGAAGATCTGACAATTCAAATACTAAATTTACTTTTTTAAATTTGATTTATTGAACTTAAAATGTGAATCGTCTAATCTTCATCCAATGGTTCAAACTTATTGGGAAAGTGCACTTTATCTCGATTCCTCTCTTTCTACAACTCTTTCCAACCCACTGCTAATACGGTAAAACGTGTGGTAGTCTTACGGAAAAAATCCAGATCCAAAACAAACTTGATAAAAACATTACCTGTCCTTAAGTACTCAGGAGGAGTGAAAGCCAAGTTTGTACTGTAACTCTTTCCATCTCTGCTGTTCTTCATAAGTCCAAAGCAAGATAACCTGGGATTACCGTCCTGTAGATGCCATTCCAAGTTACAAAAAGCAAGAAGAAAGTGAACTTGAAGCACATATTTCACAACTTAAACAAACCCTTTATACCCTATAAAACACTGACACAAACACTGGTGTTGGACATGACATTGGCACTGAAACATAGACACTGATAATATTTTTAAAAAAAATAGAAGCGATTGACTGTAATCACATGTGTCAGTGTCATGTAGATATCAAACAACGATACACGTACATCAGATACACGTTCAATTCGAAATGTTGGTGCTACATAGCTTAATATACCTGATCAAACAAAATCCTGTAGGCATTGAGATCATGATACAAACCCCTTCCTTTACTAGTGCAATACTCAAGAGCTTGAGCTAAATAGTATGCCACCCTCAACCTCATTGCCCATTTCATGGGCTGTGCCTCCCCTACATAAAGTTAAACATAATTATGTTGTTATTTCCATGAAAGAGATGCTTCGCCTAACTAATACTAACACAAAGTTTACAGTAATTAAAAATAACCTACAATGAAAGAGATGCTTAGCCAAAGTTTCATGTGGCATAAACTCTGCCACTAGCAACCTCTCATCCCCTTCATAGCAACAACCAATCAAATTCGCCAAACGTTCACTTCTAAGGCTCCCCACTTGTTTAGATTCTTCCTACAAGAACACAACACATTTTGTCATTCTTAGTATTACAAATCAAATTTGTGAAATCATAGTTTTAAATTGCAGCTTGCAACTACAATTACGGCCGCAACATAAGTCTTTTTTTGGAGATCTTTGCAACCACAATGGCGATTGCAACAATAGTATGCATTTTCCGGCCATTTATAGTAGTAATATAAAAATTTACGACATAGCTGCAATTGCGGTCTTAGTTCTAAATTTTGGTTACGGTAGCAGCTGTAGTTATGCTGCGAACCTTGATATTGTAGTAAAATGTAGTTCAAAACATTTACTCCCTCCGTCTCTTAATATAAGCACCTTTAGGAATTTTTCACGCATATTAAGAAAAGTTGGTAGTGTAATAATTGTGTACTTTTGGATATTACAATTACTAAATTATCCTTTATGAAAAGATGTTTTTGTAGTTGGTAGTGCAATTGCGGTAATAGACCTCAATTTTGAACTATGACTGCAATCACGACTGCAATTTAAAATCTTGTATGAAATGGTAGGAGAGTAATGAAGTGAAAGTGAAAAGTAAACAAACAATGAATTGTCGAGTATCTGGCCAAGCGAACTTGTTGAAACGTTTGATGGCAATCAATAGTCCATTCTCAAGCTTCCCTTTGTAAACAACATTCGGAGCTTTCTCACCATGCTCAGAAACAATGTTTTCTGAGGAGAATCCATTTGTAGCAGCCTTCAATTCTTCCAAACTGTACTCACTAAAACTAGGCCACAAGTTTCTTTCACTCTTTCCACCATTTTCTACAATAAAGATAACATTTTTAAATCATTAAAGGGGTCATTCTATGAACCACTAACACAGATACAAACACGGACACCAGAAGAAAAAAAATGAATTAATTCAATTTAATTCCATGTGACGGTGTCGGACACCAGATATACCATTGATCAGAATTGTCGGTGCTATAAAGGTGTCATGTGTGTACTAAAAAAACCAAAACATAAACTAAAGACAAAACAAACCTTGGTCAGAGGATTCAAGAACAGAAGGATTGAGGTGAGAGTGGATCCAGCAGAAAGAGAATCTAGAGCAACGAGCCCCCATGAAGAAGAAGAATACGAAATTGAAGGTTGAATGGCTAATGAAGAATGATCAGACAATGTTCATTGTTGTGAGACCATTTGGTCTATGAAGACTGTTGTGTTTGTATTATGTTTGTTTGAACACAAATGGAAAAAACTAGGAATGCAAAAGGTTACTAAGGTGATGATATACATGCATAAATACAAGGTATTACCAATTTTTTATAAAATGTCAAATTTAATCTACTTGCTTTTCATTTTCACTTTACTCTCTTTTCCTTTTTTCTTTGTAATTGACATTTTTTTTTTTTCTCTTTTCAGTTTTGTAAATGTCCTTTCCTATTGCTAACTTTCTGGTTTTAGCTTTATGCTTTTCTGACGTCTCATCATTTTGCTTAACTTTTAATTAAAGACATTTTCAAATTATTAGTATTATTACTATTATCAATCAACATTTTTAATACAAAGAAATCTCATTTCAAATGAGAGAAGATGCAAATCAGTACTCGAAGTTATGATCATCGGTTAAAATAGTCTCTCAATTTTATGAATTAGCAAATATATCCTTCAAATTGCAACGCAATGTCATCTCCGTCAACTTCTCCATTAGCGTACACACGACACACAATCTTCTATGTAAATCCCACATCATCAGAAACTTATGTGACAAGTTAAACTTTTAGGTTATCATATATCGGGTCAAAATGTTTACCTCATTAATTTCATAAGAAATTTAGTATCCGGAGATGTGATATTGATGTAAGATCTATATTAATAAAAGCTATATTTTTCCCGCTATATTGTAGCCTTCAATAGAAGAAGCTAACATAAAGATAAATTTGACTAGCATTGGATTTTTAAGGACCAATTCGCCAATTTAAAAAATTCAGGAACCATTTTAAGATTGTCACAATTTAAGAAATGTTATGACTTAAGCTAAAACTAGGTTATGGTTTAAGAAATGTTATAGGAGTTAGTTGAAAATCATGTCAGATGCGTTTGAACCAATTAAAATTAATGTAAATTTCAAAAAGCACTGCTTTAGTCAATGATGTAGTACATTAAAAACTCATTTTGTTTAATAGGGACATAATCCTTTGTCAATACTTTTGAAAATGGAAAAAGGTATAAAAAGACATCTCATTTATCTTTGGATAATCAAGTGATTGGGTTGAAGTCATTAAGAATTTTTTTGTCAAAAGATAAATTATTCGAAGGAATTCGAGTTTAAATTCTCACTAAACCACTCATTTTGAACACTCACCTCCAATCTTGGCAAGGAATTCAATGCAACTTTTTAATGTAATCAAAGTAATCAGAGCTTTAATCACCTTAACTTCTTTTTCCAGCAGAGTTTATATCTAAATACATTTTCATGACAAGCCTACTATTCCCTTCGTAGCACTTTATAAGTAAAATTGACTTTTTAAGTTCATTATAGATTTAATGTATTTGATCTATATTATAGATCAAATAAATTAAATCTATAATGTACTTAAAAAATCAATTTTGTTTATAAAATATTATGAAGGGTGTATCTAAATACATTTTCATGACAAGCCTATTTTGCATGTATTTTCTTTTAAAATTTCAAATTTGCAAATGACACTTGCTTATCATATGTCCCAACATGATGTAAAATTGTGATTGCAGTCATATTGAATTCTTTGATATTATGAAAAATTATAGTCAAATACAATCAACACTTGTAATTGTGATTATTATTGAGCTATATTAAAAACTTTGATCTTGCAACCACAATTACGATTGCAAATCAATTTTTAAAATCTTTGGTTGTAATCAAATTGAGGTTATATAGGAAAATATCGAAGTTGAACACATTTATAGAGTGCTAGCAATATATTCTTTAACACATTTTGTAACATTATTGGTTAAAATTCATGTGAGTTTCACCAAATTGGAAGTCCCATATAAATTTGATAACCATCCTAGTTGACAAAATTTAAAAAATTAAACTAACAATTTTTTTTTTACGATAGATTGATTCAAGTAATAAAATTTGAAACTCTTTTAAGCAAGTGATCAAACGGTGTAAAAATTCATACATATAATAACATGATAATAAGGGGAAAAAACATGAAACTCATCAAAAGTGGAAAAAGAAAGAAAGAGAAGCATGTTTTCTATTTCAGCCCCACGTTTTTTTTTTCACCCCTCGAGTTTCCTGTTTTACCCTTCAATAAAAATTTCCATTTCTATAAACTGAAATTTTTTTTGCCTTGAAATACAACTTTGGTTTTTAGAAACCGAAATTTTCTGAAATTTGAATTAAAAAAATTTCGATTTATGCGATCCAAATTTTATATTAAGAGCAAAATCGAATTTTTGAAAATAAAAAAAGAAAGGAAGGGAGTTGGGAGAGAAAACAAAAGCAGTACAAATTTATGAATAAATCCGTAAAGTAAGAGGAAAAGTAATGATTCATACCACCCATTTAGGGATCAAAAAGGACCCTTACACAGAGAAAGTAACATCACGTAACAAAAAAAAATGTCGTTAGTTGGATTCGAAGACATGCTTCAATGATGTTCTTGCAATGTCACTCACGTTGTATCAAACCTTATCATTGCACTCTGTCTCTCTATGTGAGTGTGATCTTTTGTCTCCTAAAATCAGCCCTTTATCTTACATTGACTACACTTTAATTTCCAGCTTCAATTGCGCAAGCACAGCCTTTATTTTACACCTTTTTCATTCAGTTGGTATGTTACGTCGGCCAAAAGAAATTAGATAGTAATTGATCGTACCAGTGCTGAAGGGGCAGGATCGTGGGCCAGCAATATCGCCGTGCGCGGTGGTTGGATAACGGAGGGGGATTTGTACTTGCAGACACTCTGAATTGAATGTACCTGACTCCTCAATGATGAGGAGTATTTATAAGCCCCCAGCGCGGGGCCAACAATTATCCCTATTGGACCGTTGGACACGACCCAATAGTGGATAACTGCCAGATTTCTGCGTGAGAGCAGAGAAACCGTTGAGGTTCTCACCTGGGGTTTATCCAATACGCGGGAAAAGCGTGAAAGGATAGATACGGATGAAGCGTCGTGGAACATGTGCTGATATAGAGTCGGGCAGGCGTGCTCGACAGGTGGTGCGAGGCTGTTGGCATGAAGCTGTTGTGCCCGTCATGACGGACAGGAATGCTGTCCTGCGCCGTATGCTTGAGAGGAGGTTCTGCTCGGAGAACCTCCTCGACGCTGTCGAGGGGACCTACGCGGAAGTCTGGGTCCAGAACAGTAATATTTTTATGTAGTGACCTTTGGATTTTTTTTAAATAGAATATATTCACACACAACGCAGCTGCAGAGATTAATCTTTCGAACTTTGAGAATCTAAACGAGTAACAATTTTCAATGAATTTTAACGTTGTGGCATGTCTAAGATTGATCTAACGATCTTGGTTAAGTTAAATGAGACTTGTATTATCTCATCTAAACATTTTTGGGTGAATTTATGATATCTTTAGACTAGAGATAAAATTAATGTTTCAAATCTCTGTGAGCATACTCGGTTGGTAAGTATATTAATAACAATATACAAGAATCGAAATTCAAACTCGAGGTTCCTCATTTATTCATTTTAAAGAGTAATGTAAGATTTTGATTATTACGATACTTGACAAAAACATTTTGATTATCTTTCAAAATTAGTTAAGATACCTCCGTTTAGAGATCCAGATTCATGTAGTCGAAACATTTATACCATGTACAGACGATCCAAATTTCAAGTTCAGTATATTTTTTTTTTATCTAATAGTCTAGTGGCTAAATTCACACACTATTGGTGTGGAGAAGTGGGAGAATTGGAAATTTTTAAGTTCTTTTATTTTTGAATATTTTGTAAATTGTGTGATATATGAATTTGGGAGTGGTTATGGTGCATAAACAATAAAAATTACTTAACACACTCCCATATTACTCGTGCACCCCCCAAATTTCTCGCGCACCCCCAAATTTTTCATTTGGGGAAGCGCGAGAAATTTGAGGGGTGTACGAAGCAATTTCATTGTTTATGCACCATAATTTCTCCCAATGAATCTAAAGACGGTATATCAATGTAGTGAGTGTGTATGCATATATATTCTAACCTAAAAATATCCATTCTCAAATTATGATCTAATTAAAGAGTTTATGATTATAAGCCAATTGTTTTTCAATACAAACAAAATGAATACTTGATCACATGCTTAAGACTTTAGAGAGATTGTGTTTTGATCTTGAGACACTTTTCCTTTAATTTTAGTGTGAATAAGAAAGGCCATATCCACATGCATGAACAGACTAACTTAGCTGTAATTGCAAATATTGAAAAGCCACCAATATACTAAACTTTTCCATTGTCACTTTTAGCTAGCTTAAATTAACAATATTGTAAAAATGAAGAAGCTTGACTTAACAATGAAATGAAATTGAAAACCTTATCTCATTTGCATGGGCCTCATGGTAAGCTCAAATATCCTTAGAAAAATGGACAAGTCTCCCTTTTTATAGTAAGATAATATAATATACTGTAATATTCATCAACAATTTTATTTTTGACAAATTTATCAATAAAATTTAATATCAATAAAAAAATATTTTTATTTTTCATAGATTAGCACTAAATATAACTAAGCATGTCAATCAAACATTAGTTCGACACTGATAAACTAATCTCTTCTGTTGGATCCAATTCACCTTGGTTCTATAAAGTTTTATTGAATAATATAATTATTACAAAAGTTACTCACAAAGTGAGTGAATATTCAAATATACTTGTATATATGTAATTATGTTATATTGCATTATGTATTTTAGTGCCACATTTTCCAAAACAGACAAAAGTTAAATACTTATTCTCCCACATGTATTGATGATGCCACCTTTGGAGGATCCTTGGAATAATTGTTGATTGCTATATATGAGGCCACATACATTTGCATGGCCACATGCAAGCATTATCATATGTTCATGGCTGCTGGATAACAAGTACTTGAAAATTTGAAGGGCCTACAATACCGCGTGAAGAAAAAAGGGATAGTCCATGTGTAAGGGATGTGATACATGTGCCATGCTACTATTATTATGATTGAAGATTTGAAGTAGATAAATCATGCATCATTTCATATTTCAATAGAAAGAGAAAATGTATATGACAATCAACATTGCATTGTTATATGTAAGAAAGCACATGCATGTTCAAAACATCATGTGTTAGCTCATGTCACTTTGTCACCATTATACTTCAAAGAATACTAGTAATAGTGGTGAATTATCTAATGATGTCATAAAAATCGAATCAAATTTCAAACTGACGAGACTTCTGAGTCATGGCGCAAGTACTAGACAGTTTGAAATTGAGATAAAACTGCGATAGAACTTCTCGAATACCTAAATCATAGACAACGTTGATTCAAGCTTCAACAACTAGACAATTGGATTTATAGTCTTTAAAACATCGAGTGAATGTGTAAAAGTACATATACTAAAAATCGCTTTAGACAAAAATGAATTGCTAAAGCTTGAACCCTGAACCCCTACTCCGACCTAACTCAACCAGAGTCACAATAATTCTTTAAAAGTAAATTAATTAAATATTATTTTAAGTGCATTTGAATGCCTCCAACCTCATCATTTGAAAGAAAATGAGCCTCTAATAACCAGTAATTATCAGCTAAACCTTAAAACCTCATTTTTGTAAAGAAAAAGTGCTCAAGTGTTACATTTAGCTTTAACTTCTTTACATTATATGCCTATATTATTACATAATGCTGAACATTATTAGGTTACCATATGTAAATATGTAATGCAAGTAGATAAATAAAACCAGGGGGAAAAAAGAAGCTATGCACATGATCTAACATTGATAAGAGGAATATGAAAGGCACATGCTCATGTTGGATAATTTAATGAATCATGGCTGCACTATGTTGAAAAAGCACAACCTAGATTCAAGTTTCACTAATAAAGATCTTGATACTAGTTTGACTTGAGATTTGAGAACTAATTGAAGTTTGAAGCTTTCTAACAGCAATATTGAAGCAGATTCAATTTTGTACAGTGGAGGAAACTTCTTTATCTATGCACCGTTCAAGGAAGAGTCGGTATGGTGTGTATTGCCGTCATCCGTGATCTTGCCGTTTATTTGAGATCTTTGTCTCTGAAAAGTGCAAAATAACCATGTTATGTCTCTGACTCCAGTTCTTAGACAGACATAGATTCTGATAACGTTAAAGTTACTTCGAAATTAAATCTAAAAATAAAAGCTTTATATAATAAACTAAAGTTTTTCGGTAATTATAGTTATTTTCTAGCTTAAAAGATATTTTATGATAGAATCGTATAATCCGAGTTAAATAATAACAAAAGGAGTCATAATGTAAAAGGAACAAAGGAAAGGGTAAAACATATTTGCCATACCCGATCCGCAGGGTCACCAGAATTCCCATTCAATAGTTTGTAGTTCTCCTCTTTGGTCCTACCGTCTTTGTTGCTCAATGGTAGCAGGGTTGCTGCGGCTGCGATCGACCGGTCCGGTAATTCTGCAAATAACAAAGTCGCAATAGCATATATTACTACCAAAAGTAATACCATTCGGCAAACATTTTTAGTCAAACATTTTTATGTACAAATACAAATCAGCAAACCTGGCAATTTCTTGTCAACAAAAAATACCACCAAATTAACAGTGTACCTGCCAGCAAACAACAAAAAGATGAAAAAATTATTCAAAAGGGACACATACGGCGGTTTTTCCATCACAAAGCAGAAAAAGCTCCTTACCAGGCAACAACTACGTCAACCGTGTAATGTTTGCGAGATGCCACTATCAACAGACTCTGAATAACGGCAAGCAGCCACCCAAGCTGCTTTATGGATCTGGTCGTTCAATCACAGTCACAATAAATCAGAATTTAAATTTAAGCATGACAAAATATGTGATGATGAGAGCATGTTTTGAAGTGAATAATGAAGTAACCAAGCAAAGATTAATGCAGTAAAAGCTAATCTCCTAAAAACTTTATACTTCAACAGAGGTTAATAAATAAATTTTACCTTCGAGTTCCATATTTCTGATATGTACGTACAAAAGTAAGAGTGAAGATCATGTGTGATGAAAATATTAAATCACCGCATCCATATAACACGCCATGTGGAACTGCATATTAAAATCAAAATAAATGCCCAAACCACCAAAAGGCATCAAAGCTAAAACTCCAATACAATAATTTATACTAACAGTTAATGACGAGAACTTCAAGAATGTTATCTGGACGGGGCAATGTGGCGAGTTTAGAACCCTGTTTGATACATTAGTAGAGTAAAGTTATAAGAATCGAACAAAATAAACAGAAGTAGCACTTAAAACAAACCATGCAATATGATGTTTTAGGCAATGCAAGATTAGTAGTCTTTTTAACTTGATTTAAAGTTTCAAACAAGTCGTTTATCTTTTTTCGTGTCAAGTCAGTCCTTTTTCATGTCAAGTAAGTCATTTATGGTTTAAAACGTCAACACAATGTTGGTCCAAACTTCATTTTTCATCCATGTTACCAAAAGTCTTACTTTATAATGATTGTAGCAATATCTAATGCATCAAAACTAACATGATTTTTTTTAGATTTTATCCAAATTATGACCACGTTGACAACGAGGGTCTAATCGTGGTACAGTGATGAAACATTCTTTATAGTTTATCTTTCAATGACCATGTTAAAAGGTATAGGACTAGCTCGACAACAAAAAAAAGAAGATAAAGGTTTATGTTTTACAAGTGCTATATCAACCAATCATACCTCACGGCAATGGTAATTTGGACCAGGAAGTTGTGTAGAATAAAATGTGATTATGCGAAGAATTTGAGAAGCCTGCAGTGAACATTCACACAATAGCCACATGTAATTAGAAATATAATGCAATGCATTGACAAAAACAAGAGGAAAACTGAAGCACGACAAAATGACATGACATAACCGACACATTCGAGCATTGCAGCATGCATTTATATTTAACTAGAAATCCGAAAAGATTAAACAATAGTTAAATAAAAAGGACATGATGTGATCAACACTTACAAATAAGAATGCTAGAACCCTGCACCATATAAGAACTGTGTAAATCTTTCTACTCTTCAATATGAAAGGATGAAATGTCCACTGCAAAAGCACACATAAAGAATTTATCATCGTAACCTCAAAAGAAGGAAAAAATAATAGTGATTCTAGTTTAAATGAGAACTTCACAAAAAATAAGATATACCGGCCAAAACGGATATATAAAATAGGAAAAAAGACAATGAAATAAAGAGGATGCTATACTATGAGTTTAACTCTGAAATCTTGCAATAGCAGAGTGCCGAGCAAAGATTAAAAGGAATAAAGCCAAAGAACCAAAGCAAATAATCATTTCAAATCCGACAAAACCACAATATATAGGGGAACATAACTAGTCAGAATGAAGTTTTTATGCGAGGGTGAGAAGAGTTATTTATAACCATCAGATCAAACTTAACAACTGGGATTAAAACTCATTTTTTTATAACACGTGACTCCTACACAGCAACACACGTTCAGCTTCCCTTCTTCCATTAGCCCAACAACTCTTCCTCTATCTCTCTTTTCGTGGAAACGGACTCCACGACACTGACCTCTCTCCTCACTTGCACGACATCCACACATCCCTTGTCAAGAGTGAAGACAGAGCACAAAAGTCACCTAGTCCACCAATGTCGTCTCTTCTGATCAAATTTCTCCCTTGTTCCGATCACGGAACAGAGCAAATTCATCGAAGTCAAAGTATTTCCCATACAGACAGTAAGGTGGTACGGTTTAGAACTTTGACTTAAAGGAAACACCAGTGTCAGATAACACAGAACAGACACATGATCAATCCGCAACTCGCGACAAAAAAAAAAAGGAAATTCGTGGAAAATTCTGTCTTTATGAATTGTAATCTCCTCGGTGGGCAGAACATCAACTATCACATCGCGGATACAAAGTAAAATGCTGACAGAATGCAGTCATATAGAACTACAAATAATATATAAAACTGAGAAAGAAAACAATTCTTACCAAGGCAAAGGAAATGAAGATAGTGGTGAACAGTGTTTCACTGATGTATGCTTTTTCTTGCCCGAGCTCCTGCAGAAGCATCAAGATTAGAAATTACAAAAGCATTCCTATCATTCTATTTAAAAATAAAAATAAAAATTAAAGGTGAGTGAGACAGAGAAAGAAGGGAACTAAAATTACAAACCGGAAGAAGGAAGAATCCAACATCTTGCAGAATAGGACCAGGCTTATGAAAATAATGAACTCCTCGGGCTGCTAAACCATGTATGTACTGCATAGGGAAACTGTTAAATTTAGATATCAGGTGTTAAACTAAAGCTATGAAGTACTAACACAAACATGTACACCAGACATGACACTGACACGTCACCACTGGTAATACTTTGAAAAATGGAAGTAATTGAATGCAATCACATGTGCCAGAATCTAGTACTCCAAACACACCTTCAATTTGAAGTGTCGGTGGCTCGGTGCTAAATAGAACTAAATATTTCACAACAAACTGGCCACTCTTATGTCTTTCTGTTTTTCAATAAAACTTTAGTACTAAATATTTCCCTCAAAAACCAGTTGCATATTGTTAAATCCTTTCAACTGCGATGAATGGATAATTTGATCATCATCATAGACACCAAGGTCTGCATAGAATTACAAATAATTGGAAAGTCCAAATCAAAACCATGCATCAACCCTGACACTTGACACAATAGCTTACAAGATTAAGTTTAGTGATTAAACCAAGTGAAGTGATAGTATCATGTCTCCACCCCAACAACTTGAAAGAAAAAAGTTCAATTTTTTGCAGCATGCAAGTTAAGGTCAGTTTCATTTTTCGTTTAAACCAGGTAACCTCCGTACACAATTACATAGACTAATCCCTCAAGCCAGGTAGGATTATAAAAGGTGGCAAAACTCTCCCTCGCCAGTTTAATTTTGTCGTATTCTAAGGGCTGGATTCGAACTTAAGCCGAAAGAGACCTGAACCATCTCATCTTAGTGGGCACGGTCTTTTATTAGATTTGAGAAAACATTCTTTGTTATTATTTTTTATTTTCACTTTTAATTGCAAAATTGTCTATGTTTTCACTCTACAAGTAAACAGAAAAAGTTTTCTCTAACCAAACAGGTCTTAAGTTCCACCAACCACAAAAACCATTTTCAGACATTTTCAACTCAACATCAAAAGAAAAACATAAAAACACTTTTCATTCTTTACACAATAGGAAAACCAAAACATGAATAGTAAAACTCAACCATCACCAAAAACATAGAAAAGAACCTGACAAACAAGACCAGTAAGAAGGTATCTCCAATTCTCTGCAAGAAGGTTTAGCTCAATAGTTGTCTCTGAACAAATTCTCTTCCATAACTACACACAAATAGACATTGAAAAACATCAAACATAGATAAATTAAAACAAAAAACAACAACAACAAAAAATTAATAAAAAATTCTAAAATGAAAAACTAAGACAAAACAAAAAATAAGCGACCTTTGAAGCCTCACGACCAATGTAAAACGACATGTTATTGATATTGTTATTGTTGATGATGTTGTCTCTGTTTTTGTTGAATTATAAGCAGTTCCATATTAGTTGAGAAGTAACAAGAGTGTTGAAGTCAACATAATTAGGCTAATCTATGAGAAACCAACCCAGTTTGCAAAAAATGAAACTTTGTGAGAAAATAGAGAAGACCCAGAAAGAGAAACGCAATTGGGTGTTCGAATCTGAATCGGGAAAAGAAAAAAGATCTGATTTTTGGGGTTGATCACAACAGAGAATGATAACCGATCACACCACTACAGTCCAATCTGAAAAGGGGGCTTAATAGTCAAAAGGGTTTTTCTTTCTCTCTCTGGAATTTTCAATCTCTCTCTCTCTCTCTCTCTCTATATATATATATATATATATATATGTGTGTGTGTGTGTCTGATTCTTGTGTGTGTTGGAGAGGACAGTTAAGAAAGGAGTAGAATTTTCTTGGTGTATTTACCGGTTTATATTATTTAATTTGGGGGTTAGTAAACTTTTGGGTATAAAACTATAAATTAATTTGGGGGTTAGTAAGCTAAATTTTTTAATTTTTTTAAAGGAAAAGGTTTTCTTTGGAAATTGTTTTTTATAAATTAGTATAATACTGTCAAAAAAGTTAATCATCATCATCAATACACTTTATAATAAGAAATTTACATTAGTTCCTAAAATTTCATTTTGCCTATATAGCAATTTTGAGAAAGCTTCAATATATTTTTTCATTTTGCCTATGTAGCAACCTTCATTTTGCCTATATAAAGTTAACCAAAAATGCTATGATTAATGTTGATAATTATACTTGTGAAAGTTCAAGGAATGTGACCCAAAGATGAAAATGATAAAACTACCATTTATGAATCACATACTAACTGACTGGAGCTTAGTAAAAATAAAAAATTGACAAAATATTTGTTTGTCTGATTGATGTATTTCGTTTTATATATTTTAACATATTCGATCATTTAAGCAACTATATGAAGAATTTTGTTAACAATAAAAATTGTCAGAACTATAAGTTAATACAAAATCTCTTTTTTTTAAAACAACCATCTTACTTTTAATACAAATTTATATTTTATGTCAATATTTTTTATAAGATTATTATTATTATTATTATTATTATTATTATTATTATTATTTTGTATTTATAAAAATATTTTAAGTGTGTATTTTAATCAAACCCATGCAACACACGAGTTTATCTCTAGTCACCGTGATAATATGAAGGATTGATTGTGGTAGTGAATCATGATAAAATTAGCTAATATCATTTGACACTATTATAAGTAGATTATTTATAGATTTAGGATTTGGATCCTCTCCTTTTTTTTCTCTCCAATTCCCTCTCCAATTTTTTTTAATTTATTATTAAAATATGATTTATTAAAATAAGAAATTAAAAAAAATTCTTATAATAGTGTTTGGAAGATGTAATTTTGGTTAATCTTGACAATTATGTAATTTAATTAATATTAAGAAACTAATACACTGTTTAAAAAAAACACTAATAAATTAAAAAAGTCCATATTTTTTTGACAAATTAAAAAAATTCTTATAATAGCATTTATTGATATATCAAATAATTTCCGATTAATGTCATATTTTTGAAAGCATGATTTATGTTTTTCAACAAATTTTACCATTTTTGTTTCTTTAATTGGTGTCGTATGACGAGTTGGGATCCTCTTCATTTTCAATTATTTTCATTTCTTCCGTTACTATATAGTTTTGAAAATATAAAAACAAAAGTGTGACATTAAATAAGGTCAAATCACATTTATACACCAAAATATATTTAAGGTTTAATTGCAGTTTTGGTCTCCCTATTTTTAATTTTTTGCAATTTTGGTCCCCCTAACACATATTTTGTCTAAAATATGATAATATGACATGTTTTAAATGAATTTTATGAAAAAAATTTCTCTAATAATTTCATCGATGTTGATATTTTTCCATCATCAAATCATATATCACGTCGTTTAAATCATATCATATCGTCAATTTATAGTTAAAAATTATGATAGAGATCAAAACTGTTGAGTTTTAAAATATGAGGATCAAAACTACGCCTATATTTAAAACTTTGATAATAAAAGAAATGAAAATAATTGAAAATAAAGAGGATCCCAACTCTCATAGGACGCAAATTTCATTCACAAAAGACATATTACTTAGCTTATTTGATATATTTCAGACATATTCTTATTCAACAGACAATGCCAAATATTTTTAAAAAAGAATTAAACTCATTTAATAACAAATTTATATTTAAGAGAATAAAATAATTCTTCATTCTTAAAAAATTTATGTGAATTATTTTTATTTTTTGTTTGTAACAAAAAATTAATAACAAATTAAAAAACACATAATATTCAACTAAAAAAATTTAAGCACAGTTGAAGGAAAATAAAATACACAGACCAAAAGACTACTTGTCTCTCCTGTAGAGGCTGCCACTACAACTAGAAAATGAGTGATTGCGACAAAAACTTTAAAAACAAAATAGAATCTTCTAGTTTCTTGACTAATCACGGTTATGAAATTAAGTTTACAAATATCGTATAATTTGACGAGTTATGATAAATTATTAAAATAATATGTAGAGATGGCGTCGATCTTTTATGTAAAAAAAATACATTTTTTTATAATAAAATACATTTTAAAAGTTGGAGTTTGTTATACATCGATGTGAATTCATAATAATCATGTCAATAATACTTGATCTGGAGTAAAAGAATGACAATTAAAATTAAGACGAACAACAATAATAATGATCCAAACAAAATAAACAGGTGAAGGAGAAAGAGAACAAAAGAAAAAATAACACAATATATTTTTTTTTTTATGGTAAAAAATTGTTTGCTCAGTTTGGTTTAAAGATGAACTTCAGAACCTGTTGGTACAGATTCAGCCTTGTTGTGAGAGTGATGGTTAAGAAGTTTCACATCGCTTGCGTGAATGCGTGAAGGTTTGAATATATGTTCATAAAGTAAAAATAATCATTCCCTTATAAGTCGATTTTGTGAGAATGAGTTAGGCCCAATTCTCAATTCTAAGATAGTATCAGAGCCTTTCTAAGATCCATTGGACCACCCGCTATCGAGCCACCCACCGTTTATATCCACGCACCAAGTCCAATAGTGCTGGGCGTCAGGGAGTGTGTTAGAAGTCCCACATCAGATATGAAATGGCCTGAATAAGTGTTTATAAAGCAGAGGCAATCCTCACCTTATAAGTCGGTTTTGTAAGGATGAGTTAGGCCCAAAACTCAATTATAAGATGGTATCAGAGTCTCTTCACGATTCGTTGGACCACCTGCTAACGAGTTTCCGATTAGGCCATCCACCATTTATATCCGCGCACCAAGTCCAATAGTGTTGGGCGCGAGGGGGTGTGTTAAGAAGTCCTACATCGCTTGCGTGAATGCGTGAAAGCCTGAATATGTGTTCATAAAGTAGAGGCAATCCTCCCCTTCCTTACAAGCCGATTTTGTGAAGATGAGTTAGGCCAAACTCTCAATTCGAAGAGTGTTGATAGACGCAAATGGTAACCAGCTACATCTAGTAATTTTTCTGTCAAATCCGTGTACATGTGGCTGCAGAAAAGAGCCATATTGGACAACATCGATGATACTAAAGTGAATTTTTAGTTGGAGATTATTTCTCGAAAAACTATCAACTAGAAAGATTTTATATCGCAAAGGTGTCATTACTATAAATCACGAAAGGTGCTGCGTTTTTAATTTCAACACGGAAGAGACCATTCCTCGTAATAATCTAAATTGCTGCGCTACAGTAGCTGTTTAGCGACATATACACATACGGGCATAAATTTTTTCCACTTCAAGTTCTGTGAACAACATTTTGTTATGTTTGGAGAAATAACTAAAGGTAACAATAGCAAGAGATTTCGGTGTATCATTTGATTAGCAACAATGTAGTGCATTTGACGTTTGTGTAATAACATATTATTTAGAGGAGATTCTGTTAATGTATGTTCTTTAGTGGACTAAATTAGGTTTTTTCTAAACTATATTTTTAGAAGAGTGGTGCTACATAGCACAACACTCTTATTGCACGACCACGACTTATTTAATATAGGTTGATGATAGTATAGTTTAAATGGTTCATTAATTAAATACTAAACAATAAACGTATGTATAATCAAAACATTGCTGTTAACTATAATAATAATAATAAAGAGAAAAAATTCCCTCCATATCAATTTATATGAAAAAACCGCTACAACCGAATCAATAATTATATTATTAACCATATATTTTATTAAATCTAATAATACACAAAAATTTATTTTTAAACAGACTCAACTAATTATAAAAAAAAAGCTCAACTTAATAACATAACACTCTTATGCACCAGTCTCACAAAAATACGTTAAGCAAACTTTGTATTTGAAACATATAATTTGTTATATGTATGGTGTATGGTCATAATTGATTATACAAAGTATTACATGTGATTGAAAAAATAATAGCAAGAAATATATTGAAAAATAAATAACAGTAGGGATATTTCGTAAAAAAAAGCGTCGTAAACCGATCAAAGTATCCGAACCAAACCAATAAATTTGATTCGGTTTTATTTTTGAAAATCACCAAAAATCGAATCAAAGCAAACTAAAAAAAATTCATTGATTCGGACACTAAATTTACTAAACACCAATTCAAACCTATCAATCACCCTAGATGCATGTAAATGAAAATATTGGTTTATATAAAAATAATAATAATTCATTGGAGAAAGAACAAACTGTGTTAATTCAAAAAATTGATTAAAGGGGAGAAGTCATGTATAATAGTTATAGCACCGAGTCGTGCAATTGAGACGACATCATTTGTCGTACTCATTATCATTTTCCTTTTTAGAATTTTGGAGTATTTATCCACCAATCAATGAGGACAAGCCATATAAGTAGATTTGTACGTGCTACCCACAATTAACTTGTAACCAAACTCACATGCAATGCAAATCTATTTATGTGGCTTGTTATTATAGGTTGATGAGTAAATACCCCTAGATTATGAAGGGGTAGAGTAGGGAGCAACACTAATTTAGCTTTTTCTGATTGGTATAATAATCACCTAGATTGCTTCCAATGCACCTAGACGCAAGAGTGATAATTTTTGAATTGTAAGGGTTCAGTACGTATCCTTGTATTTTTTATAAGGGTTTTTCTAACCTGTGCAAGATTGCACAGGATAAGGAGTAGTTAATGCATTATTTTATGAGTTTTTCAAAATCTTATTATTCAGTCTTTTTGGGAAAATTGATTTTTTTCTTCTCTCTCCTCCATTAACTTTTCATATTTGATTGTTTTTCTTCTTTCATTAATTTCTTCATCGATGCACATTGTAAAAAACAAATTCTTCATCACTGCAACGTCAGTACATCACCGGCCACCACGTACACCTCCATCATTGCCATACAATTTATTTTCTTTACTGTCTCTTCTATGGCTCTCGCTCTCTCTACTCGACCTTCCACCACCACCATCTTCTCTTTCGCCGGAGTCCTCTATCTCGCTCGTCGGAATCTTTTTCCATCCCCGTCGCTGACCACCACCATCATTTCAAGCTCTTTAGTGAGAAAGAGAAAGAATGAATAACCAGATTTGTAGTGAGAAAGAAAGAGATAAAAGAACTAGAGGGGGAAATAGAATGAGAGAGAAAAGAGAACCAGATCTGTCAACCTTTGAACTTTAAATGCTCATCTTTATTATATAGAATACAAATAAGATGCTACAACTTAAACCCTAATTATGTTGATTAAAGGAGGGAAAAACGTCATTAATACTTTGCTTTGCCAACTACTTTGTCTCATTAATTTTTCCATCTAATCAATGCATTTTACTTATAAATTTTTTACCTTTTTACTATGTAAAATCGGAGCATTAATCCACACCCACCTAATCATGAGATTTCCCAAGAAATTTGTCTACCTGATGCTGATTTTTGGTAGCTTCAAAACGTACAAGCTTATGGAGATATAAATGCATCACATGTCTCTATATAAATAGGTTTTTGAGTATATCATTAAATAGGCAGTTATCATAACCAATTAATCTCTATATAAATTGGCAATTTCATTTCCATTTCACTCAGTTTTCTCTACACATCCCTGCATTAGTAGTTTCACACAAAGCTTCTTTCTTTCATTTTATCTTTATAAACATCAATCTGCAATTACACATGTTAAACCAAAAGGGTGCTGTTTTTTAGGATCTCTTTGCTTTATTTTGTTTAAGTCTCTTTGTGTATCAGTATTTAGTACTTTCTTTGATGTTATTTTTGGAATTTTAGCAGTCAGTTTATCTTTTGTTCAATTGTATTGGGGCATTCTTTTTTATCGTGATTGATCAATTTTGTACTGCTATGTGATGACTTATCAATGAATGAATGTATATATTTTGATGTTCATTTAAAATTTTGCATCTGTTATGCTTTTCCTGATTATCAATAATTTATGTGTTCCACTTAAACATAGTTATATCTAAAGCTGCAGATTGCTATTAACTCTATCTTTTTTTTTTGTCAAGGATGTGTATCTATTTTTTTTTATTGGTTATTCTAATTGAGTATTGCAGCAAATTAAAAAAATAGATAATTTAATGCATGTTACATTATTCTTTTGATAGCTATGCAAAAGTGATTAAATATTTAAAACAAATTTTCGCTATTCTTTTGCTTCCAATTCAACAAAGTATTCTTTTGATAGCTATCCATTGGTGATTACAAATTTAAAACAAACTTTGGCTATTCTTTTGCTCCCAATTTTGAAAAAAAATACTTTGTTTATAACTTTTATTTTATTTGGACCGTTTCATTTCACGGATATTGGTTATATCATTCCGGCAAAAATATTGAGTAATACTATTATGTTTTGACCTGCATACAGACTCTGCAAATTTTTATTTTTATTAGTGATAGACTCATAAGAAAATATAGTTCCAAGGTAAGCATGCATGAACACAACCTACTGTGTTTAATTATGCAGATTATAGAGATAGTGCTTTCTTAAGAAAAAAAAATGGTGTTTTGTGAGAATTGGCTAGATAATCCAAGTACCGATAAAAACTTGGTATGAGTGCTATATATATATATATATATATATATATATATATATATATATATATATATATATATATATTAAAAACTTGGTATCTAGTCTAAAATTTGACTAATCTAAAAGAATCGATCCTATTGTCCACTTATGGAGATCCCGTTTAAAGTGAGTAAAGAGTTGGGACAGTCGTTGAAAGATGTTGGGATCTATTTTCTACGATCAATTACTAATTATTAATATTTTCACAATGATGAGTTATATGTTGCAATATAAAGAGTCACGTCATAACATACATTTTATGTCCCGTGCAAACGCACGGGCATGATATCTAGTATAAACAATTGCAGGAACTTTGAGTTTGAATTATTTTTGTTCGTTGTTCAAAAAAAAATTGTTTTTGTTCCTTTAACATTATGCAGAGCCAGATGTGTAGTTAGAAAGAGAGAGAAACGAGAGCAATGGTTGGGGTGTCCAAATAATAAAGTTCTTAATTGACTTATTAATAAATTTAGAAAAACCATAAAAGGCAGTGCATTAAATACTCCTTATCCTGTGCAATTATGCACAGGTTAGAAAAACCCTTTTTACAATTCAAATTTTGTTTATAAAAAAATTTGAAAAACAAAGTTTTAGAAAGGGTTTCAAAATTTGGGGATTTTCATGATTGCAACAATTATTATTGAAGGAATTTATTCACAAAGGGTTATATTGAAGGAATTGATTGTTGTAACAACTAGGTTTAGTTTTGAATTAATGTACCTATGCTTTTCAATAATTCCGATTACCTAAGAAACAAAGAAGATAATTCTAAATCATGTACTCCCTCCGTTCCAAAATATATGTTGCTTTGGAGAAAAAATTTGTTTCAAAATATATGTCGCTTTACAATTCCAATGAAGCATTTAATGCTATTTTTTCTATTATACCCTTAACTTTTTATTTCTCTCTCTTCTTTCAATTCTTTCATTTATCTTTCCCATACAATTAATGAAGGACAATTTTGTAAACTTACTCATAATTTCTCTTTTCTATACAACAATGATTACATTTCTTAATTTGTGTAATATGGTCAAAACGACTTATATTTTGGAACGGAGGGAGTATTTCAATGAAAAAAAATTGGGCTTTATCTTATTTTAGATTAAAGTGATTCGAATCATCAATGTTTGCATTTGAATCACCTACCATTTTTGGAACTAGATTTGGCTTCAAGAACATTGGATTTGAATCATGATATCATGGATTTGAATCCATCTTTAAAATGAAGATTCTAAATTTGGTTCATGAAATCTAGATTTGAATTATGTTATATTCGAATCTTGCATTTAAAACAAGAATAGAAAGTCTAGATTTGAATCTCCAAGAATATATTGTGTCTTGATTAAATTTGAGTTCACATGAATATAAGTTAAATATTATATAGCCTTGGAGGTTCAAATGACTTGTGAGTTGTGAAAAGTTCAATTAAACAAAAGTTTGAAGGAAAAGAGATTATTCTCACAGTAGAGATTTTACCAATGTTAGTTGGTTTAGTGTTGATTAGTGCTAAATTTGATAGAGATGATCACAGTTTAATTCTCCACAACTGCGATTGGGAGGAATTAAAACCACTTGATGGTAAAATTAATATCAAAACCAGATTAAACTGGTGGTGAAAGAATTTTTTTTCTTCGGTAATTCTAGATTTTCTCTCAAGATCTTTCACTCAGGATCTTTCATGCTGGGATAATAGAAACGCAACTCTATCGGAGGAAGATCCAAATGGAATTTTTTAAGGCTTCAAGGTTTGGAGGAGGAGTGTTGATCAAGTTGAAAATCGAGAACAAATAAGTATAACAATAAGTATTAATTTAAATTAATAAGTATTATTCTAAAAAATATTAAAGGGTTAAATAAACTTTTGTACTTTTCTACCAAATTTCTACCAAAAAAAAAACTTTCGGTACTTATAAATATTTCAATTTTTATTTTTAGTCATTCTAAAATTTTTTAGCTAGTTTTGGATTCTAATTTTTTTTCGTTGTAACTTTTTGTCCTTTTTTTAAGCCAATTTATGTGTATTCTTCATATTTTTGAATGAGTTTTTATATTGTTGTTCATAATATTATAATAGTCTCTTCCACAAAAATACAATTTTTTAACAATAGTTGAATTAAATATGAATTTTTAAGCGTCAAAAACTTAAAAATTGATATTTAATTTATCCATTATTAAAAAATTCTAAATTTTTATAAGAAAGATTTTTTATAATTTACCAAACATGGTTGCAAAAAATAATAAAAAATTTCAAAACAACAAGGACCAAATAGGGAGGACAACGAGTAGACAAAATAGAGATTTGGATCCTTGAGGGTTTTTTTTTTATTTTTTTATTTTTTTATTTTTTTTTATTGTTGGTCATATGTATAGAACTAACTTAGGTATTGGTCATGGTATAAAAGATATGTTAAAGGTCCATTTACAGACCGGAGTCATAAAGGTGACATGTTCGAACTCTTTCTATAACTCCTTGGCTTGAAAGATAGATAAAAGTGTAAACAAGACGAAGGAAAAGGATTGAAAAGAAGAACTCCCAAATATTTAACGATCTTAAACATGTTGATATGCTCATACATTATTTGGATTTATAAAAAAATTGTACTATGTCTACAACAAAATTATGTAAATATACTTACTCGAAATTTTACTTATAGGCGAATTTGTACCACCACCAATGAATCAGTTTGAAGCTCTATATTACAAACCTTCGTACTAGTCCCCTAATTCCTCCATATAAGCACTAGTACACCCAAACGTTCTAGGCAAAGCCTGTAAATGGACCTTATCCAAATGTTCTTGTCATCAAAGTCATAAGGAAGAGAGTTTAAATTGTGACCCTTTTGATTATGACTATTGATGACAAAATTCTTATTTGATGTTTTAGAGATATAAGAATATTATTTTTAACAATCTTTTAATTTTTGATGATGACAAACATTTTAATTTTTATTCCGATGAAATAAATTTGATAATCATTGAGAGTGTATTTATCAAAAAAGCATCACACAAATTTCACAGAATTGTAAACACACATTTTACATAATGTAAACAAAAATCAATTAGACAAAACAAGTGCTTGATAAAAGTTTCAAACAGACTGTGTTCTTTCAAAACATCGTTGTAGGCTTCATGTATGTTCCTCGACGAAATCCTGGTCGCATTCAACAATAGTTAACGGTAGAGCAACGCAAAACACTAGTACTAACTGCGGAAAAAAATTGCTATAAAGTTCATACCTTGACCACCACATACAATTATCCTAGCTTTTCTCTCTGAATCAATCTAACATTAAAGAAGAAGGCCAAAAATAATTAATACAAGAAAACAATGAAATAAAACCAATTAGCAATCAATGTTAAAGGATGACAATTTGAATCCTCCATTGCTTGATAAAGCTTCTTTAGAATCCCCAAACTATCCTCAAAGAAAACCTCATATGGCCGGGTACTCGATAAAACAATCGAATTATAATAATATCGACATAGTAGTTGTGCCTACCAAATCAATGTAGTTGCAAAGATGGACTCGAGGTTTTTTGAGACGACTCAGGGAAACACAAGTCAACTACGAATCAGGGTTGTCAAATAATAGTTATAGTGGTGCTATATCGCTTTTGCATAGTAAAATTTGAATAAATTGCTATCGTTATATGATATGCTATTTAGTATAAATTGTCATTAAATAGCGGCTCTAGCGACACTATAACATGTCATTATAAACTTCTATTTTCTGCTATCTGCAATTAACAACACGACTATGGATATCAAGCTAGAAAATAGAGAAGAGGGCAGATCCTCAACTCCATCAGACGATAAATTGCTATTCCTAATAAAGATTTCTAGAAATCATCTACTACAAGGTAACATAAGCTTTTTTTTTTTTCCTTTTACTCTTGTCTTGTAGAACAACACCCAATTCCATAGTAAGACTTTCCACCAAAAAAAATCCCAAGTATAATAACCTCACAGAGCAAAAACAAGGAAATTTCAATTCGTATACAATATCATCTTCTAACTTATAATAATTTATAAGTATAAAGTTGTAGACAAATTCATGCAAATTTTTAGAGCCATACTTCCAACAATGGTCAATAGATAATCACTCAACAACACAAACAAGCTAAGCAGATAAGCCATCACACAAAATATTAACATAATCTATTATTATAAACTAACAAAGGATTTTAAAGCAATTAACATAAATTCTATAACATGTAATATGAGGAAGAGAAACTCACTTTCATCGAGTCGGAACCAAACTTTCAACGTAATGTTTGGTCAACAACCACCGTATTTTATTAGAGATTCTAATTCGCTCTACTCTATCGTCTTTGCAATTATAGATAAATGCTATGTTGTTTTCATCATTTGCCAATATCAATGTATCCCTATTTTCAGAAAGATACAATGGCAAGAACTCCAAACTTTCAAATTTCAATAAATATTCACCCGAATAGATATTTTGATAACTAATTTTAAATAACTGAATCCAAGACTCTTGAACTCCAAAATCCTTCATCTGCCATATAACAAAATGAGTTTTCTTAAAATCATGATTAAAACAAATAGAGTTCATCAAAACCATAATCGTTGGTTGAACACATGGCACCTCATCAAAACCCCGAGGCAGCAACAACTGAGAGTATGACTCAACGGAGAGATCAAGCGAAACAATCATATATTGCTCGACAGTAATCCTACTATCATTACCGAAATAATAACAAGATCTCAAATTGACAAATTTATAATGAGGATGAAACTGAGTGAGAATATAAAGGACACACTTGAAGAGGGGGAACCGGAAGAGATATAAAGAGGAAAAGTTGGTGAAGCAAAAGAGTTTCTCTTGCGTGGTGGTCGGCTGGTCGCGTATCTATTTCCATATAAGAGACGGAGAAGCGTTTCGGCTTAGAAAATCAATGATTCTGTTATTAGTTGAGGTAGTATTGTTAGTTTAGAATTAGTTGGATAGTATAGATGACTTTAGTTGATATAGTTGAAAGGCAAGTATAAATTGTATTGCTCTCAACATAGTTTAACAAATTCATGGTTTTCTTGTTAAGCAAGCTTCATAACTTTTAGCATTTTCTATCTTTGTTCAACAAGTAGCGATTAACATTAACTTTCCAGTACTTGATTCCGTATAAATCCACGAGTGATCATAGCCTTCATCTGGATTCATTAAAGAATTTGGCTTACATGCTTTCTTCCTTCGAAATTCAGTTCGTGAACTGACTTTAAATTGCTAAATGCAGAATTTTTTTTATTTTTATTTTGTATTTCGTTTTTAGGAGTTTTGCAGTTGGACTAGAGTGCGGTTTCCTTTCGAAACCAGAACATATTCTACAGCTTCACCATTCGCATTAGTAGCACCAATACTTATATTTGACTCGTTTCAAGCCCCATGGTCTCTGATTTTATGAATAAATATAAATGTTATTATCGATCTAAAGTTTACGAATGATTTGATTTGATGAGCGACCATTGTGTTTGTGATTGAAAATTCAATAATCCAATAATATCAAATGGCTCAACCATAGCTCTCTCAGATAAACATTGTTCTGCACAATATATTCACTGGTAAAAATTGTTAATATTGATGGCCAAGCTCAATCTGAGAAGAAGTAACAAAATGAAAGGTGGAGATGGTATTGTAAAATATTATATCTAATGAAAATCAATCACATACACACTATATATGTAAAACTCAAAACAACATGTTTGATTGTTCTTCAGTTCTCTGTTTTCAGCAAACTCAAAACAAACTACTATATAAGATTTAAATGATCCTAATTAAAAAGAAATTTAAATATTTTCCTAACAATAGCACATTCTAACCATTGAAAAAATGGTGAATATTCATTATTGTATCTTAGATTTTTGTTGAGTACCTATTCATCATCTATTTGTTTAATGTCGTGTTATTTTTTATATTTAATAGCGCGCGACTTAAGATGTTCACAGGAATTGGCAAGGACAAACTTCAATTAGTAATTAGAAATTAGAAACATAATCACCCAACAATACAAACAAGCTAAGAAGTTAAACCATTACACAAAATATTCAAACAATCTAACATTATAAACTGATAAGAAATTTAAACTTAAAGTAAGATAAATCTAAACTCACTTTCAACGAGTCGGAACCAAACTTTCAATGTAATTCGTAACCTACAGCCACCAAATTTTATTACTAGTTCTAATTTGATCTATTTTATTGTCTATGCAATTATAGACAAATGCTGGACCCTGTTCATATTTTGCAAATATAAACTTATGATCATTCTTAGAAAGGTACAACGGCAAAAATTCCAACGGTTGAAATTCAACAAAAGACCTGCTTGAACTGAAACTCTGATAACTAATCTTAAATAGCTGAACCCAAGACTCTTGAACTCCAAAATCCTTCATCTGCCATATAACAAAATGACTTTTCTTAAAATCGTGACCAAAACAAAGACAGTTCGTCAAAACCACAATCGTTGGCTGCACATGTCGTTGTGGCACCTCAACAAAACCACGAGGAAGCAACATCTGAGTGTATGACTCAGTGGAAAGATCTAACGAAACAATCACATATTGTTCAACGGTAACACCTTTAAACCAATGAGATTCATTATCCGACGACCAAAAGTAATTGCGAAGGGCCAACCAATTAATAGTGCCATTCAAATACACACCATTGTTCTTGTTACGATATAGTGGTAGCACAGGAAAACATTGAATATCTCTCCAAGAATTATCCCCTAAGGTGAAAACTTTCACCACACTTTTTTTAGTACAACCTCTTTCCACATAGAACGCTACCACCTTATAAGTTCCCGCCGAATTATCATAACCAAAAGAGTACTTTAAACGGTAATGATCAAAAGGAATAGTAAATGTACGAAATCTTTTAGACTTTGTTCTCGTAGCCGGATTCTGGAAACAAAGCCAGTCACTATTGTAGTAAGGGTATGAATAACAAATAAAGCATATCAATCCATTAGCAACGAAACCGCAACGCAAAGCTGTTTTTCCGCAACGCAACACCGCAACGGACCGCATCAGAAAAAGGAGTTTAAAAAAATAGAGAATCTCAAATGAATTTTAGAAAAGAGAAGAAAAAACAACTTTTTGAAGAATTTTACTGTAAAATTTCAGAAAATATACCTTCATTTTTCTTTTATGTCTTTTAGATTTATAATTTATTTTTATATAGATATTCATATTAACTTACTTTTATATTTACTAGTAAGATAAACTAGATTAATTTTGATATAATGTTAGTATAAGAAAATGTGTATTTGTGCGGATAGAAAATTATTTCACGCCGCAACGGCCGTAATTGCATCGCAGCGACCGCAATAGCCGCAATCGCAACACTCGCAACCGCAACCACAATTTAAAACCTTGGATAGTAATATTTTTTTTTTGGAGTAAATCAGGAATGGAGAGAGTTACCAAACTGGCATTTTGATCGTTCAATAAATTCGGTCGCCACAGTAAATCCGGTCGCCTGAATTGTGCTACGTGCAAATTTCGTGATGATTTATTGAGATGCATTTGAACGAAGGGAGGATCGGAGATGGTAGTTTTGAAGAACTTGTTCACACACCTGAATTTCATAAGAGTTTTCACTTGGAGCCAGGAGATGATTTCTACGATCAGTTCATCGGGGAAGTGCCTATTGTTCATGTTGAACCCTAGCAGCCACCGATTCGTTCAAAACAAAACACACGATTTGAATTTTTCTGTTCGTATATATATGGATATGGATATATAGGGTTTAGGGTTTAGCAGGGACGGACACATGTTGTGGCCAAGTGTGGCCTTGGCCACACTGATTTTTAAGATATATATTTTTTTTTATAATAAAAATATATATATTTAAGTATCATTTGTCTTAATTCATTTTAAATTTTTTTCCTCAAAATATATATATATTTAAGTATTATGTTGTGGCCAAGTGTTGCTTAATTTTTATGAGTAAAATACATGGATAAAAGACTTTTGAAGTTAATAAAAACAACAATTACGAAACAAGTTTAGTTTTTTCTTTCTAAAAGTTCTTTTTTTCATTTATCTTTCAGATAGTTTCTATCTAAGACTTAAAAAAGTCAGGTCAAACGATACCTTAGATACCGTTTGATCTAGATTATTTCAATTTTTTTTACTCAATAAAAGGAGAAGTTAGGCCAAACAGATTTTTAATAAGTTTTTGATAGAAAAAATTTGCTTAATTTTTATGAGTAAAATACATACATAAGCGATTTTTGAAGCTAAAAAAACAATGATTATCAAACAACTTTAGTTTTCACTTTAAAAGAAGCTCTTATTTTAACTTGTAAGATCTAAAAAAGTCAGGCCAAACGATACCTTAGTGGACGATTTTATTGCAAATGTATTACCTTTAATAATATTTTTTTTTTCAATATAATTTAATTTATTGTTTCTTTAAGATTTTGGCCACACCAAAATTTTATGTCTGGATCCGTCCCTATTTAAAATATATAAGTTTTTGGCCGATAAACAATGTACCGTGGTGTATTATGAAACTGTTGCCCAATATATTTGGAAAATTTTCGAGAACCGGCAAAAAATCCTCACTTTTTTTTCTTTCTAAAAAGGATCATCAAAAAGTTAGGCCCCGTTTGCCCCGGCTTATTTTCTTCTTTTTTTCGTCTCCTTAAAAATAGTAAAGAAGGAAAAAAGTGTGTTTGACTTCACTTTTATTTATTTTTTACTTCTTTACTTTATTTCTTTGATACTTTTAAGAAGAAATATTGTCAAATATAATTTTATACTTCTCTATTTCGTTTAAGCTAAATAGAAAAGTAAAAAATAAGCCGGGCCAAACGGGGACTTAGTTCGTCATCTATTCCCTCTATTAAAAATAAGTGTTACTTCGTCATCTATACCATACCCATAGAATAAATCCTTCGTATAAATTTTTTTTATTGTCATTTTTGTCCTTCATTATATATATATATATATATATATATATATATATATATATATATATATATATATATTTCACACAAAAGTTAGTTTTCAGTTGTTTTGTTTTTCTTAGTTAAAAATAAAAAATTTCTATTTTTTCTTAATAGTAATTAAGCAAAACAAAAACTTGTACACAAAAGTTAGTTTCAATTTTTTTTTTCTTAGTCAAAAAATAAAATTTCCTTTTTTTCTTAATACTGTACTCCGTAATAATTAACTACAACAAAAAAGAAGATAATTTTCCATAAAAAAAAAGAAGATAATTTGTATATGTTTGTTGAAAAAAAACTTTCACACAAAAGTTAATCCATATCGGGTTGGGTTATGGTGCATAAGCCCAAAGCTTATGCACCGTGCATAATTACTATGCGCGCCCCCCATATTGCTACGCGCGCCCCCCACCTGATACGCCCCCCCCCCCCCCCCCAATTGCTACGCGCGCCCCCCATTTTTTATCCCCCACCCCGCAATTTCTAGCGTAACCCCCCAGGTTTTTTTAAAAATTTCTAGCGCACCCCTCAGATTTTTTTTTATCACGCTTTTAATTTTGATTGATTGAATTTTATTTTATTTTATTGATTAGGGATAAAATTCAGAGTATTATGTATGGTTAATTATTTTAGTAGTTAGTTTTAAACTAAAATCATGCCAAAACCATTTCTGCTGTAGAATGGTTTCAAATATGTGTACTCCTAAACCATTTGTGCTGTGGAATGGTTTCAGAGATCTGTACTACAAAACTATTTAATTAAAATCATTTTAATTTAATATGATTTTAACCGAAACCATAAGTATAACTTAATGGTGTCACTAGTGTTGTATCTGAAAACCAAAGTAGCTCATTTATGGTTTCAAATAAAACATTTATATTTAATTTAAAATAAATATTATAACTGAAACCATAAGTGTAACATAATGGTTTCATTAGTTTTGTATCTGAAACCAAAATAGCTCTCTTATGGTTTCTAATAAAATATTCATATTTAATTTAAAATAAATATTTTAATCGAAACCATAAGTATAACTTAATGGTGTCACTAGTGTTGTATCTGAAAACCAAAGTAGCTCTCTTATGGTTTCAAATAAAATATTTATATTTAATTTAAAATAAATATTATAACTAAAACCATATTTTATTCATATTTTATTCATAATGATTTTCAAAATAACATTGCATAAATAACCAATGATTTTGTAACAAATCTAGGGGAGAAAATGAATAAAATCTGGAGGTATAAACTGGGTAAAAAAAACCAACAAACAAACAAAAAAGGAACTGGGCTTTCAGGCCCAGTAGGCTAAAAAAAAACATAATGTGTGTAATCAGCAGAAAGGGGGTGGGAATAGGGAGTCTGTAGGGGGGGCTGGGGGGCGCGCGTGAGTAATTTTGGGGGGGGGGGGGGCATGAGTAATTCTGGGCTTATGAATGGTGCATAAGCATCCCCCTTATGCACTATAACCTTGGCCATCCATATCTATTCTATACCAATATATTTTGGTGTCGACTTTTTTTTATTGTCACTTTTATCTTTTACTTTATTCAAATATTTGTATTTGTTGTAAAATAACTTCCACACAAAAGTTTATTTTCAGTTTTCTTTTCTTTCTTAATAATTAAGCACGGCTAAAAAAGTGATTTAGTAGTTATCAATTAATTAACAAACATATTCTTATAAAAAAATTAAAAACATATTTTTATTGGAACTGGATAACCACATCTATATTTATATTGTACCCAATTTAAAATAAACCATTATTTACAATAAAGGGCACAAATCAAGAACAAAATAAAAAATTTGAATTGACGGGCACGAGACGCTAGCAAAAACATAAATAAATAAGTGTTACTTTTTTTTTAACGCTAAAGTAAATATTATTTTAGAAATAAAACTTTGTTTTAAAATGAATGTCATTTTCACTTTTCAAAGCAATGGGGTTCGTAAACCTCGTAGTAATCACACAAAAAGTGTAAGAATAATCTAAAAGGGTAATACAACATAATCAACTACACAAAACAAAAGTGTTACCGATCAAGAGAGCAGTTGTTAGGGGTGTAGTTGGACCGGTTTGAATTTGTTTTGAGTGAATTCAATGTCCGGATCAATGCACTCTTGATTGGTTTGGTTCAGTTTTTAGTGTTTTTCAAAAATGAATCCGAACCAAACTCATTGGTTTTGTTCAGATACTTTATTTGGTTTTTACCGCACATTTTTTTCAATGTATTTCATACTATTATTTTTTTCCCGATATATTTTCACATAAGTTCATCAAATACAAAATATAATTCATCAAATAAGTTAATCAGATACCAAACACAGTACAATCAAAGAAAAATAAATTAGCTTCCACATTAACAACAATAACAAACAATACAAGAAGATTTGATTAGTTTTTTTTTTTGTACAAAAAAAAATTGGTTAGTTATAAAGAAGAGTAATGCTATTTAGTAAGAAATATTTAAACAAGAAAGAGAATAATCCATAAAATAAGGGATTTTGACCAATCAAAAATTGGCTAACCATACATGAGAGAGAGGGTGATTATAATTTAACCAATGAAAAATTGACACATAAGATTCTTCTCTTTCTTACATCAAAAAATTCTTACTAAATAACATTTTCTTATAAAGTAAGAATATATAAAACAAATTTATATATACATATATTTCTCTCAGTTTGTCAATCAAACAGAGTACAACTAAAGCTAGTGATAGGCGGTGGCCGGTGTCGTGAAAGAGGAGGTGAAGAAGCAATGTGTGGCTTTCGTTGCCTCAGTTTTTTGGGAAAAATTAACGACTTGGCACTATGTTGAGCATAAGATAAATCTAATGGTTCATAGGAGTTAAAAGTTACGATAAATCTAATTCCGCTGTATCTATTGGAATGATGACGACAGTGTCAATTTGGATCCAATAAAAATCCGATCATCGCGATTAGAAAAATAGATTCAATGAAAATCAAGGAGTCCCATTTATAACTCTAAATTATATATTTCAATAACATTCATTTATTTATTTTAATAAAACATAGACCAAATTACATTTTTAACCTTCAAATTTCACAATTCGATGATTTAAACCCCGTTAAATTTGAAAATAGTACCTTTTTTTTATATGAAAGTATTACTTTTAACCGGGGTGTTCGCGGTGCGGTTATGTTCGGTTTTGAGTCAAAAAGTCATCCTAACCGCGAGATAAAATTGCATGCGGTTTGGTTTGGTTCGGTTGGTTTTTATAAAGTCATTCAAACCAAACTAATGCGGTTAGGATCGGTTTGGTGGTTGCGGTTTATACAATAATTAAAATATACTGAAATTAAATTAAACTAAATACAAAAAGTGATTGTGGTTTACATGCATGCTCTTACTTTTTTGAAACAACAAAAATATTCATTCTTTAAAATCGAGGAACATCCAAACTCAAACCCAATCAACTCGGATTTTTCCCATCAAAACGGGTACGATTTGGACGGGTACCCATGGATCTGAGTTTTATCGTCATGCCTACACATAAAGTAGTAAATAATTGAATAATGAAACTATCAAGATTTGTTGTCTTTGTTTCAATGATATGTATATTTGTTCATTGTTTTTGGGCTATGTATATTGGCATATAATAGAAATTTGTTGTGGTTTTAGTGGTATTGGAATATAATATAAACTTAATGCGATTATCCGAGGTGTTTGCGGTTCGTGGTTTTGCGGTTTGCGATTGAATAAAAATATCATCCAAATACATCCAAACTGTCACGACCCAACCCTATGGCCATGACCGGCGCACAGGCTAACACTAACTCTTTATATTCAGCCTGCCAAGCCTAATTCACTATAACATATACACATTTCCAAAATATAGAGCTATTGAAATTCAGAAGTGTTTCAACTATCATGACCTCTGAAAATGATAAATATATTAATTATCAAATCTATTTAAAACTATATTCTCATTTTTTTAAACTTATAGGTAACTTAAAAACATTGTAAAATCAAATTATTTTTCTTTCTCGCATATAAACCACATTGTCTCTTCGTTGTGATAAACGGTGTTAACCACATTGTCTCTTCGTTGTGGCGAACGGATACCACATTATCTCTACGTTGTGGCGAACGGATACCACATTATCTCTTCGTTGTGGCGAACGGATAATTTTGAATGATTTCATTTTTTTTTTTCTCCAATTCTCTAGTCAATTAAAAATTTTCTATTATTCAAACTGATTTTCTTTTCAAATAGTTCTAATGATATATTAACTAATGTTTAATAAGTCAACAAATATTTATGTTATTCTATACTCCTACTACTCAAGAACTCTTAAAACTACCTTGCAAAATTTTCAGCAGAAAGAAAATCTCACTTGCTCCAAAACTCTTAACATGTCCATTCCAACCATACTAACACACCAATATACAGTTGGACAACACTTAGATAACTGATTTACAACATAAATTCTAGGGTGTTTGTTTCTCTAATTCATAACTTTTTTTTTTTTTTTTGTATACATATATCAATTATGTACAATTTAAGGAAAACTAGTCATGCAACTACAACTTCACACGTGCAATTACTTCTCAAATTTTCTATTCTCTAAGATTTGAACTATAATCAAAGATCACAACCTAAATAAGAACTCACCTCAGCCAACTTAAAGATAGAACGAAAATAATGAAGAAGATGATGATGGTGATTCCAAATTCTTGAGACTTATTAAATTCAGCTTGAAATCTTCTAACCCACCTTGTTCTTTAACCCAAATCTTTACTGATAAGCCTTGTAATTAGGGATATGAAGGCCAAATTTAAGAGAAGAATTTACTTACAATGGTGCTAGGGTAAGGATTTGAAACAAAAAGGTAAGCTTTGGCTATGGTTGTTGGTCAGCGCATGGAGAAAGAAAAGAAGGGCATTTGTTGAAATTGAAATACCTCTATTTATCTCTCACGTGTGGATGTTTCTAGAAATGAAGCTTTGGTTTATCTTTTGTTTTAATTTTATTTTTATTGAAGTAAATAAATTAATTTCAATCCTATATATGAAATAAATAAATCAATAAATTTATTGATTTGAATTATGTTTATCCATTATAACATGTTTATCCCAATTACCAAAATTACCCTCTTTTATGTTAAATAATTACTATAGTATAAATCATGTGCAACTACTATTTAGCTGGGATATTACACAAACCAAATGCGATTTTTGCGATTTTCAATTTGGATTGATTCGATTTGCGATCTTACTTTTAGATTGGTTCGGATACGATCACCCTCCTTTTAACTCCTTAACTTGATTTACTTGCAATAACATTTATGCCAAAAAATATTCAAAAAGGAAAAAGGAAAAAAGGGCGTAACTTGTAAATTGCAGTTTTCACTATGTATATGATAAGTCTTCCCTTTCTTTCCGCTGCTCCTCTTCAACAGCGTTTTCGATTTTCCTCTTCCTTTACAAGGTTTCTCCAAATTCTTTCATTCTCTTGGTTGTTGGCTCCAATTAATTGCTCAAAGTGTTTATCTTTACACTTCAATAATCATTTTGATTGTTCAATTTTTTTAATTCCTACACTTTTCCAAATTATTCTCATATGAATGAATATATTGATTTAGTTCACTCTTGATTTCTCTTAATTCTCAAAATTGTTACATTTTATGAAGTTAAAGTCTACTTTTTTAGTTTATGTTCTTGAATTTGGTATTCTTTTATTTATTCTAGATGGTTTCAGTGCTTCTTTTGTTTTGGTATGAAATGACATGAAACCCAAATGTACTTCATTCTTGTATTTGTATTTGTAATTGTATATGCTCTTGTCTTCTTGATATTCTTTATTGTAGATTATTTGAGTTTGTTTGTTATCTTCATGTTATATTTATGAAATGAAATTCAAATATAATTGATTCTTGTAGTTGTATTTGCTCCCAGCAATTTCAAGTCGAGGATTATCACTTTTTTTTTTATTGAATTTAAGAATAACCATTCTTATCTGGTGTTTTTGTTCAGCTGATGCAAGTCCTTTTCTGGTTGTTGTAAACTTGGAATAACAACTTTCAACTATGGCGCTTTCCGGAACTGCTTTATCCTTCAATGTAAGCTTCTTATTGTTTTAGTGGAATTTAGAAGTCTCTTTTATAGGTTCTGTAAAATTACCACTTTAGAGCATTTGTTTGTTGATCAATGATAAATTGATTTAAGAATTCCTGGATTTAATATAGATTTAATTTGAACTACTTGAAATGGAAATTTTGGAATGATTTATAACTATTGGATTGGAAGTTAGTATTTTTTTTACCGAGAATTTCATTGAATGATTGAAAAAAGGGTGACCTTTTTATGAATTTTACTGAAGGAAATTGGACTTTATGAATGGTTGAGGAATAAATATGAAGTTATGTTTTCTCTTTCAATGGTGATTAATTTTGGGTTTTTTCATGTAGGGACTTTCTTCTACTCTCAAGGAGTTTAATTTCTCGCCGGGTTTGTTCATGAATAGCTTTCAAAAGCGACATCATGTTTGTCTGTCATCCTTTGAGCCAAATAGTTTGGTTTTTGGAAAAAGTGAAAGAGGAAACCAACTGTGTCTTTCTCCTAATCAATGCCTCAAGTTTCACTTGAGAAGATTAGGTAAGTTTCTTTTGCTTCAACCCTTTCAATTCAGAGCTCTTTTTGGATAAAATCATAATTGAGTAAATCATCACTTTAGTTCCTAAATGTGTAAAGTTGTGACTATATTCTTTGAATGTATTAAAATTACAAAAACATCCATGATGTATCAAAATTGCATAAACATCCCTGGTTGTCTTTTGTTAATTTTGCGGACAAACCTACTAAGAGGAGACATTTGAGGACTAAACTAACTAGCGAAAGACAAATCCAGGGATGTTTTTGTTATTGTGATACATTCAAGGAATATAGTGAGAGCCTTTGACTCGTTCAAGGACTGATGTAACTGTTTACTCGATTATAGTTTGTGTCTAGCAAACGAGCATAGAAATTGTTGGTTATTTCTTTCTGTTGTCTTGATTTTGCTGTAGTCTGATTATATTTGCATCTATGCCCCTAAGTATTTTGTACTAACTATTTTACTAAATTTAATGTTTCATTTTATGAAAATGCCTTTGGTTTCTGTCAGGGACACGACAGGGAGTAAAAAGTGAAGACTCAGAGAGCATGTTGAGTAGCGAGAACATTGCATTAGATGAAAAAACTTTAGAGGAGGAGTTACAGAATGCAATTGCCGAGGAGAATTATGCTAAAGCAGCAGAAATAAGAGATACTCTAAAAAGCCTTCATAAAGATAGCAAAGCAGAAGTGTTGGGAGCAAACAACAAGTTTTATAATTCGTTCAGGAATGGTGACCTTGCAGCCATGCAAGCCATGTGGGCGAAAAGGGACGAGGTATGCTGTGTTCATCCTGGTTTGAAAGGAATATCTGGTCACGACGATGTTATTGAGAGTTGGAATTTTGTATGGGCTAACTATGAATTTCCACTACAAATTAAACTAGAAGACGTTAAAGTCCATGCTAGAGGCGATATGGGGTATGTTACTTGCATGGAGTTTGTAAATACGAAAGGAAGTAGGTGGGGTGGCCAATTTGTAACAAATGTGTTCGAGAGGATCGATGGCAAGTGGTTTATTTGTAACCATCATGCTTCACCAGTGGACATATGAATTGATACATAGTTGTGACTTTGTCTTCCCTTTCCTCTTACCTCATTTTAACAATTTTGTTGTTACAACTTGAGGACACAAATGATCTTAGAAGCTATGGATTAATGGATTCAGATGAAGTGCCTGCAGCCACAGGCAAAAAACATAATTCATGCTTAAGATTTATGTAGTGCAATGCAATGATAACTTTGCACTGTGTATTTTCAGTAATCTCTTCGGTTAGTCTTTTATTCGAGTTATGTTGTTGACGCATCACATTATTTGTACCTATGAACATGTGGAAGCAGTCTTATTGGACTGAACACGGACCAAATAAAACTATTATTGTGAGGATTAATTTGGTGTACAAACTATTTTTTTTTATTTGAGGTGCTGTAACACATGAGTGTATTTTTTATCGGTAATTTCAGAGACGAAAATGGTTGAAAGACACGCATTCGAGAATCAATTTAACTAATGAAAAACGATTTTTAAGATTAAACTATAATTAACAGAAAATGCATGTGAAAATGTTTGTTTTTTAAAAAATATGTTCATAGACAATAGCAGACAAATGACAGTGTCTCTCATACATTCAATATTCCTGTTTTTTCAATAATTGAATTCCATAAAATTTCAATTATTATTATTTTTGGTTTGAGGGATTTGGGTTTTTTGTAGCTAGAAAACGCATACATACAATACAATCTCACAAACAAAAGGATCTCAACCATTGGATAAGCTTTAAAATACACCTCAAAATGAGTTATCTAATCTTATATTCTTAGTCTAACAATATGAATGATTACATGACTACAAAGAGTCCAAATCACAGACAGGATATTTTAGTAAGGTCCTGTTAATTATTTTTCAGAAGCCATCAGCAAGGTATTTGAAAAAAAAGCTAAATAGTTCAAAATAATATTTGTTAATGCATAAATATACATTAAACAAAACCTTGTGTTCAATCAAAGTATTTGTTTGATATCAAAAAGTCAATTTTGGGAGCAAACATTTCAATGGCAGATATTTTAATCATGTCAGAACATAGTCAATGCATAGTACATCCTCATCCAATAATAATCTCTAGTGAGCTGGCTAGCAAACACTTGATTTTTTTTCTTCATTTTTCGGTGAGATGCGCCGGCCCATGCAATAGTGCGACGCATTGATAACACTTGAGAAGCTCGGTAGCTATCGTAGTGACCTCGACCCCTCAAAAAAGTAATTTAATATCATAATTCATTGAGTTACATATCATATATTTAATTGATAAAAACAGATATTACACTTTTGATTTTGGTTTGTTCAAGTAATGGAAAAGTACACATTATTTTAAAAACATGTGCGACTAAACAGTGTGACCAAATAGGTGTGTCATTGCAAGAGTTCCTCTAGAAAAGATGACTCGGCTGTTTATATTTATTGACGTTTTGTTTTGTACAAAGAATAAGAGCAAAATCAGCATCCTGTTTTCTGCAACAACAGGTATTCTGATTGAATGGACTATACCAGACAGCATAAATGAAGAAAATTGTGAAACAAAAGTTATACTGTTAGAATTAATTTATTTTTCCTCCCATTATCTTTTAACTGGAAAAATAAAAGGAACGAGAAACTGACAGTAACATTTTTTTTTTCTGCCCCTGTATAAAGGAAAGTGGAAAAAGAAAAGTGTAAAAATGAAACTGCAAGAACAACATTTAGAATGTTTTTGCAATGCCATTAACTAGCTAGCTATTCCTCAACTACTGAGAAAAATATCTTCTAAGTTTAAACCATTGATGTCGTGCTGCGACGGAATATAACGGTTTGTTCAAACTCTGCTATGCGACAGTGCTATAGCATTGCTATAGACGCTATTTCAAAACATTTTCTATTAAGTAGCGTATCATGGAACAATAGGAATTTGTTCAATGTCCGCTATGCTGTAGCCGTTATTCAACAATGGTTTAAACTCTGCCAACAGGGGAAAGAGGTGGAATTGGAGTGTATTTTATGGGTGCTTTCCCCTGATGTCTGCTGCTATTATTATTGGAACTTGGTTCCTTAAGGATCTCTTCTCTCATGCTACTCATTTCCAAGGAGCCTGATTGTTTCTGGCAGCTTAACAAAGCAACAGAAATGAAGAATGCCTGTAAATGACCGATTGTTGAACTGAATTCAACCGAGTAGAATCCATTCTTCAATGGCAACAAAGTAAAAAGGGGTGTGTCTTTCTCAGCTCCTTCCTGAAAGTAGTGATGAAAACGATATGTAAATGAAAGTATCCACAATATCTACAATTGTATACAAGCTTGCCATTAAATAGAATGTAAAAGCTACTTCTTCTGTCTCACATTATGTTCCCCATTTGTGATGTGCACACTTAAGAATATGATTAATTATACTAATTTTCAATACAAAATAATACGTCAAGACTAAAATATCTTTGCAACTTCAGTTATTGTTTGTCCACCATATACTTGCAACTATTTTAATAAGGATGATACTGCTAAAAACTAAAAAGTAATAAATATTGTATTGGTACTACAAAATGACAAGTAATTTGAGACAAATATTTTAAATTAGGCACATAATATGAGACCAAAGAAGTAGTATATACCTGAACAAAAAGCTGGAAACAATCCTGGTAAGTATTATAGCTTCTCAGGATGTTTGAACTTTGCTTCTGCTCGCGAAGCACAAGCAGTTTGCAACCAATGTCCCAACCTCCACAATCACATGATCCCCCAGTTTTCCATCTATGGATCAATGATGAAGGTTCACCTTTGTTTGGTGAACCATGTACACCACCTGGAAGGATAACTGTAGAGCTATCATTTTCCCCTTTCTTCAGAAAATCATGATTACTATGCAGTCGTCTGTTGCTCAAATTTTCACACGAGGTCTCGACAACAACAGCTGCAAGCTCCATGCTTGGAATTAACTTTGGTGATCCTTGATCTGTCTGGTCGATTTCAACACCTAATAGGACATATTCTTTAACCATATGCTGTCTCATCGAGTTCTGATTGAGGACTTCAGTAACTTTGGAGCTAGAAGATTTCATCTGAGCAACAACATTGTATGCATAACCGCAATTTTTTTCTTTATTTCCATGACTCATCCATCCACCACTCTTTTTCTTAATTTCATTAACACTGTAGAATGTAAAACAGCAGCCCAAATCATTCTTCTCCTGTGATGCTAAACTATTCTTGGTAGCAGCATAAATCTTTTTTTCGTCGTTTAGCACAAACTTAAACAATGGCATTTCATTTTTCATTGTTAGCTGCAAGAGACCTTGGATTGATGACGCCTTTCTCTTTTCATCCTGCGGTGATTCGTTGAAACTGATACTCCTGAAACTGGTTGAACTCATGCTTCTCTTTTGTATCTGACTGCTGTTACCTGAATGGTGCGTGTCTAACGCTGCCGTCTTATGTTTCAATATAGGGTCTAATAACCTCTTAAGAGGGCTTGATCTTGTTCTGTTCTGACCATTTGTCTTTTCTTTCCTTGAATTATCCCAACGACAAGAAGACTCAGGAGTCACTGGGCCAGAGTGTGAACAACCATACTTGGAATTAAATTGTGAAACTGCGGGGCCTTCTTTGAAACTGAAACTTCTTCCAATTCGACTTAAGCTGAAGCTAAACCGACGGTTGTGGGATGGATTTGATCCCTTATGAGAAATCAGCTCAGCAGTTTCTTGGTCCAATGATCCTACCAGATTACTGAAAGCAGACTGATTGCTCGGCTTATTGTCTAACACATCCTTTTCAAAGCAAGCAGCTTCGGATTGCAGACCAGACATCTTATTTATTTTGGAAGCAGAAGTCTCAGAAACTGCAGAAAACCGGTTCGTACCAAGATCAGTACTAACGCCATATTGCATTGGTCCAGAAAAAGAAGTATGCTCAACCACAGAATGGTGGCCACTTGAAAGTTGGATTTCCGGACCTACATTGCCAATGTCAACCTCCTCAGGAATAGAAACATATGACAAACTACTACGGCTTGATTCTTGGCAATTTTCATCCGATGATGTTCTGAATTCAGAAAGTGGAAAATCATCTGAAGAAGAGTCGGGAATTTCATGGGGATAAAGTAGCACAATATTACTTGGCTTGCTATTGTCATGTTTACTGCTATCGACAAAACCTGACTCCTGCAACTGATTCACTTTTTCCCTGGATGCTCTGTCACCGGAACTCATTTTCTTAGAACTTAATGAGGCCCCTTTACTTTTTGGTTTTACTGATGGTTGTCCCATATCAGAGCTGGACTTATGATTTCTCTCTTTTTTCTGGAGGCTGTATTCGTCATCCCTGTCCTTACCAATTACATTTTCATTAGGAACAGAAGTTGAGACCCTGTGGTGCCTTGAGTTCGATGCAGAACTTCCAACATCTGAAGTTCTTTTAATATGGTCATTCCTCCTCTGCTCATTTCCTATGCTCTTGGTTCCACTTCTGGAAGATTCAAATCGTTCGACATTCTCCAAGGGAAGTTTGCAACTTTGAGGAAGTGATTCCCTGTTGTTTGGTCTGATATGTCGCAAACCTCTTTTATCATCAAGTTTTTCCTTGCCACGAGTGGATGATTTGCTTACTATTCTTGATGATGATTCACCTCTATTGTATGGTGTGAAACGACTAGTTAGATCTTCTGGTATATTCTTGTGCTTCCAATTCTCAAGTCGAGACCAATCTAGAACACCAACATTGAGTGCTTTCTCTTGAACATTTTCCAATCTATCATTATGCAGGAGATAACCTGGCAAATTAGACATGTGCTTTACAAGCTCATCGCCTTCATTTCCACTTCTCTTCGCAGATTCCCGGGTCCGAATGTTTCCTTCTGCATCCTGCTTTTCTTTCTGTTTGGGATCACTGCATCGTGGACCAACAGCACTCTTTGACCTCAACTTATCCGCACCCTTTGGGTTCGGACTTTGATTTAACTGCGGCAATACAGAACTCTCTTCAGCTTTCTTTGAACTGCTATACCGTTTTGAACCGAGCTTTTTGAATTCAAACCCAAATACCATTTCCTCAGAAGGTATCATAAAATCATTATTTGGTTGTATATTGATTGGCATGACACAACAAACCCTCAAGGCTCAAACTTCACAACTCACTCATAAGCACATGATGCAATTATCTGTCAAAAAAGGTTGACAATTTCATCAGTTCCAAAGACAAATGCTAGTACAACCCAACAGAGAACAAACTCTGATATTTCTAATATCAATATTCGAAAGAAACTAAAAAAACAGATCAGAATTTGTAAAATGTAAATGCATAGGTTCAAGCTATGACACAGTCAACAATCAATCAAACAACCAATGATGGAAAAAAGCTGGTAACAAATAATGAGATACCATTTTTCAGTAACACCAACCACAAATAGAAACAATGATGCTGAAAACATGGAAACATGATTTTGACATTGTCTATAAACAATATGGCAGAAAACCACGTGAAAGAGAAAATAATTAAATGCACTGCACAAAATGGAAAATACACATAAACATTCACAAAACCTTAAAATTTCCAATTCAATTAACATTGTAATTCAATTAATTAAGTGATGATGTATACCTACCCCTCATTCTCAAATCTGATGTAATCAATTCCACTAGCAATTAACAAAAGAATATCCAATTTTTTCATGCTAACAACATATAATCACATAAAAATACAACCAAGTAATCGAACTAAAGTGATTAATGAACTCTCGCTAGAATGAATCATTTGGGAGAATCTGAATTCAATTCCTGAAAGAAACAATTATTGGTCAACCTTTACTTACCTCCTGACCGAACTCCGGATTACCAGAGTCCATTCCCTAGAAACCGGAGATTTAATACATAATCACATCCAAAACATCCAAAACAGAACCCTACAATTCAACTACTAGTACTACACTATACTACTAGTACACTACACACAATAAATACTCAAATATACATGACTATGATATGTACCAGTAAATTATTAATAATGAAAACGATTGATTTCTAATACTCAACAAGACAGCTCAAAAATCAAACAAATTAAATAAAAAACCAAATATTCTGATTTAATAATAAAAAAAAACTAACAGAATTTACATAAAGATAAAACACTGTTTGGCTTCCAAAAAGCATTTTTAACAAGAACAAAAATAGAAACAAACAATCTTCCAAGAAAAATCATAAACAAACAAAATTCACATTTCAGATTCAAGAAACGAATCATAAATCACCAACCAATTCATTTCTTTTAAAATTTTCCTTCATTTTCTCATTACATACCTCATCAAAAACAATTAAAAATAATAAATAAATTTAGAAAGTCACATTCAAATCCAAAACAAACAAAAAAGAAATTGGAAAATTTGTATGGAATGATGAACATAAGAACTTACCTAAAAAGAGAAGAAGAAAAAAGAAAAACGAAAGTGATTTGAATAATGAAGAGAAAGATACGAAACGTAATTAAGAAAAGAAAACGCACGTAGTTTAAAAGCGAAGTAAAGAATTACAATGAAGAGTGAAGACAGTGTTTGGATTTGTTTTGGAGTAATCTTGTTCCATAATCATTTTTCATTCTTTCTTCTTCATTCATTTACGTATAATATCTTTTTTTTTTTTTTTGGCTTTAATTTTTGTATTTATGTGCCGCGTGTTTTTATTTTCTTTCGCTAAAAAAAGGAAAAGGGAAAAAGAAAAGGGAGAAAAAAATGATTTGCTTACGTTGTTAATAGAGAAAGGAAAGAAAAAGAGCCAAACAGAGCCTTAATGGAGTGAGTGAATGAGAGTGAGTGAGTGTGTGGAGAGCGTTTCGTTTTTCAGTTGAAACGGTGGACAAAAAGATGGGGGAGTGGGTCCCACTGTTGAGGACTTGTTTCGTTATCGCGAATCCCGATGTGAGTTGTGTGGGGCCCTTTTACGTATTGCCATATCTGAATGCTTCTTCTTCTTGCTACTGTGCTTGGGAATTTACTTTTTTCATGTTCATAAGATTTTTATAAGTTTTATTTTTTCATATTTTAGATCAACAAAAATTAATTAAATTAAAAAAATGCTAAACAGTGCACCAGGTGTTAGTTAAGCATATTAATGTAAAAACTTTAAACTAGATACATCAAACATTCTATAAATTTAAATTAAAAAGGAAAATTTTCTTATAATAAAGACTTAATGTAGTTAGGGGTGGGTAATATGCTTGGTAGGGCGAGTTTGGACCAAAAAATACCGTTCATTTCAACTTGTTGTTGTAATAATGAGGCCCAATCCGATTTTTTTAAAAAGTTTAATTTTTACGGGTGCGGATTGACAGTTTGACGAGTCGGTTAATTCAGATTTGAACTAACGAGAGAAAATTTATCTAAAAAAAACAAACTCAATTGTATGGTGTGAAGAGAACATGAGTGCAAGTTAAACTAAATGAAGTATAATGTAAAATAAAGTAGCAACAATAAATGTATGATGATATTAGTATTTGAATGAGAGAAAGCTAGTGGTTTTCAACTACTAGTTAAATGGTTTCTCGTTTTCAATTTCAAAGGAAACAAAAGGTAACAAGTTTTGAGTTTGTGTGTCTCGAGATATGTCCAGTCACTTCATATTAAATAAAACAAAAGCTTACGATTTATGTAACTCGGGCGGATTCGGTTATCGATGGATTTATTATAGAAAACCGAACACGTCCATTTCTACCCGTCTAAAATTGAAAATGTGTGAGTGACAGTCCGACGATTCGCAACGACTCGTCCACTTAACTATTTTTCGGTTCAGATTATTCGATTTTAATCGCTTTGCGGATTTTCACCCACCCCTAAATGTAGTAAATTATAAATTTATAATTATGTGTCATGATAATCTATTTTTTAGGGGTAGATATTGATTCATCTATACCTAACCTATATATGAAAAAAATAAAATATATCCTTTTTGGTGTTAATTTTTTATATTGCCATTTTTGTCCTCTATTTAATATTTGGATATGTTGAAAAATAACTACAGCTCAAAATATAGTTTTCAATTTTATTTTTTTTAATAACTAAGCACAACTAAAAAAGAGGTTAAATAGTTATCAATTAACAAAAATATTTTTATTCAAATTGCACTTTATAGAGAATAAAATGATAACAAATCAAAAAAGGCGAACTGACGGACACGAAAATGAATGCTAATTATAATAATTTTTACACATAATTTCATACTATTGTTTTACACTCCCTCCGGCCCTTTATATATATATATATATATATATATATATATATATATATATATATATATATATATATATATATATATGAAAAACTATTAATAAATGTACCTACTAAATTGCATAAAGACTTATATTTATAGACAAAAAATTTCTTTTAAAGAGGGCATATAATTAGGCAAGGAAAGAATATCTTACTTATTAAATTTTTTTCATGTTGAAATAATTAATTTATTAAATGTATATATATTAGAAAAAATATTAGGCGGGTCACTTTTTTTCACATTTTTTTGTTAGTTTTTATTTTTAGAGTTTTTTGTCTCACCGTCTTAACCTCAAACAGATAATAACAAAAAAGAATTAAATCACTATATTTTCATTTTCTCAGTCTAATTCATCTATGGCACCTCCTAAAATTTGGGTATGATCAGCTATCGAGAGAAGTTGATTTATTTTTACACATATTTCATTAGTGTTTTTATAAAAAAAATGATAAATAAATACTTATGATTAATATCTTTTTAAATTTGAAAATATTATAATAATATAAATTGAATTTGAAGAATTCATATAAACTCTTCAAACGCGCTTTAAATACAACTTTTGACACAATCAATTAAGGAGGATTTTTTATTATGAAGAAAAATGAACCCTTCAAACTTCTCCTCTCCTAACTTCCTTCCACTTATTCCTTTTGTTTTCCTTAAAAATATCCCCTTAAAGTATTATTTACTCCTTATAAGTGAGTTTTTAATAAAGCTTTCCCGATTTCTTCGTATCATAAACATTTCGAAACAATTAAAAAAAAAAACTATGTCGTATTCGGACAACCTCACTCACTATGTTACCACTCTCCCTGTGAGATTGGGCTTCTTAAGGATGTACTATTTGATCAGCCCGTCAATCATAACAATCACTATATGGCATCGAAAGTAAGATCTCAATCGTCTCATCATTGTTACGACTAGAAGGAAGTGACACTTTATCTTCTAATGTTTTTGCCTTCGCGTCCCAAAATACATGGTTAGTACATAACTTTTCTTTTCCTTCAATGTCTTTACCCGAGAACGAAACTAACAACGGCCTGTTAAACTCTACTTCAACATAAATAGTATGGTTAGTTTCCTCATTCTTGAAATGGTGTTCTTGTCCAACTTAACAGTTCACCTTATATGGTTCTCGTTCTCAATGAAGTTGAGCACCATAGTATCATAGTCTCAATTGGAAAATCTAGAAACCTCATCCAAACAAATATTTTATTAATTGTTGCACACCCATGCTGAAAATTTGGCCTCCTTTTTCCGGCTACTAAATTAACCATAGACCTTCCTCTAGAGATTTTGTGTAATCCTCCTCATTGGAGAAATACACTAGAAAAAACTCTTTCCAAATAAATAATGTTTATGACTACTTTTTAGACTTACATATGTTTGAGCTTGTTGTCTAATTAATGACTTGTTACCAGTTCTCCTCCCCCATCAGTTTGATTTTTGTTGTAAAAATTGGAAACTTTTAATAAAAAAGTAGAAGGGTTATTTTGCAACTTCAATGGGTTTATGGGGGTATAAGGCTAGGTGAAGGGTGCCAAGTAGATTTTTTTAAAGCAAAAGACTTGTTGAAATTGGTCCATTCCACACTCTCAAATGGGTTGTGGGCCTATTTTCAAAATTTCAAGGGAGCAATTCTATAAAGTTTCTCTCTACACCCCCTCTTTTTTTCCCTCGAATTTCCATTTTTGCCACTGAATTTTAACTTTGGAAGGCGTTTTCTGATTTTTTTTTTCCTTGAATACGAACTTTGGAACATGTTCCAGAAATTTTGCTGAATTTAAACTAGAAAAATGCGCTCCAAAATTTTTATTCAAAAAATACTGATGGGGGAGCACAGGGGAGAACAATTCATAATTCTATCCAGTTCCACATTTGAAAAAAAATCACATAATATAGTTGAATTCTCGTAGCTAAATGATTTCCAAAAAAAAAATTGAGTTACGATTTCTTGAGGCCAATTTGCATCTTACCACTAAAACAAGCAAAAATTAATATTTTCTTTAAAAGAAGTATGAGCCGAAACAAATTTTTCACAAGTCTTTTTCAACCGAGAAAATTTGCTTCAAGTTTTGCAGTTCTTTACTGCTCACCAGTAAACTTGATCGAAATATTTCGGTTATGACAATTTGTGAACTGAAAAACTTGATTGATATAATTTCCAATTTTTATTTGTAATGCATTAACGGTAATTTTTTTTTTACACATGCATCCAATCAATTCAAATCACAATATGATCAAAATATGTTCTTCAAATATTTCAATTATATACTTGTTCTGTGATGATTAGATGTATGTGTAAAAATATGATCAAAGATAGAGGGTATTGATCAAGGTAGGCAGTTTGATTTGATCCCCCATTATTTGAAAAGCCTGACTGTTAGAAATCATATGCAGTAGACCAGCAGAGCTTGTGGAAGTAAATTCATGAGACAATACTGAAGTACAAAATAATAACAATGGTCATACAGTGACAGCAAAGATAAGCCAGTGTGAATGAGATGAACAACAGCTAGCTGTAGGCCATGTTGCAATTACTTTCTTTTTTTTGGTCAAATACTCAAGTGATTAGAAATTTCATGCTTAAAAATGAATAATTAGAGTTAGAGTGTCTATAATTCGAACTCTGATCTCTATATATAAAATGAGATATTTCTACCAATTAAACTAAAATCACGCTACCACCATTAAAATTTAATAATTGAAGCAACTCATACATAGTTTGTCATAAATTAGCACATGAGTAAAAAAGTGATTAAATAGTATCACTAAATTGAGATTGAATTGAAATTTCTTTCAAATAACGTGACAATACGTACATTTTATTTAATTATTTAATGATAGTTACAAATTTGGCTGCAATTGTTATGTGTAATGATATTTTGTACTATATTTTCAACCATTACAATTTAAGTTAGATTATTGCACCACCAATTAAAGAACTAGTATTGTTCTTGTCAAGAAGAAAAGAAAAAAAAGAACTAGTATTGTTTGTCAAAAACCTAAATAAATATGTTAATTCAAACTGGTTCGATTTGAACTCCGGTTCACTCCTCAATTCATTGCAATTTGCAACTATTGGTATTTCACTGAAAAACTCTTCATATGTGCTTGCAAATATATTCCACCAACTCGCCAAAGTTGCCATCATTAAAATTCACTTCGGACCAAGTACTAAGCTAACGAAAGATGGCCGGTCATCAGTAATAACAATGACTTTCGATCATGCAATATGTTTGTTAATTTGGAAATTTGAACTCACATTTTATATTAAAAAAGATGATTGTTCATCTCCCCATTTATATGCTAAAACTTGTCACTTCATATGAAATATACCATCAAAAAAGTTTCTTTCCCGTAAATATACTGCATTTTAGAAGAGTTCGATATATGAAATGTTCGAAATTCAAACTTAACTTCTGCTTATTTAATATCATATTGCTACTAACTAAGTTAAATTTATGGGATTATAATTTTTAGTATTTATAGATTATTTTCAAAACATAGGCTTGAATTTGCAACCGCGTGGCGTGACCAAATAAAATTTAAAGCATTGTTGGGCTGCTCTAACTCTAACAATAACAATGAGAAAACAAAACTTTTTTCACTCATCAGTCATCATAACAACAACCTTTCCTTTTAGGTGAAAATTGCAATAACTGTTAACGTTATGAGTAATAGTAAATGTTGCCTAGTACTACTTTAATTGAGACATCTACATTAGTATCAAATCAATCCCCTTTAACATCCATGATGATGAAGATGATGATAGTGGTAGCAAAAGTTATTTAATTTTTGCCACAACAAATATCACAATAATTGACCAATACATGATGGTATGAGCGGTAAGAGATAAAAAAAAACATCCTTTTTTTTTAAAGGAGATAAAAAAAAACATCACAAGTGAGTAGAAGATTAATCACTGATTTTTGTATATGAAGAAAATTCAATTGTGTGATTAACCGATTTTCTTTTTTTAACTTCATGATTACCGATGGTTATCGATAAAGGTTATGTGTATATTGGTTAGTTGTCTTGCCGTACAACAAATATATCATTAATAAATAGAATGACGTGATTACTACAATTATCCGAGTACATAAAAATGGTTTTCGATACAATTTTGTTTTACATAGGTTTCTGTCGGTGTAGATAACCATATTTGAAACATTATTGAACACCAATGTGGACATCTTTCCTATATATACAAGATTCAAACATTTTTTTTCCACAATTCGATTTCTCACCGGTTGGGGCTCCCTAATCATATATCAATTGTTGTTGGATCGAGATCGAACACTTTATATTTCAATTAGATTTTAATTATTTTTTTAAGATATAAAATATTGAACTTTAAATTGACACTGTATTGTCCGATATTAATCCAATGACCATTAATGCATCGACTAAGTGAAATTTTCAACCGCAAAGAATCCAAATTCGAAGAAAATTAAATTGAAATAAGGAAATCGACTTTATGTGTCCAACCTATTTTCTGACTGAGATTACTTACATGATGTAAATATTTCTTACATATGGTTACAAAAGTAATATGACAATAATTGAGCACTATATATAAGTGACTTACCTTTCTCTTCATATACACACACATTCACTAGTTGGTGTTAAATTTCTTGAGACAACAATATCCAAAGAAGCAAACACAAAATGAATAGTATCATTCCTTCAATATTTCTTTGTGTGTTAATCACACTAACCATTGGTGTTGAACAAATTGAAGCAAGAGCATTTTTTGTTTTTGGTGATTCTCTAGTAGACAATGGAAATAACAATTTCTTAGCAACTACTGCTCGTGCTGATACATATCCTTATGGAATTGATTCTCAATCTCATAGAGCTTCTGGTCGTTTCTCTAATGGCCTCAACATGCCTGACATTATTAGTTGAGTGTGCTAGCTTTTTTTTTGTTTATATTAATTATGATAATTATTTTTTAATTATTTATATAGTTTCACTAGATTTTATCTCCATATTTTTTTTAATGGTTATTTTAATTAATTAAGTGACTATATATTAATATATGAATATGTGATATATAGGTGAGAAAATTGGGTCAGAGCCCACATTACCATATTTGAGTCCAGAGTTGGATGGTGAAAGGTTACTTAATGGTGCTAATTTTGCTTCTGCTGGGATTGGAATTCTTAATGACACTGGAGTTCAGTTTGTAAGTAGCATTTCTTTTTTAATATTATAATTAAGTAATTTTTTAACACACAAGAGTAGCATTTTCTTTCGATGATTAACATGGTAATGAATTTTATCATGTACTTTTTTTTTTTTTCAATCTCAACTCCATATCCAATACTATTGCATCTCTCTAAATATATGATTTTATTGACAAAAATTACTTGAATTAATATGAAAAGTAGTAGTTAAATTTTTTTTTAAAATATTTATTGATAAGAAGGTAATAATAGTCATTTAAAAAATGCAACACTATAAGAATATATTAGCAACACAATTATGAAAAATGCTAACGAGTGCCCTCGAGATACTATTTTGAATGGTAAGTTTTTATGAAAATGTGTGAACTTTTTTTTGACACACAAAAACATATATTATTTCATTCATCAAAGTATAGTAGCTATACAAGTTGGCATAGAATCAAAAACTTGAGAACGAGCATATGATTTTGACGCTGTTGCTAAGTTTTGGTAATTTTGTAATAATTCGCGACAAGTACTTATGATAAGGTCAAATTCTATCTGGTTATTAGAGTTCGTCCTTAATGGCGTTTACCATTAGCATGGAGTATAGTTCAATAACCACTCATTAGAACTCCAATTCACCAAGCCATGAAAATGTGTTAACTTAAAAATTGAAATGTTAACTTTTTGAATAAATATTTTCTTTAAATAAAATTTTTAAAATATTTTTTGGAGACACTCATTAGCAAGATTAAAAAATTATTAATACAATTAAATTTTTAATTTTTTTTTTGACAATGTTAAATTTTTTAAATTGTTCATATAAAAAGGGGCAGAAAATTGGGATCATGTATTTAGGAAGCATGTGTATTCAAAATTGAAGGACAATATAATTGGATGATAGAGATTGAAAATGTGAACCTTTTCATTTATGAGAGGATCTACTTTCAACCAATCCATTATTGCTAAATGTAATAACTTTCTTAACATGAAAAGAAGTTATGTTCATTATTCCGTACGGGCACAAAACTTTGAAGACATCAAATTAAATTGAAAATGACTAGACATTGATTTCCTAATTAAAGAGATAATGAAGACACATAAATCAAACAAACCCTAAATTTATAAATCATACGCGCGCATTCATCCACTTAGAGATATTGATCGTTGTTTGATCTTAATTCATTAAAAAATATTACAATTTTTATTTTATTTTTTAAAATGCTAAGTTATATTTAAATTTTTTTATTTTAATTGAACGACTACCAATGACTGGCCATTTGAATTTAGAGAAAGTTGTATGAAAGAAACAATATTGTAAAATAGAACTACTTGTTGTATCTAATCATCTAAATTTAATGTTGTAGATTAACATAATCCGAATTGGTGCCCAATTGGCATACTTTAAACAATACCAACAAAGGGTGAGTGCACTAATTGGAGAAGATGGAGCAAAAAAATTAGTGAACCAAGCATTGTTTTTAATAACCTTGGGAGGGAATGATTTTGTGAACAACTATTATTTGGTTCCATACTCAGCAAGATCTCGCGAATATGCTCTTCCAGATTATGTTGTCTTCCTCATTTCTGAGTATCGCAAAATTCTTTTGGTATATATATTTCTATCCTTCAACTTCCCTTTGTATATTTATTTTTTGAAGTTTTGATATAATAATTTTATATGTTAAAAATTATTATCAATATAATATGGTTGTGTTTTTAGCATTTCTCTAAAAGCTACAAAAAAGATTAGTGGTAGTTGAGTTCATGAATGATAATTTAGTATAAAAATTAAATAATCATTTTTTATGAGGGTTGGGAATTAAAATATGTTTTTTCTTTAGAGATAAGTTAATTAATGTTTGGCAAGCATGTAACTGTAAGATTCAATTGGTAGTTGAAAGCATCACACATTAGGTCAATCAATATTAAAATGCACATAAATTCCACCACCAAATACAGTATAACCATATAGTAAAAATATAGAATTAAATGCTCTTACATATCCTCTGTATTTTCAATACGTACATCTATTATTATTTTTCATACCAATTGTGTTATAACATTGAATTAAATGTATACAGAATCTGTATGACTTAGGAGCAAGAAGAGTTTTGGTTACAGGAACAGGACCATTAGGTTGTGTGCCAGCAGAATTGGCTATGCAAGGTAGAAATGGAGAGTGTGGGGAACCTCTTCAAAATGCTACTAATTTATTCAATCCTCAACTTGTTCAATTGATTAATCAACTCAACTCGGAAATTGGCGGTCCTGATAGGCATGTCTTCATTTACGCAAATGCCTTTGCGATGCATTTGGATTTCGTCAATAATCCACAAGCATACGGTATATTTTCAATCTTAATTTGGTTAATTTTTTGTTCTTATAATCTACTTTGTAGCATTAATAATAAGTTTCAAGAAGACAATTCGGTTAGTAAGGTGAAAGATATTTACGAAAATATACTAATTAGGATGTTCAAACTTTAGAAATTAATGTAATAACGATTAACATTTGTCTATTATAATAATAATATTGATAATTTAAGTAGAAAGATGTATATGTTGGTTTGAAAATATGTTTTGATTTTTTATATAGTTGATGCTAGAAGTAAATTGTTAGGTGAAGCCCTAGTGAAGTTAGTTGGAAACATAATTTTGTTTTCTTACCTACCTAGAGTTTGGTCTTGTAGTTCTATTTAATAAGTTTAGCCCATGGTGGTCATTAGAGAGGATAATTAATTAGATTCTCCTAAAGATAATGGGATAATGGATGAGATTTGCCTAAGCGTAGTTTTATGATCCATTAGATGTTTTATCGATTGGATCAAGTGTACCCAGAGTGTGTCTATAGATATTTTTTTGATCCAAATCGATCGAAAATCTGTTTTCTATTTTGCTATAAATTCTCTCACATTAACGAAAGATATTTTTCAGTAATTTAAATTCTACTAGAAGATATCTTCCAATAGTATAACATTTTAGTAGAAGATATTACCGAGTGTAGTGAAGCTCGGACCATAGGGACCATTCACATTCACTCTATAGTCCAAGCTCGGACATTGTAGTCAAGCTCGGACATTTTAGTAGAAGATATCTATGGTCCAATATTATTTTTCTAAATGATTAATTCTATTTACCACATTCAATATTCTAATAGATGGATATGTTGCAATTAAATTAGTGTGGGGGAATTGGTTTTATTTGGGGACCATAGGGACCATTCCTAACATATGGTAGTAACATGTCAAACATATAATTAAGATTGTACTGGACCATACTCATTGAAAAAACATTGATTCACCTAAACTTCAAAGAAAAACAATTTTTAACACTTGCAACAACCCTTTCTATGCAATTTTCCAATTTGGAAGTATTTATCATTATTTATTTATTTATGCAGGATTTGTTACATCAAAAGTAGCATGTTGTGGTCAAGGACCATACAATGGAATTGGACTATGTACACCAGCTTCTAACTTGTGCCCAAATAGGGATGTATATGCATTTTGGGACCCCTTTCATCCATCAGAAAGAGCTAATCGATTAATCGTTGATAAAATTATGACTGGAGCTGCCCAATACATGCACCCAATTAACCTTAGTACAATTATTGCTTTAGATTCCAGGATCTAATGCTTCAATATTCCTATATTAGGGTGGTGGTTGTAACCCTATGATCTTTGCAATTTATTGTATTATTATTATTGAACATTTAAACCTTTGATGTCATTTGTGTCACACAAAAAATAACTTTTATTGTTGTGAGTTGTGACTTATTTAATTTTACTTTTCATTTATTTTTAATGTCAATTTTACTTTTGATTGATGTATGTTGATCGATTTTTATATTATGCAAATATTAAAATTTCCATAGAAAACAATGTTGTAGTTTTTATATGAATTGAAACAAGGTTCTAGCTCAGTGGCAGGAAGCAAATGAATGCATAATCGTTTGCAATGTTCTACCTTAGGAAGTTAGGATCAAAATCTTCTGTTCTCTCTTTTTACATGATAAAAGAAAGAAAGTAAAAAGCAAGACAAAGAAAAGACGACTACATATTTTTACAAATAAGCTTGAGGGTAATAAATTAGGCGATGGTCAGCGAAACACAATCTTTCAAGTGTTCTTCGTCACAATTTTTTATCTATATTTTTAATTAACTCATGTGTACCATTTACATTTTTTAATGAGTTTTTGTACTCCTATTTATAATATTACAAGAATCTTTCTTACTAAAATTTAGAATATTTAAACAAAAGATGAATTAAATATGAATTTTAAATGTAAAAAATTTGAAAATTCATATTTAATAATTCCTTATTAAAATAATAGGTATTGATCCATGAGTTCTTTAAGTTTCGTATTTATAATAGTCAGGTCTTATAATTTGTTCTACGTAACAAATAAATCATTTAAATTTTTTAACTAACAAATCGTTACTTTAAGTTTCTAACTTCTAGTGTCGTTATCCTTCTTCCAGTTGGGCATCAATTGTGTGGGTTTCAGGGTTTACATTAAATTGAATCTAAAATTCATCATAATTATCGTCAAAATTAACGGTCATGTCAATATTTTTGTAAACATAGAATAACTAGTTAGAAACTTAAAATATTCAAATGTTACACACACGAAACTTAAACACACTTAAATGTAGTTGGCTTAAAAATATTAAACTTTTACAATATATAAAGATTTATATAATGTATTGAATATGGCTTGAACAAATAATTCAAAATTTTGAAAAATACAGATAAAAATTATCTAAAAAATCAAAAGTTACTAAAATATATTAAAGAGATTAAAACAAATTTATAACACTACAATCCCAAAAAAGAGGTATTTTATAATACCTCATGTTTGTTTTTGCTTCATCAAAAGCACACAACAATATCATCATCATCAACATCATTTGCCAGCATTCGAACCCGAGTCCAGCGAGTAATGGTCTCAGCCAATTACCACTCGGACTAGGCTTGCCAGCGACTACAATTTGGCACATTTCAATTTTAGATTAAAAATTTAAACTGCGGCTCAGATCACCCACACACTACAACAAGTAATTTTGGGTGAAGGTTTCTCATCCCACCCCCCGTCATTCTTTTTCACCCTCCAGAAATTCAATTTTACTCTTGATTTTATCCCCGAAAAGTTCGGTACACGCGTACTGAACTTTTTCGATATTGAAAAATAGGTGTTTTACATCGTTAAAAAATTCGGTACGCGTGTACTGAACTTTTTTTCAAGGGTTAAAAATGGAAACCCAGGGGGTGAAAAAGAAAACTGGAAGGTGGGGAAAGAAATCTTCATTTTGGGTTTGGTAAAACAAAAAGAGCTCAAAAGCCAATGAATAACAGACCCATATCTATTTCGCATGTATCTTAAGGCTTTAATAAAAAAAATAACTAATAAGTTAGTTTATATTCCATTTCGGTTTTGAATATAAGCAAAAAATAACTTTTTAGATATATTAAAAATAGTCTAAATACATACTTTATTCAATGTGTTTAAAATATTGTTTTTTCTTATATTTAAAACCGGAGGGAGTAGTCAATAATTTATAAGCTAGTTTTTAGCTTATAGCAAATAAGTTAATTAATTGAATTTGTAGTGTTTGATAAAATTAGCGGTTAAACTAATTTATATGTATGAAATGATATAAACAATATATGTTTAATTAATATTTAATTTTTTTTAAGCAATACTCCTTCCGGTCTCGAATATAAGTAACAAAATAAAAAAAATTGAAAGTCTCAAATATAAGCAAAAGTTACTAGTATTTATTATAATTTTTTATTAAATATATAATAATTACATTGTTTTGTATGATTCACAACTTTACTTCACTTCACCAATCATGCAACTACTATTGTCATAAACAAACCTAAAAGCAAGAGTAAAATTGGAAACGAAATAATTTTTCTCATTATTCAATGCACATTATCTATTTTCTTAAATGGTGTGTTTTCTTTTCTTTTCTAGTAGACTAGAGGAGTATGACAGAGATAAAATGAAAAAAAAAAAAAAAACTATAAACTACTTGAAAACTAAGTTATAAACTACTTAAAATAGTATTTGAAAATTAAGCTATAAACTAATAAAATAAGTTATAAATTCTTTTTAAAAAACGTTTATCAAACATAATTTTTTTTTTTTATCATATGAACTTATAAACTAGTCCCTCTGGTCCTTAACATAAGAAAAAATTTACTTTTTAAATACATTAGAAAAATTGATGTATTTAGCCTATAAAATGGTCTAGATACATTGATCATTCAATATATCTAGAAAATTGATCTTTTTCTTCTATTAAGAAATAGAGAGAGTATAAGCTATAAACTCAAAATTTGATCTTACCGAGCCTAACTATACCCATAACCACAAAGTTAATCTTTGAATTTTTAAGATAAGATTATTCATATTTTAAAAAGATTAATGACTCTATTTTTTTGACAATGATTAATGACTATATTTAATTGTAAAATTAGTTTTTATATTTAACCACTTACTATTGATTAAGTTCTTGTATTTTAACAACTTATTATTAATTTAGTCCATCGGTTATTTCTTTATTATCAATTTACTTTCTAACATTCTCTAAGAAATATTGATTAACTTCTTGTGTTTTATCTAATGTTGACTAATATAGTCCATTTTCTCTCGCAATTCAATGAGTCGTCTCACGCCATCTTGAATTGAATATTTACAATCTTGTCTCTCATCTTTTTTATACCCTTCATTTCTTTTTAGAATATTTATGTGTGTATATCAGTGAAAAAACTACTTAAAAATAAAATTAAAAAATTTATATTTGTGACAGGAAAAGGCAAAATCAAGAAGTATAACTCAAAATATGCTCTCATCTAAAAAGACTCTTTAAGTATGAGACATTTCCACTTTCTAGTTGAGAGCACAATACATCCTTTAATCTGTTTTGACAGTTAATTCTGTTACATTTAGTTATTCAGTTCTAAAGGCTTAGGAATGAGAATTGTGAGTGACTTGAGAAGAAACACATTCATAAACACATTTAAATGAATTCATAATATATAAACAATAGATTCATATATGTATATGATAGGTTTACAATGATTTTATATGCAAAAATACATGCATCATTGATTAATAGATCTTTCGCTAGAGCTTGACGAGTGCAAAGCAGAGTTGTCGATGACATCTAAATGACCAGACTTGCACCTTTTGGCCTTTTTTCAATTGATTTTCCTTTACAAGTTCGTACCATTCACCTGTGATATTGTAGGTTTCAGATTTCACCATTCTCCACTTCTTGATGAACATACCATCGTAGCGTCTAAAACTTGGATCCAACACAGACACGGATATACCATCACGCTGCCTGCATCCCTCTTCACGATCATAATCCAAGGATGATTTCTCATTTGGTTCTAGAAATTTCTCGTTAATTACTTGTTTTATTGGGATGGATAACCGACCGTGGTTTTTTGTCAGGTCAGACTGGGTCAATTCCTTTTGTATCACCAATATCACATCACTACCGTCTATCTCTTCAATCTTTTCTTTAAACGCAAATGGAAGCTCAGGTCGCTCTTCTTGTAGTCGGTCATTAACATTATCATTGTTATTGTTGTTGTTGATCTTGCGTTTCTTCGATGGTTTCTTTGATATTTCGTTCTTCGCTTTCCTTTTTGTGATTTTCTTCTTAGAATCCTCGTCAGGTGAATTTTCATCAGCCGTATCAAGAATATCAAACTCAACTCTATGTGATGTATTTGATCTTCTTGTTTTCTTTGGTGTTAATTTCTCGAAACCTTCATTGTATCCAGAAACAACAACATCCTTGCAATTCTTTGATTCAAGGATACCATATTCAATAATGCTGCTAAAATCTCGTCTCTTTGATCGCTTGCTTCTTTTTTTCTTAAAATCATCTTTGCATTCTACAACAGCAGCGTGGTACTCGCGGTTATTTGAACAACGAACATGAGAAGCATCACCTTTGAATTGATTACCTAAACACACATCGAAAACTTAGTAAATTTCCAGCCATCAAATAGTCATTATCAGCATGTTACTTTAATATTCAAAAAACAAAAACACTTTAAACAGTAATCAACATATATGAAGTGCAAAATCAATAAGCAATTAAGCATTAAAACTACTTACCGGTCGTCTCGGGAACATCAAGTTGAGATGGAATTGTGATTTGATATTTAGTTGGCAGGAAGACATTGAATGCCAAAATTAAATCCGTATGCTCTTTAAGCAACTCATTCATTCGTGCCACAAAACTTCTTATATCAACTCTTTCGTACTTCCAATCCATCATAAGATTTGAAAACTCATCAAAATTTTCTCTCTTATCTTGAAACGCGTCTTTGACTGCCTTATAAAACGCCGATCCATCTTCAAACTCTAACTCAGATGTGATTTGATGTTCCTTGGGCATGAAGGTATTGAATCCCGAAATTAATTTTCCATGCTCTTTAAACAATCCCTTCACCCTTACTTTCATACCTCCTATATCAATTTTTCCAGCCTTGTAATCTTTTAGCATTCCTCTAAACACTTCATACTTGATCCTATTATGTTGAAATGCAACTTCTACTCGCTGAAGATAAGCGAATGCATCATCGCATTTACTAGAGAACTCCATCTTTATTCAAAAAAATCAATAATGGTTTAACTTCTAATTGACCTAAAAATATTATTTGATTGATTTCTAAGTGGCACTGTTATATATATACTGTAGAACTCTAGTGGATTTAGTATTTTGATTTCAACCCTAACTGATCTTAGCGGCATATAATAGTTTGTTATGTTTTAAATCTTTTATTTGTGAAACAGATTTTTTTAACAAACTCATAATGATTAGATCCGCAAAATCTTTTTGGCCAAGAAATAATAAACAGTACCAAATATTTGCTTAAATTCCGCAAAAGCCAAAATATTTATTTGTTATTATTTTAATTTTTTTTATGCCCAAATATTTCTTGGGTCAAAAGTCAGAGATTAACTATTTTGAGGTACTAACAATTCTAAAATATGTTATTAATTACTAACAATTTTGTGTGTTAAGTTTTTTTTTTTTTTAAAAAAAAATCAGTATTTAATTTAAGTATCGAGTAATCCATAAAATTAATTCCACCGACCTTTATTTGGTAAAAGGTAATTCATTAAATATTACTTTCTCCGTTCCACAATGAATGATTCAATTGACTGTTTCACACATGTCAATCTATAACTTTGACGATAAATATTTTTAATTATATAATACTCTCTCCGTTTCTTTTTAATTGTACATTTAGAATAATAACATCAAAGTCCCCACGAGCATAGCTCAATTGGCAGGGACATTGTAAATTATTGCAGTGATTGGGGTTCGAGCTTTGGTTCTTCCATTTATTCTTCTTTAAAGGTGAAATTCTAGCAACTATACTACTTGACAAAAAAAAATAATAATAACATCAAATTAAGAAAGTGTATGTTTGCACACATTTTCTCTTTCCAATAAATTTAATATATTATGTAAAGAAAAACAAAATTTAATATGTTATACTCCCTCAGTTCCTTTTTATTAGTCTTTTTTAGAATAGTAAGTGTATTTTTACACATTATCTTCCTATTATACCATCGTTTTAATCCACTAATAAATTTCTATTTTTTTGCACACATTTTCTCTTTCTATTAAATTCAATATATTATGTACAAAAAAAATTAATATGTTATGTACCAAAAAAAATTGTTTTCCAAATATATAGCATTAATTCGTTTTATCGAAAAAAGATGAGCAATTGACAAATGTTATAATTGACAAATCGTATTCTTAAAATACAAAAAAGCTAAATAAAAAGGAACACTTAAAAACCTAATAAAAATGAATGGATGGAGTATATCATTAATTAGTTTTTGAAAAAGATAAGGGTAATTGACAAATGGTACAATTGACAGGTCATACCTTTAAAACATCAAATGGACAATTAAATAAAAATGTTAAATCCAACGTTTTTGGACAATTAAAAAGGAACGGAGTAAGGCCCTGTTTGGATTAGCTTATTTTTTAGCTTATGCAAACAACTTATGCAATTTTTATGTAGTATTATAAGTTTGTCAAGGTAGTTTATGATAAAATAGCTTATAAAAATACAATTTTCACTAGTTAAAACTTATAAAATAACATAAAACCTAATTTATATTGCATAAGCTGTTTGCATAAACTCAAAAATAAGCTAATCCAAACAGGGCCTAAGTAGTAACTATTATAAAAAAATGGATATTTTGAAAATATTCATCGAGACGAATCCAACATCTTGCTAATATTCATTAGTGAAAAAATATGATTAAAATAAAATATATAAATAATACACATAGTCAAAATATGATAGTCAATTGAAGAAAAACTCAATACTTTGCACTTTATTAATACTAATTACTTCCTCGATCACTATTATAAGCAAAATACAACCTTTTAACTTAATGAATGTATCCAATTTATAATACTACTATATACCAAATATATCATAAAAGAACTTAAGACACTGTTTTACCTATGTTGACTAATATAGTCCATTTTCTCTGGCTATCGATTCAATGAGTCCACTCATCTTGAATTAAATTATGTACATCTCAACTGAATTTTTACAATCTTTTTAAAAAATACTGTGGGAGCTTCTACTATAAATATAGAACCAAAAAGAGAGGTATTGTAGAATACCTCATATTTGTTGTTGCAACATTCATTCATTCATTCACTCACCCATCCATGCCAGCATTCGAACCTAAGTCGAGCAGGTCATGATTTAACACAATCACCAAACCTTTTGTACATTTTAATTTTAAATACACGAAATATTGGGCTTTGGGAAAAGTACTTAAACCCAAAGAATAATAGACCAATTAGCAAAAAATGTAGATATTTGGAAATTTTGATTATTTAATTAAATGAATAAATATTAAGTTATAAATAAAATAGTTTGTATAAATGATATTTATAAAATTGAAAATGGAGTGGTAGTTCAGCTGATTTGAACTAAGGATGAAATGAGTTAAGATGTAAAGGTTAAGGTTCAAATACCGATGAGGTGAAAAAGAACTAACACTAACAATTATTTACCGACTTTGTCTTTTTATATAAAATTATTAAATAAACATGTTTTTTTATGTCATTGTATATATCAAAAAATTTAATGGTTAATTTTATCAAATAATTCAATTTTTATCAACTAACTTTTTAACTATGTAAAAACTGTTTTTTTTAAACTATAAATTAACTTATAATTTATTCTTATCAAACAATGGCAATTTTTATTCGTTCCATCTTATACATGATTATGAAAAGGCATACGTTCCCTATATATTAAAAAAAAAAAAAAAAGGCCATACACATAACATCCATTGTTTCTTCCACTCTAGAAGATTTTTAGCTTGATTTTGTAACTTAAAAAATTAAGAAAATTTTCAAACTAAATTACCTTTTCAATAGCATCAGTGAATGCAAGTGTACAATATTTTTCAATGACTTTCAAGAACTGGTTATATTAATAGGTTAAATGCAGCAGCAAGAAAACCTAAGTTACAATCCTCAAGAGCCTCTCTATCTCTCACTCAATCAATCAAGGAAGATGATGCATATGATGAAGAAGCATATGAAAATGCACATGTCTCTCTATTGGGGAAAAGATGCTATAGTACTTTTCTCTGGATGGCCTAACCAAAGTGTTAGCATGTACTTCTTAGCTATCTTGTTTGTGTTTTTCCTTGGATTCGTTATTGAGGTTTTGCCTAACAAACCTACCATCAAGCAAGGAACAAACCATATTAAGGGAGGGTTGATTCAAGCTACCATATACTTATTTCGTATTAGTTTCCATTACTTTGTGATGCTTGCTGTTATGTCTTTCAATATAGGAATTTTCATTGCTGCTGCTGCTGGTCATACCTTGGGATTCTTTTTAGTCAAGTCTCATGCTATTTATGTTGCCAACAAAAAACAAAATCACGAGTCCTCCATGGCTATCGATGAAATTTAGACCCCATGATAAGAGATTTGGATTCCATGCAGTCAAATAAATTGATATCGTTAGACCAAGAAAAAACTATTCACATTTCAAGTTTGTATTTTGAACTTAAAATGTGAGTCGTATAATCTTGATCTAATCGTGTCAGTTTATTTGCCGTAGTGACTTGTGCTTTTCTAATTCTATGCTAAGCCTTATGGCATATATTGTTTGAATAAAGTTTTCTTTTCTATTGTATATCTTGATGATAAGTGTTTGGTTATGTAATTGTTAACTTATTGCATAAAACTAAGTTTCAAATTGTTCTACTGATTTGAGTTTCTTTTGTTTAGACTAAGATTCTCTACATCTACATCCAGCCTCTGCATTACTCTGCATTACTTCTATTTTTCGGTATATATGATAGAATTGAAAAAGATAAGGCTAACCTGATAGTGCAACATTTATTTAAACGAAATACATACCGATGAAACTACTGCTAAACTTCCATTTTGACTCACTAATTATGAAATCTACAAGTAAAAAACAACTCATGGATATTGTATCACTTTTACAACTGCTTCATTATGGTTACTTTCAGCTATTTCCTATTATGCTTATTTTATTAAATATTACTAGTGTTTAAGATAATAAATAAAACAGAACAAAAAAGTATTTCCTGGTAATATTCCTGAACTCTCTAAAACCTGTAGTACAGTGATCTCGAATGACCAATGCTTTAAGTAAAATTATAGTATGGTACATCTTTGAAGCCCAAGAGATGAAAAAATTCTACTACCAGCAGGCCAAAAGCGAGAGAACCAACTCCTTGGATCTGCTGCATCAGGTGCATCTTCATGTGAATCCTCTGAATTCGTTCCATCTGACGAGTCTCCTTGTATCTCACCGTCTTTCTGGCTTTCACTTGTGACTTGAACTTCGTCTTCATTAGCTTTAACTTCTGCTATTTCTCCAGGCTTCTTGTCAAATAGCCCTTTAAATTGTTTCCGAGCTTTTTTCTCAACTTCCTACAAATTAATCAATATTCGTGTAAGGATAAAGTCTCGGTGTTTCCATCAGTGGCATCTCAAGCATATATAAGAGAATAGTTTATTGGTGATTTCAAATCCACCTGCTCTTTCTGCTTCAGTTTTAAAAGAGCTGCAGTTGCATCTGATTCAGTTGATTTGTCGACCTTCATCATCTAAAATAGAAGCATGCAATTGACTTCAGAAACAGATAACATTATACCTTATGTTCTAAACAAAGTTAAGTATGAAGATTTACCATTTTGAAATCAGCCCTTGCTTCTTCAAAATCTCCATTACCCATGTAGGCCATTCCACGACGATAAAGACCCTTGACATGCGCAGGATTTGCTTCTAAAACCTGCACAGTTCATTGAAGAACACATGACAACTGTCAACAGGCATATTAAGATATGGAATGGAATAAATAAACGCTACATGATAGCTGAGGCCATCAAGCATACCTTATTACAAGTCTCAATAGATTTTCTGCATTCTCCCAACTTCAGATAGGTTGCAGCAACATTTAGGTGTAGCAAATTCTTCAATCATGAGAGAGAGAGATTTAGTATGAACGGAAATCAATCTACCAGTCGTAAGTCAGGCAAATATGCCTCCCCTTTTAAGAATATTATTTACACGTGTATCGTATGAATATTTGGTAAGTCGCATCAGATCACTTACACGTGTATCTGCAAAAACTTTTCCTTCGTCGTCATCTTGTGGATTAACATGATTAAATTCTCGAAGCACCTGTTGCCAACTACCACATAATGTTAATAAGATCGATGGTACAGAAAGACCTTCGAAGCCAAAACAAAAAAACCAAGTGATCATCCAGGGATGTACAACAGAACTCCAATGCAAGTAAATTATAAATCTAGTCCTTTAGATATTACAACAGAGACGAAATAAATAGAATTTAGTCGCTTTCAAATCCTACCACGGAAAATTCAATCAAACTAGAACATAATTGAAAGAAATAACAGAACTTTTGTTAAAATGATAGAAATAACAGTTTTGTCCTATCAGAAACAAAGCTCTGTGCATAAGATTTACATGCTCCATCTTAAACGGGAGTTTTAGAAATTATGTAAATAAGGTAACTATGGGCTGATTTTATCTATTTATGGTGATTAGGGTAGCTTTAAATCTAAGGTTAAATAATAGCAGTGAAGTAATTGTTGTTGAGAAGGAAGAGACTGAGAGACATGTGATGGAAAAGTAAAAGATTATTATGTTTTAATCCTTATACGTATGACTCTTTATATATAGTATATTCTGATGTATGATTCTGAAGAACGGATTTCATAACATGTCTCTCATTTGTCTTCCTTCTAAACATCAATTAGGTCAGTGCTATTCTTTAACCACAGATTTTCACTCTAACTAGTTGATACCTTACAAACAGACTGGCATACTCATTTATTGGCATCTGCGAAAAAAAATCTGTTGATGCGTGAAATAATAATATAGTAATATAGATTATAGAAGTAAACGGTCAAAATGAAAGTGAAGTATTTTGTTCTGATGTCCTGTGTAAAAATTAAAACCATGAGGAACTTGGAAAGGGAGCAGACACAGTTTACACCCTGACATAGGTGTGCACATTACACCACCGTTTAGCTAAGCACAATTCAATGGCTATGATCCTTAGATGCAAATTTTATAACTTGAACATTAGGCCTGACACAGGCACACGGCCTCAAAAATTAGCTAAAAGACGTCAAGAAGATTGCTCAAGCCTTACAAAGACTATAATTTGGCCATATAAATAGTTGATGTTGGATGTGAACACCCCTCATGCTCATGATTAGACATCTAAAGCATGAACAAATACGGGTGGCCCAATATCTTCACGGAACATCTGGAGTATCAACAAATATGGGTGTCCCAATAACAATACAAGAATTGGCTCTAGTACAATAGCCTAACTCAACCCTAAGAGCTACCCCAATAGCTGAGGATTGATCAAGCCTTATAAAAGGACTACACTGATTATATCTTTAGTCTATGTGGATTTGAACACAATTTCTATCAGGATAATGAAGCACCTACAATTGCACCATCTTAAAATTCTGACACCTCTGCAATAAATATGAACACACGTCCAAGAAAGAAAGAAGAATACCTTTTCATACTTTGCCTTTGCAAGTTCATATTTTCCTTCTTTGAATAACCTATTACCCTGTAGAGAATTACAGCAGAAGAGATTCTGATATCCAATTGAAACTGGTGTATAATTCATATTCATCAAGATTAAACACGGAATTTAACAGAAACTATGGCTATGATTCTGTCCCTGAGTTGTGAAACGTCAACAAAAAAATGTATTATGTCTAAAACTACCAAAGGAAATTGAGGACCCTATCATCAGGGAATAATCAATAACTATCCATAGTTCAAAAACAATATATCACACAAAATGAAATTTCATACAATTCTGTCAATAATCCCTTCTTTTTCTATATTTTAATCCAGTTCTATCACTTTGCCAACTAATCTTCAATTGTTTTAATATAAATTCAGTATAACTGTAGGTAACTTAGCTGTCTATTAAAATCAATATATACAAATTCATTTATTTACTTTTAATAAAAACCTCCACTTAAGTTTTCAGAAAACCAATTCATTACTTGATCAGAAACATGATATATTTCCATTAGGGTTAAAATGCTATTTGTGCACAATTGAAAGCTTATTTACAAAAGGAGTAAAATATTAGTTCCTTGTTCCATACTGTGCTCAAAACACACAAGCCATCTACATAAGCATGTTTGGCAATCATGTCTTGTACCATCGAAACACCACTAATAGCAAGCTCAAGACCAACCATATGTAAAAAATTGTGCAAGTTCATTTGCATACCGTGTTTCTGATATTTTCAGCTTCGTTCATTATACTTTTAAAGTCCATTCCTGTCCAGTCCTGTAATAGGGATCAAGTTCATAATGCATCAGCCATATTAATGAGTTCAGTAAACATGTAAAATACAAACCGAAAGGGTTGAGGGTTATAAAGTTTTGTTAGCTAATTATTATTACAGAAGAAAATATAAAATCTCAAGCATGTGATTAATCACCTGATGCTTCATATAATTTACAGGGGCTAAAATCATAGAGCAATTGAACTGCATCTAAACCTTAAATCTATCTCCTAAGTACCTAACTCAACCAAAGCACGAAATAATCTAATTTAAAATCGATGCAAACATCACATATCAGCATTCTAATTTCTGCCAAACTTGTTTTTGCTATTGTTTATACTTAAATAAACACTCAATACTAATCATTTTTGTTGGTCCTATAATTGCCACATATAAATCTCCATCCACTATAGTTAAAAACTAGGACTTAACTAAAGATTTTTTTTCAAATTACCTTTGGCATTTCAAAAGATAGAAGCTCAATTTCCCATTGAATATGAGCACCCTCAGGGACATTTGAAGGCCTGATAAAAAAAGGAAGCATGCCAATAGTATTATGAAGCATCATAGAACAGTGACAGTGGATTTAAACATAAAGAGCATATTCAATCAAGGATCGCTAAAATGCTGCTTTATGAAACCTAAAATGCCATCAACAACCTTGGAAACTTATCATAAGCATAGTCTGGCGGACATGTGACAAGAGCCATCTCTCCTGGTAGCATCAAACGAACACACAATTCAAATCCCTCTGGTACCTGAAGAGAAAAATCACAGAGATTACAGTGCAAATGTTCATTATTTGCATGAAGAGCTAGAAAATGAAAGGCAGGCATTTTAAATAAACAATTACACATGGAACTTTCAGACACAAAACCTTCAATAATTAAATAAGATTTTTATGCTTAAATTGTAAACTCACCAGCCCTTCTCCAGAACAGAAATCCAATGGTTGACCGTTGTTATCAACTCTTGTGTCATAGAACACCCTCTTTTCTTCATTGAGAACAGTGCCCTTGTAATGAACATGAAGTAGACTGTCGTGAAGGGGGCAATCCATTGGAAAATCACCTATTTGTTACAAATACAATATTTTTTAAAAAAAACTTAAAATCAACTGGGAATTAATCTTCATAATTGTAAGCATAAAAATAAATTTTGGCTTCGTCTATATAATCTTTGTTTTTCTTTTAAGGATGTTACTACTAACTAACTCTATATTCTAAATCCAAACCTTTTCCATCACGAATCCGACGTTTTATCAGGCGCCCATCTCCAAGCACGTCCCGCACCTGTGGATATATTACCAGCAAGCAATTTCACAAGCTCAACATCTTGGTTGGAGAAAATAATTAAAATTACAAAAAGACATGTTCCAGACACAACTAATAATACAAATATAAAGTCCAGGTCTCTGAATATGACTATGAAGAGAGAAATTATACTACACAAATTATATGTCTATAAATTTTATAGATTAAAGGTATTTATCTTTTAATAAATTACTATTACTTGATTGTTAATATTTTACTTTTATATACAATATATACAATATACAATATATATACATGACACAACAGTAAGCAATAATGATTGGAGAACGCCAAGAAAAAGTCATTCTTCATCATAGTATATCTTACTATATACAATATATATACATGACACAACAGTAAGCAAATTCATTAGTAAGGAAGATCACACTCACTTGAACAAAGTGAACAAGCTCCACTTCAAACCGGACTTCAGAATCTTCTATAACAGGCATCAGAGGAGACTCGGTTAAATACCGACTTGTAACATATATAACAGCTTTCTCTTCCCGAACCATTGTTCCAATCCCCATTTCAAGACCTTTAGGTACCTGAGTGTATCAGAAAATTGAAAGTATGGGCACAATCATAATAGGTCATAGCTCAAATATTTGGCAAACTAGGAGTGGCCAGCTAACAATCGATGCAAGTTATTCCACGATTATATCATTGTAAAAACAAACAAGTTGTGAAGCAGTTTAACTACCTCTGATTTTCCAAATGTAAAGAAATATGGTTCTCCTTCTGTGTGTGACATGATCAATTTCCCAGTAACTGTCTTCGCTGAAATCCTGGGAATGATCAAACAAAAGTCATTGGCGACTTCCATCAAAACATTTTACTACCTTACATAAACAAGATGGTAATAAAGATTTGTTTTACCAAGCCTTCACTTCATAAGGTTCTCTTGGAGATTCCCAACCTTGTCCTTCACGTACAACCTACACTAAAATAAAGTTTACTGGTGAAATATTTATTCATTTCTGTGAAATGGGAGTCATTCCTGATATAAACTTGAAAACACTAAAATATTTATTGATTTATAATCTTGTAGATATTCACAGCAAGTTGCCATATTGTTTAACCAAATTAAGATACAAATCCAAATTTCCCAGACATTACAATTTCTTGTGAGTATCTACAAGATTATAAATCAGTACTTATGCTTCAAAAACATTGAATTCAATCATGATATGAAACAAGAAAATTTATGAATATTTTTTCGGCAGAATATCATGATTAAAAATGCACTCAAGCTTCCTGCATGAAGCAATGTTTTAAATCGTGGTATGCAACCACAATTGAAGCAGTAATGTTGCAGTTTTTGATTACATTGACCAATAATTTGGTAGTAATTGCATGTATCCATTTACATCATAAACAGCATAACTCTTTTCCTTTTCTTCTGTCGTTAACATTTCCCATGTTATGAGTAATCCAATACAATGGGAACACAAATACAATAAGTTTATTAATCATGTAGCAATACATTGTAGACACTTATACCTTTTTAATCACTCCCAAATCATCAGTGACAACCTGGAGATATAAACAAAAGTAAGAAACGAGGGTTAGGAGAAAGACTTCAATCACAATAATTAGTTACATTGAAAAGGGAAAAGGAATCTAATAAATCTAAAACCAGTACTGAGGAACACGACAGCAATATTGGTGACATAAAGCAAGGATCGACAGCACTGACAATACAAAACTGAATAGTGTATAAAAAAAATTGGTTCATGAAAAGGATATCTTTTAAATCAGTTTAAAAAACCCAATCAATAATGGGAAGCTAATAAATGTCAAGAGTATAATGAAACCTAAAATTCACCAGTATAAAAAGGATAGAGCATAAACAAAAAGAATAAAAAATGAAACTCAAAGATCGCATCCTTACCTTGGCCTTGAAAAACTCTAACAGCTCAATTTCAAAATGGAGTTCATCATCCTTAGGAAAACCATCAGGAGCGGAAATAGGACAATCATCTTCACTATAATGCAACTGAGGCTTCATTTTCAACTGAAAGTTATTGCGAAGGTATTTCAGTACATTTAGATAATTCATTCTCCTATAGAGTAAAAAATGAAATAAAATAAAATCGCTAAAAGGATAAGATATCCACTTAACACAGAAAATGAGGAAATGAAAAAGACATGAGATTCTACAATGTTTTAAAGTAGTATGTTACTTCATAGTAAATAAAGAAAGACCAATGAAGATTCTACAAATAAAGGCAAGATGACTTGAGCATAGTCACCAACAAAATGTATAGATAAGAAAGACAACAAAATTAATATATAGTATGTTACCATTGCCACTTCACCCTTCAACATAGATGGAATTCCTTCAAGCAAGCCCAATAGCATCTTGCTTTTACCCAACACATGTCTTATCGGTATGCCCTTGCCTGTTTCAATGACATAAACATTTGTCTAGCCCATCAATAATGTCTGCTGCGGACAGCAATAACATAGCATGAATACCATATTTACTTAAATCCTAATTACTAAATCTGTAGTTCCAAATTCCAACATTTTCTACATTAGGGTATTTTTCTATAAAATTAGAAAGTCGTGTCTCAAACTCTCAAACAAATAACTCAAATCAGGCTTTTGTAGTCCCTACAGTTGTCTGGGTTTCAAAACAACTTTTCAGAAGAAAATGCTAGACAACCAACAAAACTAACTATCATCATTTGTCCAATTAAAAGACACTAAAAAACAGGGGCCATGCAGGTTAAAATCACCTACCTCCATGTTCAGATCGGGTAGATTCCACAACTACTCCATCCAAAGTTCGAACTGTGCAGTGATAGATAACCTGAGACATGGTATTACATTACATTGCATATATTTCTATGAACATCAATCCATTATAAAATACATTGCATATTTACAATTAATGACTGCATTACCAAAACCTTTCTAGCTTACCTATATTCCAACTCATAGGACACCTAAACTCGACAACTTTTGAAATAGTTAACACAGTTTATGCATGTAGTTAATGAAGTGTTATATTTATTTAACGGACAATGCTAAAGAGTGCCCTTGGAGCAATTGTTAAGAAAACAAATATAGTAAAAAATGGTGTATTCAAATTTTTGAAGTTTAAAATTTGTCATTTCCAATGCAAAGTTTCGATTTTTTGTATTCTTAAATAGTGCCCATAGGACACTTGTTAGCATGACCCTTAATTAATTCATATATCAGGTATTGCAACACATTAACCACAAATTTAAACAAGTCATTAACCTTGATATTCACATAATCAAATCTATATGTAGTTGGAACACCTGGAATCGTAGTTAACAGTGTTCAAATTCATGGTTAATTAAGTTTAGCTGATGGTTAATGGGTAATCCAATTTTTCTTCCTTTTTTGTAAACGGTAAAGGGGAAATTTTTATTAATTAAAGCAGCATTAATGACCAGTTTACGACCGTCCCTGTGGATTTAAACTCTGTTCGCTAAACTCTTACATCTGAACTAGCACGTCATAGACAATGAGTCTTCTAATCTTGATATATCAATTAACCACTCGTTGAATTGCGTCAACCAATTAAAAAGTTGTCAAATTTAGGCATCCCGTATCAAAACATTTTCATTTTTGAGTGTTAACCCTCCAGTTCTCGGGGGAAGGACCCTGATAAATCTAACTCAAGTTCTTCCAAACAATTGAACCTAGGGGAACTCATTAACTACTTTAGAGGATGTCCACATAACATTTTGGATTCGAAAATGGTTACTTTAATCAAAACTTAGTAAGAAGAGAAACAAACCTGATCACCATCTGAAGGTCCAGAATCACCAGCACCAGGTCTCATCAAAGCTTTCATCAAACTCCCAGCCACAATTTTCTCTTTCCTTAATTTTCCAAACAAACAATATTCAAAACGCAATCACTACAACCAACCAATCTACACAAAAAAATTAAAAAATATATAAATAAAATTGTACCTCTTTTCATCCTCAGTAGGTGGTTTCTTCTTCTTCTGTGGAGCAAATTCTTCTTCTTGAGCTTGTTGATTTACAATAGCCATAACCACTAACAATAAACCAAAAAAAAAAAAAAAAAAGTGAGAGAGTGAATTTTGGTTAGTTAGAAGGTTGGTGAAGAGAGGAAATGAAATGAGGAATTGGAAGTGTGTAGAAGGTTGAATTGAATTTGTATTTGGGACGGCGATTGAATAAAGAAAAAAAAAAAAAGTGAATTTTGATATCTGCCTGATTGAAATAGGAACCCGGTTTGGACTGTGTACTTCAGTATTCGATCTGTTAACCGTGAGGAGTCTTTACTTCAGTAATATTCGATCTATGTCATTAAATAAATAAATAAATTAATCATATAATTAATAATAATAATAATAATATAATAGCCAAAATTACCTTAGGAGTCTTTATTTTATTTATTTGTAATATTTTAATCCTTTATTTTATTTTATTTTAAGTAATTCTTTTGAAAGAAAAAAGGAATTATTGATGTGACAAGCCGCATAAATTTTATTTTTTTTTAAATAATTTTTTTAAAAAGATAAAACTCAAAATTCATGTGATCAAATTTTTTTTATCAATTATGTTCATTTTTATCTTTATATTTATCATAATTTTTTATCTTATTTATTTATAATATTTTAATCTTTTATTTTCAACCTTAAATTCATATAATCAAGATATAAAGATAAATCATTAGTTTATTGTTCGTCTCTTTGGAAATTAAGAAAGAAATAAAAGGTTATTTGCTCATAGAAAGATATACGTTGTAGTATTGGTACAGAAAGTTAAAGTTGATTTTTGGTGGTGGCTGAAGACTCGTAAACATGAGTTTGATTATGATTTCAATTTGCGATGGTCTAACCTTTTAGCTTGTTTAGGGATTACAAGTTGACTTTTTTTTTTTTTGTAATAAGGATTAGAAGTTGACTTGGTTACACCTTTCACTTTTTTGTTCTCTTTATTTTCGTGTAAACTCTTGTTGTTAATTAAGCACACCACATGTTTAGCAAAAAACATATATCAACATATCTTTTAATATTTTTAGTCCTAAATATAAGATAATGTTTACTTTTTAAATACATTTAAAGTTTGATATATTTAGTCTAAATTTTATACTAGATAGTAGACATGGCCGGTCCCGACAATTTGGAGGCCCTAAACAGAATATTTAAAATGAATTCTTTAATTAAGAAAAACATAAAATCAAATATAAAATAATCATATTTCTAATTAGTGGGAAGGAGAAGGAAAATATACACGAGTTTCTGATTATGTTTGAAACATGACAAACCTTTCTTTTGGTGTTTATTTTATTTTATTTTTCTAAAACATGCACCTAGCCACTTTAAATTGAGACAACAAAAATAAAAAAAAATATTGAGATATATTTTTTTTAATTCTTTTGAATCATGTTTTTTTAAGAGACCAACTATCACATGATATTATTTTTTAGGCCTCTAAAAATTGGAGGCCCAGGGCCGGTCCTGAGTTTTAGGAGGCCATGTGCAAATTTTAAAAATGGCCTCTTATTAATTTTTTTTAAATTAAAAAATTTATCAATTTTGAATTGCAAATAATATAAAATATAATTATCCTTGTAATTAACATAAAATGGATTCTTGCACCAAAAAATAAAACATAAAAAGGATTCATATTATATCAATAATAACAAATTAATACATTCTAACTATTTTTACTAATTTTTACACCCCCTATTGTGCAGAATATTGTGTCTGGGCTGCTTAATATTGTGCAGAATTACTATTGTGCAGAATTGGGCTGCTTAATATTGTGCAAAATTACGATTTTTACACCCCCTATTTTACTAATATTACTACCCTATAATTTTTTTTTGAGACCTTCCAATTTTTGAGGCCCGATGCAACAGACTTTGTTGCACTCCTTATTGGGTTGGGTCTGTGGAGGCCCGATGTGTTAGGGCACCCTGCATCCCCCTCAGGGCCGCCCCTGATAGTAGATACATCAAATTTTCAATATATCTAAAAAGTAAACATTTTCTTATATGTAGGACTAAAGAATGTATTGATAAGAGAGATAGCTAATGTTTAGAAATGGTCAAATTTTTAACTAACTCTAATATTTTATTGATTTACACCAACATTCTTTACTCATAGCCATTTACTTATAAATGAAATGCTATAATTATTTTTTGTGGAAAAAAATTCATGAGATCTTCTGAATGAAAAAATATATATTAAAATTTGTTTGACAGACATGACCAACAATTCAACAAATGGCAAAACAGAATAATTTTTTAAATTTGACCACCTAAACTCATCCCATGACCATCGCACTCTGAGTTGGGATTAGTATTTTTCATTTGCCTTATATATCAAACAACATTAAATAACACTTGGATTAATATTCACTATATTTGAAATCTCCCGCCTTTTTAAAATTTATACACAATTGCTTCTTACTTTTTTTTTGTTGGAATTCTATTTTCTCTCCTGTAAAAAAATATTTTTAACTATACACATAACAATATGACTACAAGTAAATGTAGGAATTACAACCGCAATAAATCTAATTAATTTTCCTCTTGCATATTCTCTTGTTCTTTCTTTCTTATCTCATCTAATCATATTGTTCAAAGTTTAATTTCAACTTGCAAATGTTATATTGCCATGTGGTCCTAATATATGTACAAAATCTCAACTAATCAGCTTATTATGTTGTTTAAAATATGTCATACAGATTAATTAAACTCTTAATAAGCTCCAAAGCAGTATTACAAAATAATGAAGAGAAGAAGTGTAGAAGAAGAAAATGGTTAATTCAATTGTTTAAATAAATATCTGTAATGTTATTGATTTTGCTGACATTATTGATAACGTTTTTGCTATTCTTCATAAAATAAATTACCAAGTTGGTTTGCAAGTAGCAATTCTCATCCAAATTGGGTTAAATTCTGTGATATCATTTATCATCAATTTGGCAAATAATATATATGTAGAACTATTTCAATCAATCAACAGCCTAGCAATCTACCTGCTCATCAGGTAGGCTCCTCATTACTGACTTCATGTTGTATGAGAGACAAAAATATAGCTTAGCTTATTTGTGTCCACAATTCACAATTAACAATATTGTTTTAACAAAGATTTTTTATTTGTTGGTTGCCACTTACATTTATATTGGACAAGCAATGTTTAAAAATTGGAGATCCAACTAGTGAGATTTTTAGATTATGGTTTAATTAGTTCAATTGATTCAAATGGATTTGATCCCAATTGATTCTAATAACCAATAAAAAAATGTACAAAGTGTTGGGGTTGATTGCAATGTAAGTCTCACATTACTAATGAAGAAAAAAAAAAGGTCAAGGAAATTATATTTGAGAAGTCTCACATTGTTTTGAAAAGTGAATGGTGGAGGAGCTCAATGTTATATATAGAGAACTCAATTTTCTTGTTTCAACACACCAAACATCAAACAGTAGCACTTGTAAACACTTTAAGTTTATATTTATCTTTTGTTTCTTTTTCTCTTATGCTCTTGTTTTAGAGTATTCGAGATGTAGTTCAAATATTTACTTTGGAGAGTGTGGGCGTACCATGGGGTGGTTGAGAGTGAAGTCTATATGTTGTAACAATTTTCATATAGTGTTTATTCTCTGATTGTCGGTTGAGACAATGGCCGTGTTTTTTCTCCGGTTTTAAAGTTTCCACGTTATATTCTTGTATTGTTGATTGTATTCTTATATTTTCTCTATGCCGGTTTTTTCCAACACAAAATACTAATATAAATTTGGTTGAACTGTTATTAGCTAATGCTATGAGGATAATTATCCTTAGAGTTATCATCCTTTAGTTGTTTTTTTCTTTGAGCTTATACCCTTTTTGTATAAAATAAAATAAGTTCTTAACTTAAATTCAATTTAATGCAACTAAACTATGTAATTGTGATAGTATAAACTATGAAACCAACTGGTTCTTGTCTTGGTCCACTTGAAGCGATAAATTTGATCTCATTTTTAAAATATTGCATGTAGGAATAATTTCTTTCTTAGGAAATTCTTAGCCCCACCAATATTTTTGTACTTTCTTATACGGATTCAAGTAATTATACACAACATAAAATACACAACATATTTAATAATTTTAAGAAAATATATTAATTATTTATTCATTCATTTAATTATTTTCATTCTTGGATTATGTGTCTAAATAGAGTGTCTAATTGTGACCTCAGAAGAATTGTAAAATAAACACTTGTTCTCACACAACAATGATGCAACTAATATCTCTCTTTTCATTCACCTATATATATGTCTACAACCCCACACTTATTCTCATGCTTATTCTTCCAGCTACTTTTTTCTACCAAAGTCTTATTCCCCTTCATATTGTTCATCATTCACACTTTCCTTATCTAATCAAAACCATGGACAAAGTTGATAAATCTCAAGTTATAGTGCTCTCTTTCCTAGCTTTTCTCCTTGTGATCACACCCTTTTTACCTTCATCTCTAAGGCCTAGTTACCTTTACTTAATCTTCAACATCCTTATCGTTGCACTTGGTGTTGAAGCCGGCCTTCTGCCGGTGTTCTCTGACCCTTCAGAAGAGAGAAAACAACATGTTTCTGTGTCTCTGACACAGACACAGAAACATGCAATGCAAGTACAAGAGCAGAAGGAAACATGTAGCATAACAAACAATGCATGTTCTGTCTCAGAAGAACAAAGTGAAAAGAATCCTAAGGATATTGAAAAATCTGCATGTGAGAAGAAGATTGTATTTATTGGTGTTAGTAAAGTTGATAAGGTGAAAAAATGTCATTCAATGCCAAATCTTTTTTATATAGATGATGAAGAAGGTGATTTAGAAGTGAATGATGAGGAAGTTGAAGTAGAAGATGAGATTTGTGGTCTAAATGGACAAGAACTTTTTGCAAAAGCTGAGGCTTTCATTGGAAACTTTTACAAGCAGTTGAAGATGCAGAGAGAAGAGTTTTATGCTTCTTAGAAAGACTAATTAATTAGGACATAATTAGCTTTTCTCTAAAGAATAAATAATTTTTTATGTTGTCAAATTAGGAACAATAGTTGTGATGTGAGGATCCATTTTGTACAGATTAGAGATTATGTTAGTCATGTTTGCTAATATTCAATTTCATTATCATCATATAAAATGTATGTTAATATTGAAATTTTGGACTCATTTTCTTTTAGCCATATGTTTAATATATCCTTCAATTTTTAAAAACACATCCTAATTTATTTAACTAGCTTAGTCATATTCTTTATTTGTTTCACTCCCAGTTGTTGTTAAGTTATAAGTTTGACTTGATCGCCGGATTAGAGTGACAAAAAGGGAGGATGATTAATTTAAAATTTAAAATAAAAATGCTAACTATATAATATTTTTTGTGTTCCTTAGATATTTAGATATTGTTTTTTTTTTTTGACACATAGATATTGTTTTTTAAGATGATTGATTTTGGCATCTAAAAAATTTAGTATAAAATAATTCTATGAATTGTGTATTAAAATAATTTTACGAAGTGTGTATTCTAATGAACTAAGTACAAAAACTTAGTAGAAAATAAAATGTGTTCTAATATATCAAAAATAATAATTTAAGGGATATAGAAGATCGACAAAAGAATTTATCATGGTTACTCTTCGTTGGCTCGTCCATTTTTCACGGTCTTTGTGAGATTTTTTAATATGATGTTTGAGATACCATCTCAACTTTGCCTTTTGTTGTTTTGCCTTTGAATAGAGTTTAAGTTTGATCCGTCTCTGTGAGCTTGGCTCAATTGGTAGAGACATTGCACTATATGTGCAAGAGCCTGAGTTTGAATCCGAGACACTCCACTTATTCATTTTTAAGGTGAATTTTCTAGCCACTAAATTACTTGACAAAAATAATAATTTAAGTTTGATCCATTCATCTATGTTTTATTAGTTGTTCTTTTATGAGAGATATAGACACAACACAAGTAGAGCATTAGTCAAACCCATTTTAATTAGTAAACCCAACAAATTTGGTTTCACTAGTCTTTCACAAGTACCATCTCTCTCATAAATCGACTATTCGGAGTCTCAAAATTGATTAAACTCACCACATGTAAAGGAATCATTTGTTGAATGAAGAGAAACTGATTTTGTAGCATAGTTAACTAATTCACTATGGTTGAACTGTAGTTAAACCTTAACTTAAATTCAATCTAATTCAACTAAACTGTAATGTAATTGTGATTTGATAAACTATGAAACCGACCGATTTTAGACTCATTTGAAGTTATAGATTTGGTCTGATTTTTATAACATTGCATGTAAGAGTAATTTTTTTCTTAGAAATTCTTAGCCCCGCCAATATTTTTGTACTTTTTTATTCGGACTCTAGCAACAAATCTCATAAAATCATTTTATAATGAAGAGAGATAGTAAAATTAAGAGAGATATAAAGTTAGGAGATAGATAAAGAGCAAAGTGAAAAGGCTTAAATTAATGTATGATTATCAAAATATTTAACCCGGAGTCTTTGAATATTTTTGTTCAACATCCTAATAGTATTTTATAAAGGCTTAAATTAAAAAACATGCATAACATTGATACATCATGTACTTCTAATCAAGTTTATGTATGATTAATCAAACTTTGATTCAACTTTAGCCTTTCCATTTTCAACATTATATTCATTGATGACTTTTGAGATAAAACAAATTTACTTACTACATGAATCACAGAGTCATTATTAAAATGAAAGTTATGATCAAAGATAATGATTTAAGTTATTCCAGGTACTTTTATATGAATATATAAATTGCTCTTCAACTCAATTTTAATCGCACTCAATTATACAAAATTCATTCACTTAAAATCAATTTTCTCACATATATCTCTCCCAAAAAAACAAAAACTAAACAGTATTGAATTTGGCTTTCATTGTTATTTGTGCTTCTTGAAATTCGTGAGCCCGAACAAAACCTTACTCAGATGAAGATGGAAGCTTCACTTGCCTCAGTGGAGCAAACAATCGGTTACACCTTCAAAAACAATAAGCTTCTAGAAGAAGCCCTAACCCACACATCATACTCTGATGCCGTTTCCTACAAATATCTCAAGTTTGTCGGTGATGCCGTTTTAGGTCTATAAGCAACCATCTCATCCTTGCTTACACCTTCGTTGACACCGGTGAACTCTTTTCTTCATGCTGCCAATGTCAGTACCGAGAAACTCACTCGTGCTGCTGTTCGTGGTCTCCATCACTATGTCCGTCACAACACGCTTTCAATTGTTGATAAGATTAGAGTTTGCTGACGCGGTTCAGCGAGAGGATGCTTGTGTTGTTGTGTTGTATGGTGGATCGGTTAAATCTCCCAAGATTCTCGCTAATATTATTGAATCTATTTCTGCTGCTGTTTATGTTGATGCTGATTTTGACCTACAAAATTATGGGTGGTATTTATGGTTATTTTCTCACCAACTTCTATTGTTTATGGAATAATTCATTTATGAGATTAATGGGCATGCATCGACGATGTACAATAACTTTACAGTGTCATCCACTAACACGTATATGTATATAAAATTTTAAATGGCCCTACATTGATTATAAACTTTCTAACTTATAACTTGTATAAATATAAATGAGTTTACACATTTCAACACTTTCAGAATCTCTCTCGTCTAACTTTTCCATGGCCACCTATTAACTTAATTATTTGTTAACTAAGAATCTTATCACAATTAAGAAGCTCTCACGAGCTAGAAACTAATCCAAGACTTAATACCTCTAACATTAGGAGGCCGGATACATGCTAGACAATAGTTACAACACCTTAATCGAAAAATAATATACAATAATGGTCACACATACTTGCTGTAATACCCCACATTATTATCTAGAATATAATGCAAGTTATTATAAATAGTACTGAGTTCATTACAATTACATTATTCAAATTTAAGCACACGCAGGTGCTGAAATACACACGAGATAAATAAACACAGCGGAATTAAGGAACAACACGACAAGATATTGAGAAAAGCAAGGAAAGACTAATATGCGATCCTCCAACAGCAGCAGCAACTCCAAACATTGCTTACCTATTCAACCTTTTTGCCTGAATCAAAAAGGGAGTGGGGTGAGACAGTCACTTCGTCCCAATGAATTCTACTACCCTCCTAAAGGCTATAAAGCCGGGGCACCTAATCAGTCATGTCATAGTTCATTTCATAACATAATTATCATAAGCGTAATAAATAAAAGTGTAACACAGAATTAGTCTTATTGATTTTAAACCGCAAACACTCTGAGGTGAGCACGTCTCAGAGGCTTGCCTTATCCGCGAACAGAAAGCGTTCCGGCATACAGCTCACAAAGTTTTCTAGTGGAACATCTAAAACGAAGTCCACAAGTGATAATATAATCACATACATAATCGACTGATTCTAAATTGTATTTATACTGCCATAATTATCCCGAAACCCGGGGAGCATGCAATAATTCCTAATATCCTAAGTTATATCCTAGGATTCATTTCGTGATAACAAACTACGCATATTTTATATGAATTACATTACTACAAAAATACTAATTTGATTCGAGGATATAAAACGAGTGTATATTTTTTTTTAGGAAAAGGTTAGAAAATTAGAGTCATTCACACTACCTTGCCCAAGAAGCAATCCAGCAAGCCCAAGCTAGAAACCATGGCCTGGTCTGAGTTGTCTCGCCGAGCGAGCTAATCCTCGTCGGGCCAGCCAAAGCTCGCCGGGCGACAAAGAGCTCGCCGGGCTATTCAAACTCTGCCCAGAAAATGGTTGCTCGCTAGAAGGCTCGCCGGCTGCTCGCCGGGCGAGATATGCGTGAAACAGCCTCTGTTTTGGTATTTTTCAAAGTTTTCAACGAATACACCTACAATCCTCAATCCAAACCATTGCAGTAACATTATAAACATAAAATAGAGTAGTTTGGAGAAGAATTTGGGAATTAATTCTTCTCACACATAAATTCCCTAATTTCCTAAGTTTGCATGCATATTTCAAATTTAGGGAATCTAACTAAATTAGCCTAAGAACCCACCTGGATTGAAGTTTTACTTTGCTCCTGGGCTCTTCTATAGCTCTAGAATCCTCAGCTACTGACCCACGAACAGAATGACCAGAAATTGGAAACTTGGACACTTGGAAACCCTCTACTTTGCTCTACGAATTTGGAGTTGGTTTGATGATCAAGGGAGCTGGGTGTTGATGTTATTTATAGTGTGATACCTGAGGATAGGAACAGTACACGAATTTGGCTGTTCTTGGGGTGCATGCAAAGCCATTGGCCCAAAAAGTGGTGAGGAGAGGTTGTTGTTGTATTGTGAACTTGTGAAGCTTAGGGGAAGTAAATTTCAACCAGATTCTCTGAGCTGGTGTTGTTTGAAAGTGAAAGGAATCTCTGATGATGTATAGCATTGCATGTGATGGTAATGCCAAAACTCATGTGATGGAAATTGTTGGAACTTTGTGAGTGTGATATGTTGTTGTTGTTGTTGGGTGTGTGAGAGAGGGGAGAGAGCTTCAGCATTGTGCTGAGCAATTCTAAGTGTGAGAGAGTGTTTAATTGCAAGCCTAAAGAGTGGTTTAGAGCTTAAGTGAGGTGAGGTTACTTTGGGTGGAGTTATGAGTCATTGCATGTAATGAGGTGTTGGTGTTAATGAGTTGGTGAGTCATGAGAGTGAGAGAGATCACGAGGGAGGAAGAGAATGGGAGGGAAAAACCAACTCTTGAGTTAATTAATTTCACAAGTGAGAGATTAGTGTTTTAATGAGTAGTTTAGGTTTTAATTAAAATCCCTAATTTTTACACATAATCCACTTAACTCACAAATCCAAATTTAATTAATCACCTCTAATTAATTCTAATTTTTGATAGATAATCTCAAATTAAATTAATTAGGCAATTTAGAATTTGGGGATGTTACACTTGCCTTGTTGTAAGACCCGAATCATCAAGGAAGCTGCAGAGTTCTGTGCAGCCTTCAGCCGAGACTTTTCATCCCCTGTCATTTTGAGTCTACCAACTGGAGTGGCTATCTGAACAGAGGTAACAAATATCTTGTTCTGAGGAGTACCTTCGTCTCTCTCAATGCTGTGAAACATTACATAGAAGTAAGAAATCAGTTTACAAGGAGGATCAAAAGCATGACACATGCAAATTAACTGAAATAACAAATTTAAAATAACACAGAAGATCAATTAGCTAGTAGAAAATATCAACTCTCCAAAAATAATTATTGTTGAGTTTCTCTTTGTAGATAAATTAAACTAATCGCCCAAAAAGAAGCACAACTAAACCACACTCTCAGCCACGGACAAAGATGTACAGAACCAAAACCACCAGAACCTAAGTAGGATTACACCAGAGAAACGTATTGCCATGCGGATCACAGTACAAATGGATCTCCTGTGCTGTGTTAGGCAGAACCTTTGATTGATCATATAATTTGGGATTTGTCTCCTCTTAATTAGATGAAGTAATATAAGTCTGATATTTCTTCTGTATAAGGCAGACTTTATAAGTGGATGTAAATCATTCACTAGAAGGAATTAATAATTATAATCCCAATTTGAGTAGTGTAACTTTCTAAGATTCCGTCACGGACGAGTTTTCTGTTATATGCCGCAAGCAGGTTTCTTATGCGTCTAGAACTGTAACTAGGTATGAAGGCACTTAACAAATGCAAGCTGTAACTTAAAACTATTCCAGTAAATGAAAATGAAATGCTCAACAAAATAATAACATAATACTGTCATCCATGCTCATCATTTATTGTTTTCTAAAACCTGCCATATATTTCAAAATTATTCTACCAGAGAAAACTAGAAGACAAGATGCACTTTTATATACAGAAATCAAGACTATAAATGAAGTTTTTCTTTCAACATGCCATTGCAAATTATAGTAACAGACTAGCAGTGTTTACCTGTATTCTGGTTTAGACCACTTTTTCATCCCACAAATTGAATATAACTTCTGCATGCCTGCTTCAATCTCAAAGGTACAATCAAGGTCGGCACAACAATCAGACATCATGGTAACTGCTGGCAGTATTTGTTCTAGTTTATGCAAAGCAATCTTTGCAGCATCAAGCCTTGCAATGTCCTTCTGATCAGAGGAAGCGGATGCAACCAACTCTTCATCAACATAGACACTGGCAATGCTTTTGGCACCATTCCTCGATTGTCTTATGTCAAGATGTTTCCTATTCTTTTGGCATATCTCAAAGAGCATTGAGACCGGTTGCGGATTTTGTTCCAGATCATCTAGTGTCACTATTGGCTCCAAAAGACCTCGTATTATCTGCCAACAAAAATTACAAGCATTTATCATCAGGCAGTGACAAAGTTTTGGGTCAAAGCAACTTTTTATTCAGCTACCTCGTGTCTAGCTTTCCACCGAAGCAGATTTGCTGCTGTAAAGTTTGCCACAGTTTTAATTTAAAACCGTCCTATCTAACATGTACGGCTGAGATCATTTTAAGTGATTTTATAACTTTATCAACTTGAGCCGTCCAATCAATAATTAACAGCCGAGATTAAAATCTGCATAAAACTGTGTGCTTATTTGCCGCAGCAAATCTCAGTCTCTGACCTACTAACTTCAATATACCAAACATTGGATCCAACATCCCCTACTATACCACCTAAGCTGTTAACCAAATGTTTCTCTCAAATTTTAATGTCACTGAAATTTCACCAAACTCATCCATGAAAAATCCATGAAATTAACTAGCCCAAATCCTATTAGTCCATAACGGGCATTCTCAAATAAGTCCCTCGCTTTGTGAATATTTCAAAAAAGTCCCGAGTCCCTATATATAATAAGGGGCGTGCTAAACAGTGCACCGGTGTACATGTTAACCATACCAAAGATAGAAATAAAACATAAAGTTAATATTAATAAAGATAATTTTTTCCACTTTCAATGTATTAAATGCACAAGTTTTAAGATAAAATTTCCTTATTTATATTTTAACTTGGTCCCTACATTTAACTGTTTACTATCAATCTTTATTCACTTGCTATCAATTTAATCCATAGCATGGTCAATTTTACAGAGCAACCTACAAAATCTCATAGAAATTGATGAGAAAATAACGATACATACCACCCATAATTTTTTGAGATCAAAATCAACATCAACATAAACAGCAGCAACAATAGATTCAACAATATCAGCAAGAATCTTAGGAGCTTTAACCGATCCACCATACCACACAACAGAACAATCATCCTCTTTCTGAACCGCATCAACAAACTCTATAATCTTATCAACCGTGTAGTTCTGACGAATAAAGCGATAGAGACCATGACGAACGGCGATCCGAGCAAGTTTCTCGGTACTGACATTAGCAGCACGAAGAAGAGAGAGTTGACCGGGGTCAACGGAAGTGTAAGTGAGAAAGAGATGGTTGCTTATAGCGAGACCTAAAACGGCGTCGCCGAGAAACTCGAGACGTTGGTATGAAACGGATTCGGAGCATGAAGAGTGGGTTAAGGCTTGTTCTAGAAGGTTCTTGTTTGTGAATATGTAACCGATTGTTTGTTCCACTGCGGTAATTGAAGCTTCCATTGTTTGTCTGAGTGAGGTTTGGTTCGTACTGAGGAATTTCAGTGACGCCAAGTTCTGTACACTTTTGTACGAGGGAATAATATTTCTAATTTCTGCGATTTTTTTTTTACACACTTTATTTATCTATTGATTAATTTCGACTGGATTCATTTAGTAAGAATGGATTCTGATTAAAATTTGAGTTAAAGATAAAATATTTATATTTGAATAAATTTATATAAAAATGAATTGAATATATTATTGTATAAAATTTGAATGTTAAAATTAATTTTAGAATTAAAAGTTACAATTTTCAAATTCAAGTAGAATCTTTTATTTTTCGTGTGATAGAAATAAATTTTACGAGGGTTGTTCTTTTTAGATATGGAAAGGCCGATGTTGGAGGTGAAATTGTTCGAAATGATTGTTAGGTGAGATAAAGGTTTTATCATGTGGTCATGAAGAGAGATCGTAGGATTGTAGAGTTAATGCATCTTCTTTCTCAATTAAAGTTTTAGATAGTAAGCTTCTTTTGGTTCGATCTTAGATAGTGAGCTTCTTTTGCCAAACCTTTTCTCCGCCTAAGATCCTGTCAATTGATACACATGGGAGATGCGACTATTTGGTTTGATAGAGTTGCGAGGTAGGGTTGAACTTGAAGACATTGTAGTTGGTGGAGCCGTCGAGGTCCTTTCGTTGGGAACCTTTAATGGAGGATAGCCGCCTAGAATGGGGTTGTACTGAATAGTAGAGGTTGCTTTATATGCCTTTGTGTCTTTCACAACCTTCAGTTTTTGGTGTTACAAGATTGTATATTGAGAGACAATGTAGTACTCCCTCTATTCATTTTTACTTGTCTTTTTAAAATAGTAACACCAAATTAAGGAATTGTATTTTTACACTTTATCTTCCTATTATACCCTCTTTTTAATCCACCAATAATTCTTATTCTTTTGCACACATTTTTTTTCAATAAATTTAATACGTATATTATGTAAAAAAAAAACAAAATTTAATATGTTATGTATAAAAAAAATAAAAAATATTTAGTTTTCCAAATATATAGCATTAATTAGTTTTAATTAAAAAGAGTAAGGCTAATTGACAAAGGTTATAATTAACAAATCATACCCGTAAAATACTAAAAGGACAATTAAATAGGAACGCTAAATCCGACATTAAAAGACAAGTAAAAAAGAGCAGAGGGAGTATGTGGTATGGACTTTGATTTTCACAGTGCTTTGGTTGGTCTTCATAATAAGATTTCAACTTTTGACTTTAGTAGATTCACTAGTAAGGATATCGTCCACCTAAACGATCACCTTGTTTGGTAAGAGTGTTACGAATATAGAAGTAAGCTTTGACATAACCACTAGATATAAAGCAGTTTTTAGGTATCTTCATCGCAACCGGCTCATGCTCGGGATTTTCTCTTAGATATCCTCGTTGAGGGAATAGGCCAACATGTGTCATTGATATTGTACTATTCTTAACTAACGTCCCGTGATTTCATTATTTCATATTGATGATGTTTATCCTATTGTTCATAAGGCGTGTCCTAATGAATTTGGGGAGCACGTAGTTCAATGTAGAGAGCATTCAAGATTCAAATACATGCATGACTTTGTTAGAGCTGTCATTTTCTATGTTTTTAGATAAACAAATATATGTGAAAAAAGAGGCATCGGTAAAAATTTTGACAACCATCAAGGCTTGTATCCCACAAAATTATTATGGATTTAACCCATCGTTTCACAGACCTACCTTTTTTTATTAAAAAAAAATCATAGATCTACCTTTACTTTTCAGTAATATCCTTTGATTTAGTATAACTTTCGACTTTTGTGACCCAAGTTCAATACTATTGACTTGACTAAATTAAATTTTCAAATATGAGGATAAATTAAAAATAGATAAAAGTAATTGTTTTTCAAAACAACCAAGCAATATCTTCAAAACCAAAGTAAATATTCAGAGCTTAATATCTAAGCAATTATTAATTGACTAAAAATTTTCAATAAAAATATAAAGCTTGAAACATGTCATTTCCTATTTGCTCCGGATGACTCCGAAATGTCTTTAAATCCTTCGCCGCTTTGTTTCAAATGAAATTGATTTCTTCTAATATTTCCAAGCAATGTCTCCATCGATTTCAAAGCTACCGAATCTTCCTGAATGCATCAAAACAATAATAAATAATGTTAACAAAATTAAAATGTGAATTAGTTATAAAGGTGGTTGAAATTTCTTCAACAATAAAATTGAATGTTTGAAGAGATTAAAATTCTCTAGTTTATGTTCCTAAGTATGAAGGCTCATGATCCAAAAGTTTGAACCAATCATCTCAAACTTTCCACATTTATTAACACATTAGACTTTGTTTACTTTGTGAGAACTGTAACACCCGTATTTAATTATTTTATTTTAATTAGAGTTAATTAGCATTTTAGAGTATTTTGTGTTGGGTTAGTAAATAATTAAGAGTTATGCCATATTAGGAAAGAGTATGGAATATTGAGTGAGGTGGTTTATGAGTAGAGTTATTATATGGTAATAATTGGATCTTAGTGCAATTGGGCCTAAGTTAGTGAGTGAGGCCAATCATGTCTTTTTCTAAATTAGGTGTGAATTAGATAGAGTAGAGAGAATGAGAGATAAAGTTCTCGTAAAATTAGAAGAGGAATGAGGTAGAGAGAGAAACTTCGAAAAGAATGAGGTAGAGGGGAAGAAAGGAAAAGTTCAAAAGGGAGAGATAGAGATTTCTATCAATCTTGAGGTAAGAAAGTAGTTGCATATTCATAGAGATGATTAAGAAAGGAGAGATGACTATTCTCCACACCCAAACTCTCTCATCTCATTTGGTTGGGTTGGGACATATGAGAATATGTTTAAAGCTCGTAAATTTGTTGTTGTTGATGATGTTATATTTATGCATGATTCTATTACGAATTTTCATAATCAATAACATGTTTTATGTGTGATTGTTGTTGTTTTTATTTGAAAATGAGTTTTTGGAAAAAATATGAATTTCATGTACTTTTAGCTTGAATTGATGTTTGATGCTGATAAAAGTTGTACTTCTAAGCTTATATGTTGAGAAATGATGTTTTTATTGGATTTTAAGTCAAAACCAAAAACATGGGGTATTTTTCTGGGTTTGGTCGCTTGAAGCGAGCCACATGAGTCCTGGGGCGAGCACTCATGTTCATAGTGTTCTTCCCAGAAACGTGTAGCTCACTTAGCGTGCATGTAGCGAGAGGTAGAGAGCAAATTCGCTTTGTTTCACTTCGTCTCGTAGCTCGCGAGGAACTCCCTGTAACTCTTCGCTTGGTCTCGCCAGGTGTGACTTGAGCGAGGGTCAACTGACCCAACTTTGTTATAAGTTCAATTTAATGAGTTTGTATGCTTGTAACATGTTTTGATTATGATTTTATAACATCTTATGGGATGAGAATGATTATATCTTGAGGTTATGTGGATAATATGTTTATGGTTGCATGATTGGTTAATGATTAATAACTTGAGTTAAGAGATGAACTTTATGTATGAATATGACATGTATGCTTATATGTATAACCTAATTATGATATGGTGATGTGATTTGAGAAGAATGAATATTAGGAAGATGCCTGGTATTCATGAGTAAGTTGTGTAGGTGTATCATCATAATTGATTATGTACATTGCATGCATTCATGAGTCAATCGAGCAGATGTCCACCATGACTATAAACTGTCTGAGTGAAGTTGGATATAAGTTTCTCCTAAATTGAGATGAGGGTACCACATGCATATAGTTATGTCTAGGGTCACATGACATGAGAACTTGACATTAGCTTGCATTAGTGAAGTTGTGCATTCTAATTGGTATTTGGTAGTGGTACTCCCTTCGTAACACTTTGTAAGCAATATTGACTTTTTAGGTTTATTGTAGATTTAATGTATCTAGTCTATATTGTAGACCAAATATATTAAATCTACAATGAATCTAAAAAGTCATTTTTGCTTATAAAGTGTTACGGAGGGTGTAATTGACATTGTGTTATATTATAAATTTATAATTGGGTATGGTTAATTAAATGTGAATTTGATGACATGTTTAATTATGTGGCATTGAGTATAGTTTTTACTATTGTTATGAGTATTGATTGCATATGCCACTAGACAAGAATGTTGTCTAGTCATATTATTATTATTATTATTTCCATAATATGAGTGTACCTTATGCTTATTATTATGAACTTGAATTGTAACTAACTCTCTACTTTGTGTTTGTGTATGGTTTGTGTCTAGATTCTTCGCTTTATGAGTCTTTTTGAGACTTAGGAGGTTGCTTGGTGGTTAAACTAGTCTAGCTTGATAAGGAGGAGGTGTAGGATTATCCTAGATTATCTAGATGTCTAAGATTTGCTCTGATATTGTAACATTGTCGAGATTTAGTATTTGGTTTCGTTTGCTTGACGATATGACCTTGCTATTATTATGTTATCTTTACCTTGAGACTTGTGAGTAGTGTGAATAGGTCTTCATGTATAAAGAATCTTATTAAGTTGTAATATGAATTATAACTATGCATGTTTGGATTTTAGTTTTATGATATGCTCATATGATATTATTAAATGCTTCCGTTGTGGTATAAATTAATATGCATGCTTTGGGAGATTTTTATTTCTTGTGACGCCTTAATTGCTTGTATGTTTTAATTTAAGTTAATTAATAGCGTATAAATGAGTTAGGGTGTTACAAGAACCATTTTAAAATTTTCATTTGTTAAAATATGCGTTCATTTAACTTGCTAACAACAAGTAAAAGTGGGAATAGGTCAGACCGGCCTACGAAGCTTTAAGGTCTAGCCTACATAGGTTCGGATCAGGTCAACCTATTTTTTTAAATAGAGCAGGTTAAGACTTTTGTATAAACTTATTTAGTCAAATAGGCCAGGTCGCATACCATTAAAAAAGTTTTGTTAGCCTACTAGGCCGACCTATTTAAGTTAATATTAATAATATTTTTAATAATATTATTATTTATAAATTAAAATTTTTACTTTCATTAAATTATATATTTATTAAATTTTTCAGTAATTTAAATTTATTAATCTACATTAATTTTTCATATACATAAATGTATTATTATAAATTAGAATTGAAATATGATGATATATATAGTTAAATTCTCTAAAATATCATGTTAAATATCAAAAGGAATTTGGTTTATTAGTTCATAAGTATCTTTTTATTTCCTTTTTTAGTATGCTTAACTAGTGCACCGGGTGCACTGTTTAGCATGACTCTTATTTAAATTTGTTCATGTGAAATAAGTTTTTAAACAGGCTAACATGTCACATTAGACTTTCAAAATGTCAGACTCAGCCCTAAAAGATAAGTCTATGATAGGCTCAAACCTTTTATTTTTTGACAGATCAGATTCAGGTTTAGCAAAGTTTAACTTGACCTATAGCCTATTCTCACCTCTAACAACAAGATCTGAGGATTTTCAAAATGAATCATTGTGATAGAGAGAAGATAAAATGTTAGTTTTAGATGATACATGCATTTTTGGAATTCATGAAAATAATTCTTTTGATATTTTATTACATTAAAAAATGAACAAAATTGTTTTCTTCAACAGTTAGTATCTCCTTAAAAAAATAACATAAATTTCAAGAGAAGAAAATACAAAATATGTATAGAAATAAACAATATCTTATTTCCTACTTCTTTATTTTCTAGCAGTACCTTAACAGTATAATTTGGAAAGTTCATTAGCATGAACATTGTTGTATTACAAAAAACAATATGTGCATTGTATTTTAATATAAATTAATTTGTTAAATCATCTTATATTTGAAAAAAAAACTAGTTAATCAAAACTTTGGAGAAAATATAAAGTCACAATATATATTTTATTGATAAAGAGCATGTGTTGTAATATTAAAACCTAGCTATGAAATCATATCATATGTATCAAACAAATCCTAAATTAAATTTCTATGTAATTATATCACAAGAAATACTTACACGAATGTAATTCATGAAAGTGCCATCCATGAGCTTGTTTGGAATACAGCTTGCTAATGCAATGCACGCCCTATTTTAATATCAAAGAAGCTTTATTAGAAACTTTGAAATAAAATGAAATGATATATTATGATATATTTATTCAAAACACTTAAGATAATTAATAATGCAACTTCATTCAAATTAAAAAGATAATAATGGAACTACTTAACCAACCTATGATTGTGGGACAAATGAGAATAACATGCAATTACATGCTTTAAAAGTCGAGGAGAAGGTTGCTCTTCAAGACTTCCTAACGCCATTTTCAACACTTTTGCTACGGCATAAAATCTCTCCGCCGTAGCACAAAAATAATCCATGCCCTCCTCGTTCGCCAAAAGTTTATCCAATATAAATGTTGCAACCTGGGGAGAGATGTACAACTTTTATAATTAAATGTTAACGAGGCAAAAGTGGATTCGGAAAAAGAAAAAAAAAACCAAGTTAATAAATGCAAATGGAAGATAGTCTGATACAACAAAATCTTAGCCTCTGCAATCTTGCATTCTCCCTTTAAAATTAATCTTAATAAATAAAGTCAAATTTAGTATATAATATTGCATTCTCCTTTAAAAACTAACCCTAACATGCCAAAATTCTAAAAACATGCGAAAAATATAGATTACATTCATTATTATTTTACATTGAAAATGATAGCAGTTAAGATATCAAATTTTTTGTCAAAAAAATAAAATAAAATCAGTTTGATTGAATGAACGTATCATGTGTACTATTTCGATTAAGAAGTTTTTATAGAATTGAATATTAATCATATAGAAATATCAACTTTTTATTTTTGCAAATGCCCATAAAAGACATTTATAAGGGTGTGATTTTAATTATACCATCGTATCTCTATTATATTATTGTGTCTTATGTACTATCATGTGTAGGTCAAAACCTAGTGTGTGTGTGTGTGTCTATACTTTATAAAAATAAATTGACAAAAGAAGAGAAAGAGAAACTAACGGTTTTTGACAAAACTTTGCCAACTTCAATACTTTGCAAACATAATGGTACCACCTCGCTTGAAAGGAGAAAACTTATGGTTTCTTTAGTGTTAGCCTGTGAATATCAAATATCACAAAAAAAAAAGTTATAATTGACAAAGTATACAAATAAATATGGTACAAATGTAATAGAAATTAAAAACGTTATGACAAGTAAATCCAATGTCACTAAAGGTTTTTGTGACGATTACAAAAGAATTCTAATAAAAATATGTTTAATTGCCATGAAATGGTTTCTAAGATACCTAGCTACTTGCCATAAATTTGAAAATCATCAATAATTTTTTTTTTTGTGTGAATATAAACTCACAGTTAAGTGCATAAAAAAATGAATAAGGATGTAATACCTTTGCCAAGGCACAAATGACTCCAAGACTAGCAACCCTCAAGAACTCAAATTGTTGTAACTTGCTTGTTGTTTGAAGGAATGGATAGAAATATTGAGGCATGTTAGCTGCAAATAATTAAGAAAAGATAAGCGTAGAATGTTACAAGAATATTGATAATCTAATTATTAAATGGATATTTTTTTCTTTTGTGTTGTTTATTTTTATATAAGTAAGAATTATTAATATAATTTATTTTTCTTTATTTTTGGCTACCTCATTAAAATTGTGCTAGTATTGGCACTTAAAAGAATTAACATTCATCACTCTTATTCAGAACACTCTTTCACATTAGTATTTCTCAAATATGGCATCAAACAAATCTAAGTAATTTGTTGTCAATACTTTTTTAGTACACTCAAATTAAATGATGGAAACTTGTTAAGTACAAGAGTAAACAAACACTTCAAAGTAATTAAGATGAATAAGAATAAGAACTTGACATTACCTTTCAGAAATGGCACCCTTGTTTCGGGATGCGTTGCCAAACACTGTAAAAACAACGTGAAAGAAAAGGGTTAGATGATTAAATTTCAATTTTTTTATATGAAGAAACAAAAAGAGTATAATATTTTTTGATGGACTTGATTTAACATGGTTGATTTTCAGGACAAACTCATCTTACCTGAAGTAGTGCAAGAACATTGCACACTCGAAATGATTGTGCATCAGTAAGTTCCGAAGATGACAGGCTCGGATATATTGAAATCATTTCCTGAAGAAAAAAAAAGGTTCTAGAACTTAAAACAATATAATATTAATAAGGTATTATGTACACCAAAAAAAAATTAATAAGGTATTATGAATCAAATTGATGCTAATGACCATTTTACAACTATTCAAGGATAATTAAACATCCCATAAAAAAAAAGGATAATTAAACATCTTCTCTTGAGATTACAAAATTAAATTCTTACCACTAATTTATCACCTCTTAGACATTTTTTTAAAAATAAAAATAAAAATAACTTGAATAATACCATCACAATTTACTTTCCAACTCTCCCTAATATTCATGTTTCTTTTGTTTGAACTTTAAATTGTGAAAATAAAATGTTGTCTTCACATTGAAAAGGAAAAGTTGGAAACATATAATAAAGATAAATTTGTGAAAGATTTATATGGTTTAAAAGAATAAAAAAAATATAATTCACTGATATTTTCACCCACTAACTGTATTTTTTGCCAAATAAATGCATAATAACTATTTTTACATCCAAGTAAGACACAACATTACATTTTATTTAATTCCCGTTCCAAAACGAATATTAAGGCTAAAAAAACTACAGAGGAAAAGTACTAAACTAAAGAAAGCTGACTAGTAAATTATGGAAACGGATTATATGCCAGAGGTAAACACAGTTTTTATATTGTTTTAGATCAGAATTGTCTGACCTAAATCGTATGATTGAGATCGTTTTAACTGATTTTATGACAGAATCAATTTGAACTGTCTAATCTATGATTGATAGCTTAGATTTAAAATAATGTGAAAACTGTGTGATTTATAATCGTAGCAAATCCAAATCCGTAAATTATATATAATACAGTTAGTCACATTGAACATACCTGTAAAAATACAGTAACAATACAAGCAGTATTCCACAATAAAGGGGCAATTTCGTGAAACATATCCTTCCTCTGAAACATAAAAAATATAAAATAATGTCATGATTGTATGAGTTTGAGCAGCAATAGGAATTAACCAAATTGTAATATAAGAGTTCCAGAATAAAATAAAATTATGTGATTCTCGTATGGTTAATTAACAATGACTAACATACTTGTTCAAAAAAAAACAATGACTAACATACATTAAAACTGTACAAAGATTATATAAAAAAATTTATTTTTTTAATAAAACAAAAGTTTTCATTTTTGTCGGTGATACTCAGACACACTAAGACTATGTTTTTTTATTCAACTATATGACTAAAACTTATTCTAGTTATCAAAAAAATACAATATAAAGACATTAGAATTACAATCAAATCTATGTTGAGAGGAACACATTTAGTTTAATGCTAGACAATTAATCCTCCAAGAGTTGGATTACTTGTGTGGGTTCAATTAAAAACATGAAAAATCTAATAAAATCTTGTCATACATGTGTGAGATAGTAATCTTGATTTTATGATAAATGGATTTGATTTTGACAACATTGATCATTAAAAGGATCATGTAATCAAGTTCCTCGTATGCCAAAGTCGCAACCTGAATTGCATGATTTTGACGGTGAGAATATTTGATTTTGACAGAATTAATTCTGTAAAATTGATTCTGCTAAAAATTGATTTAAAGATAAAGTAATTTATGTTTAGATATATTCATACAAAAGTGAATTGAAAAAAATTTAAGTGTAAAAATCAATTCTAAAATCATAAACTATAATTTCTAACTTCAAATAGAATTAATTCTTGAAGTATAATCAATTATACTTTTGATAAACCAAATAAGACAGAATCAATTTTACACTTCTAGAATCAATTTTAACTCCTCAAAATTTGAAACTAAAATACACTTTAATCTTGTGAACTGTAGGAAATAACTTAATTTTTTTTTATCATAGATTGTATCGTATTTTACCCGTATTCTCAGTCAATTCAATTGACTATCAGGTTTTTACTTTCATTCTTTATCCATTCTTTATAAAAATCTCTCCATTTCTTACACAATATTTGGCCTTGGGTCACAAAGTGTGACATAAACATTGAGAATTATACAATAGCACTATACACTTTTCTAAAATTCTTAAACAATTTTAAAATTGGAACACATCTTCAAATTTATATAATTTTTTAAATTATAAAAAATTATAAAAAAAAAAAAACTAATTAAAGTTTTCACCCATGATCAATACACTACACAAAGGATCCATTTAACCCAATTATGACTAGAATCTCATCTCATTCTCCCAAAATACCCAAAAATGACAACAAAATTAAAATTAGTGTAATGCATCACAATTTAAACTTGTGAATTATATGAAAGACATAAAATTTAGTTAATATGGAAGAAAAAAAATCAAAGATAATTATGTAAGAACCTTGGAGAGCTCACGGAGAGCATTTTCTCGTAGATCGGGATAAATGAGTTGATTGACAAGGTCTTTCATGTTCGCCATAGTGGTGCTAGATTGGGTAGAAGAACTGACTGAGAGGAGCTATATATGATGCGCCGTTCTTTGTTGAGAATGATCGGGTGACATAGTTTAGGGTTATATATTTATATATAATTTTATTTGCAAGATGTGATTTTCCTTTGAATTTTTACCAATTATAAATATTTATTACACTATTAAATTATTATTTTTAGTATGTTTATTAAATATTTGTCATTTTTTGACTAATATTAAATTTTTAACATTTTATTTCATAATCAAATGTATGAGTAATTGATTAAATAAAAAGTATTAAGTATATATTTAATGAAATGATGAAAAAATTTAAAGGAATATTTATAAAATAAAAATAAATGGTTATTAATTTGTCAAAAAAATGGTTCTTATGCATGAATGCAAAAAAATTAAAATAATATTAAACTTTACTAAATTATAATTTATAATTTTAAAGAATATTTTTTAAGATAACTAGTTAGTTAATATATATTTATTTGCAATAGGGAGTCAAAAAATTATACTTTTATTTTTGAGAAAAAATAAAATAAATGCTGCTTTTTAAAAAGTAAGTGTGTTATAAAAGAAAGTTATCGTGATTCACTCATCATTGATTAGTTCAATCTTGACATCTTTGTGAGATTTTTTAATATGGTATTTGAGGTACCGTCTAAACTTTTACACCTTTAAATCTTTTGAACATTTGATATTTTACAAGTTTTTTGCAACATCTTTAGATATTGGATATCAGTGATGCTACATGGACGATATTTTGTGCATGAATAAAAACTTCCCTCTTTTTTCATCGCACCAAAAGCACCGTAGCACCACCAAATCTCACCGCAAGTTGCCGCCAACACCATAATCGAAACAAATTATCTCTATTGTCGTTGTTGCCATCTCCATTGTAGTCTTCATCACTGTTGTTTTCTCGCCGTATCATCTTTACCGTCGCTGCCGTTGTTGTATTCACCGCCGCTGTTCTCATTGGGCAACTATAACTTCTCCAACTCCAAGCCCCAACCATCAATTTAAATTGATTCCCCAAGAGTGAGTATAATCTTTCTAATTGGAACCTTTTCTTACTAGTTAGATGAAACCATGTTGCTGCAATTTATTAATTCTTGTTTAAATCATGTTTTAATTTAAGTTACTGGTGAATCAAAGAATTACAGTTTCAAGAGTTGCACTTGAGCATAATCATGAACTAAGCCCAACCAAATCAAGATATTTTAGATGCAACAAAATTTTGGACCCTCATATCAAAAGGAGGTTAGAGCTTAATGATAAAGCTGGAATTAATGTAAGCAAGAATTTTCGGTTCATGGTTGTGGAAGCAAATGGGTATGATAATCTTACATTTGGGGAAAAAGATTGTCGAAATTATATCGACAAAGTAAGGCGGCTTCAACAGAACTATATAATCATGAAGCAAATGTTTTCTTGCTTTTTTCTCATGATAAGTAGTGCCATGCCTCTTGTGTGCATGTATCAGTAGTTGTTTTGTTCAAGTACTATGACACTTCATTAGTTTCTTTTGAGTTATACCAATTAGTTGGTTATGGTTTCAACTTCATATAGCATTAACAATGAGTGCAAAGATTATTAGACCACTGTTATGGTTTAAACTTCAAATATATACATTATATCAATTTGAATGTAAAGATTATTAGATTCAAAAGTTATATTGCAAGCTCAATGTTTACAATCACTGTTTTGTGTATTATATACTAACTAATGGTTACAACAATACATTGGAGTTACTAGCTTTTTTACATTTTTAATCAAAGCATTAAAATAAATGTAAGTCTATATCCCATAGCATCTTCACTCGATTGACAATCCACGCCTACCAATATCCAAGTAAATGTGGGATTTGTTGAGTTGTTTCACAAGGTGATCAACACTTTATTTCCGGTATTTTGCAGCGTCGTACTCCAGTTCTTGGTGTCTTCGAACCGATGTGCAGAGCAGGCGTTGTTTGAGTTAGTTCAGGTCTGCATAAAGTTTGTTTTGATCATGTTTCAACTGATGTGCTGCAATTCAAATTCAGAACAAGAGAAAACAATAGTTATACCTAGGCTTAAATATAGTTTCAGTCCCTGCAATTATGTCTTGTTTTGATTTTAGCCCCTGTAAAAAAAAAGTTTGATTTTAGTCCCTGCAATATCTCAAAATTTTGAAAACAGCCCTTGAGCTATATTTTTTAATGACATGTCACTTTTTTTATGATATGGCACACGCTGATTAGGATTTATAGATGACACGTGTCATTTTTGCTGACATGGATTAATACAATCATTTTTCTTTTAATTTTATCATTAAATAAATTAGTTTTCCTTTTTACATCAATACAAATTGCTTCAAAAAAATAAACACAAATTAAAATTTTAAAAAAGACAAATTAAAATTAAAAAAAGCCGTGAACCAGAAATTTCGACCATCTCTCCCACCAACTTTTCCAACACGAATCCTAATTGCATCGTTTGTTCAGATGAAATCGTGTTCGTAGATCCAAAACAAAAACAAACAAATAGAACCGAAGTCAATGGTTTTGATTCAAGCCATCCTTTACAAATCTTAAGGTTTATTCCACCCCCTTTCCCTCTTGAACTGTATCCGGTCGAAAGAACAACCGATCCAATCGACCAAATCAGAATCTAAAGCTTTTTAACGAAGTAATTCAACCCAACCGAGTCAAACTCAGAAACCAAGTTAAACAAAGTAATTCAACCCGAATTGACCCACTTAGAAAGATTCTTTCTTTGAAAAATCAACCAATCATTAAATCCATCTGCTTGTGAAATGTTATTTGGTAGTTGATTTCTTTGAATCAAACGCACTTCTGGAAAATCACCTATACAAAATCATCAGAGTTTGTGTTTGGATTAATGAGAACAATTAATTAGAAAAGAAGAATAAAAGGAGTATTAATTATATTTGTTGAAGAGGTGTGAGACCCAACAAGGAATCGTAGATCTGGATTTTCTAATTCACTTTTTTGGATTTTGGGTTTGGATTAATGTGATGGGTAGGGGATATTATAAGGGTTTCTTGAGACAATTTTTTCTTGTCTTTTGAAGAAGATTACGAAGTTGTGAATAAGAAGATTACGAAGTTGAGTTTATGATTTGAAGATGAATTAATGGGTTTGTGGTTGAAGATGCAATGGATGGTAACTGGGTTACATGGTTCCTGCTCTTTATTTTGTATTTTTAATTTATTTTGTTTTATTAAAAATGAAAATTTAAATGAAAATGTTAATGAAAAATCCACGTCAGCAAGTTTGTACAATCAGCATATGCCAAATCATTAAAAATTAGACATGTCAGCAAAAAATCCAGTTCAAGGACATTTTTAAAAAATTTGAAATTTTGCAAGGACTAAGATCAATTTTTTTTACAGGGGCTAAAATCAAAACAAGGCATAATTACAGGGACCAAAAACATATTTAAGCCTTATACCTATCATAAGGCTTAAAATAAGTTTTGATACTTTGTATTTGTTCGTGTGTTCCATAACTCAACCAATTAAAGCCTTATTACACTAACCAAGCTAATAAAAGTGAACTCATATCCAAACCATCAATTTGAACATGCAAAAAGCCTCTTCTGTCAAACAATTGCAGGCATAACAAGAAATCATCACATTCCACATAAACAAATCTTTAAATGGAGCAACACAAAAATCCCTCCTTGCATTCTCAAGAAAAACACATTTTGCATATAAATCAACAAGAGCACAAGCAACAAAACAGTTTCTCTACGAATCATAATATTCTACGACACAACATTTCTCTCAGGCAATTCCTCAAACAGTTTCTCTGCGTATTCGGTTTCTTTACATTTAAGATAAACACTCAAAATCTGATTTTGTAATGAAAGAACTTGACAAAATCCAAACTTTATCAAATGGGCATGTAACTGTTTTCCTCCAGGAAGATATCCCTTTTTGGCTTAGATTTTGATGGCTTTGGAACAAAACAAATTATCTATGTTAGGGTCTTTGAAATGGGTTTGATTAGGAACCGGCATATAAGCTCCGAGTCTGCTTATGGAGCTCAATGAATGGGGTTGGTGAGAAGAGAAACAGAAGCACGACGACAAAATTTTCACCATGACGTTGTGACGGGACATCGATCTATGGAGTTGAACGCATCAGGAGTTCGGTCTTGCACGCTGATGTTTGAGAACAGAGACATCGAAGGCTTAGGAAAGAACTCTATCGCGAAGAGAGAGAGAGAGAGAGAGAAGAGTGATGTTTAATAAGTGGCCACGTCATGTCGTTGGATTTGCACGACTAGTTTTGTCGTGCTTACCAGCATTTTCCATTGGATATACACACACGCCCACACACACAATCCTTCTTCACAACTTAAAAATGATTAGTGGTGTTCTTTCAATAAACTGATAATATGATTTTCATTGTCATTAATATCATTGACCACTGATATATGATTACGAGTCTTATCTATTAAATACTACTAAGGATTTTTACAGAAATACTCCATCCGGCCATTATTATACATCACTTTTTCAATATACCAAAAAAGTCAAATTTACTTATAATAATGGCCGGAGGGAGTATAGTGTAAGCTTTAGTGCATTTTACAATGCTTAGATAAAGTTACTTTGAGAATGAGTACTCTATTGAGTATATAAGAATGTGCCAATCTCTTTCCCTTTTGCTATTTTGCATTTGAATGGAGTCCAAGTTTGTTCTATTTATCTATGTTATATTTGTTAAAAATAATATAAAATTATTGATGTGCATCTATTTTAATAGGTTAAGTTTTTGGGATAATCGATTATTTGACATGGTATCAGAACCTCTATGACTAAGTGGTATAGAGTTCAATCCACGCTATTCTAACTTTTTAATTAAAATGTGGAATTTAAACATGTGGTAGATGGTATGTGCATTATCCACGCTTCAAGCTCAAGTAAATTCTTGCGTGATGGGGTGTTAAAAATTAAAAGTAATATAAAATCATTGATGTGAATCTATCTTTAACAACTTTAAATTTTTGAAATAACTGATTATTTAATACTATTTGTTGTTATTTATTTATGAGAGAGACAAGTAGAGAATTAGTCTGATCCATTTCAATTAGTAGACCTCACGAATGGATTCCACTAGTCTTTCCCATGTATCAGGAGTTTGGGTTTCCTCCATTTATTTTTTATTTGGAGAGAGATAAACACATTAAAAATTAGTGGAATCTATAAATTAGTGAGACTCACTTTTTAATGAGTCACACTAATTTTTAATGTGTCTGTCTCTCTCCAAATAAAGGGATAATAAATGGAGGAAGCTCAAACTCATGTATCAACCTCTTTTATGAATTGGCAACAAAATAAACTTACATAAATGGAGCAACCTTGAACTCCTTTAAAAACCAAGTTTAAATGGAGTTATACAAAACTCCTTTACAAAAAATGTTGGTCCATAAATAAAAAATTCGTTATAAATTTCTAGAAACATTTATTATTCTTTTTCAAATATATTATTTATTTATACTATCAATATAGTATTTGGTACTATAAAAAGGTACATAAAGAGAAACATTTATTATTCATTTTCAAAATTCTTTATACATTTATTGTTCTTTTTAAAATATTTTGAAAATTTTGGAGGCCTAAAGAGAATTTTTCGTAACCATTTCTCCACAAATAGATTAGTGGCTGCCATGTACTATTTGTATAGTTTTGATTTATTTATTCTGCCATGTACTATTTGTATCCCCTCCCTAATGGCTACATGTCTCTGTCTTGAGAACAGAAACAGAGGACACAGAGCGCAGGCATTAGCAAAATGGATAGAGTAGATAGCTACGTTTCCTTTTGAAAGCATTTTTAGCCACTGCTTAGTGGTTGAGACTTCGAGAGACAAATATTTTGCCGTAAAAGGAAGCAAGATTTTAAATTATTTGATTTACAAGATAATAAGTTTTAGAATAAATTATATATTTTTTTGTTTATAAAAAAAAAAAATTATATTTTTTGTCTCTTAAATTTTGTTTGTTCTATTTTGATCCCTTAAATTATGAATATTATGTAATTTTGTGTTTAAATTTTTTATTTTATTTTGGTGATTTAAGTTATAAATATTGAACACTTTATTCTTTAAATTATTAATATAAGATATTTTATCTCTAATAGGAGGACTAAATTGTCTAAAGTTTTTATTTTAAAAGATCAAAGTGTTCAAAACATATATAATTTAAGGAATAAAATGAAATAAAAATAACTTTTTTTCAACAAGAAAAAAAAAATTCAAATGACCAAATTTTATATCGTTTATAATTTAGCCTAAATTTTGATATGATTACTTTTATAACTAGTTTATCACAGATTACAAGTTAAAACATAAATTTTAGCCACTATATATTATATGTTTGAAAATATAAGTTAATGATTATTTTTAATTTTACAATCAAGATAATAATATAATTGATATTAGTATGATTGAAATAATGAAAAGTAAAAATATTAACTCTGAATTGACATTAATTTTGTGCCATTATTTTAGTTGTGAAGAAGAAGACAATCGTAAAATTTACTTCTAAAAAACTATTGATGACAACAAAAAAATTAATATATTTAGTTTAAAATTTAAACTAAATATATTAAATTTATTTAATTTATTTATATTTATATTTTAGGACGTTGTAATAATCTATAATGACCACTGCTCACTTATTGCAGTTGACAGTGTCATCATAATTTATTTTATTTACATTAGAAATATTGAAATAAAAATAAAAAAATTAAACAATATAAGTTACGGCTAATGCTACGGTGGACCACCTTCACAAATGGTCCACCGTGGACAAGTGATCTACCGAATATAAATTTTACAAATTTTATTGGTAGATTGAAAGTTTATATCATATAGAGTATCCATAGAAAAATTTAGAAAATTTGAAAATCATTTGATATTTTATTGGGATTTATAAAGATTTACAGTATTTAATAAATCGTTAATCTTGATGGGTCTCAATAATATACCAAATGATTTTCAATTTTTCTAAAATTTTCTATAGATAATCTACATGATATAAACTTTAAATCCAACGGTGAATTTTGTAAAATTCGTATTTACTATATGATTTTTTATGGATGGTCCACCATGAAGCACTTCACCATGTTAGAAGTTTCCTATAAATTACTACGGTAATACGTGTCAAAGAGAGTTCACTCAAAATCTAAATGTACATGACCTACTACAACTAACCAATTTTTGAAAGAAACTTCCTTCGTAAGTCAGGCTTACCATTTGCAAAAAGAAATACTCCACTAATCACTATCCTATTGAAAGGCTATTGCTACGGAGTGGTCCACCGTGGACCAATTGATCTACTAAATATAAAATTTATTAATAGATTAAAAATTTATATCATATAGATTATTCATAAAAAAAATTAGAAAAATTGAAAATCATTTGATATTTTATTGGGATTTATAAAGATTAACGGTATTTAATAAACCGTTAATCTTGATGGGTCTCAATAACATATCAAATAATTTTCAATTTTTCTAAAATTTTCTATAGCTGATTTAATATGATATAAACTTTCAATCCAACGGTGAATTTTGTAAAATTCATATTCGGTGTAATAGTATTCATATCTGGTCCACCATAGACCACTTGATAAGGTAGTCCATGTTAGAATTACCCCCTATGAAAATGAGATTGTAAATGAATCTCACGGTATAAATAATTTATTAATATTTTTTAACATTATCTACCAAAAAATAAATATATAATTTTTAACATTTTAATTTCAGATCCATTTTTAATTAAAAAATACATGTGGTGCAGCAAAGTTAAACCAATAAAAAGAATTATTCTATTTTAAGAATTCTTATGCAAGTTTATCGAGAAAGGATTCTCTCAATTTGAAAAGAAAATTAAGAGGAAATAAAGTGGAGTTTTAAACCATTGGATTATAAATATAAAATAATATTTAAATTGAAAAAAAATGAGGAAAAATTGATTGATGGTTGAGATGTAAAAATTAAAAAAAATTGAAAATAAATAAATTGAGAAGATCCATTCTCAAGTTTATCAGACAAATACTAGTACTTGTCTTGTCTTTGATAAATTTATGAGTGTCTACTCTTCGGTCTACTTGATTAATTCAGGCTCTCCTTTTATCCAAAAATAAATAGTCCTTAATATTATGTATGTACACTAAAAAAACTTGACAATATAGCGTTCTAAACGGAATTAACAAACTGAAATTGAAATCGCTAAAAATGGTTAACAAGCAAAACACAATCATTGAAAGAAAATGCATTCATTTATTTATATCATATCATAGACTAATGCTATGGTGGATCACCTTCACAAGTGGTCCACCGTAGAAAGTGATATAACCGAATATAAATTTTATAAAATTTATTGGTAGATTGAAAGTTTATATCATATAGAGCATCCATAAAAAAATTTAAAAAAATTAAAAATCATTTGATATTTTATTGGAATTTATCAAGATTTACAGTATTTAATAAACCGTTAATCTTGATGGATCTCAATAACATATCAAATGATTTTCAATTTTTCTAAAATTTTCTATAAATGATCTATATGATATAAACTTTCAATCCAACGGTGGATTTTGTAAAATTCGTATTCGTTATAGGGTTTTTCATGAATGATCCACCATGGACCACTTGAAAAAGTGGTCCATGTTAGAATTTTCCCATATCATAGTAATATATGGTTGGTGTTGATAATATGATCTTTACATTACATTCCCCAGAAATCTTCAAAGCTGTAATTACAACCAAATCATTTCCAACCTTGTGCTTTTCACCTTCCCAATATTCATTATCCTTTTATTTTATTTTTCCTAAACAGAAAATTTCTACCCATCATCCTCATAGTGATTTTCCCAAAATACCCCTAATAATAAGAAACAAGTACCTACTTTTTCTTGCTTCCAAAATATGGATAACCCTAATTCTCTTCTACTCTGTATTAACTAGACTATTTTCCTAAACTTATTCACCTTAATCCTACACTAATGTTTTAAAAATCGAATTATACATAGAATCGGCCAGACTGCCACTCGAATTTTTAAAACATCCAAGCAATCAAACTGCCCGATTCGGTTCAATTTTTAAAACACTAGTCCCCACCACCTATATGGCTATATATCCATCAATAAGTCCATTCTTGAGGAAGCCGGATTTCACGGTTCACCTCTGTCTGTTGTGCCTTCACGTTCCTCTTTTGCTGAGAAATTCCATTTTCACCCCCAATCCTTCTAACACCTATAATCACAAACACACATCACAATGAAAAATCACAAAAATCCCAAATAAGCGCTTATAAAAGAAGTAACTACATTATTAAGTGTAATAAACTACTAATACTAACCATTATTTTCATTATTATTTAAAATTTCATAAAAACGATTCTTCTGCTGCATGTAATCTCTAATCATAGCTTCTTCAACATTTTTGTTCAAAGCATGAACCACTCTTTCGGGAACAACAGCCACATTCTTACAACCTAAACATCACAAATCAAACAAATTAGTAAAAAATTACATAACAAAATCCAATTAGTTAATTCAATTTTTACCTTGTTTCTTTCTTGATGATTCAGTATTATTATCAACGACACGAGGTAAAAAAACACCAGTACCATTTCGTTCCTTTTTCAAATTAGGGTTTCCATAAAATACGGCCTTATTTTTGTTGCTATTGTTGTTGCTTCCACTCTTCAAAGATGGCCATGCAGCAGCAGCAGATGAAGACAAACCAACATTTCCCTGAAAAACCGTTTCATTGCTCCTTCTAAGGACATTTTCGTAATTTCCACTTTCTCTCTGTGGAAAACCTCTAACAAACTCCTCCTCTCGTTGCTTCAACCACTTCTTCTTCAACATCTCAAACTGAAAATCAAAAACAAAAAATCACTAAAATAAATAAAACAAAAAATAAAATAAAATTAGTAACTAATTTTTAATAGCTGAAGAAATTTTACTTGAGCAATTTGTGATTGTAACTGTTTCTGAGAAAATGAATGTTGACGATTTTGAGTATGAAATCCAGAGGGCTTTTTGGGAACAAAACCATAAAATGCTTCTTCCAAGTTGTTGTTAACTTGACGAATCCTTTCATCTTCTTCTACAGCCGCATGTAACAGATTATACCTAGCTCTCTGCGCGTTCAAGTCCAAAACGCCGTCGTTTCGAGTTAATCCCTTCCCGAATCTTCCATTCTCAAACTCATTGCCAAAAACATCCTACAAAAAAAAATGGTTATAATATTTTTTGAACGGTTATAGTTTTTTTATGCATTTTTGTTTTGTTATTGTTTGTTACCTTGTGGTTGTTGTTGTGAAGTGAAGAGTGAGTCATTTGACGAGTTAACTCAGTGATGTGTTGTTGTTGTTGTGTTACGGTGGGTGAAGTGATGAAGTAAGGAAAGAGAGTTGTTGAAACGGTGTCGTTTTTGGAAGAAGTGAAGAACTGAGGCGGGAGCCAGAACTCAGAGGAATTTTGATTTTGAGCCATTTGAGAGAGTGATTTTGAATTTGAATTTTGAAGAAATTTTGATAAATGGTTTTTAATAGAAGTAGTAGTGTAAGAATAAGGGACCCAGATATCTATATTATATAATGCAAAAAAAGGTTTATGAAAATGAAATGAAAATGGAAAAAAGAGAGAAAGGGAAAGGGAAAGGGAAAGGGAAAGGGAAAGTAGAATGGAATGAGGAGGATTTTCACACTTTTTGTGTACGCGTGTGCGAAAATTTTGGTTTGAGTGTGAACTTTTTTAATTTTGGATTAAATTTTTAGTAATTGAAATTTTTGGAAATAGAGTGGTGGGAGAAAGAAAGAAAGACGAGGCGGTGGTGGTGCTTTTTGGTGTTACGCGCGAGGTTTATGGAGTGTCTCTACGCGCCGACTAAACAGAACTGGACAAGACTTTGCTTGTGCTACCTATTTTTACATACCGTTTTCTTCAATTTTCTCTTGTAAAATTAAGCTATAAATTAGCTTATAATTACAAAAGTTAATAGTTTATAGTTAAAAATTATACTGCAATTAATAATTTATGGTTGAAAAATTAGTAAACTAAGATTAAAGTGTTTGACAAAATTCTTTTGTTATAAGTAAAAATGACATAAAATACATGGTTGATAGCTTATTATATTTTTAAAAAAATATAAAAATAATAAGGTTTAAATTGGAATAAAAGATAAAAATATATAAGTTATAAGCTCAAATGTTACTTAAAATAACATTTATTAAAATGTTTGTCCAATAAGTTATAAGTTATTTTATTAGACTTATCAAACAGCCACTAAATATAATAAAATTTACAATAGTTTAAATGTAAATAAATTAGTCGAAAATCCGTGCATACGCGCCAAGAGCCCAAGACAAAAAATGAGGTCATTATGAGTTGCCTAAGTCTGTTTCCCTCCATTTTTTTACGGACGTAAACATGGCGAACCGTCCGCTTCGAATATTTGATAAATCATACGTAAATAATTTTTGTTTATTTCATGTATTAACTATGCCTCTTAGAGTCATGCAAACCAATCACCAATTCACCAATCATTGTGTCTATTTCATGTATTAACTATGCCTCTTCGAGTCATGCACACCAATCATCGATTTAACAATCACGAGAAGGGATCTCTCCATTTATTTTCTCTCAATTTCCCTCAATTTTTACATCTCAATCATTAACTTTTTTTTTTCAAATTCCAATTTTATCCCTTATTTATAATCTTAATGGTTTAACATTCTACATTATTCCCTCAATTGTTTTTTTTACAATTGAGAGATCCTCTCTCACCAAACACCGATTCACCAATTATGTATTAATCATTGTGTCTATTTAAATAAAGTCCCCAATATGTGATTTAACCGATTCACCCAACCACATACGATACGTATCAATCACCAAAAATGCTATCAATCAACTACAATACATGCATAAATTTTAAAATCTATTTTTTTTTTTACAGAATGGTATGTAAAACATGAGTTTTGCGAAACATTATTACTGTGAATTCGTACATTTTACTCAAACTAAGAAGAACAAATTATATGGAGTAAATAACATATTTTGCAATTATTTTGTATTTTTAACTAATACATGTAATATTCATTGTTATACGATGTATACTTTTAAAATTCATATCTATGTACAAAAAAAAAAAAAGTCTTATATAACCATCCTTTTTAATTTTATTTACGATGATAACTTTTTTATTGTTTGAAGTAATTTTTTGTTATGTAAAACTGAATTTTGAATAAACTAAATGAGAATAGAAATATAAAGTAATTATAACAAAAAAGTATGTATTAAGAGAATTTTAAAAGTATATGGAGGTTGTTAAGCTTGCTTATATAATTCCTTCCTGCCTGCACTGTCCTCTATTGTTTATTGTGTTAAGGACCCTTTGCAAAAGCCAACATATGTACTTAGGTGAATCGCTTAAATCACATATTGAGGACTTTATTTAAATAGACACAAACATAATGATTGATTGTTTCGTGATCCTTGAGAAATTGGTAAATTTTAATATGAATCACTTGATTAAGAAAGAACAATTTATAACCTTCTCAAAAGAAAAATAATAGTAAAATTATTACATAAAAAAAGACCAAGTCTCTATAATATCAGTTGAGTTGATAGAGACATCATATTTTATACGCAGGAGTCGAAGTTCGAATATCAAACATTTCACTTATTTATTTTAAAATAAATGCTCTAAAATAATTGGGTACCAGCATTATTAAAATTAACAATTAAAATTTGTGAAGGATATTGCAATCATCCATAATGAATTTCAAATAATGTCAATTAACAATTATCACTTAAGTAAGAATACATTATTCTTAAATGCATCTAATGTCAACTAGATTTGTCATGTCATACTTAGACACAACAATATGTGTGCGGTACCATTTCTCCTTAACAATATGGATAATTTTGCTGTTTTATAACTTCAATCCTATTAGACTTGGTTAGGTAGTTAGGAGGTGGTTACATAACTACCTTGAGATAGTTAGTTATGGTTACTTGTGTTACAAGTAATGGATGTGTTAGGAGTTTTCCTTATAAATAAGCATGTGCCTCATGCATTGTAAACACAACTTATTCTCTATTTTTCTTATCAATAAATCTTAACACTTTCCTCCTAGTTTTCTCTCTAGTTCTTACTTGTTATCTTCTTCCTCTTATCTTGGATTACCCTAACAAATTGGTATCCAGAGCCCTTTGGTTCTTAGTGTAGAAAGCACAAAGATTCAGTCTTGTTTGGTGTTTACATTTTCTTCCCTTCAGATACAATGTCAGGGAATGGTTTACCAAACAATCTTCCAATTCTTGAGGGCAAGAATTGGGAAAGATGGAGCAAACAGATGAAGTCTCTCTTTGGTTTTCAAGATACTTGGGAAGTGGTGGTTAATGGTGTGCAAGACTTGGTGGGGAATGCCACTGAAGCTCAGAGATCAGCACACAAAGACTTAAAGAAGAAGGATTGCAAGGCAATGTATGCAATTCAAGCTGCAGTAGATTCTGCAAATTTTGACAAGATATCTAGTGCTGAATCCTCTAAGGTAGCCTGGGATATTTTGGTGAAATATTATGAAGGAGGAGAAAAGGTGAAGGGAGTAAAGTTGCAGTCTCTGCGAAGGCAATATGAGCTTCTGCAGATGGATAAGAGTGAATCCATTGGAGCCTATGTGTCGAAGGTTCAAGGCATTGTCCATACAATGAAGAGCTGTGGTGAGGTGATGACAGATAGGATGATTGTAGAGAAGGTAATGAGAACTCTAACTCCAAATTTTGATCATGTCATTGTTGCCATCCAAGAAACTGGGAATGTAGCTACATTACAGTTGGAGGATCTTGTCGGATCTTTAGAAGCACATGAGTTGATGATAAATGAAAGGAAAGGGGTTCAAGAATCTGTACAAGCCTTACAAGTTCAGGCTTACAAGAAAGCTAACAGTCACAAAGAGAAAAATCAAGATAAGGGAAAGAATGGCTCTCAGAAAAAATTTGATGGAAAATCTGAATCCTTCAAGAAAGGAGGAGGAACATCAAATTCAAAGAAAGGGAAAGGCAAGGACAAGAGTCACATTCAGTGCTATAACTGTGAGAAATGGGGACACTATGCTTCAGATTGTTGGTTCAAGAAAGGCAAAGAAAAGGGCCAAGACTCTGATGATGAAGCAAAACTTGTGCAAGAAAAGGTTGAAGATAAAGCTGTGACTTTCATGGCTACATTATCAGAGGTAGAATCACAAGATAAAGTTGATGCTGAGACTTGGTTCTTAGACACAGGGTGTTCCAACCACATGACTGGTCACAAAAACTGGTTAGTGAAGTTCGATTCTGGAAAGAAAAGTAAAGTGAAGCTGGCCAATAGCAGTTCATTGCAGTCAGAAGGCATTGGTAACATGGTTATCAAGAGGAGCAATGGAAGCACTGCAGTAATTGAAGATGTGATGTTTGTACCAGGTATGGATTGTAATCTTCTGAGTGTTGGACAGCTAGCAGAAAAAGGTTTTTCAGTTATCATTAAGAAAGAGAAATTTGAACTTTATGATCCTGCAAATAACCTAATTCTGAGGACTCATTTGGCCAAGAATAGAACTTTCAGAACTTTGATTCACACAAACACTGTTCAGTGTATGAAGGTAATAACAGATGAGAAGTTGAATTGGCTATGGCACCTGAGATTTGGACATTTGAATTTCAAATATCTGAATCAACTAGGGAGCAAAGGAATGGTACTTGGCCTGCCTAAGATTGAAGCTTCAGAAATAGTATGTGAAGGTTGCTTAGTTGGTAAACAACCTAGAAATGCTTTCAGCAAGAGTTTGCCTATGAGATCATCAAGTGTACTAGGTGTTGTGCATTCTGATGTGTGTGGTCCCTTTGATGTGAATTCACTTGGTGGTAATAGATATTTTGTTACCTTTGTTGATGAGTATAGCAGGAAGATGTGGATATACTTGATTCAAACCAAGGATGCAGTATTTGATGTCTTCAGAAATTTTAAGGCATTAGTTGAAAATCAAAGTGGAAAGAAGATCATAGCTCTCAGAACAGATGGTGGAGGTGAGTATACTTCCAAGAAGTTTGAGTCATTTTGTGTTGAACAAGGTATAGAACATGAAGTCACAGCTCCCTATACACCTCAACACAATGGCTTAGCTGAAAGAAGGAACAGGACTATTCTTGATATGGCAAGGTGTATGGTGAAGCATAAGAACCTGCCTAAAGCTTTCTGGGGTGAAGCAGTTCACACTGCTGTGTATGTGTTGAACAGGTGTCCAACCAAGAAGCTGAAAGACAAAGTACCTGAGGAAGTGTGGAGTGGTAGAAAACCTAGTGTAAGTCACTTCAGAATTTTTGGTGCTTTATGTCACAAGCATGTGCCTGAAGCAAAAAGGAAGAAGCTTGATGACAGAAGTGAAGTCATGATCTTGGTAGGATACCATGTCACAGGTGCTTACAAGCTGTATGATCCTGTCACAAAGAAAATGATCTACAGTAGAGATGTTGTAATTGATGAAGAGAAATCCTGGGATTGGATTGCTGGTTGCAGTTCAAGCAGAGCTCAATTGAATCCAATCATGAATGAAGAAGATAGTGATTCTAGTGATGAGAATGAAGCACCTGCAGCTGTGACTAGAGACAGGCCTGCCAGAACAAGGAACATTCCTGCTAGATTGCAGGATTGTGAAATTATTAATGATAATGAGGTAAATGCAGATGGTGACTTAGTTCATATTGCATTGATGGCTGGCTCTGAGCCTATCAATTACACAGAAGCCTTGAAACACAAGAAATGGAAGAAAGCTATGGAGGAGGAGTTGGCTTCAATTGAGAGAAATCAAACTTGGGAGTTAGTTAAACTTCCATCAGATAAGAAGGCAATTGAAGTAAAATGGGTGTTCAAGCTGAAGCTAAATCCTGACAATTCTATAGCAAAATATAAGGCAAGGCTGGTGGCAAGAGGTTTTCTGCAGAGGGAAGGAATAGATTACTCAGAAATCTACTCACCTGTGGCAAGAATTGAGACTGTGAGACTTGTCATAGCTGTAGCTAATGCAAGGAAATGGCCTATGTTCCACATGGATGTTAAGTCAGCCTTTCTTAATGGTCCATTAGAAGAACTTGTTTTTGTAACTCAGCCACCTGGATTCATGATTGAAGAGAAGAAAGACATGGTCTACAGATTGAACAAAGCTCTATATGGTTTGAAACAAGCTCCAAGAGCTTGGAATAAAAGGATAGGTGGATTTCTTGTGAAACAAGGTTTCAGGAAATGCAAGTCAGAATATGGAGTATATGTGCAGGAAGCAGCTTCAAGCATCATTCTGATATGCTTGTATGTTGATGATCTGCTAGTAACTGGAAGTGTCACAGCTGAGATAGAGAGATTCAAAGAAGTAATGAAAACTGAATTTGAGATGACAGATTTGGGAGAAGTGTCTTACTTCTTAGGATTTGAACTTCTGAAGAATGGTAAAGGTCTATTGTTGCATCAGAGGAGATATGCAGGAGAAATTCTGAAGAGGTTCAACATGACTGAGTGTACATATGCTGCAACTCCTATTGAGGTGAACTTGAAGTTAGAGAAGAATGAGACAGAAGAGACTGTGGATACTACAATTTTCAAGCAAATTGTAGGATCATTGAGATATCTTTGCAACAGCAGGCCAGATATATGCTTTGCAGTTGGGCTTGTAAGTAGATTCATGGATAAACCTAGAAGGTCACACATGAATGCAGCTAGAAGAATACTTAGGTATATAGCAGGCACAATGGAGTTTGGAATTCTTTTTCCAAAGTCAGTTCTGAAGGAGAAATTTGAGATTGTGTGCTACTCTGATGCCGATTGGTGTGGTGACAAAGTAGATAGAAGGAGTACTACTGGGTATTTCTTCAGATTTATGGAGGCTCCTGTTGCTTGGTGTTCTTAGAAACAACCAGTTGTTGCATTGTCTTCGTGTGAAGCTGAGTACATAGCAGGTGCATATGCAGCATGCCAAGCTTTGTGGATTGTGACTGTGTTGAAGGAGCTAGGAATTGAAGCAGAGAAACCTGTGGTTCTGCAGATTGATAACAAGTCTGCTATAAACTTAGCCAAGAATCCAGTTTTGCATGGTAGAAGCAAACACATAGAGGCCAGGTTTCATTTCTTGAGGGAGCAGGTGAATCAAGGTAGCTTAGATGTCAGGCATTGTGCAACAGATACTCAGGTTGCAGATGCTCTAACAAAGAGTTTGAAAACAGACAGGTTTTTGAAGCTCAGAAGTGAACTTGGTGTGTGTCAGGCGCGCGCGCCCAGCATGGCAAGTTCTGAAGCAGTTCTGAAGGATTTCTGAAGGACAGACAATGATTTCTGAAGGACAGACAAGTTTGCAGTTCTGAAGGATTTCTGAAGGACAGACAATGATTTCTGAAGGACAGACAAGTTTGCAGTTCTGAAGGATTTCTGAAGGACAGACAAGGATTTCTGAAGGACAGACAAGTTTGCAGTTCTGAAGGATTTCTGAAGGACAGACAAGGTTGCAGTTCTGAAGGATTTCTGAAGGACAGACAAGTTTGCTTAGGCTTGAAGTTAAGGGAGCATGCTGTTTTATAACTTCAATCCTATTAGACTTGGTTAGGTAGTTAGGAGGTGGTTACATAACTACCTTGAGATAGTTAGTTATGGTTACTTGTGTTACAAGTAATGGATGTGTTAGGAGTTTTCCTTATAAATAAGCATGTGCCTCATGCATTGTAAACACAACTTATTCTCTATTTTTCTTATCAATAAATCTTAACACTTTCCTCCTAGTTTTCTCTCTAGTTCTTACTTGTTATCTTCTTCCTCTTATCTTGGATTACCCTAACAAATTTAACCCAATTATTCATCATTCTTCTTCATAATATGGATTACATAATCCAATCTTCTTCATAGTTCTTCATCATATTCATCACCATAAATCATTATCATACTAATCGACAGGAACATAATTATATTATGTTATAATCACTTATCATCATTTGGAAATGAAACAACAAAATTATGTCATGTCAACCTCGCTTAGCAAGCTCTAGTGAGCTAAAAACGAGACAATGCAGAAGCTCCCAGACTCAAAGCGAGACAATGTGAGTTCCCCTCGCTAGGCGAGCCATCAACTTGCTTAGCAACATCACCTACTAAGAGAGCAAACCCAAAATCAAGAGCTCTATTTCATATTCCTACTTAGAAACCCTCAAAAATCATCCAAACAAGCTCATAGCAAAGGCTATAACTTTAAGCATTTATAATTGTAACAAGCTTAGGAGTACAACAAATAACAACAATCAACACATAAACACAAGGACATAACCAAAAAAACTAATTGAGGGTGGCAAAAATGTAACATGTGACAAATAATATTGATCAATGGCAACAAATTTTTACTATTAATAATTATGTAAATTTTTTTTGAAAAAACTAAATCATATATCCTACAAAAGAAAATACACACAAAAAGTATCGATCAAAATTATGACATTCTTTATTTTTTATCTGATTTGATAAAATTCTTTGTAAGTTCTTAGTACTATTTAAAAAAAGTTCTTTGCTATTGAGCGTTTTTGCAATATATTTCTCAATATAAATAATCAAAATAATTGTTTCTTGTGAAGCCTTGTTTTCACAAATTTTATGAACGAAAAATCACACACATATATAAGGAGTTAAAATCGATAGAGTCAACACAAAACAAAACTACTCTAACTAAATAGTGAATTATAGTTATCTTCGTTTTTTTGTTGTAAATGAAAATATTCTACATATCTCGAAAATTATTGAAACACGTGTTATCGTCTAATAGCATACATTTGTGGTTAATAAAATTGTAGAACAAGTTAATAACACAACTCAATTTTCATATTACAAAAGTTGATCTTCTCTATATTAAAAAAAATGACATTAAAAAAATATGTTGTTCACTTTTTTTTTTTGGTTACAAGAGAGAAATGTTGTTCACTCTATATTAACGTGTGTGTGTGTGTATCAAATTGTCCATTTTTTTTCTTCATATTTATGGCGTGTGAACCTAACCACTAAGTAAAATAAATAAAACTAATATACATATTTATATTTCAATAGCATCATTGTTTGTTAGTGTTTAGCGTTGTCTTGATAGAGTACATATACTATGAGAATGATATATTTATATGAGAATAAATTTTAACCATTAGATTAAAATAGACGGTTTAGATTAAAAGACTTATTAAAAATAAAACATGTCTCTCTCCGTACCGTATCTTTGTCATAAACCAATACACTTCTTCATCTTCTCCAAGTCCAACCCTCCACCATGTCCAATTGCAGATCTGATAACTTCAACTTAAAAGAGAAAAATCAAATTACAGAACACGTCTCTTCTCTTATTTAGTGAAGGGGTTTGCTGCAACATAAATTCTTTCATCTCTTCCACTCACTTCAATTTGTGTTGCCAATTTCTACTGCCGCTAATATTATAAACAGATCCCAAACTAAAATAAAGTGCTGAACGATTAAATTTTATAATCTGGCGGTGACAGAAATTGTTTCAATTGAATAATCAAACCCTTAATTAAAGAGTTGTGCTTGTCCATTTTTCTACTGTGAATGTTTTAACGGCGACAAAGAGTTGTGCTTTAACAGCGACAACGGAGGAGAACGATTGACGATGGCAGTGAAAGGGACGGCGATCTTGTGGAAGGGAGTCTCGACGGCGAACAGTGACGCCGACGGCATGATAGGGAGAACAAGTGAACAACGATCCGGCGAAAAACGACAATCAACAGCAGCAAAGGGAGTCTCAACGACAAACAACAACGCCGAAAAAAGAATCTCACCACAAGAAGGTTTGAAGGTGGAAGTGAGATTCACGGCAGAGAGAGGAAGAAGAAGAGATGCACTGAGAAAATGAGAGAGGAAGAAGATGTATGATGGGTAAAAAAAAAAAAATCAGAAGATAAGCTGTGACTCATTTAATGTATGTATTTTAATCCAATGGTTAAGATTCATTCTCACATTCTCATATAAATATATCATTCTCATAGTATATGTTCTCTGGCTCCGTCTCCGGTGAGAGACTAAAATAGGTCTCGTACCCGTGCGAGAGCAATTCTGAACAGTTGGATAAAAACTGGTTTAATCAACGGAAGAGATTGAAGTAGCCGTAATTGTAGTGTGCCTTACCCAATCCCGGACTCGTTTTGACACATGCCCATTTATTTACTTTATTTAAAAAAAAGAAATTACCGCATTGAAATTATTGATTTTTTAATCAAATTTTGTAATAAAAAATGTATGGAAACTAATAATTCTTTTATCTACCATTTCATTTGTATTCGCAGGTTGTGTTTGTAACAGATCTGGGGTAGCCATAGATATGAAGCTTATTTTGGATGGTAAACAAAATATGTCGTCAATCCAACCCGATTGAAACAGGGATCGATGAAAGGCAAAGGTAAGTGTTTATTATTGTATTTGCAATTTAATTTGGGATTATCCCACAATGAAATATTTTTGATAAATGTGAAATTTGTATATTGTAGATTCATGTCATGGCAAAGAAGTAGTCGGTGATATTGAAGGTTTCAGTGCAGACAATGAAGTAATGGAAGCTTATTATGTAAGTGAAAATAGTTTTATTTATATTAACAAATATATTTTATTTTTTGATAGTTTGATTTATATAGATAATTTTATTTGATTTAGAATGCGTTGAATGACTTAACCCAACAACATAGTAATAGAGGAGATTTTAGCGGTGATGGGAATATTGTGGGTGATAATGACAGTGTGTTTGAGGAAGAATATCCAGATCTTAATGTTGGTAACTCTGCGGATTATGATTGTAATGGTAATGGTGATGGGGAAAACGAACTTGATTGGGGTGAGTCTGATGATGTTGAAAGTGATTATGGTGATGATGGGGATTTGTCTGATAGTGATAATACAAGTGTTGATGATGAAAATCCAGAAGATGATGAAAATGCAGAAGATTTATATATAATTGATGATGTTGATGATATTGTAAAGATTGACATGTTTAACTTAGACAATGCTGTTGTTTCGAAGTTGCAATTTGGTAATTTGTTAGTTGCATACAAATTTTACTGTTGGTTTGCGAAGTTGAATGGTTTTGCTGTTCGCAAAGGGCAAATTATTAAAAACAAGGATGGTGTTGTTGTTCAACAGACGTTTCTTTGTAATCTGGAAGGGTTTAGGAAAGATAGGGGGTTAACGGTTGAGACGCGCAAGCGTGGTCCGAAACATGAAACCAGGTGCGGTTGCGGCGCGAAATTCCGAGTTCATTTTGATATTATTACAGGTCGGTGGTACATCACAGTTTTTTGTTTTGAACATAATCACGATATGTTGACTGAAAAGCACTGTGGGCTGTTGGCTGCGCACAGAAAGTTGACTGAATCAGATAAGAATCAAATTAAGAACTATGGCAATGCAGGAATAAAGGTAACACAAATGATTGGCGCGTTTGCCAATGCTGCTGGTGGGTATGACAAAGTAGGATTTTTGAAGAAGGATGTACATAATCAAATCATGAGACAAAGAAAGGTAATGTCTTCGGATGCTAAAGGTGCTGTTAAGTATCTTTTAGGGCTTAAGGTTAAAGATCCGTTGATGTTTGTTGCACATACGCATGATGGTGGTGGTAGGTTGCAAAACTTGTTTTGGTGTGATGGGGAAAGTCAAAAGAATTATGAGGTTTTTGGTGATGTGGTTGCATTTGATGCAACATATAAGAAAAATAAGTACAAGTGTCCGTTTGTTGTTTTTTCTGGTGTAAATCACCATAACCAGACAATTATTTTTGCGACTGCTGTAGTTTCAAATGAGGTTGAAGGTACATATGTTTGGTTGTTGGAGCGATTCCAGGCTGCAATGAAAGGCAAAACACCTATATCTGTAATCACAGATGGTGACGTAGCTATGAGGAATGCAATCAAAAGAGTATTTCCCAATAGTTATCATAGGTTGTGTGCTTGGCATCTTCTGCGCAATGCAATGTCCAACATTGGTAAGGCAGAATTTATCCCGTACTTCAAAAGATGCATGCTTGGTGATCATGAGGTGTGGAAATTTGAAAATCTATGGACTGAAATGGTAAACAAGTTTGGTTTACAAGACAATAGTTGGATCAAAGAAATGTACCGGAAAAGGAAGATGTGGTCAACTGCTCATATTAGGGGTCATTTCTTTGCAGGAATACGAACGACATCTCGCTGTGAAGCATTTCACAGTCACATGGGTCAGTTTGTCCACTGTAAGATGAATATGACTGATTTTGTAAAGCAATTTCATAGATGTGTTGCATATTTCCGTTTTAGAGAGGTTGAGGCTGATTTTAAATCACAATATGGGCAGGCTGTGTTACAGACCAGTCTAAGGTTACTTGAGAGGTCAGCAGCTACAAAGTTCACAAATGAGATTTTCTGTTTGGTGCGTTCCATACTTAAAAAGGTTTCGTTAATATCAATACACGACACTCAGCATATGGCATCGTTTTCAATATATTCAGTGACGAAGTATCGAGATGAAGGACACGTTTGGCGTGTGTCACACTGTCCTTTGAACAATGATTTTAAATGTTGTTGTCTTCGAATGGAATCTATCGGAATCCCTTGTGAGCATATTGTGGCAGTTTTGGTATATCTTGATAGCGTCGATTTTCCAGATTCTCTTGTATTAAATCGTTGGTCAATGTTTGCTAAGGAGTCAATTCGTGGAAATTATGATCATGGTTTGCATTACTGGGATTCACACTTAGTTGCGAGGCATGCCAATTTGGTGTATCTTAGCAAGGAAGTATCTGATTTGGCATACAAGGATGTCGACGATTATAAGAATTATCTGGATTATTTGAATGATGAACTGAACAGGCTTAAAGTGAAATACTATGAAGAAAATGGTCTTGATAATGAACATGTCCCTGATCAAGTTGAAAACATAATCAACCCTCATTGTTCAAGAACCAAAGGTGGTGGACCAAGTGGAAACACCACAGTTGGTAGAGCCAGGCGTCCAAACAATTGTGGTAGATGCAATGGTCCTGGACACAATAGAAGATCTTGCACTCAATCAGCAACAGTTGGAGAAGTTGCTCCACTGAGTTCTTTACAGTCATTGTCCGTGCGTCTAAGCGACGACAATATAGAAGGAATGTTGAACACAAGATTTCAGTGTAAGTTTGTGCAATTGTTTTTAGCAGAAATTTCAACTCTATTTTGTATATCAAGCATTATACTTACAATTTATATTATTTTGAATGCAGAAAACTGATCAGATGGAGGCTTGTAACAAAAGATGTAACAATGTTTTGCTGTTGATGTATTTTTTTGCTCAACTACCGGTTATGAACAATTATGTTGCCGATCTGTTTGTAGGCTAAGTCTAGTGTGTGAGACAAACATATATTGTACGTGTTATGACTTGTGATATGTTAATCTTAAAGATAATGTGCTTGTAACGAGCTGTTATTGTATTTGGTGTAGTGAATTTTTATTGTTTCGTTATGTCTTATATTCAGTTCTTTCCCTGCTCTTACACTGCTCTTATTGTTGTTAATATACTATGGTGGAGTGTTGCTAAATACAGACCAATCAAATAATTGTCAATTGTCATTTTACATATACACAGTTTGACCTGAAATAATAAACCATACTATATTGTTTTCATTCATTGATGAAAATGACGAACATATACAATCCTAATAAGCAGAAATACATAGTATAACAATATAGACAGGAAAATGGTTGATGTTACGATAAGATCAAAACAAGAAACACACGAACAATGTGGACCTTTTATTTTAAGCAAGGCATGGCCATGAATAATTTATTTTACGGAGTTGATAGATCACATGACCACCAGATGCCCTTGTTGCATTTGTTGTTCTCATTTGTTCATAAAGAATAGCAATGGTGATATATATATATATATATATATATATATATATATATAGACATATATATATATATATATAGACTTGTTAAATAATAAGAGCAACACATAATTAATTGTCTTAGAATGTGGACTTATAAGCCGATATTGTAATACAAATTTAGCATAATTGAGCAGTACAAAACAAAATAATGGGACGCAATTTTATAGTAGCCCTTACATATATATATATTTCAAAATAATGTATTACCAAAATACTTACGCCAACAATTCAGAGTGGTCCATTACTATAGGATCCATACGGCTTAACATTTGCCACACAAAATAATTGCCCAAAGTTTGACATATTGTGTCCCATAACTACACAAAATATAAGGTTCTAGTAATTAAACATAAGTTGCTGACAAACAGAAAAACATGTTGATATAGCCCCCTCCAAGTCTTCAAACATTATCATCGTTAGTTGTCATGAATTGCCAATACTCCCTTGCTTTTCGGATGAGATCGTTGCTGCATTGGTTGTGGTTCCCCATCAGAAGTCGCATTGTGACCATCATCCTTGTATACTTCTCATCCATCTAATTAAACATTATAATTAGTTACCAAGTATTATTAACTTTTTGTTGTAACTTAACACTTAGATTCATGAAAAACAAGCATAACATTAAATCTGCATATTTTACTCACCACTCCAACTAGATTGTTAGTGAAGCTGCTTTGCATATTTAACCATTCAGCAACCCACAGAGCAGAATTATCACTACAATGGCAAGGTGCATGTCAATTCATGTACATGTGCTTTAAGCAAATGATATTAGTGAAAAATATAAAGACTTATTTTTACTGAGTACCTGTTGCCGCAATTAGGCACCCCTCTAGCTTCAACTATGTCCCAATATTGAAAGTCAGCCAACGCACAAAATGATACAAAGCCATCATAGACGATGTCAACCAGCTTAGCAAGTGTTGCACTCTGAAATTGGGTACGTTTGCATCAGTTTGTGTTAATCAATTTGTTTTACGACATGATAATGTTCCAATATAATAAATATTTAAATGACGTACAATGTTTCGAATATTGTGTTGTCTCTCGCCTACAAAATCCTCCCTTAGATGGGTGTCCAAATGATAAATTTTGCGATTATCGACTGAGATAACCATAAGATACCAATGGCCACGACCGTCTTCAATTGGAACAAATATCTACATATATTGTTGAATGACAGATTGGGATTATCATAATTTTTTTTAAAAAAATATATAAATTAAATATAACAATGTATATACGAATGTGCTATACCAGACTAAGGCGATCATAGCGAGGTAACCAATCTTTCCCATAATACTTATGCAGATCCTCAAATGTGTTTCCTTTAGCAACATCGTCCTATAATACATCTAAAATTTAGATAATGCACTTTAAAAAAAAAGGACAAATAAGTATTATTACCGCGAAGGAAGGTGGTAGGCACCACACAGATTTGTGGAGACTGTTATGCTGTGTCCAAGAAACCTTAAGTGCCATCATCAAAATTATCTAGCAACAGAAAATAGATACATTACTATAACACGTAGGTTTTACTGTCATTACATGTTGTTGATAAAGTGTCATTTGCATTAAATATAACTGTGTTATGCTATTTTTATGTGTTATACCTCATTAGACACGAGCATTCCAGGGACCATGCATTCAAAATCAGCTCTGGTATATTCATTCCTTCCTACTTTGAATACCACATCACTGTACATAAGTTTTGACACACATAAGTTTTGATATAACTTAAAGACAAAATCAAGAGTTTTAGCAAATATTACTAATATTAGTTTAAACAAATAACATAGCACTTGCCTTGAGTCAAAGTCATCCTGAAATACATATGCACAAACCCTAATCTCGATATGGTCTAGCTTCATGTCTGTTGTTGCCTTAAATGCACACTTGAAATGCTGTTAAAAAATTACAAATTGTTTTATAAATTACGACAGTGTCATTCTTAATAGTGTATCATCATATAGATATATATTTATGTGTGTTACCTTAGGAACTGTAAGGCCATTACTATTCCTGAAAACAGATGTTCTTCCAATAGCAACTGGTGAACGTTTTTTGATGGTTTTGGACTTTGTAGAGCATCCTATCTTATTACCCTGAGCTAGACCAGATTTTGGTTTTGATCCTTCTCCTTTTGTGAAGGACAACCGCCTAGGCATTGCGCTGAACGTCTGTGTTGTCTCCTGCATGAAGTTTGTGAGTCTTTATGTTAATAACTGATTTGTTAAGTCATTATTAATAAGTTTTAACTTTAACAAAAAAAATGACTAAAATAATTTATTACCTTGTCATTAAAACATCTTCTGTAGATGCTATTAAAAGGTTGATCAAACAGATCCTTGTCAACAGCTTTGGACGTGTTTTGAACTGTGTCTGCCTTAGGAAGCTTCCCTTTGGTTGTGTTCTGCCTCTTAGTATCATGAGCAGAGCGAACAAAAGTTTCCTTAACCATTGTTCTTTTTTTAAGTTTCGAACTGTCATCATCAGTGTCAGATATAGTTATTGTACCAAAGTTTTTAAGTTTTTCCATTCCTTTGTTTAATGCTTTTTCACGGTTAGCAGGTTTTGGAGCCAAATCATCTGTTTCTGGAGCATGTTTTCCATTAAGTTCAAACTCAGGTGAATAGCCAGAACTACTGTCAACAACCCAATCTTCTATAGTTTTCGTTGGAGTCTTAACAACATTGTTTTTTAGTTCATCAACGTAGCACTTAATCAAATTTTTGCTGCACAACTCCATGCAATCCAGGCGGTTGTTCAATAACTAAAACGAAAGATTTATGTTTTGTTAGTTAAAGCACCTATTAGTTGTTATTTATGTTACAAATATAACAGTTTAATCCATATGCATATTTTATTAAATCTAATATCGACCTTAATAGCATCCATAACGTCAGCAAGAGTAAGTTCTTTCACATTTTCATTAGTCATCATCGGTTCAGCAACCGGGAAATCAGCATGAACAGCTACCTGTTTCAGATGTAAGTTAATAAGTGATATTCTTACTTCAAATATATAAACAATGGAAACTTAGAACATAAATGATTTAATGACTAGAAGTTGTTATACAGTCCTTACATTGGCAATGTTCGGTTCAGTTGATGAAAAATTGATGTTGTCATCATTTCCAGCAATTTTTGTTGAACACCTACACATGTAAATATAGTTTGTGTTAGTAGATTTTCAACATTTATTTAAATAAATAAGACTTTGACACATAACTGCGAATTTATTATTACATTTGTATTGGGTTATCCTCTGAACGGCTTGTGACTAACACATACTTGGTGAGATCCATTACAGTTTCGTTGGAGTGAAGGTAATGAATGCACAATGGTAAAAGGTTCTATTATAACTGGTTGATTGTACTAATTCGTTTTTTAATTATTTTTTTAAAAGTTAATTATGGAATCTATTTGCTATTGACAAGGCTATGAAAAAGCAACCATCACACTCGCATTTAATGCATCCTGCAGCGTCATAAGTGATTTGCCTTTTATTAAAATTTTGATATAGTAATGAATAATAAAATTCATAACTAATGCCTTACATATTAAATTTAAATTACTAATATTATTTCGATAACAAACTATGATCGTCCGTTCGGTTTGAGGGAGAGAAATAGACAGGCGAAAAATTCTGTAAATTAATGTATTAACTTTAACTATAATGTTAATTTAAAATCCAGCAGAATATTTTCCAAAAATAATTTTTTGGTGTAGCAAATGAACTATAAAATGTTTGTATACTTATTAATTTTGTAATTTTGACCAAAAAATTGGATTTATAATTCGTTGACTTGACTTAATGAGTTGAACCTAACGAGTCGAGCCGAACAATTCGTGAACTTTAAATGAGATGAGTTTCGAGCTGAAATATTTCCTATAAGCTCAGATCGAGTTTCGGCGAGTTCGACTCAGTTCAACTCATTTCCAGCCCTAATTCGTACTACTGTTCCAACATATATTTTTTATTAAATTTTTTTAATTATTTTGTATAGTTGTTGGTAAAAATATTAGTGGACATATTAGTTTATATTGTAGTCCACCTTAATATTAATATTTATTTTTAAATATTGCACCTAATTTATATAACTGAGAATTCATAATTTAAATAAACATGGTGGTAGAAATACATTAAGAGGTAAAACATTGCAAGCACACATTATTTGTCGTTTTCAAACAACACAGTCTCCAAAGGTTGACTAACATTAACTACACATTGCTATAATACACAAAACACAACAATCACCACATCGACGTACAGAATAATACACGAACACAACAATCACCACATGCAAGATACACGTTCAAATTGAGCATGAAATAGATTAACTACCCTAATTATTATTAAACTCATTGATGTCGTCTTTCAACGCTGCTATCTCCATGCGAAGTTGATAGTTTTCGTACACAGCGTTCTTCAGCTGATCTTCAATGAGTTGAAGGTTGTAGTAGTTGAAATCCCGTATCTTTTTACCAGTTGCACTCAATATGCGACGCAGTAAAATAACAGCAACATCTTCTTTGGCATCGTAATCAGACGTTGCAAAGCCACCAACGCAAAATGGTTGTGTACCGATCAAAGGAGTAGAAGTGCATGCATTATATCTGACATACTGTATTCCGTGATCAACTATAGACTCATGTAGTGTGTAACTCGGTTCTGATATCCTTAATCGGTTGCAAACAATTTGAAGTTGTTTCTGAATACTCCATTGGAGTATAATATCCCCAGACGTTGCTGGTTCAGCAGTATTGGAAGGTAGTTTAACTGTGGGGCATTACACATCCATGAATTAGTCAAATGGTCAACCAACGTAAACTACATCACTATTTATCACAATATAAAAATTATTTTTAAAAAACAATAACTGACGCGGTTGACTTCCAGATTGGTCGTCATCTTCCTTGAGTTTTGAAGATTCCCCTTGGTCATTACTGTTTTGCCCTTCAAATGTCAACCATGGACGTCCTACGCTTTTACAGTAGGATATGTATGCAAATTCAGCTTGTTCATATGTATCAAAAGCTTCATGAGAGTTTCTTTTCCAACCATGTACCTGTAACGAACACAAAGACCATGAGTAGTATAAACCAGGTTGTCGTCCTTCGTAAACAACGTAAACTTTCCCCATTCTTTCGTATGATACCAGCGACTAGCTATGCATAACTGAATACCATGTGTATGTGTTTATAAACAAGTTTTTTGCGAACTGCTGGTTTTATATTAAATACTCACCCGTTTTTTTAATTACATGTTTGTGAGTCAGTTGAAAATAATAAATACATTGATCTACTTTTTACTTTTCATCCTTAATGAGTTTCGTAATTAATAATAATAATAAAAATAACGTTGACCTCAAATAAGTTGTTGTTGTACGGACAAATTAAATTAATACTCGAATTAATTAGGTTTAAGTCGACCACGAAGTACAATTTAGAGTTGAATAACAATTAATCGGGTGGATTTAGGTTTTACTCGACAACGAAGTACAATTAGAGTTGGACTTATAATATATCGGGTAGATTTAGGTTAAAGTCGACCACGAAGTACAAATTATATTTGGACTTACAATTAAACGGTGGATTTAGGTTGTAGTCGACGAAAAAGTATAAATTAGTGGTAGAGTAAGAATTTAACGGGTGGATTTAAGTTTTAGTCTACCACAAAGTACAAATTAGAGTTCGACTTCGAATTTAACGGGTGGATTTAGGTTAAAGTCGACCACAAAGTACAAATTATTGGTAGAGTAAGAATTTAGCGGGTGGATTTAGGTTTTAGTCTACCACAAAGTACAAATTAGAGTTCGACTTCGAATTTTACGGGTGGATTTAGGTTTTAGTCGACCACAAAATACAAATTAGAGTTCGACTTCGAATTTTACGGGTGGATTTAGGTTTTAGTTGACCACAAAGTACAAATTAGAGTTCGACTTCGAATTTAACGAGTGGATTTAGGTTAAAGTCGACCACAAAGTACAAATTAGAATTCGACTTACAATTTATCAGACCGATTTATGTTATAAATATATATCGTACTTCCTCCTTCCCAAAATAAATGACTTAATTGTGACTTTTGTTACTATTCATTTTATATTTTTGGTAACTTATTATTCATTTAATCTGCTTTGACCATTATATAGTAACCAAAAATAGTAAATATTTATTAAAGAATACCAATTATTTATTAAAAAAATATGTATTTAATAAAAAAAAAAACACAATTTCGCTGACAAACTTACTTACCAGTATAAAATTGTTAACATAATTAATTTCAATTTAACGGGTGGACGAACTAGTAATAAGAAACCAAATCAAAATCTCTAGTTCATACGTAACTAGATCCTTATGAGGTGGAGTGACTTCTCCTTTCAATCCAGCCATAGTACAGAAGCTTCTATGAGCCTATGCCTAATACTGACTCTTTTTGCCTCATATACTGTGCATTTTGACAGCAAGCGTGCTTTTTCAACGCCAATCCCATCTTTATTATCAAGTTGGGTTGTTGTACAGCCTGTTAATGACATGATGGTAACCCTTATTTGAAGACAACCCATTTTTAATTACTATAAATTATCTGTAAATACAACACCATATCGTTTAACATAAAAAAAATAATACTACTACTCTATCCGGTTCTATATATAAACAAATTTTGTTTTCTATATTTATTGCAAAATTAATGTATTTAGACAATATTATTGTCTACATATGTTACTTTAAAAATTTTAATTATACGACTTATCCAAAAAAATAAACTCATGTTTAAGATTAAATATTTTTTATTTAAGATTAAATATTTTTTATTTTTAAAGTTCATTAAGTACGAGTTAGATGTTCATATATGTTGCGTTTACCGAATATGTTGTCAATTACGGAGGACATCTATTTCGGATTTCAATTATGTAAATTCAAAACTCCTAACTTTACATACATTCAAGTAAATTTTAGCTAAAAAAGAGAACATTTAGTATATTTAAATACGGCCTTTAAATACATTTAAGTGTGTTCTAAATACCAAAATAACCTCAAATGTTGTCTTTCACTCTTGTAAATCCATCATCTATTTAAAGATAAAAATGACTTTACAGATTTTAATTAAATTAAAACGAATAATTAAATACAGCTGAAAATTTAAGTCAACTTAAAAAAATTTATTTGTTATTGTTGACTAATTAAATTTCATTTTTTAGTTAAATATCATTAATGTTGTGTATAACACAATTTTCCCTTCCCTACCATTCCATTACAACAACCTGTAGTCTCTTCGTACCCCATAATATTTGCGTTTCGCGAGACATGAACACGAACAAAAACACCAGCACATGTTTCAGGTTCAAATCAAAACTATGGATGAATAAGGTAATGGCATTGTGATCTCAATTTGTTTCTCACTTGCAGCTTTTATTAACATATTAAATTTTCGTTTTTACTTATTTCTTTAGGAATACCTTATCATCCCTGCTAAAACATTTCAAAAATGGAATGAAGAATTATTACAAATTAGTGAAATAAATGGGGCCGGTGGGAATGTGTTTCAATGTTCAATTACAAATGCTCCACATGGTAGAGGCAAACTTAACACTGACTTGAGTATCATAAGAAAAACATATGGAATCAACAAAGCTGTCTTAATCAGGTTCCATTTTGTTCAATCTTTGTTATTAATTTTTTCGATTCCGAGATCACAAAAAACAAGACCTTCAGATGTTAACAATCTTGTTCATGGAAATTCAACCAATGCAAAAAAACTCCCACATCAATCACCTGAAAATTTGTTCTTTACGAACATCCCTAAATGGGGATCAGATGTCCCATTATGGGAATCAAAAATTTCAAAATCTATGGCAAATGGCGGACAACCACTGGTAAGGGAACCTTCATCTATTTACATTTTTAATTATATATTTTATTTTCCCTAAAGCTTTGCATAACGAAAATTCAATGTTTACATTCAGTTGGTTCCCGCAATTGTGGTTCATACAATGCTCGCAACAAGACCAACTCATCTACCAGTATTACTCCCAGGGGGAGAGTTTGAAAATTGGAATCTAATTTGGAACAACAAAAGACCCTCACAATGTCATATTGGTCGTGGTTGGTACAACTTTGCGAAGACGCATTCTATCAACATTGGTGACAACATCCAATTCTGGGCAGGAGAATTTGGCATCACTTGTGTCACAATAATTACTGGTTAAAATTTGAACAACCTTGCTTGTTTGTTTGTTGTATCCGTTAATGACTTGATCTTATTTTATAAGTTGAAATAAAATTAATTAGTATTATTATGATTATCATTGTGTATATCCATTTTAAGGGTAACCATGTCAATGTTAAATTAATCACAACATTTTAAATGTCACATTACCTCAAATCTTTGTTCGATTGCTTAACTATATATACACCCCAAGAGTTCATTTGCAGGCCGGCATTTGGTCCAATTAACTCAAAGAAAATTTACACCCCACCAACAAAACAGCCCAACTTCACATCACACCCCCACAAATCTTCTTCCCTCCAGTATTATAACAGATTGTATACACAAATTATAATAGCAGTCTAACCAGCAATACAATTTTAATGAAATAGTAATCAATTTTCATTCAAAGGGGGAATTTGACATCCGTCTCAATAGTGTATAATAACAACAACGCTGTATAATTACTAAATGGACAAATATCGTCATAATTGGCTCCGAACTTGGTAGATTCGACAACTTAATTCCCCGCTACTGCGATCATGATAGGGGCTGAATCCACACTTAATATCATAATAATAATAATAATAAATAAAAATAATGATAAAGGAAAGAAAGAAATAATAATAATAATAATTATAAAAGGAAACATGAAATACTTAACATATTTTTTGGGATTTTTAATGATGGTATAATTAAAAAATAGATTGACTTATTTTTTTGAATATTATGAAAAAATAAAAAAGGAAACAAATTAACACAATAATAATATTTTTAATAAAAAAGATTTTACTATTTATAAAAAAAAAATTAAATTAGCACAAATTAAACGCGGAGGAAAAAGTCGTGACAAAATCGAGATACGACGGGCATTTTAAAATACATCTCCGTCGAATTATCTTTGAAAAGTGTATCGATTATTTCGGACAAAACATGGCCGATGAATGAAAAATGCAAAAATTTTGGTCAAAAAATGGGATATAATTGATATTTAAGTGTGATAAGAGTGATCGAGTTATATAAGAATCTCATGAAGGTGTGAAAAACACAAGAAGGGGGGTTGAATTGTGTTTTGGTTAGTTTTAAAAACTTCTTCAAAGTTTTGCAACTTATCAGATTTCGCAGCGGGCCAAAACTTAAACACAATCAACTTCTGGTATGGTGAAGGTAAAACAGAGTATGAATGAATAAAAGCAGAGAGAAGAGAAAAAAGATAACTCAAGAGATTTATACTGGTTCCTCTCACAAACCGAGAGTAGTCCAGTCCCCTTGCACTTCCAAGGGATTTCACTATAATCACACAAGATTACAAATGTTCAAGCTCACAGCAAGAGACTTCCAATGCTCAAGTAACTCCTTACAAGAGACTTCCAATGCTCAAGCTCACCAGCAAGAGACTTCTAACACAAAACAAAATACAAAGTTTTGAACAACTGATAAACAATATCAGAGTTCAGAGAACAAAGAAATACAACTTAAATAACAAGACTATTCTTAGAATCCTTAAAAAGAAAACTAAGGTTCAACTACTGACAAGTCAGAAGTTGAAGACTATTGTCTTGAATTTGAATATAAACTCAAGTTTTTTTTTTTTTTTTTTGGTAAACCAAAGGTATCCTCCGCGCGCAACTGCAGAGACTAATCCCCTCGAGGTAACTGAGATCCATTTAAGGGGTTGACCTCTCCCAACAAATGTTTTTCCATACGCACCGGCCAGGGATCGAAGATGTTTTTCCATAAACTCAAGTTGTATCTAAGTTAAAAATGCTCTTTGAATTTTAGCAGAATAACAACTCTTTTGTTCTTCGTAAGTGTGTTGTCACGTCTTCAAATTCTTCCTCCTTTTATAGGCGATGTTGGAGCGTCTTGAATTTGAGCGGACACTGATGAAAGCAGCTATGTAGTACTGTACCATTGTTTTCGTTTGAAATGTGCTTATTCAAATCAAGTAAAGATCAAAATCTGAGCCTTGATTTCGAATATTCGCCCAAATCAGGAAAACAAAGATAGTACAATAGTACAAACGTCATTATCATGAGGATAACGGTCTGAATGAAGTTCTTCTGCTCCTTCAGATCTTTTGCCAAATAGATGATAGTCGTTAAGAGAATGGAATGTTCTTTGACGTCTTCTGTTGTTTCATCATCATCAGAATTTGCAGATATTAAATGATCTTCTGATGACTTCATCTTCTGGTTGACTTTGACTTGCAACTTCTGATGACTTCAACTTCTGTGTTGACATCAGAACTTGCATTTTCCCATCTTCTGGGGATTCTAAAGCGTAGCAACCAGAACTTCAATCTTCTAGTGAATATAAAATTTTAACTTGTATATCTGCACACTAGTGTAAATTATCAGTATTCCCTATTGTATATTAATACTATTGTTATCATCAAAACTACTTGAGTTATATTAGAACCAACTTTGTTCCAACATCTCACTGACGTTTATAACCGATATTTAAGTGGGAGATATTAATGTGGAAGTTACTAATATGCGATATATGCAAGTTAGAGAATATTGATTCAGTCGTCTAAAAATCTCATAGACGTTTATAATTGATATTTAAGTGGAATAAGAGTGATCGAGTCGCATAAGAATCTCATAGATGTTTATAATCGATATTTAAGTGAGAGATATTAATATGCGAGATATTTAAGTGCGAAAAGAGTGATTCAGTCGTCTAAGAATCTCATATACATTTATAATTGATATTTAAGTGGAAGATATTAATGTGCGAGATATGTAAGTTTGATAATAATGATTCAATCGTCTTAGAATCTCAAAGACGTTTATAATTGATATTTAAGTGGGATAAGAGTGATCGAATTCTATAAGAATCTCATAGACGTTTATAACTGATATTTAAGTGGGAAATATTAATGTGGGAGATACTGATATGCGAGATATGCAAGGTCGAGAATAGTGATTCAGTCGTATAAGAATATCATAGACGTTTATAATTGATATTTAAGTGAGATGAGAGTGATCGAGTCGTATAAAAATCTCATAGACGTTTATAATAGATATTTAAGTGGGAGATATTAATATGCGAGATATGTAAGTTCGAGAATAGTTATTCAGTCGTCTAAGAATCTCATAGACGTTTATAATTGATTAAGTCGTATAAGAATCTCATAGACGTTTATAACCGATATTTAATACCGACAGTATACTATAATATGATGTACTCCGTTTAATCTAAACCATAAAACATAAAGTAAAAAAAATGATACTCGCGTACGGTATGATGGATAATATGCATGCGTAAAATTGATATTGAACTCATCTCACATTAAAAAATTATAAATTTTGGTTAATGAGCATTTTATAAAGGGATAAACACATGTATAAAAATTAATTAAATAAATTTTATTTTAACAAGGTTTAAATAATGTATTAAGAAAAATTTTGTACGACTAAAAACACTATTAAAATTAAGTAAGGACTAAACTTAAAGGGTCTATATTCTATATGAATAAAAAAACAAAAGAAATAAAAAATAATACAATGCTGATAGTGCATCATAATATCATGTACCAATTTTTAATCAATGGTCAAAAAAAAAAAATTGCAAAAAAAAAAAAAAAAGCAAGTGATGCACCGTGAGAGACCTATTAAGATCTCTCACGGTAGACGGCACCATGTTCTCTGTCTTGATATCGTTTTAACTCAAATATGCTTTACTTAATAGTGGAGCCATGTGAAATAATATTAATTACATGTCATTAGTTTGAGAGATCTGGTCAATTATTTTGCACCGGCTAAGACTAATTTTTTCGATCAAATCTATAGGGGCGACTGGGCGAGCATTGTATACATAGAGTAGGCTACTAAAACATTAAATAGTTTAAGGGTGGCGACCGCCCCTGCATAAACATACGAAATCATCATGAATACTCATTTTTTTTATAAAACACAATATCAGTACAAACATCTACAAATTCTTTTTTTTTTTTTTTTAATCAAAAGATTTGTACTTCTAGTTTAGTAATAGAATAAGAAACATCATTGAATCATAACTTATAATCATCCCAAAGAAAATGAGGTGTAGAGAGTTTGAGCTAAAGAAATGTAATTTCTCACCTCTTAGATTAACATATTTATCCCTCTTACCTTAAATTGATTTTGGAGATTTCTAATATCTTTAAGCTTTAAGCTTCTCCCTCTTGATTTCTCCTTCTTCTTTCTATGTTCTCTCTTCATGTGTCTTTCTTGTTCTACCTCCACCCCAAAAGCATAAAATAACTTTCTCTCTCTAATTAACCTACATATACCTAGGTTTCACTACAAAAACCTTATCCACACCCCCTATTTTCATTAATGAACTATTCTTACATAATTTCCTACTAAGGTCCAATAACCATATAACCCAAGTATTGTTAATTCCAACACTTAACCCATACGGACATACTAATTAAGCCTTTAAATATACTTATATCTGAATCAATTAATAACCACACACAAATAAACATGTAATCAATTATTAATTAAAAACGGACCATTACATTTGACATACTCTTTGTTCATACAATTCAATTGAGCAGCAGTTCGATTATGGTTCATAACCAATTTAAACTTCAACAGAATATATGGATAATTCTCTTATTCATTATTCTTTTTAACAACAAATCTAATTTCATTATATTTATATAAAATAATTGTAGTAGAAAGGAAAACCTTGGTCAGGAAGATTATACAAAACCAAATTATACAATCTTTGCTACATATACCTAATGACCAAATAAAAGATGATCAACTGATACAAGAGGCAAATATCAAAAGACCCAAATAAGATAATGGGCCTGCAAGAAAGGCTCATTCCGACAAAAAGTAGGATATGAACTTTTTCCATTGTTATGTATCTTTTTCGCCCACTTGAAAGTAAAAAAAATTCATTAAACACAAACTGATTTTTTTTAAAGCAAATTTGAGTAAAATTTATATTAAAAAAAGTTTGGTTTTTGCTTACCAAACTTTTTCATGATGAAAAAGAGTTTTTGAGAGGTGGAATCAATTCATATAAAAAAGTAGAAGGGTTAGAAGAAGCCCAAATTGATAGAAAGATTTTATCTACAGAACAGATATAGAAGAATTCTAGCTCATGTTTTCAGCTGCAGAGGTTTATTAGTTTGTTGCCAAAGAATTCTAGAATATTTTTTAAGTTAGTCCATCTATTCTTTACTATAAGAATTTCTGACAAATTTTCTATAGATATCAAAAAATTGTGTTTTTATATACTTTTTTGTTTCAAAATATAAGTAAAAAATGGTCAAATAAAGTTAATGTATTTGATGCAAAAATTAGTTCAAATACATTAATTTTTATTGATTCATTTTTATTTATATTTTGAAACGAAGAAAGTATTTATTCTTATAATTATTGTAACAAACACATGAATATATTTTTTGTTGACAATTCATAACAATATACGTATATAAATATAAATATAATAACTTTAAAAGTCTTTAAATTAACAAAAGAGCATCTAATTCCACGCGGTTCTGATGACACTGCGCCACTTAATCAACAGAAACAGACAAATTGGTATCCTAGGTTCTTTACAAATCATAACTATATTTGTTTGATTTACTATCTCTGCATTTATTGTCTATTAAAAAAAATAGAAGTAAATAAATATTCAGAAAATTTACTTTATCCTGTCTTAATTATAAGTAAAAGTATTTTTTAGATATATTTAATAACTAATGTATCTAGTCAATATTATATCCTACATATATTAGTTATTAAATGTATATAAAAAATATTTTTTATTTATAATTAAGGTCGGAGATAGTATTTTAATAAGTACCAATAATTTTTTTTTGGTACATAGACGAAATGACAAGTCATTGAAAACTCTCACACATATATGCAAAGTTGAGGGACCAGGGATCGAACCCCGGTCATAACATCCGACACTAGCAATTTCAATATTTCTGCCAGTTGAACTAGGCTTTGTGGACAGTACTAGTAATTTTTATTTGTGTCAATAACAAATAAAAGAGTAGAAAAAAATTCAAATTTTTATACGAGTCATACTAACTAACGCTTTCAAAATCCTAGTTAAAAATAACGTTCTTTATATATTTCTGAAAAATTAAGTATACAAATTTGAAGATATTTTACTACCTTTGGTTCCCCTTACCCAAAGGCACCTAGCATTTTCCTCATATCTTAACGTTTGCATATGTGGTTATGGTTCCCCTAAACAATTAGTAACAGGAGTTTTGGTATTTGATTGCGGCACGCTAAGTACTATTTAAAGTTCCCCAAGCAAAGCATCAAAAGCCAAGAACCTACTAGCGCAAGCATAACACATGGACCATGTTTGTCAAACCAACAACTAAGAGCATCTTTATGCATTATCTAAGATGATTTTTAAATATAAAAAAAATAACATAGTTGACATATAATTTGAGTTTAGATTTTGAACACTTCACGTATTTACTTTAAAGATACAAAGTTTAACCATTAAACTATAAGTTATCAGCTACCAACTATCAGCTATAAGCTAGCTTTTCAGCTATCAGCTAGCTTATAGCTTATTTTTATCAAACAGAACCTAAATAAAGTGCAACTTTGATAATTACGACATCAAAATTATTGTTATTCCTACCACTTAATTCTACTACAACTTTGTTTTTGTTAATCAATCATGTAGATAGTGTCTTTTTTGACAAAATATCACATTCATTCATTTAAACCGGTCCAATATATCTAATACTATAAATTTAAAATGGGCAAATAAAAAATCTACAAACAAGTTTATAGCATCCACTTAATATTATACAACAATAAAATGGCTATAAATATAAATAAATCTATAAATATATTGAAAGTAAAGTGTCTGAAATATTCATGCATTCAAATTTATATTGTCGACAACATCAATAATGCCACACTAAAATGATGAACAACACAACGATGTGTTAAGATGAAGAAATCACAAAAGAAAAAAAGTAAAATATACGTAAAAAATACTTATTTGAATAAAAGAAAGAAAAAAGATCAAGAAGTTTACAGCATCCACTATGACCACTATTTTGACATAAAAAACCTTTACTCTAACTATAATCACCGCTCTAACCACCACTACGGTCACTAAACCACCACGAATCACCTCTCACAAATTTCAACTAATATAAAACAAAATCAATATTATTGAAATCACATTAAATAAATACATTATATATTTGTAATATCTGTTGAATTAATAAGTCATGTTTTCGAGAAAACAGAGCTTCAGAAGTTGGAGAAGCTTCAGAAGCTACAGAGCTTCAGAAGCTGAGCAGAGCTTCAGAAGTTACAGAGCTTCAGAAGCTACAGAGCTTCAGAAGCTGAGCAGAGCTTCAGAAGTTGCAGAGCTTCAGAAGCTACAGAGCTTCAGAAGCTGAGCAGAGCTTCAGAAGTTACAGAGCTTCAGAAGCTGAGCAGAGCCTCAGAAGTTGCAGAGCTTCAGAAGTTGAGAAAGTTTCTGAAGCTAGTAATAGTTAGTTAGTTTGTTATAGTTTTTTTGATTTGTCTTAGGTAGTTAATATACGATCGCTTGGCAGTGAAGCAAGCCCCCATTTGTATATAAATACCTTTGCCCCATGTGGATGAATGCAATAAACTCTTTTTCTTAATTCTCGTCTCAATTCTCTCGTTCCATTCTCTCTAATTTCTTCCAAATTATCACATTGTCCCAACAAATTGGTATCAGAGCCTGGTTCTGATTCACGTTTTGCATTGATTCTTTGATCAAGAAACAATGGCGAACAATGGCACAACCTCATCACAATTTCCTGCAAATCTTCCAGTTTTCAAAGGTGAAAACTATGATCGTTGGTGTGCGCAGATGAAGGTCATTTTCAGGTTTCAAGATGTTCTTGAAACTGTTAATGATGGAGTACCAGACTTGGCTGCAAATGCTGATGAAGCAGCAAGAGCCTTGCATCGCGAGTTGAAGAAAAAGGATGCAAAAGGTCTGTTCATCATACATCAGTGTGTGGATCCTAATATCTTTGAGAAGATCATTGAGGAAGAGTCTTCTAAAGGTGCTTGGGATACATTGAAAAAGATTTATGGAGGTGATGAAAATCTGAAGGGTATCAAGCTGCAAGCTCTGAGGAGACAATATGAAATGTTGGTGATGAATGATCAAGAAACGATAGCTGAGTATCTTTCAAGAATGTTGAGTATCACTAATTTGATGAAGTCAAATGGTGAAGCTCTGTCAGAGAGGTCCAAGATTGAGAAGGTTTTGAGAACCTTGACTGAGAAATTTGATCACATAGTAGTAGCAATAGAAGAATCAAAGGATTTGGCCACTATGAAGATAGAGGAGCTCCAAGCCTCATTGGAGGCACATGAACTGAGAGTCAAGCAGAGGAGCTCAAATAAAGCTATTGATCAAGCTTTGCAGGCAAAGTTTCAGAAAGGTTCCAAAGGGAAAAACAAGAAAAAGAAAGAAGATTCAGAGAATGATGGCAAGAACCTTAAAGATTCAGAGTCTAGCAAAGGTAACAAGAAAGGTTCAAAGAAAAAGATTGATAAGAAGGATGTGAAGTGTTATAATTGTCAGAAGCTTGGCCATTATGCTAGAGAGTGTCACTCTAAGAAAGTTGAGAGAAGTGACAAGGATGAAGCTCAATTGGCAAAGGGAAATGGTAGTGACTCTGATGATTCCCTGCTCATGGCAATTACAAACACTGATGCTGATAAATCCAACTTGTGGTATCTTGACACTGGCTGTAGCAATCACATGACTGGCAACAAGAAGTGGTTCTTGAAGCTTGATTATTCAGTGAGACGGAATATCAAGTTTGCTAATAGCAGCCAGATCACTAGTGAAGGTATGGGGACAATTCTTGTGCAGAGAAAAGATGGTCAGGAATCCTTCATTAATGAGGTATTGTATGTTCCTTCTATAACAAGTAATTTGATTAGTCTTGGTCAATTGCTTGAAAAGGATTATACAGTGACAATGGCTAATAAAGAATTGAAGATTCATGATGCTAAAAGTAGGTTAATCCTAAGAGCTCCATTGTCAAGCAATAGAACCTTTAAGGTTGAAATCAATGTGATTGATTTCAAGTGCTTAGCCTCAGTCACTAGTTCAGAAGAGAATTGGATATGGCACCACAGGTTTGGACACTTAAACTTCAAAAGTTTAAGCATGTTGAATTCCAAGAAGATGGTTCATGGCTTGCCTCAGATCAGAGCACCAAGGGAAATGTGTGAAGAGTGCTGTGCAGCAAAGCAGGCCAGAAATTCATTCAAGAATGAATTACCTATGAAATCAACTCAGAAGCTAGGAATGGTGTACTCAGATGTGTGTGGTCCATTTGAGGTGAAATCCATTGGAGGCAACAACTATTTTCTGACATTCATAGATGATTGTACTAGGCATGTTTGGCTCTACCTTATCGAAAAGAAAAGTGATGTATTTACCAAGTTCAAGAAATTTAAGACACTAGTTGAAAATCAAAGTGGATTTAGTGTTAAGAAATTGAGAACTGATGGAGGTGGTGAATACACTTCACATGAATTTGCAAAATTCTGTGAAGATGAAGGTATAGAGCATGAAGTCACTGCACCCTACACCCCTCAACACAATGGTGTAGCTGAGAGGAAAAATAGAAGCATCATGAACATGGCCAGAAGTATGCTTAAAGCTAAGCATATGCCTCATAAGTTTTGGGGTGAAGCAGTCTCTACAGCAGTTTACATCATCAATCGAAGTCCTACAAAGAGGTTACAAGACAAGACTCCTCATGAAGCTTGGACAGGTTTGAAACCAAGTGTTAGTCACTTTAGAATATTTGGCTCACTTTGCTTCAAACATGTTCCTGATCAAGTTAGAAGAAAACTTGATGATAGAAGTCAGACAATGATATTGTTAGGTTATCATCCCACTGGTGCTTACAAATTGTACTCACCTAGAGATAACAAAGTTGTGATTAGCAGAGATATCAGGTTTGATGAATCAAAGGGTTGGGATTGGACTGAAGGCACAAGTGCTGAAGGCTCAATGCTCAACAGAAGACTCATGCTTGAGGAAACAAATCAAGAGGAGATAGAAGTTGAAGATGATCAACCTAATGCTGCACCTAATCAACAGTTGAGAAGATCAACCAGAGAAAGGGTACAGTCAATAAGGTTGAATGAGTATGATGTGTTTCCTGATCAAGCAATCACTGAAGATGGAGAACTGGTCAATGAAGCAATGATTGCAGAGTTGGAACCAGTGACTCTAAGTGAAGCTTTGAAAGATTCAAATTGGTTGAATGCTATGAAAGAGGAGCTGAAGTAAATTGAGAAGAATAACACCTGGACATTGATGAACAAAGCTGTAAACAAGAGACCTATTGATGTGAAATGGGTTTTCAAGCTGAAGATGAAACCAAGTGGTGAAATTGCTAAGTACAAAGCAAGGTTAGTAGCTAAGGGTTTTCTTCAGAAGCCTGGACTTGACTTTAATGAAGTGTTTGCACCTGTGGCAAGGCTAGAGACAATTAGGATAGTTGTTGCAGTAGCTACCTACAAAGGATGGGCTATGCACCAGCTTGATGTGAAATCTGCCTTTTTGAATGGACCATTAGAGGAAGAGGTATATGTGAAGCAGCCACCAGGATTTGAGATTAAAGGTCAAGAACAGAAAGTGTACAAGTTGAACAAAGCTCTCTATGGTTTGAAACAAGCTCCAAGAGCTTGGAACAAGAGAATTGATAGCTTCCTGCTGAATTTGAGTTTCACTAGATGCACATCAGAACATGGAGTATATGTGAAAGGCTCAAGTCATGATGAGATTATAATACTGTGTCTGTATGTTGATGATTTGTTGATCACAGGATCAAACAAAGCTGTGCTAGAGAAATTCAAAGCAGACATAATGAAGGAGTTTGAGATGACTGATCTGGGAGAGCTATCATATTTCCTTGGCATGGAATTTGTGAAAACAGATAGAGGCTATTTCTTGCATCAGAAGAAATATGTCATTGACATATTGAAGAGGTTTCACATGAGCAATTGCAACCCTGCAATTACTCCTATGGAAACAGGTGTGAAGCTGAGCAAGAATACTGAGGATGAGTTGGTTGATTCAACACTGTACAGACAGATCATAGGATCATTAAGGTACTTGTGCAATACTAGAATTGATTTATGTCATAGTATTGGTCTGCTGAGCAGATTTATGGATCAACCAAGGATGAATCACTTGACTGCTGCAAAGAGGGTCCTTAGATATGTGAAAGGAACCATTGATCATGGCATTTTAATTCCAAACCAAAGGAACAGTAGCAAGAAGCTAATGGCTTATGGTTACTCAGATTCAGATTGGGGAGGAGATCAAGATGACAGGAAGAGTACTGCAGGATACCTGTTCATGATAGGTAATGCACCAATCTCTTGGTGTTCTAAGAAGCAAGTGATAGTGGCATTGTCATCATGTGAAGCTGAGTATGTGGCAGCTTCATTTGCAGCTTGTCAAGCAAATTGGATTGAGATGTTGCTCACTGAATTGAAGGCAGTAGAGACAACAAGGATGAAGCTACTTGTTGACAACAAGTCAGCAATTGATTTGGCTAACAACCCAGTTAGTCATGGATGAAGTAAGCACATTGAGAGGAGGTTTCACTTTTTGAGAGATCAAGTGAACAAAGATAAGCTTGAGATGGAATATTGCAATACTGAGATTCAACTTGCAGATATTCTAACCAAACCTATGGCAAAGGCAAGGTTTGACACTCTGAAGAAGCTTATAGGAATGAATGCTTTGGAAAACATGCCTTAGGAGGTGTGTTGAATTAATAAGTCATGTTTTCGAGAAAACAGAGCTTCAGAAGTTGGAGAAGCTTCAGAAGCTACAGAGCTTCAGAAGCTGAGCAGAGCTTCAGAAGTTACAGAGCTTCAGAAGCTACAGAGCTTCAGAAGCTGAGCAGAGCTTCAGAAGTTGCAGAGCTTCAGAAGCTACAGAGCTTCAGAAGCTGAGCAGAGCTTCAGAAGTTACAGAGCTTCAGAAGCTGAGCAGAGCCTCAGAAGTTGCAGAGCTTCAGAAGTTGAGAAAGTTTCTGAAGCTAGTAATAGTTAGTTAGTTTGTTATAGTTTTTTTGATTTGTCTTAGGTAGTTAATATACGATCGCTTGGCAGTGAAGCAAGCCCCCATTTGTATATAAATACCTTTGCCCCATGTGGATGAATGCAATAAACTCTTTTTCTTAATTCTCGTCTCAATTCTCTCGTTCCATTCTCTCTAATTTCTTCCAAATTATCACATTGTCCCAACAATATCTAACTATTTTACATGCTTAAAAAAAACTATTTTACAAATTTATAGGTATTAATTGCTTGATTTATGATAAATATTTATTTGTATGTTTGAAATTGGTTTTGATTTTTAAATATTTCATAACTCAAAAATGAAACTAGTTTTAATTTTTAAAACTCAAAATAAAAACAAATTCTGATTTTTAAAAATTTCAAAATAGATTTTTTTTGCACAAAACAACACAAATGTTTTACCAAAAATTGATAAAAAAAAGGATCTCATAAAATTTTATAATTTATTTTTTTTACCACTCTTACTTTCCTTGACTCTATCTCTTTAATTATATTTATCATTCCGTGACTCTATCTCCATCCTTGTTGTCAAAAGCGTTATATAGTACTCCCGTGTCAACATTCTTTCTTCTTCTTCTTTCAACTCTGAACCTTTCCTCATTCACAAAAATGGCAAAAGATAGAACTATTGGTATAGCTTTGGATTTCTCCAAGAGCAGCAAAAATGCTCTCAAATGGGCACTTGACAATTTAGCTGATAAAGGTGACAACATTTACATCATCCACATCAGCCATGATTCTCTTGATGAATCTCGTAATCAGCTTTGGGCTCAATCTGGTTCTCGTAAGTACCATTCTTTTTTACCTTAATTTATTCATCATCAATATTATTAATTTCTTTATTTTCTGATCTGATCTTATATAGTCTAATCTAGTCTAATTTTTTATATTTGATTTTGTAATTTTTCTTTTTTATGTTTTTAATTTTAATTTTTTGTGTGAAGCTTTAATTCCATTGAAAGAGTTCAGAGAACCTGAGATAATGAAAGAGTATGGTGTTCAGATTGATATTGAGGTTCTTGATTTGCTTGACACTGTTTCAAGACAAAAAGAGGTTTTTCTTTTACCCTTTTCCACAATATTTTCTGCATTTCAATTGCATGTTTGGATCCACGGTGAATTTGTCTGAATCACAGTGAGCCATCGTGATTTTGTAAAAAACTTAGTGTTTGTTTGGTGTCAGAGTGGGTTCGACAAAATCACTCTGACACCATGATTTTTTTTGGCTTTCACCACCAGTTTAATCTGATTTGGGGGTTAGTTTCGGTATCAAGTGGTTCCAGCCCCCTCCTGATCGCAGTCGTGGGGATCGAACCGTGGTCATCCCGTGATTTTGTTGAAGCTATAGGTGATACCAAACATGCACAGATGGTAGCTTTTGCATAATCACGGTGGCTCGTTGTGATTTTGACAAATCCATCAAGATTTTAAACATGCACTTAGACAATGATTTTTTTTGGAAATTTAATTGTTTCTGTATCTGTGTAATAATGATAATTGATAAAAATTGATTTTTTAGGTGAATATTGTTACAAAAGTGTACTGGGGTGATGCAAGAGAGAAACTTTTGGATGCTGTTGAAGATCTGAAGCTGGATTCTCTTGTTATGGGAAGCAGGGGTCTCAGCACAATTCAAAGGTTAATTTTTTTATATCCTAATTTCTTAATCCTGTTTTTAATTATTTTGGACTCCTTTCATCATCAATAAGTCATATATTATTATTCTGAAGTGGTGTTTATAGAGAATGGATTATATCATGTGGGGTTTGTTTTGGTAAGCAAGTTGGTGAATTAAGTTGGACAACATTAGTGGTGAATTAAATACCAAAGGTCAGGCTTATAGAATTTGACCTCAATTGCCTGTAGTTGTAACTCTGCGTAGTTTTGACACAGTAAACAATCTCAATCGTTAATTCGAGATCAGATGACTCGGATTATGCAATAATAAAATTAGCTTTAAATTATCTCTCGAGATCAGACAGTTGATGTCTGTACCTGTGTGACATAGTTGCTTCATCAAATCCAAATCAATCGTATTCATATATTTTCTCAATCACAAGATATATATTCTAATGACATGATGCAGTTGGTAGATATCAAGTCTCTTAATCATATGTTGAGTAACTCAAATTCAAATTGATGCAAACGAAAGAGAGTCTATTAGGCGAAATAAATCCTTTAAATAAATCTAAATATACTGGCAGAGATACTGGGTTCACTCATTCATTGCATTTTTTTAATCCAATGTTTTAAAAACCGAATCATACCAGACCATCAAGCCGATTAAACCTTGAACCAAAATTGTCTATGGTTCAATAATTTGAGCAGTACGACTGCAGTTTTGCACGGTTTGAGCGGTTTAAAGCAATCAAACTATGACTTTACCAGTTTGATGTTCAGTTCAGTTTTTAAAATACTGTGGTAAATAAACTATTAATTCATCATATATTTGTTATGATGGATTTTTTCTGTCTGACTTTATTGAAACTTATATATCATAAACATGCCTCTGATTGTGATTTTACAAAATGAAAAAACAGGATACTATTGGGAAGTGTAAGCAACTTTGTGATGACTAATGCTCCTTGCCCCGTGACTATCGTCAAGGATAATAGCAGCAGCAGCAACAAGTAAAGAACTAAAGATGATGAATTTGTGATTGCATTTAAATTTGGAATTATCTGTTTCTTGCATTGTACTTTACCTCTATTTGGTCATCTTCTGTTTTATCATGTGAGATTATATATTATTTATATATATTATGAATTTATGACTATATATAATATATTTGGTTAATTTTATTGAATCAATAATGTAATTGGAGAATCATTTTAGGACAAAGTTTTATTACTCATCCCATATAAATGCATGTGTTTTTGGCAAAGTTACAATATTTATGCACATGGTGGAGCCATGTGAGCATATGTTTTGATTCTGATATAAAGTTAGAGAAAAGTTGAAAAATCTTGACATGTTCACATTCGAGTCCACTAGACACTACAAGCATAACTGAGTGCACACATTCACGGAGTTAGGAGACTCATGACTGTTTCATCGAGATCGAATGGTTCTACGAGATCAAACAAGCTCAAAGATGCAGATTTGAAACATTAAATCAAAGTAAAGAGTGACAGAGTGATTGCACACAAAGATTTTATATTTGATTCACTCATAACATGTATGCTAATGACCATACAAAATAGGATACTTGAGCTAATTAGAAACATCAAATTTGTCTACATAACATAAGTGATAATAAAATTCAAAATACTACTCAAATAGTAATATTCTAAACTAAAATGAGTAAATTTTGCATTTTTTTTAAAACTTCTCTTATTTCTAGGATTAGTCTAAGACTAACCTATTTCACTCTCTTAATCGAATTAACAACGGATCTGCAACGTGCTGCACCGTGCAGTTGAATCTACTTTTATTTATTACAGGCCACCATTACTCCTACAATTCGTCTATTTCGAAGCAGCACTAATCGCCGCATAGTGAGATTTGAAAAAGCCGAGGAGTCCTACTTTAGGTGGAAGATTCTCTTTCACAATAGGATGATTGATGAATTCTTGACTCCATTTATGGAGCTTTGGAAATTTGTCATTGGTAAGCAACTTTAATTCTACAGCTTCTTCAACCACAGGGAGCCAGAAAGCTAAGTAAGAAGCAGCAATGTCCACAATGCCAATATTTTCTCCACCAAAGAATTTGTTCTTGAGTTCATTTTCAAGAAATTGTAGAGCTTGCAATGATTCTTCAGTTCCTTTCTCACGTTCCTCTTTGTTCACTGTCCATGCAGCCTTTGATATTGCTGGCAGAATCTAGATTGATGGATGAAAAAAAAGCTTATGATGATAGATGTAATTCAAATTAGGTATAATGTAAGAACTGAAGCAAATTTCATGATATTTCACGTGCAAGTACGCAACTAGTCAAGTCGCTGTTCACATGTGCGTTTATTTGGTCAAAATTAACATTTTGCAAAAGAACCAAAAGTACTATTATGAAAATTAGGTAGCCGTAATCACAAGCTTATAAAAATTAAGAGACCAAAAATGCAATTTAACTTAAAATAAATTTATGACTTACCTTGTCATCGATGAACCTCGACCAAAATCTAGCCAAGGCTTTCTCATAAGGTTGTTGAGGAAAAATTGGATAATTCTCCCAAGTTTCATCAATGTATTCAAGGATCACAAGAGACTCAACTATGGGTTTTCCATTATGGACTAAAACAGGCACCTTCTTGTTGATAGGGTTGTACTTAAGAAGAAGATCACTTTTGTTCCTTAAATTTTCTTCAATGTAAGTGTATTCAATGCCCTTCAATTTTAGAGCAATTTGCACCCTTCTAGCAAATGGGCTTCCTCCTACACCTAACAATTGAACTTCTCCTTCAACTTTGGCCATTACAAAATTTAGAAATTCTAAGCTCTTAACTCACAAATGTAGATGTGATTTTTTTGGTTCAAACAATTTTTTCTCTTTGGGTTGGGACTCTTTAGAAGTGGAAATATAAGTTTGGTATATAGTCCTACATGAGTTAGGTAAGGTTTGTGATAAAGAATTCACCACGTCTTCATGTATATAAGTGACCTTACTACCAAACAAATAGTCAATTGGTTAGACTGTTAGAGCACATTTGTTCAAAAAAATATGGTTGGATCAGTATATATTATTATTTTAGGATTTGGTACAATAAATTCTTATTGACAAATCAAAGTATATATTTAAGGAGTGACATTGGCATGTGAGGGGAGCTTCGGTGAGTTGGATCAGTAAATTGAATATTGAATAGTTTTATAAGTGACTTTAATACTATACATTTTTTTTTGACATAAATTAATACTAAATTTATAAAATGTTCATTTTCAATTCTTTCAACTAATATGAAATTTTTTATTCAAACTTCATATAGATCTCAAAACTACTAATAAAGTATCCTCTCTTCATAATCTCAGGAACGGTAGTGACACTGGAAGTGAGTCTCTCAAACTGTTTCATCAACAAGATTCTAAATTAACATTGTGGTCACATCAACACGATTCACATCAATATTGTGGTCACATCAACACGATTTTAGATATATCTGTTATTTTTTACTTATATTTGTGGTTAGAGGGAGTAAGCCATTTTAGTTCATGGGAAGACAGCATGTTGAAATAAAATATGTTTAATCATCTTCAATTATTAAATTTTTGAATATTTTTTAGGTATATTTTTTTAACCCAAGTATATTTAAAACATCACAAACATTAGTCATCCACAAAAATTTATTATATTTTAACATTTGATAAATTAAATATGATTTTTTAACTCCAAAAACTCAAGAGTAAAGTAACAAAAATATGAATCTAAAAATCAAATTTTGAACACATTTTTTGTGTGGAATAACTTTTTATAATTTTCTAACATGTATGCAAAAAATTATTCAAAAATGTATATTAACTTAATGGTAAAATTAAAACCACTTGTAATAATTTTATAGGGACTAAAAAGTGCGATCTTATGGGAACAAATGAATAAGTATAGGTTTAGTGTAAGGCTAAAAACCTTCTTTTTTGGTTCAATAAAATTGGAAATCAAGCATTAGAAAAGAAAAACTAGTTTTTGGATCATTACAACTCAAATCAGTAACAAATTTTAACTCATTACAACATGATTATTTTGAAGGAAAATTATGAAACCTATCTCTAAAGTTGGCTCTACTTTTTTGAAGCAGAAGCTTTGAAAAAAGCAAATAATTCATCTCTAGGAGGCAAACCTTCCTTGATAACAGGGTGATTGATAAATTCTCGACTCCATTTAAATACCTTTGGGAATTTTTCGACGGTAAGTAACTCCAACCCTGCAATTTCTTGTAATATTTCAACCCAATAACCGATGAAATTTGCAGTAATATCAACAAGTCCTATGGTTTCTCCACCAAAGAATTTCTTGTCTTTGATTTCATTCTCTAGTATGGTTAAAGCTTCTAAGGCTTCCTCCACAGCTTTCTCGCGCCCTTTTTCGTCGCTCCAGCATGCATTCCATATTGCAGGCAAAATCTATCCAACAAAAGAAAATATAAAAATGTTATGCAAATTGTAAATTGTTAAGATAGTTAGAATTTGTTAGTATGATCTATGACCCTGTCATCACATGATGCTTCATATATTTTGACTTAAAGATCATACGAACAACAATGTGATTGCGATTATGAAACTTTAACCACATTTTGACTTAAAGATCGCGATACAACTGTAACTATGATCACAGATTGAAAGCTTAGCCAACAGTTCTAAGCTAGTCCACAACTAACATTGCAAGAGTAATGCAAAAGTTTTTGGACTTGCGCATCGACTTCGTGATTGGAAATAAAATTGCATAATCTGGATTTTTCAAACTCGGATCCTCTGTCACCGGCTTTGTAACGCCGACTATGGAGGATCCAATTTTGTATTTTTTCCGCAACACTAAAACTGGTGACATTATGAAAATTTAAACATCCACCGCAAATGCAATCAGAAACACAGTTTAACTACTATTTAATAGGACTAATCCCTAGTTGACAAAGAGATATACTAGTCAACGGGGATGCCGAGAATAACAACGAACCAATACTTCAAAACCACAAGAGAGGGAGACACTACATCGCACTCAAAACCTTAAAAGACATTGAGATATGTGTCAACTCTTTTATATATCTAACATTGAACTCATTCGTATCAGATCGAACTAACCAGTAACTCTTAACCCAACAATTTCAGGACATAAACTACACATACTAATTTCAAGTTAAAATCAAGTTTGAAGACAAAATCAATTCCAATAAAAGAAACACCACAAACATACTAAAATCTATTTTTAAGTCTTGAGAATCACTTTAACCTTTCCTAAAAGTGAATCCAAACATGCTCGAAGAGAGTCACAAACAATTATCAACTCTCTTATCACGACTTTATTGCTAATTTTCTACCATAATTAAGGTTATTGATTGTATTGCAAATAATAATATAAAACATTAGTCTTAAAGAATGTAACTAAACAAATCATGATATATACTAACCTTGTCATCAAGAGTCTTAGACCAAAACCGAGACAAAGCTCTCTCATAAGGATCTTGAGACAAAAAAGAATTATTTGTCCATGTATCATCTATGTATTCAAGAATGACAAGAGACTCAGCTATTGGATTGCCATTGTGAACAAGAACAGGTACCTTCTTATAAACAGGGTTGTATTTAAGAAGATCATCACTTTTATTAGCTAGATTTTCTTCTGAGTATTTGTATGAAACACCTTTGAGTTTTAAAGCAAGATCTATTCTGTTGCTAAATGGACTTGGCCATTTTCCTAATAGTTTCACTTCTTCTTGATTTGTAGCAGCCATTGTTTTTTTGTTATATGAATTTTGTAGCTAAGAAATGTGATTTTTGAGATATAGCTTTGTTTGTAGCTATTTGTGTTTGGTTTTGTGATGTATTTGGTCAACTTTGATGGACTAGAGAATTTGGGGGTTGGTGGGCACTGGGTAGGTAGCTAAGTAGCTGACACGAAAATCAACACTATCATGCTCAGCAGTAGTACTAACGGAAAATCAATTACCGAAAAATCAACTTAAAACTAAACCATAGAAGTGTATTAATGTGAGGTAAAATTGTAAGATCCAATGTAAATTTTTCAGAGTTGTATTGTTAGAGTAAAAAATGAGTGAGTTATTTTAAGATGATGTAGCTCTTATGAGATCTATAAAATACTTTTGAGTGAGTTTCATACTATGAAGCCCCAATATTTTAAAAATGGGCAAGTATCCTATCCGACACGTATCTAATACACCGATATGCTACGACACGTATCAGACAATTAATATTATTTTTTTAAATAAAAATGATCGATACGTGTAAGATACTTCTCTTATATCAGAGAAGTATCAGGCAATTAATGTTCTCTGATGCTGAAAATGGAAGAGAGGAGACTGATATAATTCGTGTTTTCTCTTACGTGGTGACTGTTAAAGTATAATGTTTTTTTATGTATAATTAACTAAGTCCTTTTTGGATAGTACTGAGATTTTTTTTTTTGGATAGCACTAATTATATCCAATTTGCGTAGTACTTAACTTAATGTATGTAATTGTCACTTGTTTGATTACTTTGAGTAACTTGAATGTTAGTTTATTATCATTATCGATTTTAGTTATCTTATATATTGTGCATTTATATATTTAATTTTTAAATAACGTATCGCGGCAGTATCGTATCGAGAATTTTAAAAAATTTCTCGTATCAGTATCGTGTCGCATATCTAGACTTCATAGATTTAATCATTGGAGATGCTCTAACAAAAAAGACACGGGATATGTATTTACAATTTTGATACCAATTATAAGTAAAAGCATTAGATTAGGTTGTTTGTTTTTATTTTTTATATAAGAAGCGGATTGAGAGTTTTTAAAAATTATTTTGACAAAAAAGAATTTAGTAGATTTTAAAAAATCTTGAAGACAAATTAACCCTATTTAGTATTTTCCATTAACCAAATTGAGATGCTCTAGACAATCAATCGCTGTAACTGATTAACAATACAAAAAAAAATAAACATTGAATTGTTGTAAATAAATAACTAAATTGAAGAAACAATTTAACGACGTAAAAAATAACAAGATTGCATTTTTTTTAAACGAAACAAATTTGCATTTTTGATAAGTAATAGTGAGTCATAAAAAGTAAATAATCATAATCGTTTTTAAAAAAAGTTGCAGAATTTGTTCGATTATATTTTTTTGCAAATTTTTTTTTTTTTAACCCGCGAAAAAAATATTTGATAATCAACTGAACAAAAGAAGAAGAAGAAGAATTATGGTATGTAAAAGTAGAAAACGATGATGAATTGTAAAAGCAAAATAAAAGTCCTTGAGAGGATGTAAAAGTAAAACATGATGTCAAATGATGGTTTATAACTTTGGTTGTTGCAATTATAATTCTACTATTTGATATGCCTAAATGGTCCACAAAATTGTTAAGTGTTCCTTTCCCAATAATAATGAAGATTTCTTTTCCCACCTCCCAGCTTTCTTTTTCACCTCCCGAGTTTCCGTTTTTAACCTTTGAAAAATTGGGAAAAGTCGTTCGGTATATGCGTACCGAAATTTGTTATTGATTTACACCCCTGTTACACCCGTCATATGTATAAAGACTTCGGTGGACGCGTACCGAGGTTTTCCTTCTTCTATACCCCCTACTTCGGTAGACGCGTACCGAACGGTTTTTAAACTAGTTCGGTGGACGCGTACCGAGCTGTTTCTGTATAGAAACAAAGTGTACGCTATCTTCTTCCATTCATGCAGAACGTCTTTGTTAGAAAGAAAAGAGGAACAAACGACCCTAGGGCACAAAGCATCATCAATCTTGCGTTTTTGAGTCAATCTTCCACAAAGTTCATCAATTTCTACTCCATCAAGTAAGATTATGTTCATTTTAGTTCCTTATTTTCATTCATATTTCTTCATATCTCTCAATTGCGTTTTTGATTAGTTTATGTCAATGTTAATCTCTGATTCGTGATTTAGTGTTAATTATGTTGTTGAAATTGTTGATTAGAGGTTTATTGTTGATTTTGGATGATTGCATGTTAGGTTTTATGTGAAATTTGATTAGGTTTAGGTTTTGGTTAAATTTTGAATTTTGAGTTGGTTTGAATGATGAATGGTTGTTGAACAATAGTTATTTAGATTGTTGATTATTGCTTATTATGGTGAATGTTGAATGTTAGATTTGGATATAGTTAGATTTTGGTTAAATTTTGAATATTAAGTTGGTTAGACATAGGTTTTGGTTAAATTTGAATACGGTTAAATTTTGATTACGACTGATGTTTGAATATGCGTTATTGTTTTGTCTAGATATGGAAGAAGATCTTGCCAGAGGGCGACACGGCAGGGAGAGCAGGGCTCATGGCTCAGCACGTAGAGAAGTGCCGCCTGCGCCTAAAAGAGGTCGTCGCAAGAAAGGACAACCTCTTATTGTGGAAGGAACTCATGATGCTGAAGCGGGTGGATCACGTTCCCGCACACGCCGAGCACAGGTTCAGGCACCTGTTGTTGATCAAGAATATGATGCGGGTCAATACCTAGACGACAATGCAAATTGGGTCGAGCAAAACCCACCGCATGAGTCAGAACCACAGCATCAGCAACCACCTGAGGCAGAAGAGGAAGTCATCTACGGAGGAGGGCCAATAGATTTGTCCCTATTATCGCTTTACTATAAGCATATGACAAATTCCATTTGGCTTGCATCATCCGGTTCGAATGTATAATACTAAACCATTACAAATTATTAACTTAATTTTTTTTTTAACTATAAACGACTAATACATGTTAATCCGTTGTTTACAGGTTTTGACTGATGTTATGCGTTCGATTGCCAATGGAAGAAGATTGATAGATATCCCAAAACCTAATCCTAATATGTTGTGGTTTTGGGATACTTTAAGGGGGACTGGTTTGGCAGGGCTATGCGAAACCAATTTCGGCAAGCTAAATCAAGGAGTACTCACTGCATTTGCGGAAAGATGGCATCCGGAAACCAATACATTCCATCTTCCCGTTGGAGAGCTTGACATCACACTTGACGATGTGCAGTGCCTACTGCATATCCCTATTCAAGGGAAGTTTCTTAACCATCACAGGATGGGAAGAAGTGACGTGGCTGACATTGTTAGTGCTTATTTGGGTGTTGAGAAGGAATTAATTATGGAGGAATTTGCTAAGAATAGTGGGCCACATTTGAGGTTTAACTACCTACAAGATATATATAATGAGTTGAAGGAGACTTGTGAGACCATGGAGGAGGAGGAAAGACCGTTAGAGGAGATGATGCCTTATAGGGAGAGGTGTGTGAAGGTTTTTTTGCTGTTTGTGGTTAACTGTATACTTTTCACCAACAAAAGTGTGTACTACATGGATGCCTCATACATGCAGTACTTTCAAGATTTGTCTACCGTCCATGAGTGGAATTGGGGTGCTGCATGTCTCGTTTATTTGCAAGATTATCTGGACGATGCGTCTGAGGAGGGCACTGGTCAGATTGCTGGATACTTATCATTTGTTATGGTATATAAATTTATCAATTAATTTGTTTATTTGTACTTCAATTTTTCAATTACTTCGATAATTAACGTAATTTATATTTATTTCTTTTACGATTTATATTAATGCGATCATTAAATATGAAATTTATGTTTTTTCAGGGATGGATAATTGAGCATTTCCCAGGTCTGAGACAGTGGAGGATAGCTGACAACTGGACTGAGAGTATGCCACGGTGCAAAAAGTTTTTACCCGAACAAGGCCATAAGGATCCACCGTCACACAGACAAAGTTTGGATAACATGCAGATGTCCGATGTTGTCTTCTGCTCGTACGATGCGCATCGAGCCTTCAGACCGTTGATTGATGAATGTTTCTTTTCTGGGTGGTTAAGGTGTGGAAAAATGCTTGGAAAGCATTTTCCTGAACGGGTGCTTGGAAACCATCTGTTCGAGCTTTAAAAAAGTAGTTGTTCTCGTCAAGACACTTATGCAAATGTTGCATTTCCGTCCTTGTCGCCCTCGCTCTTTGTTTTAATCTGTAACGTGCATTGTAAATTTGCTTTACAACCGTCACATTCTTCGGATCCCTCTCTTTCATAGTCGAAATGATGTTCTTAGGCGAGACCAAATTCTTTGTCAATTCCGATAGAAGTTGCTTTTCTACCGGTTTCAAACGACCCGCGACGAGATGACCTTGCAACGCTTTGTCAAGCACATGGTTGTGCATGCCATCAACAATAGTAACGTGTCATTCCCCCGTTGCATGGAAATAACCTCGTAGTCTAAATGGACAATCACATTTTCTCGTTCTTGTCGCTTCAAATTTTACCTTCTTTGCACTTGATTTGTATGTACCGCCCCTTTCGCAACCCAACATAATGAACGGCTTCCTACTACCTTTGCCGTTGTCGGATCTTACAATGACAATCACAAATTGTAACGGGAGAGCTATGTCACGAGCCCACTCTACCAAAGCCTCTTTGTTTTCGAAAGTTCTATCCGTTACAAAATGGGACCTTGTATCCACTCTTATTGGCGATACTTGAGGCTCCGCCACTACTATTTCTCTACACTCGTCCGGAGGTTTAGCTTCATCGGCCATAACTACAACAAATGCCAAAACAAATATAATAAGTAACTTGATCAAAAATAATAGCTTCATCAATAATGCAATCCATAATTTTAACAATTATAAATACCTAAACAAAACAAGCATACAATGCATAAACCAAATTATAAATCCATTTTCTGCAAGTTACAGAGAGCATTGTAACCTGATTTATGTTTCGCAAAAGTTCGGTACGCATGTACCGAACTTTTGTTCTTCATACTTTGAATTAGTTCGGTACGCGTCTACCATGTTTTTCAAATAGTTCGGTAGACGTGTACCGAGTGATTGTGTGTCAGAAACCTACGAACCTAGCAGGTAGGTGTGCGTGAAATAAACGATAAAGTTTGAAATTTACCTTGTTTTTGAGCTTCTAATGCGTGTAGAAACAATTAGCCAAGCTTCCAATGTTGATTTCAACCCCCAAATCGACGGAATCACGCTATTTTCACGTTAGGAGATTTTGGTTGTGTGTTTGTGAAGAGAAAGAAATGAGGAAGAAACCTGGTGTGTCTGGTTTATAAACATTAAGTTCGGTGGACGTCTACCGAACTCCAGCGTGCTCGGTACGTGTCTTCCGAACTTTCAAAAACCTCGGTACGCATCCACCGAACTTTTCCTTTCAAATTTTCAAAAAGTCAAGGGGCAAACTGGGATTTAAGGGGGGTGAAAAAGAACCCTGGGGGTGAGAAAAAAAATCTTAATAATAATTAGCGAGGTTGAGGAATAGACCGTAAATTAGGACCTGGATTAGGTGCAATCGGCAGTGCTAGTGTATACATTCGGTGCAATCTAGACCGTTTGATCAAAATCAGACAACTTAAATTTAAAATCAAAATTTTATATGTTTTAAAAAATTAAAACTGCATTTAAATTTGAATCCATTGACACACTTTGATTGCAGCTAAAGTGACTGCTTTGAATCCATTTCCAGTAAATTAGGCTATTGTCGTACAATAGAACTGTTCATGGTCAAAGAACTGAACCATAACAATGGTTCTAGAAAATTGAACCGTTATGATTTACAGTCAAACTGAACTGTATCGTTGGTTTAATTAACCGGTTAACCAAACTGTCCAATATTAGTGTATGACTTGAGTTATTTTTGTCTGGCTTGTGTACCAATTAGTTTGATTTATGCAGAAAAAACTATGTCTTGGTAATGTTGCCTAAATCTGTGAGTTTGGAAAATTGAATTGATTAATTTGCAGGAGTGAGTTTTGAGTAAACTGATTTAAAGACCATGATATAGATTTAACAGAGTATTTTGATATGTCTTAAGCCCGCTGGTCGCCCGACTGTGGGCTAGGTAAGGGCATTAGGCACCTGCTGGTGCTGGCTATGATCTACCTTTTACATGTTCAACCTCTTCTGATGCTTACCTGATTGGTAATTGTTGGACAATCTTTAGGTCCATAAACAGTAATTACTGATATGAATTAGTGAAAAAAAAGGATTGGATGGGTAGATTGAAAATTCTTAAGAAATTAATAAGAATAAGATTGAGAGGATAATTGTTGAATCCTTGTGATTGTTGATGATGTTTTTATTGATGATTTTATTGTTGATAAAAATGATTAAGCCTGTGAATCTGCAGAAAGGAAAACATTGTCACAGTATGGGCAAGAAGTACCTTGTTGGGTCACATTTACGTGCCCAAAAGTGGTTGAGAGGTAACCACGAGATGATGAAATTGATGATTAATACTTAGACTATTTCTCCATCATTGATCAGCCTAGATCATGCGGTGACAGCCATGAGGTGCCTAGATCAGCCTTGAGGGCATTTTCAGTACAAGGTGCGAAAGGTGGGGACACTGCCTGCCGAGATGTCTCACAGACAGTAAATCACCCTGGCTAGACACGACGTATTTGATGATTTCCAGCCCGTGCAATTTCTATGTATAATTCCCCAGCCTTATGTTTTCGTGGTCGCTACTCATACACCCTGTGTATGGATAGACAATGAGAATGGAGGTACTGATGGCGTAGATGTGGACACTGAGGAGTAGTCTTAGAGATGCGAGTTAGCTAAGGACAATTTAGTAGTTTTTATAGTAGTTGAAATTTGAAATAAGCCATTAATGATTTTGATCTAATAATAGCGGTGAAAGCTTAGAGTAGTTGATTTTGATGTAATAACAGGGGAAAAGCTCTGAATTACGTGACATCGAGGATTTTGAGGGTTTACTGTGGATTATGCTAGCAAGCTTGTTTCATTTTTCCGTGTTAAGTGATGACTGTTTGAATGTTGTATTCACACCTTTGGTGGATTTTTCTTATTATTTTCACATGTTTATTACTTGACAGTTTACTATTGAAACATGATTTCTGAGTCCGGATTGCAGTGCATAAATGAATGGTAACCAATAAACCCTATAATTTTCTTAGCTTCAAACTAGTACGGTTATTTTGCATGCAGAACTATACCTTTTATGTGCATCGGAAACTTTTAATTTCACACTTGTTCATGCCTCTTTCTTATAGCTATACCTAGAAGATAAATATTTGTAAATATGGGTAACATGTGCACCTTTAGGAGGCTCTATACAGTCAATGTTTGAGATCTACACAAATGCACCAATAACAAAATTATTGCATAGTGAGTTTTGAAAGAAGGCATAATCCATCATTTTTCGACCACCAAAACAATCCCTTATAAAAATCATGTAACCAAGACAATAGACACCATCAATATTTTGAATAAAATATCATATTAAAATTGTTTTGCTTTGATAGCCATCATCCAACTTTTCCATTATGAATAAAGAATTCATAATGCATTTTCCTCGCAGTTCATTGAGGGATTCATCCCTTACAAAATCTATGAAGTTCATAATGCAAAATCACTTTTAATTGCAGTTGCAGAATTGAATTTAGGGACTAAGGGTTATCAAAGCATAATATATATCCATTCTTGGGTAATTATGAATAAAAATTCATAATTTTTTAAAAGAAAACCGGACACCGATAAAGACAATTGTTTGACTAGCAATTAAGGCTACAGCTAGCTTTCACATTCAAGGACTAGGGTCATGAAGTAATTTATCCAGCATTTTCTCGGGATCAAGACATCCAATACCTTACAAAATTTAAAGATTCACATTTTATAGAACTACCTCATTAGCATGCTGAACCTGAACGGCGCAATGTTCAGCAATAAACAGTTTTGTATTTCTCAAGAAAAAGATTGAATCTTATTGAAAGAAATTTGGTACCGTAACAGGTATCAATCATAAACCGATATGTTGGAATGAAAATACCATAATTACCATCACAAATGGGGAAAAAAAACTTTCAAAATATTCTTGAGCCAAAGGGCATTTGCTCGATTAAAGTTTGATTGAATGTTCTTGAATAATCAAGAATGAGAAAAATGGGTAAGGTTCTACATTTTTTCAAGCAGAAGATTGAATGTTCTTGACTAATCAAAAATAAAAAAATGGGTATCCCAACATGTATCAATTTGTAAATATATTGCAATAAAAGTTCCAAAATTACCGTATAACAAACGAAAAAGTTAATCTTTCAAAATATTGGTACCAAACATAATCTAGGGACAAAACACCTTTTTCTCAATTAATAAGGTTCTTTTGTTTCTCAAGTAGAAGATTGAATTTCTTGAAAAATCAAGAATGAGAAAAATGGGCAAAGCTCTACCTTTTTTTTAAGCAAAAGATCAAAGGTTCTTGACTAAATAAAAAATGGGTATAGCAACATCTATCTATTCAAATATATTGGTTTGAAAGTTCCAAAATTACCATAGCAAACGAAAAAGTTATATTTTTCAAAATATTGGTACCAAACAGGGTCTTAGGATTGAACACCTTTTGCTCAATTAGTAAGGTTATTATGTTTTTATAAAGCAGAAGATTGAATGTTGTTGGATAATCCATAGTGAGAAAATGAGTATATGCATATGCATCAATGCAAATATGTGGAATGAAAATAAAAAAATAAAAAAAAAAATTACCAAAGCAAACGAAGTTTATCTTTCAACTTCCAGGTCTCGACATAGAGCATGTCAGTTTCTTTTGAATGTTCTTGAAAAAATTGTGTTTGATTGTTTAATATCCCATAAGGTTGAGACTCAAACAATTATTACGAAGAATATAACCACCATTCATGTAATCAAAACATAAAAAACTGAGACAGGAATCACATACCTCTTTATCTGAATTTTCATTTTCAAATTTGGGATTGAAAATTGCTCTGATTTGTTCATGAAGCCACATCAACAATAACACCTGAGCTATCAAACATATCCCTTTACCCACCAGCATGCTTTTGATTCGAGTTACAGTCCTCCATTAACAGTTCCATGAGATTTCAGTTTCCAAATCATCGTTGAAGCATGGGAATAAACCACCGTATTAGACTTCAAAGAGTTGGTTTGTTTATACTTTGCCTCGCTTGATTCGTTTCTCCTTTGGAGAATTCATTTGAAACCATTATCAGTAGGCTAATCAATCAAACACAAGGAAGCACTTCCTTTTGCATTTCAAAATCACTTCATATTGTAGTTGCAAAATTGCAATTAAGGACTAGGATCATCAAAGCACAATAGATAATATCCATGCCTTACATTATGAGTGAAATTTTATATTAAAATTGTATTTAAGGCAACAACTAGCTTTCACATTAAGGCATCATCCAACATTTTACTCAAAGATCATTGAGGCATCCATCCCTTACAAAACTTATGAAACATTAGGGACAATGGTCAATAAGTTCATAATGCAAAATCACTTTTAATTGCAGTTGCAAAATTAAATTTAGGGACTAAGGGTCATCAAAACAGAATATATATTCATTCGTGCATTATTATGAATAAAAATTCATAATTTTTTTTAATAGAACAGAGGACACACCGATAGAGACAATTGTTTGAGTAGCAATTAAGGCAACAACTAGCTTTCATATTAAGGGACTAGGGTCATTAAGTTCATCCAACATTTCACTCTATGGTCATTGAGGCATCTATGATCCATCCATTACAAAATTTATAAAACAAAGTATATTCATCAATTCCAACGGTCAAAGTTAGGGTTACTACTTTTCCAGATAATGAAAAATGATTCCGTCACACAATGATTCACAATCTTGTAGTGTTTTTATATCCTTTTAAATTGGAAACCCACCATCATTCCCAACATGTATCGATCATAAACCACATGGGTAAAATATGTTAGAATGAAAATTCAAAAAACGAGTGAAACTTGATTATCGTGACAAACAAAAAACCGTCTTTTGAGGTTCTTTTGGGACAGAACAGAACACCTATTGCATAATTAAGGTTCATTTGTTTTTGTCAAGCAGAAGATTGAATGTTCTCTACTAAATAAAAAGTATGAATGCATACAAGAGAAGCTACATACCAGAGAATATCTTTCAGGGTTCTCGACACAAAGAATACCTGTTACATAATAATATTGTCTGAAAGAACTGTCATCAGTCACCACAACAAGTTTGTAGGCTGCATAGCAGAGAGGCTGTACCACCTACATGATTGGTTGATTCAATGCTGCATCAGAGTTCACATGTATTCAATTACTAAATCTAGTGCTATATGATTCTTATACAACCACCTGCAGTCAAAAACATTGACTGATATAACCTCAACACGGTTTCCTCAATTGATCACAATGCAAAAGAGATAGTTTCTTTGTACTTTGCTTTAAATGATTCGTTTCTTCCTTAGAGAATTCCTTTGAAACCCTCATCAATAGGCTAATTTAACACAAGCATGCACTCCATTTTGCATTTGCAAAATCACTTCATATTGTACAAAGTTGCATTTAGGGACTAGCTCATCAAGACATCCAATTCCTTAAAAAATTTGAAGGTTCACAGCATTGAATAATCAAGAATGATAAAATTGGAAACCCATCATCGTCCCCAACATGTATCGATTATAAACCAGATGGGGCAAATGTTAAAATGAAAATTCCAAAAATGAGTGAAACTCCATTATCGTGACAAACAAAAAACTGTCTTTTTAAAATATCGGTACAACAAACAGGATCTTGGGACAAAACAAAACACATTTTGCACAATTAAGGTCCTGTTGTTTTTCTCAAGCAGAAGATTGAATGTTCTTGAATGATCTAAGCAAATATGCGGAAAGAAAGTTGAAAAAATTACCATAACAAACAGAAGCAATTATGTTTTGTTGATGTTGCAAATAATAATGATGATTGAGCAAACCACCGAACATCCACGGAGGTTTGATGGAGGTGAGATCACACTACCATTTAGCTTATTAGAAAATAGAGCAATATAGGATATCTATTTGCAGAAAAATCTGTACTTAGAAGAATAGGGACTAATTTTATAAAATACAGTCTTGTGAGCTTTGAATCTATCCTCAAGTTCAATAATAATCAAAGGGAAAATTGAACTATACTTACCATTGGACCAGGATTTCTATACAAATTTTGCTCAGTATTTAAAGATGTTATAACAGCAAACTAACTTAATCTCAGTCAGATTTATGTACGTTTGATATTCAATAGCACTTGATCTATATTTAGGTAGTATTATCACACAATTTCAAGGCAACAAAATATCCACATACTTATATGATGACATAAAGCATTGTCATTTTTTAAAAGACTCATTTTTAGACTTATCAGAGCATAAACCTATTAAAGTCGGAGTTGCTCATCCTTGTAACCCTCTTCCAAAAAATCCGAAATCAACCATACATGCCATGAAGTACCACTTTCTCTAGTACTTATTTTCATGTAATTGATCAATTTTTAAATAAGCATTCAAAGCATATTATAACATAACTTCCCATCACACAGCTACCATCATAACGTAATCTCGTTATCTCGATAATAAGTGATCATTGAAATAGACCTTTAACTCGAGAAATTCTCATGTTGGCCATGACGCTTGAATTGTGTCCTTGCAAACAGAAATTGGGTTAAAGCAGTAAGTATATATTCAAAAGAAGCTAACGTTATAATGTCAGTAATATATAGTTAATAGGCATAAAACCTAGACTCCATCTTACTGTGGAATTTGGATTTAGTGAGCTCGTCTACACCATACCACTATTTAGGGTCAGAAAAAGACAATAGACACCATCCACATTTTGAATAAAAATTTCATATTAAAGTTGCAAATATTAACTGTTGTATATTCTGTATGAATATTCTTTATTTCTTAACACATTGTGAAAAGTTTCTATTCAAATTAAGATATCGGCTAGTTACAACTTTAAATATGCATACCAATTAACATTTGTAGAAGATTCAACAACCCTAATTTATGTGTGAAAATTTTTGCAATCAATTTTTCTTTCCTAGGGGCTGGTGGGAACAGGATTGTGCTATGTGGCAATGGCATGGTGTGTCAAACAAGGGGTCCAGTTTTTCCTGCAACATTTACCCCACTTTTACAGATGTTTGTGGCCGTTCTTGATCTCTGGATATTAAAAGAGGAAATTTATATAGGAAGGTTAGTTCAAGTTATCACTCTTATTTTTTCCACTTTTTATATTGCATTTTCCCTAATACCTTTCTATCTGCAATAAGCAGTGTTGTAGGATCAGTCTTGGTTATTTCTGGCATGTATATGCTCCTATGGGGTAAAAGTAAAGATAGAGGGCAGTGTGCCTTGAAGGACACTCAAGAAAATAAAAAAGATGAAGAATGTCAATAACAATACTACCAATCCTACTATGAATAACCAGTGATCTCTCTATGCTCAGGCCTTAAGGGGAACAAGGGTTCTCCGAAATTACACTTGTTTTGCATCAGAAACAATAGCAATGAAATTATAATATTTTTGTATATGTATCAGTCTCAGAAATTTTTTTGTATATTTTTTGTATATGACACCTAATAGCGGATATGCATAAGTTTTAAATGTTGAATTTACTGAATGTTACAAATCTATATCTAACAGTAAAGTTGCAAGTGTATGGATATACCATGTCTAGTGTTATTAAGCATACCATATTACAAGCATATCAAAATGACAGTCTTGACTTATTGATTAATTTTATCGAAAATATTGCAATTAAATGCTTTATATATCTTATTTATCACCAAATACTTTTTCTGCATAACATAGTACTAAACCCAAAAATGATCATTTTAGTATTACTGGCAAGTTCTTCAAAGCACTTACTGTCTTCTTTGATTACATATAACAAACTGTCATTGCAACTTAAAAATTAAAAACATTTACGGTCAAAACAATTTGAAAGTTCACTTTTCAATTCAAAATATTCTGAGCATATCATATGATATCAATTCACAACAAAAAATGCGTTTAAAAAATAAAAGAATTCCTTGAAAGAAAATTGTGGTTTAAACTGATCATTCCTATACATTTTTGTTCTTTACAAAGGCGGTCGCAAATGGAGCTACAAGAGTTTGTAAAACACAATGAAAAAGGTCAAGATGAATGTGACATCAAAGCTAAAATAAGAGGCAAATTACCTAAGAGAATGGTGGTTGGTCAAGATGAATGTGAGCCTCATCTGATGATACTTGTGATTTAAGTGTCAATAAAATGGCCTGCTGTTTGTCATTCACTTATTCCGAATCTGTCATTATTCAAAGACCATAAAACCTAAGATTGGTGGAATCTGAACATATAAATATGGGAGGGGGATATCATTATTTATTTAGGGGGATGAGGAAGGCACTAGGTCATACATTCCAAAATGGGAATTCGATCTTTGTCCCTTTAAGTTACAACACTAGGCAGTCACCACTGCGCTAGTAGCACCCACAGGATCGGTCTGGCATTCAGTCTAATTAAATCAATTAGTACAAGATGTGTGTATATCTTTAAAAGGAACACCATGAAATAATTACAGATGGTATGCCGGAAACAATAGGGATAATCACATGATACACACAACCTCATGTCAAGTCATCCCCTCGAGTACTTCAGAAAGATAGTGATAAACCCAAGTACAGATTTGGGTAGAACTCAAGCTTTGGTTAGATAGTAATACAAACATTATTAGAATAAAAGAACAAATCTTAATACTATGTTAGAGAATCTTAGTTTATCTCGTATGATCAGTTTCTAATCTTACGGTGTGTTCGGTACAGCCAATTTGTTCATGAAAGAAGTATGTGAGAGAGAGTTAGCGAGAATGTGAGGACTTCTCTTGTTTGGTTACAAAGAGAGAGACGTGAGAGAGATGCAATGTTAGTGGGACCTCAAAGATTAAAGTACCAATATGTAAGCCCTTCTTCAAACTATTTTTTACCAAATTAGTCCTTCAAATATTCAAAATTGTCACCAAATTCATTCATCCAAAGGAATAAAATAGTGACACAAAAGGACAAATTGAGCGACAATTTTGTATCTTGTCTAATTTGGTGGGGAAAAATTAGAGGACTTTTATGGCAACAGTTGAATATATGGAGGACAGATAGAGAAACTTAGGAATCTTAAACTTGCCCTCAAAAGCTGGAACAAGGAGGTGTTCGGTATTTTAGATCGTCGCATCGACTCAGTGATTGAGGAGATTCAGGGCTTCGATCTACTAGCCGAATCAAGATCTCCATCTCAGGAGGAGATTTTTTCTCGCTCTAAAGCTTTTGCTAATCTGTGGGGTCTCATGCGTGCTAAAGAGATCAATTTGGTTCAAAGATCTAGGTCCCGTTGGTTAAAAGAAGGCGATGCTAATACAAATTTTTTTCATGCTAGCATTAAATCTAGGGGTAGGAGGAATGCAATCTTGGCTTTAAGGGTGGGGGACAGATGGGTCGAAGAAGTTTCAGAGGTGCGGAAGGAGATTGTTGATTATTTTAAGGGTCATTTCTCTGAGACCCTTGTTGATCGTCCTACGTTGGATGGTTTGGACTTTAGAGGTTTGTCTGCTGAAGATGTCTCGTTTCTTACTGCTCCCTTTGATGCTGTGGAGATTAAGGAGGTGGTTGTCAACTCAGATGGTAGTAAGAGTCCGGGCCCTGATGGTTTTAATTTTGCTTTTTTCAAGAATTTTTGGGATCTTTTAAAGGGCGAAGTGGGAATTATGTTTGATCAGTTCTTTGTGACTGCTGATTTGTCGCGGAATTTTTCCTCCTACTTTATCACTCTAGTTCCAAAAGTTGATGCCCCCCGCAAGATTGGTGATTTTAGGCCTACCTATCTCCCTTGTTGGGTCTTTATATAAGCTTGTATCCAAAGTTTTGGCTGCTAGACTTGCTAAGGTTATGCCCAAATTAATCTCTCCGAATCAGTCAGCCTTTCTTAAAGGTAGGCAGTTGGTTGATGGAGTGGTGGCAGTTAACGAAGTTATTGATCTTGCTAGAAAGCTTAAGAAGGAATGTTTCATTTTTAAAGTGGACTTCGAAAAGGCGTATGATTCAGTGAGTTGGAGTTTTCTTGACTATATGCTACAGCGTTTTGGTTTTGGTCCTAAGTGGCGCAGCTGGATTCGAGCGTGTGTCTGTAACGGTAATTTAGCTGTCTTGGTCAATGGTTGCCCTACAGAGGAGGTGAATATTCAAAGGGGTTTAAAGCAAGGGGATCCACTAGCCCCTTTTCTGTTTCTTTTAGTGGTAGAAGAGTTGAGTGTTGTTATTAGGAGAGCAGAGGATCTTGGTTTGTTTTCAGGTTTTAGAGTAGGTAACGGTGGACTGTCAATTAGCCACCTTCAGTATGCCGATGATACCCTCTTCTTAGGGGAACCTTCTGTCCAGAATTTATGGTCGATTAAGACTATCCTTCGATGTTTTGAGCTGACTTCGGGTCTCAAGGTTAATTTTTTTAAAAGTAGTGTCATGGGAGTTAATGTTAGTAATGATTTTCTTGGTCTAGCAGAAAGGTTCCTCCATTGTAATGTTGGCTCGCTTCCTTTTACCTATCTTGGCTTACCTGTGGGGGCTAATCCTCGGAAGGAGAGTACTTGGAAGCCTCTGTTGGAGTCTTTAGCAAGGAAACTTGGAGTGTGGCGGAATAGATTTATTAGTTTAGGTGGTAGGGTGGTTTTATTGAAATCAGTTCTTAATTCCATACCAATTTTTTATCTTTCTTTTCTGAAGTTACCTTTGTCAGTTTGGAAGAAAATAGTCAAATTGCAGAGGAATTTCCTTTGGGGGGGTGCAAATCTGGATCGCAAGATTGTCTGGGTCAAATGGGATAAGGTGTGTAGGCCTAAGGCAGTTGGAGGGTTAGGTTTAAGGGATCTTCGTGCTATGAATCTAGCTTTGCTTGGTAAATGGAGGTGGAGGTTGTTGTCAGGGGGACAAGGGATTTGGAGAGATATTATATTTGCTAGATATGGTCTCTTGTATCCATCGCCTCATTTTGGAGGTCGTCCATCTGGTTTTAGTGGCACTTCCCTCTGGTGGAAAGATGTTTCCCTTTTAGGAAATTATGTTGAGGTAGCCACAGATTGGTTCTCAGAAGGTGTGTTAAAAAAGGTGGGCGATGGGACTTCATCTTCTTTCTGGTTTGACCCTTGGGTGGGAGGTGTTCCGCTAAAATCTCAGTTTCGTGGTTTGTTTCAATTATCTGATCAACAATTAAATTTGATAGGGGAGATGGGAAACTGGTTGGAAGGAGAGTGGCACTGGAATTTTAGATGGAGGAGGGAACTTTCGGTGTGGGAGATTGAAATGCTTCAAGCCCTCATGGCTGTGGTGAAACCTCCTTTTCTAGGTTCTATCGATTCCTGGTCCTGGAGACATGATTCTTCTGGGACCTTTTCAGTTAAGTCGGCATACTTGTTGCTTACGGCGGGTGTGGTTCCTAATGTTCTAGATTCTCTTTTAGCTAGGGTGTGGAAATCTTTGGCCCCGTCTAAAGTGATTATTTTCTCTTGGCAATTACTTCAAGATAGGGTGCCTTCCAGGCAGAACTTGCTTAAGCGTAGGGTGATTAGGAGTCCTAGTGATGCTTTATGCGCTTTTTGTGGAGCTTCAATGGAAGCGGTAGTTCACCTTTTTGTGACTTGTGATTCTATTTCTCCGGTGTGGTACTTTCTTTTTAGGTGGTTGGGTCTCCGGTTTGTATCCCCGGGAAGTATTACAAGTGTTTTCCAAGATTTTCTAGGTCATGGGATGGGTAGGAAGAATAAGTTAGGGGGGTTGTTAGTTTGGCATGCTACTGTTTGGGCTATCTGGAACTCTCGAAATGATGTCATCTTTGCGAGAGGAACTTTTTCTGTTGATTCTTTGGTGGAAAAGGTAAAACTTTCAACATGGAAGTGGTATCTGGCTAAAAACCCTGGTAATCCCTGCTCCTTCTATGAGTGGGAGGTGCAACCGATCTTGTGTTGGAGCCGATAGTGGTAGGTGAAATGCTGGTTTTGAGTCTCGCTGCCTCTCGGTGGTGATTGACATATTCTTTGTCTGTCTTCTCTTCTTTACTTTTTCTTTTCTCCTCTTTGTTTAGGTGTTTGTAGCCATGTGTTTTGGCTTATTTTTCTCATTGGTGTTTTCTGTGATTCAAATTGTTTCTTATTTATTTATTATATATATATATATATATATATATATATATATATATATATCTTTGCCATTCAAAAAAAAAAGATAGAGGCGCATGTTCTTTTAGATAATCCATAAATTACTAAGCCGGCTATCTGCAATGTTATAGAAGCACATACAATGAACGAAGCCATTGCAACTCAAATACACGTTGATGATGAGACTTTTCTAAATCTGTTTAACCACACGCAAAAAAAAAAAAAAAAGTCAAGTTAACAACATGATATGCTAGTTCATACAAATGTGTGTTTGTGTATAAGATTTTATTTGCATAAACTAAGAGGTGGCTGCATAATTTTTATTTAAAAAGATTGAGATAAAGATAAATTTGTTATGAGCCCAGTTTTGTTCAGACTCCTGACACTTTAGGAGCAACTTTAGTTTAAATGCAGCTTTATGATGTGTAAAATACGAAATGCCTGAATTTTTAGGAAAGCATCGCCACACCATTTCATTAGAGCCACAAATAAGTAACTAAAGCACAAATGAATCCCCGTGTTAACTACCTTTTTGCATCACTACAAAAATAATTATTTTCATATATATAATAATATATTTTTATATTGATAACAATAAATTAAAAATCTCGTGTTCGCTACAAGTAAGGTAGCTGAAAGATCCAAATAAGATTTGCAAGTCATCATAGATAAAGATAATACTAGTGTATTGAGGATGATGACAAGTAATAGTGAATTGTAAGAAGTTATATGTATACCTCTAACATAATTACTTGAGACGTAATCAAGATTTACACAAGAGCACTTAGATTTCCCCTCCTCGGCAACAAGTCGATATGGACCCTAAAATTTAAATTAAGAAAAACATCATGTAAGAAAAACAGTGAAATGAAAATAAAGAAAAAAAAGTGTTTTATCCGCTTACTGTGTCTAGTTGCTTAGCAAACCACCGATTTAGCTCTTTTAGACAGGATGAGCCTCTAAGCAAAAATTGGCTGAAAGTCTGAGTATGCCAAATGTATACCATCTTCTGCACTTCAAAGTAGCAAAGTTCATCAGAAGATGAAATCAGCCAGAAATCAATGGAAAAACAATTATTTTAAAAAAATACAAATAAAAAGAAGAATGAAATAGAGGAAGGAAACAACTACACGAGTAAGCAGCAGCAAATGCAAGTTAAAAGGTAAAAAATTAATAGTCAGATATGTTTCAAGCATACATCATGATTCATTTTGAGTCCAATGTTATAACTCTGCAGTATACTGTACCAGAATTCAACAGCAACAACTATAACAAACTTTCAGCTAGATTGAATTTCAGAACATATTATCAGCAGACTTATCAATTTGAACAACTTTGTAGGCTTTATATCTTTGTACCCAACTTAAACAATCAAGGCTGAATGTAAACCGAGCAAATTATCATTTCTCTCATTGCCTAATATAGTTGAACAATAAAGCTTCCAATAAGATGTAGGCAATAAATTTCAGGTTGTCACTGAAGATCACATATACACACAATTAACGGGAAAAAAAATGAACTTTTTAAAAGTAGTAGAACAAGAGACAACGGAGAGGAGTAAGAAAAGGGAATATTACCATCTTCTGAATGGTAATGAGCCAACTCGTGACTCCTCTAATGTGGAAGCAATTCTTCCAAGAACTGCATTCATCTAATCAACAAAAAAACAAGTTAATAAAAACAAGGTAGTCAGAGTCGAGATCCTACGCAAGATCGGGGAGGGGTCAAAAGATCGTGAATCGGGGGATCGTAACACGGATCGTAAGATCCTACCAAATTCACAAATTAACATATATATGCATATAAGCTCATGCATATGCATGATATATATAATATATAGGTGGAAAAACACTCCAAAGACCCCTAATTACTTAATCAATAAACAAATAAATTGTATGAAAACATAAATAAAAAAGGTATTTTTTTTTAAATTATACTTATGATTATTATTATGTTTATTTGTATGGATTTTTCAAATCACATTAGCAGTTATTAATTATTGAAAACAATAACAAAAACAAATTTGTTTTTTTGAGTAATAAAGGAAGTAATATAATTTTATTTTATTTTTTTTACGATGGAAGCAATATTATTATTATTATTATTATTATTATTATTATTATTATTATTATTATTATTATGAAAATTCTCTTGACTAATAAAGAAAGAAAGTTGGAGAAAAGAATCATAAAAAAAATAACAAAACAAAACCAAAAGGGGTGTAAAAAAAAAAAAGGCAAGGTGACAAATTAATGCTTAGTGGGGTATTATTTCAAAAAACAAAACAAAAAAAAAGCTCAGTGGGTGACGCTTCAGCCTCTCACGTGCTTTTAACGTCTTAATTTAATATTTCCTTAAATAACATCATCGTTTTAAGGAACCGGGTTGTGGATCCGACCCGGGAAGTAAACTGTGTGGAACATGAACAGAAACGGCCGACACGCACGAGTCCACCGCTCCCACGATTTTTTGCGGCGATCCCGGCCGCGCCCACCAAATTCCGATTCTGGCCATGATCGAGCACGGCAAAGGGTGTCGAGATCGCAAAAGCGTACGATCTTACGTTCCGACTCGCGATCTTGTCTACCATGAATAAAAACTATCCAACACGAGACAATACTTCAATAAACTGAAATGCAGTCTACACAATCCACAGTACAAAAAATGAACTGAAAATCACTGGTGCTTGATAAAATAGTTAATGACATTAGCAACCTAGGTATTAAGTTGGGCTCAAACTCAGATTTCTTTAAATCTCTAATCATAATGATGTCCAGGTCATTTCGTTACTCAAGTCTGAAAATAATCCACTGTGAAATATAAATATTCTTGGATTGATTGCTTTTCTACAAAGCGAACCATTTATATATAGAAAAACTGAACCATAAATAAAACATTATAAATGCAAATTCAACATCAAAATTATTTACCAAGTAAACAATAATTCATCGCCAAAAGAAGAAAAACATGATAAAATACATCAATTCATCCGTAAAATGTGACTATTAAGACATTTGAGAAGCACCTGTAAATTTCTTTCGGAAAGGCTATCATCAATCGTTGTAAGGTGTCCGTTAACAACAGAAGTCGCACCAACACGCGCTCGCCTACCTTGTGTCAAATTTGACGCCTGGCTAGAAAGCATGTCAAACTGAGAATGAAGATGCCTTAGCTGTCTTTGCAAATCAGCAGCTTCAGTTTTATAGGCCAAAGTTGCTTCCCTGAAGACAACCTTTCTTCAAATGTTATTCCCTAACTAAGATGAAACATAATTACAAGGTCAAATGATGAATCAACCTCCCTTTACCCACAAGCATGCTTTCAACTTTAGTTACAGTCCTCCGCTAACAGTTCCATGAGATTTCGGTTTCAAAATCACTGATGAACATTGGGAATCAACCATCTTATTAGCAATGTTGAACATGAACGCCACTATGTTCACCAATAAGAGGTTTTCTATTTCTCGAGCAGAAGATTGAATTTTATTGAATGATCAAGAATGATAAAAATGGGTAAGGTTCTACCTTTTTTCAGTTATTAAATCCAACACTTACATTTATAATTATCAACACAAATTAGTACTATTTGATTCTTATAGCAACACCCTTATCAGTAGGCTAATAAAACACAAGGAAGCACTTCCTTTTGCATTTAAAAAATCATTTCATATTGTAGTTGCAAAATTACATTTAGGGACTAGGGTCATCAAAGCAATAAAGATATTATCTGTACCTTATATTATAATTGCATTTAAGGCATCATCCAACATTTTTGGGCCACGAAGACAATCCATTACTAAAATCATAGAACAAAGTATATCCATCTTATTATCGAGTTTGTATATCATACCACTAGTGGCAATTTCACAATTAGGTCATAAAAACACAACAGACACCATCCACATTTTGAATAAAATTTCATATTAAAGTTGTTTTGGTTTTGAAAGCCACCATCCAACTTTTCCAATATGAATAAAGAATTCATAATGCATTTTCCTCAAAGGTCATTGAGACATCCATCCCGTACAAAACTTATGAAACATTAGGGACAAGGGTCATTAAGTTCAAAATAGAAAATCACTTCTAATTGCAGTTGCAAAACTGAATTTAGGGACAAAGGGACATCAAAGCAGAATATACGTCCATTCATGCATTATTATGAATAAAACTTCATAATTTTTTTAAAAGAAAAGCGGACACCGATAGAGACAATAGCTTGAGTAGCAGTTAAGGCAACAACTAAACTTCACATTCAGGGACTAGGGTCATTAAGTTCATAATAGAAAATCACTTCCAATTGCAGTTGCAAAACTGAATTTAGGGACTAAGGGTCATCATAGCAGAATATACATCCATTCAAGCATTATTATGAATAAAAACTCATAATTTTTTTAAATAAAAAACCGGACACAGATAGAGACAATTGCTTGAGTAGCAATTAAGGCAACAACTAGATTTCACATTCAGGGACTAGGGTCATTAAATTCATAATAGAAAATCACTTCTAATTGCAGTTGCAAAACTGAATTTAGGGACTAAGGGTCATCACAGCAGAATATACATCTATTCATACATTATTATGAAACAAAATTCATAATTTTTTACTAGAGAAGCGGACACCGATAGAGATAATTGCTTGAGTAGCAGTTAAGGCAACAACTAAACTTCACATTCAGGGACTAGGGTCATTAAGTTCATAATAGAAAATCACTTCCAACTGCAGTTGCAAAACTGAATTTAGGGACTAAGGGTCATCAAAGCAAAATATACATCCATTCATGCATTATTATGAATAAAAATTCATAATTTTTTTACTAGAAAAGCGGACACTGATAAAGACAATTGCTTAATTGCTTGAGTAGCAATTAAGGCAACAATTAGATTTCGCATTCAAGGGACTAGGGTCATTAAGTTCATAATAGAAAATCACTTCTAATTGCAGTTGCAAAACTGAATTTAGGGACTAAGGGTCATCAAATCAGAATATACATCCAGTCATGCACTATTATAAATAAAAATTCATAATTCTTTTTAATAGAAAAGCGGACACCGGTAGAGACAATTGCTTGAGCAGCAATTAAGGCAACAACTAGATTTCACATTCAGGGACTACGGTCATTAAGTTCATCCAACAATTGAGGCATCTATGATCCATCCGTTCCAAAATTTACAAAACAAAGTATATTCATCGACTCCAACGGTCAAATTTAGGGCAATATACTCCACCCCTTTTTCAGATAACAAAAAGAGATTCCGTCACACAATGATCCACAATCTTAGTGGGTTTTTATACCCTTTTAAATTGGAAACCCACCATCGTTCACAACATGTATCAATTAAAAACCAGATGGGGCAAATATGTTAGAATGAAAATTCCAAAAACGGGTGAAACTCGCTTATCATGACAAACAGGAAACCGTCTTTTAAGGTTCTTTTTGGACAGAACAGAACACCTTTTGCACAATTAAGATTCTTTTGTTTTTCTCAAGCGGAAGATTGAATGTTCTTGAATGATCAAGAATGAGAAAAATTGAATGTTTTTGGGACAGAACAGAACACCTTTTGCACAATTAAGGTTCTTTTGTTTTCCTCAAGCAGAAGATTGAATGTTCTTGAATGATCAAGAATGAAAAAAATTGAACGTTTTTGTATAGAACACAACAACCTTTTGCACAATTAAGGTTCTTTTGATTGAATGTTTTTGGGACAGAACTTAACACCTTTTGCACAATTAAGGTTGTTTTGTTTTTCTCAAGCAGAAGATTGAATGTGTTTGGGACAGAACAGAACACATTTTGCACAATTAAAGTTCTTTTGTTTTTCTCAAGCAGAAGATTGAATGTTCTTGACTAAATGAAAAAATGGATATTTCAACATGCATGAATGCCAATATATTGAAACGAATTAAAAAAGTTAATCTTTCAAAAAAGCAAAAATCTTTAGGTATCAAGAAATAAATGAGAAACATTAAGCTAGTAATATAGTACCTCCTCTTTAAGCCATGTGGTTAAGGGGGAGAACTAAAATGGGATTTGTGTCATGCAAC